>CM076577.1:242247992-243553446 GCA_034641835.2 Pinus albicaulis | reverse complement strand
AATTATTATTGTTAGGTCGGCTAGGATTACATTGTGGCCCACTAGGATTACATTATGGCCCCATGGACTCCTATATATAGAAAGGAGGTTTTGTAAATTGAATCATCCAAGAATTGCTCATTCATGTAATGTATTGGAGGTTGCCCCCTCGAAGTGGCTCATTTCTAAGGCGTGAATATCTCTTTTCTTCTCTCTTTGGAGCTGGTTACACAACACACTTTATTGATATCATACACCATCCATCACATAATATTTAAGATAAAATTCGAAGGTTAAAGCAGTGGAAGATCACATTGAGCATCAACAAGAAGTTCTCCAACTCTTAAAGGATAACCTAAATTTGGCACAAAATTGAATGAAATAACAAACAGATCAACATTGCAGCGAAAGAAGTTTTGATGTAGGATATTGGGTATTTTTACGGCTACAACCATGCAAACAAATGTCCCTCAAGCAAGCTAAGAAGGATAATAAATTATCGCCAAAGTACTATGGCCCTTACAAGTTGTTGCAAAATATTGGTACTATGGCATACAAATTGGAGCTTCCTGCTTCTTCACGAGTGCATCTAGTTTTCGATGTTTCATGCTTAAAGAAAGTTATAGGTGAAAATATTCCAGTCAAAAAATACTGCCAGAACTTGATGAGGAAGTAAAAATCATATTGGAACCTGAAGGGGTCATGGAAACAAGAAATCGACAGCTACGGAATCGATCAATTTCAGAGTATTTCATCAAGTGGAAGAACTTACCCACTGAAGATTCTACATGGGAGGATGAGAATTTTATACAGAAGCACCCAAAGCTACTCAAGCGTTGAGGACAACACTTTTTGAAGGAGAGGGGCATGTTAGGTCCCTATATTACTAGTATAGTCCCTTATTGTTATTAGTGTAACCCCCTTATTGTTATTATTGTACCCTTGTAACCCCCATTTTGTTATTATTGTGCCCTTAAATTATTATTGTTAGGTCGGGTAGGATTACATTGTGGCCCACTAGGATTACATTATGGCCCCATGGACTCCTATATATAGAAAGGAGGTTTTGTAAATTGTATCATCCAAGAATTGTTCATTTATGTAATGTATTGGAGGTTTCCCCCTCGAAGTGGCTTATTTCTAAGGCGTTGATATCTATTTTCTTCTATTTTTGGAGTTGGTTTCACAACACCCTACTTCAGGTCTTGAACTTTAATTTTCTTTTCTGTTTATTTGATTTTCTGTTTTGAACCTATTCTCTCATCCCAGGGAGGAAGCTATCTGTCTTGCTCTGGGTCTTGAGCGCTTTTGTTATTTTGATGAATTCTTCTGACCAATTGTATGAACAAAGATCTGAATAAGAGGGGCAAAGCAAGAGCCTCAAAGAAAGGAAAGGATTTGGGAAGGAAGACGTATATTCAGGAGATCATCGAAAAGGCTAAATCTGAATCATCCTCTCGTGTTGCTGTCAGGGTAAGGGTTCAGACGAGGTGCGAAGGGCAGTCGGTTGAATAGCCAGCTCCAGCCGCGGTACCAGAGGAATTTCTTTCGACGGAAGAAGAAGCAATAAATAGGGTACCGATGGAGGATATATCCCCGCTGTCAGTAGAAGGGAAAGAAATAGCAAGCAGAGGATTAGAAGAAATGAGCAATTTTAATTGGGAAGAAGAACCTCCGAAAGGGTTTTCATCACCAACAGACCTAGGGAATGTTGTGAAGCCTCCTACAGTTTAATTAAGAAATTTTGATTTTGAAAGAGAGTTTTTGAAATATCTTGTGTCACCAATAGACCAACAGAGTGCAGTGAAACCTCCTACTGTTGAATCACCCCAAGTACCAGTCGTAAAGCTAGTCAAAATCCCAGGTGAGTATTGGAGGATATTTATGGCACGTGCAAGTTCTTCTATTTATTTTCTAGTTGGAAACATTATAGGTGATGCACCGATGAAGCCCATCCCTTTAATAGCTCTGCCTAATTTTCATGGGCTTTCTTCGGAAGACATTGATATCTCCGATTCTTAGAAACTAAAAATATTCCTTGCTACCCTAAAAGGGACATCCCTGTGATGGTTCATGGGTTTAGGAGGGAGAACCATTACCTCATGGGAAGGAATGAAAGAAGCCATTTTGGAGAAATACCAAGATTACTGTAAATCCCGTGACATTAAGGAGGAAATCTTTAAGTTTGTATAGAGACAAGTTGAGAATATGGAAGACTGTGTGGAACTATTCAAATATATATTGCAGAGGTCAGGCCATAGTGACTTGGATAAGGATATTCTAAAGATCATTCTTCTCCAAGTGCTTAGGGAAGATTCTCTAGAACTTCTTAGCATTTTAGGAAAGGGGGACATTTCAAAAGAAGACTTCAACGCCATCTATGACTATTGCATTCAGTGTTCACGGGGGGCCGCAAGGAGTGGACAAGGAATTTGGTCACTAAAGACTTCTGGTGGACAAGTTACAAAGGCTGAAATTGGAAACCTAATAGATAATATAAGGACTAATATCCTGAGCACATTATTTTCCCAGATGGACACTCTGTAAGAAAAACAGAAATAGATAGATTTGGAGAAGACTATGGCTATTTTATTCTCACAGTGCAGAAAGAGGTATCCCTTGAAATAATGCCCATTAAACATAGTGGAAGCCTGCGCAATATGTGAACAGACTCATGCAACTAGCTCATGTCCTTCCTTACCCGGACTGAAGGAGGTTTTTCAAGGAGAAAATGAAGAAAATATGGTATACCAGCTGTATTTCATGGGGCCGAAAAAGCCTTGGCAACCTCGACCACCACCTATGAATCCAGGTATGTTCCAAGACCCATATCATTATTTTAATAATTTTAATATGGGTCCTTAGACTGCACCATTTTCATCTATGTGGTCTCAATATCAATAAACCCCTTGGCAACAATGGGTTCCTCAGGCCAGTTCGAATACTTCATGGAATCAAAGATGGCATGGACCCTCTCCTGCTGGTCAGTTTCCTCAATATATGCCTCAACAACAACTTCAGTTGCCCTCTAATGTACCTCTTGGTAATCCAACCCTTCGACCCCAACTTCCTATCCAACCCAATCAGAATCCTAATAATAAAGGGGTCCAACAAACATATATTCTTAACCTTCCATCTTATAGCATTTCCATTGCCGGACTTAACGAAATAAACTTACGATCTAGGTGGGTAGTAAATGCTCCCACTTCACCTATTATTATAGAACATATTGATAGTGAAGTTACAGAACCAGAAAAAAGGGCACTTGGGGATAAATCAAACCAAAACATAACAAATCAGACACCTCCCCAATCCATTCCAAAACAAGGGCATTCAACCTCTCCTCCATATCCTGAAAGACTAACCTTGAATAAACCAAACCCTCAAGCAGAGTTTGATTTCCTGGGGGAATTGCAAAATCTCTTTGTTAAAATACTCCTGCTACAGGCTATGAGGGATTTACCTATATATGCAAAAACTCTCAAAGAGTACTGCTTTAAGAAACCTGGGAAGAAACCAAGGGATCTATTAACTATTCATGTGATGGGTAGATTGTCTAAAATTATGCTAGGAAAGACTATGCCTATGAAATATGGAGACCCAGGAAACCCAATTCTGACAGAACAAATCAATGGGGTTGAAATCCCAAATGTACTAGTGGATTTGGGCACTGGAATCAATATCATTACCTCCGAAAAAATGAACACATTAGGTCTCAGAAATTTCAATCCAACCCATACCATCTTGGAACTAGCAGATAGGTATACAATTAAACTAGTAGGGAAACTAGAATATGTAACCATTTCGGTGGATTCATGGCACTACCCGGTTGATCTCCTTGTGTTGCAGACAAGATCCTTAGTTGGAGGTCACCCATTGATTTTAGGAAGACCTTGGCTCGCAACTACAAACACTTACATAGGCTGCCAATCTAGCCATATGATCATATCAAATGGGACAGTTACCAAGAAACTTACTCTTTACCCTCCTGCGAAACCTATCCCATCGAAAAAAATATTAACTAGTCAGAAACCTCTACTAATAGAAGATCCTGAACCTAAAAATGAAGAAGTTAGACCAATCCTCACTATTGGGAAGACCCTTAAATTCAAAAAAGAAATTGAGAATGATGCCATCAACACTTTTATAAATAAGCTTAGTTCTGTTTTCAATTCAACTCGCCAAATTTTAAAATCTGCTATGAGCCGTGAAAAACAAGGAAACATTGAGCCAGAAGATGAAATTGAAGATATTCCTATAACCTCACCCCATGATAATATTCCAATCGAAATTGAACTAGGGAAACCACTCAATATAAACCCTAATCTGCCTGAATCCCAGACAAAACAACTCTTAAAAGTCCTTCAATATCATCAAGAAGCTTTTGCCTAGGATTATACCGACATGGAGGGGATCCATGCTAATGTATGTACTCGTCATATTTATATTAAGGAATATTTTCGCCCTGTAAGACAACCCCAACGGAGAATGAATCCTTCTCTAAAGAACATTGTCAAAGAAGAATTATAAAAATTATTGGATGTAGGTTTCATTTACCCCATCTCAGATAGCCAATGGGTATCCCTGCTAGTTATTGTTACAAAAAATAATAGTAAGTGGCGGATCTGCGCAGATTACAGGGAGCTAAACAAGGAAACTCAAAAATACCATTTCCCTTTGCCATTCATTGACCAAGTCCTGGACACCCTAGCTGGGAAGAAGTTATTTTCTGTCCTAGACAGATTTAGTGGATATAACCAGATCCAAATCACCCCGGAAGACCAGGATAAAACAACTTTCACATGCCCATGGGGGACCTTTGCATATAGGGTCCTCCCATTTGGCCTGTGTAATACTCCTACTACCTTCCAGAGGGCAATTTTGGGGATCTTTTCTGATTTGGTCCATGATAGTGTTGAAATCTATATGGATGATTTTACTCCATATGGAAACTCATTTGAAGAGAGATTGGAAAATCTGAAGAAAGTACTCAAAATATGTAAATAGACCCATGTATCTCTGAGTACAGTCAAATGCCATATGATGAGGGAAGAAGGAACAATATTGGGACATTTTCTCTCAGTTGACGGAATTCGAGTTGATCTAGCCTAAGTAGAGGTAATATTAAACTTCCCGGTACCAAAGACATCCACACAGGTACGTAGCTTTATTGGTTGTGTTGGTTATTATAGACATTTCATAGAAAATTTTGCTAAGGTAGCACATCCACTTTTTCAGTTTCTAACGAAAGATGCAGACTTCTTGTGGACTGAAGATTGTGAAGCATCTTTCACGAAAATTAAGGGACTAATTTGCAAGGCTCCAATCCTTCAAGGACTTGAATGGGAATTACCATTTCACATACATGTTGATGCTTCTTAGATATAAGTAGGAGTTGTTTTAGGACAGCAGATAGACAAAACACTATATGCAATTTATTATGTCAACAAGAATTTAATTCCTGTTGAACTGAACTACACGGTGACAGAGAAAGAATTCCCGACTATCATTTATGCTATCAAAAAGTTTCAGCACTACTTCACCAGGTATCCTACTTTTGTACATATTGATCATGCAACAATCATGTATTTGATGAATAAACCTATCACTCCTAGTCGTATTACAAGATGGTTTCTATTGCTTCAAGAATTTGATATCACAATAGTAGAAAAACTAGGTAAAGATAATGAAGTTGTTGATTTCCTATCTAGAATGGATAACAATGACAAATGCACACCTATAAAAGATAGTTTTCCCAATGAACATATTTTTGGAGTTTTTACTAAACCTCTGTGGTATGCAGATATTGCTAACTATCTTGCTACAGGGAAAGTGCCTCCTGATTTTTCATACAAGGAACAATGAAAATTTATTCATCATAGTGCCCGATTTTCTTGAATGGCAAGGTACCTTTTTCATACAGGAGTTGATAAGCAGATTCAGCGTTGTGTATCTAAGGATGATATTTATGAATTATTGAAGGCTGCCCATAATGGCCCTTTGGAGGGAATTTTTCAGACAAAAGAATAGGTCATAAGGTGTTATAAATGGGATACTATTGGCCTTCTATCTTTCGGGATGCACAGAATTATGTTAAGAGGTGTGATAGTTTCCAACGTATGGGGCAACTTGGTCGAGCTGATGAAATTCCCTTGCAGGCACAAGTAGTCCTCAAACCTTTTGAGAAATGGGCTATTGACTTTGTTGGACCCTTTAACCCAGCCTCACAGCAAAAGTTCCACATCTTGGTCTGCACAGATTACATGACTAAGTGGGTAGAAGCCAGAGCTATTACGAAAGCAATAGAGTAGGTGGTCTCGAATTTCCTATTTGAAGAAATTTTTTCTCGTTACGGTACCCCAAGAGAGATTGTTTCAGATGGAGAAGCACAATTTACATCACACAAGATAGCAAAGCTCATGCAGAAATATGGAGTCAAACATAGGGTGACATCTCCATACCATCCCCAGATGAATGGACAAGTAGAAATCACAAACAAGACATTGGAAAATATCTTGACAAAAACGGTGGCATACCATCGTCGGGATTGGGCTCAAAAGCTGCTTGAAGCTCTCTGGGCGTACATAACAACATGGCAGAACACAACTGGGTTTTCACCATTTGAGTTGGTTTTGGGAAATCGTCATTGTTTTCAATAGAGTTTGAAATCAATACGCTCAGAATAGCTCTTGAAGTTGGTTTGGATCTGTTAGATGCCTAGAAACACTGACTGGATTAGCTCAATGAACTAGATGAAATCTTCTCAATGGCCATCCAGAGAACTATTGCTATTCAGCAGCAGAGAATGAAATGGCATGATAAGTTTATCAAGAATAAGGCGTTTCAGAGGGGAGATTGGGCCCTACTCTATGAATCCCACTTTAAGGATTTTAAGGGAAAGCTTTGCATTCGCTGGATGGGACCTTATGAGGTGGACACTGTATTTGATAATGGAACAGTTAGGCTAGTCACAATTGATGATACACGTGCTTCATTCATAGCAAATGGACATCGCCTGAGATTATACCACCGCCCAGCCTCTAAGGATGCTTTTATCAAAAAACTCTCTAAGAAATCTTGTTTGAAGGTTATCAACGCAGAGAAATCTTCCTCTGCATCCTCTCTCTAAAAAAAATAAAAATAAATTAATTAATTAATTAAAAATATATATATATAATAAAAAAGAGAAAAAAAAGAATAAAGAATAAAGAATTATATTGTTACTATTTATTTTTTCTATCTTTTTGCAAGAGTTACTACTAAGGAGTAATGTTTTAAAATCAAAAATTTTTCTAAGTATCAATTGCTTCTACTCATGATGTTGTTACTCGGTTGCTGCTACTCCTCATGCTGCTACTCGGTTGCTACTACTCATGATGTTGTTACTCGGTTGATATTACTCATGATGTTGTTACTCGGTTGCTGCTACTCAGGGTGTTGTTACTCGGTTGCTGCTACTCATGATGCTGTTACTCTAGATGTTGTTACTCCAGATGCTGCTACTCGCGTTGTTGTTACTCCAGATGGAGTTACTCTGGATGTTGCTACTCGCACTGCTATTACTCTGAATGCTTCTACTCGCGTTGATGTTATTCCAGATGCTCTTACTTCGGATGCCGCTACTTGCACTGTTGTTACTCCAGATGTTGTTGCTTCGGATGCTGCTAATCGCACTATTGTTACTCCAGATGCTGTTACTCTGGATGCTAATACTCGCACTGGTGTTACTCCAAATGTTGTTACTCCATATGTTGCTACTTGCGCTGATGTTACTCCATATGCTGCTACTCCAGATGCTTCTACTCACACTGTTGTTACTCCATATGCTACAACTCATACTGCTATTACTCCAACCGCATCATTACTGTGTCGTCATCCTACCAACCATCACTTCATATAGGTAGGCTGCTAGGTACGCCTCCACATGACTTTTACCAATTTAATTAAATATCCCATGTGAAAACATTAATGCCACGGATGGAAACTTTTAAAGTTGGGGGGGAGTGCCTTCACAATTTAATGACGGCGTAATGATGACTTTGTGAGTCATTATTACAATACCGTGTGTGGTACACCTTACGGTCCCTATCAATACTCCGTATAATTATTAAATTTGCATTAGGATCCATAACGCGTCCTTTCCATTTCATACGAAATAATTACCATTCTATTCATTGCACTTACCATACTTTTTCATGATTTTTCTTGGTTTCCGAGAATTACCATCTGTATTTACCATTACCACTATTCATTTTCACTATGATGTTTTTCCAAATTTGGTATCCAATATTCTATCCAACGGTCTGTTGTTCCAAGAAGTGTTGTTATAGTCCCCACAGTATGGGCGGACTGGATGTGTGGTATGAACCTAAAAATACGGCTTCGATCCGCAGTAATCCAGAGGTATGGAAAATATTTGTCAATGTAGGTTGGGATACCTATTTCGACAGATTGCAAGGGTTTGACAGGGAAATCATAATGGAGTTCACACTTAATTTGGATGAAAATGGCTCACGGGTCAGAGGATTGGAAATTCCTTTCACATAAGAGATAATTGTAGAAGTCAGCGGGCTAAGACAACAAGGGCAACAATGGTTTTCTGAAATATTTTCCCTCACAGAGTTTCTCGAATTATTTGTGCAAGCAGGAGAAAGCATTTTTCAAGTGGGCAGAGGATATGAGCGCAAGTCTATGCCGTATCCATGGAATGAAATCTCAGCTTTTGTAATGAAATACATAACTTTTGAGGGTCGGGCCACAACTCTGTTTAAATACCATTTTAAAATTCAAACTCACCTTTGGTTTCCACAAGCTGAAGTGCATTCCTTAAGCATTCCCTTCTTTCTATTAAAATAGTTGCAGCACATGGCACAGTCTGCTCGGCGTTCGTGGCGGATGCCGACAGTGCTCTCTAACCATGGATTGGTGCATTTAATAGTCATGTGTGCAATAGACAGATTTTGAGTCTCCTATGTGGAACTCTGTGGATCCTCAAAAGAAGAGATAGCAGTCGTTATTGCTGCTAGAGAAGAGGAACCAGTCTCTCTGGCTGGTTTATAAGAAGAAGAAAATTCAGAGGGAATTGATCAAGAGGAACCCGAAGAAATGAAAATGTAGGTTGATCAGGAGGAACCCGAAGAAGTGGAAATGGAGGTTGATCAGGAAGAACCTGAATAAATGAGAATAGAGGAGATAATTGGCAACATAGTCGAAGCCGCCACACAAGAACCAACCTCGTTTGAGGAGCCCACAGATGAAGGAATTATGGATATCGTGCATGAAGTCGAGACTGTCATACATTCATCGAATTTTGTCAATGAAGAACAGGGAAGTGAAATGGCAGACAAAGGGATGGCAAGTGATGTTTTTTTGCAAGAAACAACATCACCTGCCCAAGCAGATATGGGTATTGAAATGATTGAGGGTGTTACAGAAGAACCACCCCCGATTCAGCTAGAACAGGGAAATAGAGAAGCAATTCACGAGGAAAAGGAAGATAGAGAAGGAATAACCCACGAGGTCAATATTGTCCCATAAGAACCAGTATCGACTGCAGAAGAGGTAATGATGCACAAAGGGCAAGAGGACAGAATGGAAACGACTCTCGGAATCGACGATGTTCCACAAGAACCAGCATCGACCCCGACTAAAGTAATAATGCATGAAAATCTGGCCCAAGTTGGAAACAAGGACGATGAAGCTACTCCATGCTCTCTGTTCCAGTCCATGATGCCTAGAGGGGCGAGGGGATTCTGCTCACCCCAACGATTAATGAATGAAATAGTTGTTCCACTAGTGCTTAAATTAGTTGACCTAGGAGAGGACGTGGCCAATATCACCCCAGTGATTGTTGAATCTTCTTTGGAACACTCAGAGGCTCGCAAAGAAGATGGGGTTCCTGTGGAAACACCAGAACACAGAGTGGTCGATGGAAATGCTAACCAGACGGCAGGAGTCCCTGAGGTGAATATAGAGGAAGATGCCCCTGAAGATAGGGAGCCCATCCTGAAATATTTAACAAAATAACCAGCTGATAATACCAGCAGCATTTCGCCGCCTCCTGAGCCTGTTATAAGCCCAGAAACTGAATTTCTTGTTAAAAAGGAATGGATTGAACAATGTGAGAAGAGAAGGTTACCTCTCAAGAAATGGTACCAGTTGCAGTTCAATGAAACCATGAGATTGAAGAGGGAGGTTCGGGAGTTGAAGAAACAAGTTTCTTGGTTGAAAAAGAAGGTAAAAATTTACAATTGGAAGGCAGTAAAGCCAAAAGTTGAGGTCTCTTCTGTAGCTACATAGACTGGTCCGATTGAATAGTTGTTTGAAGGCCGAGAATTTTTATTGGCCGCTGAGATCCAGAGGTGGTAGTCTGCTGCGAATGGACACAAGAAAGAGACAATGAGGGTACAAGAACAAGCTGTCGGGATCATTACAGGATACATAGACCAGTTAGATAAGGCGCGGCTGAAGCAAGCCAAACAAAAGGCTCGAATAGAAGAATTGGAAGAACAAGAGAAACTATTGCAATCAAATAAGGAGAAGATGTTCTCCCTGGCACAACAGGTAATGGCCTGCAGACCTCCTGCACATAGCTATGCCCTATTCCTTCATGAACAATTTCTTTTCTTTTGTCTTGAAAGTATATATAAGTAGATTTGGCATGAGATTGAGGACCCCATCCAATTTCTTTGTATCTTAAAAATTCATGATATCATAGGACAACACTTAATGTGCGAGCTCTATATGCATGGGTACTTCTTGAGGCATGATCAGTATTTTAACCCCGTTCCATTCTTGGGGGAAATTCATTTAAGAGCTTTTACCTCCTATACCATCAATCAGATTAAGTGGAGAAAGGCTTGTTTATTGTTCACATCCGGACACCAATAAAAATGAAAAGTGTTATCACTGGAATAACGCCGTCAATTTTTTCTGTGCAAACAACACCTTGAAAACGAAAAGTGTTAATTTTGGAATAACGTCTTTTTTTTTTTAGGGTAAATTGTCAACAATTTTTAATAATGACATTGAAGATAAAATATCACCTTTATGAAAATAAAATTCCATCAATTTTTAGACATGGAATTAAAGATAAAATATCACCTGTAAAAATAAAAATTAAAATAAAATAAAAACACAAAAAAATTTAAAAGAAAATAAAAAAGGGATAATTAAAAAAAAACAAAAAACAAAACAAATATTTTTAAGTTATAAAAAAATAATATTAAAAAAACGACATAATTAAAAAAAAATGATAAAATAAAATAATTAAAATAAAAAATTTAAAATTAGTTTAAAAAAAATATTAAAATAAAAAATAATTTAAATTTAGAGATTTAAATTGAAAAAAATCAAATAAAAATAAAATTTTAAAATAATAAAACTTTAATTTTAAAAAATAAATAAATAAAAAGAAAATTTAATTAATAATTTAAATTAAAAAACAAAAACCATATAAACGTGTGAAAATTACATTTTTAAATTAAAAAATTAACAAAATTCTTAAAAACACACACACACACACACACACATATATATATATAAAATTAAAAAGAATTAAAAAAATTAGAATAAAATAAAATAATAATAAATAAATAAAATATTTAATTGCTCACCACCACCCAGGGGGCCGCGGGGCTCGGCTGACAGGTGGCAGAGAGTTAGCAGCTCTCCATCACCTGTCGGTTGAGCCCCACGGCCCCAGGACAATGACAATGAGCGATTAAATAAATTTTTTATTTAATTTTTTTTTAAATTAATTTTTTTGTTTTAAATTAAAATTTTGCTTTTTGTTTATTATTTTTCAATTTTTTTGTTTTAATTTTTATTTTTATTATTATTAATTTTTTTAATTCATTTTTTATTTGTTTATTTTTTTATTTTTTTAAATTAAACTTATATTTTTTATTTTTCTTTTAAAGTTTAATTTTTTTATTTTATTTTTAATTTAAAAAGAAAGTATTTTTTTTTTTAAGTGTGTGTGTGCGTGTTAATTTTTCTTAAAATTTTAAATTTAAATTTTGTTGTTTTAAAATTTTTATTTGAATGTTGTTTTTAATTTTTTTTTTATAACCTAGATTTCCGAAATTTAATTATTTTTAATTTTAGTATTTTAATTATTTGAATTATTTTTTAATTTGAATTATTTTTTAATTTCTTTTTTTAATTTTATCATTTTCTTTAATTATGCTCCTTTTTTTAAACTAAAAAATTTGTTTTTTTGTTAATTTTTATTTTGTCTTTAAATTATGAGGTTTTTTTTCCTTTTTTGTTTATTTATTTATTTATTTTGTTTAAATTTTTTATTTTTACAAGTTATTTTTGTTTTTGTTTACATGTTTTTTTTCCATATTTTTTTATATTTGATTTTTTTGTCATGTTTTTTTATTTTATTTTTATGTCTTATTACCAAGATGAAAATCACCACTCTAAACAAAAATGATTGATGTTGCATCAACACTTTTCAAAATTAACATGAAAATCATTAACATTTTAAAACAAATGTTCATACTTAATAAATAAATACAAATTTAAAGTGATTAAAAAATGACCATTTTTCTAAATCGACATGATATTTAAAAAAAAATCAAAGAAAATTTAAAGTTCCAAAAATATACTTAAAAAAAAAGTTATTCTACATCACCACTTTTCAAAATCGACATGAAAATCACGACATTAAAAAAAAAAAAAAACCACAAGAAAATTTAAAGTGTCAAAACTATACTTAAAAAAAGAGTGATTTTGCATCACCACTTTTCAAAATCGAATGTTTTTATTGAGATTTTTACTACCTCAAAAAAAAACGGGTACCAGTAGCTTCAACCAGCCTATCCTTCAGAGTCAAAACATGAATATTGAAAATTAGAAGTGGTAGAAGCTAACAATGTGAAAAGAAAAATAAAAATGGAAAAAGAATTTAAAAAAAAAAAAAAAAAAATTATCATTAAAAAAAATAAAAGATAAAATCAAATCAAAATGCTCTCAATTAGTTTGAAATTAAATTTACATTTTTTAATAATTCAAATAATTTTTCTTAAAATAAATATAATTAAAACATAACTTTAAGTTATATACCATTGATCATAGTGAATATTATATGTTTTTTTAAGCATCTATAGGGATAGTCTTTAAAAATTTGCATTAACTGTATATCCTTTTTGTTATTAGTCGAAGTACTCGACATTGTGATTTCTGAATATTCAATTATATGTAACTTTTTTTTTAATACAGAAGTCTCCAATTTTTTTCCTGAGAAAAAAATATGCATTCACAAATGATAAAACATGATCATTACGCTGAACCCAAATTTATGACCACATAAAAAACAAAATTTAGAATTTTGTAAAACACGCTAGAATTTTGTAAAACATTTGCAAATTTAGAATTTTGTACAATTTATGTTATTTATTGTTGTTTTTAATGCTTTGTCCCTCTGTTAATATATTTAGTGATAAATCATCTAATCATGGTGTCCTTGGTACAAATCCAGTTGATGGATGGTGGTATATTTTTCATGATTGGGCATATTCTCAGGGTATCCTCGAAATTGAATCACTGAGCTCCAATCTCGATAAGAAGGAGTCTTTCGTTCGACGAATCGGGAGCTGATGTGATAGCTCCCGATCCGCCCCTCCGACAACCCCTTTGTTCTCCGGCCGATGGTGGACCCTGCCTCTGCAGCTTCCAATGGCAACGAACGGCGAACGGCGAACAGCGCCGCTCCTCCCCGCAACCGCCACCCCCACGACTCCGGCTACTCCCTCCGGCATGACCTCTCCCTCTCCGTCACGTGAATTGCCTACATCCGCATGGTATAGCATGATACATATCAAGCATGGGCATTGGCATCATTCTGCCACGTAGACGTTGTTCAAACTCACTAGTCCTGCCCAAAATTTTCTAAAATTTTGAAATTAAATGCCTGCCCTTTGCTGTTGGTTCAAGTGAGGGTAGTGACTAAGCTACGGGTTCATCAAGGTCGCAAGATCGAACCCGAAGCTGTTTATTCCCTCAGCAAGAGAAAGCGAAAGCCTATTGAGAGAGCAAGTCTTGGCTGCCTCACGCTTCCAGCGCTCAGTTACAGCAGAAGATTTATCAACAGAGACATGAAAATTATAACCACAATTTGGCCTTGAAATTTTCGGAAGAGAGATGAGTAACGGTTGGGGCAGTGTGTTTGGATCTGCAGCGATCAAACTTTTACAGCGGTAATGTATTCGTCTTTTACAGCGGTAATGTATTCGTTTTGGATGTTTCTTGGCATTTTTTTTACAGGTTTTTTTGCCATATTTTTCAAGGGATTTAAATTCTTGACTGTGAATTTTACATATGAAATCATAATAAGTCATAATCTTTGTACAGTTATTTTTTTTTTTTTTTTTCAGAAGAAAAAAAAACGCTGTATATATTAAAAGAAATATATGACAGTACATGATCATCAATACATTCTCAAACTGTTATTTAAAACAGCGAGAAAACACCATATACCAAATACATCCAGAATACATCTCAGAAGAGAAGTAATTCGATGTTCATGGCCAACATAATAACGGGTAGTATAAAACATACCCACGAGATCATCCCTATATACATTGAAAAGAGCATTCAAAGAAATACAGAAGCATCATATTCAGGACATTGAGGAAATAAAAGATCACTGAAATGAAAGAAGGCAAACAAAAACGTAGTGTCTTCCATGACTGATAAGAGGCTGCCTCGCTTGTTCAAACACCAGATCAGGCTCTCTTGAAAACATTGAGTGGCTTCGATATCCCTTATGCAATGCGCAGACCCCTGTATAAATAGAGCTAGCTCGCTTGTAAAACATCATGAATGCTTGAGATATAGAAATCTGGCACGCTTGATGAATATGGTCAGGTTCGCTTGACGAAGAAAAACAGCCCTGGAAAAAAACAAAAACCCTGCACTCCGAAAACAGGCTCGCTTGATACAGTCCCTTCAGATCCAGGGTCTAAAGGATATGAAATGTCGTGTTGAAAGAATACATCCGCCGCCAGGTCCATGCATATGCCCGATGCATCAGAAATCGCGTATTCCGAAAACAGTGTAAATCCAGGATCCATCGAAGATACAAGGAAAATACGGAAAGGAATTAATGGCATTCTGGTCATAGTTCCAAAGAACTGACACAGGGTGTCAGACAGGTGCAGAGGCTTTAATAATATGGAAACGGATAGTTTCCAACGGCAGTCGGGATTCTATATAAGGATATGACTAGCCCACTCAATAGAACCACTCATAGCACAGATATCGAAGATCCATAAGTCGAAAGCAGGTACCGATATCCATGGAATCGCCCGAATCCCGAATTTTACCAAAATTAATTTGGGAAAATAACAAGATGGATATGGAAGATCTCTGTATAGGAGCGTCTAAATGGATACATGCAGCAGGTCATAAATAGAGACACCTAGATCAGTCATATAAGAGTAATGAGAGAAGACCAGCAAATGAGAGTATGAGAATCCCGATAGATTTGCGATCAGTCATCCATCACAAATCATAATAACGATACCACTGGTAATTCTATACCGCTGCCTGAATAGAGCCGTAAACCATGGTGTGCCAATGCCAAGAAAACAATTCAAAAATAACCGGAGTGGATCAGAAGACCAATCGGAAAAACCAAGAAGCCATCAGAATTGCAACAGTAACAGCAATGGAAACCTGAAATGTCCGCCAACACCAAAAGACTGCGTCCACACCAATGACAGGGGGGAGAACCCAAGCTCTAGTCCTACAGGCAATGAAGCCCCATGCCCCCAAACACACCACATGAGCGCCAATCAGATATCAGGTGCAGCCCCATGTCTCAGAACTGCCTACACGATCTCACCCATCAACGAGAAAGACCGCCAGCCGCTGCACCGCCCACCACTCTGTAATATTGGAGATCACTGTTAACAGTGCCCGGATTCAACCCCTGGGAAAGAGCTGCAACATAGAGGCCCGGAGCCGAGATGTTCATATTAAAAAAGAAAACCCAAGCTCTAGACCTCCCGGCAATGAAGCCCCATGCCCACCCACCTCATGGCAGCAGCTTGAAAAAACGGATAATCTTCTGCATTCTGCAAGCACCACCCAGAACCAACACCAGACCCACCATGTATGCCAATGACAGAAACACAAGCACTCATAAACCAAACATAGCCACCAAAAGGCACAAGAAATTGTTCACATTGGGTACCAGCATCATGAATCAGCACAAGCCACCAAAAACCAGAAACAAAATGTGCATAGAGGGTACCAGCATTATGAATCAGCAATAGCCACCAGAAGCAGTAAACAACTCACCGAGCTGGGTACCAGCTATAAGATTCAATCTTAGCCACCAAGAGCCACAAAAATGTCCCCATTGGGTACCAGCTTTATGATTCAACAGAAGCCACCAACAGCAACATCAACTTGTCCACAGAGGGTTCCAGCTATATAGTTCATGAGCGCCAATCTCTTTCAATAAATAGAATGGAGTGCCGCTATGCACCCAACATCTGCCATGGCCGCACATGGTCAAAAAATCAGAACTAAGCTCCCGACGTTATCTGTAGACGCCCTGCATCTATCTTCATAATATACACCCATACAGTTTGTTGCAAAAACTAGAAGGGAGTAAGCTAGCTGATGTGTTTACAACAAATGAGAATATCTCTCTATTTGCATTCTTCTTCATGGAGTTTACAGCAGAGGAGAACATCTCTTTGTTTGTAATCGGACAGAGACAAGGCCCTGGAGCTTTGTGTTTTTCCAACAGAGCATGTCACAACTAAGAATGTTAATTCCAAGAGAGTTGTGTTTTTTCAGCATAGCATGTCACAAGGAAGAATGTTAATTCCAAGATTGAGATAGCAATGGTTGTTTCAAGGAGTTGATGCGTGTAAATAAAGTGGAATCATTCCATCCACTAAAAGAGAAAGTGACTTGCCTGCGCCTTCTTCTTCAATTCGGCAACCTGTTGAGCATGATAATAACGGCATTGAGCTCTTGCAACACACTGTAATGTGAATGTGAATAACAAATATTCTTAGTACATTTTTAATTTGTATTCTCTTAATTTTGGTTTTTTCAAATATCTTTGTAAATTTTACATTTTTTTTTGAAATTTAACTGTAAATTACATTTGTGGTTTTTTCCTAGAAGGGTCTTACTACACTTTTGATTTGTACTATCTTAATTTTATTGCAATTTCTTTATATTTACAATTTATTTGAAATTTAATTTGTAAATTACATTTGTTGTTTCTTTTTTAATATAGTTTTCTCTTTATAAATAAATTATTAAGGTTTTGACTATATTGTTTAATTTATACTATCTTATTTTCAATTCTTTAATTATTTCTTTGAAATTTAGTTTTTCCGTCTTATTCTTGATATTTGTTTCCATATACTTAATATATGTTTTATATTATTTTGTATAAAAGACACACACATATATAGATATATATTTTGCATATTTCCAAATTTTCTTATAATTTTATATTTTAATCTTAATCATTATAACTTTGAACAAGTGTGATAAATGATTGGTTTTTCTAGTTTCGAATTCTAATTGTTAATTTAATATATTATTTTTGTCATGGTGTATTTTTTTAGGATAATATTCAATTTGGAAATGATAATAATTTGATGATAAAGTTTAAGCTAACTACATCTATAGGAATAAATCTAGTAAATTTCAATATTTTATATGTAACCAAATGAATTTTATGTGTGTACTTTATTATTTTATAATTAATATATAATTGTGTTGTGAAATAAATACTTTTAAAGACAATTTTGATATAAAATTTTAATTTTTCAGTTTATATTAAATGCAATACTTTTTTTAAAATTTACTTAAATTTTTTAATTTAAGATTTTATCAAAAAAATTAAATGTATTTATTTACTAAGTTTGAATTAATTTCAAATTTTCATCTTAATAATTTTTTCTTTAATTAATTTTATTTTTTCCTTATTAGATTATATGCATATGGTGTTGGGATTGTAAAAGCTTTTACATCTGCATATGTATTTTTTTATCTTTTTAATAAAAGATTAAGATTTGTCTTCTGATAAAAATTATATGTATTAATAAAATTGTATTTATATTCTAAATTATTAATTAAATTCTAACACAAATTAGAACAATGTTATTTTAGTGAACAAATTTATATTTGTAATACAAAATATTAATTAAATTTTAATTCAAATAAATTACTCAACAATAATTTGAACATAAACATTATATAAAATTTAATAAGGAAATGTAAAATTAATTAATATTTAATAAACTAATGTTTACATCTAAACCTATATTTATATATTATACTCTATATTTTGCAACTTTAACAAATTATCACACACATTTCTTCAAAATTATTAAAAAAATTCATTGAAAATTACAATTGGAATATTTTGTTATTTAGAAGAATTAAAATTCTATTTTATTTAATTATTACATTCCAATTTGATGAGGAAATTGAGATAGAAAGTTGACATGTTTGATCATGTATTTGATTTTTTATATACTAGGATTAGTTCTTAATGAAAGGACCACTAGTAACATTCATGATCATTTAGTCCAAGTTGTCCAAGCTTCTATCATTTAATTTGATTTCCATGTTGTTTTAATAAAGAGAAAGGAAAATGAGTAGAAATAATGTTATGATATATTGCATAACTACATTATGTGGTTCATACTCTTAAATATATATCCACTCTTCCTTTCAAATTGTTTAAAGTATTTTTCCTTAAGGATAACAAGTGCTCTCTTAAAGTCTTGACCGCCACTAATAATTAGGTTGTCCAACAATTTTTTTTATTGTAGTGCATCACAACATATGATAGTCAACCCCTTCCGCATTATTAGGAGGTGCTATAACAAAAACGACATCACTTGTATGGACTTTTACACATAATTGAAACATAAAAACATGTTGAATTTAATTGCTATCTAGTCAATATAAAGTTTAAATATAGTCAATTTTATAATTCAATATTTAAAATTATAGATATATTTGAATGATGCCATAGCTTGAAGATGGGAGCCCTCATCTCTCTCCTCATTTATAATGTGCATATAAATAAGACCAACACGATCTAAAGGTTCCAAGATAGTTTGTTTACATTCTTCAACACATCCATGTTGTGCATTTATGCACACATCATGGAATACATTCAATATGCAACATCCACAATAACAAGCACACCACTTGACATGTAAAACCAAATCGACGTGATTTGTGCTTCTAACATAGTGAAAAGACCTTGTACTTGGTACAATTTTACATGTATAATTATGTTCATGATCAACATCTACTATATGTCAAAATAACCTATAGGTAGACTCATCACTTCTATTATCATTAACATGACACAAATTTTGAGCATTAGGGGAATTTTGAGGTCTAAAATGGGCCTCCTAAGGAAAAAATGAAATAATAGTGGAAAAAATCAAATAAGATTTGATGACATCATCAAATTTTAGAGGGAAAAATGGAGAAACTACTTTTTCAACTTATCTCCCAAAGTTTTTACTCAAATTTCGAGCGGGAGTACTCGTTGGATGCAAAATTTAATTCCTCATCCAAGGAGTACCCATGTTGCATACTTTCGATGGGTCCTACTACACAAAAAATGAGAAATACATAAAAAAACGTGATTACAATCACGTTTTTTTATGTATTTCTCATTTTTCATGTAGTAGAGTTCATCGAAAGTATGCAACATGGGAACTCTTTGGATGAGGAATTAAATTTTTCATCCAACGAGTACTCCCACTCGAAATTTGAGTAAAAAGTCTGGGAGATAGGTTGAAAATACGAGTTGAAAAAGTAGTTTTATTATTTTATTATTTTTTTATTATTTTTACCCTTTTATTTAAAAAATGGTAAATCATCCCCCATGGTTGACATCATCATCTTCAATCCTATTGGTTGTTATAAATTTTATTTTTGTTGTACATTTTTCTTAGGAGGCCCATTTTAGACCTCAAAATTCCCCTAATGACCAATCAACAATACATTTGACATCTTGCATCATATTAACTTTTAACTGGGAGTTTGGAATCCTACTCCTACCACATTTGTTTCTTCACATCCATATAAAATAATAGGGGTGACTAGAGTGGAAGCGCTGCTATTCAATGTCTCAGGGATATGCAAAATCGCTGGAACAGCCCCACGTCCCTCCTAATCCAGCGACATGGAAGGGGCTTTGGAGGCACAAGACCATTCCAAAATTTGATTTTTTCTATTGCCTCATGTGACACAACAGAATCTTGATAGAGGATAGATTGAAGAAAAGAGGCTTTCATGGGCCATCTAGATATTGAATGTGCTGCGAAAATGAAGAGAACTCTTGCCACCTAATGTTGGAATGAAAATTCACAGCAGAGATCTGGCAAGAGCTTATGAGCCCTTGGAAAAACAATTTTATTTTTCCCACCTCCATCTCTAAATTGTTTGCTAATTGGCTGCACAATTATCCAGGTGCATTCCCAAAAAATGAAAGTTTTAAGGCTGCCTGACTCTCCTTGTCAAAGTTCATTTGTTGTCAAATCTGGCTTGAGAGGAATAAGAGAATTTTTAGAGACAAAGTGCAGGATGTGAAGCTAATCATGGTCAAGATTAAATGCCAGCTGAAAGAAAGTTTGGGTGATCAGCTTGATGAAACAAACCTAAGCCACCAAGATTTGGAATGGGGCGCCATGATGGAACTCCAGTTTTTTAGAAGTAGTAAGGCAAAGCAAACCAATTAAAGAATGGCAGATTAGAGGGAATGAGAAAGAATTTTCAGAGTGGATTATCAAGCAATCTAGACATACTTTATTCTTTGATGGGGTAGCCAAAGGTAATCCTGGGAAAGCTAGGGCAGGTGGTGTTATCAAGAACATAGAAGGAAGAATTGAACACAGTTATGCCTGGGGCTTGGGTCACAATACTAGCATACAAGCAGAAGCATTGGCTCTGCTCCAAGGCCTCAAGCAAGCCAAGGATCTAGGTATCTGATGGGGCCCAGCCCTCCTTAAGTCTTGCACTCAAAATTTTTTGATTTAATTGTTTGAATAAAACCTTAATATAAGTTATTTATCGATATTTCAATGTTACAATGGTTATGCTATCGTATCATACATTTACGGATTTGATAAATTAAGAATTTAATAATCCAATTGTTGTATGATACGTTATAGATTGGTTTTGATTTGCAATCACTGTCGATTAATTTCAGTTGTCCTTGCGAGCTGACTTGAAGTAGACACCTGTCCTACTCCTCGTTTTGTGTTCTCCTGCGTTATCCAAACCCTACACTACTCAGTCGGCATTCACTTTCATTTGCTCAAGGGTTTCGTCTGTGTTTGGCTCCGTCTTTATGGAACTCTGTTGGTTCTTTTCGTTATGCTACTGTGGCAAGGGTTTGCCAAAACCTTTGTGGCTCTTCAACAAGACTTCAACAGTGGTGTTTTGCTGGTTGTTTCTTCTATTTGTTTCATCCATAGACGTTTCCTTCCGGCATTGTTTCTATTTTCCGCCTCTGAGTTTTCTTGTGTCTTAACTGGTTCTTTCTTGCACTTACAGGTCGAATTCACCAGGGGTTTTTCGGCGTTTGCTTCAGCTCATTCCGTTCTTCGAAGGTGAGCTATCTGTTCCTTTTTCAATTTCTCTGCATTTCTATGAATTTCTAATGTCTTCACTCCTTGTGAGTAGACCCTTGTTGATTTGCGACTGAACCTTCTCTTATGCTCGACGTTTCTACTTTCCGATAAGTTTAACTAAAAAAACCCTCTCGTTTTCGCTCACTCGGACTTCAATTCTCTGTTAGAAGTCACTTCCGGGCATTAACTCTCGAATTCTTGTCTTTTGCAGGTGTAGCAGTTTGTCTGTCTTCGATTTTTCGTCTCCGCTGTTATCAACCCCCCAAAAATGGGTAGGGTCATTTCTCTTGTGTATCATTGGTAGTTTGTAATTTGTTAAGTTGTGAAATCTGGGCTTCTGTCCTCACTTCTTGTTGTGGTTTCTGTTAGCCACTTATAAAATTTTGGCATAGCAAATAGGTGGCTAAATGGTTTCTAAGTCTTCAAGAGGAACCTTTTCCTTGAAAATCTACTACTCTTGAAGCCTTCATGTGTTTTGTCCTCTGAAGCAATCTTCAATTCTGTGTCCATCAAAAGCCTCACTGTTTGTGAAGAAAAATGTTGTAAAAAGGGCCTCCATTTGCCCTATGTCATCCTCACAAACCTCCATTTTTCATCACTTTTTCTCCCTTTCAAATCCCACAAAATCCCCTCACTGACCCTCCATTTCATCCTAAAACCCTGTTTAAAACCTCATGTTACCCTCTATCTGGTTTAAAAATGCCTTTTCCCCCCTACCGGAACCCCTCGTTTGGCCTAAAAAGCATTGATTTTGTCCTAAAATACTCCTTTTTACAATATATCAGGCTTTAGCCCCTGAGGGCTTATATTCTGCAACCCCAACCTCATACAACCTTAGTCATACGACCGAGCGCTTAAAAAACGCTAATCTCCGCTAAAAACTCCGAAAATCCCTTTAAAAAGGCATATGAAACATTTCTCCACTCCATTGAAGGATAAGCCCCTGAGGGCTTATTTCTCTCTAGCCTCTCATTCATGGGACTGAAACACTGTAATCTAGCGCTAAAAAAAAACATCTAAAACCCCCATCGAAACCCTTTTTCCTTCATTCCCTTTATTATTTTATAAAACCCGATGGTTTGTGTTTTTGGCGGATCCCCACCATTGATCTCTGCAGATCAATGGTTTTCATCAAGCTTGATTCCCTGCCTTGCATTTCCTTTGTCACCCCGAGATCAAATCACAACCGTTCGTTGCGCAAGATCTACGATCCACAATCAACTCGATGATTTGACCTTCGTCCGGTGCATCTTTCCCCATCGGGTTGCCTCCGCATCGTCCGATAAAAATCATCATATCCGACGGCTGAAGTGACATTTCGCGTAAATTTGATGTCCGAGCTTTAACGTTTAGAAGCTGCACGATATGGGCGGTTTTGCTTTGCCACGTGTCGCAGTGTATGGAATCGCACAGATTTTGTGAAAATAGCTTACCGCTCCCAACGCCGCGTGAATACCACCAGTTGTTTCACAAAGCACCTTTCCGCAACGCATTTCCATCCACCAATTTCCGCCGTTCATTGTGGAAATCCGACGGTCATGTTTTAATTTCATCCATATCCATTATCCCTTTGTTCACCTTCCTCAGTGATCTTATCGCGCAATCTGGACCGTCGATTGCCGTGGTCACATCTGATCTGACGGCCCAAAATCATCCTCACCATATAACTTCATCAGGCTTGTCTTCGGCACTTTTTCACGATTTCCACCATTCTGCCCCGATTTTCACCACTCTTTCTCCTGCATCCCCCTCTCCAGCACCAAAATCCAACCTTCTCCAGCTACCAAAAGACACCTGTAGTCTCACAGAAATCAAAGAAGGCTTAGTTATTGCAAGAAGAAGAGATATTTGCCTAAAGACAATTGAACAATTCATACAAACCAAGAAAAATTATTTCTAATTGTCAGCAAAGTGATTTTGAAGATAAAAAACAGTCCTAAAGTCAATCTTTTCGACCATTAAGCCTCGAAAAGAAAAAACAGATTTATAGGTTGAGTGCATTCCTGCCTTATGTCTTGCTTGGTTTTCAAAGGCTAGGAATTGCATTAATTATGGAGTTAATGATACTTGACCCCTAGAAACTCTCCCACTTCTAGATTTTCTTATAAATTCTCCTTGAGGACCACATTGTAATGGTTGGTCTCTGGATATCTGATTGCATGTTAATAGTTTGTTGAAGCCTTGTTTGCAATTGAAGATACATAAGTTGATATGAGAAGTTTGAAGTTGTAGAGACCCACCAGGCTTGAATATTGTAACTAGTTTGAACATCAAATACAAGTTGATTTATGGGATCCTGGTCTATGTCAATGGTGATGTGTTTTTTATTGTTAATTGTTATTTTTCTTGGTGTTTTCACTCTGTCCACTTTCTCTGATAAAGAACAACAAATACAGAGCTAGGATTTACTCTTAACAGTACCCTACTCTAACTGATAAGCTTTATTTCTATGTTTTCCCCCTTTGAAAGTTTCCATTAAGAGTACATTAAAGCAGGTTAGTTTCAAAGCACTTACATGATCTTAGATTACTCTTTATGTTTATCATCTATGTTTTCTTATAGAATATGCTGAAAGAAGGATAGGTTCAAATTCCTTACTTGATATTAAGATATTCTAAGTGTTTCAAATGTTTTTCTATTGAAAGTACATCAATGCAGGCTAGTTTCAAAGCACTTACCTGATCTCAGATTACTCTCATGTTTTTTCCTTAAGTGTATGCCAAAGCAAGATATTTTCAAAGTACTTACTTGATCTCAGGCTGCTCTTAATTTTTCATTTGTTTTGTTCTTCATTTCCTGTTTGTTTCATTCCATAAAATCAACTTTAATAGATACTTTGACATAGATGACTTTCCCCATGGATCACTCTTGAACCTTGATGTCCAATTAAATCCTCTTATGACTCCATAGCCCAATGGATTGAAGTTGCTTTTTGCTTATTTTCAGCTGAATCATCCCTTCACTTGCTTACACTTTCACCCTTCATCTAAACTGCCTTCACCTTCATCATGTCCTTGCCCAACCAAAACAAAAAATCAAACAAAACCCATGATCTTCATAACTAGCCTAATATCACAATTCAAGCTTTAAAGATGACATATTTAAGCACACTTATAGAGAGATCCCCTCTTCGTAGTTTGTATTTGCCAAACTTGCAAATTACAAAGACCTAACAGTTTCCACTGTTAGTCGGCCTGTGCGCAAGTCTTTTCCTGGGTAGATAGATTAGGGCTTTATAAACAAGTTACACCGTCAATTCGTAATCTAGTTCTGTTGGTTACTTGCTAGTTTGCCTTCAAGATATGAAGGCTGTTTGTACAAGGTTACAAACCCAGACCATAGAGTGTAATGTGTAATATTTTTTTAAAGTTCTACGGGACTTGTCAACAGAAATAGATTTGTTTTGTAAACAGTGGAATTTTAAATTTGGTTTATATAAACTTTGAATACCTGGGGTTCTTTTACAACGCCTGCTGGTTCATGAAATCTTCTTGTCTTGGACTCTCCTATAGATATATGCTTCAGTTTTGTCAAATGCTATAATCACTCCCGTGTCTGCATATGAATTTACTTATGTTTTCCTTTTTAATAGTTTTGCTTTTGTTCAATTTATCATACACGAAGATTTAAACAATAGACAGGAAAGATTAAACAATATTGTCTGCAGAAAACAATTCGCAGATGTTTTCTTTTGTAAAATCTCCTTATTCGTGTTATTTGCCTTCTCTCTCTCTTACTATGATGGAAATCAACCTTTACATAATGTATTTTTCTTTCTTTTGTACTACTATGTGAAACAGTTTTCATTTTGAAACTGCCAACAGTTACATTATTGATTTTTGTTCTTTTAATCTAGGAATGCATTTTAAAAATAAACTAAAATAAATTGTTAAGTGAAACTACAGAACGTAAATGACTATTAGGCCCTAATGATGGAATTCCTAAAATAAAATAAAAACCTAGGTGCAATGACCTGTCAACTAATCAACTGTAACCTGTAAGACAAACACTTGTTTTTCTGTTTACCCTAAGTTGGATGCTCCCGCATCAGTATCAAAGAGGTAAATGTAATTGGTGATTCTTAGTCCATTATAAAAACTATAGTGGACGATTCTGCCCCTACAAATTTCAGATTCGCTAGAGTGGTGACAAGAATCAAAACACTAGTTAAATCTTTTTAGATTGTGAACTTCTTCGATGTGTTGAGGGAGAATAACAAGGATGCATATTTGGAAGCCAATAAAGCAGTTCTTCTTTCTATCGACAATCTATTAAGTGACAGGGACGAAGAATGGGATCCCATCTCTTAAAATTTTTGTTTTCATGTTTTATTGCATTCTACTGAATCAGTTTGTTTGTATCCACAAGTTAGGGAAAATTACAACGATTGATTCGATAGCTATATGTAAGAACCATCGGCTTTTAAGTATCTGGGCCATTGAGTTCCTAGAAGGAGAGGAAATATGGGCTTTGCCCCCACTCTTTGTAATCTGATTTGAGGCAGTCATGCCATGGCTTTAATATAAACCAATATCTGTTCCTGTAAATTAAAAAATAAATAAATAAATAAATAAATAAATTTAAAAATTACACTGGGTGTTACAAAAAAGTTGATATATATATATATATATTTGGCATATGGTATTGATAAAGCATGATATTGGCTCATGGTATTGTAGCACTTCCTATTTATAGGTTAAGAATCTATCTTAAAGATAAGGTCAATTTCCATGGTTAACAATTTTATTACATTACTCTTTTCCTTTATGTTGATGACATCATTATTCTAGCCAAGAGCCATGACAACCTCAACAAGCACCTTAAAATCCTCCAAGATTATTGCTTCAAGATGTTATGATTATTAATACCTTCAAGGCTAAGGTCATGATAATTAAATTCAAAAAGATAAATTATGATAATAACTACTTAGAGAAAGTTTCTCCATACAAGTATCTACAAATATATATGCATCATCAACTTAATTGTAATTACATTATTGTGAAAAGAATAATTAGGGGTTGAAAAGCTTATTATGGGCTTGAAATAATTTGAAGTCAACAAATATTTTGGTATGGATTAAAAAAAGTTTCTCTTTGAGACTCTAGTCACCCCTATTATTTTATATGGATGTGAAGAAACAAATGTGGTAGTAGGATTCCAAACTCCTAGTTAAATGCTAATATGATGCAAGATGTCAAATGTATTGTTGATTGGTGTACTCAATTTGTGTCATGTTAATGATAATAGAAGTGATAAGTCTACCTATAGGTTATTTTGACATATAGTAGATGTTGATCATGAACATAATTATACATGTAGAATTGTACCAAGTACAAGGTCTTTTCATTATGTTAGAAGCACAAATCAGGTCGATTCGGAAATTATATTTAATTTATTAAGGTTTTGACTATATTGTTTAATCACATAGTTGAAAAAAAAAAAAAGCTTCTCCATATTGACAAAACAACCCTCTTGACAAAACAACTCTCTCATCTAACTTTGGCTTATAAAGTCAAAACAATCCAACACCGTATGCATATAATCTAATAAGGAAAAAATAAAATTAATTAAAGACAAAATTATTAAGATGAAAATTTGAAATTAATTCAAACTTAGTAAATAAATACATTTAATTTTTTTAATAAAATCTTAAATTAAAAAAGTTAAGTAAATTTAAAAAAAACTATTGCATTTAATATAAACTGAAAAATTAAAATTATATATCAAAATTGTCTTTTAAAAGTATTTATCTCACAACACAATTATATATTAATTATAAAATAATAAAGTACACACATAAAATTCATTTGTTTACATATAAAACATTGAAATTTACTAGATTTATTCCTATAGATGTAGTTAGCTTAAATTTTATCATCAAATTATTATCATTTCCAAATTAAATATTATTTAAAAAAAATACACCATGACAAAAATAATATATTAAATTAACAATTAGAATTCAAAACTAGAAAAACCAATCATCTATCACACTTGTTCAAAGTTATAATTATTAAGATTAAAATATAAAATTATAAGAAAATTTGGAAATATGCAAAATATATATCTATATATATGTGTGCCTTTTAAACAAAATAATATAAAACATATTTGAAGTATATGGAAACAAATATCAAGAATAAGAGGAAAAACTAAAATTCAAATATTCTAAAATAATATTATGAAAATTTTATTTTCCAAATATTATTAAAATCTGTTCGAGTAAAACGAAAAACTAAATTTCAAAGAAATAATTGAAAATTTTAAATTATATTATGAAAACGTTTATTTTTCAAATATGAATAAAATCTTTATTTTCATAGCATGTTGACGTAAAACGAAAAACTAAATTTCAAAGAAATAATTAAAGAATTGAAAATAAGATAGTATAAATTAAATAATACAGTCAAAACCTTAATAATTTATAAATGGAAAACTATATTAAGAAAGAAACAACAAATGTAATTTACAAATTAAATTTCAAAAAAAAATGTAAATACAAAGATAATTGGAAAAACCAAAATCAAAGTATTACAAATTAAAAATGTAGTAAGAGTATTTGTTATTCACATTCACATTACAGTTTGTTGCAAGAGCTCAATGCCTTTATTATCATGCTCAACAGGTTGCCAAATTGAAGAAGGAGGCGCTGGCAAGTCACTTTCTCTTTTAGTTGATGGAATGATTCCACTTTATTTGCACGCATCAACTCCTTGAAACAACCATTGCTATCTCAATCTTGGAATTAGCATTCTTCCTTGTGACATGCTATGCTGAAATAACACAACTCTCTTGGAATTAACATTCTTCGTTGTGACATGCCGTGCGGGAAAAACACAAAGCTTCACCGCCTTGTCTCTGTCCGATTACAAACAAAGAGATGTTCTCCTCTGCTGTAAACTCCATGAAGAAGAATGAAAATAGAGATATGTTCTCATTTGTTGTAAACACATTAGCTAGCTTACTTCCTTCTAGTTTTTGCAACAAACTATACAAAGATTATGACTTCTTATAAATTCATATGTAAAATGCACAATCTAGAATTTAAACCCCTTGATGGAAAAAAAAACTGAAAAAAAATGCCAAGAAACGTCCAAAACGAATACATTACCGCTGTAACAGACGAATACATTACCGTTGTAAAAGTTTGATAGCTGCAGATCCAAACATGTTGCCCCAACCGTTACTCATCCCTGTTCCGGAAATTTCAAGGCCAGATCGTGGTTATAATTTCCATGTCTCTGTTGATAAATCTTTTGCTGTAACTGAGCGCTGGAAGCGTGAGGCAGCCAAGACTTTCTCTCTCAATACGCTTTCTATTTCTCTTGCTGAGGGAATAAACAACTTCAGGTTCGATCTTGCGACCTTGATGAACCCGTAGCTTAGTCACTACCCTCACTTGAACCAACAGCAAAGGGCAGGCATTTAATTTCAAAATTTTAGAAAATTTTGGGCAGGACTAGTGAGTTTGAACAGAGTCTACGTGGCAGAACTATGCCAATGCCCATGCTTGATATGTATCATGCTATACCATGCGGATGTAGGCAATTCACGTGATGGAGAGGGAGAGGTCACGCTGGAGGGAGTAGCCGGAGTCGTGGGGGTGGCGGTTGTGGGGAGGAGCGGCGCCAAGGGAGCAGTGGTGGAGGAGGTGTTGTTCGCCGTTCGTCGTTCGCCGTTCGTTGCCATCGGAAGATAGAGAGGCGGGGTCCACCATCGGCCGGAGAACAGAGGGGTCGCCGGAGGGGCAGATCGGGCGCTGTCACATCAGCTCTCGATTCGTCGAACGAAAGACTCCTCCCAATCTCACATGACTCTAATCAAATCAAGTACCTACCATGGACACCGCGGCAATGCTTAATACAGTACAGAGACGATGGCCACGGAGTTGGGGATGAGAAGCAATTACTAGAAGTCGGTGGTTTTTAAAAAAATTCCAAGTCTAACGAATATTGAATTAAATGTTGTTACTTTGCAACTTTCATATTTTTTTTAATATGTAAATTTTCTAATTATTATTAAAAGTAATTTGAAATGAAAGTATTTTATTTTATTTTTTAATTAATTAATGTTTCATTATATTTATTTAAAACAAGGCATACTTATATAATTGAATTTAGTAATATTTAATGTTTAATTCTCGGATGCAGGTGGTATGTAAAGGGAAGAAGGGCCACAGAGCCACCATGAGGATGGACACATGGCTGCTCCACGTGCTCCATTCTTGGAAGGGGCACCATCTTAAAGCTTGGTGTGAGGGCATCATTACTCCACCCTTTGCCACCCTACCGTCGACATACCAAGTAGATGCTTCTTTTTAATGTTGCTCATCATGGGCTTTAAACCCACCACCCTGGCTCTCCATTATGCATTCGGCTCTGCTTGCTTGTTCTTCCTTCAGCTCTCCGTCTCTGCTTCTCCAGCTTTGGAGTAGTGCCATGGTTCTTCTAGGACGGAGGCTCCCTCTGGTCTTCTGTGAATGACTATGCGCAGTGAACAACTATTTGCATGGGACAAGGCTATGTGAGCAATAACATCACACCCATTGAAACCATTGAACCACCGAACGAGATAGATGATGTTACAGAAACCTATTCCCGCCTCCCTCTGGTCTGAAGACTCACCCCCCCGGGACTGTCATGCCGCAGCGACACAGGCAGCGATGTTGAAGAGATGGTGGGCATGGCTTACCTTCCCGCCCTCCCATCCCTCCCATCTCGCCCTACCTCTGTCACGACCTGAACTTCTCCATTGATTGGACTGAATTTGAAAATCCTCAGCCTTCTGAGTAGCTCCTTGCTTCGGCTCCACCTCCCTCTCCCCTTTGCAGCAAAAAATGAGCTCGCAAGTCCACCATCTCCCCTGAGCCCACCTTCATCCCTTGCAAGCTGAAAGCTCTTCCGGTTCGCAGTGCTACCAGTGGTAGCAATGGTTCAAGTGATTTTGATGGCAATAACGAAGGCAGCCTGGAGCTGGATGTGGGTGGCAGCTTGGAGTTGAACATTAGCGACTGCCCTCAGCACCATGTAGCTCCTCCTACTACTGATGATGCGGCGACCCTAAGCGACCCTGCCTCGCCACGTCCTTCGCAAGATGAACACGCGTTGGACACAGGCATGATGGACATGGGCTATGTGTGCAGGATCCTCGAAGAGCCTCAAGCCTCCAGTGACAAGCATGCAGGTCTCCCTTAGTTTTATCTATTTAACTCTTTGCGACATTAGCCTGTGCAATCATGTTTATCCTAGGCTTTTTTGTACATCTCTGCTATCTGTTTTGGCTAGTTTCCCACCATGGTCAGCAATATTTTTTGAACTTCTAAGGATTGGTTTCCCCTTTAGGGGTAGTCTAGTGCTTGACAGAACTCTTTGGCACTTTCCCTATGGATTGAATCCATTCCTTCCATAGGATGCGACCTGTAACTTCTTGTTTCTTATGATCTAATAGAATTAGCCTAAATTAAAAAACAAAAAAATTAATTAATGTTTAATTATTTATTTGTATGATTATGACCATTAAATTATTAATTTTGTATATATTGTATAATTAAATTTATATTATGATTGATTTTTTATTATATTTTAAAATTTTAAAATTTGAAATTATTAATGGGATTATGCCTCTACATAAAATTAGATACGTAATTTTTTAGAAAAATATTTTTTATAAATCACAGATCAGAGAAACTTACATTACAAAATAAAATAAATAATTATATTTAATAATCAAATTAATAATAATGATTTAATTATATTTAATAATCTATTTAATATTTATTTTATTTTCTATTATTTAAGTTAAGAATTTGGTTTTTATTTTTTATAAATTAACAATAATAATAATAATTTTTAAAATTAGAAATAAGATTTCTTATTTATTGCGCTTCTCGACATATTCTACAACCTATTACAAGCCCGATGTGTAAGTATGTAAGAAGCCAAAATAAAAAAAATAAAAAAAATTTAAAAAATAAAATCTAAATAATGTGAACTTAAACAATAACTTACATAACCATATAAATAAACAATAAAAAATTCATTAAAAAATAAATTTGAACAATATAAATTTAAAATATGAAGAGGTTTATGAACACTCAAAAAGAGATATGGTAAATAAATAATAATATAAAAAAACTAGAGGTATGGTAAATAAATAATAATATAAAAAAACTAGAGGTATGGTAAATAAATAAAACTTCTTTTTATGCTTACTCTAGAAGTATGATAAATAAATAAAATATAAATAAACTAGAAATATGGTAAATAAATAAAACCTCTTTTTATATTTACTCCATAAACCTTGATATTTATAAAAAAACTCAAAAAAGAGATTTTATTTAGGTGAAGCCTATGGGCCAAATACCATGGGACAAATTATTATTAATACCATGGGCCAAATACCATATTTATAAAAGAGGTATAAAGAGATCAGGTAAATAAATAAAAATATATCAAATAGGCTTAGAAATCAACATGGACCAAATTATTATTAATACCATTTCAAAAAAAAAACATTATTAACCCTAACATTAATATTAAATTATTATTTTTAGATCTAAGACTTTTGTGATCCATAATTTAGATAAAAGAACTTTCGGATTAATCACATCATTAGGATTAGGTCGATATTTCGAACTGGCTAATGTGGAGGGAACAGTCGATCTCAATGAATAAATAGAGGAGATGAATCATTACCGAAAATACCCGTTGAGAAAACATGGGCAAAAACTGGAATCATTGATGCATCTCTACACCTTTTAAGGAACGTGAGATCAGATTTCTTCTTGGCCACTTGTAATTAATTAAGATTTCAAATTAATTCGAAAGTTTTTTTTATCTAAATTATTATTATTATTATTAAATCTAATATTCATAACTAATATTATTAAATTTAATAACTTTATATTAATACAATATTATATTTGTTATATTATAATATATATTAATATATCATGATATATATAAAAACTCTAGATATATATGGGAGGGAAGAAAAAATACATGATAGAGGAGGAGAAATAGGGGGAGTGACAAGGGAGAGATGGAGATAAATTGAAGAAGAGGGGATAGGAGGAATGAAGAGAAAGAGAGGGAGAGGAGTGAGAGAGGTAGAGAAGGCTAACAGAGGGAGAGGAAGACATAAATATGGAGGTGGGAGAGAGAGAAGGAGAGAAGGAGGGATAAGGAGAGAGAATTGGAGGGTAGAGAGAGAGAGAGAGAGAGAGAGATACAAAGAAGGGGGAACAGAGAGGGAGGTAGGAGAGAAAGGGAGAGAGAGTAAGGATAGAGGGAGGGATACAGAGATGGAGTTGGAGGGGCAGATAGGGAGGGAAGAAGAAATGCATAGAGAGTGAGAAATGGAGAGAGAGGGAGTCGCAAGGGAGAGATGGAGAGAGAGTATGTATGTTTAGGGGTGAGATAAAGAGACATAGAAGGAGTGATGGAGACAAGGGAGGTAGAATGAGAGAGAAAGAGAAAGGGAGGGATATAGTAACATATTTGGAGAGAGAGATAGAGTGATGTGGGGAGAGAGAGGATTGGAGGGCACATAGAGAGAATAGAGAGAGAGAGAATTGAATATAAAATTTTAAAAGAGAGAGAGAGGATTGAATGTAAAATTATAAAAGAGAGAGAGAGTGTGGGGGAAGGGGGGGGGGGGTCGGGGAGAGGGCACATAGAGGGAGATGGGAGATAAAGGGAGAGAGAGGAAAAAATTGATGGGGGAAGAGAGACGATTGTAGGGGAGAGAGAGGGAGGGAGAGAGTGTGATGGGGTAAGAGAGAGGGAGGTAGAAGAGAAAGGGAAAGAGAGAAAGAAGAAGAGAGGAGGATAGAGGGAGGGATAAATAGATGGATTTGGAGGAGGAGAGAGGGAGGAATAGAGAGATGGAGCTAGATGGGGAGAGAGGGAGGGAAGAATAAAGACATAGAGAGTGAGTAGTAGAGAGAGAGAGGGAGTGACAAGGGAGAGATGGAATGAGTGTGTGTATGTTTGGGGGTGAGATAAAGAGACAAACAAGGAGATATGGAGACAAGATGGGAGATAAGGAGAGAGAGAGAGAGGCATATAGTAACAAAGTTGGAAGGTGAAGATAGAGAGAGAGAGAGAGAGGTGGGAGAGAAAGCAAGAGAGAGTGTGAAGAGAAGTAGGGAAAGAATGATGGAGATGGAGGGGGAGAGAGAAGGAGGTAAGAATAAAGATATAAAGAGTGAAAGGTGGAGAGAGAAAGAGAGGGAGTGATAAGTAAGATGGATAAAGAGGGAGAGAGGATAGCAAGAGGAAGAGGGAGAGGAGGATGAACTGATATATTGATAGATTGGAGAAAGAGAGTGTATGTTTTGGGGTTGATATAGAGAGAAATAGGGAGATAGAGATATAAATGGAAGGTGAAGAGAAAGAAGAGATATATGGAGACAAGGAGGGAGGGGAAAATTGATTGATAGATATGGATTGAGAGAGCGTGTGTGTTTCACAGGATGTGATAAAGAGACAAAGAAGGATATATGGAGGGAGATATAGATATATATGGAGGGGGTAGAGAGGGAAGAATATTTCTTGCACTAGATGCATTCATTTCAGTGTAGATGGTGATTCCTAATCCTATTTTATTCCTTTCACTATATGCATTTGTTTTAGTGTAGATGTTGATTTCTAATGATATTTAATTACTTGCACTAGATGCATTGATTTCAATGTAAATGATTTCTAATCCTATTTGATTGCTTGCACTAAATGCATTTATTTCAGTGTAGATGGCGATTTCTAATCCTATTTGATTTCTTGCAATAGATGCATTAATTTAATTGTAGATGTTCATTTCTAATCATATTTGATTGCTTGCACTAGATGCATTGATTATGTAGAAATTTTAACAAAAATTATGTATTGCATGGATTCTCCTGATCTAACAATTATATGCTACTGTTAAATACATAATCACTTCTACAAAAATTCTTGCAGAATTTAAAACACGGTCGCCATTTGCAATATCAAGAAGAATTATCAATCACACATAACACAGATGTTTTTACCAGGAAAGCATAAAGCTAAAAACCCCACTATCATATATTATGTATATATCATGGATCATGAAACAATCTCATACAAAAATCTAATCCAAAAGCTTTCAGTACAATATACAATCGTCTCACACTGTCTTGCTGAAATTGGCAAATTCCTTAGCCAAATTTCTACCTCCCAACAGCCTGCCTCCACTGCACAATCCAATATGATTACAAATACCAATTTGATGCAATTATGCCCTCCTTTACTGCGCAATCCTCATGAGCATATCCAATGTGTGTTTGTCTTGCATGAGTGCAACACAATATAGTACAACTTATATTCAACTGTCCTTTTCACCTACATCTCAACTGGGTCTCCACTGGATCTGACATGCATGTAGTTAACAGTAGTAAATCTTCAGTTGCATGTGAAATCACTACATGTGAATTAATTTAATATTTAATTCACTGATCTCTCACTAGTGTATCTTCAGTTACAACTAGAACAACTGAGCTTAACCCACTTAACTGAGTTAAACTACTTTACAACTCACATAACTAGACATCCAACTCTGTTACAACTTCAAATCACTCAGTTACAACTACGTCCACTTGCATGTCCCACCAACCAACCTTTGAACTCGAAATTTCTTCAGCTAAATGGTTTTCCACATCAGTTAACTGATTCCAAGTGCTCCATGAGAATAGATTAATATTTATTGTCCAACTATTATTAAGGGATAATAATAGTCAACATGCATCTATAAATAGAACTTGCACATACATCTAAAAATAGAACATCATCTATAAATAGAATTTTCTCACCATCTATAAATAGAATTTTCTCATCCATTCTAAAAATAGACTTCCACCTAAAAATAGCCTGCGGCTCCATCCTAGTGTAGGTGCTTACTTTTCACTAGGATCTTCTAGTTGAATCTCAACACTCCCTCTCAACAAGAAAGGAATTATCCTTCACCCAGATCTTGTCTCTATGGTATTCTAATTTTATCCTGGTGAGCGCCTTCGTCATAATATCTGCATCCTGATCTTCTGTAGGAATGTACTGAAGCAACATGATCTTCCATTGCACACAATATCTAATATGATGATACCGGATATCTATATGCTTAGATCTATCATGAAACACAGAGAGCTTAATGCAACTCTGATTATCAAAATGAATCATTGTCGGATCTAAATGAGAACCAAACAAACAAACCAGGATATTTCTCGTCCAGATAGCCTCACATGTAGCTTGAATTGTTGCCATGTATTCTTCTTCCGTTGAACTGAGTGCCACGAATCTTTGTTTTCTTCTCTACCAAGAAATAGTTGTAGATCCAATACTAAAGATCCCTCCTGATGTGCTCTTTCTGTCCATTGGGCTGCCTACCCAATCTGCATCCGTGAAGCCATGCAACTTCACCTCATCCATCTGCCAATACCACAAGACATACTCAGATGTGCCCCTTAGGTATCTCAGGACATGCTTGTCCGCCTTCCAAAAGAGCTTGGTAGGCTTAACCATCACTTGACTAAGCTAGTTCACCGCATAGAATATGTCTGGTATTGTATTCACTAAATACATTAGCAAACCCACTAACTGTCAATAGACAGTAGCATCCACTACCTCTCCAGATGTAGCATCCTCTTTCCTCCAGTTTCCTAGAAGAGGAGTATCGATGGGTTTGCATCCCTCCAAGTGAAACTTACCCAATATATCCCTTGCATACTTGCCTTGAGACACAAAAAGTTCACCATCTTGCTTCCATATTTCTAATCCAAGGAAATAATGAAGGAGGCCCATATCCTTCATCTTGAACTCCTTTGCAAGTTCCTCCTTGCATGAGTGTATCATCTGCTCATCACCAGTCAGTATTAAATCATCAGCATAAAGAACAATGATGAAAATCTTACCCTCCACCACAATTTGGTATAGGTTTGCATCTGCCTCACTCTTGGTGAAGCCAAGTCTGGTGAAATAGTTGTCTATCCGAGTGTACCAAGCACGAGGTGCTTGCTTCAGCCCATACAATTCTCTTTTGAGTTTGCACACATGCGACTCATTGCTAAAGATCTCAAATCCTTCAGGCTGCTCAATGTACACGTATTCCTTAATGATCCCATTGAGAAACACAGTCTTCACATCCATCTGATGAATGTGCCAACACATCTGCACTGAGAGAGCAAGGATGGTCCTTATGGAAGAATATAGTGCGACAGGTGAAAAGGTTTCTTAATAATCAATCTCCTTGATCCGTGAGAAGCCCCGGGCCAAAAATTTGGCCTTGTGTTTCTCAACACTCCCATCAGTAGCTTGCTTTACCTTGTAGATCCATCTTGAACCTACTATTGATTTATCAACCAGCCTTGGAACAATTTCCCAAGCACTGTTTCTGACAATGGAGTCATACTCATTGTTGAGTCCCGAATTTGCCTCTTTTCCATACACTTTTCCATACCTTTTTCACTCACCTAAACCTCCAAAATTGTCAATATCATGTTCAAAAGGGTATCTAACATGGTTTTTAATTATGTTTTTGTGTTTTCTATTTGATTTAGATTTTGTTCATACAGCTGCGGAAACTTGCCACTTTCCGCAGCTGCTGCAACTTTCCGCAGCTATTTTGTGGAAATCTATGCTACAAGTGTCTACGAAGGAAACGAGCCACATGGGCAGGCTAGGAATGACGAGGACATGGTTCGTGTCCTATTGGTTCAAGTAAATTCGTCAAAGAAAGCCGCGGTCAAAGCCATCCACGTGGAAGTCAACTATGGAGTTCTATGTCGGCTGGACTCTGTTTGGTGGCATATAAACATCCATACGGCCGTTTCTAAGCTTGCGGAGGTTAATTGACATCTGTGCAAAGTTCTGGAGTTGAATTCAAGCACCCACCTTCCATAGATCCGTTTTCCAACATGGCCATACTCCTATATCCGGGGCCTTAGTGGTCTACGTGCTGGCTGCTATCATAAACTTCAGGAGACAGTTACAGTTTATTGCTTTATATAAAGCGTTTGCATACGCACGTAGAGTTATTTGTTGAGTTATTAGTTGATAGCTGATGTGCGTACTCTGTTATGTTAGCTTTGTAGTGATTACGCTGCCTTGAGCCGTAATACTACCAGTCTGTAATGAACTGCTTTTTAATGTGAAAAGACTCTGTTTTCAACTTAATTCGTGTTTGAGGATCGTACCAGAGCTGTGTAGAGGGCCCCTGCTCAGCCGAGGTTCTGTGTATTAATGTATATATATTTCATTTCATTTCTTTAACAAAGTCATTGTATCATAATCCATTACATGTTCATATTTCATAGTTGTTTCATTTCTGTTCATACATTTCTATAATTTCCATTGCATTCTTGTCTTTCATGTTTTTTTATGATTGTTAAATCACTGATCAGTTTTCTTGTGCAGGTTTTAGGTAGACAGCCCGGGCATTTTCATAGCATTTTGGCTAATGATATGAGACTAACATTATTCTGCTGCTAGTTTCCTTTTCATAGCATTTGTTTAACTTCAGTCTTGCTTTGTACATTTCAGTTTTGTTTATCTGATTCGGTAGTTAAATTTAAATATATTAAGCTGCTCATAGTGTCTTCAGTTGCCTCCGAAAGCCACAGCTGGACTGATGGTGAGGGACTGCATGATGAAATGTGTAGTTTAGTATTAGTTTCTTTTCTGCAAAATTAGATATATTAAGCTGCTCATAGCGTCTTCAGTTGCCTCCGAAAGCCACAGCTGGACTGATGGTGAGGGACTACATTATGAAATGTGTAGTTTAGTATTAGTTTCTTTTCTGCAAATTTAGATATATTAAATCATGTATGACATCTTCAGTTGCCTCCGAAAGCCACAGCTGGACTGATGGTGAGGGATTGAATCATGAGTGTATGGTTTAGTATTAGTTTACTTTCTGCAAATTAAATATCGGTTACTCAAGTTGTTTATGATTACTTCCGAAAATCATAGCTGGACTAATGATGAAGGGTCAGAAGATAAATTGATGTAATCTGATTTAGATTTATTTTATTGCAATTTTGAATTTCCTTAAAGCATAGTTTCTCTTGTGTTTAGTTGGCAGCAAGAATAGTTTGGTTTTTATGTTCACTAGTTTACTGTTTTGATTCATTAGATTAGCAGCACTTTTTCATTTCAGCAGTACACTTTTACTTTCTTTTAAGTTTTGTCATTGAAATTTCAATTTGATTTTAAAGTTTCAAGATTGGTAAATCATTATAGGGGATATTACTTCCTTGAACAAATATAACCAAGCTTGTTTTTCACTTTAGAATTTCCATTTCACCTTAGAAAGACCAAAAACGACAAAAAGTTAAGAAAAAGGTTATCTTGCACATATAGTGCGCCGCACTTCATCAGCTTACGATTCCCGGATTGACAATTAAATGCAGCAATTTAGGACACACTAAATTGACCAAACATTTTGGCGCCATTGCATCGGGTCCATCTCTCATGTGGGCTCCTACACTGCTTCCTGAAAGGAATATGGCTCAGTCACAATACATTTTCTCGCAGAGAGCCATGCATCTAGTAAATCGTTTAGGGGAGAGTATTTGTCTTTGTACGCATTTGTGAGTAGGGACTCCCCTCGTGTGCAACATCAAGTCTTAGCCTTTCAACTTTTGTGAAATTAAAACGCCGCCGATTCGATGTTTGGCTCTGCATGAGTGGAATCCTCCACTCCATGAAACTCCTCTAGTGGGTGATCCACATCTAGAGACTCATCTTTGGGAACCAAAAGTTCCTCCTCTACATGCAAGTCTAGCTCCCTCTCAAGCGACCACTTCATGGATTTCTCCTCATTGAATTTTATATCTCGTCACACCACAGTCATTCGATTGTTTGGAAAATACACACGATAATTATGGGGTGTTTCTGTGTACCCCAAAAATATCCCAACTTTAGCAGTAGGCTCCAGCTTCTTCTTGGCGTTCTTGGTCACATGCACATAAACAGATGAGCCAAAAATATTAAAGTGAGAAACATCTAGTTTCTTCCCAGTGAAATCTTCTTCAGGTGTACTCATGCCTGTTGGAACAACTAATCCTACATGGGTAGGTGTGGAATGTGAAAAGTCACATTGAAGTCCAAGTGACCTTGGAATATGAAACCAAGAGTCACACCATTGTACTATAAATGTACATCATGTATAATGGAAAAAATAAGAGAGTTGCACGCTTATCCTTCATTGTGTGTTGAGTTTCTTGTTGTGTGTGTGTTTATCTTTCCCCACACCATGTGTGTGTTTAACATGGTATCGGAGCTGATACGTTCATAACCAGCTCAACATTGAGTGAGCCATTTGTTTATGGCCTGTGCATATCTGCAAAAAATTCTTGGCATTTTTGCAGCACTCAGAGTTTTTCTGCAGCAGTTTTTTTGCCGCATTCATCAAGCTTTTTGCAACATTCAGAAATTGGCACATTCAGAAATTTCGTCTTGAAGAAGAGCAGCAAGCAGCACTGCGCATCTGAAGGTTGATTTCTTCCTGCAATTTCTACCCATTAATTCTGCATTTTGGAGAGCTGTTGGAAAAATTGTTTAAAGTTGATTTCTGAATAAGTTTCTGGGTTTTTACTGCTGAAAGTTTTTGAAAAATTCTCTGAAAAATTTCTGAGTTTTTACTAGCGAAATTTTGCCACATTTCCTGAGAAAGATTTCTAAGTTTACTGCTATAATTTCCTGAAAAATTCTGTTGATTTTTAGAAATTTCCTACACCTCTCTGCTGTTATAAAAAAATAAAAAAATAAAAAAATAAAAAAATAATAAATAATAAATAATAATAAAAAAAATTCCTGCAACAATCGGCCTCTCACCACTCTACGCAAACTGCTATTTTCTCTCACCAGAACCTCCCCACATCTCTCGACCTGCGCACTCGACCCTCACCATACTCGGCCGCTCCCCTACACCATACCTCACCCACGACTCTCGACCCCTCTCCCCTTGCACTCTCGGCCTGCCCCCTTACTTCCCCTATCCGCTCCCCTCTCAACGGCTCCCCATCACTACACTCCCTCGTCCCTCCCCTGCTACCCGCGGCTTAACCCAGATCCTACCCAGCCCATGCTCTCCCCTCGACCACGCCCTCACAACTCAGACCATGCCCTCACTCCTCCCTACTCTCCCTACGCACAGCAAAGCTGCCCTCCCTCCCTACGCTAACAACCTCCCTCCCATTGCAACAGCCGCACTCTCATTCCATTCGACTCCTCCCATTCCATTCGCCCAGCTTTTTAATTGAAATTCCCTTTCCTCCAAGCAGTTCTCGTTTTTTAAATTCATTTTTTTTAATTTTTAAGTTTTTGTTTCAGTTAAATTCCCCCTCCCTCCACGCAAAGTTTGTCCCAATTTTTTAAAAAAAATTAAATTAAAATCACCCCCCATATAAATACCCCCTTGAAATATTATCGCTCCTCAATGCTCCCCCTTCTATTTTTCTGCATTTTTTAATTTCAGCCTTTCAATTGATTTTTAAATTTATTAAATTCCCTTTTAATTAAACTCCATTTTAAATAATTCCCATTTTTATATAATTCCTTTTTTAAATCCATTTTTTTATTAATATTTCCCTTATTTTTCCCACCACCCTCCCTTTTTAATTTATTAAATTTCCCTCCTCTTTTAAATTCCCTCCATTTTTAATTAATTTTTATTTTTAATTAATTTATTAAAAAAAAAAAAAAACAGCAGAGAAAGAGAGGAAGGAGATAATATGAACAGCAGAAAAAGAGGAAATGACATGTGAGCAGATGGACTTAATACATAGAGAAAATTGTAGATTTGACATTGTGTGATTTGTGGCATAAGGGTGATTTTCTGAAGAAATTGACATTTGAAGATGAGTTGTTATTGGTGCAAAACAACTCTTTGAAGGAAAATTCAGCTACCTTAAAGGCCTCTTGCATATTGTTTTTTGCTACACAAAATATTTTTGCAGAGATATTGACATTGTATTGTGAGTGGAATTTTCATCTTCTTCATAGTTGCAATCAGTAAATTTGAGTTGTTGATGTAACTCATTGTTGATTGTCCACCATCATTTGAGGAGCACACTTTGTACTTTGAGATTTCCATAGTTGGAAATTCTTTGGAGTCATTTGTATTTGTTGTTGAATCACATTGTAAATGGGTGCATTTTCAGTTGAAGCCAACACCCTTTCATTTTTTGAGCCTAAGTTGTTGAAAATGGCTAAAATCAATGAGGTGTTAGAGTTGTTGAGTAACCTCATTCATTCAAATGTTGATGATGTGATAAAAATGAGCAAGAATGCTCTTTGTAATATTCAGATTTGTTTACAAGATGCACAAGAAAAGATTGAGTTTTTGCAGTTGGAATCTCAGCTCCAACAAGATGAACTTCACCAAAAGAGTCACCATTCTGAACCTGTTTCTGTTCAGAACATTGTGAAAGACTCCCATCAGCAGCAAGTCAGCAAAGTTCCAGTTGATTCCCATTCAGTTCCTTGTACTAGAGCAGATTTACATGCAGATGCAGCCACTCATCCTGCACTTCCTAAGCCCATCATCAGACCTTGGGAAGATCTTGTCCACAACAAGCACCGAGCTGGTCTTGGATATGACAAGGATGTGTCCTTTCATATTCCAGACTACACAAAGCCCATCAGATTTCAAAGTGCTAGATTCCTATATGACAGTTCACTTGCAGCTGTTCCAGATCCTGTTCCACTTCCACAACAGATTGAAAAATGCCAACACCGTGATCGAGTTGGCCATATGAAATATCACTGTTTTGATCTTCATCCATGCAAGCACTGTTTTCGGCACACTCATTCTCCAGACAGATGCTTTAGAAACAAGCCTCCTGCAAGAACAAAGATTCATCTTGGATGGATCGCTTCTTGGCAATGGGCATCAGCAGCCAAGAATATGTTTAAGACACATGTCAGAACTTGTTCACGGATATTGAGCAAACTTGTAGTTGAGTTTTCACCATCATCTCACCTTGTCCCTGACAGGGGGGAAAATGGTGGTCATGTACAAGCTTCGACGATAGATCAAGCGAGCCTGAGCCATAATCTCTCATTCCATGTTCAGAGTTGTAGCCAGCAGTTCAAGCGAGCCTGAGCCACAATTCGTCATTCCGGATTCAGAGATGTAGCCAGAGACACGGATGCCCATGAGCATGCCCTTGGTTGGTGGACAACCTTAAACCACCATCTTTGGTTGATGGACAACCTAAAACCATCACATATGAGGAACACTTCCTCTAGCAGAAGCCTTCAGCTTAGCAGCCTTCAGCTTCTTGCCAGCATTGGTTGAGTTCCAGGAAATGCTTCAAAGCATTCCAGAGTTGTTGGTCATCCTAAAACCATCACAAGTAGTAGACCTCCCTTCTTTTAGGTTGAAGGTCTCCCTTTTTTATGAGGGACAATTCCTCTAGCAGAAGCTTTCAGCTTCTTGCCAGTTTTGGAAGAGTTCCGGGAACTACAACAAGTTTTGCGTTCCAGTGTTGGTGGTCATCCTTAAACCACCTCTTTTTTCCAACATTTCAGAGAGTTGATTCAGCCCAAGTGTTGCCATGCATACTTTGCAGATTTGTATTACAACTCTTTTCTTGGACTCACACATACCCCTTCGGATTAAGGGGGGATGTTGGAACACCTAATCCTACATGGGTAGGTGTGGAATGCGAAAAGTCACAATGGAGTCCAAGTGACCTTGGAATATGAAACCAAGAGTCACACCATTGTACTATAAATGTACATCTTTGTATAATGGAAAATAAAAGAAAGCCTCACGCTTATCCTTCATTGTGTTTTGAGTTTCTTGTTGTGTGTGTTTATCTTTCTCATACACCATGTGTGTGTTTAACATGGTGTTTAACAATGCCAAGTACTCTATGAGGACAACGTTTTTTCACATAAACTGCAGTGTTTCATGCTTCCACCCACAAATGAATTGGTAGGCCTTGATCATGCAGCGTTGCTCATGCTACACCCACATCGTTTTGTTCTTCCTATTCGCGACCCCATTTTGTTGTGGGTTATGAGGCGCCATGAGTTCTCTTCAAATTCCTTCTTTGTTGCAGAAGTCTTTGAATTCGTTAGAGATGTACTCTCCACCATTATCGCTCCTCAAAGCCTTCACTTGCTTCCCCGACTCTTTCTCCGCCAATGCCTTAAACTCACAAAAATTTGAGAATGTTTGATCCTTATTCTACATGAATAAGATCCAACATTTACGAGAAAAGTCATCAATAAAAATAACATAATACCTGTGTTTTGCTGTTGAAGCAACTGAGAATGGTCCACACATGTCTGTTTGAAATCTCTCCAGGATCACCGAAGCATGGTTCTCCTTTTCATGGAAGGTGGACTTTACATACTTCCCCATGGTGCAACCCTTGCATTGATCTAACTGATCAAGTGTTCCCATTGGAATTCTAGTAGATATTTGCTTCATGAATTTCAAGGCTCCATGATGAAGATGGCCCAATCGCCTGTGCCATAATTTGCCCTCATCTCGGCTCACCACTTTTTCTGCCTTACCCATCATGGAAGCGCAGCTATATACCTCTAGCTTGTAGAGATTCTTAACTTGAATCCCTATCCTCTTGGCTTTACCCATTTTTTTATGTCGCAGGAAAGCTTTTCCATCGCTGAAAACAACGTCATAGCCATTGTCCTCCAACATCGTGACTGAGACCAAGTTTTTCTTTAGACCTAGAACATGCATAACATCTTTCGATTGAAATGGTTTACCTGAATCCCTCTCAAAGGTAATGGTGTCAATGCCGATTGAACTGTATCGTCCATTATCGCCCATCTCTATATGCATTTGGAGATCTTTCTCCTCCAAGTCACTGAAAAGCTCCTTATCTCTTGTCATGTGGAAGGAAGTACCATTATCAAGATACCACACTGATCCCAATGCAATTGACACCATGCATGCGATCAAATAGAAACCAAGTTCAAATTGCGAGGCAAGGGCCTCACCAGCTGCAGCTCCAACAACCTTCTTGTTCTTCTTCTTTTTTGGGCAGTTAGTGGCAAGATGCCCATGTTCATGACAGTGAAAACACTTCACCTTGGAAAAATCTAGCTTCTTTCCTTTAGACTTGAATTTTGAATGGAATTTGTTCCCCTTCCCTTTCCTTGCCTTGGCAGCCAAAGAAAAATCCTCTTCATTATCTTGCTTTGATGAAGAGCCATCTCTGGTGTTCCACCTGAACTCCTCCTGCACTAGATCCAACCAGAGTCATTCCTGATCCGACAGTTTTTCTCGTCTGTTGATAGAGTCTTCATAACTGTGCCAACTCTTAGGAAGTCCCAAGAGAGCCAAGCTCACCAAATCATCATTAGCAACAATGATTCCCACACTCCCCAATTCATCCCGGATTTAGACAAATTTTGTGAGATACTTTGGAAGATTGTCACCCTTTTCCATCTTGATCTTTCTGAGTTTATCCTTTAGTGCCAATTTCCTATGGTCGTTGCTGCTTTGGAAAATATTCTTCAAATCCTTCCACATAACATATGGAGTGGCTTTCCCATGAAGGCTTGAGACAATGTGGTCTCGTACACCTTCCAACATAATCCTTCTTGCCTTTGCCACTTTCTTTTTCCATGCATCAAGTAATGCAGCATCCGTCGAAGTGGGCTTAGGAACATCACTTTCGATGAATTCCTTAAAGAAATTATCTTCAAGCACTGCCTCCATCCTATCCTTCCAGGTAATGTAGTTTGATCTTCCCTTGAGTGCATACTCTAGCCACAAGCCATTGAAAGCCATTTCAATGTTTACTCAACTGTAGCACCAAGAAATTCTTGTAGCAAATTCGAATTGTTTCCACCAACAAACTCAGCTCCTGCTTCAAAATTGCAATCTTCTGTGCTCTGATACCATGTAGAATTTTTAATGCAAATTATGTATTGCTTGTATTATCCTGATTTAACAATTATATGCCACTATTAAATACATAATTTCTTCTACAAAAATTCTTGCGGAATTTAAAACATGATCGCCAATTGCAATATCAATCACACATAACACAGATGTTTTTACTGGGAAAGCATAAAGATAACAACCCCACTATCATATCTTATGTATATATCATGGAACATGAAAAAATATCATACAAAACTCTAATCCAAGAGCTCTTAGTACAATATAAAATCGTCTCACATTGTCTTGCAGAAATTGGCAAATGCCTTAGCCAAATTTCTGCCTCCCAACAACCTACCTCCACTGCGTAATCCAAGATGATTACAAAGACCAATTAGATGCAATATTTCCCTCCTTGACTGTGCAATCCTCATGAGAATATCCAATATGTTTTTGTCTTGCATGAGTGCAACCTAATATAGTACAATTGATAGTCAACTGTCCCTTTCACCTACATCTCAACTGGGTCTCCACTGGATCTGACATGTATTTAGTTAACAATATTAAATCTTTAGTTGCATGTGATATCACTACATGTGAATTAATTTAATATTTAATTCACTAATCTCTCACTAGTGTATCTTCAGCTACAACTAGCACAACTAAGTTTAACTCACTTAACTGAGTTAAATTACTTTATAACTCACGTAACTACACATCCAACTTTGTTACAACTTCGAATCACTCAGTTACAACTAAATCTACTTGCATGTCCCACCAACCAACCTTTGAACTCAGAATTCCTTTAGCTAACTGGTTTTCCACTTCAGTGAACTGATTCCAAGTGCTCCAGATTAATATTTATTGTCCAACTATTATTAAGGGATAATAATAGTCGACATGCATCTATAAATAGACATGCAATCTATAAATAGAACTCGCACATACATCTATAAATAGAATTTGATCACCATCTATAAATAGAGATCATCTATAAATAGACATCATCTATAAATAGACATCATCTATAAATAGATTTTTCTCATCCATTCTAAAAATATTCTTCCACCTAAAAATAGGTTGTGGCTCCATCCTAGGGTGCTTAATTTTCACTAGGATCTTCTTGTTGAATCTCAACAGATTAAATGTAGATTATTTCTAATCCTATTTGATTGCTTGAACTAAATTCATTGATTTTAGTGTAGATGGTGATTTCTAATCCTATTTGATTACTTGCACTATATTTCTAATCCTATTTGATTGATTTCTAATCCTATCTAAATTAACAATTTTGACATTCAAAATCTCAAATACTCCTCAAAAATTGTTTTCAATCATACTATAGAAGTTGGAAATAAAATTAGATATTAAGATTAGTAAAAATAACTCCTCTTCGATGGAATTGAATGAGATGCAATGGGGAGAACACGCTCTTTTGCATTAAAAAAAATACATGTCTCATACTTTTAAAAGTGTTAGTTGGTCAATTAAAAGATAGTAGCTAATGTTGTTGTTTCTAATGATACATTTTTAAGTAATTTCTTAATTACTAACTGAATAAAGTATACATCAAAAGTCATCTAATTAAAATTAGTTTGTTGTTTTCGTAATTGTTTAAAAAATTTAAAAGCATCTAATCTATTTTTCTTCCAAAAGTCTTAAAAAAAAATTATTGTAAATAAATAATTCAAATTTCATTACTCACCACCCTAGATCCATCTTAACTCCAAATCTATCAAGCGCCTAGAGGGATCAAATCTCTCGAAGTGAAAACCAATTTTTTTAGTGCAAAACTTGAGGAAAGGTTTGCACCTCCAGAGATTTGATCCCTCTCAGCGCTTGATAGATCCAGAGTTAAGATGAATGTAGGCTGGTTATTTTTAGTGGAAAATTTAATTAAAATAATTTACTTTATAAATAATTTCATTAAAATAATTTACTTTATATTCATATTTATAATAATTTTGATTTTGAATTTATTATATATATATGATTATATTATGTAATAATGACAATGGAATTTTACTGAAATTATAATTTATTTATTTAATATTTAAGTAAAAATTATTTAGACCTAATCAAAATCTTAATTCTATGTTTAAAAAACATTAATAAAGAGTTTAAAGATTTTTTAGGATAATTCTTTACATAAATCACAATACATATTTTTAGTTTAAATATTGTCGTAGTTTTAGTGATTTAAGAGGTAACATTAAAATTGTATTTTGAATGTAAGATTTAATTTGTATGTACATAAATCATTTTATGAGAAAGTGTTTTTATTTTTCAACCCTCTTAGTGCCACAAAGATGTCAAATTCTTGCACCCCTTAGTGTTTTGGGAATTGTCATGGGAATTTATTTTTATTTGAGATATTCTTCTTTATTCTAGTCAAAATGAAAACACTTTTGACTTCAATGTTCATTAGTGTTGGCCACCTCCTTATGATTTCCTTTTGTTTTTTTACTCTTTATTGGACCATAAATTCTCTTTAAATTTAGACATAATAATTTTTTATTTATTTTTAAATGACATCTCCCTCTATTCCATAATTTTTTAGCCAATATTTCAAGAAAAAAATAATTTAGGGGAGTCTCTTATTATCCATGTTGTTTATCTTGTTTGTTTGTTAAGCACCTAATCATGGTTGTGCACTTAATGAGGGAGATACTTGTTTTTATGAGGAAGATAGGATATGGTGTATTTCTTTTAATATAAAGATTATAAGTTTTAAAATGACTTTGGATTTGTTTTATACTTTTCCAAGATTCTCTAGAGATAATACATTTCCATACTTCACATATTTATAAGATAACAAGAGTGACTAGAGTAAGCAATAGGAGTTTTTTGTGATCCTACAAACAAAGGTTTTCTAATTTACATTTCAATATATATATATATATATATATATATATATATATATATACATAGCATTTAATGAGTCTTAATGAAGTATTTGGTGCCCAAGGCATTAAAGAGGGTGGGCATGACCATGTGTCCACCCACAACAATTATGGCTCGTTATTTCTTTCACATGATGTTACATGGTTCACTACCACTTTTTGATAGCAAGCATAATTCAATTTAACACTAGTTTAATGTATGATCTTGAGTGGAGATCCAATATATTTTGGTGGGAAATTCTATATTATCCTCAACTTTCGACCATTTTAATTTGCATAGACCTTCCTATGCATATTGGTCATTTCAAGAGTTGGGGAGCTCTCACCTTGTATAGTGCCACCACCCTGCATGTGAGGATAATTGATTGGCACTTGCAAAAAGTTTCATGTCGAGATTTACAGTCAGGCATGTCAGGGATTATTTCCATACAACTAGTTATGCTTGATGTAAGAGTTGGGTTTCATTCATATATATTATCATTTCAATTATTTTACTTTGTGATCCCTCGGGTTTTACCATGAGGACATCAATCCTTTATGTTGTCTTATAGGCTTTGTTGTTTGGATTTGAATTTTTTCTCTCCCTCCCCTCTTTCATCAATCATGGTAACAACAAGTATACCTCATTGGGTTTCTCATGTTCCTTGGACTCCTACTGAGTTCTCATGCATAAACCCCTCCTCCATCCTACCACATTAAACCTCTCCCTTTTCTGGCCAACGTAACTATAATGATCCGTTCATTATTTCTAGCTTGGTACTGCTCTTCCACTTCGGCCAAGAAAGGTTTAACAAAGTTTGGGTTATCATGCCTTGTCAACTAGTCTGTGTTTGATGCAGTGTGGCTTACTTTATAACATGGTGGATCTCATACCAATGGGCAAAGAGTTTGACAACTTGGTACAAGGAACACACTCCTAAACAAGTCCAAGAGGAGATAGCACATGTGTAGATAAAATTAGCTAATGAGAACCACTATATGTTCAACTTAGAAGTGTTGGCTAAGTTAGTTGATTGGGTACGAGACATAGGTCACAACCAAGGGCGACTACAACAAATAAATGTACAAAATAAACATATATTAGCACTTGGAATTGTTTCTGGGACAATTTTTTCTTGAAAAAAATGAAGCTAAAGAGGAACTTTTACTAGTGTGCGATGAAATCCAGTTGAATATCAACTCCATGGCTTGCAAGTCAGGCGAACAAAGAATAAATTAGGCATCCCCTTGACTCAGGATGCTCCTTGGGAAATAGTAAGGATTACATTCCTATCGGGACCTCTAAATCAATTAATTCTTAATGATGGTTTTTATGGTGTACTAATTTTTTTTTCCAAGTTTTTCTATTCAATTAAAGAATGACCTGTGAGGCCTAACATATCAATTTTTTTGTTTTTTTACTTTGGATAAACATCAACAAACTCTTTATTTGACTACTACAAAATTGAAATTGTAACTTTGTTCTAGTTTTCTAGTAGCAAATCAAGATAGGCTTTAACGTGTTATGACATATACTTTTGATAATTTTTTATAAAATTAACCATAATATAAAATATGATTTTTTTTCTTTTGATTATCTCCTTAAATTAGAAACATATTTCTATCATATATATATTATTTTAATAATTTATTTTGATTAATTTAAATTTATTTATTTTATTAAAAATATATATCTTTGGTTTGAAAGTTTTGAAAATAAAGTTAAACGCAAGTTGGTTTTAGAAATATCATGGACCATGAACTATATTGTTATATTGTATATCATTGTGAAATAGTGTCGCAATAATAAAACTAAACTTCTTTATTTTTTTATTGGTTTAGAAAAAAAATTGGCATTGTACCCAAGACCAACTTTTAGAATACATTAAAAGAGTTGAGAAATCTTAATAAATTGAGAGCTATTATTCTAAAACTATATAAAAGTACCACTGCCAAGTTTAAGTACACTAAAGGGTGGTAAGAAAAAACAATTGTAATATAAGAGCCAATCAAAGTATTCAAACATATGGCATGGATATGTATGATGAATGGCCGCCATCAGTGCATTAAGGGCCCAATAGCAGGTTGGTTATTGCAGAGATCACTAAATGTCACTATCAGTGACGTAATAAATATGTCTGCGTCTTGCCGAATCGATGAAGTATTTAAAAAAAATTTCATAATAAATAGATAGGTAGAAGACTTTTTTTGTGCCCTTGGCAAACACCACTCACCACCTTAAATAAGCAAGTGGATAATGTTCCACAACTTTTTAATTTAAATGGCACATAAAAGTACTTAAAATTTAAGCAACGTGATCTTGGTGGGATGTAGGTTGTCATGTCCAAAAGCCATTTGGCTCTTCGGTGGGATGTAGGTTGTCAAGCGTCCTCTTCCATTTGCATCGAATTCGATGACCCCACCAAAAGAGGATACTTATCTATCACAAAGTTGGGATTTCACACTCCACATTTTTTATGTGGAGTTTAGGATAATGGTTTTAATAATTTTAAGAAAATCGTGAAGTTGTTAGGATTATATAGAAAAATTCAGGTTAAAACTCGCTATTATAAACTATATACTAAGTCTTCAAAAATCATTACCCACTCTACAATTATCTATATGAAAGTATGACAATAATAAAAAAATATAATCTAACTATACCCACTATACAATCATCTATATTAAAGTATGACAATAATAAAAAATATAATCTAACTATTCAATATTTTCTCAAACTATACCCACTATACAATTATCTATATGAAAGTATGACAATAATAAAAAATATAATCTAACTATTCAATATTTCCTCAATGCGAAATCTGGGGGTGATTTGCAAGAGACAAGTTATCCAATAATAAAAAAATATAATCTAACTATACCCACTATACAATCATCTATATTAAAGTATGACAATAATAAAAAATATAATCTAACTATTCAATATTTTCTCAAACTATACCCACTATACAATTATCTATATGAAAGTATGACAATAATAAAAAATATAATCTAACTATTCAATATTTTCTCAATGCGAAATCTGGGGGTGATTTGCAGGAGACAAGTTATCCCATAATAAAAAAATATAATCTAACTATACCCACTATACAATCATCTATATTAAAGTATGACAATAATAAAAAATATAATCTAACTATTCAATATTTTCTCAAACTATACCCACTATACAATTATCTATATGAAAGTATGACCATAATAAAAAATATAATCTAACTATTCAATATTTTCTCAATGCGAAATCTGGGGGTGATTTGCAGGAGACAAGTTATCCCTGTGTGTGTCATGGATGGGATTGGCTGACTCAGCCCACAATTACCCGTCGCCATCCATATGTCGGGTGGAGACATTATCAAGACATTAATGTATTGGGTATTGGGTGGAGACATTAGATTTTGTACTTTGTTAAATTTAAGGGTTGATATAAATCAAGAGCTGATCGGAATATAAGGTGAAAGATCGTTATTGCTATCGTAGTTTGCTTTTGGTTTTCCAAATTGAATTTTGAGTGATACACAACTAAATACTAACGGTTTCAACTTGCTAGTTAAATAGCTCATTTAAAGCATAAAAATGTTTTGAAAAATCTAATCTAAAAAATCGTTTTAATTTGCTTACAATTTTGTGGGATTTGTTGGAGTTACAATTTGGTAGAGATTTGTTGGAATGACAAGATTAAATTGTGAATTCTCCCCAATTTAAATGTCTTAATTTTTTTTTTAAATGCTAAATCCATATATACAATTAAATTAAATTTTAAACAATAAAAATTAAAATTTGACAAAATACAAATTCCCCATATTCCAACCAAAAACTCTAAAACTTATTATATTTAAACAAGGACAATCCAATTATAATGCTTTTTTCCAAAAAAAAAATCTAAAACTTATAATATTTAAACAATAACCATCCAATTATAATGATTTTTTCATAACACTCCATAAAATTAGTTGGATTAATTTTGATATATTTTAAATAATATTTTTTGCTCATAGTTGTATTGAAATTTTGTTCTACAATTTAGATAAAATTTTAATTTTAATATATATATATATATATATATATATTTTGTTTTTAAAATTTATTATATCTTTTTTATATAAAAATAAGAGATAGATTATATTTTTAATATTCAATATAAAGATGTATATAAAAATTTAAAAAAAAATTGTCTACAAGGTATAGATAGATGGTGATATGGTGCTTTGTAAAGATATTCGAGAGTGAAAAATTCACATGTTCCAAATACCAAGGGCAAAAATTTAGTCATGCTAAGGGTAGATAGACGGTGATGTGGTGCTTTGTTAAGATATTCAACAATGAAAAAGTCACAAGTTCTAAACTCCAAGGGAAAAAATCTAGTCATGCTAAGAGCTAGTGTGACAAAAGCTAAATGTGATCCTCATGACGAATTAAATGCTCCTAGATCGCAATTTATCAAGCCACAGGTTAGGTGTACTAGTCATCTCAGAGCTCACATTACCTAAAAAAAATAATAATTAATAATAAAATATATACTAATATTCATTTTCAATAATAGTTTTTTACAAATTAATTGAAAGTAAAAATAAACATAAAAATTATCAATGACATTTAAGTATAAAAGATGTGCACTTATTTTAAAATTTAGGATGGAGCTAGCACGTGGCATTAAAAAATGAACCCCATGGTCAATATTTATTAAAGGGAATTCTATCATTCTCTTCATTCCCACAATACATAAGTTTTATTTGGAATCATTGACTACCATACATTATAAATACATGACAAAGATAGAAAGCAAAGAGGGAGAATCTTTGACAAGGCACCTATGATGTGAACAATTGTGAAAGAGGAAGATAATATTTTTGTCATTGTGTTATGTATCTCTGGTAGATATTCGTAGTCTTGCATACGAGTACAAAGTGTTGTAAATTCATTTTAGAGTTTTCTTCATAAGTAGTGTTGTAGCTGGAAGGGACTTCTAGCTACATGTTTTTCTCAATGAATTATTTATCATGGTGCACTATAAGTCTTGATTTGCAAGTACATAGGGAATGTAAAACAAGGATGGATACGTCTTATATTCAAATTACTTTTCTAGAGAATTGGTGAGTACAGTGGATGATGCTCATGTATCACAGTAAATAGATTTATTTTTATATGGACATCAATGATCAACAAGTTCTTGTAATAATAAATTATATGTAAGTAAAAGAAGAAACTAAAGAAATTCAATGCATGCAGGTACAAAATAAAGATAAAGAAATCTAATAATGAAGAAAGCATAAGTGAAAAATGACATCATCAAAGTAGTAGAAAAGAACATGTCATGATAGTCCTTATGGTAGCAATGAAGATGACAATTAACATGTCAAGATGGTGCTTGTGGTCGCAATGAAGATGACAATGAAGAATATTGGTTATGATAGTAGTGGAGATTGGATGATGGTGGACAATGAAGGTAAAATTTGTGTGATTGGAACTTTGTGAGTGTTTTGGAATACACTCATGACTATATTGTAATGTGAGTCACACATTGTATTTGTAAGCAAGTCTACTGGTCCTAGAGAATGCATATACCTAGTATCTCCATGAGTGGAATTTGTAATAACATGCACCTAAGTTATTCATGATGTAAGCCTAATAAGGCATGTGTACCCTCATATATTATATGGTAATCTAAAAACCACTTTGTAGTACAATGTGTGTGCTAAGTCAAAACCACATATATGTGAAGTGTTTGGTCAACTAGAAACCACTTGGTGTAATGGTTTGTGGTTGTCCAAAATCACTTGTTTCTTGTAAAGTTTTGTTGTTCCTTGAGATTCTGATGTAGGAGCATCGAAAGCATGGTTGAGGGTAAGCCTTGAAAACTCAAAGCATGATTGAGGGTAAGTTGAGAAAACCCAGAGCATGGTTGTGGGTAAGCCAAGAAAACCCAAGATGATCACGATGGTGATGTGGAGGGAGTTAAATGTATAGGTACATGTATGAATATATGTGATTCAATGATGGTTGAATCAACCATGTACATGAAGGATATCCTAGTAGACTAGTGGTTGCAACAACTAGTTACTCATGCATTTTAGTGGATGGTTGTTTCTTTGTATGGACATAAACATTTTGACAATATTTGTAAATTCCATGTTGGACCACAAATAGACTTTATTGAAAGGAATATTTGTAAAACAATTGAAAGTAAAATATTTCTTCTAAAGATTTTTTTTTCACATGAAATTGTTGATGTGTAATTATTTTCATGGTCAACATTGAGTTGAAATGTGACATTTAGAAATATTTCAATGTCAGTTATATATAAAATATTTTAATATCCATCTTATTAAACATTTCACACACACGCTAACTATAGATTTATTATGTATTGAAAGGGGTCAAATTCTTAAAAGGTATACTTCTTTTCGAAAATTAAAATGAATCTGCATTAGTTATAAAAATTATTCATTAGAAAAATATTAATTTTCATTAATCTTAAAAAAAAATTAAGCATTTCATTAATCTTTTTCTATAAAGAAAAAAATAAAATAATAATTTAGAAGTTTTAATTAAATTGTTTTAATATTCACAATAAAATAATATGAAAAGAAAATGTCCTTCTTCTTTTAAATTTAAGGATTTTTTTTTTATAAAATTATATAAATCAAATATTAACATTACATAATCTATATTCAAAATATTTAAAAATACTGAATTTATTTTTATTTTAAAAACATTAATTCCATTCCTTCAAAATTATAATTTCAATTTAGATAATAAGAAATATGAAAAAATCAAAATTCTAAATCATTTAGCCATTTTCAAAAATCTAGATTTGATAACATATTTGACATTCTTTTCCACTCCACAAGAAGCATACCAATCACATACTTAAATGCTTTATCATTTTCTTCATTTTTTATATACCTTAAATTCATCAAATGTTCAATGTACGAGAGAATGTTACATCACCAATATTATATATGAGAATTCTGAATATATATATATATATATATATATATATATATATATATATATAAGTTTTAATGGAAGCATATTACCAAAGAAACTAATGCTTTTAGTATCATGATATATGTTTAATTATTAGAACTTGTTTTCTTACTAATTAGATATGCATAAACAAAAAAATATTATTATTATTGTTCTTAGATAACCAAATATAATGACCAATAAACAAAAATAGGAAGTATAAATCAAACAGTGGCGAAGGTGGACTTTCTTCTATTGCCATTTCCAAAATTGTATTATCAAAATTAGAAGTAGCTAATTTCCAGTTATATGGTTGAGAATATTTTATAGACTACGATATCAATAAGATTGGATTACATGACTCTAGATTTTGTTGTCACTACAAGAAAAAAACTCTCTAGTAGAGTGTTTTGTGAAAGCCCCTATAAAAATAGTCTAAAAATCTATTTGTAGTAGAGGTTACTTGTAGAGTTGGGTGGACATATGTTTTTTAACGACGCTTCTATAATACACTAACCACTAGTGCATTACTATACCTATACGCATCAGTTCTTAATAGCATATGGTGCACCGTGACAAAGTTATTTTCATAAAAATAAAAAAAATAATAATAGTGCACTAAGTATATAATGCACACCAGTGCATATACTACTTGATAGCACTGGAAAAAGGTTAAATTTTAAAAAATGTCGCTCGTAAAAATCAGTTTTTCCTAGTCTGATGCTATACTCTCATGACACTCTCGTGTTAAACCAGTATAAGAACATCTTGGTGCATAAACAATATGGTGCACCGTTGTGGGGTTTTTTATTTTAAAATGGTAGTGAGCTGATTATATTATACACACTAGTGTCATTAATTGAGCTTAAGGCCCCGGTGCTTAATATAAAATGGTGCACCGTTGCAGGGTTATTTTTTATACAAATAAAAGAAACGGTGTGCTATGTATATAAGATGCACTGGTGTTGTTCATAAAATTCATTTTCACCATTTCGGTGCTATACTCCCATGAAGCACTAGTGTTGTTCCTGCTTTTGTATGTTTTAACCCTGTACATAAATTATCTGCAAACGAACTCTTAAAGCAGAAAATAAACAATAGTGAGAGCATAAAACATCAAACAAATATACAAAAATATTTTCCCTTGGTCCCAAAACCGAGACTACCAGCTTGATTTTTCATTATATTCCTTTCAATGTTACAACACATATATATACATGTCAAAGCATTCATAAAATCCAGTCCATTAAACCTGGAATAGAACATAATCGTAGTTCCCTTGAATAGATCTACAAAATACCATGGAAAGAAAACCATCATGCCCAAAACCATGTGCAAACCCATGCACAAAACCATAGGAAGGTCCGCCCACCCCCCTCTTACCCCCTGCTACTCACCTGACGCTAGTCGTGGAAAGAATATAACACATACCCAACAGTTTTGACACACCCTGGTGCGTAAATAACATGGTGCACCGTAGTAGGGCTTTTAATTTAAAAAATCGTGGTGCACTTCGCAAATACTCTACATCGGTGCCTTAGTTACTCTAGCGCACCAGAACAAGGTTAAATTAAAAAAACTTACTAGCTATAAAATTCATTTTTACCATTTGCAGTACTGTAGATCTCTCAAGTACTGGTGAAAATTTCGCCTCTGTGAAGTGCCCTACCATCGATGCTTCCCTTTCTTGTCATCCTTTCGTCTGCTACTCATTGCATGTTTTTTGAATTTTGTTAAACTGTGGTCTTTTTTTTTCTTTTTTTTTACATCGAAACCATGCCTCTTGGACAAGAAAATATCTAGGTAATGTCTATGTTTTTCCCTAACTATTTTTTTAGCAGACAAGAATTGAAAATTATGTAAATTATATATATATATATATATATATATATATATATATATTGTGGTGCGTGCAATATTTTTTTCTCACACTGTTCACGATGCACCCTATAAATTTACAGGGTGCACTACAAGTTAGTGTGTAATGTTAATGCACCGACAATGGTTCATTGTGTTTGGTAAATGGAAACACACTGGGTCGTGAAGTTCCATGACAAACCACTTTAAAAGTTATAATTTTTACAGTGGTGCGTTTGGTAAAAGTGACTTCCCTGTGTGTTTATTTTTTCCAAATGCACTGCTTAATATTAAAAAATTATAGCTTGGTGCGTTTGTTAGCTTGAATGTTTCGGTGTGATGCGTTGACGTAAAGTTGACGTTAACGCACCACATTTAAAAATAAAAATAACTAATGTTATGTAAGTCTGGTGCATTCCTATTTTTTTGGAGCATCGAGATTGATTTTTTTTTAATTGGAAGTTATATGTCCATATTTATAAACAAATTTTCATTTAATAAAAAACAAATTATGTTTTGTGTATGAGGTTGAGGCATTTTATATGTCAATCATGTAGAGTCGTAAGAGGAGAGAGGAGAAATAACAATAAGGAGAAAGAGTTTACCAATACACTATGGTACAAGAGTGGGAGGCATGAGGGGGGGAGGGGTATTTTAACCCTAGCCCTGTAACTGCAGTGACCCAAGGCCTTTTGAGGAATGCAGGCCTCCTTAAATACTATAAAGAGGCTACATCCCTGAAGGGGAACTCCAAGTTATTGGCACAATTGATCCGTCGGTGGGATGTCCATTGACAATCTTTCTATTTCAATCCTGACATGTGGTATGAGCCCATTGAGGAGGACATTTATTTTTATCACTGACCTATCCAAGAGAGGGGGGGTTGGGGGGGGGGGGTTTCCCAGTTCCCTTATGTCCCCATGGTTTTTCAGTAGAGAGTCAACCTATCTACTCCCAGAGATATGTTGGGGTCATGCAGTTTCTCCAACAAATTTTCAAGTGTCTGGAGGATAGTTACAGATCACTTCTTTTGGTGTAGAGGAGGTTAGGTGCATCTCACTCTTAGTGAGTACCATTTCACACTCTACTAGTGATAGGAAATGCATTATTTTCACTCTTTTGTTTTATGTTGATTCTTTGGTGTAGAGGACATGATGTATCAGATGGTCTGCCATTTTTTGCGACAAATTTGTATAGCTTTAGATAAATTTCGTGCTATGATACATGGGAGGGAAAATTTCCCTTTTGCTTCAGAGTTGTTTTGTTTATTTTTTGAGAGGTTTCCAAAGACGAGGCCTACTTTTTACCATTTCCCTCTTAGGCCGATGACTGAGGTGCAGATGCACATGTGGGGCTAGATGATGCTTGAGAGGGGCCATTGAGAGTCATTAAAGATATTTTGAGGTAAACAATGGGCCTAAAAAAAATGTACAACCAAAATAAAATTTATAAGAACCAATAGGATTCAAGATGATGATGCCAACCATGGGGGATGATTTACCATTTTTGGAGTAAAAACGTAAAAAATAAAAAAAATAAAAAAATAAAAAACTATTTTATTTTATATATATATATATATATATATTTTTTTTTTTTCCAGCACGTATTTTCAACTTATCTCCCTGTGATTTTACTCAAATTTTGAGCAGGAGCACTCATTGGATGAAAAATTTAATTCCTCATCCAAGGAGTATTCATGTTGCATATTTTCGATGGACCATGCTACATGAAAAATGATAAATATATGAAAAATGTGATTGCAAACACATTTTTCATGTATTTCTCATTTTTCTTGAAGCAGAGTCTATCAAAAGTATGCAACATGGGTACTCCTTGGATGAGGAATTAACGTTTTCATCCAACATGTGCTCCCTCTCAAACTTTGAGTAAAACCATAGGGAGATGCGAGTTGAAAAAGTAGGTTTTTCATTTTTCCCTCTAAAATTTGATGATGTAATCTAATCTTATTTTATTATTTCCACTATTATTTTATGATATTCTTTAGGAGGCCCATTTTAGACCTCAAAATTTTTCTGATGATTCACCCAAGATTTCCACCAACGCACTGGGGATACTAGCGAGTGAGGTCGACCACATGTTTGTCTTGGTGTCATGTCCTTACATGGGGATGGATTCACAATAGTGTCCCAACATCCTCTTCACACAAAATGAGCCAACAGATGATAGACGTAATATTAGAGTTTTATTTAAATTAATCTAGTTTTATTTTAGTGTCTTAATTAATTAGAATACAATTTATTCTAGCACGTTCTTTAACTTGTTTTATTAAATTATTTACTAAAATTGTCTAATTATTGTTGTGTACTATATATTTTGTAGACATTGGCATATTCGTTGGGGACATGCCTCCTCCCCCACTGGATGCAGATGCAGAGATGGATGAGGAAATGGAGGGTGAGGGACGTCCTAATAGAATGTAGATACATGTGGGCATGTGGTTGCGTCATAGACCTGATATTCGATTCAGGATGGAGTTGGGTGACAAAATCTCTATAATTTTGGTTGAGGTGGAAATCTGCCCTATGACGACTCGAGACATAAGGGAAAATCCTAGGCTCCAAGAGCTTTGGACGGACTTGTTGCGCGATATGATGATTTTTAGGCATCATATCCTTGGAGCTGCCAAGTTTATACTGGCATTAAGGAGTGATATTGGCCATGCAATAGATACACAGTATTCACCGTATACTACCCCATAAGATGATAATAAGGGTGGTGATCCTTCTGTTATCACTCAACCTCCTCGGGATAGCCATACAAGAGATACATAAACTTCACTCGGATGTAATACCCCATCGGATGATGATCAAGGTGGTGATCCTTCTGGTAGCACTCCACTTCATCCTCATTCACCTCATGAACCACTACCACATGTTTCTCCTTAGAGAGAAAACCAACCACTTCCTCCCACACCTCATTCACTACCACATTTGGGAGAAATTCCAACACTTGGTTCCGACGCTTTTGACCAAATTTCGGAAATTTCCCCGAATTTTTTCAATCCCACTCGAAACCGTCGCTATACCGACGTTTATAGAAAAGTGTCGCAATTGCGACGTTTGGAGGAAAACTTCGCAATTGCGACACTATGCCCCAAAGCGTCGCTATTGCGACGGATGCCTCCAAACGTCGCAGGTGCGACACAATGTCTAGGTGTCGCAATTGCAACGTTTAGAGGCATCCATCGCAATAGCGACGCTTTTTCACTGTTAGTATAATGACACTTATTTGCGCGCTACATAAAAATACAAAAATTATATGCGCGCTACATAAAAATGATTTTATTAAAAATACGAAACTTATATCCGTAGGAATAGCTACATTAACGTCTGATATCACGCGCGCATTCGCCCTCCGCTCTTGCAGAACAACATTCGCCCTCAGCATTCACCCTTAGCTCTTGCAGAACAGCATTTTCCCTCAGCATTCGCCCTCAGCTCTTGTAGAACAACATTCACCCTCAGCTCTTGCAAAACAACATTCGCCCTCAGCATTCGCCCTCAGCTCTTTCAGAACAGTATTCTCCCTCAGCATTCGCCCTGAGCTCTTGTAGAACAACATTCACCCTCAGCATTCACCCTGAGCTCTTGCAGAACAGCATTCACCCTCAATTCGCCCTTAGCGTTCGCCCTCAGCTCTTGCAGAAAAGCATTCGCCCTCAGCTCTTGCAAAATGGTAATTTATTACTGCAGGCCCTTCCTCCTATAGTAGGGTTGCCTCTATTTGGGTTTTTTTGGTCAATTCCATTGGATTGTGTTAGGCTGTAGGGTTCTCTCTAGATGTCAAGAATCAAGATTCAATACCCTTTATTATCTTCATCACCCAATACAAGATTTAAATTTTTCCCAAAGAAACGCTTATTAATTTGGCAGCCATTATTTCTGCTTGCTTTAAAAACCCTACATTTAAATGAAAACAAGCATTTCATTTCAACTACAAAAATCTATTAGTGTTCGCCCTCAGTATTCACCCTGAGCTCTTGCAGAAAAGCATTTTCCCTCAGCTCTTGCAGAACAGCATCCGCCCTCAGCATTCACCCTCATCTCTTGCAGAATAGCATTCGCCCTCAGCATTTGCCCTGAGCTTTTGCAGAATAGCATTCGCCCTCAACATTCGCCCTCAGCTCTTGCAGAACAACATTTTCCCTCAGCATTCGCCCTGAGCTTTTGCAGAACAGCATTCGCCCTGCATTTTCCCTCATCTCTTGCAGAACAACATTCGCCCTCAGCTCTTGCAAAATGGTAAGTTCTTACTGCAGGCCCTTCCTCCTATAGTAGGGTTGACTCTATTTGGGTTTTTTTGGTCAATTCCATTGGATTGTGTTAGGCTGTAGGGTTCTCTCTAGATGTCAAGAATCAAGATTCAATACCCTCTATTATCTTTATCACCCAATACAAGATTTAAATTTTTCCCAAAGAAACGCTCATTAATTTGGTAGCCATTATTTCTCCTTGCTTTAAAAACCCTACATTTAAATGAAAACAAACATTGCATTTCAACTACAAAAATATATTAGTGTTCAAATGTAAATGTGTGCATCACTTGTGTAGGGCATTCCTTTTCCACTTTCACATTATCCAATAATGTGTGCAATATAGTTCATATTTTTTGTGATTTAGATTATCTTGAAAAAGGAAAGGTAAATTATTTCCCATGGAAAAAGAAGGTTTTCCCTTTTTACTACTGGAAATGGTACAAAAAATTTCCATTTCTACCCGAAACTCCTATGAAACAGGAACCAAATAAAGGCCATGTCCTCAATGGACATCATTTGGCTTTGAAAATGGCCATTGCACCGTGTTGCTTCTTATATTACATCACGATAGTTTCTTAGGTCATTTCTTGTTTCTTGAGATGAAAAACAACCAAAGAAATTGTGAAGATCCTTTCAAGAAATAAATGACCATTTCTCAATAATATCTCAACTATTTTTTATTTTATTCAATGGTTGCTTACTTTGAGAGAAATTTGACACTTTTATAAGGAATATAACATAAAAACACAAAATGGGAAGGAATTGATGAGGTAGATGACCTTTAGTTGTTGTCAATTAAGAATTGATAATACACGATGCATGTTCCGTACTACAAACTAGATTCCTTCCTGGAGTTAGGACACAGAGTATTGAATCAAAGTTGTAGTTTCTAACTTCTTGTATTGGTTCATCAATCTTGAAATTCAGACATCGCATGTCTTCATTGCTTCATGTTTGAATAATTTGCATCATATCGTACAATAGGAAATTAGGAATTATGATTATTATTACTTTATGGATCTGTTAAGTTACTTTTAAGTTTGCATGGTTTAGTGTGAAATTATTCTAGTGTGCCCCTATGCCCAGGTGAAGGAATGCCAAGGACTGAGAACCCTAGTTTTTAAATGGTATTGTTTCTTATACCCAAAAACCCCTCAACATCACTTCTTATTAGTTCTTAACAATAGTGTTGTAAACAATTTGAGAATTGATATAGCAAAATCTCGCACTTCTCAAGATGAAGTCCTAAAGCTAAAGTGTGATACCATGTGTAATTCAATAGCCCCATTGTCACCTCACCAACCTCTTTTCACTTCGGGCTAGCTCTCCTCCAACTCAAGGGGGGTTCTCCCTAGTAGATGTTAGGGATATAATGGCCCAACCAAACCAAGTCAAGAGCCCCATAACTCTCTATGTTTACTACTATCAATCAAAATATTGAACAATAGGGTCAGACATGCATCCTGAAGATAAAATTGCCAGGGAATTTTTGGGTAATTTCAAAGGGAAAGTACCCAAACACATATAATCAAGGAATTATAACGTGATTTCAAACATTAAATATCAGCAAAATCGTTTAAAGGATATTGAAAGGAAAAAGGTGATGGAAGATAGAAAGTGCCTTACTTAAATGCTCTAAGGATTTTTCAATAGTTGCTCCAAAAGCTTCACTTCAAGGCCCTTCAAGATCGTCTCCAACAATGCTATACCATCACCTTCAACAATGTTGCTCCAAAAATGTCCTCAAGGTCTTCACAACAAGTTTACTAGAAGTTGCTCCAACAATATATTCAATAAGGTCTTCATTGTCAACTCGTCTCTTGTTTGGTTGCCTTAATGTGCAATGACATGTTTCCAGGACTGAATTCAATGCAAGGCATATTTGAAACTCTAACTCTGTCTTCCGGTGTCTTATTAGAAATTATTTCAGTTTTCATTTTGTGTTTTCAAGTTAGATATTGTTTTCAAGTTTTTACATATATAATTTTATTGCAATGTGGCAGACTGATCAGAGCAGTGCAGGAACAACCCCGAGACAGGATGATCGCGGAAAGAGGCCAGCGGAAGAACATGTAAAGTGCCAGCATTGCTCTATCTTTAGGTATTTTAGTTATTTACATAATTGAAATAATATTAATTTTGTTCAAATATGCAGACACCTAGCCATGGTACGCCCGATGATTCCCTCTTTGAGGAAGAGCTTTCTTCATCCCTATCTCCAGTGTTCTTGTTGCGAAAAAAGGCACGAGATGCAAGGTCAGAATTTAATACTTTGATAGACGCACCTCAAACACCTGAAACAGAAGAGAGGATAAAAAAACTTATGAGCCAGCTAGAAACATATCAGGTAATAATAAAAAGTCAAAATGATATTTTTTTTGTTCTGCATGAGATGAATTGTGATAGTTTGATTTTTAATTTATACATTGACTAAACTAACAAAAATTTCTTTTGTATGTAGCGTTTTCTGGAACTTGCTGAACCCAGTGTTGGTGGTAGTGGGACACAAGGGCAAGAGATTTCCCAGCAACCCTCTCGTACACCTTCTACTCCTTTAGGTGCCAGCCAAGAAACACACCCTGCCTAAGCAGACACCCAGCCAACCGCTAAACATGTTGGCAATGATGAGGCTGATATGGCTAACTACATTATTGTGTTTCCTGGAGCTACACGTGTCAGCTCCACAGGGACCATTAATGGCATGTTGTTGGTGAACGATGAAGGTGTCCCTATAAAGCACGTACAACTCCCAGGTAAATTTTAATATTTTAACTATTTCATGTACTTTATCTAAAACATATTTATCATGATTTTATTTTTAAATTAATGATAATATCTTCTTCTTTTTTTGTGTAGGAAAAAATGAGTTCTACAAGTTTTTGGAGAGCCATGCATTGGTAATTTTTGGCCCAACCATACGCACAGGGTGGAATTCCTAGAATTCCAACCTGAAAAAATAACTTCTAGATTATCTAGAAGCCCTTTTTGGGGTCGACACATTTGATAGAACAACGGTGGCTCGGGTAGCCGGAAAATATTTGAAATATACCAGGGACACCTATAGGATGAAATTGCAATTTAACCCTAGATATGAGCGTCCTCTCACAGTTCCAGAGAGTGAGTGGAGAGCACTCATCCATGACGGAAAAGAGAAAAGGGCAAAGAAAGAAGGAAAAATGCCAACTAGACCCGCAAGGTAAATTACAACTTTAATTCAATAGCTTTAATTTTCTCTATGTCTAAAATAAAAGTGTGTTATGTCATATCTGACTTCAATCTTTTGATGCTAGGTTGCCTGACACCTCAAAGGAAACCAAAGCTAGGATTGAAAAAAAGGGCCATCACAAGCTAGGCCAGGGTGGCTACTTGAAATTAGCTGCAAGAATTGTAATTAAGTAGCTAAACATCTTATAATTAATTGCATCGCCTTCCAACATTTTTGTAATCCTATCAAATATGATTAAAAATACACAATCATATGTAATTTAGGGTGATGACTTCGAGACAGAAACTACAGAGGAAGATAAAAATATCGCTTTCCATTTCGGCTATCAAGCCGTTGTTGAACGTCGCAGAAGCTTGGGGTAGGTCCCAAGATCCAGAATGCCTGATAAGGTAAAACATTAACCTTTCAATATGTTTGTTTTCATCCATAAATTTAATGTCTAACAACTTTGTTTAAATCAGGGGAGCAACACTACCGACGACGCAAATAACCCAGTTTTAGAGCCAAATGTAGATGATCCTCATGTGCAACCTGATCATTGTAGTAGGGACCAGGCCGACAATGCTACTATCAGTGAGGGTCGTGACGGTAATTAATTTCCACTTATAATTTTTTCTAATTATACCTTGATGGTTGTCCTTATAACGTTTTTTGTTTAAATGACAAAGAATTTTTCCCTTGAGGATCTTACCACCAGAGAGGAAGACAGGGCAACAGTCTCAACGGCAACAACTGGTGCACCAGGTAAATAATCTCATTGCAATTTTTTTTATTAATATTACCGAACTAGTTCAATGATATTTAAAAACTGACAATTAAAATTTAATATTATCTATTTTTTTAGGTGATGCCCCGTCACTGGATGAGACCAGACATCGTGACAACGCAACTAGGTCAGCGGCGACAACTGGTGCACCAGGTAAATAATCTCATTGCAATTTTTTTTATTAATATTACCGAACTAGTTCAATGATATTTAAAAACCGACAATTAAAATTTAATATTATCTGTTTTTGTAGGCGATGCCCCGTCACTGGATGAGACCAGACATCGTGACTACGCAACTAGGTCAGCGGCGACAACTGGTGCACCAGGTAAATAATCTCATTGCAATTTTTTTTATTAATATTACCGAACTAGTTCAATGATATTTAAAACTGACAATTAAAATTTAATATTATCTGTTTTTGTAGGCGATGCCCCGTCACTGGATGAGACCAGACATCGTGACTACGCAACTAGGTCAGCGGCGACAACTGGTGCACCAGGTAAATAATCTCATTGCAATTTTTTTTATTAATATTACCGAACTAGTTCAATGATATTTAAAAAATGATAATTAAAATTTAATATTATCTGTTTTTGGAGGCGATGCCCCGTCACTGGATGAGACCAGACATCGTGACAATGCAACTAGGTCAGCGGCGACAACTGGTGCACCAGGTAAATAATCTCATTGCACTTTTTTTTATTAATATTACCGAACTAGTTCAATGATATTTAAAAACTGACAATTAAAATTTAATATTATTTGTTTTTGTAGGCGATGCCCCGTCACTGGATGAGACCAGACATTGTGACTACGCAACTAGGTCAGCAGTGCGGGTCGAAAGGCACGAAACAGGAGCAGAGCACAATGATATTGATGATGTAATTAGGAGCTTTAGAAATAGGAAGAAGAAAAAGAAAATTTGATAATGTAAAATATTGTATTATTATAAGACAAACGTTATACCATACTTGGAACGTTTTTTGCGTTATATAAAAAACTCATTTATCATACTATTTTTATGTCAAGCATTAATTTCAATGTTTCCTTGCGTACTTTTTGTTGAATTATTTTTTTATTAGTTATTGAATATTTTTTTTTATGCTCATGAAAGTAAAAAATGAAATATAGATTGGGTATTGGGGAATTGAGAGTGATGTGAGGGGGGGAGGGGGGAGGGGCCATAAGAGCTTCCACCTTCACGTGGTTGGCCCTGTTTAGTAGAGAATAATTTATTGGAGCGATTTAATCTTGGAGCAAACCTCCCTTGATCTAGTGTAGCAACAAAAAAGTCACTGTTGACTTAGTTGCTACTCTTTCAGATCGTGGGAGGCTTGTTCTAAGTTCATGCGACTCCGATAAATTGTTCTTGAAATGAAGAGGAGCTTATTCAGGTATGTTTTGACATTTTCAACATATGTTCTAACATTATCATAAGAATGCATCTTAGAGTAAAAAATACTACATCAATTACTTGTATTTATTGTATAGATAATGATGGATTTTGATTTACTTGGCAGTGCAGGTACAAAATCCTCTTGCATCATGAGTAATACAACTTGTCAACTAGGGTCATGTCCAGGATATTTTTGCTTGTGCGCTTGACCAGGTTCGTAATGTCACATTTTGTAAGTTCCTTTACAGTTCATAATTCAATATTAAGCTTGTTCACGATTATTATCTAGGTTTTTGTATGTGTTTTTTCATCTATTTGATTGTAAGCAACTATGCATGTTTCCTGTTGTTCACTATGATTTCTCCCATTACCACTCCCAGGATGAATCCGACTTTATTGTTACATAGGTTACTTTATTGTTACTATGATTTCTCCATTTACGATTTCATAGGTTACATTATGTAAAGTTGTCAATCTCAGGTTGGTGATGAGCTTTAGTTCTCCAGATTTGGGGCTTTTATGATATTTTCTCCCTCATGTCATTCCTGCATCACCTCATTGTTTGAGCATGCCAATTGTTTACCACTTGTACCAATTGGCACATATCAATCTCTGAGTGGTGCCACATTTCACCTATTTTCAGTGAGATTTTAGGGTTTCTCTAAAATAGCTTCAGAAATCCGATTCAGTGCTTGCTTGAATATCGTCACATAATACTCATGGTTTGGATTGATGAGCATGTTCTGAATGGTTGGTTGATTCGTAAGAACCAACCATATAGTCATCTTGAGATATTTCATAAGTTTTCTCGGGTTTCCTTTTTCATCGTTTCTAGTGGGTGGGATGGTGTGGGGTGATCCATCAATACTGGTGCTCTTGTAGTAGGGAATTTGTTTTTGGGGATATAAAGGAGCATTTGATGTAGATATCCCATTGGATGCATTCATAGATGGGCACGAGAGGTCAAGAATTTAAACTAAAAATATGCAACCTCTAGCATGGCAACCTGAAGGCCGCGAGAGACACCGGTTAAAGATTGTTTTGTGCTGGCCTTAATATAGTCGTGATTTCTTTCTATTATATTAATGAAAATATATAGTCCGGTATCATTAAAATGAGGATTGTGGTTGTATTTCTCTTTGGTTGTTTCTCTCTTAATGCTCCAGAAGTTGCCAAAAGTTGTGATAGTTGTTTAGTTTGCCTGTTACAACTTAAAAGTGGTTTTTAGCAATGGGAGTCATGTTTTTTAAGGTTCACACTAATATGAAGATATTGTAATTCTATATTCAGGATAAGAGAAGATGGCCTCTTCTTTAGGCAGTATGACAACAATTGCCACATCTACCTCATTGGGTAACAATGGAAAGGGGAAGAAGTTGGGTGCAATGTTTGATAATTATGGTAGACAATTGTCTTCTCTTTCAGTTTTTTCACCCATTTCCTTTAATCGCTCAAGCAGAAGAGGGACTCTGAGATTATGCGACAGAGAGAAGGTAGTTAATACAAGAGCTATGGAAAAGGAGTTGTACTTCAACAAGGATGGCTCGGTGACAAAAAAATTGCAGGTCAGAGAAAAAATTATGTTTAAAGGAAGGTCACCTCCACGTGAAACTTCACTGCGGTGGATCTTTTCTTGTCCACTTATATTTGATTTTAATGTGTTATTTTAATTTTTCATGGAGGGTTGTTTTGGCATATGGTCTGGCATTCAATTGCACACTTACTGAAAGCATTGTCAATTTGTCTTGCAGGTGGTGTGAACAAACTTGTTGATCTTGTTGGAGTCACCCTTGGGGCGAGGGGAAAAATGTTGTCTTGGAGAGCAAGTATGGTTCTCCGAAAATAGTTAATGATGGTGTGACAGTAGCTAAGGAGGTAATTTGTAGATGTGTGCTCTGGTTTTCTTTTTAACATTGTATTAATTCCCCCTCTTAAATGTATTAGGTTTGGTAGGCATAATTTGAAAACTCAAAGGTGAAAGGAAACATATTTGTTACCCAGTGGTCTACTTGGCCTATGGACTAGCCACATTAGAGTAATGCATAAAGCTTTTCACAACAATAAAAGGAAAGGGTTATGGCTGAGTCAAATTTTATTTTTATTGACAGTGTAATGAAATGTATCTCGATGCTATGGTTTTGGCCTTTTTATTGGTTGAATTAGAGGACCCAGTTGAAAATATTGGGGCCAAGTTGGTAAGGCAAGCTGCGGCAAAGACAAATGATTTAGCTGGGGATGGAACCACAACATCGGTTGTTCTTGCACATGTTGGAATATTGAAAAATTCCAGAACAATGAATGGAGAATAAATCTCCCTTCTTTTAACACAGAGAAAATAAAAATTTCTTTGACAGGAGACAGAGTTTCAATACTTTTAAAACAAACTTCTATTCCCTTCAATAACTCAAAAAAAAACTATTACACTTCTTCCTCACTGAGAGGGATTACAAAATTATGACTGCTACAAAACGCAGTGCATAAAACCAACTCACTCTCTGTTCAAAACAGACATACTCTGTCTCTAAAACACTCTGCTGTGTTTTTCACTTTCGCACTGCTGTGCATACACACTTAAAAAGCTACACTCAGTCTTTCACTTTTTACACACTGCTGTGTAATAAAAAAATTACGTACTGTCTATAAAAAAAAATACCAAGCTTTTTTGTCCTTTTTATTTTTATATGTCGTAACATATAAAACATATTATAATAAACCCTCTTTTAAAAAAAATAAAATTAAAACTAAATTCTATGGCCCACCTTTCATTTCGCATATGATATATATATAACATATGTTTAAAACATATGTATATATTAAAGTATACATAAAATTAAATTATCAAAACATTAAAGAACCCTTTCCGTCGGACTTCAAAAGTCTGAATAGATTGAATTTCAAACCAAATTCACGTTCCAAAATGGGATGCTGACGTCTGCCTAATTTGTAACGCGAATTCTCAATCCAATGTGCCTTATAAAAAATTCGGGTCTGGTTTTCAGGTTTTCAGATTCCCTTCAATTTCATGCAATCCAATATTAATGCTCCATGTGTCCTCCTTTTGAATTTACAAAACTGTCGGGTAAATTTCTTTTTGTTTAATTTCTGGTTGGTGAATTGCGTTAATGCTGGTTGTTGTGTTTAAATACAATCCTGTACAGAAATATGGCTGCGGCCGTCTACAAAAAAAACTTGCAGGAATTTTAAATGATGAATTAAATTTCTGGATGGCATGCAAGCAACCTCCAAAAAAAAATGTTGCTGCTGCATCCGTCCTTCTGCTGCAGCAGTTGAAGTTAAAATTCAATAGCACAGGGTTTAATAAGTGAGGGTGTAAAGGTAACTTTTTGTCGATAGTACTGGATTAAGATCATCTATTCATTTTTGTAGGGTCTTCTGGTGTTTGGTTTTTTAGTTTTGGGTTGGGCTTATTGAGTCTAAGATAGTTTTTGAGTGAAACAATTGCTATCAGGTATTAAAAAAAATTGGTTCTTTTGTCAAAATTTATGAGCTTGTTAGGAAATACAAAAATGACAATGGTTGTATCTTAAATTTGTGGAAAATAATTTGAAATGAAACCTTTTTGTTTAGGTTTTTGCAGCAGGTGCAAACCCCATTCAAATTACTGGGGGCATTGACAAGACAATAAAGGCCCTTGTTTCGAAACTCAAAATTTTGTCAAAGGAGGTAAACGCTTGCCTTTTGAGTAGGCTGGTTTTCCTTTTTGCTGATGGTTTGGTGTATCTAATTGAATTAGTTGCCTAAGGTATTTTTGGTTGCAAACCCCTTTTCATTTTTCATACAGTATTGGCCTTGTGGAATACATTTGATTGTGTGGTCTTGTTAGATCTACAACATTTGTAGTTGTTTAGCTTATAGCCGAGGTGCACTTTTATTATGGAAATAGTTGATGCAATATTGTCATTTAATCCTTACTGCAGGGTAGCATGTTGAGAAGTTTCTAGTGAAACATTTGGTATTCAAAATGATACTTGATCCTATACAACATCATGCACTTGACTTCAAAATTAATATTCAAAGTGTGCCAGACAATTTTTGCAAAATTTCAAATATTTATGTTGTTTTAAACCATTATCTTTTTCATGTATTGGATGCTGAAAATGAGAAAAAGACTTTGGTATGAAACCAACTGGTGAATAATTTCCAGAAAAACAACCATTTCCAAGACATGATTTAGAAGTAGAACATATGTACTTATGAAGCATAGAAAGATATCCTTGATGCATTGTCAATGTTTGGCTAGGGTTATTTTTGGAGAAAATAAATCCTTATTCCTAGAATAGTGATCTTCAATACAAGTAAATGCCAGAGAAGAGAGATCATCGTGTGACATAAACCTATTAACAAAAGTGAACAGGGAATGATTATTAATTATGGCATACTAAGTTGTCAGTGATTTTGACTATTTGTCTTTAACATGTAAAAATGTTAAATTCCAAACTTCATCATGGTTTGGCATCATGAGCTTGACTAATTATCCACCATGCTCATAATTTCATTGTTGTCTTCATATCTATAAACAACGTTTCAAATAATAATAAAAAAGTTCTATAAGAAAAATCTAGACCTCCATGCTGCTGCTCCTTGTGAGACAAAGTCAAAATTTCATTACACAATCTGACACATAAGAATCTCCTATATCCCGGTGGTATGTATCCAAACTCTTATAATAGTGTCTTCAAGACTTATGTTGACATTGCCAATGAGATATTTAAGCAATGAAATATGGAGCCTTCTTCATTGTTGTATATGTAACAGTCTTTTATTAATATAAATATTGATGGTTTTGTCTTTCTGAAAATGAAATGTAAAAATAATTTATCGTGGTCAATTGAAATTTTTTTTTTTAAAGCTTTTCATTATGGAAGGGCAACATAGATATATGCCCTTCTAATTGAAATTCAGACCTGCCCTTCAAATTTGATCACTGTGTGGGACCTTAACAAACAATAAAACTATTCCGCCGCACATTATATAAAACATATAATAAAACCTTTGTCAAAACTTCAAACGAACCCTTTAGCCGTGGGTATTTCATCATGAATTGATCATTTTACCATGTACCTTCTTCTAGAGGAATATTCTTCCACTTGATTAGGTACTTCATAATGGTTATATGTCAAAGAGATACAAAATTTTTATCTATAACTTTTTGTAGTTCAAGAATCAACTTGCATTCTTCATCTAATTTTGGAAGTTCTATTTACATTGGCATATTTTTTCCCAAAACCTTTTTTAGGCAAGATACATGAAAAACCTATGAATGCAAGAAGAAGGAAAATATAACTTCTATACCACTTGTGCAATCCTATGAATAATTATTTAGGGCCATAACATTTTTGAGCTAATTCTTTATTCTTCTTTTTCTTGAATGAAGATTGCTTATAATGCTATAATCTAAAAAATACCCAATTACCCTCCTCAAATTATCGTTCACTTCAATGTTGTTCCCCTTGTTGTTTTATCATGTTTCATGTCATTTGAAGTTTTTCCATAATAATTTTCAAAGTTTCTTTAGTATTTTCCATATGTGACTCTGTTTCCTATACTTTGGACTTATCTTGCAAAAAGTATGAGATACTAGGAGTTGGATATCCATAAAGGGCCTTAAATGGGGAAATTTTAATAGATGTGTGATAGGTAGTATCATATTACCATTCTTCCTTGATGAACCCACTTCATCCATTAAGATTGTTTTTCTAAAGAGTAACATTGTAGATAACCTTAAAAACATTTGTTAACTATTTTTGTTTGACCATTTGATTGTGTTTGATATGTAGAACTCATGGCAGCTAGTGTTTTTCCACTCATATTAAATAATTATTTCCAAAATTTTCTTGTTACTATTACTTTAGGAAAACCATGAAGACTATGAATTTCTTTCACAGACACTTCTGCCACTTGGCTTGTTGTTTATGTACTTTGAGCTCTACAAAAAAATCTACAAAATTTGTCTATATAAATGACCACAAAAATGTAATACTTACCTTTATATTTCAGTAACCCTGTAATAAAGTCTATTGATATATCTTCTAGTCTTTGAATATGTATGTGGAATGGTTGAAGCAACCCTAGAGATTTTACTATCTCTCTTTTATTTATTATGCAAACCTGACCTTCTCTTACAAAATTTTGAATATCTTTCTTCATTCCTTCCAAAAATATATTTTTTGATCCTTTGAGATGTTTTAAGGAACCCCGCGTCCTACCATCAGAGAGACATGGGACTCCCTTAATATTTGTTGATTCAAATATGCTTGCGTGCATAAAAATATTCTACATTTGCACCAAAGTATATCCCTCTTTCACTCCCAATGCTCCATAGAGTTCATCCCATCCTTTATAAATTTTATTTTTTGTTTAGTACTATTGTCATTTTTCCATTATGGAAAGCTTCTTCTAGCCACCTAGGAATAGAAAATGTAATCGGATATAAATTTGAGGCCTCTTCTATTTTAGAAAGAGCATCATGTACTAAATTTTCCTTACCCTTTTTGCAGATTATCTCAAAATTAAAACTTTGCATTTTTTCTCCTCATTTTTGTTAATCTTCCAATGAAATCCATAGCTTCAAAAAATAATTTATGCTATCATGGTATATCTTGACTTTAAAGTACCTCCCAATGATATACTATGCCCATTTTTTATTGCATGTAATATTGCTTCCATTTATTTTTCATACATAGATTTCACCAAATATTTTCTTTGAATTCCTTGCTTTTAAAAGCCAATGATATACCTTATTGTGTTAATGTTACGTAAATTCCTTGTCCTAGTGCCTCACACTCTACTATGAATGTTTTACCAAAAGTAGGTGCAACCGATGTTGGTGTAGAAGACATGGTATCCATTAAAAGAGAGAATGCCAAAGTAGCCTCATCATTCCATATAAATGATATTTTCTTCAAGAGATATGTGAGTGGACTTGAAATGCATGCATAATTCTTAACAAATGATCAATAATATCATGTAAGTCTAAAAATCTTCTAAGAACCTTGATTTTCTTAGGAATAGGTCATTTTGTAATAGCTTGCATCTTTTGAGGCTCCAACTTCACTCCTTCCTTTAAAACAATATGAACCAAATACTCTAATTCTTATTTCCCAAAAGCACATTTGGATATTTTTACATAAAAATGATTGTTCTCAATAATTTATATAACTTTTCCACATGTTTAGTGTGGTATTCCCATGATTTATTATAAATATGTGTATTATCAAAGAAAACCAACACAAATTTTATAAGATGGGATCAAACAAAATTGTTCTTAAGTCGAGCCCGCTGGACTTCAAATGACGATAAACCATAATTCAAACCAAATTCGCGTTCCAAAATAGCCTGCTGACGTCGGCCAATTTTGTGATGCGAAAACCAAATGAATTCCACCCTAATCTTTTTCGGGTCTAAAGTTGGGCTGGCGTACAGAGGGAGAGTTGTGACGCGAATCTCTTATCAAATTCGCCCTAATATTTTTCGGGTCTGGATTTCCACTGCACGAGCGGCCCAAACAAAGATCCGCTCCAATCAATTTCTGCCACGTGTCCTCAATCAAAACTTGCCCTGCTCCCGGCTGCGGGTGCATTCGATGGCGTTTAAGGTGATGGGACATGGATGTGGTGATTTCATATCAATCACATTAAGTTTTAACGTTGTTCAATTAAGTTCCAAGGTTTTCACATCTAATCGCATTAAGTTTTAACACTGTTCAAGATTGGACCTCCACTCCTGTTAGCGATTTCGCATGCTCGAATATGATTCGACCTTCGGCTCTCATTAATGATCAGATATTAATTATGACGGGCATCCTTCAATTGCATTTTAGTCGGGTCGATAAAATGGCATTTCGCTATGGTTTTTCAGACGAGCTGGTTGCTGGGTTACACTGCCTGCTCACTGTGACGAGAAGGAGAAGTGGCCAGCTGAACTGCTGCATAGACCTTGCTGCATATCTACATTTCTCTCGGTCTGGTCCTTGTCTGTCTTCCTCTGTTTCTTGGAATTATGCTTCTCTATCTCCTCTTGTGCCCACTGCTAGTGAGACTGCACCCATGCCTCGCCAGCGTTAAAGGATGCGTTGCTGTAGGGGGAGCACTAGAGGTCAACCCCTGCGCACTCCCTCCAGCCCCTCAACAGAGTCGTCTTCCAGCCAGTCCAATGATCATTACGCAGGTCGCTATCCAAATATTAGGAGTGGGCGGGGTTGGGTTGTAGTATCTGGCCACCGTATGGATTCCCCTGCTCCTCGTTTCCCCATCGCTAGTTCACCTTCTCCCACGATGCGCACTGCGCAATTTTCCTTTAATTTCTCTCTCAACCGCCCACGAATCACAACTTCAGTCACTGTGGTTTTCTGCGAGGAGGCCCAAACGGAGGAAGAATGCACTCGTCTGGTGGGTCTGAGCTCAGAAAAAGCCGGCCAACATTCGGGCCTTCAGGAGGGGAGCCGTGGCATGAATTTAGAGGTAGCACCTAGTGATCCTGGACCTTCCGAAGGATGGTGCCGAGTCATCGAGGAGGCGGAGGAGTAGTTTGGTTAATTTGTTTTTCTTGCTTCGCGACCCACTTAATTGGGCTGCTTTTAGATTATTTTATTGTGCTAGACCTTTGTAATATTTTTGAATTCTGTAAATTAAATGTTCAAGACTGGTTTCCCCGTATGACGACAGTCTTCTTAATTTTTTGATTTTTTGATGACAAATTTTCCATGAGTCTAGGAAATGATTTTGACTTCGGTGTAATTTTATTCCCACTGTTAATAGATTAACTTTACTTAGAAAAGAAAATGTTGCCCTGTTTCTATTTTAAACCTGTTTTTTGAAATACAGAGCCATGTTTATATGGTCTACGTATTATAGTCTTTCTCTGTATATATACAGGAACCTTTTTGCTATGAACAGGGTGGATGCTGTAGCAGGCTACTAATGGAAACAAGAGAGCCTGAACCTTACATCTCAGATGCAACATATGGTTACCAATTTTGGAATCAAGCGAGCCTGATCTTACAAGTGAGCCTGGGTTTCTGCAGATGGTTTTTATTTCCGGGAACAAGCGAGCCAGAACATACAATCGACCCTGGGTTTATACATATTTTTGCTCTATCATGGATGCTTTTTGTGTGAGGTGTATATCAACAGTACATGTCTCTGCACATTTTCTGTATCAGCTTTATGATACTATTTTATGTGTTGACAGGTTATCACTCTGCCTTCAAAACTAGCGATGCTGGTTTATTGATATGGTCTGATGGTAATTTTATATTTTGGACATATCACACTCCTCACATGATTAGCATTTTTCTCTGTTCAAGAATTTTGGGTACTTTAATTTGTATTTGGAACAATGGACGTCGGTACTCTATCTGTTGCTTTACTATTCTACACACTGCTATTTCACTTTCTTATAGATGCCTCGGGCATATTTGGATGCTTTCTTAGATTTGTCGATAATCTCCATGTGGACCGTTACTGGGTTTTATATCATGTCCCTGTATGTGACATGGGGTATTTTTCTATCATTGTCTGGGGTGGGACTTCCACTTTTATAGATGGATATTTGGGTTCCAATCTTCAGATGTGAAAATGTAATGACTTCATGGACTGTTTTACTTCATATAATATATTCAAAACAACGTTTTCTCTCTTGTGAAAAAAAAAATGATTAATGTTTATCACTCTGCCTTCAAAACTAGCGATGCTGGTCTATGTTGCTGGTTTATTGATATGGTCTGATGGTCTTTTTATATTTTGGACATATCACATTCCTCACATGATTAGCGTTTTTCTCTGTTGCAGGATTTTGGGTACTTTAATTTGTATTTGGAACAATGGACGTCGGTACTCTATCTGTTGCTTTACTATTCTACATACTGCTATTTCACTTTCTTATAGACGCCTCGGGCATATTTGGATGCTTTCTCAGATTATCGGTAATCTCCATGTGGACCGTTACTGGGTTTTATATCAAGTCCCTGTATGTGACATGGGGTATTTTTCTATCACTGTCTGGGGTGGGACTTCCACTTTTTTGGATGGATATTTGGGTTCCAATATTCAGATGTGAAAATGTAATGACTACATGGACTATTTTACTTCATATAATATATTCAAAACAAAATTTTTTCTCTTGTGAAAAAAAAATGATTAATGTTTATCACTTTGCTTTGAAAACTAGCGATGCTGGTCTATGTTGTTGGTTTATTGATATGATCTGATGGTCTTTTTATATTTTGGACATATCACACTCCTCACATGATTAGCGTTTTTCTCTGTTCAAGGATTTTGGGTACTTTAATTTGTATTTGGAACAATGGACGTCGGTACTCTATCTGTTGTTTTACTATTCTATATACTGCTATTTCACTTTCTTATAGATGCCTCGGGCATATTTGGATGCTTTCTCAGATTTGTTGATAATCTCCATGTGGACCGTTACTGGGTTTTATATCAAGTCCCTGTATGTGACATGGGGTATTTTTCTATCACTGTCTGGGGTGGGACTTCCACTTTTCTGGATGGATATTTGGGTTCCAATCTTCAGATGTGAAAATGTAATGACTTCATGGGCTGTTTTACTTCATATAATATATTCAAAACAACGTTTTTTCTCTTGTGAAAAAAAAATGATTAATTTTTATTACTCTGCCTTCAAAACTAGCGATGTTGGTTTATTGATATGGTCTGATGGTCTTTTTATATTTTGGACATATCACACTCCTCACATGATTAGCGTTTTTCTCTGTTCAAGGATTTTGGGTACTTTAATTTGTATTTGGAACAATGGACGTTGGTACTCTATCTGTTTTTTTACTATTCTACATACTGCTATTTCACTTTCTTATATATGCCTCGGGCATATTTGGATGCTTTCTCAGATTTGTCGATAATCTCCATGTGGACCGTTACTGGGTTTTATATCAAGTCCCTGTATGTGACATGGGGTATTTTTCTATCACTGTCTGGAGTGGGACTTCCACTTTTCTGGATGGATATTTGGGTTCCAATCTTCAGATGTGAAAATGTAATGACTTCATGGACTGTTTTACTTCATATAATATATTCAAAACAACGTTTTTCCTCTTTTAAAGTTTCATTTTTTTTAAAAATTGAACCCGCCGTCGCTATACCGACGCCTTGTAAGCGTCGGAATTGCGACAGCTTAAAAACGTCGGAAGAGCGATAGTATAAAAACGTCGGACGAGCGACGTTCAAAATGTCAGACCACATTTCGTCGGAATTACGACAGTTTACAAACGTCGGAAGAGCGACGTTCAAAGCATCGGACCATATTTCGTCGGAATTGCGACAGTTTACAAACGTCGGAAGAGCGACGTCCAAAACGTCGGACCACATTGCGTCGAAATTGCAACAGTTTACAAACGTTGGAAGAGCGACGTTCAAAATGTCGGACCACATTTCGTCGTAATTGTGACAATTTACAAACGTCGGAAGAGCAACGTTCAAAACGTCAGACCACATTTCGTCGGAAGTGCGACAGTTTAAAAACCTCGAAAGCGCGATGGTTTGGGAAACGTTGGAAGAACGACGCTTGTTTGGAAGCGACGGAAAAAGTGTCGATAGTGCGACACTTTTTAAGTGCGTCAGAACTGCGACGGTATGGCAAACCACGTTTTACCCGCCCTCGAACTGTCGCTCTTGCGACGACTATGTGTCGAAATAGCAACGAATTGGCTGTTGGAAATTCCACCAAATTTTCTAGTGATTCTTTGACTCTTGAGGTAGTTGACCATCCATCATCTTCTGCTACAGACTAGGCCACCATTAGTATTGTTGTATTAGATATTTTATAGTAGTTATTTTACTTGTTTGTATATATATATATATATATATATATATATCTCTGTGTGTGTGTGTGTGTGTGGGGTGCATTTTTTATGTTCATGTTGATGTTCTTAATTTATAGGTTGGTGTTGATGTGTATATTGTTAGGTCATGTTAGATATGCTCATTTAATGTGCTTACATATAGATGTGTATATTATAGTAGTTATTTGACATGAAATGTATATTTGAGGATGTATTTGGTGATGATGTTAGAACAAGTTTTTTTGTGTTTTGTTAGATGTGATCACGATGAGGATGCCCTGCTATATTATTAGATTTGTGTGCTAGTTAATGGCGTTTATATGTGCTAGAGGTGTATATAATTAGATTATGTTAGTTAATTGGAATGCATATTTTATATGGTGTTTATGTTTATTAGAAGGTTATCATAATGATGTTTATTTTTATGAAATGATATTTATAATAAATTATGTGTTGGTGAGTTTATATCAAAATTTTGATATATGAAATTACATGCAAAATTACTTATTTCAAATAAAAAATTCAAAGATATTTTTATAAATTACAATGTTTAATATGGTTGAAACTATAATTGTAAAATTATCATAATTTTTTTTTCATTACATAGATATTTTATACATATTCATTCTAGCTAAAGTCTTATTAAAATAAACTGTAATTAACAAAAAATTGTTCATGAAATATTAAATTATTAAAATAACATTATAATTAATTTGATTTTATAAATTTAATAAACTAAAGTTTATTTATTAATATTAATTATTAATGGAGCATCATTAATATATATATTTATTAATTATAATTATTATTTAAAATAAAAAAATAAATTTATATATATTTTTAAATTTATATTATAATATTTTTTAAATTTCTAATATTTAAATTAAGAAATAGGAAAATGCAATCAATAAACTATTACTAATAATATTTATTTATAAAATACAAAAATATTAATTTAAGTTTATTTATTAAATTCAATCTATTGTGAAATTTAAAAAAATTAAGTAATTTTTTTATAATTAATTTAGATTTAATATAACTTAAAAAATTCTATTTTAATAAAATTTTATTTATCACTAGTTTCAAGAAAAATAATTTTAATATTTATAGTAAATCTTACCAATTTAAATTTAAATTTAATATCTTGTCAATCTGAATTTAATATCTTACCAATTATATAAAAATGTCAACAAAACAAATAAAAAACAATATAATTAACATGTAATCTATTGGCATGAGATATTGTTAGATGTGATCATGATGATGATGCTCTGTTAAACTATTATATTTGTGTGCTAGCTAATGATGTTTATATGTGTTAGAGGTGTATATAATTAGATGATGTTAGTGAATTTGAATGTGTATTTTAAAGTATGTTTATGTTTATTACATGGTTATTATCATGATGTTTATTTTTATGAGATGATATATATTTATTATATATTATATATTGGTGAACTTATGTCAAAATTTTAAATATGAGATTGCATGCAAAAAGACTTACTTTAAATAAAAGATGCAAATATATTTTTATAGATTAAAAATTTTAATATGGTTGAAACTATAATTGCAAAATTACCATGAATATTTTTCTATTAGATAGATGGTTCATAAATATTCATTCTAACTAAATTATTTTTCAAAAAACAATTACATGTGAATAAATGTTATTTTTCATTGTACTATTTTCTCTTTTTGAATAGACTCTTCTACCCTAAATATTTTTATTATCAAAAAGTTATGATCTCCAATCATAAGCATTCTATTGGCCCTAAAGTTTTATGGATGCAAATCTTCCTTAGTTTTTGTCATTATTTCGTAAGTTGATCATTATCAAAATTTTAAATTACTTCTTTAATTGTGGTTTTAGTCAACATTGGGGGCATAATTTAAATATTTCCAAAAGAAATGATAAAAGAATAAACCAACAAACAACTAAGTTGAAAACCAAATTATCAAAAAATCCAAATTAAGCTTATCACAAGATTAGAATTAAATAAAATATGCTAGAATCAGCTAATTTTTGTAAAACCGTTTATGAATCTTACCAATTGTATTAAATGCCAAGAAGACAAATAAAAATCAATATAATTAGTGAAATAAATAAAACAAAAACATACAACAATAGTATAAATGATGAAATGATACAATTACATATCACTCTATGTTGCCATCACCCTGATTATTTTCCTTGCTTGGCATGATAACTTTTTTGTTCTCAAAAATATGTTTTAATCTAGGGTCGTGTCTCAATAGGAACCACAAATCTCTATCAAGCACATCTCAGTTGTAGTGTTTGGGGAAAACATAAGGCTCCCTAGCATCATGCCATACCTTTCTAGAGTTGATAAATATCACCTCACTATCACGATATTCCTTTACATTATTTCGATCAAAGGCGTCCAACCACTTGCACTTAAAAATAACACTTTGGAATGAGAGATTTCCACTTCAATGATATCTTTTATCTTTCCAACGTAACCTAATGTCCCATGTATTAAGTTTTTATAACGGTGGCTAGCACGACTATATTGGTCAAGCTTGATTTCCACTCCACACTCTTCTGTCATGTGTCCATCATTGGTATCCTCCATGTGAAAATGATGTCGATGTGGCCACATAGATGGGAACAAATTCACCTATAAAAAAAATGAAAAATTCATAATGTCATGTTCCTAATAACCCAAATATAATTAAAATATAAAATTTAGATATTACAATTTATAGTTTATTATGAAGTTTAAAATGTACATAAAAAGATTATTACCAAGTTGTTGCACCCAATCCCTATGTTTAGTGCATTCTCTTCAGCACACGGGTAATGGCTAGATGCATTGTATTTCTCTCCGACTTGGTCAAAAACCCAACTTTTGGGGAATATCATTGGCATATTTTCTTTTAAATTATTAGGATAAGACACAATTATACCATTCAACCATGTGAATTCTTTCCTGTCATAGTCCCATTTCCTCCTCTTTTGTCCATACAATGCGACCCACGATTGTGTCGCTTCCAAATTGTAAAGAATGAATTTGTTGATGGCTTTAATTTTTGAAATCACTGACGAAATCAAACCGACACGTATATTATGTATGAGATCAAAATATATATTATGAAGTTTAGTGTGAATAGTTACTGTGTATAAATTTGACAAATGATAAGTCACTTACTCTTTATCAATTTCTTTTTCTATTCGTTTCGAGAAGCTCCCCTTCTCTTTTGTCTTCATCACTTTCGTCATCCCAAACCACTACACCTGATGTGTTGTCAATATTCTTGATGTATTGATTGGAATAATAGAAAGACTCATAAGATATGTACCCCTCTACCACAAACCACTCATGTTTTTCCTTTTGTCGAACAAAACATTTCTATTTTTCCATCTACCTCTCTAATAAGAACATCCAACAACAAGAAACCACCCCAACTAATTCAACCTCATCTACTAGGTGAATTAGAATATGAACCTACAACTTCATAAAACTCATCAACGTTTCCTTCTCAAACATACAAAGAATCTTAGCTATCACTTGACGCTATTGTGGAATGTTAGCCATATAAATCTCCTTTGATGTGATCCAATACGCAGATAATTTAGATATGTCACATCATAGGTCTCGCGGGAAGTCATGGTTCACACATCCACACATGAGCAAAGGATATTGACACTGCAAAGTAAAGACATACAAAAATTAACTATATTTTATCTTCTGGCATAAAACTAATAAAAAATAATAAAATATTTTTTTTGACATATACTCTTGGAAGGTTCAAATGGTCATGCAATTTCTCTAACACCCTCCTCCCACATTTACCTGAGCTAACCAGTCCACTGGGTAAACACATAATGAGAGGCTAATATGATGTGATTAAGTTTCGCATGTACAGTTAAGGACGTGTAACTAACAAAACAAAACTAATATGACCTTCCTTAGGGGCTACAAACCCTTCAGGAGGAAACCAACCCTTCCAGGTGCTTAACCCCTAAGACAAATTGTCATTTTGATGATATGGACCCTAAGTTGCTCCCATGACAAGCCATGCATGCGACCGAGGCCTTCCAGTCACTCCCACAACAAGGCATGCCAACGATTGTGGACTCTTTTAGGTAGTTCTGAGCCAATAACCCTGGATTCCGAGCCACATTTTCAAGGCAAGGTCTCTGGCCTCTGCTCATAACTTCATGAAACTTCCAAAAATGAATAATAACAATGGAATAAAGGATACTAATGTAATAATTGAAACAAGTAATTGATCCAACCCCTACTAGCCATGATAAAAATATCATCAAACATGTCACAAATATGTAATTTATTGGTCGTAACAACATATGAGCATAGGGGTCTGATACTTATCTAAGATTCGTAAAGAAGCATTTATTCCTTATCATAATTGAAGCATTGTCATATATTAGGTCATATATTAATTGATATTTCATTTTCTAATCAAAACATGATAAGAGCCACACATCAAGTTGATCATAAAACATGATCATAACCAACATATATCCAACATAAATAAAAAGGGTATAACAACCGTAAAATCCACATATAAACAAGTACATTTATAAATGAAATACCAAAGGAGAAGGAGCTCTTATTAGTAAATGCATAAGCCAACCAAGTCAGGGACTTCCACAAAACACCTGACCATATATTGGGATGAAATAAATCTTTCTTTCAACCAATCACCCCCGTGCCATATTCCAAGCATGAATGTGGGACTCACAACAAAACCAACCAGGTTTCCTTAGGATTTACCACAATCCAACAAAAGATTTCTAGGCCCAAAAAGTAAACATACAATACCAGGCTTTACCTCAATCCCACCATATACCAGTCCAGGTATCACTAGGCCTATACAAGAATGGATGCCTCTAGATATCTCCACCTACAAAGTGAGGAATTTTCCTGTCTCATAGTCTCTAGGATTTACTGTATATCCCGCCATTCACCAGTCAAGGATTCCTAGGCCTAATCAATACTCCACCCTCTAAGTTTTACTGTATATCCCGCCATTCACCGGTCAAGTATTCCTAGGTCTAATCAAGGGTGTACACCTCTAAGCTTTACCTTATATCCTGCCAATCACCGATCGAGGATTCATAAGCTCACCGAGGTACATAAAATTTGGCTTTACCTCAATCCCACCATATATTGGTCAAGGGATTCCTAGGCCTCTTTTTCTTCTTCAAAGACATCTCCACTCAATTTTGAAACCTATCCAAAAATGTAACTTAACCAAGTAAAAGAGAAACCATCACACCATGCCTATTTGGAAATGGCAAGGCAAGGATGAAAATCACTGTCACACCTGGAAAAACTAATGCCAATGACAATAAGAGAACTAAATACACACATGAAGGTACTATGTATGCCAAATTTAGCAAGGAAATCACATATGCAATTCCATGCCTGCAATTAATCCCACTGTAGCCAGTTGATTATTCCCTTCCTTACTTGATCTTTGCTCTTCCTTTTCTTTTCTTGATCCAATTCTAGAGTGCTCCAAGAATTCTATAAGTGTCCAAGAGTGAGAGAGAGAGAGAGTAGAGGGACATATATACAAAAATAAACTAAAAAAAAGGTACCAACTAATCCTCATAATCCTTTTTGTTAATGAGGCCTCTAATTTATTCAATTTCCTTTATTTTCCTTCATTTTACTCCTCACATGCACCCTGTGACCTTTCACCTTCATTTTCTCCTATTTTCCATTCTTTTCATAAATAAAATTCCAATTAATACATCTTTTTTTTCCGAAGCCTTTTCCATTGCCTTTGCTAGTTTCTCTTAGCCATAATAAACCAAATGAACACCCACACTAGGATGTTTTTTCCCAACATTCAGATTGGAATACGGGTCTCATGACCTTGGTTATTAATTTTCCTTTATTAACTTTATTACATGAAGTTTTTAACTTGAGGTTGTTAAAATTTCAACCCCGAAAAATGGTCTTCCACATTGAGGCAATGTTGTAGTGAAGACCCATACAAATAAGGCACCCTCACACCCATTATAAGTTCATTTCCTAAAGAAATTTCATCTTTATTTAAAAGCCATGAGACATCGCCTTCTTTCAAAGACCAAGAGGGACCAACCTCTGCTCTACTTTCTTATCCTAGCTAATGTTTATGTTTAGTTTTTGAAGAAATAAGATATCTCCTAACAGACAATGTGTCATTTTCTTTCAATTATATGTTCCTCCATGAATAATATGAAACATTTTTAATTATATGCATGGGATCTAGTAAGCAGGAAACCTTAAGATGCTCATAATATGGGAGCTCATAAAAGAAAATTTTCATTTTCATCCCAATGGGAAATTTCTCAACATAGGTGTCGAATAATTCTTGATCATTGAACACAGGCTCCCCAATTGAATCAAACATTTTTGTAATATCCTTATCCTTCTATCTCTCATATGCTCTAAGATATTCCACTGGTGTCATGATTGCAAGCATTTTGGTTCTCTTTGTTTTACCATTGAAAACATATGTTTCTCTTCTATAAGGGTGTTATTCTAGGAGGAATACCCTAGAGCAGTCATACATTGGCTTTCGTAGGTGGTCCGACCACCTAGCCTTAAGAGAAGGTCCACAACATTTACATCAGTGATACCCTTTTGTTACAAGACCTGTGAAATTATTATATATAGGTCACGTTAGCGATCATGAAGATCAAAATAATTGCAACGAATTAAATTAATATGAAAAAAAATATTGTTACATATATAAAAAAATCAATAAACATGTAATTTACCAAAGAAAAATACTAATCTTGGATAGTAATGTGTGGTGTAAGCACATATTCCATACAATGTAAAACTCCTCTTTGTTGTGAAGGTTATTTATACATCTTATACATGTATCCCTTCCCATAATTCCTTAAATTCGTCTACCAATGGTTGTAAGTAGGCATCCATATTCTTCATGGATAACCATGGGGGGTTATTGTTATTGACCACTACTACAGGCTAAATAGAATAGTTGGTGTTTTTGAGGGAATATGAGTTGATGCTCTCCATGGCTATGTTGGGTCGTAAATTTCATACTTCATCCTTGAATTTTTCGGGCCATGTATCATCTATATGCTTCATGGTTATTGAATATGTTGGGATTTGTATAAGTCTTGAATCACTTCTGTGTGAGGCATGCCATCCCTACAACATAGCTAATTCTTTGCAATGAAATAGCCTTTGAATCCTTAGGATTATAGACATGTGATTTAGTATCTTATGAGGAAGACCATTTGATTTTCCCATTTTTTAATTTATGGTAACTATCATGCCCTAGCTTATATATATATATATATCTGTGTGTGTGTGTGTGGGGTGCATTTTTTATGTTCATGTTGATGTTCTTAATTTATAGGTTTGTGTTGATGTGTATATTGTTAGGTCATGTTAGATATGCTCATTTAATGTGCTTACATATAGATGTGTATATTATAGTAGTTATTTGACATGAAATGTTCATGTATATTTGAGGATGTATTTGGTGATGATGTTAGAACAAGTTTTTTTTTGTTTTGTTAGATGCAATCACGATGATGATGCCTTGCTAGATTATTATATTTGTGTGCTAGTTAATGGCGTTTATATGTGCTAGAGGTGTATATAATTAGATTATGTTAGTTAATTTGAATGCGTATTTTAGATGGTGTTTATGTTTATTAGAAGGTTATCATAATGATGCTTGTTTTTATGAAATGATATTTATAATAAATTATGTATTGGTGAGTTTATATCAAAATTTTATATATGAAAATACATGCAAAACAACTTATTTTAAATAAAAAATTCAAAGATATTTTTATAAATTACAAAGTTTAATATGGTTGAAACTATAATTGTAAAATTACCACAATTTTTTTTTTCATTACATAGATAGTTTATACATATTCATTCTAGCTAAAGTCTTATTAAAATAAACTGTAATTAAAAAAAAAAAATTGTTCATAAAATATTAGATTATAAAAATAATATTATAATTAATTTGATTTTATAAATTTAATAAACTAAATTTTTTTATTGACATTAATTATTAATGAAGCATCATTAAATTATATACTTATTAATTATAATTATTATTTAAAATAAAAAAGTTAAATTTATATATATTTTTAAATTTATATTATAATATTGTTTAAATTTCTAATATTTAAATTAAGAAATAGGAAAATGCAATCAATAAACTATTACTAATAATATTTATTTATAAAATACAAAAATATTAATTTAAGTTTATTTATAAAATTCAATCTATTGTGAAATTTAAAAAATTTAAGTAATTTTTTTATAATTAATTTAGATTTAATATAACTTAAAAAATTCTATTTTAATAAAATTTTATTTATCACTAGTTTCAAGAAAATCAATTTTAATATTTATAACAAATCTTACCAGTTTAAATTTAAATTTAATATCTTGTCAATCTGAATTTAATATCTTACCAATTATATAAAAATGTCAACAAAACGAATAAAAAACAATATAATTAACATGTAATTTATTGGCATGAGATATTGTTAGATGTGATCATGATGATGATGCTTTGTTAAACTATTAGATTTGTGTGCTAGTTAATGATGTTTATATGTGTTAGAGGTGTATATAATTAGATGATGTTAGTGAATTTGAATGTGTATTTTAAGGTATGTTTATGTTTATTACATGGTTATTATCATGATGTTTATTTTTATGAAATGATATATATTTATTATATATTATATATTGGTGAACTTATGTCAAAATTATATATATGAGATTACATGCAAAAAGACTTACTTTAAATAAAAGATGCAAATATATTTTTATAGATTAAAATTTTTAATATGGTTGAAACTATAATTGCAAAATTACCATGAATATTTTTCTATTGGATAGATAGTTCATAAATATTCATTCTAACTAAATTATTTTTCAAAAAACAATTACATGTGAATAAATGTTATTTTTCATTGTACTATTTTCTCTTTTTGAATAGACTCTTCTACCCTAAATATTTTTATTATCAAAAAGTTATGATCTCCAATCATAAGCATTATATTGGCCCTAAAGTTTTATGGATGCAAATCTTCCTAATTTTTTGTCATTATTTCGTAAGTTGATCGTTATCAAAATTTTAAATTACTTCTTTAATTGTGGTTTTAGTCAACATTGGGGGCATAATTTAAATATTTCCAAAAGCAATGATAAAAGAGTAAACTAACAAACAGCTAAGTTGAAAACCAAATTATCACAAAATCCAAATTAAACTTATCACAAGATTAGAATTAAACAAATATGCTAAAATCAACTAATTTTTGTAAAACCGTTTGTGAATCTTACCAATTGTATTAAATGCCAAGAAGACGAATAAAAATCAATATAATTAGTGAAATAAAGAAAACAAAAACATACAACAATAGTATAAATGATGAAATAATACAAGTACATATCACTCTCCGTTGCCATCACCCTGATTATTTTCTTTTCTTGGCATGATAAATTTTTTGTTCTCAAAAATATGTTTTAATCTAGGGTCGTGTCTCAATAGGAACCACAAATCTCTATCAAGCACATCTCAGTTGCAGTGTTTGGGGAAAACATAAGGCTCCCTAGTGTCATGCCATATCTTTCTAGAGTTGATAAATATCACCTCACTATCACGATATTCCTTTACATTATTTCGATCAAAGGCCTCCCACCACTTGCACTTTTGGAATGAGAGAATTCCACTTCAATGATCTCTTTTATCTTTCCAACATAACTTAATGTCCCCTATATTAAGTTTTTATAATGGTGGCTAGCACGACTATGTTGGTCGAACTTGACTTCCACTCCACACTCTTCTGTCATGTGTCCATCATCGGTATCCTCCATGTGAAAATGATGTCCATATGGACAAATAGATGGGAACAAATTCACCTATAAAAAAAATGAAAAATTCATAATGTCATGTGCCTAATAACCCAAATATAATTAAAATATAAAATTTAGATATTACAATTCATAGTTTATTATGAAGTTTAAAATGTACATAAAGAGATTATTACCAAGTTGTTGCACCCAATCCCTATGTTTAGTGCATTCTCTTCAGCACACGGGTAATGGCTAGATGCATTGTATTTCTCTCCGACTTGGTCAAAAACCCAACTATTAGGGAATATCATTGGCATATTTCCTTTTAAATTATTAGGATAAGACACAATTATACCATTCAACCATGTGAATTCTTTCCTGTCGCTATCCCATTTCCTCCTCTTTTGTTCATACAATGCGACCCACGACTGTGTCGCTTCCAAATTGTAAAGAATGAATTTGTTGATGGCTTTAATTTTTGAATTCACTGATGAAATCAAATCGACATGTATAGTATGTATGAGATCAAAATATATATTATGAAGTTCAGTGTGAATAGTTACTGTGTATAAATTTGACAAATGATAAGTCACTTACTCTTTATCAATTTCTTTTTCTATTCGTTTCGAGAAGCTCCCCTTCTCTTTTGTTTTCATCACTTACGTCGTCCCAAATCACTGCACCTGATGTGTTGTCAATATTCTTGATGTACTAACTGGAATAATAGAAAGACTCATAAGATATGTACCCCTCTGCCACAAACCGCTCGTGTTTTTCCCTTTGTTGAACAAAACATTTCTATTTTTCCATGTACCTCTCTAAGAAGAACATCCAACAACAAGAAACCACCCCAACTAATTCAACCTCATCTACTAGGTGAATTATAATATGAACCTACAACTTCATGAAACTCATCAGTGGTTCCTTCTCAAACATACAAAGAATCTCAGCTATCTCTTGACGCTATTGTGGAATTTTAGCCATATAAATCTCCTTTGATGTGATCCAATATGCAGATAATTTAAATATGGCACATCATAGGTCTCGCAGGAAGTCATGGTTCACAAACCCACACATGAGCAAAGGATAATGACACTACAAAGTAAACACATACAAAATTTAACTATATTTTATCTTCTGGCATAAAAATAATAAAAAATAGTAAAATCTTTTTTTTGACATGTACTCTTGGAAGGTTCAAATGGTCATGCAATTTCTCTAAAACCCTCCTCCCACATTTACCTGAGCTAACCAATCCACTGGGTAAACACACAATGAGAGGCTACTATGATGTGATTAAGTTTCCCATGTAAAGTTAAGGATGTGGAACTGACAAAACAAAACTAATATGACCTTCCTTAGGGCTACAGACCCTTTAGGAGGAAACCAACCCTTCTAGGTGCTTAACCCCTGAGAAAAATTGTCATTTTGATGATATGGACCCTAATTTTCTCCCATGACAAGCCATGCATGCGACCGAGGCCTTCCAGTCACTCCCACAACAAGGCATGCTAACGATTGTGGACTCTTTTAGGTAGTTCTGAGCCAATAACCCTGGATTCCGAGCCACATTTTGAAGGCAAGGTCTCTGGCCTATGCTCATAACTTCATGAAACTTCCAAAAATGAATAATAACAATGGAATAAAGGATACTAATGTAAGCATTGAAACAAGTAATTGATCCAACCCCTACTAGCCATGACAAACATTTCATCAAACATGTCACAAATATGTAATTTATAGGTTGTAACAACATATGAGCATAGGGGTCTGATACTTATTTGAGATTCATAAAGAATCATTTATTCCTTATCATAATTGATGCATTGTCATCTATTAGGTCATATATTCATTGATATTTCATTTTCTAATCAAAACATGATAAGAGCCACACATCAAGTTTATCATAAAACATGATCATAACCAACATATATCCAACATAAATAAAAAAGGTATAACAACCGTAAAATTGACATATAAACAAGTACATTTATAAATGAAATACCAAAGGAGAAGGAGCTCTTATTAGTAAATGCATAAGCCAACCAAGTCAGGGACTTCCACAAAACACCCGACCATATATTGGGATGAAATAAATCTTTCTTTCAACCAATCACCCCCGTGCCATATTCCAAGCATGAATGTGGGACTCACAAAAAAACCAACCAGGTTTCCTCAGGATTTACCACAATCCAACAAAAGATTCCTAGGCCCAAAAAATAAACATACAATACCAGGCTTTACCTCAATCCCACCATAAACCAGTCCAGGTATCATTAGGCCTATACAAGAATGGATGCCTCTAGATCTCTCCACCTACAAAGCGAGGAATTTTCCTGTCTCATAGTCTCTAGGATTTACTGTATATCCCACCATTCACCAGTCAAGGATTCCTAGGCCTAATCAATACTCCACCCTCTAATTTTTACTGTATATCCTGCCATTCACTGGTCAAGGATTCCTAGGTCTAATCGAGGGCGCACACATCTAGGCTTTACCTTATATCCTGCCAATCACTGATCGAAGATTCCTAAGCCCACCGAGGTACATAAAATCTGGCTTTACCTCAATACCACCATATACTGGTCCAGGGATTCCTAGGCCTTTTGTTCTTCTTCAGACACATCTCCACTCAATTTTGAAACCTATCCAAAAATGTAACGTAACCAAGTAAAAGAGAAACCATCACACCATGCCTATTTGGAAATGGCAAGGCAAGGATGAAAATCACTGTAACACCTGGAAAAACTAATGCCAATGACAACAAGAGAACCAAATACACACATGAAGGTACCATATATGCCAAATATAGCAAGGAAATCACATATGCAATTCCATGCCTGCGATTATTCCCACTGTAGCCACTTGATTATTCCCTTCCTCAATTGATCTTTGCTCTTCCTTTTCTTTTCTTGATCCAATTCTAGAGTGCTCCAAGAATTCTATAAGTGTCCAAGAGTGAGAGAGAGAGAGAGTAGAGGGACATATCTCCAAAAATAAACTAAAAAAAAGGTACCAACTAATCCTCATAATCCTTTTTGTTAATGAGGCCTCTAATTTATTCAATTTCCTTTATTTTCCTTCATTTTCCTCCTCACATGCACCCTGTGACCTTTCACCTTCATTTTCTCCTATTTTCCATTCTTTTCATAAATAAAATTCCAATTAATGCATCATTTTTTTCCGAAGCCTTTTCCTTTGCCTTTGCTAATTTCCCTTAGCCATAATAAAAAAAATGAACACCCACACTGGGATGTTTTTCCCCAACATTCAGATTGGAATACGGGTCTCATGACCTTGGTTATTAATTTTCCTTTATTAATTTTATTACATGAAGTTTTTAACTTGAGGTTGTTAAAATTTCAACCCCGAAAAATGGTCTTCCACAATGAAGCAATGTTGTAGTGAAGACCCATACAAATAAGGCACCCTCACACCCATTATAAGTTCATTTCCTAAAGAAATTTCATCTTTATTTAAAAGCCATGAGACATCACCTTCTTTGAAAGACCAAGAGGGACCAACCTCTGCTCTACTTTCTTATCCTAGCCAATGTTTATTTTTATTTTTTGAAGAAATAAGATATCTCCTAACAGACAATGTGTCATTTTATTTCGATTATATGTTCCTCCATAAAGAATATGAAACATTTATATATATATGCATGGGATCTAGTAAGCAGGAAACCTTAAGATGCTCGTAATATGGGAGCTCATAAAAGAAAATTTTCATTTTCATCCTAATGGGAAATTTCTCAACATAGGTGTCGAATAATTCTGGATCATCAAATAGAGGCTCCCCTATTGAATCAAACATTTTTGTAATATCCTTATCCTTATATCTCTCCTATGCTCTAAAATATTCCACTGGTGTCATGATTACAAGCATTTTGGTTCTCTTTGTTTTACCATTGAAAGCATATGTTTCTCTTCTGTAAGGGTGTTATTCTAGGAGGAATACCCTAGAGCAGTCATACATTGGCTTTCGTAGGTGGTTCGACCACCTAGCCTTAAGAGAAGGTCCACAACAATTACATCAATGATACCCTTTTGTTACAAGACCTGTGAAATTATTATATATAGGTCACGTTAGCGATCATGAAGATTAGAAGAATTTCAACGAATTAAATTAATATGAAAAGCAATATTGTTACATATATAAAAGAATCAATAAACATGTAATTTACGAAATAAAAATCCTAATCTTGGATAATAATTTGTGGTGTAAGCACATATGCCATACAATGTAAAACTCCTCTTTGTTGTGATGGTTATTTATACATCGTATACATGTATCCCTTCCCATAATTCCTTAAATTCATCTACCAATGGTTGTAAGTAGGCATCCATATTCTTCACAAATAACCATGGGGGGTTATTGTTATTGGCCACTACTACAGGCCAAATAGAATAGTTGGTGTTTTGGAGGGAATATGGGTTGATGCCATCCATGGCTATGTTGGTTCGTAAATTTCATAGTTGATCCTTGAATTTTTCGGGCCATGTATCATCTATATGCTTCATGGTTATTGAATATGTTGGGATTTGTATAAGTCCTGGCTCACTTCTGTGTGAGGCATGCCATCCCTAAAACATAGCTAATTCTTTGCAATGAAATAGCCTTTGAATCCTTAGGATTATAGACATGTGATTTAGTATCTTATGAGGAAGACCATTGATTTTCCCATTTTTTAATTTATGGTACCTATCATGCCCACATTTCATGCATATCTTTTTGTCTTCATATTCTCCTCTATATAGAATACAATTATTTGGACACAAGTTATATGATATGTACTCAACACCCAACATTTTCAACAGTTGCTTTGCCTCTTCACAGCGACCAGGAAAGACATTATCACTCAGAACAACCTTATTTTTAAATAACCTACAGTTGGTGGGAAATATAAATGAACAATGCCAATATTTAATGCTTAAAAAATAAACAATTTTTAATGTTGATTGTGGGCAATATTTCTCAAAATATAAGGGACTTGATCATGGTTAATTACCTCAAAATTACCAAGAAACATGCATTCAACATGCCAAAATTTTCTTTCAAGTTGTACAATAACATTTTTCTCCCCAGCTGGGTAGACTTTTAATAGCCGCTAGGTCCAAACAGAGGGGTAGTGGAAGCATATTTTAGTATTTCAAAAAATGTATCAGTGATATGAGCCTCATCCCCTAGCTTATCATTATGGAATGCATATAACAACATTTTTTCCATGGAATTCCTATCTCATAAGTAATCATCCATACCAACCTCTATTTGATTTCCTCCATTTCCAACTTGTGATGAAGAAGTACTATTTCTATAGTCATTTCTAATTGGTGAATCTAGATGTAGTGGGAATTGAATAGGAGGTTGATTCAACCATTCTTGGTATGCTTCCTCTCTGAGTTTTTCTCTTAATGCAACCTTATATCGACTTGACATTATAGTGGGGTGCATTGGAAGATGGTAGGTGGGTCACTCATCATCACTAGAATCTTAATTTAAAAAATATTGAACATTAGTACATCAATGATATTAGTAAGCACAATGCAATTGTTTTGTTGAAATCACATTATGCTAAACAATTATTACCATCTTTGACCCATGATTACAGCTAGAAGATGAAATGTTACAAGTGGTAGGGTAAAGTGGTTGTCCATTTGCATATACCAACTACTTGTGGTATACTGCTCCTGATAAGAGCTTCCGATTTTTTTGAATCAGTGGAATATTTTCTGCATCTGAACTCTATTTTGAATCAGAATCCTTCAAAATTGGATACATTTTTATTCAAATGGACATGGATAAAAAAAATAAATCAGTTATTTAATCAAAATATAAATAAAATATGAACTTACTAGATATGGAAAGAGAGAACTCCGCAAAGGACTTTGAGCAATATGGAACGAGATGGAATTTGAATAATTGGTCATTTCATATTATGAGATTTTCTCCTTGCATTTAAGAAAAATTAGAAATACTTTTTTGTATACATACCTAAAATTAATTTCAAGAACCATATAAGCATAATCTAAATTTCAATATAGTTTCCAAACCATTTTTCAAGAATAAGGCGACTTTAAGTGGAAAATGTATACTATGAATTATTGTAAGTCATGGGGATGCATCCTAAAGAATAATTTGAGATCAATATGCCATTTTATGTGAAAATAAAATGTCACATTTATTTATGAAAATAAAGGGAATTAGGAGAAAAGGAAGGTGAAAGGTCACATGTTTCATGTGAGGAGGAAAATGAAGGAAAATAATGGAAAATGAAGAAAATAGAGGCCTAATTGATCAAAAGGATTCTGCGGATTAGTTCATGGCTTTTGGTCAGTTCAGTTTTGGAGCTCTCTCTCTCTTCTCTTTCTCCCACACTCTTGGAAAATTATATTTTTCTTGGAAGAATTCTATAATTGGATCAAGAAAAGAAAAGGAAGGACAAAGAAGGCAAGGGAAGAAAATATAAAGGAAGGAAGAGTAGTATCAAGCAAGCTTCAACAGGAATACTTGTAGGTAACATATTGCATGCATGATTTCCTATCTGGTTTTGACATGCATGGTATGTGCATGTTGACATTTGGGTCTTTTGTTGTCGATGGCATGGTTTTGCGAGGTTTTCACAATGGTTTTCAGCGTTGCCTTTCCATTTCCCGGTAGCCATGGTGTGATGGGATTTTTCTTGATTTTGAGCTTTGGAATTTTTGGAAGGTTTCGAAATCCATGGCAGAGGTGGGCTCAGGAACATTCCCAAATGCCTAGGAATCCCTTGACCTGTAATGGCGGGATACACGGTAAAACCTAAGGGTGGAGCCTTGGTTAGGGAATAGTGATTCGGTGTGGATTGCAGTACAACCTATTAACTTGGAGATGAAAAATTCCTCAAGGATGTTGAAGGAATCCATAGGCATTCCAAGCTCTATTTGGTTTTGTGATCTCGAAGCCAGTTTAGGTGAGATCGTGATATGGTGAGGGTGGAGGTGGTTTAACCTTTGGATTCCCTTGGTTGTTTTGGATTGGTTTATCCCATGAGATCCCACATTCATGCTTGGAATATGGCATAGGGGTTACTGGTTGAAAGAAAGATTTGGTTCAGCCATGTCTATGGTCAAGTGGTACATGGAAGTCCCGAATCTAGTTGGATCTTTCCTATGTTTAATGAAAGCTAAGTTCTTTTTCTCTTTATTGATAAATGTACTTTTTATTATATGTCTGTAATGGTTGTTATATTATGGTTATTTATATGTTTATATGTTGGTTACAAGCATGGATATGACTGGTTTTAGTCATAGTTATTTTCATGTTTTTACTTATAACTAAAATAATAATGGATGTAATACCTAATTGATGTTAGGATAGCTAATGAAAGAGGGCAGTGTTCCTTCTTCTTAAGTGTCATATGATTTTCTAGTCCCTTATTCTCAGACTTGCATTCATAACCTGTAGGTTTCATATTTACTAAGTATTTGACGGAATGTCTCTCCCGATTAGGGATGGTGAGGTCTAGTACTGGTTTTAGTTTTTGGTTTATAATAATTGTAATCATGTATTTTATGAGTTTTGGAAGTTACATGGATTTATGGGCAGAGTCTTAGCCCCAAACCTGAAAATAGCCTTAATTTCTGTAGTTGTTGGGACAACTTTGGGCAGAAAAGGCCACTGTCACACTAATGCAAGCCTATGGGAGCAACTGGTGGTTTGTAGTCACATGGAGAGCTTGGAAAGGGAGGGACTGGGGCTCAAGCTCAAGGAAAATTAAGTTGGCTTAGGGGATGGACACTTGGAGAGGTTGGGTTAATCTTGGAGGGTCTTGAGGCACCCGAGGGAAGTCATTAAGGTATTTTTTGCTAACTCCATTTCCTTAAGGTTACCTAGGAGGTTGAGTCTTGTCATAACAACCCCTCATCTCATGTTTCCCCAGGTAAGCTAGTGAAAGTGGGTAGATGTGAGGGGAAAGGTTATGTTACAATTGGAAATTGAAACATTCATGGTATTCAGAGACTAAACAGTAGCACATAGTGAAACTATCAAAATATTTAAAAACAATAGAAGAATGAAAGTCATCTAGACATTCATATTTGATATGTTAAGGAACAACAAAGTAGTAGAATAAATAAAATAAAATATAAAGCATGAAAACATATCGATACAAAATAATACAAGAAACACTAATTGGTGGGTTGTGAGGTGGCTAACCCTGCCATACTAATCCCATGAGTTGAAAAGGTAAAGAATGAAAGTGGATAAAACTATCTAACCCTGTGACCATTGCCTATGGATAACAAACATGCCACAAAGAAGCTTGAAAAAAAAAATATAAGAAGAGAATGCAGTGCAATATAAACAAAATTGAACAACCAAAAAAAGATAGAGTCAAATATTACTCGATCTCTTTTGGTTACCATCCAAATAGCATTCGGGAATCACTCAAATGAAACAAACCATGAATAAGTCATAGAGTCATTGAAGGCTAAATTGGGAGAAGCTATGGTTGTAGGCCATTTTCCTCTTGGTTGCAGAGAAAAGTGACGACAAATGAAAAACCAAATAGAAATAAAAATTAATTCAAAACAATGGTAGCATACCCTTTTCCTTTTCCCACAAATCGTAAGCCTTAAAACCATGGATCGCTCTAGATGATCGTTATCTTTCAACCCTACATCACGTGAAGAGGAGTGAAGAGGAGGAACACGTCTAGGATCACATTACAGTTGTCATAAATGAAGGAGTCAACTAACAGTTTAGAAAGGAGGTGGATCCAATGGTGGAGGACATTTGAATCCTCTAACATGAGATCAAACGAAGCATAAAAAAGACATCAAAGGCAAGAGGAGAATTCATCTCAAATGGAATGCCTTACGGTATAAAAATTAAATTAAAATAAAATATTTACAAAATATTTAAAATATGTTGACATACAATCTTTCTTACATTACACCTAACACTTAGACATCTCTTCTGTATTGCATTATAGAATGCCTCTCGATGCAATTATCATTTTTTTTTTTACTAACTACAATTGATATTAGCATATATCGATATTCTCAATATATGTATTTTTAAGGTTAGTTAGAGATGTATATTAATTCTTAACAAAAATATAGAATGTTCCTCCTATGGCTATTAGTTTTCCACTAGGGAAACCATACTAATAACACAGGAATATTACCTTTGGTCATATAATCAAACCATAATTAATGACACGGTCACATAAAATTAAAAGTCTGATAAAATCTCAAATTTTCTTATAAGATTAGGACCTATCATTATCCTATGGCAGACTTACTGCTCGTAGAAAAATATGTAACAAATAGGAGTCTAAAAATTTACTATTAGGGGAATTTTGAGGTCTAAAATGGGCCTCCTAAGGAAATTATAAAATAATAGTGGAAATAATAAAATAAGATTTGATGACATCATCAAATTTTAGAGGGAAAAAAGAAAAACTATTTTTTCAATTTGTATTTTCAACTTATCTCCCAAAGTTTTTACTAAAATTTCGAGTGAGAGTATTCATTGGATGCAAAATTTAATTCCTCGTCCAAGGAGTACCCATGTTGCATACTTTCGATGGACCTTGCTAAGCAAAAAATGAGAAATACATGAAAAACATGATTGCAATCACGTTTTTCATGTATTTTTCATTTTTCGCTTAGAAGGGTCTATCAAAAGTATGCAACATGAGTACTCTTTGGATGAGGAATTAAATTTTGCATCCAATGAGTACTCCTGTTCGAAATTTGAGTAAAAACTTCGGGAGATAAGTTGAAAATACGAGTTGAAAAAATAGTTTTATTATTTTTTAATCTTTTTACCCTTTTACTTAAAAAATGGTGAATCATCCCCCATGGTTGACATCATCATCTTGAATCCTATTGGTTCTTATAAATTTTATTTTGGTTGTACATTTTTCTTAGGAGACTCACTTTAGACCTCAAGACTCCCCTAATAGACTACTAATTGAAGAAACTACTTGAATGGGGTAGGGAGCCTCTGTGTTCTCTTCAGAGCTGGAAAATTCTAAGTCATATATCTTCATTGAAAAATTAGATACAGTGGGGTTTAGTTTCTTTATTAGAATCAACATATCATTTATTTTGAGTAAAATATATATTTGAGATTTTGATTGTTCCACTAATGCTTCCCCACTATTTTTTTATTTTTCTAGTTTTTGAAATGTAGGAAAATTCCTCTGTTAACGAGTGGGAAAATACTTTATGGTCAATCCCAATTAGGTTGACTCTTGTTTGGTATGATAGTTTCCCACAAATATGTGGAATTGGTTAGCAACCTAAAAGATATGGAACTTTATTTCCAAGTCCTCCAAAGAGGAATAAATTAAATCTAGCTATTTATCTAAAAAACTATTTAAAAAAAACATAAAATAATAAATTAATTTATCTATATATATTTGCCATATAAGCATAAAATAAATCATGAATCACTAGATGTAAGAAAGAAGATGATTATTGAAGAAAAGTATAAGAAATTCAATATTTCATTCAATAATATATAAACATGAAACATTGTTTGTAACAAGTGAGGAAACGCTTAGACAACAAATCTCTCTTTATTTCTACTAACAAAATAATGAATATAAAAAAAATAGAAAGGAATTTATCATAAGAGTATAGTAAATAAATAACTCATATATATTAAAAATGTAACTCATATAATTGTTTACTTGTTGAGGTTTCAACTCATCAACATTTGGTCTTCACAAGTTGTATTTCAAACTAATAGAAATATCTAGTTTTGATAGCATGGAAATACATGGGTCAAACCCCAAATTTTCCTTTGGATCAAAATTAGGGCTCAAACTCAAAATTTTCTAAAATTACTTGGGCATTCTACCTAGTTCCTTCTTCGATAAAACTACAATCTTCAACAAACAACCCAACTCCTTTAATTAGGGAGCTTTCATGACTAGATAAATAGAACCAATGCAACCATGGAAAAATCTTTATATTTTATGAACATACAAGGTATAATGATCTCAATTTACATAATAGAAAGTGTCATTAGCATGCAACATTCATAAAGGAATCTTACATTCAACATTCAATAAATTTGGGTCAATTACTTAGCTCACCATTTTTTATACTTATTCAATATAACATTATAGTGGCTTGCATCTTATTATTTGAACACATACATAGAAAATTTAAAATAGGATTCCAACAAAAAGAATTCAACAACATTAATATTTCATATATAAAGGATGAACATACACTTATCTGTTCCACTTAATTATGTTGGAAACTAAAGAAAATTCCAATATCCACCCAACCATAGGCACTGTTACAATTGCAAAATTCTTGTAGTTGGCCGCCCTCAAGCCAGATCCGATTTCTAAAAGATGATTCACTCGAGATATTATACAAAAGGTTAATTCAAGGATATATAATGAAGGCAAATCTACTTCACTAGTTGGGAAAAAATATGCCACTTCTGAAGCAACGAGTTTGGGATAAATATACAACAAAATATGACCATTGATGGTGTCCACAGTAAAAAGGGAGACCCCTTCACCGCTTCCTATGGTTCCCTCAAAAATCCTCCCTCTTTCTAGTATTTCATGTTCACAAACATAATAAAAAAATTTGAGTTCTTCTCGTTTTGGATGACTCAGGCAGGGGGATCTCTTATTGGTTTCCTCCACTATCACAACTCAAGTTTTGACTCTGCGGTCTAGTCTCTAAACACAAGTTTGTAGGGTTATAATGTTATGGGTTTTCACATTGTTCAGGTCTCTACTCTCCATTCGCCACCATTCTCCAACTCTATCTCCAAAACTAAAAACTCACATTTTCCCCCCACGAGTGCTAGTTCACTTAGGAGGGCTCTATTTTTCCCTTATTGGGTTGTGAAGTCAACCAAGCATGTTGTGAGGTACACAACCCATTCTTGGGTGGCTCTAGTACCTTTTTTTCCATCCTCTCATAATTTATTTTGGAAATTGGTAGCTCAACAAGAACATCATGGATTAGAAGGTTAAATTCAAGGAAGATTTGAAACTTTCCAATCTCCTTGAATTTAAATTTTTAATCCCTGATGTTCTTGTTGAGCTACCAATCTTGTTTACATACTTCCTGAGAAAGCAATCTTTCCAAAGATTGAAATTTTTGTAGGTTTGTCCTTATTCTTCAACTTTAGTAGTTTATAATTAAATTAGCAAATATTTACATCAAAGAGTCTTGATAAACATATTTATTTAATTATTAAAAACAAAATAAATAAATAAAATAATGTTTATTATTAAACTATTTATAATTTTATAAATTTATAGATTTCAAAATGATTTAATTTTAATAGTCTCTGAATTTGAATAATATTCATACGATATCTATACATTTGAAATATTTAAAAATAATAATACATAATAAAAAAAATTTAATTCTCATTTAAGCTTTGGAAATGATACTAATAATTATGCTGTAAAGCGTTCCTCTGCCACTGGAACCATTGTGTACCATTGATTTTGATGTTAGACAATTGAAATAATATCTACCTTAGGATTGAATATTTTTATTAATCAGTTACATAAATAATAGAAATAAGGAAAATCGTTTTAGTTCCTCCAAAAAAACTGCATTGTGCACTTGAAATTAAAGAAATGTAAAGGAAGAATGTCTTTGCACCTTCACTGTCATATAAGCGGAGGGCATTGGCTCCTGGATTATTTTGTGTTCTTTTCTGGTATTTGCAGGTATAATTTGTTTTGGATGCCTTTGGCAATGGAATTAGGGCATTCATAGACTCTGTTGCCTCCCTTGTATGTTCAATGGGTTTGACATTGTCATTGCTTGAATCTGGTTAGTTTTTAATCCTGAGCTTAGCATTGAATTTTCATTAATGAGACAAGATACACATTAACTTTAAAAGTTGTTTGTATTTTGGTTTTTTATATGGGCACGTTCAAAGTTCGAATCTGAACGCAGATATTATACTTATTTTTTACTCAGGATTCGTAACGCCTATACTGTGTTTCTCATTTTGGAAGAATTATTGACAAGCCTCTGATTCTTGAGTCCAACAGCTAAGCCGATTCATTAGAAAGATGCAGGAAAATATGAACTGAAAGATTTCGTTCGGAGCCTTTTGAGCTACCATGGCTAGGTTCGGAAAACGGGGTGGTGCATCCTGTGAATGCAAGTTCAGAAAGAAACTGTGAGAATGATGATTTTGACCTTGTCGCCGCGATATCCACGCAAGCCTCTCTATACTAGCAACAGGTATCTCGATAGTTTAAAGTTGTAATACTAACTGATTGCAAGATAGTGTGATTTTTTTGTGACCGTTATGATGGATGCATATGTTGGAGTTAAAATTCATAGGTTTTTCAACCATATATGTGGGAATATGCATTCCTGGTCACTGCCACTGAAAGATTCAAATTATTTTTGTATTTGGTAAAGAAGTACAGTGAAATCTTCACAGCTTGCGTCCCAACGTTCGAAATCATTCTCATATGGACAACCTATCAGGTAAGTGCAACTTTGTTATCATATTGTTTAAACGATATGCTTCCATAAATTACAGGTTTAAAATTTAGTTATATAATTTATCAAGATTGTGATTTCTTATATTTTGAATGTATTCTAAAAAATTTGGAAGAATATTAACGATTTCTCAGATCGGAGTGGTTTGAACGGCTGCTAAGACTAAATTCAATATATATTTTTCACTTATTATTATTATAAAGTGATATTGTGTGAATACATAAAATTTATTAAGTTTATTGAAAATTGTTTGTATTTATAGTTTAGGGGAGTTATATGATTAAAAATATATTTTATCTTTTCCTAAAAATTGAGATAAGGTAAATCAGTAAAGTATGGAGTGGTCTTTAGTGCGACTTTTTGGAGTGTCTGGTGCCGGAATCTGGTGAAAAAAATTGAGGTAAAATTTTGATTTCTGTTATTTAAACTAGTTTTTTTACTGTAAATATAGATTCAGCACCCTAAAAAACCCCTAAGATACTTTGATTGTGCAAGTTACCCATCAAATTTCTGTTTTCAATAAACTTTTGCTGGATTTTAAAGAAATTAGACTGGAAAAATCCACCAAAAAAACCTTCAAAAATTCCACTAAAAACAACTCCGTAAAATATAAATTAAAAAAAAAAAGATAAATCAATAAAATATAAATTAAATTGAGAAAAAAAAATAAGATAAATCAATAAAGCATAAAATAAATTCAGAAAAATTAAGATAAAAGAAATAGAATATGTACACTTCTTTTAAGAAATAGATCTCCGCATTTCAGCCACACTTGGACTTCCACTCCTGCACCTTATGAAAATTTAAAGATGGTAAGTTTTAGATTTTTTAAAGTATACTTTTTAGTTAATTTTATTGAAATTAATATATATATATATATTTAAAAAAACGTTGAAGTTTAAAATTTATATGTTATCGAATTTTTAGAATGTTAAATTTATTTATATTGAAAAAAAAAAAAAAACATTTTAAGCCATAAAAACAATTACGAAAATACGTATAGTCAAATGACAAAAAACCTTAAAATTACACTTCTTAAACAACCATCGCAACGTTTAAAAGAAAGGTTGTGATGCCAACATTCATTAAGGCGATTTCTATTTATAATGTTTTTTTAATGAGTGTGTGGAGATAATGGTAGGTGAAATTAGAAATGGAATTTGACTTTGACAGACAAATTTCTCATCACAAAATGATTTTCTTGTTAAATATATCTAAACGTTTTTCTTTTTTCATCTGCAGTTGTAGGTAGCAATCTGGAAGAGAGTAAGGAATATGCGAACCAAAAACTCTACTTTTAGTGGGCAGGTGCATGCTATGAATCTTTTGGCTCCATCCCTTTCCTACAACTGGAAAAGAGGAAATATGACCATAATGCCATGCTAGATAGAATAATCCTAGAAGAGGAAATATGAGAAAAATTCTATGCTGGATAGAATAGTCTGTGCATTGAGCAGCCTTGTGTAACATATGACTACATTGTTATGAATATATAATTATTAGAAATAGGACCAGTAGATCAAGGGTGTGATATTAAAGAAGGGAATGTTAATCCAAAGATATGCGAAGCTAATCAATGTTGTCCAGGAATATGAGCATAATTCATATGATTATGACATTGCTTCTTAGCAATTTTTGCAGTAGTGTTGTAGTAAATTCACTATGTGATGAGATTATATAACAGTCTATCAACCAATGATATCTGAGATTATAATACTATAGTAGAATATAATTTTGAAAGTTTTTGAGATGAGATTATAAAAATTTATCGATCAATAACATCTGGGATTTGAATATTGTGTACTTAGTACAATATAATTGTGTAAGTTTGTAAATTGTTCAAGAACTTGTGAATTTGAAATTTCAGATCTTCAGCAACCCAGCAGAACAATGTGTCTCCAATATAATATTGAGAGTTGGTTGATTCTCCAGTTATGTTTGATAATGACCATCTAATGCTTAGTTTTGAAAATGAGCTTTTGGATTTTTTTGAACTAAATTGAAACTCAATGACATTGAAATATGGACAGATATTCTTGTTTTTTTTATAAATTTTGGGAATCTAATAGTAATAAATAAATTTCAATAATTTCAAGTAATTGACATCATCCTTTTAAAATGATTTTAAAATTTACAATATAATTAAGTTGATATATAACTAACAATATACTATCAATTCTCAGTTCCTATGACTAGATATAACAATATAATATCAATTGTCAGTTCCTATGAATAGATATAAAACCATATTAGGTGAGCTATGGGGTTGTTTCTCGTTTCTAAAATTTTCTTCCCAACATTTATGGTTTGCGGAAAAATGTTTACCTTACCTTTCATTTTATGCAGGTAACTTGTTTGGGAAGATTTCTGAAAAGGATGATTCTTTTGGTGAAGTTCGTTTCGGCTTCCGCTAACTACTTCCTTCTCAAATTTAACAAGTACCCCTTCCATGTGTCTTGGCTCAGAACTCCAAGCTCTTGTATTGGAGTCTTAGCCCTTTATGGAGCTTACAGTCTGTCTTGATTTTGTAAACTTGTATTTGCTTGCGGCTATGCCAAGTGATGCATGCCACCTTCGTTTATTAAAACTGTTGAAACCAATTACTTTTCTTTGCCTATTTTGGTTCAAGTATGCTTTTAGGGTGTGGCTTTGCCCATCAAATCTTATTTCTGACTATAAACTGTTTTAATGGTTCGGACTCTTGAAATGTAATATAAGTTCTGTAGTTTAAATTTTTTCTCAGTTTTCATATCTAGGCTCTGTTCTTATTCGAGCTAAACTGAGTGGACTATTTTCCTTCAGTCATATATTGTAATTTTTCTTAATATGTGAATGTTGGGTATTAATGTATCAATAGTATTATTTCTGGATTCCTTGATAATACTTACATAAATTTTGCCTTTGATTCCACTAGTAAATAAGTTTGTACTTCTAATGGTATTATACACTTACTTCTTCTCAAATTTTTGGATTCTCTGAATGGTAACACCCATGTTTATTCATATTAATTCAAATAGGGTTTTAGCATTTCTATTCTTTAATTTTCAAGAATTAAAATCTACAATACATATTTACTTTTCTATAGGAATGTTCAATCTGTCTTCTTACATGTTCTGCCCGCATAACTTATATTTTATAGTTTGTAACAAAGGATGCAATGTATTTCTTGGTTTCTGTCGGCAAGATCATAACTTACAGTTTTTCTAGCGAAGAATACCATTTACAGTTTTTCTATAGTAAATTTAATTAATTTCAGTTCTGGAAATGTTTGTAGCGCTCAGTTCTTTTATATATTCTGAACCTATTTTCCCAGTTATCCACAGAACAATTTTTTCTTAAACTTTAAAGTTCTATTGTACTTTTCCTCTGTTGTTTCAATACGTAAATGGTCGGACCATTCTATCTGCATATTATCATAGGTTGCAGAGAAAAAACAACACAGAGCCCTCATCTTGAGGATTCTGTGTTAACAGTTCTCTTCCTTACTAACATTAATAAATGCATCAATAAATCTGACTGTCCTACGCATCAAAGAAAATATATATATAGATGTATTTATTTTTAAGGTTTAAGTTCTGTAAATTCTAAGGGTTTTACACATAAATTATCTCTAATATTTTAGAAAGTCAAACTAGAATTTCCAGTGACAGAAAAGAAACTTATCTGTCTTTCAATATTCTGACTGATGTTGGTCCTCCCAACCTCGAGAGAGGCAATTATGTCCTTGTCTCTCCCCGATGCTCCAATTATGATCTTTGTGAGTTGACAGAAGTTCTGGAAGAGACCTCGGGACAATCCGGTCCAATCTTCTATTCCAGACAAGTATCAGAAAAAATCAGAGTATTCCACTGGTTAACACCAGTTCGAGAATTCTTCTCTCCAAATCTCCTTCCCCAGTTATCGAACAAAAGCCCTCTTCCTCACTGGGATATCTCTTTATCCTCATAGGTTGGGGTAACTTTTTGAATTGATTTTGTTTAACTAACTCTCAGTTTTTGAGTTACTTTTACCTTCAGTCTATTATTCTTTTATGGAAATCACTTCCATAATTAATTTTATTTAATCAAAATTAATTCATGTTTATAATGTACTATTCCAAAATAATCACAATAAATGTTTTAGTGTCTTAACAATATAACATAATCATCAGTTAGCATTTAAGCCAACTGTTACAACTTCCCCCCTGGAACTGAACACCGTCCTCAGTGTTCTCATTTGGCTCCAACAAATAATTCTGGATAATCTTCTCGAACAAAACCTTCATCCTCCTAGGTAGCTTCATCCGGGCCAAAGTGCTTCCACTGCACCTTAACCTGGGTGATGGCTCATTTTCGAAGCATGATTTCTCTCCAATCAATTATACATTGAGGCTCAACCAGAATACTCTCCCAGTTAATTACATGCTTTGGGCCATGTACGTATTGTTTTAGTAACGATACATGAAATACGTTGTGTACATGGATATGACTGGGTAAGGCCAATTGGTAAGCCACAGTTCCTACCCTTTCCAATATTTGGTAAGGCCCACAAAACCTAGGAGCCAACTTGGCACAAGAGGCCCACCTTAAAGTGCTTTTCTTTGGTTTTATCCTCACACACATGGTATCCCACTTCAAACTCACGATATGCTATTTTTTTATCTACATAAACTTTTTGTCTATCCCGAGTTGCCTTCAAATTTTGTTGGATCTTCCTTAATTCTGACTCCATTTCAGCTACCATTTCTGGTCCAAGCATCAACTTGGTTTCTGGGCTATTCCAGTTGATAGGAGTTTGAAATTGTCTTCCATATAACACTTCGAATAGACTCATCTTAAATGATTCCTGATAAGGGATATTATATGCAAACTCTACTAGGTGCAGATATTCTTCCCACCTAGTTGGTTGTTGCATAACATACATACGTAACATATCCTCTAGGATCTGATTCACTCACTTAGTTTTCTCATTCGTCTGTGGATGGTAAGAAGTGTTGAAATTAATTTGAGTTCCTAATCCTGTAAATAATGTTTTCCAAAATGTTGAAGTAAACTTCACATCCCTGTCAGATATGACAGTCTTTGGGATACCATGCAGTCTAAATATCTCTTGCATGAATATGTCTGCTATTTGCACCGTCTTATAAGTGGACTGCACTGGTATAAAATGCGATGCTTTACTTAATCGATCTACTACCACCATTATTGAGTCATTATGATTCTTTGATCTTGGTAAACCAGTAATGAAGGCTAAATATATAACCTCCCACTTCCATTCAGGTACCAGTATAGGCTGCATCAGCTCGGTTGGATGTCGATGTTCCACCTTCACTTGCTGGCACTCCAAACACTTGTTGAGATATTCTGCAATGTCTCTTCTCATACCCGGCCAGAAGTAGTTTTTCCTAACTGCTGTTAGCATTTTATAATACTCAGGATGTCCAGAGTAGTTACTTTGGTGATACTCATTTAGAATCAGTTCCTTCAATTCCATTCGATTTGGAACAAAAATCCTCTCCTTGAAGGTTAGCAACCCATCCTTGTTAATTTTGTAATCAACATATTTCTCTTGATTTATGGACTTCTCTACTTGCTGCCACATAAATTGGTACTCTGGATCCTTCTCAGCCTTGGTTTATTTGTTCTAGGAATTTGCATTCAATATGATTATAGTACAGTTCATATACACCATGCAACTTCCTACTCAATGCTTCAGCTACTCTATTCTCCTTACTCTTCACATGATGCATATCAATATCAAACTCAATTAGGAAAGCATTCCATCTTGCCTGGTGAGAATTAAGGTCAACTTGCTTAAAATAGCTAGTTAAGTTGCTATGATCAGTTTTGAGTACAGATCTCTTTCCAAGAAAGTAGTGCCTCCATACTCGGAGTGCATGCACTACTGCTGTCAGATCCAAATCATAAGCTGAATAACGTTGTTCATGTTCTTTTAGTTTTTGTGATTCATAGGCAACTACTTTACCTTCTTGTGACAAGATCGCTCCAACTCCTTCTTTACACACATATGTGAAAAATTTGAACTCTTTATTGGGATCAGCTACTCTCAATACTGGAGCTGTAGTCAATAAATTTTTTAACTTTCAAAACTATCTTGACATTCCTTCATCCATTTAAATATTTTTCCTTTTCTTTGTAAGGAAGTAATTGGAAAAGAAATTCTTGAGAATCCTTCAATGAAGCATCGATAATAATCGGCTAGTCCCATAAAAGGATCTAATGTCTGCCACATTTTGGGGTATCTTCCATTCCATGATCGTTATGATTTTCTCTAGGTCAGCTGTAATTCCCTCAACAGAAATAACATGACCAAGATATTGTATCTCTTCCTTAAATAAATCACACTTGCTAAACTTAGCGTACAGATGATGCTTCCATAACATCTCTAGCACTACCCGTAAGTGTTCTTTGTGCTCTTCTACATTCTTAGAATAAAATAAAATGACATCAATAAATATCAAAACAAAATTATCCAGAAAGGGGTGAAATATGCCATGCATTAGCCTCATAAAATTTGTCGATACATTAGTCAGTCCGAATGGTAACACCAAAAACTCGTAATGTCCATACCTGGTACAGAAATTAGTCTTGTAAATGTCTTAATATTTTATCTGGATCTGATGGTATCTCAACCTTAGATCTATTTTCGAAAATATGGTAGCTCCCTTCACCTGATCAAATAGATCATCAATTCGCAGTAGAGGGTATCTATTTTTAATAGTCAATTTATTGAGCTGGCGGTAATCCATGCACATTCACATGGTTCTGTCTTTCTTATTTACAAATAACACTAGTGCTCCCCAAAGCGATACACTTGGTCAGATGTACCCTTTATCCATTCATTCCTATAACTGCATCTTTAGTTCAATTAATTCTGGTACGCTCATTCGGTATGGTGTCCTTGAAATCGGTGATGCTTCAGGTATCAACTCTATAGTAAAATGAATGTCCCTTCTAGGTGGCAAGCCTAGTATTTCCTATGGAAATACGTCCATAAACTCTTGCACTATTGAATTTTTTTCCATCATTGGAGCCTTTTCTTTGGAATTAGTAAAGCCCACTTGGATGGCATATAACTGACATCCTTTCCTCGTGCACTTACTCATTTGAGATGTTGTAATAGGACGCAGCTGTAGAGGTTTATTTATACCTTGAATCTCTTTATGATTTCCATCTTGAATTCTGTAATATATAAATTTTTCTTTACAGTCTACTAAAGTCCAGTGCTTCTCCAACCAATCCATACCAAGTAGCACATCATAGGATCCAAGAGGTAACATATTCAGGTCTACAGTTAGCTAATTTTCAATAATTTTGAGTGTATAGTTCGGAATTTTGGCACACACTTTTCTCTTTGCTCCCATAGTTAACTGTACTTGCCACGGATTTCTGAACTTCTGACTTTGAAATTTACAAACTAACTTAGGACTTACGTAGCTTAAAATTGCACCCGGGTCTACCAAAATAGAAACAGGTTGAGAGAGTAGCTTACCTTCCAACTCTATCATTGTCAGTTGGTAATCTGCCTGTTGATCTTCCAAGGTTGCATTAATTCTGGGTATATTTCTGGCTAAATCTCCTACTGTTGAGGCTTCTTGTAGATTGGTAACCGCCTTGATCCTTCCTCTCTGCGAGCAATTTCTGTAGTAATGAGCCTCACCACAACCCCAACACTATAGGGGTGGTTTATGATTTTGTGCTTGATCTGGCTTGTTGGAAGCTTCCGTGGGTTTATCTTCCATGGGCCATCTTTTTCTCTGATGATTCCTACCAAATTTTTTGCTAACTGAACTCCTGGAAGCACTCCTAAAATTACTAGTTCTATTTTTATTGAAATTTGAACTGCCCTTATGTTCTTTCTTTGTCAACCAATTTTTTCCTTGTTATCCTTTTTATTTAGCTTGCTGATAGCACATTCTTACCTTCTGGATTGCCTCGTCCATGGTTTTGGGATTCAAAAACTCAATTCGTTCCTTCATAGGTGTCTGTAAACTACTCAGGAACCGTTGTATTTTTTCCTTTTCGTCCCTTAAATAAGGAACATAACGAAGTAAGGAAGTGAACTTGGTGATGTACTCATCCATCGTAATTTGTCCCAGCTTTAAGTCATGCAACTCTCTAGATTTTTCGTCATAGAAGCATTCGATTAAGTATTTATCCTTAAAATATTGTTGGAACGAATCCCAAGTCATGTCCTGGTCATCTATATTGAGGACATTTTTCACTTCCTCCCACCATAGTGTGGCTTTCTCCCTCAACTGATAGATGGCCAATCTGGCTTTAAGTTTGCTGCTATATTCGTAAACTTGAAAATACTTGTTCATGTTTATCAACCACACCTCAGCCACTTCTTCCTCTACTCCATAAAACGTAGGTGGCTTTATCTTTCGAAACTCACCTTGCAACTCTACTTTGTACCTCTTATCTTCTTTTTGATCCGACACATTACCTGACTCGGCCTCATTGTATTTTTTATTTTTATTACTCCACTATGAATGACTTCTTTCCATTTTTTCAGTAGTGTGGTCTCTTTCTTGTTGCTCATTTCCTTCTTGCATTTCCCTATCAGCGCTGGGTTGTTCCATTCCTTGATTTTGTTTATCTCAGAGGCTTTTTAGTATCCGCTCTTATTCTTGCATCAAATGCTCATTGTCGCTTTGAACCCAAACCATCTCGTCCTGTATCTTATGTATTTTATTTAACAAAATGCTAGTTTGGTGTCGTTGTTCCTCCAACAGTCTACTTGTTTGCTAGTGTTGATCCACACTCAGCTAAATCCACATCTTAGGAATCATTTCTGGTTGGAGTTCGGGTTCCCCAGTATTAGAGGGTGGCTATTGAGTTGGCCCCCTTCTCATAATGTCTCATGTTTGCTTCTTTTCTCTTTGTGCATTAGTATACAGACATCTTAAATCGTTAGATGACCCATAGGGTCCCAGTGTGCGAACGCTGCTCTGATACCATTTGTAACATCCAAGGTTACATTCATAAAAAAAAAAAACTTTACGACATACTTAAATTCGTTATAAAATTTCACACTTATATATATATATATATATATATATATATATATATATATATATATATATAATTATCAACATCACGATTTTAAACGATAACCTCTTGAATATTACACATATTATTAAATCTATCTGCAAGGTATAACTATATATATGCATATGAATTTCATTAACACATGCCAACAACTAAGCTTAAAGCTACACTTTGGCTTCCCATTTCATGAGGAGTAACTAATGGATATCTGTCTACCTTTTGATTATATTGTACATGCAATTAAGGAAATTCTAATTTTGGGTTAATTATTAAATCAAATCTGCACGGTATGGCATTGTTTGGAATATTGCAATTGATTTGGGTTCTCAGAAATTTCGCCTTTGTGATGGCATGCATTTATGGTGTACAACTGTGTGATCTCCCCGTCGTAGATATGTCTAGCCTGGAATCCAACGATGGCCATGATTTAGGGTTACGAGGTAATGACCTAACCCTCGTTAACCGTTTTCCTTGGCCTTTTGGAATTTTGTCTCGGCTCTCCGCGGAAAGAAAACCCTCGGCATTTCGCCTCGACTCTCTGCAGGAAGAAACTCTCGCCATTATCGCCTCGAGTCTCTGTAGGAAGAGACTACTACTTCTGCAATAATAATTTTCAGGGTCTTCTTCCGATTTAATAGTCTCTGCCATCGTTCTTCATGGTAAGTAACTTACAGTGTTGAGAACTTCCATAAGGTTGTTCATTGTGGATTTAATGACTTTGATATAGTTGTTCTTCTACAGGGTTATCATACCTTATGCTTTCTATTTTTGAGTTAAATCTCAATTTCCTTTTCGTGTCTGCATTTTACAGTTGGTGTATTACTGTCTAGAATCACAGTGAATCATTCTCGACCCTCCTTCGGATTGAAAATCCTTGGCTCCATTTTGCTACAGCGAATGGAATGATGGTTGGCGAGAAGGTAAAACCCCTTTTCTAAATATATCATTATTTCTTTGAGTTTGTTAGTTCATTCATCCCTTCTCACTGATATTTAACCATTAATATATTAATGGTGCCGTCGCAGGTTGGTGCGCCTGAAAATTCTCGACAAGAACCATATTATGTGAGCTATGGGGTTGTTTCTCGTTTCTAATTTTTTCTTCCTAGTGTTTATGGTTTGCGGAAAAATGTTTAACCTTACCTTTCATTTTATGCAGGTAACTTGTTTGGGAAGATTTCCGAAAAGGATGATTCTTTTGGTGAAGTTCGTTTCGGCTTCCGCTAACTACTTCCTTCTCAAATTTAACAGGTACCCCTTCATTGTGTCTTGGCTCGCAACTCTGAGCTCTTGGCTTGGAGTCTTAGCCCTTTATGGAGCTTACAGTCTGTCTTGATTCTGTAAACTTGTATTTGCTTGCGGCTATGCCAAGTGATGAATACCGCTTTCATTTATTAAAACTGTTGAAATCAATTAGTTTTATTTTCCTATTTTGGTTCAAGTATGCTTTTAGGGCATGGCTTTTCCCACCAAATCTTTTTTCTGACTATAATATGTTTTAATGGTTCGGACTCTTGAAATGTAATATAAGTTCTGTGGTTTAAAGTTTTTCTCAGTTTCCATATCTAGAATCTGTTCTTATTCGAGCTAAACTGAGTGGACTATTTTCCTTCAGTCATATATTGTAATTTTTCTTAATATGTGAATGTTGGGTATTAATGTACCAATAGTATTATTTCTGGATTCCTTGGTAATGCTTCCAGAAATTTTTCCTTTGATTCCACTAGTAAATAATTCTATACTTCTAATGGTATTATACACTTACTTCTTCTCAAATTTTTGGATTCTCTGAATGGTAACACCCATGTTTATTCATATTAATTCAAATAGGGTTTTCACATTTCTATTCTTTATTTTTCTAGAATTAAAATCTATAGTACATATTTACTTTTCCTTAGGAATATTCAATCTTTATTCTTGCATGTTCTGTCTCCATAACTTATATTTTACAGTCTGCAACAATGGATGCAATGTATTTCTTGGTTTCTGTCGGCAAGATCATAACTTACATTTTTTCCAGTGAATAATACCATTTACAATTTTTCTATAGTAAATTTAATTAATTTCAGTTCTGGAAATGTTTGTAGCACTCAATTCTTTTATATATTTTGAACCTATTTTCCTAGTTATCCACAGAACAACTTTTCCTTAAAATTTAAATTTCTATCGTAATTTTCTTCTGTTGTTCCAATAAGTAGATGGCCAGACCATTCTTTCCACGTATTATCATAGGTTGTAGAGAACAACCAACATGGAGCCCTCAACTTGAGGTTTATGTGTTAACAGTTGTCTGCCTTACTAACATTAATAAATTCATCAATAAATCTGACTGTCCTACCCATCAAAGAAAATACATATATAGATGCCTTTCTTTTTACGATTTAAGTTCTGTAAAGTCTAAGGGTTTTACACATAAATTATCTCTAATATTTCAGAAAGTCAAACTAGAATTTCCAGTGACAGAAAAGAAACTTATCTGTATTTCAATATTCTGACTGATGTTGTTCCTCCCTACCTCGAGAGAGGAAATTACGTCCTCGTATCTTCCTCGTGCTCCAAGTCTGAGCTTTGTGAGTTCACAGAAGTTGTGGAAGAGACCTCGAGACAATCTGGTCCAGTCTTATATTCCAAACAAGTATCAGAAAAAATTGGAGTATTCCACTGGTTAACACCAATTAGGGAATTCTTCTCTCCAAATCTCCTTCTCCAGTTACCGAACATAACCCCTCTTCCTCACTGGGATATCTCTTTATCCTCAGAGGTTGGGGTAAATGTTTGAACTGATTCTGTTCAACTAACTCTCAATTCTTGAGTTACTTTTACCATCAGTCTATTATTATTTTATAGAAATCACTTCCATAATTAATTTTATTTAATCAAAATTAATTCTTGTTCATAATGTATTGTTCCAAAATAATCAAAATAAATGTCTTATTGTCTTAACAATATAACTTAATCATCAGTTAGCATTTAAGCCAATTGTTACAAATAATGCTCACTCAAAAGTTAAATTAAAATTTCTTTGAAGAAAGGATAATGGCTTACGTTTGGCGAGTATGGAAAATATCCAATTTTATTTTTATTTATATGGTTTTAAATATGCAAAAGTTTAAAATAATTGAATTATCTTTATGAATTTAAATATAAGTATAAAACCCCGAATGCGGGTGATCAGATGGAATGATATGTGGCAGAGGATGTGGGCTTGTGCGTGGGATTCTACCACTGCCACCCTTCCTCTTGTCCTTGTCCTCATTAACTGCATTAACGACGAGCCACCCACTGCATTTATGCAGCACAGTTGCCCATGCTTGTGTCTTCTCTTCAGAAATATGGCTTCTTCCGAAAGCTTCACGCCTACTTTGTTTCCTCTACACTCTTGTTGCTCCTCGGCTGTCTCAGAGCACAGCTCCAGAACCAACACTGGGCGCAAATGTTCAATTTTCTATTGCATAGACCTCATTCCGGGCTTACATGTTTCACAGAGGTCCCATTTCTCTCAGGTATTCTGGCTTCACTCTGACTCTTTCCCTGATCCGTTCACCATTTCTCTGCCTTCTGAGCTCAGCACTGGTCTGCCAGTTCATTCCCCACCCTCTGCTTCTTGCTTTGTCTCGCTCAGTCATTCTCAATTATATCCTATGCCTCATCTGCACCAGAGGATGCGGTGTCGTCGTGGCTTGAGCCGTGGTTGTCCTCCATACCACCCTCCCTCCACCTCTCCGAGCTCCTTGTATCCTCCCTCGAACTCCCCGTTGGGTCGTTACCCTGAGACAAGAAGTGGTCGTGGCTTCCAAGCTAGTCGCGAGATTTCTCAGCCTGGAAGAGGCATCTAGAGTCTCATCCCCAGTCAGCAGCATACTGCCCAGTTCCGTTTCCCCTGTTTTCTCAACATGCTGACTATAACAACCACCATTACCATTGATTTTAAAGAGGAGCCCCCTGAATTGAATTCCGAGCTTCCGAGAACTAATATAGTGCAAATGGCGGCTGAAAGGCCTAGCTCTCCCTCCAGAGGTGGTTAGAAAAGGAAAGCGGTCGAGTACAACACCTCGCAGGATCTCAGAGTTGAAGCTGGTTCGGGCGACACCAAGCGAGGCTATTATAGTGCTATTGATGATAAGCTGGACGAGGACAACACCAAGCGAGGCTGTTCCAGTGCTAAAGTGGATTTGCAGGATGAGGACGACCCTTACGCCTATGCATGTCGCATGGTCGAATCTCCCCCCTCCTCTCATGGTACTTAAATGGCTAATCTTCATTTTTGCTTGTTTTTGGATGGACGACAGTCCAGGTTAGGCACTGGTTTTTGCTCGCTGCCACAGCTTGGTTATCTTCAGATTTATAGCTTGTCTAGTCATCGATTTCCCCTTTGCGGGTGGCTTTGTTTTTTGTCTGGGAACGATTTTGTATGCATCACCTATATTAGTTACTGTGGGTTGATAAACTGTTGGAGCTTCATGGCCGGTTTCCCCTATGAGGGCGGCACTCTCTTGTTGAATTTCTTGATATAGCTTCATGGTTGTTATTGTGGGTTGATAAACTGTTAGAGCTTCATGGCTGTTTTAGAATGCCCATACCACGGGCTAGAACTTCTGAGGCCCTAGCCTCCATGTAATCCTTTTTGTATACTAATAGATTAAACTTATTCAGAGAAAAAAAAAATATAATTATAAAACAATTTAATTATCCTCATGCTTTCTTCATTGGGTTTACATTCTATCGACGATATGGCGTATCTGTTTGAAATGTGAATATGGAATTAAATATATACAATTACAATGGTCCATATACTATTCCTCATTAGCTTTCTCCAAATGATTTATATAGTCCTCTTTGTTTGGCTATGAATGGTATCCTTTGAAATGGAAAAAAAAGGGATAGGTATGCCTTCAAATGGAAAAAAGGCATTTCAAAAGGATGGAACACTCAAATAAATTCTTATGAAGGAACTAGTTATAGATGCAAGTTATCTAAGTTTTCTCTTACAAAAACATTAGAGAAAAAAAAAGATCCAACTTTGAGTTTGGGAAATCAAAATATTGTATATGCATTTCCCATCAACAGTGTATATGCATTTCCCATCAAGGTCATATTCGTTACTAATATGAATGTTTTTTCCCTTCAGAGTGTAGTGGAGATAGGAAATCAACAACCTAGAATAAAGTTCTTTGAGATCTTTGAACAAAATTATCTTGGCCAGTAGAGAGCAGGGATCCTAATAATTAACACCCTATATATGAAAGTATCCATTAAATACAAAAGGATCCTTATACTATTGTACATAATTATTTTCATTATACTTTTCCTTGAACACACATTGCATTACACTTCTCCTTGAACACCCATTGCAGCTGATTGCTTCCTTCCTTGAAGCAACTCTTTCAAATGCATGTTTGGTTTTGTTTCAAGACTTTCATTTCTTCCTCCACTGATTTCTTCTAGTAAGAAGACACATATCCATTAAGAACCTCTTTGACATTTTCTTTTCTCACAACACATGGAATATAAAGAAAATTTATTAAAATGGGTGGGCTCATAGCCATACCCATCATGGATTTTTTTTCCATAATTCATCTCAATTTTTCTCTTCATCTCAATGATCATTTTCAAGATTCCCATTTTCATTAAGTGTTAATGGTAGTTTTTGCATATGTTGATGGCGGTTTAGATTTATTGTGAAATTTTTTGGGGTTATACTTAATTCAGAATTTAAGCATACCAAGTGCACCTACAATTTTGCAAATCGGTTCCATTAATAGGTTTTCTATGTGGCCCATAGTGCATAATCAGACATCACTATGAAAGGAAGAGCCTACTTAGGTTATAAAAAAACCAGTTTTTTTATCCAAACAATTCTCCAAACCTATAATTTCTTTTAAATAAAATAATTCATATTTATAAGTTAAATATTCAATTAAATCACATAACATATCACATATGTTTTCCTTTGTACTACTCTTTCCTATAATCAGACATCACTATGAAAGGAAGAGTCTGCTTAGGTTTTTAAAAAACCTGTTTTTTTATCCAAACAATTCTCCAAACCTATAACTTCTTTAAATAAAATAATTCATATTTATAATTTAAATATTCAATTAAATCACATAACATATCACATATGTGTTCCTCTGTACTACTCTTTCTATGTTACTGATTTACAACGTTTCCTTTGCAATATATGGTGCAATTGCTAGTTAATTTCTAACAAGAATTAATTTCTAACAAAAGTTATGTGGTGGCGATGTCACAGTTCTTGTTTTTTTTCACATTGCCACCACGTAAATTTTGTTTATCATGTAAGAATGACATGGGTTTATGTGTGAACATAATATCTTCAAGATATTTAAAACATGTTTAAAAGTTTTTCAAAAAATGAATAATGCTTTTAATTTTTTAATATAAAATTGATATATAACATGTATATAGATTTATATTAATTTTGTATTTATTATAAATATTTAAAGATTACATTTTTTGAAGAGAAATTTGTATTTAGAAAGATTTTTTTTTACACATTAAAATGGATATATATTATTGATAACAATAATATTGGTGGAAAAAATCCTTAAAAAATTGTAGGTGTGTGGATAATGTAGGTGGGAGAATGAGAGACTTTTTAGTTCTAGGTAGCAGTAGCCTCAACTGACCTATCCTTCACCGTCAAAACATGATTATTGAGAGTTGGAGGTGTTAGAGGCTAACAATGTGAAAAGGAAAACCAAAATAAAGGATGAGTAAAAAAAATTTATTTTATTTTTTTAAATAATAAAATCAAATCAAGATGCTCTCAATCAGTTTGAAATTAGATTAATATCTTTTTAATAATTAAAAAAGTTTATTTTTAAAAATAAATATAATTAAAAAAATTTAAAGCCCTATACTTTTCTTCGTAGTGAATATTATATATATATATATTTTTGTAAGACATCTACATGGATAGACTTTAAAAATATGGATTAATTGTATATCATTTTTGTTATCAATCAAATAGTTGACAGTGTGATTCCTTAATATTCAATTTTATGTAACTGTAACGTCTACTCTTAAACTTAGAATATTACCAAAATAAATAAAAACTACTTTTACCATGATCATAATTTCCATATTAAATTATAGTTACCATAGCATTATTTTTGTACATAAGCCTTTTACCTTTCTAACTATAAACCTTACTACAAAATTATGGTTAATATAATTCATACTTTCATATGTATAAAGTGGTACAAAACAATTATCATTGCGAATATAAAATGTTAACAAATCCTATTCAACAAAGATTATTGACAGACTATAGGTTATGCAATGATATCATAATAAAATCATGTATCAGATTCCACACATGGTATTACAATCATTTAGATAATATATATATGTTCACTTTATATGACTGATCTATTGATTCGACTTTGGATTATTGTTATGTTGTTTATGCTAACTGGCTACACCTTAAATCCTCGGTTATGATGAACTATGGTACATGTCTTTTAATTTCTCAGTCTTGTTACTCCCGCCTCTGATATTTTTTGTACACGAGTCAATATGTAGTTAATAGATGGAATTATCTTGTCCCTTGTATCTCTAGTGATATATGGATGGTAAATACTCAGAGGTGGTTAGGGTGTAACCTTACTCCCCTCCAAACCCTAACTGTTTCATTCTTCCCTCACGGTACGCCAGCTCTTCTTTCGAGTCTGGTTCTGTTCGACCTTCTGTCATGCCACAGCCCATCAAGGTAATGGGCTTTCCACCCTAATCTGGTGAACCACCTATGGCTCAACTTGCTCAATGCTTTTTCATGGCATCTTGTAATGTATTCTTCTATAGACTTGAGGTGTATTTCTCTATGATGCAATCGGGACGGCTTGGCTCATGTCAGTGCAGAGTCTCCATTGTCTCTCTATGCAGTCATTACCTTAAAAGATTATGAAAAAATCTGGAGGGATGTCTTCGGCTGCCTTATTCGCAGCTAGCTCCACAACTTACACAATTTTTTTTAAATGAAATAGGTGGTTTTTCATGCCTACCCATTTCCAAACTTAAAAGGCTGACTTCTTATTTTTTGCAGGTGGTGAGCTTACGACTGCTTCTTCCATAAGGTAAGCTATGTCTCAAGTTATCGTTTTTAGGACTATTCTTGAGGGTTTATTCTGACATGTTGTTGTCTATTATTTTTCAGGTAAGAAATGAAACATTACCCTCTACCATACGGTCAGCTCTGTCTTCACCCTTCTAAATGGCATCTTCTTCTGTTATGCTAGGTATTTATTTTTTCCTCGGTTGTATCTATCAAGACTTGTTCCAGATTTTGATTGAATTGTTCCGACTCTTGTATTTTGAAGCTCTGTAATTACGAGGCCTCTTTTGAGGGTGTTTAGGCTTGTCTGTACCCTAGCCCACCACGACTTGTGGAGAAATAACTTATTTTGTGTTATATACGAATTTTTGTTTATGGGTTTGATTATACCAAAGGGTTGTTCGTTCTTTATGGTCTGGTCTTGTGACCTATATTTCCATACTTTTTCTCAGCCAACCGAATATCTGTCTTATTTCTCCATGTTGACATTCTATAAGAAATTGTGATTTATGAGAAAATTTTCTATATTCGGTGAACTACAGGTTCAATATTTAATGGGTTGTTTTTACCACATGGTCTATTCATTAAAAATGTAAATATTGTTGTAAAATGCTATAGTAAATGCAATTTTTATCAGATTTCTTCTTTAAATTAAAGAACTGTAAATTCTTGAGTTATGTGTGTTTTCATCGACAGGGTTTCACCCTGTAGGGTTTTATCTATGATAGTTATTTTACTTCCATATGACTAGCACTAGAGGAATGCTATGTTTTTGGTCTAGTATCTAGTACTACAACTTCCAGATTTACTCTTTTCTGTCATTCTTTTCTTCAGGAAGAATTAATTTGTATTTACTTACTTTCGCTATAGGTCATACTCTAGGAGTTTGTTCTTCTTGGTATTCCTATTTATTAATTGCATAACACAACGAGTCTACTATTTTGGTTTAACTATTACTTCCAGTGGTAAATTGTTTCTTTACTTTGTCTTAAGAGAAATTTACATTCTAGGTACCCATACCATCTATTTACACGATGGGTTTCCTCCCCAAACCCACAGTCCGTGTGTATCCATTGTAATGATGGCAGACTATTCTTTCTGGAGTTAATTCTTTAGGTGGGAGTAACTGCTCCAATCTTCTTTCATAGCGTATAATATTAATAGATATTATACAAGTTCCATTATTAAAGTCTTCTATTTAATTCTGGTAGAGTTCCCTTTGACATAAATACCCTAATCTAGATCAAGGGTATTGTCCTTTACAAATTTCACATATTTTGTATTTACCTGATACTTCAGTAGTAATAGTCATTCATTGAAGAATTTATTCCTTTCTAAATTTACACACACAGAAACTATTCCACACATAAACTATTTACAGGAACAAAGTACCTCTAGCAAACACAATAACACTTAAGTCTTTTCAAATTAGTGGTACCTACTTCACTTATGAAGTGTTGATGGTTTCCACCAAACCATGAGAGAGGATATTACGTCCTCTTCTCCCCCCGTTATCCTCGCCAGAGTGTGATTGCCTTAGCAGTTTTCTTTGGAGAGAGACCTTAAGACTATCGTCCAGTATCCTCTTCCAGTTAGGCTTATCAGAGTTCCACTGGCTCCCACCAGCTCTGGATACTCTCACCTTCCAGGTCTCATGTTGTCCTTTCTTCCTTGTACATAACCCATTTTCCTCATCAGAGTTTTATTTTTATTCCCAGAGGAAAGGTAACTGCCAAGTAACTGCTTTTAATGTAACCATTCTGGTAACTTGGAAAATTAACCATCAGTTTATGGAAACCACTCCATAATATATATATATATATATATATATATATAAACTTTTTTTCATAATTTTATTAATATACACATTAAGCCACTTTAACTTTAATAATTCAAATGTATCAAATTAAATAACATAACAACTCAAATTCAGGTGCAACAGTAACCCTTTTTTTTAATACAAAATTCTATCAACTTTTTCTTTCCTAAAAAGAAGAAGAAGTAAGAATTCACAAAAAAAGGTAAACATTCACAAATTGTAAAACATGATCATTATGCTCAACACAAATTCATAACCACACTAAGATAAATTATTTTGAATTAAAAAAAAATAGAATTTTTGTGTAGAAGCTTCATTGTAAACCACTAATTCTTTTGAGAAAACAAAATATATACATTATCTGAGTGAATTATAACCAAATATAGTCTCTCTTCATTGCAAAAGCTTTATTTTATAATACTAAATTTTTCTAAGCCCAAAATATATGCACAAGATGAGTGTTCAATAGTGAAAGCTATATTTACTATTTTTGTTAATGGTCTTCTCACTACATTAATATATTTAGTATCAGTAGTGGGATCAAATTCAGTGATAAATATAATCATGGTGGCCTTTGTATAAATTCCATTCGTGGATGGCGTTCCTATCGAATGAATGTGCAGTTTCTTGGCTTTAATTTGTAAGCCTTCCATGTTGGCCCCTTTGTTCATTCCCCTCCATGCTTTCGACTCCCCTTCACCTGTCAAAAAATGTAAACCGTTGCAAAATATGATCCTCATTATCAAAACTGAAATTGTGTAGAGTCCTCGTCTTCTCACAATAGAAAAAAAAATTATTGTAAATTTACCTGTTAAAACTGCTAATATGCTCTAGACAGTGGTTATGCCCATTCATATATGTAACACCCCGTTTTATTTTCAATCTTATGTTTAAAAGAATTTTACAAATACATTTGAATTGTTAAGTGAAAAAATAAATTAACGAATATGGTTATTATTTAGTAAAAACTTGAGTTTTACTTTAGGAATAAAAAAATTAGATTGAGTAATTTATTAACTCAATATTAAAATAATTCCAAGAATCCAGAGTAACAGAAAGAGGCAATTTCTGACAGTTACCTTCCCCAAGAGGATAAAAATGAAATCCTGAGAAGGGGAAGGAGTTCTGTTGATGAAATAAAAAAGGGTTTACAACAGCATTTTGTGAAGGAAAAGGGTTGTCCAGAGCTGGTTGATTATGAGTGGAGCTATGTAACCCGAGAGAACTATAGGTTGGACAAAGGTCACGAGGTCTAAATTTTGATATGAAACCTGCTATCTAGAGTCTGGTGCAGAGCACGGGGGGAGAATAGGACGTGATCGCCTCTCTCAAGGTTGGGCGGCGCCATAATTTAACCAAGATTACAGAGATAAGTGTTTAAATTTTACTTCTCCAATTTGGTGTGATAGGAAAGGAATTTACATTTAAAATTCATTGCAGTGGTATTTTGTAGTATCTCTGTTAATTAGAAAAAATGTTGCTTTCAGTCTAATTTGAAGGATGAGACAACTTTAGAACTATACTAAATAGCAAGAAATACTTTAATAGAAATGAATTTAATTCCTACTGTTCAAATACTTTATTTCTGATTCCTACTCTAAATTATGTATTGATAGAGGGTATAAAGCAGTGCAACAATAGGAATAAATTAAACAAATAAACATTGCTATAGCGAGATATGCTTATAAACATACTTATCAAATTGTGTATATATTTTATTGAGAAAAAGGGGAAAATATTGATTGCATGAAAAACAATAATATTGCACAGAGTAAGTCGAGAATAAATCTGGAACTGATATGTCATGAAAGTTGTTGGTAGTAAACCATATCTCAAAAAAAACTTAAAAACATCCTGTATAAGTAAATAATAAGGCACATCGGTTTAGAAGTCGAGCCCCGTAATTACAGGGCAGAAATCATGGTCCCTTGGTGAATAAAGCTTGAAGTACAAATGAAACAACTTCTTTACAAATTTAAGGAAGAGTCGTATGGCTTAAAAACGAATGATAACCTTGGAAAAATTATACATAGTACTAGAAGCTCGAGTAATCAACTCATAGAACTATAGAAATTATATAACTAATGCGCTATACATCCAAGATTCTCCTGATAACACACTATTTGACTTCATGCAAAATACATAATATCTTCTACTATTGATCATCATATGCAGAAATTAAATCAATTGCATGCACACATTGAAACCATAAAAATTCACACATATGAACACAATGTTTTAACGGGAAAGCATGAAGCTAAAAACCACAACTATTTGTATATAATATATGTCATAGAGATCATGTAAAAATCCTCATACAAAGCTTCTCACAAGCCCTCAGTAAAATACAATCGCTACACACTAATCAGGCCTGATCGAGCAAATCCATGCACCGATCTTTGCCACCTGCTAGCCTGCCTCTACTGCGCAATCCCTACTGAAGAATGGCTCTAAATGAACTCGAATTGGTCCAGAATTTCTCATGCAATACTCATTGGCATCTCTACTCTGTGTTGCAAGATCAACACTCCCTCTCAACAAGATAGGGATTATCTGCCACCCCAATCCTGCCTCTATGGTATTCGAATTTGCTCCTGGTGAGTGCCTTCGTCAAGATATCAGCATCCTGATCCTCTGTGGGAATGTATGAAAGTAACATGATCTTCCACTGCACACAATCTCTGATATGATGATACTGGATGTCAATGTGTTTAGATCTATCATGAAATACTGGATTAATCGAGAGTTTGATGCAACTCTGATTATCACAATATATCACAGTAGGATCTAAGTGTGAACCGAACAACCTGACCAGGATCTTCCTCATCCATATAGCCTCGCATGCAGCCAAACTTGCTGCAATGTACTTGGCCTCCGATGAACTGAGTGCCACAAATCTCTGTTTCCTACTGTACCAAGAAACTACTATAGACCTGATATTGAAAATCCCTCCAGATGTGCTCTTTCTATCCGTTGTGCTCCCTTCCCAATCTGCATCCGTGAAGCCATGCAGCTTCACCTCATCCAAATGTCTGTACCATAATCCATATCCTAATGTGCCTCTGAGATACCTCAATACATGCTTCCCGGCCTTCCAAAAGAGCTTGGTAGGCTTAACCATAGCTTGTGAAAGCTGGTTAACAGCATAGCATATGTCTGGTCGTGTATTTACTAGATACATGAGCAAACCAACCAATTATCGATAAACAGTGGCATCCACTACCTCTACCGATGTAGCATCCTCTTTCCTCCAACCACCAGGAAGAGGAGTGTCGATAGGCTTGCAGCCTTGCATGTTGAACTTCTCCAGTATCTCCCAGGCATACTTGCCTTAAGACACAAATAGTCCATCACTGCGCTGCCAAATTTCCAATCCCAGGAAATAATGAAGGAGGCCCAAGTCCTTCATCTCAAACTCTTTTGCAAGATCAACCTTGCATGAGAGTATCAACTGTTCATCACCCGTCAGAATCAAATCATCTACATAAAGTATAATGATCAACAACTTACCCTCCACCACAATCTGGTATAGGTTCAAATCTGCCTCACTCTTGGTGAATCCAAGACCAGTGAAATAACTATCTATACATGTGTACCAAGAACAAGGTTCTTGTTTCAACCCATGCAACACTCTTTTGAGCCTGCACACATACGACTCGCTGCTGAAGATCTCGAAACCTTCGGGCTGCTCTATGTACACCTCCTCCTCAATGACTTCGTTGAGGAACGTAGTCTTCACATCCATTTGATGAATGTGCCAACCCATCTACGCTGAGAGAGGTAGGATGCTCCGTATTGAAGAATACCTTGCGATAGGTGCAAAGGTTTCTTCATAGTCGATCCCCTCGATCTGTGAGAAGCCCCAGGAAACAAATATTTCCTTGTACTTCTCAATGCTCCCATCAACTGCTTAATTCACTTTGTAGATCCATCTCAAACCTACCACTGATTTCCCTTCCGGCCTTGGGACAATCTCCCATGCATTGGTTCTGACAATCGAATCATACTCTTCCACCATGGCATCTACCCATGCAGGGTCCTCCACATCTTCCTTGAAAGAAGATGGTTCTATCATGATACACTTGCTCATCAGAGCCATGTATCCAGTATATCATTCAGGTGACTATCTCTGTCTGCGCTGTGATGTAGGTGCTCCTACAATCTTCTCTGCATCAATATTCAGTCGCTTAGCTTCTGTAGTGCGCATCCGCCCTCTGATGGTTGGCACTACATGAGTGGTTTCTTCCACTCCATGAACCTCCTCTTGTGGCTGATCCACATCCTGAGGCTCATCCTTAGGAACTAATAGCTCCTCATCTTCATGCAAGTGTGTCTCCCTCTCAAGCGAACACTTCATGGCTTTCTCCTCATGAAATTTGATATCCCGTCGCACAACAGTCTTCCAACTGTCTAGAAAATACACACGATAGTTGTGGGGTGTTTCTTTGTATCCCACAAATATCCCAACCTCTGCGATCAACTCTAGCATCTTCTTGGCATCCTTCGTCACATGAATGTAAACAAGCGAGCCAAAAATCTTCAAATGATAAATATCAGGCTTCTTACCAGAAAACGCCTCTTCGGGTGTACTCATGCCAAGTACTCCATGAGGACAATGGTTTTGCACATAGACCGCAGTGTTGCAAGATTCAGCCCACAAGTGAATGGGAAGGCCCTGATCATGCAACATCACCCGTGCAACACCCATGATCATTTTGTTCTTTCGCTCCGCAACCCCATTCTGTTGTGGGTTATGAGGCGCTATGAGCTCTCTTCAAATTCCTTCCGTGCTGTAAAAGTCTTTCAATTCGTCGGAGATGAATTCACCACCATTATCGCTCCTAAGAGCCTTCACCTACTTCCCCGACTCTTTCTCCACCAGTGCCTTGAACTCATAGAACTTAGAGAATGTCTTGCTCTTCTTCTACATGAAGAAGATCCAACACTTACGAGAAAAGTCATCAACAAATATCACATAATACCTGTGATTTGTTGTCGAAGCTACTGAGAAAGGTCACGTCTCATGTGAATCCAAAAGGATAGGCAGTGTTGACCTGTCACAGTGAAATGAAGATGACGTGTTCTCTCAATTTCCCAAAGTAAATCCTGCCCGTCGCTGTGCAGTCGGACACCTAGAAGCCGATCAGAAATGCGCCGCAAAAATTTTCAAAGCACCATGGTGAAGATGGCCCAATCTCCTGTGCCACAGTTCGCCCTCATCTCGGCTCACCACTCCTTTTGCTTTGCCTGCCATTGCTGTGTAGCCATCTACCTACAATTGATAAAGGTTCTTAACTCGAACCCCTATCCTCCGGTTTTCACCAGTTGCCTTACTACGTAGGAAAGCCTTTCCCTTGCTAAAGACAACATCATATCCCTTGTCTTCCAAGATCGCCATAGAGATCAGATTCTTCTTCAATCCTGGAACATGCATGAAATCCTTCAAGATGAAAGGTTTTCCATACTCTCTCTTAAAGGAAATTGTCCCGATACCAGTAGCATTGTATCTACCATCATCGCCCATCTCGATGTGCACTCCAAGATCCTTCTCATCCAGATCAGTAAACAAATATTTTTCTTCGGTCATATGGAAAGACGCACCACTGTCAAGAAACCACACTGATCGCATCACACTTGAGACCAAGCATGCGATCAACGAAAAATCTAGCTCAAACTGTGAGGCTAAGGCCTCTCCAGCTGCAGATCCAACAACCTACTTATTTTTCTTCTTCTGTGGACAATTAGTGGCGTAATGTCCGTGTTGGTGACAATGAAAGCACTTCACCTTGGACATGTCCTGCTTCTTGCCTTTCGCACCAAATTGAGAAGGATTTTTCTTTCCCTTCCCTTTCCTTTCTTTGGAAACCAAAGTAAAATTTTATTCATCTTCATTCTTCGATGAAGATCTGTCCCTGGTAATCCACCTTATCTCCTCCTGCACAAGATCCGACCAAAGTCGCTCCCATCCTGGCAGTTTCTCCCGACCATTGACAGAGTCCTCATAGGAATGCCAATTCTTTGGAAGCCCAAGAAGAGCCAAGCTCACCAAGTCCTCTTCATCTATAGTAACCCCCACACTTCCCAACTCATCCCTACACTGGACAAACTTCGTGAGGTACTTGGGTATACTTTCGCCCTTCTCTATTTTTATTTTCTTGAGCTTATCTTTGAGTGCCAACTTCTTCTGGTCGCTCTTGCTTTGGAATAAGTCTGTCAAAGCTTTCCACATCAAGAATTGAGAAGATTTACCATGAAGGCTAGACACTATGTGATCCTTCACACCTTCCAATATAATCCTTCGACATTTTTTTGTCTTCTTTTTCCATGCGTCAAGTGCGGCAACATCGCTAGAAGCAGGTTTTGGAATTTCTGCATCTATGAACTCCTTCAACCCATTATCCTCCAGCACCACCTCCTTATTTTCCTTCCATGCTATATAATTCGAGCTACCCTCAAGGGCATACTCCAATCGCAATCCGTTGAAAGACATTTCAACTTCGACACCAAGAAAACACTACTGCAAATTCGAATTCCACCAGCACAAAACTCAACCGCTTCAATGATTTTAAATTGCTACAATGATCAATATCCCTCTGATACCATGTGGAAATTATATAACTAATATTTTATACATCCAATATTCTCCTGATCACACACTATTTGACTTCATGCATAATACAAAATCTCTTCTACTATTGATCATCATATGCGGAAATTAAATCAATTGCATGCACACATTGAAACCATAAAAATTCACACATATGAACACAGTTTTTTAACGGGAAAGCCTGAAGCTAAAAACCACAAATATCTGTATATAATATATGTCGTAGAGATCATGTAACAATCCTCATACAAATCTTCTCACAAGCTCTCAGTACAATACAATCGCTACACACTAATCAGGCCCGATCTAGCAAATCCATGCACCGATCTTTGCCACCTACTAGCCTGCCTCTATTGCCCAATCCCTGTTGAAGAATGGATCTGAATGAACTCGAATTGTTCTAGCCTTTCTCACTCAATCCTCATTGGCATCTCTACTCTGTGTTGCAATATCAACAAGAACTAATAAAATTGTTTTCAAGATTGGAAACATAATATGAATGTAAATAAACCTAGATGTCAACATATCATGTAACCACTGTGCTGAATGGTTCAACTAGAAGAATGTATATAAATAACCTAGCTATAAAACTGCAGTCATTAGATGCAACAAATTAACTTGTACAATGTATGGGGTTGTGCAAAGCGCACAGAGGAAAAAATATCCTTTTAAAATAACGTATAGAAAAACTTGTAATGAAATATTACATCAACTTTCCATCCATCCCAAGAGGGACAGTATGGAGAAGGATTAAATGTTAAAATATAAACATTAGGAAATGGCTATGTCAAAACCCTTTAAAATGAAAGGGAGCACAAAATCTCTCACGTGCAAGAAGCTTAAGGGCCAAAGGCTAGACTTGTTCACGTAGAGGGTTTACCCTTAGCAAACTAAAAATAACACTTCTAGATAATCTTGAGAAATGTTGCGAAGTGGGTATAAGGTTCTTGCTTACCTGGAAGGTTGCCCTTGAAAACACATTGCGGGATCCAATTTTACCTTTCCTTTCCACCAGGATTCCGAAATCAACGAGACTTTCCCAAAACAAAAAAAAATACTATAAGTAAAACTATTGACAGAGAAACCATCCATCAAGAGGAACAAATTCTATGAAAAATGGAAAAGGCATATGGAAACCTTGGATATTACCTGTCAATCTCGGCATCCATGGAGGTCGGCTTCATTAAATTCGTTCAAAGGAACAATGAGGCAACACTAATACTTGACAAAAGGACCTCAGCCATTAATCCTTAGACAAGATTTATGTAAAAGTTGAAGAAAGGAATGAGAATAGTTACCTTCACAGAAAAAATTAAACTAGAACATATTCATAACCTAAACGGAATTGAAAAACAAGGAAGTATTACAACATGCTTTAACCATAGGGTGACCTCTGTGGAATTTATGAAATAAATTAGTTAGTGGAAGAAAATGTGAAAGCAGAGTGTCCAACTGGAATCTCCATGTTACAATGCGGGGAAAAATTACCAAGTAAAAAATATATAAACTGAGCCATGCAGAATTTTAACAAATAGCACGGTGGCAACGATGAGTTTACCTACTAGAATGAAGGGTTGGGAAACAAAAATTGCAGAGAAAATAATCGTGTCAGAGCCGAATGCAAATGAGCAGGAGTGTGGGGCTTAGGGTTCATGTAGTTACCCTAAACTCTTTCGCCGGATTCCTCACCGTCAGATCTAGGGTTACCCATATTGATGGTGAGCACAAATAAAAATAGAAATTAATTTTTGACAGCTGCCAACTACCCACAAGGACGTGTAACTAGAAACCTCATGAATCGATAAATTTCCTTTTAATTATTTATTCAATGATTTTAGAAATTCGGATTTTCGAGGTGTTAGTATGTGTGATAGCTAGAATCCAAACATGTATTATAAAGTTATAATAGTCATAATGTATTCCAATCATAGTACCATAGGAAATTTATTAACATGCGGATTTTTGCATAATAAATATATCAATCGAACCCTTAAAAAAAACATATAATGACTTCAATGTTATAAATTATGATATATGGAAATAGTAGTAAGGCTAACACCTTAATGGGATAAACGAATTAAGGTTTGTATGGAGTAGTAGTAGTAATATATATATATATATATATATATAGTTATGGTGCATGTTGATAGAAATGACAAGTGGTATCAGAGCATGGTTCACATGCTGGGCCAAATTGGGCCAACTAACTTTGGGGGACTTTCATTTTGTTAATTTCAGGCACATAGGGTGATATGAATTATTGATAATCCAATGAGGAGAGGATCCAATATACAAACACCGAGAACTACAGGGGAGACCCACTCCCAGCCTAATCTAGAAATTAACCTAGAAATGTGGGTACAATTGAGTGTGGATCAACACCATCAAACTAGTATATTACTGGAGGAACAACAACATCAGGCAACTTGATTGGCAGACACAGTATAATAGCTCCAAACAGAAATGATTCGAGTACAAAGCAACAATGAAAGGTTGATGAGGGAACAAGAAAGGATACTCAAGAGTCTCTTAGATAAGCATAAACATCCTACAACACAACCTAGTATAAAAAGGGATACCCATGAAGAAGGAGAACAACAACAAAAAGTTAGTGATAATCCGGAAGGGATTTGTACTCAGCAAAGTAAGAAAAATGTAATATACAACGAAGCAGAGTCTGGAAATGATTCAGAACAATAGGATATGAAGAAATGAAAACTGGAGTTATTAGGTGAATTTCATAAAATTAAACCTCATAAATTTGATGGAGAGGCTGAGGTAGTAGCTGAAGCATGGATAATTAATATGAATAAATATTTTCAAGTCTATGAATATAAAAACAAGATCAAATCTCACTCATATATTTTTCAATTGTGGGAAAAAACCACATTATGGTGGGAAGAGGTGAAAAACATGCGTGGAATTGAATACTTGAATGTGACTTGGGATGAGTTCCAGTAGTATTTTAAGGAAAAGTACCTAACAAAGCGATTTTATGATAAACAATATTGAGAGTTTCATGATTTAATGTTGGGTCAACTGTCTATGTATGAGTTCATCACTACATTTACCTCTTTGTTAAGATACATACCTTACTTGAGAGATGAAAAAGCGAAAGTACAATGATTCTTGAGTAGTCTGCTTGCTCACATGAAGGAGAGGATTGAATTCTTGAACCCAAAGACTATGTATGAGGTGATACAAAAAGCATGAATGTGATATCAATAGTCCAAGGTAAAAGGTGAAGTTGGTAGAATTTGGCCACTAAAGAAAGGGCAGAAAGGTCCCTCGAATTTTAAAAACAATAGACTAGGAAATTATAAAAATGTTGCGAGAAATACAACAAATAAACAATTTGGAAAAAACCAATAAAATACGAAATGGGAAGATGAAGAACGACCTACTGAAGCATCTAGCAAGCCATACCTTGGGAAGTCCCAAAAACCACCGTTACAATGTTGGGGATGCAGTGAGGCACATTACTTGAATAATTTCCCTCACCGTGGAAGGAATGAAGTTACTACCAACCTACAAGAGGTATCTACAGTAGGGGATGTAGCAAAAACCATACCGAGGATCAATGTTTCACTAGAAGATTGGCAAGAGGATTTCCAGTCAACCGTGATAGAACTATAAGGTAAGTTAAATTCCTAAAATATTTCCATTTTCGTTGATCTTGGTGCCAGTTTCAGTTATATAAACCCTCAAGTAGTTGAAAACTGTAAATTGCAAAGCCATAAAAAATCCCTAGTTGGTACAATTGGATACGGGAGTAAAGATAAGAGTTAACGCTAAAGTTTTTTATTGTATCTTGGAAATAGGATGACACAATATAACTGTCGAACTAAATATTATACATTTGGGATCCTATGATATTTTTTTTGGAATGGACTGGTTAGAAAGACATTGGTCACTGGTATATTGCAAGGAGAAAATCGTCCATTTTAAGGTAGAAGATGGTACTCATAAAGAATTACAAGGAATTAGGAAACCACTTCAATTGTGCCTCATCACAACATCTCAGTTGGGTAAATGAATTAGAAAGGGGTGTCAACTTTATGCTATTCATGTGGGGTTTACTAACTCCAAATACAAGGCCCTTATGTTGGAAAATATTCTAGTTGTTCAGGATTTTATGGACATATTTCCTAAAAATATTCCGGGACTACCCCCAAAAAGAGACATATGTTCTTTCATGGGCTTGGCTAGTTACTACTGACAATTCATCGAAGGCTTATATAAGATAGTCTTTCCCATTACTTCCTTGTAGAAGAAGGGGCGAGTTTTTAACTAGACTAATGAATTTCAAGCCAGTTTTAAATGGTTAAAGGGACTATTAACTACTGCCCCTGTGTTGAGATTGGCTGACCCAAATAGTGAATTTGAAGTCTGCACAGATGCTTGTAAGGAAGGGGTGGGAGCAGTATTGACACAAGATGGCAAAGTGATAGGGTATGAATCTAGGAAGCTAAAGGACCATGAGTAGCGATACTCTTCTTATGATTTAGATTTGACTACGGTAGTGCATGCTCTTCAAGTTTGGAGACATTACTTATTGGGGAAAATATTTGTGCTAAGAACTAACCATAGTATCTTGACCAGTTACTCTAAACAATCTAATTTGAATGCCCTTCAAGCAAGATGGAATGCATTCCTAAGTGAATTCGATTTTGACATTCAACATGTAAGAGGTAAAGAGAACTGGGTAGTGGATGCTTTAAGTGGGAAACTAGATTGCATCTATAAAATCCACTTTAATCAAGCAAAATTTAAGTTCCAGGAGCAAATAATGGAGGCAACAAAGAGAGACCCTGAGTATCAAATTTTATGGAAGCAATAAAGAGAGGAAGAAAAGCAAGGAAAGCAATAAGATTATGGAATTAATGATAAACAACTTTTAGTATTTTGAGGGAAGATATGTATTTCAAACTAGATGAGCTTAAAGGAGCTAATTTTGGATGAATATCATTAGAGTTCCTATGTTGGACACCCTAAATACCATAAGATGTTGACAAAAATTAGGAAGGACTATTTCTATCTTGGAATGCATAAAAACATTGCTCGTTATTTGACTAAATGTTTGAAGTGTCAGCAAGTTAAGGTGGAGCACCAACATTCAGCAGGATTGCTTCAGCCCATTCCTGTACCAGAATGGAAGTGGGAAGTCATATCCCTTGATTTCATCATAGGTCTACCAAGAATAAAAACACACAATGATTCAATTATGGTGGTGGTGGATAGACTCAGCAAGGTAGCTCATTTCATACCTGTTCAGTCGACTTACAAGACTGTACATATTTTTGACATCTTCATGAGGGAGATATTTAGACTGCACGACATTCCAAGAATTGTCATTTCAGATCAAGATGTAAAGTTCACCTTAGCTTTTTAGAAAGAACTATTCACTTGTTTGGGGACACATATCTAGTTTAGTACAACCTACCATCCTCAAACAGATGGACAGACCGAGAGGGTGAATCAGTTACTGGAAGACATGATACAGATGTATGTGATGCAACAACCCACAAAATGGGAAGAGTATTTACATATGGTCTGGTCCTTTTGATGCATGTCAGAGCCCCATAAAATAGAGTAGTCCGTAAACCAAATTAATGCTTGGACCAGACATGCTGGAGGAAATGGAGCGTGAGGTGATAAAAATTAGATAGAATTTAAAGGAAACCCAAGACTGGCAGAAGATATATGCCGATCGGAAAAGAACCTTTCGAGAATTTGAAGTGGGTGACCACATTTATGTGAGAATCAAACCCAAGAAAAGCACCTTAAGGTGGAAAAATTGTGCCAAACTGGCTCCCATATACTGTGGACCTTTCCAAATTTTGGAATGGATAGGCCCGGTGGCTTATCGACTAGCTTTCCCTACCCATATATTGGTACATAATGTGTTCCATGTATATTTACTGAAGCGATACATACATGAACCCAAGAATGTGATACATTGGCAGAGCGTACATGTAAGTTATGTTTACATCATGACTTTTGGAAAAGAAGAGTTCTTAATTAAATTAATTATAAAAATCTATTGGTTGTAGGTAGAACCAGACAACAAATTTCTGGTAAAATCTCAGCAATTCTCGATTAGAGAGAAATAACACTCCGAAGACGAGTAATCCCCCAAGTTAAGGTGAAATTGAAGCACTTTAGCCTAGAGGAGGCTACTTGGGAGGATGAAAACTCTATTTGAGAGGCATATCCTGAAATGATTTCTGTAATGAAGTAAACATCGAGGACGATGTTTACTCTAGTGGGGGAAGATGTAACACCCTGTTTTATTTTCAATCTTATGTTTAAAATAATTTTACAAGTACATTTGAATTGTTAAGTGAAAATAGAAACTAATGAATATGGTTATTCGTTAGTAAAAACTTGAGTTTTACTTCATTAATAAAAAAATCAAATTGAGTAATTTATTGACTGAATGGTAAAATAATTCCAAGATTCCAGAGTAAAATAAAGAGGCCATTTCTAACAGTTACCTTCCCCAAGAGGATAAAAGGGAAATCCTGATAAGGGGAAAGGGTTTTGTTGATGAAAGAATAAAGGTTTTACAATAACATGTTGTGAAGGAAAAGAGTTGTCCAGAGCTGGTTGATTACCAGTGGAGCTCTGTAACTCAAGAGAAGTATAGGCTAGACAGAGGTCCTGAGGTCTAACTTCTGACATGAAACCTGCTATCTAGACTCTGATGCAGAGCACGAGGGGAGCAAAGGACATGATCACCTCTCTCAAGGTTGGGTGGTTCCATCAGTTTACCAAGATTATAGAGATACGTGTTCAAAGTTTACTAGTCCAGTTTGGTGTGATAGGAAAGGAATTTACATTTAAATTCGCTGCACTAGTATTTTGTAGTATCTCTGTTAATTAGAAAAAAATGTTGGTTTCAGTCTACTTTGAAGGATGAGACAACTTTAGAACTATAATAAATAGCAAGAAATACTTTAATAGAAATGAATTTAATTATTTTTTTTCAGATATTGTATTTATGATTCCTATTCTAAATTTTGTATTGATATAGGATACAAATCAGTGCAACAATAGGAATAAATTAAACAAATAAACATTGCTATAACGAGCTATGATAATAACCGTACTTATCAAATTGTGTATATATATTATTTAGAGAAAGGGGAAAATATTGATTGCATGAAAAACAATAATATTGCACAGAGTAAGTTGAGAATAAAACTGGAATTGAGATGTCATGAAAGTTGTTGCTAGTAAACCATATCTCAGAAAAAAACTTAAAAACATCTTGTATAAGGAAATAAGAAGGCATAGGGGTTTAGAAGCCGAGCCTCGTAATTACAAAGCAGGGATCATAGTCCCCTGGCCCATAAAACTTGAAGTACAAATGAAACAAATTCTTTACAAATTTAAGGAAGAGCTGTAAGACTTAAAAATGCATGAAAACCTTGGGAAAAATTATACATAGTACTAGAAGATCGAGTAATTAACTCATAGAACTAAGAAAACTGTTTTTAAGATTGGAAACACAATATGAATGTAAATAAACCCAAATTTCAACATATCCTGTAACCAGTGTGTTGAAGGGTTCAACTATAAAGATGTATATAAATAACATGGCTATAAAAGTGCAGCCATTATATGCAACAAATTAACATGTAAAATGTATGGGGTTGCGCAAAGCGCATAGAGGAAAAGAATATCCTTTGAAAATAATGTATAGCAAAACCAGGAATGAAATATTACATCAAATGTACTTCCATCTCGAGAGGGATAGTATCAAGAAGGATTAAATGTTAACATATGAACCTCAAGAAATGGTTATGTCAAAACCCTTCAAAATGAAAGGGAGCACATAAGCTCTCGTGCGCAAGAAGCTTAAGGGCTGGAGGCCAAACCTGTTCACACAAAGGGTTTACCCCCAGTAAAATAAAAAGAACACTTCTAGATAATCTTGAGAAATGTTGTGAAGTGGATATAGGGTTCTGGTTTACCTGGAAGGCCACCCTTGAAAACACATTGTGGGATATAGGTGTACCTCTCCTTTCCACCAGGATTCTGGCAACAACGAGACTTGCCCAAAACAGAAAAATATTGTAAGTAAAACTATTGAAAGAGAAACCCTCCAACAAGAGGAACAAATTCTATGAAAAACGGAAAAGGCATAGGGAAACCCTGAATATTACCTGTCAATCTCGGCATGCATGGAGGTTTGCTTCATGAAATGCGTTCAGAGGAACAGTGAGGCAACACTGACACTTCACGAAAGGACCTCGACCATTAATCCTTGGACAATATTTATGTAAAATTCAAAGAAAGGACTGAGAGAAATTCCCTTCACAAAAAAAATTAAACCAGAAAAAATTCATAACTTGAACAAAATTGGACAACAGGGAAGTATTACAACATGTCTGAATCGTAGCGTGACCTCTACGAAATTTATGCAAGAAATTAGTCAGTCGAATAAAATGCGAAATCAGAGTGTCCAACTAGAATCTCCATGTTGCAATGTAGGGAAAAATTACCAAGCAAAAAATATATAACATGAGGCATGCAGAACTGTAACAAAGAGCATGGTGGAAACGACGAGTTTACCTACTAGAACGAAGGGCTGGGAACCAAAAATTGCAGAGAAAATAACCGTAGCAGAGCCGAATGCAAATGAGCGGGAGTGCGACGCTTAGGGTTGGGGTTGTTACCCTAAACTCTTCTGCCATATTCCTCACCAATAGATCTAGGGTTACCTAGATCGACGGTGAGAACAAATAACCATAGAAATTAATTTTTGAAAACTACCAGCCACCCGCAAGGATGTGTAACCAGAAACCTCATGAATCGATAACTATCCTTTTAATTGTTTATTCAATGATTTTTGAAATTCGGATTGTCAAGCTATCAGTATGTGTGATGGCCATAATCCAAACATGTATTATAAAGTTATAATAGTCATAATGTATTCCAATCATAGTACCATAGGAAATTAATTAAAATGCAGATTGTTGCATAAGAAATATATCAATCGAACCCTAAGAAAAAGAATATAATGACTTCAATGTTATAATCTATGATATATGCAAATAGTAGTAAGGTTAACGCCTTAATGGGACAAATGAATTAAGGTTTGGATGGAATAGTAGTAGTCATATATATATATATATATATATATATATATATATATATATATATATTGATGCATATTGATAGAAGTGACAATATACAGGTCCACACCATGAGCCTAATCAATGAAAATACAAAACAATCAAACATCACAAAAGTTATAAGTTAAATCTTGATGTGACAATGGTAACATGGAACATATAACATCATGTACATGCATTTTGAATGAATATAATTAAGTCAGAGGATTAATCTACTTCAGCAATGGGTAATAGTTGTCGAGACAGTTCCTCCATGTCTCGATGTGAACCCACTCTCTGAATAACATGATGACCGATTATTATTTTCCAAGTTGCAGTTGAAGCCTCTAATGCAACCAATAGATCCTGTAGTGCATTTCTGTTATAAAAAAATTATCTTCCAATTCATAAATCTTATAAAAATATGAAGCGATAAAAATAAAATTTAATAAAATTTGAACCTGTCTCTCTATTAACTCCATTTATTCATTCCTAAAATTAGAAACAACCTTTGCAAATAGACCTAGAAATTTTAATAGTTTATTGTAGGTGAACTCATGTATACCTGTAATTGCTACATGAGATACCGTTTTCTAGGAATAATTCCTCTCTAGTCATATGGGTTGGTTGTTGGGCTTCCAATACTTATTAACATATGGGTTTATGTCAATGAAAAGGAAATATTCCAAAGTGCATTATGTAATACATGCATATCAATGTAATTTATGTTAAATTCCATAAAATAATATAGAAGAGGAGGAAAATAACCATAGATAATGTGAGTTAATATTTCCCATTATAATGATACCTCTTAAATTTGTAGAGGTGTGGGAATTTTTTTTACTTGAGAAAGAAGTGTTGAGAAATCTAGGGCATCAAGATTAGGAGATTTATCTCCTAGAGATAACTTCTTGTGAATAATTTTTACTTCTTTACATTAATATCTTCTCTTCACTTAGATTATTATTTTGTTCTTCTTCTTTTTTTAGGCGATCAACCAAGGGCCAAAACCTCTCCAACTTGAGAGGAAAAAACCAAACAAATTCTTCTTCTTATAGAGACTTTAATTGATGAATACCAAGACTAAGACCCTTGACCTATTTGACACTCCAATACCAAGTCACAAATATTCCTTGATGAGATCCTTCTTCCTTGAGTCAATGATAGTCAAACTTCTTGTTTCTTCCTCCTTCTCACCTACCCTTTAGAATTTTAGTCCCTTGAACATATTTGAACTTTTCGGCCCTAATTCAGAAACCCTAGTTGAGGTATATGAGAGAGAAACACCTTAATTATATTCGCTCTAGAGGGAGACCTTATCTCCTTCAACTCGGCTTGAAAATCACCTTGCTTTTCTCCCAAAACTATCCTCTCACTATGACTGTGGTATTTTGGTTCTTCCTATAGTAGAAAACATTGGATCTTCACATGTGTGGAGGATATTGGCCCTGAAACAAACCCAAATAACTTCAATGTTCCCTTCCTTCTTATCACTAGATATGAGGCTATATTCCTTGACCTTTTCACACTTACTTTTCTTCAGATTTCTTGACCGAAAACCTTGTTGTCAAAGGGATGTTGAGTTGCCTATTTATAGTGGTTGCACAAGAAATAAGTTTAATTCTCCTTTCCCATAGGCCGACATGCCATTTGGTGTAGGTTTATTATTCCATATTGAGGCTGACTTGTTGGAGCAACTTGAGTTTAGTCTTGGAGGGCCTTTTGACTCTTCCATTGACTCATATACAAATGTAACATGCCCAAGAAGGGTCCTTCATACATGACATTGACTCAATTTTACTTTATGAACAATCATAAGGGCTCACAATGGGAGCCTTAACTAAAAATAAAATTCCTTTCCCATGAAACCCATGAGACAAGAACTACAAAAATAATTTTATTTTTCTCCTTAACATAAATTACATAAAATCACAATTACACATGTCATTATGAAGATCAAACCTAGTTGCACATTTTAATACTCGTTATTAACTAGGGAGGTATTCATAATGGTACTTGGTCATTCTCAATATGAATAATTCTCATAAGAAGAGTCGAATTGGTAACCCATCTGTATAGCATCGTATCAACCAACATTGTCACATAGCAAGGCCTTGACTAACATCTCTATCTCTCCACAAGATCATAGCACAATGTTAGCGATACTAATGATGTATAGACACCCTCATCATTGTCTCTCTTTTAACATAATCCACCCGGGTTCTCAAAGTGTGTTCCACTAGGACTATTCTTATCATGGATTACCAATCCTCAAATAATATCAGCCCTCTACGGCTATTCTTACCTTGGATGCCTAACTCATCCTCAAAGAGTATCAAATGCCAAATGTTTACCCAATCCTCCATTATGTCTTCCCAATTGAAGAAAAGAATGATGTGTCTATCTCAACCTCTCAACTTAGGGATGGCATACCCATTCCATGGAAGTAATGTACCCATTCCTATAAAAGGAATGTACCCAAGCTCCCTCTTAAATAGGGACTTGACCAATCTCCCTTGTGAACAGGGACTTGCTTCCAGCAACTCATCAAGTGGAAATCATGGGACAACCATCTTCTTGTAGAACTCCTTTCTTTGATGACATAATTTTGTTTTCTTTGTCATATACTCTACATCTTTCTGGACTTCTTTGTAGGGAACAAACCATCCATAAATTTCATCCATGATTCATGTTGTTACTTCTTTCATTGAAAAGTGATCCATTAGTCCATATATGTCCTTCCTTTATGCCATGTTGCCTTCTACATGCCATTTTTCCTTAAGGAATTTTCATCCTACTACATAGTCATCAGTGGAAGACATCATATCTCTTCCTTTGGTAGACTTGCATAAGCCAATCTAGATATCATATGAAATGAACATTAAATAAAAATTACCTCTTTCATGGCCTTTCATCATGAAATATTTTAGTTTGAATCTACACCCTGCAAACATATTGACACATCTCCAAAAGATATATACTTTCAAGGGTCTCTTTCTTTTTCAGACTTCATCAGAGTCTTCATATCTTCCATGGAGATATCATAGTCAATTCTTACAGTACATGGATGTTGATTTCCTTGTACATACTTGCATATTCCACGATATTTTCCCCTCTTTCTTCACACATTTTCTTCCCAAGAACTTTCAACCAGAGCTTCTCCAATTATTTTCAACCACCTCATATTTCATATGAGGACATATTATGTTGATTTCATCTATTCAATGTGTGACTCATGACTTCCTGCATCTTTTCAAAGGAGGAGATATTTTAGTTTGATCATGCTCTTAAGATAAAATATTTATCTATGTTTCCTGCAACCATATCACATGACTACAGTTTATCAAATAAAAGCATACATACATAATACTTCTTTTAGGTCTTCTTCCTTCAACAACTTCCATGATTAAAATAACTTCAATCCCTTGACTTTCTTATTGACATCATACCATCCTTTCATGAATTCCTCCAAGTTGTAATTCTTGATGAAACACTTGCTACCTTTTAATTAGTGAACCTTCTAATGAAGTTTACAATAAAGTATCTTAAGTATCCTCATCCAACATATGTTTCTTCTTAACTGATGTATGATGAGATTTGTACCATATGAATTTTTTTATTTATTTTTCCCATAAGTGCTTCTAATGAGGTTACCAAGAGCTATATTATTCCATAGGTAATTGCCATAGACTTATTTCAGCTATCATTCATGCTTCCCTATGATGATGTCATGAGCTCTTGTTTCTATGACGCCATCTCTTATCATGATGCATCCTATCATGCTCTTAACTATTCCTAATAGTTATAATTTACAACAAGAAAACTTGAAAACATAAAATTGAAAAGAACTAGGTGAGGAATACTATCTCAATCATAATATATATCTTTTACTTCCTCTTTTGTGGACTTCTTCTTTTAAGATTCCTCCACTTCTTTGGTGATATGGGGTTCTTCTCTTCCTCTTTTTTTATTGTCCTTCTTGATCTTAGGGAAATATCTCTTGTAATGCCCATATTTTTGATATCCATAGAATTGAATCTTAGTCATGTTCTTCTTCTTTTTCTGAGGAACAAACTTTCCAAACTTTCCCTTTCTTTTTTTCATTGTATCATATGCTTAATTTTTCCCACCTGATCCTACATCAAATTTTTCCTTTAGCATACATTATTTAATTTTTCATAGAGCCCATAGATCCTGGAATGGAGTAGCTTCTTTATTCCCATAAATAATTGAATTAAATCTACCCCATTCCTCTAGTAGTGCATTTAGTACTGCTGTAGTCATTTCTCTATCAGACATGTTTTCTCCTAGATCTTAAAGTTGATCCCTAATTTTAGATATCCTCATAAAGTATGAGGAAATTCCTTCTTCTTTTGACATATTTAGCTTGTAGAGTTATTTCCTTAATGAGATAACTTCTCCTGCAATGTTTACATAATAAAACTCTACCGGTTTGTCATATATTTCTTTTGAAGTTTCAAGTTGTGATATATATGGAATGAGGGTATCCTTGATGGATTCTATGAAAATCCTTTGAGCCCTAACTTCCCCTTTCATAAACTTTGCAAGTGATTGAGAATATTCTTTCGTTGGTTTGGTGATAGAACCTTTGACATGATCCATGACATGATTTTTAATGAGAATTAGATCTGTCCTCTTCTTCCATGAAAGATGGTTTGAAACCCCAACCAATTTGTTGGTTTCCTTGCAAAAAGGCATTTTGACAGATTCAGATGTGGACATAAATATACTTACTTGTCGAGATGTTTCTTCCAATTCTTTCTTCCTTCTATTTGATGATGATGTAGATAATAGAAAATTTCTCCTTGATGAAGATAGTTTTCTTCAAGAATGGTACTTGACCCCACAAATAGGGAGATCACTTTATATCCTTTGATGAATATGTCTTTGTTTATGATGATCAATTATGACTACTTGATGGTGTACTTCAATGGTAAGGACCTTGCTTCAATGAGAGGGAAATTTCCTTAGAACTTTTTGATGATGATGACAACGTACATGATCTTTCTTCTCTTGGATGAATAGGCTTCAAGTTATCTTGATTTGTAGATCTCTTCAACTTAATTAGGGTCTTTGTGGTCTTTTGATGGTGACTAGACTAGATGGTTTTGATACTCCTTTATAGACCTTGAATTTAATATGAGCCTCTTAAATTTTCTTTGATGTCTTTCTTGAGATTTGATCCTTGAGTGTCCCTTGATAAGATGACCTTCCTTGACTTTTGTCACCTTAGCTCCAATACCATGTTGAGAAATCTAGGGCATCAAGATTAGGAGATTTCTCTTCTAGAGATAACTTCTTGTGAATGATTTTTAATCCTTTATATTATGACCTTATCTTTACTTAGATTATTATTGTGTTCTTCTTCTTCTTTTAGGCGATCAACCAAAGACCAAAACCTCTCTAAATTGAAAGGAAAAACCCAAACAAATTCTTCTTCTTATAGAGACTTCAAGTGACAAATACCAAGACCAAGACCCTTGACCTATTTTCCACTCCAAGACCAAGTCACAAAGATTCCTTGATGAGATACTTCTTCCTTGAGTTAATGATAGTCAAAATTCTTATTTCTTCCTCCTTCTCGGCTACCATTTAGAACTTGTTTGATTAATACCAAAATGTGATCACTAAATGTCACTAGCAATGACATAATAAACAAAACGAGCCCTTCCAACCTCAAAAAAAACTTAGTGTAAGAATCAATCTATAAAATCAGACTCCACGTGAAAAACAAACTTAGTATCAATATCAATCCATACAAGCAGACTCCACGTGCACAATAAATAAGGAAGAAAATAATTTTTTAACTCAAACACAACAAATATACATATTAATATACATATTTTTGGGTATTTGTAACAATGGGAAAATAATTTGGTGAACTTACAAATGAGTCTAAACAAGCCTATGTCTATATAGGTATGACCTATTTTTTCTCTAAAGGAATGCAAATGTGTTTTTCATCCACCCTCCCTTTAGCGACAAATGATTTTGGAGAGTACCCCATGACCACGGTCATTGTGAGAAAAATCATGAGGGTTCGAAGTGGGTTCATTTTAAGGAAAGTACAATTGACATGCCAGAAAAACCACATGTGATTTATTAAAAAAAAAAATGCAAACACGTAGCAAATTTTTAAAATACAAAATTCAATCACCTGACACATTATTCCAAGAGCAAGTTCCCCTTATAAACACCTTTGGTGCAATAAATATGTTTGTCCCCCAATTGGGGTGTCTTAATTAGGAACTTTTGACTTAGTATATGAAAATTAAAAATCCTTTCAGATTTCCAATAAGATTTCAAAAAACTAGCTTTTTTTGGTTATGTGATATGAAAATCACACTCTAAAATTCATGTGATAAGATCTAAAACATTATAATTCTTGCAATGGAGTATATGTCTGATAATTATTGTAATGGACTTGTAATAGACTTTAGATAAATTCTTGTAATGGAATTTAGATTTATGTAAGATATTATTTATAAGTTATAAATTAATTGAAATTATCATTTTTTAATTAAATTTTTTATAATATGAGAGACAGGAGGTGTAGGGATATTAGTAGATCCGAAATAAACATTGTGGAAAAATACTCAGAGTCTAGAGAAAAATTACAACAATCAAGTTGAAAGAAATGTATAGGCTCCGCTTAGTACTCTCTCATTCTCGTGATCATGGAATTAAGGACATAACTATTATGGAAGATTCCTTCTTAATAATATGTTATCTAAAAATTGGTTCCCCAAAGACAATACCCTAAATCTCCTATTTCAATTAATTAACTGAATGCTCCTCTCATTCTCTAATACCTCCTTTTTTTTATTTTCTAAAAAAATTTGAACTCATAGGCCAATGCCCAAGCTAATAAATCTGGCCTTTTTCCTGAGCGACACTCTGAAATTAATGGAATAATTGACAAGGTCTTAATCCCCTTATGACTCCATTTTCTTTGTTTTTCTCCCTTGATCCGTTGTATAATTATCCCCATCCTGCATCCCCCTTCAGTTATGATTGTGAAATCCATATATCCTTAGACATTCCCCTTATCCCTGTAATAATTATTTGGTGTCAGCCTTGTGTAGCCATCTCTGGCTGCTCTCTTCATGCAAACATGTTAGATTTTATTTCACCTGCGCTGAAGTGTCCCATGAGGTGTCTTGGGTACCAAAATATTTAAGGTTTCTCCTCCTCGGATCGTTTCACAATGGTTTCTTTGATTAGACATACATGGGGAATTTATGTTGAGAATATGGCATGGCCACAGTTTCAATGGGGTGAGGAGAATAAATTTATCCACAGGAACCCTGGTTCATTTGCATTTTATGAGTGGCATGGGTCTGATTTTGAGTTTTCTTGGTGGAATTTGGTGTGGTTCTCATGAAGGTCGTTGGCATCTTTGGAAGCTCTGCGATGAGCTCTTCATGCCTGGTTGAAGGCTATCCTTGGCTGGGAAATTATGGTGGGAACGTAGCACCATTGCAGTTGGGTTTTTTTGTTTTTGTTTTTGCTTTGGTCTCTTGGGTTCGAAGGTAAGCCTGCTATTTCTCTGCAACAGTTATGGCTCTGCAACAAACAATATCCAGACTTGAAGATGAGATAGATGTCATCAGAAGCATCATCATGAACTCTCTAGCTACCAATGAATCCTCCTGACAACACTACTTTAGAGACACCCCGCGACATCAACCTCAACAAACCCTTAGACCACGAGGATTAAACTCTTTTGATGAGACATATATGAGTGTTTTTAAATGTAAATGCTTTTTTATCAATTTTTTGGAATTTACACATATTAGCACATAAGAGTATTGATTTGATTTTTTTTCAGTACGAAAAACACTTTGGTTTATATTAAGTACCAGAAACATAACGTTAAATCTAAGACTATTACATGAAAATTTCTTGTAGCATTGTCTGGCTGATCCATCAGACCCGCAACCATATAGAGTAATACATGTATCATAGCAGGTCAAATCCATTATTACATCATCAAAAAGGATAACAAAAAACATAGATAAAACATCAAGTCCATAGACGGCCCACAAAACAAGTAATGAGTCCACATATTAATAGAAAATCAGATAAACGAAACAGCACCAGTTGCCCCAAGACCATCTGAATTGCAGAGCCGGTAGTGCATCTTACCAAAATTAACCTCCAATCCCATTTTAGATAGTCTATCAGCGACTGCGTTCTTCTCTCTGTAGACATGATAAAAGGAGATAGTGGTAAAAGTATATTTTAGCTTGTTGATTCTTTCCAACCAGTGAGAAAGCAGATCTGGGTTTATATAAGCTTTCTGATTCATGTAATCCACCAAGAATTTTGAGTCCCCTACAATCCAGATCTTGTCCATATAGAGTTGTGAGGCGAACCATAAGAGTCCCCATAATGCCAGGCATTCCGCCTTCATTTTTGTTCCATTCCCCCCATTCCAGTAAAGCTTATAGTGACAAACCGAAGATAACATTAACCACACCCCACACCCACAGATTGACTGCTAAGAGGCCCTGTCAAAATAACCAATAGGATAATGTATCTCATGAGGATGTAACCTGATGGATAGATATCTAGTAAGTTTCATATCAGCGTTAAGGCTATCCCAAACACTGTAAATATGAAAAGCAAAATTTGCAGGAAGACAGGGGCAATCCTCGAAAAGTTTTTTATTTCGGCTGCCCCAAATATACCAATGAAACAAAATTGGAAAAGGCCACCATTTCTTCCCTCTACCAAGCCACCACCGTAGACAATCCTCCGTATTTCTATATGTAGGAGGCTGGACCTGTAATCTATTACACAAAATGAATAAAATTTCACACGCAAAGGAGCAGGTATAAAACAGATGATAATTGTCCTTGTCTTCATTGCCACAAAGTACACACAGTCTTGGTCCCTGCCAACCTTTTTTTTGTAGATTTTTCCAGGTGAGATTTTTATCATTCCGGACTAACCAAAGAAAAATTATCATTTTTACTGGAGCTCCCATTTTCCAATAATTCCCGAACCAACAGTCCGGCTTCTGCATGATTAGTGATGAGTAAATCTCCTTTACTTTCAGCCCTGTCTTTGAGTAGGACCCCTCCCAAAGGAGTCTATCTCCCTCAGTATTACAACAAAAACCTTTCATACTAAGATAATTTGTGTACTTTACCCACATATCATCCCACCTGCTCTCGAGGCCCAATTCAATAATATTTTTCCACTTAGGGATGCCATCTAACCACCATTGAATAATCTACTGTAGGTAGAAAATCCCTTTCTGGTTTAGGCAGTTAATGAGAGCCTCCGGTAAAGAAGAGAGTCGATCAAATCCCGACATATCACTGCATCCAACAAGAATATTTGTACCATTACCGAAATGCCACAACAAGTGCTTCTTAAAAAAAGGCCAAAGTTTTCCAAAATATTTCTAAATAGCAGAACTATAACGCCCAAATTTCCATCCTGAGATGTTCAAATCTTCCAGCGTAGCCCCTCCCAAATATTTATGATTAATAATGTCCTGCCATATTCCTCCTGAGTGAAAACACCTCCATAATGATTTAATAAGGAGGGACTGCCTGAATATCTCCAGGTTCAGGATGCCCCAGCCACCTTTATCTTTTAGGAAAGTTAACATATCCCACCTTGCTAAATGGATAGCTCTTTTATCTTTCCTCCCCCCCCCATATGAAATTTGTCATGATCTTACGAATTTCCACCGCTATCATGTTCGGGATGATATAAAGATGGCCCCAATCACCATAATCTTTTGAAGAACTACCTAAGTTAAGGTCAACCTACCTCCTCTAGATAACCACTTTGTTGACCATAAGCTCAATTTATTTTGGTATTTTTTAGGCAACCACTTCCACTCCTCCAATGTATAACTTAATGCTTTCATCCGGAAGCCCAAGTATGTCAACCCATCATTTAAGGGAGCCTTAGTGAAAATAAATAAATTTTCTAATTCATTTTGTATGGACACCTCCCCGGCAGCATAATACATGCACGATTTCTCTTCACTAATCAACATCCCAATGGCTTCACAGAAAAGTGAAAAAAATTCTTTAAGAATCAACTAGCATTCCAAAGATAAGAATGTCGTCGACAAATAGACTGTGAGTAGGTTTTAAAAGAGGGCTTATCTCACTACCATGGAAACGTCCCTGCTTAGCCGCTCTTCTAATCTTTAAACTTAGGGCATCCATCACAAGTATGAATAACAAAGGTGAGAGGGCGCACCCCTGTCTAAGTCCTCTATTCGGATGAAAGAACTTTGTGGCCGAATCATTTATAATTATCGCCATAGATGTATTACTAACGCAACCCATGATCCATGCAATTGCATCCTTGTTTAGTGCAATTTTGAAAAGAACTAATCTCAAAAACATCCAATCAACCCGATCATACGCCTTGTTCAGATCGATCTTCATCACTGCCACCTCCTTCTTTTTTGTCCCAATTGTATGAATGATCTCTTGAGTCATCGCGATAGCATCATGTATATTTCTATCCTTCAGGAATCCGGTTTGTTCAAGCGAGATAAATTTGGATAAGGTGCCCTTTAATCTCTGCACAATGACTTTTGAAATAATTTTATAGAGGGTCTTGCATAGTGATATCGGCCAGTAATCACTAAAAGAAAGCTTTCCTTTCTTCTTAGGGATCAGAACAATGAACATTGTATTTAACCGCACCATGAATCCTTGCGCTTACCCAAGCTTCTTCAACCATATCCATTAAATCCTCAAGAAAATCATCAATAAAATGGAGAAAAAAGTCTGGGGTCCAACCATCCGGCCTCGGGCTCTTATCAGCAACAAAGGAATGTAACACCCCTTTGACCTCCTCAGAGGAGACCTTTTCATTAAATCTCTGGTGATCAAAATTGTCAAACATCGCCAGATACTCCTCAATTAACTCCATTTTCTCAGTTGTGACATTTTCTTCCCTATGTTTGTAAAGTGACCCAAAGTATTCCACCTGTCGCCTTAATATCCATATCAGAACAAATATTTTTACCTCCTGAATCAATTTCCAAAAGTGTTTTCCTTCCTCCTTCCCGAAGCAAACTTATGAAAAAATTTGGTGTTTTTATCACTAGCTTTCAACCATGTGGCCCTACTCTTTAATCTCCATGTAGTCTCCTCCCTGGACAGAAAATCACGATATTCAGATTTCGGGTTTTTAACTCCTCCTAGAAATCCGTACTTTGATTTCCATTCGCCACCTCCTTGTATATTCTCACCCTTTCCATAATAATATAGCGCATCTGCTCCTTGTTCTTTCTCTTTTTTAATTTCTCCCACCCTCGGACCTCCTTCTTCATTCCCTTCAGAAGACTGGAGAAATAAGCCATGGCCGAAGAGTCAATAATCCGTTGATGTTGTGAGATATAATCCTTAATCAATTTGATGAAATCCCTATCCTCCAGCCACAGATGGTTGAACTTGAAAGGATAACCATATTGCTTGTCCTCGAACTCCCAACCCAACACAATCGGTCTATGATCCGAAAGTGTTAGGTCCTCTGAGTTGGCCGCAATACATTTCATTGATGATCTGAGACCCGCACTTATCAGAAATATATCAATTCTTTTTCCTATATATTCCCTGCCCTTTCTCCCATTGAACCACGTAGGATAGTTTGAACCCAGCAGTATGTCCATCAGATTTGAATCCAACAGAATCTCCTTTATATCCAGATCACAAGGATCGAACCTGCCTCGATCACCCCATATTTCACTTCGATGAAAAGATAAATTTAAGTCACTGGCAAGTATAGAATTTCTCAGCATGAAAAAACCACAAGTATCTAGATGCTTCCAAAACTGTAATTTCTTAGAGTACAGTGCATATATGTTAAGGATATGAATCCTGCGACTGACCCTACAAAAAGCGGAAAGCACGATGTCACTAGAAAAACCATATGCTTGTAATGTAGACCATATGGGGTCAAAGAAGGCGACACATCCTCTGAGTAGACCAATGGCATCGGTTGTAGCAATCTGCCACTCTGTTGGTAACGATGGTAGAAGAAAGGTAGTGGATCGGTCGGCCACACGGGCGCATTGTTTCTTGTAGTAAAATAATAGATGGATTTAGCAGAGAAAAACATTTTTAAGAGACAAAATTTGGCATGACCCCTCAAACCCCTAATATTCAAAAGATCTTATCTTCAGATCTTCATCATGGAGACCCAGAAGCGAGGGGTCAATGCTCTAAGGACCGGCCTATGGCTTGCGCCACGGGGCATCTGAAAATATAGCCTAATAACACAAATTATTTCCTACCCACTGACAAATTTGATTTCCTTTTATGATTTCCCCTCCCCTACGGATTGTGACTTCAAAAGATCCGGCGAGCGATGAAAAGTATTGATAGGATGGGTTTTTTCTTATTCTTTGATATTTGGGATTAGTGATTAGGACAAGTGGCATTCTAGATGCTTATGGAAAAATTTCTAATGTAATTCTCTCAAGTATTTAAATTTTGTGACCTAGAGCACAAATGTAATGATATCCCTACTCATTTGTGTTAAAAATAAAATATTTTTTAATAAAATTTTAATTATATATTTAATATTTACAATTTTAAAATTAAAATAAATAAATAAATAAATAAAATAAATTAAAATAAATTTAAAAAAAAAAAAATTAGTGTAAAAAATTTAATTTAGCTTTTTCAAGAAATATTATTTTGGTATTTCTATATTTATTAATTGCAAAAATTTCAAACTATTACTTATGAAATTTGGTAAAAATATTTATCTATTTTTCTTGAGGAAATATTCAGGTAGATCCACCCAAAGGGATAATAGAGCCTAACCCCAAGGGGGTCAAGGAGAATTCACCTCGTGACTAAAATAGCTGAGCTAAAGGTTTGGTAAAAATATTTATTTTATTATTAAAAATAAAACAAATTAAAAAAAATGTTTATTACTAAATTATTTACAATAAAAAAAAACATATTTTTTTAAATTTTTTGATATTATCCTAGTCAAAGGACAATAGCTCAGTGATAGCTAGCTGGTTTAATTTCCCCAGCCATATTAGGTAGTATGGAAATTTTTTAAAAAAGTTTAAAATGTTGATGAGTATTATTATTATAAGCGGGAAAGACATATAAATTTGAATATCTTTATATTTAGGTGAATAGTAACACTTGTGATTCTATTCTAGGTCTTGCTCATAACAATCCTCCAAAATTACCAATTCACTAATTACCTTAAATAATAATAATAATATTTTAATTCTAATAATATTTAGTTGATATATTTACATTTAAAATATTTGAAAATAATATATAATTAAAAAAATTTAATTCTCATTTGAACTTTTTTTTTCGAGAGAGGAAAAAACGTTGTTCATATTATGGAATAAACAATACATGATCTCATAGTAGCAACTATAGGCATTAGTCACTAATCAGTAGGATAAAGTCTCGCCATCAAGAGCCTTGACTATTACATTTAGAATCATATGGCATTTACTTATCAAAACTTTCACAAAAAAAAAGGATCTCGAAAAGGAGAGTGAAATTCCATTGAACATTGACATAATAACAAGCCTTAAATGTCAGCCAAATACCATGGATGATAACACTACCACCTATATCTGCTATGACAATAGAAAACAAAAGTGAAACCCCCCAACTAGAGCTCACAGGTCAATAGCCAAATATGAAAAACTAGTAAATAGACAGAAACCAAGCTCACTTGAAGGTGGACCGGCTTGCTTGATGAAGAAGAGGGAAAAATGTCACAAATAACTATGAAAGAGTAGTAGCATCCAACTGGATGGACCCCCTTGATAATAGGGATGGGACCACATATTCCTGTAACAACTGGGAGCCTTTGAAATGTGAAATATAGAAGTTTCCGAGAGAGACAGTCAACCCCTTCTTTGATAACAGATCAGCACGAGTGTTTCTCTCTCTCTATATGTGAATCAAAGGTGGATCATTGAGCTTTGCAAGGAGAGATTTAATTCGATGAATCCACCCCAGTAAACCTTTAGGCTGAAGGAGAGCCTTAGCATAAAACCCATCCAAAATGATCTTAGCATCTCCATATATATTCATAGAGTGAAAATGTAAATTGAACACAATCCATAAGCCACTCCATAAAGAAAGTATTTATACCCGATATTAGGATCCCCTTCCTCCATTAATCAATGTAGAAGATCCTATGTTCAAGCTTAATCCGGGCCACGGCATCACACAAACCCTGTTGCCATGCATATATAAGAGATAAACACGGGGAGATAGAGATGAGACGTACGGTGAAATATCCTTCACAATAGAGTGACTACTTAAGCTAAGCATTAATACAAGCCATGATAGTCAGTGTCTTTGAGAAATGATTACGAACCTTCTTCCAAAAATAGCTCGATTACGAGCTAACGGTATCTCCCAAATGAAATAAATGAAAAGCTTTGTATTTTCCTTTGATCGCTCCCCATGTTGCATAAGTGTTAATAATGTTGTCCGGTATCCACCTCGGATCAATAAGGAAATGAGAGAACAAAGACCAAATTTTGAGTACAATCGGACAAGACAGAAATAAATGGGCAATCAATTCTTTATGTTTGATACAATAAATGCACCTACCTGGACCATGAAAGCTCCTTTTGATGAGATTGTCCCAAATCAGCACTCACTCCTTCCAAACTAACCATCCAAACAATAAGATTTTATGAGAAATATTCTAGTGCCAATATTGCCTGAAGGGAGACAATGCACTATCTCCAATCTGATTCCTAATGATGAAAGTGTATATGTCCTGCACAACCAGCCCATATTCTTTCATTAGGCCATCCCAAACAATCTGATCACCTCCCTGTTAGAAGCTAAAACCACCTGCATGTAAACAAGCAACATATATTTTCCAAGAACCGACATCCTGATCCTGTAAACCAAGTTGAGCTGTAGATTTCCATTTGGGACATCCTTGTTGCCATGAAGCAATCACTTGCGAGATTTAAAAAATACCTCTGTGGGACAATTTATGAATAAGCATGTCATCAATCTGCTGCCCATTAGTAAGACCGAAAATCCTGTCACTGCCCACGGCGATTTGTTGTTCATTCCCGAGTCACCAAACCAGATGCTTTGCGAATAGATCTATGAATTTCTGGAAGCCCTTCCATATGATAGACTAGTGTCTCCATTTAACCAAATTGCATGTATGAATCTGCAAGAGAGGGCCCCCCTCCAAGTATTTTATTCGAATGATAGTAGACCAGATTTCGCCACCATTTAAAGCTCTCCAAAGAGATTTAATTAATAGGGCATTAGAAGAGGAACAAACATGCAACATGTCCCATCCCCTGAAAAATTTAGGCACAGTGATGCTATCGAGCTTGAAAAGGTGAATTTTATTTCCTTTGGATACCCCGGTCCATATAAACTATGAAATTTTGGAATTTATGAGGGAGATTGTGTGATCAGGGAGGAAAAATAGATGAGCCTAATATACCACAAATTGTTGTAAAACTTCTTGAACTAAAATATATCTCCCACCCAAGGATAACCATCTATGAGACCACTTAAAAATTATGTCTTTGAACTTGTCAACTAACTAGGTCCAGGCCGTCATTTTATAGCTACATGGTTTCAATTTAAACCCTAGGTAAGAAATTCCCTTTGAAATATGCTTGATCTGAACCCCCAAGAAACCAGTAATGAAATTGACCTCAGTAACATGGCCTTTCGCGTAAATATGAAAATATTTTCCTTTGTTAATGTGCAGCCCAGTAGCAGCACCGAAACAAGTAAGGATGTAATGCACGTAAAACCATTGATTCCTGATAAGCCTGCCAAAAACAAGTAAATCATCTACAAATAAGGAATGTGAGATGCATACAGATGGGGATAAGGATATACCCTCGAAAAAACCAGTGTGCTTCACCATATTCATAAGATTTTTGAACCCATCCATAACAAGAATGAAAATTAAAGGAGAAAGAGCACATCCCTGGCGAAGACCATGCCCTGCCTCAAAGAACTCAGATGGCAGTCCATTAATGATAACTGCATACCTGACTAAAGAAATGCAAGCCATGATCCATCTAATATTATGCAATGAGATGCTAATCCTTAAGAAAACCAATCTTATAGAGGACCAGTCCACGTAGTCATAAGATTTGAATAAGTCCACCTTCATGATAAGTGCCTCTAATTTTCGAGACTGTATTGAGTGTAAAATCTCTTGGGAAGATGCCACCGCATCATGAATCGAGTGTCCCTATAGGAACCCATATTGTTCAGCTGAAATATATCTAGAGAGCATCCCTTTTATCCTCAAGGCAATTATTTTTGAGGAGATTTTGTACATGACATTGCACAAGGCTATCAACCTGAAATTGGTGAAGGAACCAGGGCAAGATGACTTAGGAATCAACGCAATAAAGGTTGAGTTGATATCCCCAGGGATGCTCCCCAATTGCCTGGACTTCTCAATAATCTTATGCAATTCATCCCCCATCAGCTCAAAGAAATTAAGGAAGAACTCAACTGGTGAACCATCCAGCCCAGGGCTCTTACCTTGAGCAAAATATTTAAGGAACATCTCAATCTCTTCCTTAGTAATGTCTCCCCCCAAAATTTCATTTGCGCTTAAGTCAAACATAGTGGGCATATGGTCCAACGCCCACTTCTGACACGTATGATCAATTACAGATTATGCCTTGTAAAGTTCAGAGAAGTAGGAAAAATCTTCCTTCTGAATGTCCTCGGTAGAGTAGACCAAGTGACCCGCCGCCAAAACAATATTCTAGATTGAGTTCATGTTTCTCCAACCATTTATCACCTGATGAAAATAATTTTTATTCAAATACCCCTCTTTCAGCCATTGGACTCGACTCTTCAACTTCCAAGTCACCTCTTGAATGTTTAAAAATTCCATTTTTCTTTCTCCAACCTCTCCAGAAGATAATATGTTTTCTGAGTTGGAGATGAGTCTTTCATGCCATCATAAATGTGTGCCACATTTTAGGAAATCTCTCTCAACTCCCTACAGATCTCTTCCTCTTTTTTTTCTCCCATATTTTTGTATATATTTTCAATTTTCGTAATTTAATTGACATCTTCCTCCACTCATATTTTGCAAAATAATATGCATCCTCCTTCCATATCTCTGTGACCAACTGGTGATAATTGGGGTCATTTAACCATATTCTGCTAAAATTGAATGGTAGACCTCTTTTGGCTTGTTTCATGCACCATGAAATGGTAATGACCATATGATCATAAAGGGAAGCAACTACCACTCGTGATCGAGTGTTTCCTAGAATCTCTGTGATACTCTCATGAACCATAAATCTATATAAATGCATCCCTATGAACTCAGAACCAATACGACGGTTGGTCCAAGTCGGAAAAAGGGGCGCAGGCCGGATGTCGACCATGTGATGATCAAGAAACATTTTAGCAATACGACCAGCCATGGGATCCAGTCGGGCTCTATGCCCCAGATTTTCATCCATCGCCAGCATGGAGTTAAATTCTCCCATAACTATGAGATTGCTTATGTATATAATATTAGATGTATTAAGACGATCCTAGAAGGACGATCGGTGCTATCATGGAGAATACAGATTAATCACAAGAACAATCTCAGAGGAGCCCCATAATCGCCCTGAAAGAATAATACCGCTAAAGAAGCTATATGCTTGAAAATTAACCACCTTTGGATTCCACATGGCAAGCGTACCCCCTGCTCTGCCAGAAGATTCAATGCCCACCACATGCCATCTTGGTCAGATTTTTAAAAATGTGTTGAGAGCTTTTGTTCATGAACACATGGTATCTTTAAATAAAGCTACACAAGGCTAGATCTCCACAAATAAATCTTTGAGGCAAAGATTTTTTGAGGGGTCACCTATCACCCTAATATTAAGAGATATGATAGAATTAATTTAGACACCTTGATAGGGTTGCATGCTCTAAGTTCCTGAATATTGTCAACGAAAGAAATGGGAACATCCCTAAAATCACTCAACTCATCCTGAAACAGGGATTTAGTTTTACGCCAACCCCTGAAAATTCTAGATCCCGATTTGACTTCTTCTTAACAGTATTGTTGGAGGCCGAGGCAGGAGAGACGGTAACGAGAGGATCAGGTGGCGGTTTATCAAAAAAATTTAAAGAAACAATGTCGAGAGATGGGCTACCAATGAGAGACTCAATATCACTCCTGACTGTATTCCTTGGGGAGTTAAAGGGAGCACCCACATTCAAGTTCTGAGGTGTAGAGGGAGATGCCCATTCAAGCGGAGGCATAGAAGGAGGCACAGTCAATAGTCTAGCGGAATTCATCTCATTAGGGGCCACTTCGGAGTCATCAGAAGGTCTAGAGTCATCCTCATTGTGGGTGTGATGGGACGACATATTAGTGAGAATTGGAGGATCGTCAGCATGAGAGGGAGACGAGTATAGCTTATATGGAGGCACTTCAAAGTCATCAGGTCGTCTATGTTCATTTTTATAAAGAGAGGGAGGACATGAGGGATTTGAGGGTAGAGGAGGGCACATGAGTTATGGATAGGAGGGTCCGCAACATAAGTGGAATACATATTAGGCGTAGAGGACTTATCAAACTCGAAAGTAATAGAAATAGAGAGATCATAATTAGATGAAGGTTGAGACTGCTTACCCAGTGGGAAACGATCCTTTGAGCTATGAATCTTTTTCCCGCCACGACAAAATAGGTGCTTTGATTTTTTGTGCCTCACTTGCCAAAACCGTGTAAGGACATCTATTCATGAGATGGCCCGTATGGTGACAAACCAAACATCGAAATTAAATTCCCCAATAATCCACCTCATTCTGTGTTGCCGCTAACCCCATAGAAAATCCACATTGCCCAACAACCCTCCAGCAAAACTAACTTCAACTAATAGCCAAGCAATACATTTATCATTTTTTATAAGTATTTTCGGATCAAAATGCTTCATTCTCCTGATAGAGTTGTCGATTGCTGCAAGAGCCTTGAGTGTCCAGAACTCAAGAGGGATCCCAGGCAGCTTTACCCATACCAAGTTATTTGTGGCGCCTCCACAACCAAATTAAAACCAAGATACCAAGGAAAGAGCTACATAAAACTTCTTCCTTTCACCCATGTGCGTCTAAGGATTTTTACACAGTCCTCTTCATGCATGAAATGAATACTAAACCATGCATTCATCATCAAACTAAATTTGGGAGCATAGCCCAGGATGGGGCTTCATGAGGGCTTAACCCACACGACCATGTCAACCTTAGACATTTCCGAGAATATCCATCGATTGATCAAAGATCTTTTTTGGAGGCTTGACACCCTCCCCCATAAGTCATCATATTCCAGAATCACCTGGTTAATCTTTGCAGTCGACTTGTAGAAATTATTCCCAGAAAAACCCTTCCTATTGATGTTTTGTTTCGATCCCTCCTCAGAGTGCTTTGTGCCATCTGGATTGTCCTAGTGTGCCTTAACCCCACCATCCACATTGATACAAGTAGACAACGACTGATTTTGTGATAGGGACCCCATACCCAGGCCCATATTAGCCTTGCGGGCCCTTTTTGCCTCCAACGTGGAAAAAATTATGGCTTCGTGTGATGAGGTGTCCAAGGAGAGGATATCGTACCCTATTCCATCTCCATCAAACAACTAAGTCCAAAAATAGTTAGATGTGGCACCGTCTTAGATCCCCCACCCACCCAAATTAATTTTCGTCCGAGGCAGATAGCCCAAAATGGCTTGTTCAGGTGATATGTTAGGACGAATAAAACTTACTTAATGAGGAGTCGTTGTCTCGAAAAGGAAACAATCTAGCTTGAACTGCCTCACGACAAGAGGGCCTCTAGAATGTTCCCATGATCCCACTAACCAAGGCTAATGAGACTTGTTCTAGATCCCAACGATTGCAAAGTGACAAATTCATGACGATAGATGCAAGGGAATAAAGAATATTGCTAGGATATGTCAGGATCATCAATAAATGAGGGTGAAGGTGACAAGAGTAGGTGAGTTCAAATCTCCTCGATAGACAGAAAATAATGGAAACCCAGAGTGGTGGCTAGAAAATGGTGATGGAAAAACCAGATAAATGAATTTTCACAGGTCGGACTCAAAAATGACAACAACAATAGCAACAGCATTTGGCTCAGTGCCACCAACAGAAACATAATTGGAACCCAAAGTCCTTACAAGGTCTGGAAATTATGAATGAGTCTATCCATTTATTCCACAGAAAGGTCAGCCTTGATTGGTATAGTGAGAAAGGAGTCTCATATCTCTTTGAGGGTTTATGAGGGGGTAACCTAACACCTCTATTTTGCATTGGAACGATTGTTTGAAGCTCCCCTATGAGTCTTCACAATGGAATTTAAGGTAACCAATGCAATAATAGCTAAAACCCAGATCTGAATTATGACTGCATTGAAGGCCAGAACCATAATGCACACTAATACTCATGCATAAAAACTACCAGGTTTGTGTAGCAGTGTGTCACCTACAATAGACTTGCAAGTTGAAAGTCACTACCTAAAGCAACAACCACTGGATCTTCCTTTTCATGTATTCTATCTTTGTGAAGCCCTTCTATAACCATATTCTACCTTGTTCTGTATAAAACAGGACAATGAAATCCTTATTGTTAAGCGAAATCCAAAGGCACCATCCAAAGGGACCAACCCTTCCCCACCCTAAAACTATAGCTTTGACTATGGACCATAACTACTTCATTCCCCTTAAAAAAAAAGAGCCACCAGACACTAACCAAAATCCATGCAAGCTTTCATCCCCAACTACACCACCTCGATATCAAAAAGTTAAATGGCAGTGTAGAGACCACTACAGACCATAACTACTTCATTCCCCTAAAAGCAAAAGAGACATCAGAAACTAATCAAAATCCATGAAAGCTTTCATACACAACTACACCTCCTCATTTTCAACCAGTTATATGGAAGTGTAGTTTCTTACCTGGTTAAAATTGTCCAAGATGTAAAGAAGACACACTGAAAATCACAAATAGGTGAAGATGCAGTATGAACTTAGACCTTGAATTCCCGTCATGTTATTTCTCAACTTTTCTTTTAGATGCCAATGTCAGGTAAGGATTGTTTGTAGGAATAAAACAACGTGAAATATAAAATTAGAGAGCACTAGAGCAATATCACCACACTTGATATTTGATCTCCCTCGATGCTGAGCCTTAGCTGGTGACTAGCTTAATATGCTAGAAAAAAAAATGTTTTGTTTATTTGGAAAACCTATACCAAATTCTCATTTGAACTTTCGCATAGTACTTAATGATTTTTCAACAAGTTTGCTTATTGCCGAATCAATTTTTTTTTGGAAGTATCTAAGAAATTTTCAGATTTATCTCTGAAACAATTAATTATAATAGAGAGATAGGTAAAATACCTCTTTGTACCCTTGGAAATCACTACTCACCCCCTTAAATAAGCAAGTGGATAATGTTCCACAGTTTTTGAATTTAGATGGTAGGTAAGGTATTCAAAATTTAAGCAACTTGATCATTATGGGATGAAGTCATGTCCAAAATCCATTGGGCTATTAGATTGACAATCAAGTGTCCTCTTCCATTTTTCCATTTTTAGGTTTGCATGGAATTCTATGACCCTACCACGAGAGGGTACTAAAATTTTTGATGTGAAGTTTAAGATAATGATCTGAACTAGAAAGTAAGTTTGTATTATAAATATTTTTCCCTAAATAATTTTTGAAAAATCGTTAAGTGGGTTAAGTGGTTAGGACTATTTGGACCAAATTTAGGTTTAAATTTGGATGGTTAGTTATTATAACAACTCTACATTAATTTTAAGGATGGATTTACTTAGTGTTGAAAAATTAAATTTCTCAAAATTTTAAAGAGAACATTACAACGTCTTTATCATTTAAATTTATGTTTATGGCAAGTTATATTGTAATAAGTTTATGGTTAAAAATATTTCACCTCTCAAAAATTTCAAACAATTTATAAAGCTTATTTAAGTTTTTTTTTAAATTGAGTGTTAAATTGATTTTCTAGGAAATTAAAATTAATTTTGAAAATTTGAAAATTAAATTTTAAATTTTAAATTGGCTTATATTAATGAAATGACTAATTTTAGGGGTTTTTCGACATATTTGTCAAAAAAAATTATTTAAAAATTAAAAAAAAATCTCCAAACAAAAGAAGTGTTATAAAAGTAAATTTCAATGTTCTCGAGACCCAGTATGAGGTACAAAAGTGAAGCGTTTTGGTTTTTTCCAGAGGCCACAGGGCCGAAATTTCTATGTGGTCTTCTATCGGTCAACGAATTTTTCTCAGGAGTCGTGGAAGTCTCTTGTGGTATGTTTGGACACTCCAAGCTTGAGAAAAATGGTTCTGAGACCGCAAAACTCTCTGTCCATGGTGTAGCTAACCTCATATTTGCTAGTTGAAGGAAAGGAGGGTTGCTGGTAATTCTCTCTGAGGCACTGAGGCCTGGTAAGAGATAGTGAGGCCTTGCCTAAGTTAAAATGGAGATTTCATGAAGTAATTAGGGCACCACTATATCTCATTTTTCCTCCCTAAGGCTACCTAGGGCAGCAGTGGGTCCCATTCTTCATCTGTCAAAGTCACAGGTACTAGATTTGTGGAAAATAAAGCAACTCACGCAAAGCGAATAATATTCTATGGAAGTAGAGCGATTCAACCACCAATCACTTAGCATGTTCGGTGGTAGAAATTCATAAACCAGGACCACTTGAAGCAGCAACAGTCCTTCCTTGTATTTAAGAGGAAAATAACCATACAGTAATCAATCAAAAAGAAGTAAACAACAGGAAGCCTCTAGTAGAAGGATATATGGTGGTCCTGAGGTAAGTGCCCCCATTAAAAACAAAAGGCAGCAATTGAGGGTTCTTGCATACATATGAAGCAAAAAATTTTCTTTGAGGCGCATTCAGTCCTCAATATTTTGGAAGGAATCATTATAAGGCGTGATTCTGACACATATCCTCATCTTGAAGCTTCCACAGTGCAAATTATCTCTACTATGCACTCTACATATCTCTATGGGTGACCTCAATTACTCGGACTATGATTGTTGGAATTATGACTAATGTGTTGTCCTTGATGACAACCCACTTGTATCAAGATAAGTATCTATTGACATGATGGTAACAAGATGAGTACATAGGCTAGATCAGTCTGTGATAGAGGAATGATGAAGGTAAATTTTGAGGAAGTATACGTAGGTTCTACGAAGAAAAATCATGTACATACACTAGTATGATGAAGAGAAGTCGCATATATGCAGGTTTTGTGAAGAAAAAATGTGTACATATGTAGGTATGATGAAGAGAAGCAATGTATACATAGGTTCAGTGGAGCACATTCACGTACACATGCAGGTATGAAAAAGAAAAGGCATGTAAAGTTTGCACACTGTGGTTTACTAAATAGCAAGGGTCCTTACCATGGTATTAGCTCATAGTAATGAGCATGTTAACGCATATTTGATACCATCAAAGAATACCATCGTTTTTAGTGTGGTTTTGACACATGGTATTGGCTAAGGCCTAAGCTATATAAGGAGATGAAGATCCAAGTGTTTTAGCAAGCATGTGTGAGGGTGATTGATGAATACTTCGATCTAAAGTATAATTGCATGGTATGGGTTATTTATGAGTGCTTGATCTGAATAAATATGCACTCGATAATAAAATTATGGATCAAGATCATTAGAATTTAAATGACTATGTATGGATTGATTAGATCTGTGGTATGACGCATGTTTATTACTATGTATGTTGTGATCTGGGTATGTCTATAGTTCTGAAGTGTAGCACAGCTATGAGTTGGTAATTGCAGATCTGTACATGGGTTTGTATCCGGTAAGGCGTATACATACGCAGATACTCTTATGAGTAGTAGCGTATCGCTTCTGAAGTATGGGAAGATCTGTACGCGAGTTTTATTCTTGAAAAGCGCGTATACACACGAAAATGCATTATGATAAGCACATATGAAATCAACGGTTTTTGCTGAAGAATATGTCTGATCAGTCTAATCAAACTTGTTATGTTTCTTTTTTCTATCAATGAAGTCTTCATGTTGATATGGATCTGATAGTGATGTCTTGAGTATTAAAGATGCTACTAGTTGTATGTGATTTAAGATAAATTATTGGTTGTTTGATTCAGTGATTCAATGATTGGTTGAATGATTTGGTACAGTGATCAGTTTTATTTTTTGGGCTTAAATCATGGTAGTGGGTCCATTCTGAAAATTTGATGAAAAGTGGCCTACAGGTTATGATGTGTTGAAGCAGGTGGATTCAGTGTGAAAATATGAAACATGGTCCACGATGGTGCTGAGGGTTGCAAACGTCATTGAGGAAGTTGAAACTTCCTGGCAGTAGTAGCTGGTGATCAGTTTAGGGAGTTGTAGCTCCCTTCCCGTGGGTTCTAGAGAATGAGTGAAGGTTGTAGCCTTCTGCAGGTGGGTGCCTGCGTGCTAGTATGAGTTTGCACCAGTACAAGATTGTAAGAAGTTTTCATTATAATAAAATTGAAGACATATATGAAAACAACCATGGCTTTCACCCACATTGGGATTCCACATTAAATATTGATGTTCATGTGTTTTTCTTATGTATGCTGCTTTATTTTGTTCCTATTATACATATTTACTGCTTATCAAATGTTTGATGAATCACTAATACACTGGTTTAAGTTAAATAGATGAATTGAAATATAAGTTAACTAAATATACACTATTTGTTTGCATAACTGTCATGTACATATGCAGGTTTACTTCAGTAAAGTCACATAGAGAAATAAGAATAAGAATAGAAAAATTTATGTCATTTTTAAAATATTGATTCACCTCGCCTTCTTAGTATTTTTCCCAAAAATTGGTATCAGAGAAAGTTCTTCGAAATAAGCTTGATCGCTTGAATGATATCTGTCACAATGGGAAGTCTTTAAGGAGTATTTACTATCATGCCACCAGTGTTTAATGGAAGTAATATAATCTTCTGGAAGACATGAACAAGACCTTATCTGCAAAGTCTTGAAGCAGCTTTATGGGGAATCATAGAAGGAGGTTATCAATATCCATCATGTGTTCCAACAGATGCGACAAAAAAGAAGAAATATGAAACCAATACAAAAAATTTCAATGCCTTGCTGGGAAGCCTGACAGAATCATAATTTGTCAAATACATGCAGCTAAATTCAGCAAAGGACATACGGGACAAGATCATCCAGTGCTATGAAGGCGACACCAAGGTAAAAAATTCTAAACTTCATACTCTTAGAATTCAATATGAAACTCTTTGAATGCATGCATGAATAGATGATATTGTGAATTATATGAGAAACATGGGTGAATATATAAAGGAATCAACCTTAGTAGAGAAAATATTGAGATATCTAACTCCAAAATTCGAGTCAAAAGTGTCTGCCATTGAAGAAAAGTAGGATCTGCAGAACCTTACTGTTGTACAATTCCATGAGATTTTAACAGCCTTTGAAATGAGAAAAGGAGGTCATTCAGAAACCATAGAAGTTGCATTCAAAACAATTGCAAGAGGAAAATAAAAGGAAGAACACAAGGAATCAGGTTATATATCAGAAAAAGATGAGGCAAATTTTGTAAAGAAAATCCAACCTGGCACCGGAAGGCTCAGAGTTAACCTTCCCTTCAACTGTTTTTCTTGTGGTAGAGTTGGTCATTATGCTGCTACTTGTAGTCATAAAGCAAATCATGAAAAGGGGAAACAATTTGAAAATAAAAGAATTTATTATACACATGGAGATAGTGATGGTATATCACTTGGAGAAGAGGGAGAGTCTAATAAATATCTTCAAGTACATATGGAACTTAGTATTAATGAATTTGATCACAATTTCATGGATGCCCTAGAAGAGAAGGTTATTTTTACTAAAGACTCTCCTACATCAAGGAATAAAATATGGTTTCATGGATTTTGTTTATATTGTAACTCTTCTGGGCATAAGGACATTGATTGCGGGTCAAGTATGTTGAAAAAAACCCGGAGATTGGATAAGTTCCAACACATAATAGGATATTTCAAGAAAATCTGGAGAAAGAAGGAACACCGGTCAGAAATGTAGGGAATTTTGACCCTACTGCATTCAATTGTTTCTAAAGCTTACTTTTCCTAGTGACTGTATAAGTGATGTGAGATACATTATCAGGATCAGTAATGTATTATCACAAAAGGAAAAATATATGATGATTCCTATGGTTTTTTTTTTTTTTAAATTCTGTTTCTTATATTTTTGAAAGTGCATCTGATGCAATAAGATAAGACATGTATAGACTGTAGAGGCTCAGGGGGAGATGAAGTTGTGAAATTTCGGTATTTCACTTTCTATACATGGATCCTATGAAAGACAGTCACGTTGCAAGTACCTATACAAACAGTCACATATTTTTTTTATTTGATAGAGAAATTGGGACAGACTCAAGAAAATACCTTGATATGCCTCAGACAACTAGTATTTAGCTTTCCCATTCCGATATTGATGATTATAGTCTATTGATGCTACTTTTAAGTGGTATTGAGTTATGATTATATATGAGTTGGTACAACATGACATTGATGCTTTTCTGATTGATAAATATGATTTTATGTATGAGTTTATGTGGTCAGATCTGGCAGTGAACATGTAGCACAAGTTCAGGGGGAGAATTAACCTTGCTGCTAATGATACATTTTTGGCATTATGTTTGCAATGTTGCTAAATCAATTCTTGTATTTGGTTGAATGATGTTATGATCATCCGATTGAGGTCTTTTGGTCTTGGTTATAAAATTCATATCTATCATTTGATATAAAGGTCATGTAAATACCAACAATGTAATTCTTGTTATACTTAATCATATTTGGACTATTGAAGGTCAAGTCAATTCTCTATGTAATCCCATGATGGGTAGATATTATAACCCATATTGGTTGGGTGATTGATGTAAGTTTGAGTCCTTGGTAATAGGAAAGATCATATTCAGTTGAGTCATTGAGTCATTTAATTCATTGCAAATATTTTAGAATATTCAAAATGTGCTAAGGGGGGCAGGGTCAGTATATAGTGCAGATCAGATCTACAGTGTTCATGTCTCTAAAAGAAAAGATAAGCCTTCATTCGAAATTGTTCAACCCTTTTCCCTTGATGTCAAAGAGGGAGAGTAACTTGGTGTTTGAATTGAAAATATTGGTGCTCATCTTTATATGTTTTATAGGTATCTACAGGTTGTGGTAACCAAACACCAAAGTAGTTTCCATCAATTCCAATGTGGGAGATTGTTGGCATTATTAATAATGTGTTGTCCTTGATGGAAACCCACTTGTATCAAGATAAGTACATGTTGAAATGATGGTAACAATATGAGTACATAGGTCAAATAATTCAATGAAAAAGGAATGATGAAGGTAAATTTTGAGGAAGTATACGCAAGTTCTATGAAGAAAATTTGTGTACATACGCTGGTATGATGAAGAGAAGTTGCGTATATGCAGGTTATATGAAGAAAAACCATGTACATACATAGGTGTGATGAAGAGAATTCATGTATACATAGGTTCGGTGAAGTAGATTCACATACACATGAGGGTATGAAGAAGAAAATGAGTGTACAATTTGCCCACTATGGTTTACTAACTACCAAGGGTCCTTACCATGGTATTAGCCCATAGTAATGGGCATGTCAACAAATATTTGATCCTGTCAAAGAATACCTTCAAAATTAGTGTGTTTTTGACACATGGTATTGGGTAAGGCCTAAGATATATAAGGAGATGAATATCCAAGTGTTTTAGCATGCATGTTTGAGGGTGATTAATGAATACTTCAATCTGAAGTATAATTGCATGGTATGGGTTATTGATGAGTGGTTGATGTGAAATAAATATGCACCCGGTAATACAATGATGGTTCAGGATCATTACACCTAAAATTACTATGTACGGATTGATTGGATATGTGGTATGACACATGTTTATTACTGTGTATGTTGTGATTAGGGTATGTTTGTAATTTTGAAGTGCAACACAACTATGAGTTGGTAATTGCATATCTATACGTGGGTTTTTCTTTGGTAAGGCACATACATACAAAGGTACTCTTCTAAGTAGCAACGTATTGATTTTATAATATGGGTAGATCTGTACACGGGTTTTATTCCTTAAAAGTGCATATACATGCAAAAATGCTTTATGATAAGCATGTATGAAAGCTAGGGTTTTTGATGAAGAATATGTCTGGTCAGTCTTGCTATGTTTCTATTATCTGTCAATGAAGTCTTCATTTTGATATAGGTTTGATAGTGATGTCTTGAGTATTGATGATGCTACTAGTTGTATGTGATTGAAGATCAGTGATTGGTTGAATGATTTGGTACAATGACTAGTTTCAGTTTTGGGGCTTAAATGATGGTAGTGGGTCTAGTCTGAAAATTTGATGAAAAATGGCCTACATGTTGTGATTTGTTGAAGCAGGTAGATCCAGTGTGAAAATTTATGAAATGTGGTCCACAATGGTGCTGAGGGTTGGAGCCTTTAGTGAGGAAGTTGAAGCATCCTGCCAGTCATAGCTAGTGATCAGATTAGGGGGTTGGAGCTCCCTTCCAGTGGGTGTTGGTAAATGATATCAGGGGGTTGGAGCTCCCTTCAAATGGGTGTTGGAGAATGAGTGAAGGTTGTAGCCTTCTACAGGTGGGTGCCTATGTGCTAGTATGAGTTTGAACCAATACAAGATTGTAATAATTTTTCATTATAATAAAATTGAAGGCAAATATGACAACAATGGTGGTTTTCTCCTATATTAGGTTTCCACCTTAAATCCTGGTGTTGATGTATGTTGCTTGTGTATGATGATTTATTCTGTCTTGCTATACATGTTTACTTCTTATCAAATTTCTGATGAACCATTGATACACTGTTTTAATTTAAACATATGCAATTTTAACTGAAATATAAGTTCACTGAATATACGTAAACTTGCGTACATAAATTAGAATAAGAAAATAAAATTTAAGTGAGTTTTAAAATACTGATTCACCCACCCCCCTCTCAGTATTGTTACCAAAACTAACAGGTACATACGTTCCCTCTCACCCTCTTTTGTTAATTTTTTCTTGTTTACATTATGACTACTTCCACTCACATATCTAAGCCCCCCTCTAACAAAGGGAGACTAAGTAAAATTACTCTAGATAGACTTTATGAGTACATTGAATCTTTAGACGGAGGAACATAAGAAAGAGAAAGCCAATTTAAAATAGAATTAACGACATTTCTTGAAAACAATAAAAAAATTCTAGAAAATAGAATAATCTCGTTTGAGAATGAACTCCAAGGAATGAAAGGTAGGAATAAAGAAATATATCATAGTAAACAATAAATGATTGAAGAAAATGATTCCCTCAAAAGTGAAATTAAAAGTCTAAAAGAACAACTAAATAATAACTCATCCCTAAATAACATAGAGAGTAAATTAGATATTAAACCCATAAAAGAGGAAATTAACAAATTAATTGAACTCGACCACGAGCTCCATAAAAGAGCTTTACACCTTATAATTAATGGTATATAAGAAAAAAAATGAGGACACATTAGAAATAGTAAAAGAATAATATAAAACAAAATCTCAAATTCAAATAGCTTATATTACATAAGCAATCAATGTAGGAAAGTAACTTGAGAATAAACATAGACTAATCCATAATAAGGTAAGTTTCAATGACCATAAATTAGATATACTCAAGAAATCCCCGAGACCATAAATTAGATACACTCAAGAAATCCCTGAGCATAAAGGGAACCAAAATATTTATAAATGAAGATATGATTCCAGAAGATCAAGTTGAACTCAGGGAAGAATTCCAAAAGTTCAAGGAAGCAAGAAAAGAAGGGAAATGGGATATCATTATAAGGAATAGGAAAGTTATTTTTCGAGATAGAGTCCAAAATACGAGTGATAAATAGGGATTAGGATAATTCAGGATCCTCTTTTGTAATAGTCATGATTTTCGATGGTGTAAAGGTCATATGTTAAGTTGGATCCCAAGTGATATTGACCTTATCTTTTTAGTTGAAACTTGGGAGCATGATGAATCTACGGTTCCTCACCTTGAAATATTCATTCTTTGGTCTGCATGGAACAATAAATCCTCTCGAAGGGGTCTTGGTGTTATAGATTTTTATATTCATAAAATTATTTCTTCTCACATCCAGCTTCATACTATCAACCCTTCAATCAATACATTTGGATTTATATCTTTGATTCTTCCTCCCATAGGATTTTTCTTTCAATATGCTATTTCGCTCCTATCAACTCTACCTCCTATAAGAAAAAAAATTTAGATAATAATTGTCCTTTCACTAGCTTAGAAAAAGACATTCACAACCTGAGGAATAAAGGTAATCTCCTTTTGCTTGGGGAATTCAATGCTAAAACTACTACCAACCAATATAATGTGTTGAGTAACCACTCTAACCCTGACCCCTTGTGGCTTGAAGAAGATGGTGACTTAGCTAATAGATTTAAGAGGACCTCTGAAGATAGAACTCTAAAATTATTTGGCACTGAGCTCCTCAAGCTTTGTTGTTCCCAAGACCTGATTATCTGTAATGGTATTAGAACGTGGCATTCCTTTAGCCAGATGATTTGTTTACATGGGTTGGGCGGTATTGTTGTGGACTATGTGATTTTAGACACCCATTTCCTTAACCGTATTACAAAATTTGAGCTTCTTAAATATTTTGAACTTGAATTTGATCACATGCCTTTTTCTTTAAACCTCAATATTTTTATGCATACCAACCACATGCGAAATACTAGTGAATGTTAGGTAAAAATTTGAGGGGGGAAGAGCTAGAGTGAGCGGGGTTGTCTCACTTAGCAGGTTTGGCTGGATTTAGTCAAGAAGTCCCAAGTCAAGTTTAAGGGGGGAATTGTTAGGTAAACTTGACTCCGGGATAGAGTCAATGTGGACTAGGGTAAACAGTGGTGGTTTTGGGGCACATGGTTTTGTGCACCCATAGTTTTCAGCCTATGGTATTGCATGTAATGGAGCCTATAAAAGGCTGGGAAGACTTCATTGTAAGGGAGGGCCTGGAGGTGAGCGGTGAAGGCTCACTTGGCTGGATTGGCCAGGGTTTTGGCCAATGCTAATGAAATTTCATTAGGATGGGTTTTCCCCGGAGTTTGGGGTTTTTCCCGGTTAAATATGTGTATTTATGTTAATGATTTGTTGCTGACCTTTTATGTTTATTTCTCTGGATAAATTCTTTATTGTTTCTGTTGTGCATAATTTCTAACAGTGAAAGCCAAAGATACACTCATTTCGATCCAAGTAATATAGGCCTTTTATTAAAGGATTCAAAAAGGGATTTAAGTTCCCCGACTTATAGTAATAATATTGATCAAATTCATCACAATTTTACTACTTTCTTTTCCACTATCATTAATAAGTTGTCTATTGATGTTTCATATAAGAAGATGAATAGAACTTCCAACCCTTGGTATGACAAAGATTGTAAAAGTTCCAAGAAAACTATTTGAGATGCTCCTAATGAAACTGTAAAGATCTACATTGTTAGTACGTATAAAGCCATCATTAAAGAGAATAAGTAGTGATATATTAATAAGAGACAAGAGCATCTTATTCACCTTTCTAAGTTGCACCTAGAAAATTTTGGCAGAATGTGCGTGTTCTTAAATCTAAATATGATCGTTCGATCCCCTTAGAAAAGTGGGACATCTATCTTAAGAAGTTTTATGACTCCCTAAACACCATGCACAACATCGTTAGCACTCCTACTAAGAAGATAGATTTTCTCTTGAGGATGTTGAGTCTAGGATTAATAATATCGCTAGTGGGAAAGATAAATATATTGAAGGATACCAAGTTGAGATATTAAATATCAGAAGATATATCCTCATTCCTCATCTCCACAAGCTTCTCAATTTGGATGTAAATCACGGCTTCCCTAAGCCTTGGACGCAAAACCTTATTTTGCAATCGAAAAAAAACTATTCCCTCTAACTACAAGACCATTATGATTAGCCACATATTAGCCAGGATTTATGCTCTCATTTTGGATAATAATATTAGCCATTGGCTTAAATCCATCGTAGAAGAGATGAATTGAAAGTTATTTTTAGGAGATACCACTCGACTATCGATCATCTTGTCACTCTCAGGATCATTGACGAGGAATGTCACAATAGTAAATCTGATCTCTTTTGTTGCTTTGTGGACTTTACAAAATCCTTTGACACTGTTCCTTGGGATAAGATTTGGAAAAGACTTGATGAGATAATGATTCCTCCTGAATTTAATTTTGTTGTGATTCGCCTCTATGAGACGATTTTTTCCAACTTTAAAACAAACGAAGGGTGGTCTAAAGGTATTAAATGCAATATCGGGGTTAAGAAAGGGTGTCCACTTTCCCCTACCATTTTTGGTATTTACACCAATAAGATAAAGGAGTGTTTGGAAATAACAAGATGCAAGGTGAACGATCTTGTTGGTATTATTATTACTCTTCTCCTCTACGTCGATGATATAGTTCTTCTTGCTAGAAGCCATGAGGATTTAGACAAGAAACTTAAGACTGTTCATGAATATTGCTCCAAGATGGGTATGACAGTTAATACCAACAAGAGTAAAATCATGACAATTAAATTCCAAAAGATCACACATGGAAATTCCGTCTATGATAACAATGGCTTGGAACAAGTCTCTTCTTATAAAAATTTGGTTATTGATATTCCTTATCATATCAACTATAATTTCAACATTGAGAAAAGGATTATTGGAGGCTATAAATCTTATTATGAGCTTGAAAACAATTGTAAGGTTGTTGATATTTGTACTTGGATCAAAAAGAGTTCCTCTTTGAGATCCTTGTCACCCCTATTGTCTTATACGAATGTGAATTATGGGGTTGCAGTATATCCAAAGAGTTGCGGAGAAAGATTGAGATGATTCAAAATAAATTCATAATGTAAATCTCAATATCAAGAGAAATAACCCCTACCTTATTCCTCGCCCCCCCTAGAATTTTCCATCTGTTCACATTCATTCCCTCTTATGTATATATTTTAGTGAAATCCGACTTAACTCATCGATTTATCCGGATGATGAACCACGGTGGAGTAGTTCGAAACGTCGACTCATACAAAAATGGATGCGATGAATCTGGAAGATAATTCTATACACAATGCAAATCGCAAAAGACTTAAATCTATAATAAGTTAACCGTATTATTTTTTTCTTGAAAACGTTCGCATAGATTATGCACATAGAATAGAATTAATGGTACTATTTTCTTCAAAAAAAAAGGCACGTGAACCCTACACATAAAAAGATAAAGAAATCATATTATTTTATTGAAAATATTACTGGGAATTGTTTGAGAAACCATAGTAATTCCATGTTGGATTTTCTTGAAACAAAAAGATCATGTATATGCATGTATAAATAATATCTAGTGAGTTAGCATTATTTTGGGAAAAGAAATATGTGTCTCCATGCATGGAAAAATTAGTTACGATGCATTAGATTTCTTGAAAAAAGAAATGTGTTTGCATGCATGATATGAATATTTATTGAGCTAGATTTCTTTGAAAGAATATAAGAATAATTATATTAGTTTCTTTTGGGAAATATTATTTTTTTGCATGAAAATATAATAGCTTATGGATAAATATGATGTATTTACATAAAATAATCATGCACTAACTATGGTATTTGTTTCCTTTTTGAAAGGAGTATTTTTTTACACACTCTAAGATGATGGTTGTTGGGTTAGTTCTTTTGAAAGATTGTTAGGCATTTGCATGTACAAGAACACTAGCTATTATGTTACCTTTCTTCTAGAAATATTATGCATTTTCATACACGATTATGTTGGCAGTCATTTGGAAATATTATGCATTTGCATACACGATTATGTTAGCCTTCATTTGGAAAGATTATGCATTTTCATGCAATATTATGTTAGTTTCCTTTTGAGAAAAAATTATGCATCTACTTGCAGGAATAGAAGTTATCGTGAAAATTTGATGTATTCACATGAAAAACCATAACTAATGTGCTAGTTTCCTTTAAAATAATAAGGACATTTGTAGTGGTTTTTTTTGGAAAAGAGCGTGGACTTATGTGAGGGGAATAATAGTTAATATGGTATGTATCTGAGAGACATTTTCCCTCTTCTTATGTGAAGAGATGGTAATAAGCATGGAGGTTCAGAAATATTATTATGTTTTGTGGGTAGAAGTAGTTGTTTCCCTTCTCGTGATATATGTGGAATAGGGATAAGTGAGAAGGCCTCGATTATCTTTATATATGTACTTACACATGTGAGTTATGGATGGAAAATCATGTGTCATAACCAAAAACATGTAAAAAAAAATAGACATGCTTTGATAGTTAAGTGATTTTAATTAATGCATTTGTAGTATTGTTAAAGAAGGCATGCCATGTTATTTTGTTTATGTTTTATGAATGCACATGAATAGATGTTGAACCATCATTAATAAATATTTTTTATTGGTTTGATCACTATTTGATCTAATCATGATATCAAAGTATGCTGAAAGGACCAGTTGCAAGAAAATATTGTGATGTATCCAAAAGATAGATTATGTGTAACATTATGGAAAAAAATGAGCTAGTAGCCCATGCATATTGAAGGAATTTCAATTGCAATATAATCCATCAATGGAAATAACCTGGTCACAAAGACATAATGTTCAAGGATTTGTGGGTAAATGGTATCATGATTAGATTCTAGCTAGTTATGATGTATTTACGATGATATTTCTTTGTAAGATTTTATTACAGTGGTCAAGGGATGGACTCCCTTACAACCATTGAGTGAGGGGTGAACACCCTCACGAGAATTTAATAAGAATCAATTTGTTTCATGTTTTCACCCTAAAAAGTTTCTAGGGTATATTGATGTTCAATGTTGGTTTTCCCATTGTGCCATTTTTATGGTGTTGATTCCTTGCATGACGTGAAATTTACATTATCAAGTATGTGATTAACTAACTTGGTTAAAATAATCATGAAAATTATGCAATATTACATCAAGAATTTTATGCTATGCTACAACAGTGGTTGTTATATTATGGAACTTACTAATTTGTTTCTAAAGTTACTCAATATAATTATGATGGTTTTATGCAATGGTTGGTAAAAAGAATATGGAATACGTAATTTATAAAGTTACTTGCTAGTAAATTACACAAAAAAATCTAACCTTATCTATTTTTCCATGAGGTTTACCAGGGGATTTTAGAATTGGTATCAGAGTGAAAGGTTCCAACACTGGTGCCTTTTCGGAATCGATAAGTAGAAAATAAGTAGAGGTGTAATCTTAGTGGACACCAGCTTAGGGCTGATTCTAAAAAAAGTACATAATGATATATGCAGTAGACTACTTTTGACATGAGATGCATGATGCATGTTAATAATCGCTTTAAAGACTAATAGGAGATAATGTCTACTTCAAAAATTGTGCTCATAAAATTTGATTCTTTATGCAGATAAAAGAAAATAAAACTTTTGATGCATTTATGTAAAAACAAATTCCTAAGCATTCACTAGTGATAATGAGGATTGAATACCAACTTTTGCATGTATGATAATGATTATGGTAGATATAAAGAACATAACTAAAGTTACAATGCACTACTTATAAATAATTAAATCATGAATGTAAAAGGCGGGGGTTGTCCTTGAAGAGGACAATAAGATGTTTTAAAATACATTGAAAGAACCCCTTTAGATGTTAAAAATACATATTGAGTTAAGTGGTAAGACTTGAATGTAATAACTAATTGTTGATCGAGTCTTGTCATGGATATTGATTGAATTTAATATGTTTGGGAGCATTGATTAGTTAGTATTGCATGACTAACTATTAAAACTTATATGCATGAATCGGTTTTGATTAAAGCTTAATGCAAGTTGTAAACAAGTGATTGTCGTAGTTTACTTCATGTTGTTGGTCTATTGGTAACAATGCACTATATAAATTGTGGATGTTTGGATTGTTACCATAATGGTTACCGACACTTACACATTAATGATAAATCAAAGTCTTATATGAATAAAGCTTTGCATTTGCTTTTATTCATAACAATATTGTATGCAAGAAAATGCAATGATTGAAAATGTGGATACTTGTTGGAAATGCATACTTATGACTACAATTTATTGAAGGTTGGCAAAGAACTTGGATCACAATACAATAGTGTTGTTGAAGTAACTACTTTAATCATTCTACTAGATGATAGAACTAGTAGTGATCAGATGATGTTGATTACCTTGTTTGTTTAAAATTCACAACTCTACGATTGATGATTCAACGGTTTTGTCAGCTTATATGAATTAATGATTGTTGATTATATGCATATACATAAATGAAATGACATGTTGCATGATTTAGAAAACTATGAGAATGTTAATGACTAATTTATTGTTCCCTGAACTATTATTTTGGAAAAACAACTTTATGGAAAACTTCGATTTTAAATTCCTTGGATGTAACATCGAGAAGATGTATCCTTGGTATTCTTTCTATAATGCATGCAAGTGGTTTATGAAAAATAATAGGATCAATACCTTTATGCTATGTTGAAATGTTCAAAACTTTGATGCATATGAAATTAAAATGCATCTTGAATATATTTGAAAAATGTTTTGTGCATAACAATATTTTGTAGAAGGTATGATTTTATTCAAAACAATTGTGACTAATGTTGATGATGTGATTAACTGGGATTAGCTTAGTGGTGGGCCTAAGAACCTATGGAAGGTAAAACGTTGCAATGTGAATTGCAACTGCAAATGAGAAGATATAATGTTTAATGTTACAGTATGCAAGATTGGTATTGTTTTTCTAAAACTACATGTTGATAATTATGTGAAGATTTGAAATGAATAACACCTATATGATGTGAGATGTTAGTTATGGATTCTTGTCAAATTTACTTTACAAATTATGGGATCCATGTTGAGGTTCAAGTATGAATGCATGATGTACATAAATGTTTCTTTTTCTTTAATGATAATGTGCACATGGTGAATTATGTAAATTATTGTGGGAAAAGGTGCTAAAAGAGAATTTCACATGCCAGGAAGTTATAGACAATTGTGAAAGTCCAGAAGGTCTTGTGTTGATGGTAGTTTGATGCTCAAGTTTCCTCTCCCTAGAGATAGATGATATCAGTAAGGGAAAATATCTGGCCAAGATGGTGAAGAGGGGAAAAATCCCAAGGCAACTCTGTTGATTTGGAGGGTGTTGGAGGAGGCCCAAAGAGTGAGTTGTTGAGCTATAAAGTCCTCACAAACATGACACTATTAGAGGAATAGGTAAGATGTTTCCAAGAGGAATCCTATGTTGGACCTGAAATGGTCTCTATAAGAAAACTGTCTGGATGTGAAAATGACTCAATTTGGTTGTGACAACTAGTTCCCATTAGTTGGGAGGAGCATTATTTTTCCACTATGGTTCTCATTGCCAAAAAAAGTTAAATAATCAATTATAATGCATATTTCATTAAATTTAGAATTAAATAATGGGTCTAGAATTTCAAAATAACCAAAAAAATTAATTCCATTAATGTCCTTATAATAAAATTTATTCAAATTTAATGAAATATGTGTTTTATGTGTTGTGTTAAAAATTAATTATCTATATGTTTGTGTAAGAATTTTATGTACACCTTGATAGGAAATGATCTTAGTGTTCAGAAAGGAATTGATGTGAGTTTAAGTTCCTTTATTGTATTACAGATCTTGCAAATGTCTTTAGAAACGACTAATACATTGTGCACTTGATGCAGTTATTTATCATTTCGATGATTAGAGAGCTAGATGCTCTCTAAGTACTTTTAGATGTATTGTGTGGATGTATTTAGCGGAAGCTACAAAAATGTGCAATCGGTGTGGTGATTTATCATTTTAATGATTAGAGAATTTGTTTTATCTAAGTACTTGTGGAAGTATTTTGATTAAAATATCACCTGACATTGCATAAATAATTGATGGTTAAAAGTATTTCATTTGATTGAAAATGTTGTGACTAATGTAATTATGCTAGATTTGTTGATCATACATTACAGGGTGCTTTTGTGGAGGTTGTGAAACCACCCTAGGTATTTTTTTTTGGTTGTCAAACCACTCTTAGAGTTTTTGTCACAACCGATAAACCACCTATAATGAAAATTTGTGTATAAAGTGACCATGAATTCCAAGAATAATTGGCAAGTAACAATAAGATTGGTATAAATAATTTTTTTGTTTCTATGAAATTGAATAATGGCTAAGTGATGGAAAGTAGAAATTTATTATTTGTGTAGTTGTAAATGATTATGATTATTGGTAAAACACTATTGTTCTTTCTTATTGGTATTTCCTAGAAATAAAATATTTCATTTTGAAGGGGAAATATAAATTTTTTTGGTTGTTTGGATTGTTATATCATGAGAAAAAGTTAATGATGAACACTGAGGACAATGTTGTCTTTAAGGAGGGGGAGTATGTAAATCCATACCATAAACACATGTAATAACTCATGTATCTACATGAGTGAAAAAATTATTAGTGAAAAAATTATTGATTTAATATATATTAGAAATTATGGATTTAATAATATGAGATTTGTTAATGATTAATGTGTCCATTATTTCAAGCGGTTGGGCCAATAATTCGTTAGATTTGAACTATTTTTGGGACTGCCTTCATCATGTTATTGATTTAAAGCCCATGTATGGGGATGAGTACGATAAAATCCATGGAATAGGAGGGAGTGGAAAAAATAAATTAGGAAATGGACTATGAGTTGCATCATGGCCAAAGATACCCTTTAGAGATGAAATGGCCATATTTTTGGCATCTCATAGGCGACAACCATACTTCTATAGATATGTTGAACAAGAATTTCTTGTAATTTCTTTCGCACAAGAAATCTAGTCTCTAGGAAGACAACAAAAATGTTTCCAACAATATTGAGCATCCCTCTCTATGAGTTTTTGCCACAAAAAATTTTGGTCTCTCAGATGGATTTGAAACTATTATTCCTTAATATAAGTGTTGTGTTCATGGTTTTTTGAAATAAATTTCCATGTTGAAAATAATTTTTAGTGAGATATTAACCATTAAACAATATTTAGGCATATATGAGATCGATTAAGGCCTATTCAGAGACTAGGTTAGCATAAATCTTGTTAATAATTAATGTGTAAATCGAACATTGGGGTCACTTCTTCCGAACTTGCAGAGATGAATATCTAAAGTGTTATAGTAAAGAGGGATGAGTTTGTGCCACTGCAAGGCAATTCCATTCTTTTCATGTGATTTCTCAATAATGGAGTCACGAGAAAGAATCAACCACTTGAAGATGAGTTAATTGTGATATTTGTTTCTTGAAAACATTTGTATAGATTATGAGATAAAATATAAATAATGATACTATTTTCTTGAAAAAAGAAGGCACGTGAATCCTACACATAAAAAGATAAAGAAATCATATTACTTTATTGAAAACATTGTATGGAGTTGTGTGAGAAATTATAGGAATTCCATGTTGTATTTTCTTGCAACAAAAATATCATGTATGTGCATGCATAAATAATAGCTAGTGAGTTAGCTTTCCTTTGGGAAAATAAATATGTGTCTACATGCATGGAAAAAATAGTTACTATGAATTAGATTTCTTCAAAAAATAAATATGTGTTTGCATGCATGATACAAATAGTTGTTGAGCTATATTTTCTTGAAAGTATATATGATTGTTTTTATTAGTTTCTTTTGGGAAATATTAATATTTGAACGAAAATATAATAACTATTACGTTAGGTCCTTCTGGATAAATATTATGTATTCGCATAAAATAATAATAACTATGGTGCTAAATTCCTTGAAGAGGAATATATGTTTATTTCTGATTGATTTCTTGGAATATATATATATATATATATCTATATATATATATATATATATATATATATATATATATATTGCATGCAGAAAAGAAAGGTTATTGTGTTATATTTTTTAGAAGAATATATGTTTGTATATGCAGTCAATAAGGAATATTGTGCTAGAAAAATATATAATTGCATGCACTAACTATGGTATTAGTTTCCTTTGTTAAAGGAGTATTTGTTTACATTACCTGAGATGTTGGTTATTTGGATAGTTCTTTTGAAATATTGTTATGCACTCGCATGCACAAGAACAATATATATTATGTTAGCTTTTCTCTGGAAATATTATGCATTTGTATTCAAGTTTATGTTAGCATTCTTTTGGAAATATTATGCATTTGTATGGAAGATTATGTTAGTTTCCTTTTGAGAAAATATTATGTATCTGCATGCAAGAATAGATGTTAGCATGAAAATTTTATGTATTCACATGAAAAACCATAGTTAATGTGCTTGTTTCCTTTAAACGAGTAAGCACAGTTGTAGCGGTTTTATTTGGAAAAGAGTGTGGAATTGTGTGAGGGGAATAATAATTAATATGGTATGTATCTTGGAGATATTTTCCCTCTACTTATGCAAAGAGAGGGTAATAACTGTGGAGGTTCTTAAATATTATTATTTATTTATTTATTTTTCTTTTTGTAGAAGTAGTTGCTTACATTCTCATGATAGATGTGGAATAGGGAAAAGGGATTAGGCCTTGGTTATCTTTATGTATTTACTTACACATGTGATTTATGGATGGAAAAACATGTGTCATAACCATAAACATGTAAAATCAAATAGACATGCTTGGATAGTTAAGTGCTTTTAATTAATGAATGTGCAATATTGTTAAAGAAGGTATATCATGATATTTTGTTTATATTTTATGAATGCACATGAATATATGTTGAAGTATGACTAATAAATATTTGTTATTGGTTTGATCACTATTTTATCCAATCATGATCTCAAAGGCTATTGACAGTACTAGTTGTTAGAAAAGATTGTGATGTATGTGAAAGATAGATTATGTGTAACATTTGGGCAAGCAATGAGCTAGTGGCCCATGCAAATTGAAGGAATTTCAACTGCAAGATAGCCCACTGATGGAAATAACTAGGTCGCAAAGACATAATTTTCAAGGATTTGTTGGTAAATGATATCATGATTATTGTAATAGCTTCTAGCTAGTTATGTTGTATTAACGATGATATTTCTTAATAATATTTTATGAAAATGGTTAAGGGATGGAATCTATTATAACCATTGAGTGATGGGTGAACACCCTCACAAACGTTTAATAAAAATTAAACATCTGCTAGTTTTCACCATGCAGGGTTTCTAGGGTATATCAGTGTTCAATGATGGTTTGTCTGTTTTGCCATTTTTATGATGTTGATTCATTGCATGACGTTACATTTACATGGTAAAGTATGTGATTAACTAACATGGTTAAAAGAATAATGAAAATGATGCAAGGTTACATCAGGAAGTTTATGATATGCTACAACAATGATTGTTATGTTATGGAATTTACTAATACATTTCTAAAGTTACTTAATGTAATGATCATGGTTTTATCTAATGGTCAATAAAAAAAAATATGGAACAAGTAATTCTAAATGTTACTTGCTAGTAAATTCCAAAAAATATTTGTAACCTTATATAATTAGTCATATTATATACGTATTCTAAATAAATTTCACTTATAAACATTTGAGAGTTTAAATTGTTACATGTTTGAGAGTATTAGTTTATAAATATAAGTAATTAATTTAGATTAACTAAAGATCACTATCTTTGATAAGCAATGCTATATAGTGAAAGGCTCAATATTATTGGAGAGTATTGTTTTAATAGTGTCTCCTATGGTGACAATGATACACTTATTGCTCCGATAATATTCTAATTAACAATAATTAATTAATGATTCAATATTTTTATTAATTATTATTATCTAATGTATTTGATAATTTACATTTAAATATTTAAGTTCATATATATATATAGGTTTTAGTGATTTAATCATTTCATTTAAAATTTACAATAATATTATGTATAATGTTTATTTTAATTATTTATTCAATTTAACTCTAAGTTAAACAATTCAACCAATATCTTACATATCAGAAAAGAAATTCATAAATATCTTTTAATTTATGAAGAACCGTGAATCAAATGGCACATGAATATGGAATAAAAAATTATCCACTTCTAATTCCTATTGATACCCTCCATGAATTTTAAATCCTAAACATTTACTATTTCTTACCAAACCCTAACATTATTGGTTTGCTATAGCATATGTTGCATAAATTTCAACAAAGAATATTAGAATGAAGGTTTGGAATATCTAAATATTCTTAAAAAAATTAAGGTTCAACAATCATAGATATAAATATAATGTAAAATATAAAATAAATGAGAATTTTGTTTGCATCGACAGACACACAATTATTATAAAAATTAAATTTATTTAAAATAAATTAAAAATATTAAAAATAAATGAAAATTTTAATTTTTTATAAACATTATTTATACTCATTTATAATGTTTATTGGTTTAGCAGGTATGTTGTTAAAGTTATTTTTTTTTTTATTATGGAATATTTATTTATGAAATGTCTTTGTTGTCTAGGCATAATAAGGCACAATATGTATCAATGTTTTGCAAATAAGTTACGAGTACTTTACTCTGGGAAATCAATATTGTTAAACTAGTTTGAACTAGTTAACCTTCACAAAAATTTCATGGTTATTAAGTGCAAGTGTCATAGGTGATGATTGTTGCTATGTTGTTCACTTTTTCAATTTTAATCTCACTTATTTACCTTCTAAACTTTGTGAGATAATAAATATTAAATAAACACTATAAGGAAAAAACATTTTAGGAGAGGTTTTTGTAAATATTTCTATTGTTATAAGAGTGGAGACAATAATCTAAGAAAAACCCCACCATTGGTATTGATTTTCACTATAAATAAAAAATATAGATAGATTCTAGTAGAAGTTTTTTCCACAGGGTGCTTAAATTGATAAAAAAATATGTATTACTTATGTTTATATTAATGTGCAACTGAGCAAGGTATTACTATGCACTAGTGCCTTAAAATCCCAACAGTGAGCACCAATAGTAGTATTCTTTTTATCTTAGTTACAAGAACTTGTGCTATAAATTACTTTTTGCATAAGAGGAAAGTACTAAGCATCAACGTTGCATATTACTTGGTATTGTTTTTTTTTTTTGACAAAGTCAAAATACAAAACAAGACATTACAACATTTCTAACATACTGACTAAAAGAAGAAAGAAGAAGGGGAAGAAAAGGTGATGAGGAGGAGCTCAAACGATCGTTCTGACCAATTTTGAGGGAAAGAAAAAAGCACTTTCGGTTACTAGAGATAGGAAAAGTGTAATTACATCTAATAAAAAAGTTTAACATAAGAGTTAGTTGAGAAAAACGGTGTGCGGGGAAATGCATGTGTGGAGAAAGGAACACATTTTTTCTTCTGCATACATTCCAATTCTATACATCTGTTATTTCGCATAGATAATTTTGTTACATATTCAACCTATTGTTCGACAAATCAACTTCTGGTACATATTCATATACCTATGTGATTACATAAATTGGTAAATTGATATATTTGAAAAAAAAACATTAAAAAAATGAAATAAAGAAATATTTGTGTTTTTTTTCCCTGCATTAACCGAAACAGGGAGGATTTAAAGTTTAGATATGAACAAGTAATTCCTAAAAAAATGTACAAAACCTTCCCTTCGCTTCTTTGAACTTGATTTTCCTAGTCAAATTGTTTTTTTAAGCTTTGATCCATATTTTTTTATGTAGCTAAGTTGATTTTAAATGGATCAAATATATTAATTAATCGTTTGACAATGACTATTACCACCCATTAGGTTCTCTACTTCTTTCCTCGGTTTCATTGCAAAACTCAGTAATTCATTTTAGGACTAGACAAAAAATATTTGGAATGGTTAGTTTCCTCTAATAAATCAAACTCAAATTAAGATATTGTTAATGCTTGGTATAGACACACACATAGGAAAGGCATGCATTATGGGTTATCAATATCAAATTTTTTTCAACCCATTAGGATCCAAGATTCATTAGATTAGATCTCAATTAGAAGGAAATGCAAAGATATTGTAACCTCTGCATTTGGCATTGCTTGTCGCTACAAGTTTGAAATTGATAAACATGATATATAGCATCTATGTGTAGAGTATAGGACCAAACCTAATATTTGTGTGGGAGTATTTGGGAATCAGAAAACATGGTTGAGTTTGATGCTAGTACTTTGGTTGTTGCAAAGATACTTTTGCATGTGCCATTAAATTTTATCTTATTCTCTTCATGGATTTCGATCAATTCAAGCTATTAACAATTTTTGTTCCATAAAACATTGACACTGATCTCTCACAAACCCTTGAATTTCAAGAGTTATGCACACATTTTTACATTATTATTATTATTATATCTGTAGAGTGAAGGTTATATTTTTTTTAATTTTGGTTTTAAAAAATTTGATTTTCAATTAGTTTTGAAATCTTTAAACATATGCTATGAATTTTATTAAAGTTTTGAAAAAAATAAATATTAGACTGAATTTTTTGATTTTTTTTTTCAAAATGTAAATTACTTTGATGAATAATATCTCTTCTAGATTAATAACAAAAAAAATGTGTGGTCAATGTTTCTAACCATCAACTATGGTTCATCATTGGGATATTGATGGATTACAAGATCTAACAAGGAATGAATAATGTGGAGATGCTTCAGAGAATTCAATGGAAAAATTAAAAATAAACGTTAGAAATTTAACATCATTCAATAAAAAATAATAAAATAATAATTTAATAAACTCTAGATATTCAAATTCATTAATCCATAAAAACCCTATGATTTGAAGCACTCTGGTAAGCGATAAGTGAGAAAGCCATCGACTGAAAGTATATGAAGCCGCATGGTAGCTTCGAAGGGGGGATATCTTCCCCATTCTACCATAACATTCTGATTGACAGAGGGAAAGGCGTACAAGGTGGGATTGAAAAGTATTCCAATAACTTAGGAGGGAAGGGTTTTGTGGAAGCCCCAATAAAAATAGTCCAAAATTTTGTTTGTAGCAGAGGTCACTGGTGAAGGTGGGTGGACGAATGTTTTAGTGGATGTTTTCTTGATGGTGGGTCTACAATATACAAATGCATTGGTGATTTATTATCCATACAAGCACTTGTGAGGAATAGAACATTGTGCACTATGGAATATTTATTTGTATAAAATAACAGAACACGGTGCACTAAATAACAAAACGCACTAGTGCTTGAATAATAGATAACACCAGCAAAGAGTTAACTTTTAAAAATATTTTGTGATATATACACCCACAGCACCAGTTCCCTTTTGTAGTAAAATTCCGTAGTGCACATGTAGAAGGAGCACCGCTATAGTTTTTAATTTAAAAAAAAAATGTGGTTCTATATTCCAACAAAACATTAGTTTTGTTAAAGTATTAAAAAACCCGAGGCATCTTCTAAAGATAATTTCTAGGTGGTTTTTAATATATAAAAAATGCAGTTCTATAGTCCAACAAAGCATCAGTGCGGTAGCTATATTAGAACATCCTAGGGCATCTTAACAAAATCATCGCTATTGGTTTTTCAATTTAAAAAAAAAAATTAGTCATCTTGGATATCTAATGCACTGATGCGGTTATAATAACGCACCAAAGGAGGGTTAAACAAAAAAAAATCCCGGCCGTAAATTTCATTTTTACCATTTACAGTGTTGGAGATATTTGAAGCACTGGTGCCACTCTTGCCTCATTCAAGCACCCTGATGTCAATGATTCTCTTGCTCACCATATTTCCGTACCATTCTCAGATTGTGGCTTTCCAATTTTCTCAAACAGGGGTGAATTTTTTTTTTGTCAATTTCGTGTCAACAATGCCTCCCTAATGAGAAAATGTCTGGGTAATGTCTATGTTTCTCTCTAATTTTTTTTAACAGATTATAATTACAAATTAGCTTGAAAAATCCAATTTTTTGACAAAAAAAGAACTTGCGCGGTGCGCTCGATATGTTTGGCTTGCACTGATAGTGATACACCCTGTAAAGTTACAGGGTGAACCACACATTGGTGTGTGAAAATAACACACCACTATTTTTCTCGTATGTTTCGTAAATGAAATCACACCAGGAAAGCTATAAATTCTATATCGGTGTGTACATTTCAAGTTACACCCAGTCCATTTATATATACCCAACACACCACAAAAATAATATTAAAAAATATAGCTCAGTACGTTAGATAACATGAACGTTCAGTTCCGATGAGAAAAGGTTATATGAGTGCACCGATGCATAAGTGAGACGCACCACGATGAAAATTTAAATATGTGAACCAACAACAGTGTGCCTTATGTATGTGCACACCAATGTCGGTGCGATTGTGTTTCATAGTTCACTAGAGCTGGTGCATTACTGTTTTTTGGGCGCACCATTGAAAGTTATGTTTCCATATTTATAAATACATTTTCAATTCAATAAAAAAAAATGTATTTTATGTATGAGGCTGATGTATTTTGTATGCAAATCATGTAGCAAATATGTTAGCAGAGGGAGTAGCAGCAGGAGAAGGAGAAAATGATGGACCAATACAATATGGCCAACCCATGGGAGGCCAGAGAGAGGGAGAGGGATTTATACCCTCACCCTTTTAGCGTAACGACCCGAGTGCTCTTAATAAATGTAGGCCTCCTCAAGTACTATGAGGAGGTACATCCCTAAAGGTGCACTTTATCTTTTTAGCGCATATGATCTGGGAGTGGAGTGTCCAGGATCATGGTTTCTACATCGATTTGAAGGAGAGGTACAAGCCCTATGAGGAGGAAATATACTTTATAACTGGCATATCCAGGAGAGGTCAATATTTTCCCCAGCTCCCTGATGTCCCCCATGGAGTTGTAGCAGAGAGTTAGCTTGCCTACTCTCAAAGATATGTTAGGCTTCATGTATTCCATCCAACAGATGTTTAGGTGTGTGGTGGATAGCTACATATTTATTCTTTTGCTACAAAGGAGGTTAGGTGCCTCTCGTTACTAGTCACCACCATTGCACTCTTTAGTAGTGATGGGTAACACATTACTTTCCCTCTTTTGTGTTATGTCGATTCTTTGATTCAAGAACCATGATGTATCATATTGTCTTCCAGTTTTTTGAGGCAGTTTTATATGGATTTATATAGATTTCATGCAATGATACATGGGAGGGTGAGCTTCCATTTTGCTTCAGAAATATTTTTTTTATTTTTTAAGAGGTTTATAGAGATGAGGCCTACATTTTACTGTCTCCATCCTAGGTGTAGGACAGAGTTCCAGATACATATGTGGGGCAAGATAATGCCCAAGAGGGGCTTGTTGAATTATCCAGCCAATATTTTTGCCCTCGAAATTGTTCTACTAGCCATTGAGTTTTACCATGTGTTTATCTTGTTTCCATTTCTGTACATGGGGATTGATTGGAGATGATGTCCCAACATCATCTTCACACCAATTGAGCCTCCATATGATAGAGGTAATATTAGTATTTTCTTTATATTAATATAGTTTCATTTTATTGTTTTAATTAATTAGAATAGAATTTATTCTATCACATTCTTTAACTTGTTTTGTTAAATTGCTTAATGAAATTGTATAATTATTGTTGTGTACTATATGTTTTTTAGACATCAACACATTCCATGGGACATGCATCCTCCCCTACTAGATGGAGGAGATGAGGAGATGAGCAAGGCCCAATAGGGTGGGGCACATCCTCAGGGGGACATGGGCATCTAGGCCCATTGGGCTAGTCTGATATTTCGGATGGACTATTGTGACATATTGGCCATAGTTTTGGTTGAGGAGGGAGTTCCCCTTGTGAGGGTTGAAGACAAAAACACATATACTAGGTTGATATATCTCTATAGGGACTGTCTGCATGAGATGATTTCTCTTATATTTCATATCATCAGATTTAGTAGGCTACTGGCAACGATGAGGGATGCAAGGCATGCATCGATAGATACATCATATCATGATGATGAGGGTGGTGATCATGATGCTTCTGGTAGTACTACCCCATCGGATCATGTTCAGGGTGTCGGTGATCCTTCTGGTAGTACCCCTCCTCAGTCGCATGATGATCAAATGTCAAAGCTTGAGGATGTTCCTTATGTTTCTCCTGACAGATCAGACCAGCCACCTCCTCCTCCACCTTAGATTTTGATAGATGTTGAGGCACTAGTTGAAAATCCATCATCTTCTGTTGTAGACCTCCAACTCATAGTTCGACAAATGTCGAGGGAGTAGTTGACCATCCATCGTCTTCTACTGCAGACTAGGCTGGAACTACTACGTCCATTGTATCAAATATTTGATTGTATTTATTTGACTTGATGTATTTATTTGACCTTTTTGTATGTTGGTGTTGATGTGTATATCATTAGGTCATGTTAGATATGTTCATTTAATGTGCTTGCATATACATGTGTATGTAATAGAAATTATTTGACATGAGATGTATATTAATTTGAGGATGTGTGTGGTGATGATGTTATATTACAATGTTTGTGTTTTGTTAGATGTGATCACGATGATGATGCCCTCTTAGATTATTAGATTTGTGTGCTAGCTAATGAAATTTATATGTGCTAGAGGTGTATATAATTAGATGATGGTAGTGAATTTGAATGTGTATCTTAGATGATGTTTATGTTTGTTATATGGTAATCATCATGATGTTTATTTTTATGAAATAATATTTATTACAGATTATAAATTGGTGAACTTATATGAAAATTTTATATATGAAATTTCATGCAAAACAACTTACTTAAAAAAAATAGGCAAAGATATTTTTATAAAGTACAAAGTTTAATATGTGGTCTGAAATTAAAAATTGAAGGTTTCTTGTAAACTTTTGCAAGCTAGTTTATGTCTTATGGGAAATGGATTGAAATTTCAAAAGCACATAAACTTAGTAAACTTAGTTAAGTTTTTCAAATTTAAATAATGAAAAATAGACAACATGCAACATCAAAAACAACAATTTGATAATAGAGTTCTCACCTCCTGGGCTACACCTCTGGGTCTAGCTTCCAATGTTGCCCATTTAAATTATATGGTCAAATTTCAAATTACATCAACATGCAATGCTCAAATAAAAAAAATAACATTTTCAATGTGTCTATAACACCCCAAAACCCCTGTGTAGGCTCTTCTTGGGCTCAAAAGGGCTAAAAAAAGGCCAAGTTATGCCTCCCTCTTCATTTGCCTACTAATTGTTCTGCCAAATTGATCCTTTGTCAAAACTAGAAACAAATGATAACCTTGGCAGCATTATAGAGGGAAACTTTCACATGGGTTCAGCCACAAATCCATTGATAAAAGTGAGAATTTTTGGTAATTTAGGCACACCAATAACGTCACGCTCCTAGCCTTCCACCCCTTGGTCTAGTCACATGGAAAACATATGACTAGGGTGTGGGCCAAAGGTCACGCGCCAACCGACTCTCCTCTCCAGGTCACATGCATTGTCATACTTTCACGGGTTGAGGCATGGGCATGGTACCATGTGCCCCACCCATCTCGTGACATTAATAGGAGGTTACAGTCACACCATCCCCCCGCCCCCCTCCCCCACAAACGCAACAACAATTACATGTTAAATACAATAGACCCACCTCATATAACAAGAAACAATGCATGTCCTAGTGGTAATGTGGGAGGTTTGTGGTGGTGAGGTCATGGGATCAAACCCTATTGAGGTTGGTCAGTTCATAGCAAAAAATTTAGCACTAAAACCAGAGCCATGCAGTGCCTTTCTATAGGGCCACGTGTGAACCATTGATTGGGCCATGTGGTGGCTTGCAATTGTCCTAACCCAAATCACCACAACCAATAAAATATCTCCACTTGTCTTGTCTTGATTGGTCCTATGAAAAATTTACTGCAAAATCACCTGCTAACATTAGTGAAACGTCATCATGTGGTCTGTCGAGTAAGTTTCCCAATCAACCTTGCAAGTTGACTTTTTAGTTGCTTGCCAAAACCTTCAGAACATGATAACTTTATCATATGGTTTCAGATTGAGGTGATTCAAGCGTCATTGGAATAAGAATTATGAGATATGCGATTTGGAACCAGTTTTGAGATATTTTGAGCACTTTGATTTTTTAGAATATTTTAGATCCCCTAGATCATTGCTTCCCACTGGAAAATTTTGGACCACCAAAATTCCATTTTTAACCAACAAATAAGTGAGGGTATAACTCCCTCACTTTCTCTATCTCAATCCACCTTGCCTTTACGTGAATCCTTTATCCTCCTGTCAGGAATTGAGTCTTCATGTAACTCATTTAAATATTAAGGAGAAAAATATTTTATAGATGGAATATGAAAATTATCTTCATGATCATCAATTATTGGAGGCTCATGTAATCTCAAGTTTTCCACATTCACAACATAATAAATTTTCATATAAGGTGAAAAATATAATTGGAAAGCATTGCTACCAATCTTCTCCAATATTTTGAAAGGACCATATCTGATTGGCTTGAGATTTTTACCTTCACCTTGTATTATTTCCTTGTTGATATACAACCAAATTTGATCTCCCACTTGGAAATAATGACCAACCCAATGCTTGCCATGTATTTCTTTGTACTTTTATTTTCTTTTCTCTAGTTTTTCTTGTACTATTTGATGCACTACCTAGATTTTATCAATGAATTGCATGCCTTTTTCCATCTATTGCAACATCTTTACCAAATATGAAATCGAAAGGAGACTTTGGAAAATAACACAAACATGCTTCAAATGAAGATACTTGTGTAGACGAGTGCTTCACATGATTGTAGGCATGTTGGATGTAATGCAAGTGCTCATCCTAAAGTTTAGGATGCATACCACAATATCCTCGAAGGACATGCACTATTTTTATGTTCACTACTTCTATCTGGTTGTTAGTTTGTGGATAAAATGTGGTGCTATTATTTAACATGGTGTCCATGAGTTCCCATAAAATTGACCAAATCTTACCAACAAATTGAGAATCTTGATTAGAAATAATATAAGTGGGTAACCCAAAGTGAACCTATACATTTTTGAAGAACATATTTTCGGTTTTTTTAGCTGTAAATTATTTCTTGCATGGCATCAACACACGCATTTGATTGAAACGGCCCACAACAACATATATATAATCATGACCTTTCCTATACAGTGTTATTTACCCTACAAAATCCATAGAAATACTTTCCCAAGGATGAGAAGGAATAGGAAGTGGAGTGTACAAACCCAATTTCCTATTACTTGGATTGCTAGTAGCAGTATGGAACAACCTTTTACATATCTTGAAACAATTTCATTCATGAATGGCCAATAACAATACCTATGAATTTGACCAACTGTTTTTCCTACTGTTAAAGTGACCAGCAATAAGAGAAGTGTGGGCCTCCCTTATGAAATTGAATCTTTAACCCTATGGAACATATAACTTGCCAAGATGATAGAACAACTTGTTATGAATATGGTATTCCAAATCTTCAACATGATTACCTTTACTCAAAGTTACATAAACATCTTTAAAATCTTCATCTTAAGAATATTGTTCAATATAAATTTCATGCACGATTGAGTTATGATTAAGAATAACAAATCCATTAAAAATAGGCCTTGATAACATATTTGAAAATTTGTTGTATATACCTTTATTATACCTTATTACCCAATGAAAATGTTGTAGGAATCCCATCCACCTGAAATTTCTAGCTTGTTGTAGCTTGGTTTGTGATTGTAAATATTGAAATGTTTGATGGTTAGTATGTATAATCATTTCTTTATCTATCAAAGAATGCTTCCATTTATTCATGCTTTGTACCAAATCATACAACTCTTTATCATAAGTTGGATATTTAATTACTGCATTTGTAAAGGTTTCAAAATGGTAATAAATTTTCTTACCATATTGCATCAAAACTTCTCCCATTGCATAATCGCTTGCATCAGTTTGAATCTCAAATGCCTGCTTAAGATCTGGAAGTGCTAGAACTGGTGTTGTGTTGATTTTCTCTTACAAAGTGTCGAAGGCTTTCTAATTATTTCCTCCCCACTGAAAGACTTGTTTCAAACTTGTCAAAGCATTTAATGGTGTTGCAATGAATGAGATGTTAGCGATAATTTTTCTCCAATATTGGGTTGTTCCCTAAAAGCTCCTAAATTTTGTTACATTGCTGGGTTTAGGACAATTCAAAATAAAATAAAATTTTGAGGGATCAATCTTCAATTCACCCCCTCCTACAATATGACCCAAATAAATTAAATAGGTTTTCCCAAATTCACATTTAGACATCTTCAAATACAATTTATCGTTTTTAAAGAAATCTAAAACTTGTTTCACATGCTTGACATGCTCTTCACGAGTCTTACTGAAAATAATAATATCATCTAAGTATACTATGACAAAAACATCAAGGAATGGTATCAACAAATCATTTATAACTATCATGAATGTTTCAGGTGCATTGCAAATACCAACTAACATAACTAACCATACAAACAAACCTTGTTTTGTCTTGAAAGCAGTTTTCCAAATATCATCTTCAGAAATCCTTATCTGATGATAATCACTTCTCAAATATAACTTAGTAAAGAAAAAAACTTACTTTAGTTGATCTAGAAAATCATCAATGTGAGGAAGAGGATACGATTCTTTACTGTGATCTTGTTCAAATCTCTAAAATCTACACACATGTGCCATGTACCATCTTTCTTTGGAACCAAGACAATAGGAGACCCACAAGGAGATCTGCTAGGCCTAATGACCTATTTTTCAAGAATATCTTAAATTCACTCCTTGATCTCTGCATTCTCCAAATCTGACATTCTATACATGCCAATTTTTGGAAGTGGTTCATTATGTTGCAAGTGAATCTCATGTTGGATACCTATTTTTGGAGGTAACCCTTCAAGTTCCTGAAACATCTTTTCATAAGTGTTAACAACTTCAACCAATTCATGCCTGAGTTTAGAATCATATCATGTGAAAGCTTCATATTCAACAACATCTTTAGCTTTATTCATCAACAACACAAAATTCTTACTAGCATTTACAAGCCTTTTCATATGACTAGCACTAACAAGAGAGAAGTTCATCTTCTTAAGATGTGCTCTAACAATATAATCAAATCCATATTTATTATCTGAATTGGATCATTATATTGTATTTCATCCATCTCGATTCATTTGGAGTAGAAAAGGTGGAGGAATCAGCTCACGAGACCATTTTTATCAGCGGGATTAGTTTGGCAAAATGAGGTCTGAAACCTTCTGGGAGCATTTTGAGGCATCAAATGGCATTTTTTTGGGGTAAAAATTTTCTGCTTTATCACAAAATGATTTCATATACACACAAACATCTTTCAAACAACGAAAGAATCATGTCAATCTGAGTATGTAAGCAAATGTTAGGACACTCACAAGTTGACCTTTTTGTTTTCACACCTATAATTCAGGAGGATGTTGGATCAACCCCCATTATTCATGGAAAAGGGGATAGGCACGTGTTTGCATCAACCTCTTTATTTATTTTAACATTCTTTTTTCCTTTTCCTTTAAACTTCCCCTTTCCTTTTCTCCATATTTGAATGGTTTCTTGCTAGTCTCTTGAGGAACATTCTTGCCTCTTGATTCTAAATAAGTTTCCTGAACACATACTTCATCTATATTGGTGGGATTAAACAAGTATAGTATGCCCCAAATAAATATGTAATCCACCTATGTTATTAACGAGAGTATTGTTTGGTAATTTAATTGATGTTAAATTACTACATAAATTATCGACCACGACTTTTAAACTGACGAAGTGTATGTACATTGTATGTGCTAGAAGTCCTTATTATTCAAGTGATTCCTAGATTAAATTGAGATATCGTTATGCACATGTTTTCTTAATAACTATCACTGTTACATGAAAGTAAATATGTCACTCCTTAATAGAAATGAAACTAAGATTATCACACTTGCTTAAAATAAATAATTGCAAAATGATCCTAAAATTATCGCATTTTTTCAAAAGAATACAATTATCACACTTGCTCAAAAACAAGATCACACCTATAGAAATAAATATCACACTTTATTAAAATAATAAAATTAAAACTAAATCACTCTGGCGTAAAAAGAGAAATTAAATCTATAATTTTTCAAGAATCAATGCAGATATATTGTTGGACACCAAATCCTCTATGGGTAGGTATGGAAGGCGAACAGTCACAGAGGAGTCCAAGTGACCTTGGAATGTGGAATCCAAGAGTCACACCATTGTATTATAAATGTACATCTATAGTGAATAATAATATAACACACACTTATCTTTCTCCTTCTATGTTTACTTGCTTGTTTACCATGTGTGTGTTTAACATGGTATCATGTGTGTTTAACATGGTATCAGAGTGGGCGATTGCTGGCCCTGCTCCAATTAGCAAAATTCTAGTGCCCTACTCTGATCAGCTAAATTCTAGTTGTATTCTCTAAGCTTGTCAGTCCATAACGCATTTGCATCTTTCCAGGCATGTCAAGCCTGTGCCTTCTACTCCTGCATTTGACTATTTCATTTTTGCAAATTTAGGTTTTAACCCTGAACATAAATTATCTACACACGATCTTATAACAGAAAATAAACAATAGCGAGAGCATAAAACATAAAACAGACAAACATAGAGATTTTCCCCTGGATCCCAAATCGAGACAACCAGCTTGATATTTCATTATATTCCTTTTAGTGTTACAACACATATATATACATGCCGAAGCATACATAAACCCTAATCCATTAACCTTGGATTAGAACATAACCGTAGTTCCCTTGACCGAATCTACAAAAATACCAGGGGCCGAAAACCATCGTACCCCAAAACCATGGGCACGGACTGCCCACCGGAAATTAAGGAAAGACTATAACACATACCCAACATTCTCCTACTTGTTGTTTTGTTTCCGTAAGGGGCCACATGAGAGCTTAGTCATTGGCCCAATTATTCAACACCCATTGTTTCTCTACACCAAGAGAACTTCTGAGTGCTGACAGACTTCATCAATGCATCTGCAACATTCTTCAAAGTGTCCACCTTTACTAGCAACACCCTTTTAGCCTCAACCATATCTCTAACAAAGTGATATTGAACATCAATGTGCTTTATCTTTGAATGATAAGCAGGGTTCTTAGCCAAAAAATTGCACTTTGGCTATCACAGTCTATCCTTATAGCTTGTTGTACCAACCCCATACTTGAACACAATCTCTGCAACCAAACTGCTTCCTTGCTTCCATGAGTGGCTGCCATGTATTCTGCCTCTGTAGTTGAAAGAGCCACTACAGACTGTCTTTTACTCATCCAACTGACTGCGCCTCCAAATAGGCTAAACACATACCCACTTGTAGATCTTCTTTGGTCCAGATCTCCAGCCCAGTCTGCATCAACAAAACCACGAATGTCCAACATTCTTTTCAATCCTGGTCTTCCTTGATAGCACAAGCCATAATCACCAGTGCCACGCAAATAGCTGAAAACCTGCTTCACTGCTGTCCAATGCTCCTTCCCTGGGTTTGACATAAACTTGCTCAGTACTCCCACTGCATGTGCAATGTTTGGTCTAGTACAAACCATTGCATAAATTAGGCTACCCACTGCACTTGCATATGGAACATGGGACATATCCTCCTCTTCTTCTTGTGTCTTGGGACACTATTCAATAGACAACTTTACACCCACAAGAATAGGAACATTCACCGGTTTACTATCCTGCATATTGAACCTCTGCAATATAGTCTCGACATACTTCCTTTGGTTTAACTAGAGCTTCCTCTTTGCCCGATCTCTCTTAATTTCCATGCCCAAAACATAGTTTGCAACACCAATATCCTTCATGTCGAATTTGGAGAACAGTTGGGTCTTCAAATCTTGGATAATTTATTTTTCATTTCCAATCAACAACATATCATCCACATACAAGACCAAATAAATAACACGGTCACCAATTAATTTAAAATAAACACAGTGATCCTCTTTGCTTCTGGTGAAGCCAAGACCCCGTGTATAGGTATCAAATTTCTGATACCACATCCTTGGTGACTGTTTTAACCCATACAGAGACTTCTTCAGCCTGCATACCAGTTCTTTCTTACCCTTAATCATAAAGCCTTCAGGTTGCTTCATTTAGATCTCCTCTTCTAGATCCCCGTGAAGAAATGTTGTCTTCACATCCATTTGTTCTATCTCAAAATCAAATGCAGCAGCAACAGATAAAAGTAATCTAATAGAAGTAACCTTGGCGACAAGAGAAAAAATATCACCAAAATCAATTCCCAGCACCTGGGAATAACCTTTTTCTACCAACCAAGCTTTGTATTTCTCCACCTTGCCTTCTACATTCATCTTCTTCTTAAACACCCATTTGCTCCCGATGGGCTTCCTTCCAGTCGACAACTCCACCATATCCCATGCCTAATTTTTTTGCAAGGATGCCATTTCATCAACCATGGCCTCCTTTCTTAGTTTTCCATCCTCTGAATCTATTGCCTCCCTGACATTTCTGGGATCATCATCAGTTATAGTTAAGGCAAAACCTAAATAGAAAGAAGATGGAATATACCTTTCTAGTTGCCTTCTTTCCCGAACTAATATTCTAATAGCTAGAGTTTGTGGCTCTTCATCCTCTGAGTCTTCTTCTGTTATAGAGTCTGATTCATCCTCCTTTAGTTCAAACTCTATCTTCTCAGGTTCCTTTGGTAGGACTTCATGTTTAACAACATCTTTCACTTCTCTAAACACCACATCTCGGCTGTACACAACCTTCCTTGTTTCTGGGTTCCAAATCTTGTAACCTTTTAAACCATCCTTATACCCAATAAAGATGAACCTTTCAGATTTATTATCCAACTTAGTCATTTTCTTCTTTGGAACATGTACATATGCATCACATCCAAATGCCCTTAGATGTGAAAGAGAGGGTTTCTTACCAGTCCATACCTCATGTGGAGTCTTATCCTCGAACACTGATGAAGGTGATCTGTTAACCAGATAGCATGTCATCCCCACTGCCTTTGCCCAAAATTCTTGTCCTAACCCGGTACCACTGAGCATGCTTCTTGCTTTTTCCATCAGTGTTTTGTTCATTCTTTCTACAAATCCATTTTTCTTAGGTGTGTATGGAGTAGTCTTCTGTCGTGCTATACCACACTTCTTACAGAACTCTTCAAATTCCTTCTTGCAGAACTCCCCACCATTATTTGTCCTCAACGCCTTTATCTTCTTCTCTGTCTAGTTTTCCACCAGAGCCTTAAATATTTTAAATCTGTCAAAAGCTTCAAATTTATTCCTCAGGAAATATATCCATGTATTCCTTGAGAAGTCATCTATGAATGAAACATAGTACACAGACTTTCCCAGTGATGGAACTGACATAGGTCCAAACACATCACTGTGCACAAGTTCTAATATCTTGTTCACCCTCTTAGCACCAGAAGGAAAACTCACCCAATTCTACTTCCCATATACACAATGTTCGCAGAAATCGAAATCCAGAGAGTAATTAGACATACCTTCTACCATACCATTTCTATGAAGTATCTGAAGGCCCTTCTCTCTAATATGTCGAAGCCTTTGATGCCATAGCATGGTATTTTCTCCAGAGACAACTAGGCTTTCCGCTCCACTTTCAGGAACCACAGAACTGTTACACCCATCAATAACAGTGCTACCTTGTAGCTTGTACAGTGTTCCAGTCCGAGATCCCCGCATTAATACCAGTGCTTCCCGAACCATCTTGCAGGCATCTTTCTCGAACACTGTTTTTACACCTGCATCATCTATCTTGCTTATAGAAATCAGATTTCTGGCTAATGCAAGAATATGCAGAACACCAGGAAGTGTTCTAATCCTTCCACCTTGCAGCTTCAACTTCACCTTTCCATGTCCGACAATTTTGGCCTTCCTATCATCCCCTAGGAAGACATCACTGCCATCATATTTCTCATACTCACAGAACCACTCTCGATGGGGAGTGAAGTGATAGGATGCACCTGAGTCAATCAACTATGACTCATGATCTACATGTGTATTTTAAGAAGAAGCCAAATACACATCCCCACCTTCATTCGAGGTGGTTTTTTCCTCTATAGAAGGAGCATCATCAGATCCCTTTCCTTTCTCAGGAGCTTTGGATCTGCACTCCCTTTTGTAGTGCCCTTCCTTTCCGCATTTCCAGCATACCTTTACAAACTTTCCAGGAGATTTAGATCTCCCTCTAGATTTGGATCTCCCACTCGAAACCTTATTCTTGTTTCTGTTTTGGGACCTTCCTCGTACAAATAATGCATCTCCATTCTGGACCTCCATATTTCTCCGTCTCATTTCCTCCGACAACAAGGCTGAGACAATGTCATCAAAATTCAAGGTAGTTGTATTGCTACCTATTCCAATAACCAGACTGTCCCACAAGTCTGGTAGAGAACACAACAAACTAATGCACTTATCTTCATCTTAGATTTTAATATCAATAGATGACAGCTGACTTACCACAATATTTAAGGCGTTCAGATGTTCTATCACCGAATCTCCATCCTTCATCCTCAGGTTATACAGCTTTTCCACAGGAACAACTTATTCACCAGAGACTTAGATTGGTACAAAGTCCCAAGTTTTTCCCACAAATTCTTTGTCGTAGCTTCCCCCAATACATTCAACAATACTGAATCTAAGACACACAACCGTATTGTGCTCTTAGCCTTTCGATCCAATTTCTTCCAGTCTTCATTTGACATTGTCGTTGGTTTAGTACCTAGATCTACCGTGATCCACTGATCTTTATCCACCAGTAGATCCTCCATCTTGAACTTCCACAACTCAAAACTTTGACCATTAAATTTCTTGATCTCTATCTTTCCGTCACTTGCCATCTTCTTTCACCACAAGAATCGATCCTGCAGATCTCCCACTGAACAGGGTCTACCTCAGGCTCGAGAAAAAAAACTCTCAGCAGCAAAGGCGTCCCCTTGAAGCTGAAACAACTCTGATACCAAATGTAGGTTTTAACCCTGAAAAGAAATTATCTACACACGAATCTTATAACAGAAAATAAATAATAGCGAGAGCATAAAACATAAAACAGATAAACAAAGAGATTTTCCCCTGGATCCCAAATCAGGATGACCATCTTGATATTTCATTATATTCCTTTTAGTGTTACAACACATATATATACATGCCGAAGCATACATAAACCCTAATCCATTAACCCTGGATTAGAACATAACCATAGTTCCCTTGACTGGATCTACAAAAATACCAAGGGCCAAAAACCATCGTACCAAAAAACCATGTGCAAAACCATGCACAAAACCATGGGCATGGACCACTCACTAGATATTAAGGAAAGAATATAACACATACCCAACAACAAACACTCTTGTTGTTGTCTCTGTCAGAAACACCTTACTCTTCAGTTGAACAATTTCATTTGAAAGACCATTCTTACAAAATTCTTGTGCCCCTCTATACATGTTACCATACACTATGTTTCTGACTCAAATCATAACAAAAACACTATCTGCACATACAGTCGGTTTCATGCTGCATTAGCTTCCCTCTGCTCCTTTGTTCCAACAATACTTTGGATATCGTGTAATGCTTATGGTGTGATGGTAGCTCCTACGGTTTGTGTACATAGTGCAGAACCATTTTTGGAGATGGTGTGACAGTCGTAGAAGCATATCACTTTGCTTGTTGGCTTCGTTCACTGTCTATAAACTCTAGGGAATATACGGTGTTATCTCATGTGGATTATCTGTGTGTTGTCTAAAATTTCTGAGTGGGTTTAATAGTTCAAGTATTGAATGCATGATTTATGTTCGCTAAACATTGATGCTAACCCTGCACCCCTTCACATTCCACCTTGCACACTCAACTGCAAGGTTCTGCACACTCAGTTGCAGACTTCCTAAGGTCTTCATGCACTCAGTTACAGGAGCCTTTCCTCTAACCCAAAACCACATAATCTGACTCAAAACAGTCTTACAACCAAATTCATTTAATCAAATCTATCATTTCTTTCCTTATCTCCCTATGACTTCTATCTAGACTCCTTATATATATTTTGTGTTTACAATACCATGGTCCAAAAACCATGGGTGGAGTTCAACGTTCATAAAATTAATCCCATCCCATTACATAATAAGGGACTTTGACCCACCCCAAAGCCCCTAAGGCTCAAAATGGACTTCACGCTGCACGCTCCGCTCCTTGATATCTAGTGTCTTCTCTAACTTCTTTCATTTAGGGGTCCCACACCCAACAGGCCCCCAACACAAAACTGTGACTTGTCCCTAGTCATAATGTTGGTGCGATGTCAATATTTTCTTTGATGCCACTCAAGGAATCCTTCAATGGTGGAATTTCTTCGGCGCACTAATTTCGTTCCAAGTTCTTAGACCTCGCTCGTTTGATTCATGCTCTTCTGAAGCCTACTCGCTTGACTCACACTCACATGTACCTCAACTCGTTTATAGTCTTATGCCCGCTATCAATTGTGAGGCACATTAAGACTCTGCATCGACCATATACTCATTGGGAAATTCTAGGGATAGAATCATCTTTGTACAACTTTAGTCGGCTTCCATTAATACTACCAGGGAATAATCCCCATTCAACTTCATGAGATGAACTACACCTCCCTCCGACACATTCCTGACAATGTAGGGACCCAACCAATGCATTTGCAGCTTTCTTGGGAACTTCACAGACTTGTTGTCATATAAAATAATTAGGTATCCATCCTTGAACACCTTTTTATTAATATGTTGGTCATTCCAAGCCTTCTTCATCTCCTTATGAACCTACTGATGAAACCAATGATGAATAGATCCTCTTCCAAGTCAAGCAGTTGCATCAATCTCTGCTCCATAATTTCATTGTTTGCCATATTCGTCATTGTTGTGATGCGAAGACTAGGTACAATATACTCCATCAAAATCACTGCTTCCTGGCCATACACTAATCAGAATGGAGTCTGACATGTCAGCTTCTTACGAGTAGTTCTGTAGGCTCATAAAAATGTAGGAATGTGCAGACCCTAGTTATTTTTTTTTAACATTGCACACCTTTGACAACACATTTTCGAGTAATTTTTTGATGGTTTCAATTGTGTCATTCGCCTGGGGGTGATATGGCATGCTCTTTTGTGGACCCACTTAGAATTCTTCAGTAAAGGCTTCAATATTGCTATTCAGAAAATCTGTACCCCTGTGGTTCATCAAGATTTTCGGACATCCAAATTGTGACACAATATGCTCAAAAATGAACTTTTCCATCGTGTCTAGAGTACAATTCTTCACTGGTTGCACCTCAGTCAACCGAGTAAGGTAATCGGTTGTAGTAATAATGTATCATGAACCCTTTTTATTTTCCTAGAGGATAGATGGTTCCCATGAATTCAATTGCCCATTTATCGAAAGCTTGCAACATAACTTGAGTGTGCAACACCATTTCATCTCTTCACAATGGTCTTCCAGTCCTCTTACAAACATCACATGTGCTGTAATACACCATCGAATATTTAAGTACCATAGGCCCGATAATCCAGCTTGTAGAATATTCTGCATAATGACCTCTAAACACTCTGCCATGTGCTTCAACCAATATGTTGTGTTGTTCATGCTCAGGAACATATCTTCGTAAAATCTCATCAACCCCCATTTTATACAGATGCCTTACAATTATAGTAAAATCTTCTGCCATTACAACTAATTCTTTCTTTTGATGCGTAGTGTACTCTGCAGGAGCGATTCTTGTTGAGAGAAACTACATGATATGTAGGAAATTCTCATCTGCAACCTTGATAGCGAATAACTGCACATCAGATAATCCTTCCTCAAGATTCAACGATTCCCCTCCTGTCTCAATCTTGGACAGATGATCTAGTTCAGCATTTAAACTTTGTGGTTTGACAATTACTTCCAAATCATACTCTTGGAACAACAACAACCATCAAAAAATATTCCCCCCCAACATAGGCTTGTTAACCAGGTACTTCAAAGGAGAATTTTTCATGAACATTTTGAAGTGTGCACCCAATATATAGTGTCTGAAGTTTTGTAGCGCATATACCATTGTTAATCCTTTGCGCTTAGTGGTGGATTAGTTTCTCTCCACTTTAGACAACTTCTTGCTTGCAAAAGAAATAGGGTGATCAATATCTCCTTCCCTAGGATGTGCTAACACAGCTCCCAAAGCTATGCAGGACGCATCGACGTGTACATGAAATTCCTTCTTCCAATCTGGAAAGACGAGAATATGCACAATAACCATCTTTTATTTCAGTACATTGCAACTCTTCTAAGGATCAAAACTTGACATCCTTCTGTAATAATTTCTTCATTGGTATAGTGATATGCACGTATGCCTTAATGTACTTCCTGTAATAACCTATATGTCCCAGCGTCATGCGTAGCTACTTTACACTTGTTGGGGGTTCCAAATTGATAATCACGATAAAATTCACATGGTCTACCATAAATCCATGTTTGCACACAATATGTGGCAACAAAATACCATATGATACGCAAAAAATACACTTTTTCAGGTTTAAGAAGATCTCATACTTTCTGTAGGTATCCAACATCAAGCGTAGACTAGATACATGCTTCTTTAATAGGCCAAATATTGTCCAGTTGTCGAAACATACTTCTTGGAACTTGTGGATATATTCTTTGAAATTTGCGATAGCAATTCTAGAAAATATAGCTAGTGCATTCTTTAAACAAAATGGCATGACAGTGTACTGAAAGGACCCCCACGTAGTAGCGAAGGTGGTCTTGCTCTTGTCTTCTAGCACAATCCTGATCTGATGGCACCCTTATAATCCATCAGTAAATGAGTAGGATTACTTCCCACCAACATTCTCGAATGCTTCATCTTTAAATGGTGTCAGAAATGGATCATGGACACATGCATCATTTATCTTGCGGAGATCAACACAGATCCTTTTCTTATCCTTAGTCTTCTTTTCTTGGACCATCATACTCAGACTCCTTAACTAGTTCAATGATGCCAACTATAAGCATTTTGTCGATTTCTTCCCTCACCTTCTCCTTATACTTTAGGTTCAACTGATATGGGCGTTGTTTGATTGGCTTCACATCGGGCTTAAAAGTGATGTGCATAACTCCTAGATCATCCAAAATGCCTTTCAATTCCAATAACTTTTTTGGGAATAGGTCATGGTATTCATGTAGCAATTCAATGACTTTTCTTACTATGTCATCGTCCCAATAGTCTCTAATATTTTCAAATTTGGGCTCTGCCTCTAAGCCTATGTTGAATTATTGAGTCCTGACAGGTTGTGTTACGTTCGACATTGCTACCTTAGGCCCTGAAACCTCACACTATCCTTCTAACTCAGGAATATTAACGTCATGAATATCCTCCTCACCTTCCTCTGTGGTCAAATTGTAACATTCACGAGCTTGTTCCAACTACGCAGTCCAATCAGGTTGTGTGAACGTCCTTCGCTCCTTGGTAATTCAGAATACTCCCGCTTTGACTTCTAGAAGAGCCTCATTAATACACTCCTATCCATTAGCCAAGCTATAAGTCAACAAGAATCCTTCCATCATCTCATACCAATCTGTAGTTCCATGGCACAACTCTGTTCAAGATACCACTGCTAAGGTATTGTATCCAAGGAATGAAAGAAACTTTGGTTGAGGTTTTGGACCCCAAGCTGCAGTCCAACGAGATAAATTCTCACGAGGATATTTATGACCATCATAATTCTCTGTGATCTTTTTGTCTACATGACCAAACCTCAACCTTATCAATTTGCAGAACTCCTTCCATCCTCCTAAACTCTCTCTGTGCGTGCCCCACCATCAAGATAATGTGAAGTCCAAAGCTTCATATCTCTGATCTTCAAGCACCTTTTGCTCAAATTCTTCCAGAAACAAGACAACATTCCCTGTTCCATCATAAAAAGGCAGGTCACACACTTTCGATCTGACACAACGCAAATATTTGGTAACCCTGTTACATCGCTTAGTAGTTACTTCATTCAAGTGATTCTGCCAATGCTCCAACTCTTCATCAGAATCTGAAACACACAAACTACCATTCTCCCAACATATTCTACCATCCACGATGGGATTAATCTAGTTTTCATCCTGCGTAGTATTATTATATATTTGGTCAATCTCCGCATCCCCATACCCATGATGGACAGGCTTTATATAGCGCACACCTTCGTAAGGATATCATTAGGGTAATTTTGAGGTCTAAAATGGACCTCCTAAGGAAAATGTACAATCAAAATTCACTTTAAGAGAACCAATCACATTTTAGGGGATGAAATCATCCCTAATGGTTGAGGTGGCATTTCTTGAGTTAAAGGTACTTGTCACATTCTCAATGGTGGATAAAAACTCATGGTTAACCATGGTAGTGCTCTAAGTACTTTTAAAGTCATAAATTCAAGTACTCATAATAAATGTCATTTCACACTTTTTTGAATAAAATATTATTATTTTCATTTCACACTTTTTTGAATAAATTTTAATTAATAGTATATTCTATAATTAATAATTTATGAATTTATATTTATATTTTATTTCAAGTTATTTAAGTAAAAAGTACAAATGCATTAGTTGTGTAATGATAATGATTTTTTCTTGAAGAGCTCATTCAAATTTATAGTCATATCAATACAATTTTTTTATTAATTTTATTTTGGTACAACTCTTCAATTGAATTTAACCATAGTTACATGGATTTTGGTGCAAAAAGTGAATTGAAAATTCATAAATATTATTTTATTGGTTTAGCTATTATTTTATTATTTTCTTAGGAGACCCATTTTAGACCTCAAAATTCCCCTAATGAATTACGTTGTTATAAAATTATATATTATAGAGCAATGGTGACACATAAAATATGCGGAAAAACACAAGCACACAAAATACATAAAACCAGAGAGACACAGATATACGTGGTTTACCTAGTTTGGGCTATGTCCACCCTGAACAACTAGTCCTTCCTTTCTATTATCCAACAAAATGAAGAGCCACAACCTACAACAAATCCGCTGTAATATCCTCTGTTCTCTCTCACAGTATCCATATCTATTTCTCGCTCTGAGAATTACACATACAATGCACAGCCGCAATACAAATACCCTCATACATGCAAGGGGCTTCCTTCTAGGGAAAAAAACCACAAAATAAACATAACTTCTACCGTCAGATCATCTGCCTAATGAACGACCCAGATTGACCTGAAATTACTATACTTTTACAAGGAAATTTTACATCTGTTTTTAGCTTCAGGGGCGCTGCTCCCAAAACCCCCCGTGAGGGGGGGGGGGCTCCATAAAGTCATAGCCACCCCCCTGGACCCCCTAGGAAGTGTTTAATTACGGGTGGAGTTGCCTCCCCATTAAGGTACATGGGTCCAATTCTTTGATACAAAATAAACAAGATAATCAGGCTCCACACCCAACAATCTCCCACTTGGAGACTGATTGTAGAAACTCCACCGCTGCTTCATTTGCTGGAAAATGACTCCTCTTTGGATTTGGTTGATTATCATGTTCATCGTCATCCTTGAAGACCAATTGAAACTAAACATATTCTCAGTTTCTCTCTAGTTAAAACTTTTGTTAGCATATCTACAAGATTCTGGCTAGTGTGTATCTTTTCCAGCTTCAACTGTCCATCTTCCAATACTGACCTTATGAAATGGTATTTGAGCTGTATGTGTTTAGTCTTGGAATTAAATGTTGAGTTATTTTCAAGTTGAATGGTACTTTGGCTATCATTGTATAACGTGCCCATATCATGCTTCTTACCCAATTCATACATAAACCTTTGTAACCAAGTCATTTCTTTACTAGCCTATGTAGCAGCAATACATACTCTGCTTCTATTGTTGAAAGTGCAACAACACTTTGGATTTTTGAAACCCAACTGACAGTTGTTCCACCTATAGTAAATATATATCCTGTAGTTCTCCTCATGTTATCTCTATCACCGACCATATCTGCATCAACATATCCCTGTAGAGCAATGTTTGAACCACCAAAGCATAATGTTTGATTTGTGGTACCTCTCAAATATCTGAGAATCCATTTCACTTCCATCCAATGTTCTTTTCCTGGATTGTTCATGTACCTGTTTACAACTCCCACTGCATGTGCAATATCAGCTCTTGTGCAGACCATTGCATACATTAAGCTTCCAACTGCTGATGCATATGGAACTTTAGACATATAGTCCATTTCTTCTTGGGTCTTGGGGCACATCTCCTTAATAAGTTTGAAATGGCTAGCAAAAGGTGTACTAACTGGTTTTGCATTCTGCATATTAAATATTTTCAACACCTTTTATATGTACTCATTCCGAGACAGTGTTAATTTGCGATTTTTCCTGTCTCTAGTTATTCTCATACCAATGATTTGTTTTGCAGCTCCCAAATCCTTCATTGCAAAGGAATTTGCCAATTTTCTTTTGAGCACATTTATTTCCTCCATGTTAAACCCTGCAACAAGCATGTCATCTACATACAATAACAATATAATATAGCTTCCATCATTTCTATTTTTCAGATAAACATAATGATCAGATTGACATCTAGTATAACCTTGTTCAGGCATAAACTTGTCAAATTTTAGATACCACTACCTTGGAGCCTGTTTTAAGCCATACAAGCTCTTCTTTAACCTGCACACTAATTTTTCTTTCCCTTTGACCTCATATCCTTCTGCTTGCTCCATATAGATATCTTCCTCCAAATCTCCACGGAGAAATGATGTCTTTACATCTAACTATTCAAGATGTAAATATTCCGCTGCTACAAGACTTAAAATAGTTCTGATTGAAGTCATATTAACAATAGGATAAAATATTTTATCAAATTAATACCTTTCTTTTGTGCAAACACCTTCACCACAAGTCTAGCTTTGTACCTTTGTTTTCCTCCATCTTCTTCCTTCAGCCTGTAAACCCATTTATTTTGCAATGTAGTTTTACCTGCAGGAAACCTGACTAAGTCCCAAGTCTGGTTATGCATTAAGGATTCCATCTCTTCTTCCATGGCTAGCTCCCACTTCTTCCTACTTTCAACCTGCATTTCTTATTCATAACATTCAGGTTCACCAGAATCAGTCAACAATAAATAATATAATTAAGGAGAGTATCGTTGAGGAGGCCTACTTATCCTGGTAGATCTTCTAACACCACTTTCAGGTGTTTGAGGTGCCTATTGTTGTTGTGGTGGTTTCTGTTGTTGTGGATATTGATTATTATTATTTTCAGGCACCTTTACTTTTTATGTGATCTCATCAAGAATTGTGCATTCTTTGTTTTCTTTTTCCTGTTTCTTTTCCTACAACTGATTCTTATACAAGACCTTTTCATTGAATATTACATCTATGCTCCTAATGATTTTGTGATTTTCATAATCATATAAGCGATAACCAAAATCATTAACACCATATCCAATAAAGGTACATGTCTTTGATTTTGCCTCAATCTTTGTTCTATTTTCTTTATTAATATGGACAAAGGCCTTACAACCAAAAGGCTTTAGAAAAGAGTAGTTTACCTTTTTACCTGTCCATTCTTCCTCTGGAATACCACCATCCAAGGAACTTGAAGGCCCTCTGTTTATTATATAAACAACAGTACCTACAGAATCTACCCAAAACTGTAAACGAAATCCTGTGTGCAATCTCATGCACCTTGCACGCTCCATGATTGTTCTGTTCATCCTTTCTGACACACCATTTTCTTGTGGTGTTCTTGGAAATGTCTTCTCTTTGTGAATTCCATGCTCTGAATAGTACCTATCAAACTCTTTGCTGCAATATTCACCTCCATTGCCTGATCTGAGACACTTCAACTTCTTTCCTGTCTCAATCTCAACCAAAGCTTTCCATTTCTTGAATGTATCAAATACATCATATTTATTTTAAATACAATAAATCTAATTTTTTCTAGTTGCATCATCAATAAAAGTAACATAATAACGAGAGCCACCAAGAGGTGATACCTGAGTAGGTCCCCATACATCTGTATGTACAAGCTCTAATTTTTTTCTCTTCTTTTCTTTCCCAACTCGGAGAAATATGACTCTCTTATGTTTTCCATAAATGCAATTCTCACAGAAATCCAAATCAACATTCTTCAAACTCGGCAACAAGTTTATTGAGTGAAGAATATTCATCATCTTCTCACTCATGTGTCAGAGCCTATGATGCCATAATGTTGCATATTCTCCTTTGGAAGTTAAAGCATTAATAGAGTTATAAATACCATTACATAAATACAATGTACCAACCTTTTTGCCTTTTGCTATTACCAGGGCTCCTTTGGTGACCTTCCAACTTTTATCTGTGAAAGTTGACACACAACCTTCACCGCCTAACTGCCCTGTTGAAATCATATTTTTCTTCAGATCTGGAACATACCTTACCTCCTTCAATAACCATTGGTTTCCATTCTTTTGTTTTACAAGAACCGTACCCATTCCAACAATTTTACAGGGTTTATCATCACCCAAACGGACTTGTTCAAAATCTCCTTGAACATAGTCATGAAAATATTTCTTATCAGGTGTGGCATGGAATGAGGCCCCTGAATATACAACCCAAGAATTAGTAACATTTTTTGAAAGAAATAATCAAAGCATCTTGTAACACATCACCTGTCACATTTGCTTCATGATTGTTTCTTGTTGTGCGTCTCCTTCTTTTCCCTTATGAGATCTACAATATTTCTTCAGGTGTCCTTTCTTTCCACATTTCCAGCACACTATCCCCGATCTAGACTTGGATCTACCTTTCCTTGATTTACTACTGTATCCTGAGTTCTTTCCTCTTTCCATTTTTCTTCCCCTAGACTCTGCATTCAAAGCATTACCTGATGTCTCACCAGAGCTTTTCCATCGCATTTTCTTGGTAAAGATAGCACAGACAACATCATCAAACTTTGAAGTACTAGATCCAGAGACAGAGTTACTAATGGCCATAACTAAACCATTCCAGATTTCTGGCAATAAGCACAGAAATAAAAGAGCCCTAACTTCATCATCAAAGTTTACTCCTACAGAACTTAACTGACTAGTAATTGTATTAAAATAATTTAAATGGTCTACAACAGATCCACCTTCTGACATCTTCATATTAAATAAATGTTTCATAAGAGATACCTTGTTTGAAGCTGAGGGTTTTTCATATAGTTTTGCCAACATCTTAATCAAACCCTTTGTCGTTGTTTCCTTCGAAATATTGAAGGTTGTTGATGCCGCGAGGCACAACCATAGTGTTCCGAGTGCCTTTCTATCGAGAATATCCAATTCTTCGTCTGTCATAGTCGTCGGTTTCTATGTTTTTCCGCTTAATGGTAGGTACAGATCTTTCTGATACAGATAATCTTCCATCTGCATCTTCCACAGCGGGAATTTTTGGCTGTTAAATTTCTCGACCCTAAATTTACCATCTTCTGCCATTTCTCCCACTCGAACCAGGAATCCTTCTTTCCTGCGAGTTTATTAGCCAAATAGACCTTTGGCTCTGATACCAGTTGTTAGAAAATAATATATTACAGAGCAATGCAACACATAAAATATGCGGAAAAACACAAGCACACAAAACACATAAAACCAGAGAGACACAAATATACGTGGTTCACCCAGTTTGGGCTATGTCCACCCCAAATAGCCAACCTTCCTTTCTATTATCCATCAAAATTAAGAGACACAACCTATAGCAAATCCGTTGTAATATCCTCTGCTCTCTCTCACAGTCTCCCTATCTATTTCTCGCTCTGAGAATTACACATACAATGCACATGTGCAATACAAATACCCTCATACATGCAAGGGGTTTCCTTCTAGCTCAAAATACCATAAAATAAACATAGCTTCTACTGTCAAATCATCCGCCTAATGAACGGCCCAGATTGACTAGAAATTACTATACTTTTATAAGGCAATTTTACATTTGTTTTTAGCTTCGGGGGCGCTACCCCTAAAACCCCCCACCAAGGGGGGGCTCCATAAAGTCGCAGCCGCCCCCCCATGGACCCCCCAGGTAGCGTTTAATTATGGACAGCATTACAGCCCCATTAAGGTACAGGGGTCCAATGTTGTGATACAAAATAAACAAGATAAGCAGGCTCCACACCCAACAACAACAACTCAAGTAACATTATTTTCAAATATCATTTTCCTATTCTTCAAGTTTATTATAGCATCCATGTTGTAAGCCCAATCAAATCCAAGAAATGCAATATAAGGATTTCTATCATAAAAAATATCAATAAATTCAAAGTCGACTAACACGCTTGCTCCATCCATATCTACGTTGATTTTGTATAATCGCCCCATAGGAATGATCTTCTGCTGATTTTCCATCCTCAGCTAAATTGGTGACCATTGTAGCTTAATACTTCCCATCCACTCCCATGTATTTTTTAGTAGAATGTTGGCATTTTATCGTAGATCCAGAATGAATTGATTCATCTCATCATCTCTGATTTACGCAATCAACTGCATCTCGCGACCGGTTCTCTTCTTATTTTGGTACACTTTATTTATCGCAGGTTGTTCCAGCCGTGGTTCTTTCTTTCCAGCGCAATTATCTATTATCTCTTGTAACCCTTCTATGGCATTTTTATCCCCCAAAAATTTCATCCACATTTGCAAAAGTGATGCTAAGATATAAATATCAGTTTCCTTCACTTCAATGTTCTCCTCAAGCTTATTATTCAATGGGAACAACTATCTTTGCTTGGTTGATTTCAAAGCTTCAAGATTCATAAATGTCTTCTACTTTCATGAGTGTATCCTTCTCGTGTTGTACATTAAACCCAACATTCTTTTCTTCACCATATCTTGATCACAACCTTCTTTCCCTCTGCGCGGTCCTCTCCAGTATGCACATTGCTGCACGTTACGATGTTAATGCTTGGATCTTCCTGACGTGGTTCATTCCTCATAATTTGCATGTTCTGAGCTGCTGGTTAAACTTCTCCTGCATTTTAGCTAATAAAATGGGACAATATTCGATTTCATGACCAAATTCTTGAGAATATTTATAGGAAGTCGCAGTAGGATTTTGACAATCCCTGGAAAAATGTCGAGGTTGTTCGCAGTTGTAACATATAATCTACCCTTGTCCATAACCAATAATTCCTCCTTGGTTGCACCCTTGGCCTTGGAAACCTCCTCATGTCGTTGGCAAGCACATAGCTTCATGACCTTCTACTTGCATTCTATATGTGCTAGGACTATGCTGCATCATGATATCATAGCTTTGACAATGGTGTTCATCGTCCCATCGAACTGCAGTAGTTACAGAATAATTGCTTTGAATATCTGACATATTTTTGCAGAAGATGACAATAATCAGTGGAATTTTGACTTGAAACTCCGCAGATGCTACACTAGACATTAGGCTCTATAATTGGCCTAGCACTCGGTCTAGGATTCAATGGACTTGGCATCCCAGTTCCCAATTAATCCCTATAAACAGGGCATTTCTCCTTATAGTGACCCTTCACTTTGCACTTGATACACCAGACTTCTAGCCTTATATCAGGCCTAACCTCCTTTCCCTTATTTAGACCTTGGAGCTCCATATGCAAGCTCACCACCTGGGTTTGAATCTGTTGAAATCCTACACTAGTATCTGCTATTGGTGAAGCTTCAAGCTTCATTGCTATCTTCAACGCTTCAGCCCGGGTTGCAATCTTATGTTTTGATAATGAAAATCTAAGGTGAGGCATCAATGCACCAATGAATCATTCCTTATAATGTTCATCTGGGATCTTGAAGCTAACTTGGCCTAGAAATGTATTAAATATGTGGTCTACCTCCCACACAGTCTCACTAACTAGCTTCTTAACCTCTTTGATCTCTATGGTACATTGGGACTGTGACTTTGGTTTCTTGAGATCAACGTTCAATGCAGTATTTTTCTAAGCTAATGTAACATTTTTGTTAAGTTGTAGTAGTATATTTCATGTAGCAATACAACGCTTTGTCTTGCAGCACTCTAACCAATTTCTCTTTCTTTATATTTTCATCTGTAATGTTATGGAAACTCGATATTTCCTCTGCAAAAAACTAGAACTATTCAAGATCAACTGATCCTTTTAATACTTGCATATTTGGTGGTTGGGCCATGATGAATGGGGGAGGTGGAAGTGGAGGTATAGGTGGAGGCACAGTAAGGCAATGGGTGGTGACAAGGGGTGGAAGATTTGGGAATCTCTTCAACACTCTGCTAATTTTCAAATCTCAGCAACGCACTTCTCGGGGTAGCGGGGTTGCTTTCCCCTGATTTAGATCCAAACAATGGAATATATTATGTTTCAATGTAAGTACCTAAATTTTTTATAAATATTTTACCACTTCACGTAGCACCAGGTTCTCTTTCTGCGAACATCAATCTGAGTGCATTTTTAGTACACCCTTTTCACACAATAGCATTTTAATCTAGAACTCCAGTGAATTTAGGTACTTACCTCGCATAACTTTGAAACATTTTTGCTATGCTTCGCTATATGATACTGAAGTATCGATCGTGAACTCAGTAATAAAACCTCCAAGGATACTATTGATCCAATAATCAACAGCTCTCGCGATCTCATTGTCAACCTTCTTCAGCTGCTTAATTAGATCTAGAGTCCATGCAATAGGATTATTATTGAAACAGCTCATTTGAGCAGATAGTCTTGATATCCACTCATACATCTCGCTAGAAAATGATGAGAAAAACATCTCATATTGATTAGTATAAATATACTTATGTAACCAATTTTCAGTAGAGATGTGTTGATTTTTGTTTTCTTGCAAAAAAAACTCGCGTTCATTCAGATCTACCCAATCTTCAATATTTTTCTTAGATGGATGCCACATCCAGCTATCCCTCAGGCAGATCCTGGTCCTGACAAAAAAACCATTTGTTATCTTGATGGGACCTAGACCCAGGTTCAAATGTGGTTGCATGAATCAACAAAACCCATTATTACCAGCCCTTTCGGCAATGATTTTCTTTCCCAGACCGAATTCTCACCCGAGGCAATATAGGGGGATGCTAGAACCAGGTTTTTGCATCTAGAGGGACAATGGACTGTGGCTTTACAGATTATATTCCTTGGCAAAGCTTCAAATAATAGATCTATTAATTATACAAGCGCTTCAACACATCTATTGAACTTAATAGAATATTGTGCGATCTTACTTAATCATGCATAAAACAAGGCAAAGAACCATAAATAGAAATACACCATGAAGTTATAGATCAAAATCCTTACTTAGCACAAATATTCATAAACAACAATTAAAGTGAATCACATCAACAAAAATGCAGACATATCTCAATATTTATTTCATTAATGCTCGGATCCTTCTCATACATTCACTTCGACCCTACGCACTCAGCTACATGGGTCTACGCACTCAGCTGCGGGGGTCTGCGCACTCAGCTATAGCGTTCTGTGCACTCAACTGCAGGGTTCTACGCACTCAGCTGCAGAATTCCTATGGTCTCCATGCACTCAGCTACAAAATTCATAAGGTATCCTCACACTCAACTGCATGATCCTTTCCTCTAACCCAAAACCATGGATTGTAACTCAAAACAGTCTTACATCCAAATGCCTTTCATCAATTCTATCATTTCTTTCCTTATCTCCCTATGAATTATATTTAGACTCCTTATATAGATTTTGTGTTTACAATACCATGGTATAAAAACCATGGGCATAGTTCAACGTTCACAAAATAATCCCATCCTATTAGATAATAAGGGGCTTTTACCCACCCCAAAGACCCTAAGACTCAGAATGGACTCTGCGCTATGTGCTCCGCTCCTTGATCTGCGAAGTCTTCTCTAACTTATTTCATCGAGGGGTCCCATGCCCAACAGATATATATTAGGGTTTGGTTCTTTGATCTTGATAATTACTTGTGATTATGTTGGTTCTTTTACTTCTTTATTATCTTATCTTTCATCAATAAATTACCATATTATGTGTGTATGAAGATAAAAAATAAGGGATAAAAAATAAGGGACACAAGATATAGGCACTATGTCAGGGTAAAACCCCCCTTGAGGGGAAAAACCAGTCAAAATAATTCTTCCTTTAAATAGTATTCTTTGAGACTCTACACCCTAGACATGAGCCAAACTTTCCCTCCACACCAAGTCAGCCTTCCAGATCTTCGACCTAGTAGCGACAACTTCCATTCTTCCAGTAGCTTCACAGATTTTTAGCAGCAGCAACATCGAAAATTCAGAGACTTCAATCTCCCAAGAGATACCACGAAACAGAGAGATTCCTTCATCAAAATTTTGATTTTATATTTCTCTTTCTCCTAGAACTATCTCACACTTATTTTCCTTCCTTCTTCAATTTCGCACTTTTTCCATTGTTGCAGTGAATTGCAGTGCAAGAGTCAAAAAATGAATTCGATCTCCTTACATTTATAACCTTCTTATGGGTTAAAATTCCTCCCTTTGAGGCCAAATTGATTGCCTTAAGACCGACTTGATGTGGAGGGATACTAGACCACTTTTTACTAAAAAACATACCTAATTACATGCTTCAAAATCCCGAGGAGGGTCAATATAAATCTGTAATGACTAACCTAGAAGTCCACAATTGGGACCTTATACTAAATATGAAGCAAGAATGAAACCCATGCTTTAATAAGTCATTTAATAATAAAAATAAATGTCAAAATGATAATATAAATTATTATTTTTTAATTCTTTTGATGAGTAAAATAAATATAAATTATGAAGATCGAACATAGTTACAATCTTCAACAATAATCACACCAAATTGGAAATTGAAATGTTCTTCACTCAATTGTAATTCAACTCATATGTAACTGGAACTATACTACAAATCCTAAATCAATCCACACTTTGTCATACTATTGTTCATGTGCATAAGAGATCTCGACTTCACTCATTCATCCGATATCAAAATGATTAAACAAACTTGATTTAAATTCAATCCTAAACATTCATTCAAAATCAAAATTGATTAGTTAGATGAACTAGTTAAACACTGTATAAAATGCTAAATAAAAATGATAAAACCTTACAACTTGAGGGGGCCCTCCTACGAGATGTAGGCAACAACACAACTTTTTCACATGATTATATACAAATTGATATAATGCACAACAAGATCATCAAATGCAAGAAATTTTATAATTTCAAAACAAAGTTTTCAAATAATATTTAGGTATGTATTTATCATGCCAATAGGTAGATTTATAACCTCTGTGAATAACTGTTTCAGAGAATTACCAACCTACCCTACTCAATAATAGCTAAAAATAATATAAATCGATAATATAACATGATTTCCTCATGCTTTGCTATTAGGGAAGCAAATCATGAGGCTAAATATCTACGTTCATTAATTTCTCACTCACCTAGTTTTCCTTCTTCGTTGGTTGACTTTCGTGTTGACTGGCCTATTATGATGCTCTTATCATCGATCCAGGTCATGAATATAGGTACAAATTTTTAGCCTAAAAGTGGCCTCCTAAGGAAAAATAATAAAATAATAGGAAAATAATAAAATAAGAGCTATATATTTTGGAGGGAAAAGAAGAAAACTACTTTTTTTTTTAATTGTATTTTTGGCTTATCTCCTTAAATATTTATTCAAATTTCAAGTGTAGATACTCATTGGATGAAAAATTAAATTCCACATCCAATGAGTACCCATTACACATACTTCTGAGAAGACCCACATTGGTAAAAATATGCAGATACATTAAAAACGAGTGTTAAACACACTTTTTTAATCTATCTACATATTTTATCAGTGTGGATCTTCTCAGAAGTATGCATAATGGGTACTCATTGGATGTGTAATTTCATTCTACATCCAACGAGTGTCTATACTTGAAATTTGAGTAAACCAATAAGGAGATAAGCAAAAATAATAATTAAAAAAATAGTTTTCTTTTTCCCTCCAAAATATTTACATGTACCTCTTTTTAAATTTAAAGGATTTCGATTGGTTTACATATTATGTACGTGAAAATTTCATGGGAAATTTTAAGCTGAAATTTCCTCTAATGCACCAACTATTTTCCACCTGCCCACATGTCTCGTTCTTTGGCTGGAGTTCCAGAGCCCATCAAACCTTCAAGTATGGTGTAGAATCAAATATTAGCCACAAAATATCTGTAATTCAATAGCTCATGTAAATATTGAGTTAAATAATAAATAACAATGACACCTATGAAAAAAAATATGATTAGTACCTACTATTTCCATGAACCTTGTAAATTAATGCTCAATTAGAATTATTAGATTAAAAAAGGAGGATGGAGTATAGGAAGGTTGTCAAAAATAGACCATTTTGGGGTTCAACATTCCACTACACCGAAGACATTAAATGTCCTCATGCAAAATTTCAAAATTTGTGATCCTTCTTTATCAATTAGCTTCTTTGGAGGCTTGAGAAAGAACATCCAAGTTATTTCTTCTTGCTTTCCTAATATTGACTGCCATCCTGAGTTTCCTCATCAAGATCATGTGTTGTAAACTTATAACCTTTCTCTTATGAATTTTTTTTTTGTCTTTCAGTTTCTTATTTTCTCATACCATAAACCAAGATGTAAAAAAATGTTATCATTTTGAGTTCTCTGGATTTCATTTTTCAATTTTGGTCTTTCATGTTATTTAAAATATTTATTCAATATCTCCAATTCATAGATTTCTTGCTTGAGAGTGTTTACAATTTGGGCCTCTTCTAGAGGATCAAAATCAACGCCTTCATTTAAAATTTCTTCTCAGTTTGAGGATGATTCAACATTTTTTCCTGTAGCTCTTCATTCCAAAGAATCTATGTAGTAATATATTTGTTGCTAGATATGATATATTTCCGAAGTTTTTCTAGCTAGACATGAAACTGGTGATGGAACTTGTTGTAGCATAATTTGACTGAGCTAAAAGCCAAGAGAGGTTCCGAGTTTTGGACCTCCAGGTAGAAATTTTTGTACTCAGATTTCAAATTATTAATGAATGAAAAACAACCTTCTGGCATTTGTTGATATTGATGTGTCTTCCAGTTTACATGGTGTGTTTTCTGTCTATGAATAAAATGAAGTAATGAAGCTGCAAGTCTCTTTTTACGTGTGTAAATAAGAGTTGAAACTCTTAATAGGTGCTCCTTCATTTTAACTGTTCCTTTTCTTATATTTCCTCTGAAGTTTGAGGTGATAGATCCTGTACAATAGCATATCAGTTTGGGCTTCTTCCTTTCATGTTCTTCTGATCATTTCATTCTATATCAGCAAATAATAACATTGTGGGACATTCGTTGTATTTGATTTTTGAGGGTTTAATGATAAAATATTTGGAGGTGTTTAAACAAAGACCAATATTTCTGTGACATAATTATATAAATGTCTTAAGCACGGATTCCTTATCATAGCTAAGGGATTGTCTCTTAAGGTACAACATTTTTTGGCGCCGTTGCCGGGAATCAAAGAAGCGAAGCTAATTTCCCTGGGTTTTCTTTCTATTTCCTCTGGTTGTTTGGTGAGGAGGAAATATTCGGCTATGTTTATTATTTTTCAGAATTTTGGCTTTCAAAAGGTTTCACACGAGGTCAAATACCTCACAACAGAAGATCTCATAATCCCTTATTCTTAATGGTGAACAAAATTTCGATTTAAAATTTTGATTGTTTATTATTCACCTAGCAACTCCACTGATGAAGGTTTCATTAGATGAATAATTTTGCTGGCAAGAAAATGAGAAAGCATCGTGGAAAAAACATGTATCATAGTTTCAGTTTTTTAAAGGGGGCTCTATTTTTTACTATCAGTTTAGTGGTCTATTTTCCCTTATATATCAAGAAGATTGTTTCTTACTTTATATTCTCAGAAGATTATAAAGTCCGAAAAGTACATTCTTTATTGGAGAAAGATGATTTTTCTTCTTCTTGTATTATTGATCTTGACACAAATTTATCTCCTGAATATGAAAGGAGAGATGGTTGTTGCATTACTATTCCTGAAGGTAATTTGTCTCAGTCTGGGTATAAAGGTGTTGATTCGTCATCTTTGGATGATAATATTCTGCCTCACAATAAATTGACTATATTTTAGCACAAAAACAAAGAAATATTTAAACCCTTGAAGCTTCCCACAATTCTTCATCAATATCCTTCAAAAGGATTCAAATTTTTTCCAAGTTTCTCTGGAGAGGATGAGGATATTTTAGCTGAACAACATATCTTGGAATTTGAGTACTTTCTGGACAAATTTCAAATTATTTATGAAGATGTGGCTTTAAGGATGATTTGTCATTCATTAAAGCAAGGTGCTCAACAATGGTTCCAGTGTTTGGAAGCAAGTTCAATTAGTTCATGGCAAGGTTTTCAATATGTATTTCTTAGATATTGGGGCGATCGTAAGTCATATTAAAAACACCTTTGGGAATTATATTCTATCTAGAGGCAGAGCAATGAATCAATCACTGAGTTTAATAGGAGTTTTCAAAAAAATTATTTCAGCATGCCAAAATAAATTCAACCTCCTGAAGCAGCAACTATGGTTTACTATTTAAGGGCTCTTTCTATTGTCTTAGCTTTTTATCTCAAGGAGAGAAATCCTTGCACTCTGAAACTGATGTTTCTTTATGCACAGGAAATCGAAGATAATGTGTGGGCTTGTAGAAATTCTTCTTGTCATGTTGAAAGAACAAGTTTTGATGAAGGCAAGGGGGGCTGTCAAGAAAACATTTGAATTTCTTTACAAGAGAATGCAAATCTAGAGGTGAACAAGGAATTTCAAAAAGTGTCAGAGGATTCTTGTATTTCTGAAGCACAAGAATCTAAGAGGTCTGAAGATTTTGGTCAAAACTGCGTTGCAACAACTGAAATACATGATAAAAGCTTGGAAGGTCATTACAATTTTCTTAATTTTAATGATTTTGCGAATAGAGGGGAAACTAGTGGAGCTTCTCAAATATGTTTGCAGGAGGAGGAAGATTTTTGTCAAGAATTGACATTATACAAAGAACATCAGCATTATGGGGAACAAACCTTAGATTTCTCTTTTCAGCCTAAATTCCTGCCTACAGAAAATGGCAATCAAGTTCCTCGTACATAATTCCAAATTGAGGAGTCAAATAATGAAGAAATTTGCCATGTTCAAAGAAGGCTACATCAGAAAAATGTTCAAGAAAAGGAGGCAGCCAAAATTTTGTCTCATCAGTTCTATGATCCAGTGGCTGTGTATATGAAAAATTTCTTTGATCAGCAACAAGCATTAATGCGAGGGTATGTACAATTTTTTGTATATGGAAAACATTTATGGTACATTCCTATTTTGATTTTTGAATTTCAGCAGTATGAAGGTATTAAGTCTAACATACAAATGTTAGGTTGGTGCCATTGGAAGGTTGAATTCACCTTATTAAGTTCAGCCCTGCATATATATATAGGAGTTGTACATAAATAAGCTCAGGAGTTAAGCATTTCCAATTGCAGTATTTCTAGTTTGGCATTTTTCAGCTCAAGAATAAAGATCCTTGAAGAGAGAGGTTTCAGAGAAGTTTTAAATTTTCAGAGATTTTGGACTGGGAGAAGATTCAGTTTGACTTGACCCCATGCCCAATAACAGCCACTGATCTACAAGTTCTCTTTGACTCCATGCCCAATAAAGACTACTGTTCTACAAGTTCTCAACACTTTACCACCAAAGAGCTATCCCCAATTGGAGCCAGATGTTGTAGCATAATTTGACTGAGCTAAAAGCCAAGAGAGGTTCTGAGTTTTGGACCTCCAGGCAGCAATTTTTGTACTCAGATTTCAAATCATTAATGAATGAAAAACAAGCTTCTGGCATTTATTGATATTGATGTGTCTTCCAGTTTACATGGTGTGTTTTTTGTCTCTGAATAAAATGAAGTAATGAAGCTGCAGGTCTCTTTTTACGTGTGTAAATAAGAGTTAAAACCCTTAATAGGTGCTCCTTCATTTTAACTGTTCCTTTCCTTATATTTCCTCTGAAGTTTGAGGTGATAGATCCTGTACAACAACATATCAGTTTGGGCTTCTTCCTTTCATGTTCTTCTGATCATTTCATTCTATATCAGCAGATAATAGCATTGTGGGACATTCGTTGTATTTGATTTTTGAGGGTTTAATGATAAAATATTTGGAGGTGTTTAAAAAAAGAGCAATATTTCTGTGACATAATTATATAAATGTCTTAAGCATGGATTCCTTATCACAGCTAAGGGATTGTATCTTAAGGTACAACAGAACTCTTGGTTCCTCTTCTTCTTCTAAATCTATGAATCGTGGAGACTACAGAGACTATTTATGTGTTGGTTTGTTAAGCCTTATACTTATTCTTATATTTGGTGGTGATTTTTCAGTAGTACTGGAATGATTTTTAACCTTTTCTTGTTTTTTTTTCCCTTTTGATGTACTTTCTCCTTTATTGTTGGCTATCTTTCTTCTAACATTTTTTTGTTTAAGAGTCTCCAACACACTTGCAAGAGGGGTTTTATCCTTCGAATACTTCTCTTGTTGTGTTTCTTTTGCAGGTGAGTTTTCCTTAAGGTTTGAGGGAAATTTTCTTCTACTCTTTCTTGTTTTGTTATTGGGTTCTCCTTTTTCAGTTTCCTTGAAATTATTTCTAATGAGAAACTCTTCCTAGTTGTATCCTTTGCTTTTTAGATGGGCTTCAATTAACATTTTCACTAATCCATGATGGTACATGGCATTATCTATGGAATATATTTTTCTATCCATTTTTCTCAAACTATGAAGTAGGAAGTATGGTAATTTAATTTCATTACCATCAAGAAAATTCATCATCAGGCAAGCATGGTAAAGAACATGTTACCAGACCTACACTCACAAGTTATAAATTTATGAAAAATTAATAGAAAATTTCTCCATTTGGTCTTCAAGGATGTGACTAGGATTCCCTTCTTAAAGACAAATATATCCATACCTTGAATTTTAAGGAAGGCTTTCCATTCTTTCTCCTCAATCTTCCGATTCTTGAACCAAATTTCCCCGATTCTCAGCAATACGATAGCTTCTACTACAAATAAATATTTCAAAACCAATTTAATGTCTCCAATCTCTGCTTTGATGCCATCATATGATCGAGCAAAGAATTTTGTAACTTCTTTATCCTACCCATCAAAAATTTCCACAAATTCTAACGACTGCGCTTGCTGCATTTAGATCTTAACCCTGTACATATATTATCTTCAAACTAATTCTTAAAGAACAGAAAATAAACAATAGTGAGAGCATAAAACATAAAATAGATATACACAGATATTTTTCCCCTGGATCCCAAATCGGGACTACGGGCTTGATTTTTCATTATATTTCTTTTAGTGTTACAACACATATATATACATTTTGAAGCATTCATAAACCCCAATCCATTAACCCTGGATTAGAACATAACCATAGTTTTGTTGACTGGATCTACAAAATCTAGGGGCTGAAAACCATCATGCCCCAAAACCATGTGCAAACCCATGCAAAAAACCATAGGTGGGTCTTCCCACCTAAAATATGGTCCAAATTGTTTTTCCCAGGGCACTGCCCTAGAATTTGTGCAGGGGGCTACCTGCCCCCCGTAAACCCCTGGAAAGGGGGCGTTGTCACCCCCCTATGACCCTCCCATTACCCCCGGAATAATGAACAGGGATACATTATTCTTAGAAAGAATATAACACACACCGGACACTACAACTATTGTTTTACATGTGGGTATCCTGCAAGAAATTATTCCCCATTTTTTTTTGAGCATATAATGACTCCCATGCTAAATAATTCTTAGTCCCTAATTTCTCTTTTGACAGGGTTATGGAAGCAATTTGATTATGTAGTAGGTTAAAGAGATGAAATTTGGGTAATAGGTAATATGTTTCTAGAAATGGAACATGGCCGAGTGAAATGGGTATGATGCAAGGACAGTGATGGTATGTGCATGAAGTGTAATGATATTCAGAAGAAAGGAAGAAGATTCAAATGATAAAAAGGTTTCATAACATATTCATTTGACAAGACATAGATATTTTATTTAAATCAAAAATCATGTTGTAATGAAAGTAATCATTGTACTAAATGGCGGTAACAATGGCCATTCATCTTTTAATTTCATAATTTAATGATTTTACCTTATTATATAACTAATATTTACATACCTTATATCTTTTCCTTATTGATTTTGGCATCTTTCCTTTTGTAGGTTGTACTCAGGTTGCTTTAGCTGTGACCTTCATTCAAATTTCTTTTTCCATGATCTCATTTTCTCTTGTCACAATTAGTCAAGTCAACCGCAAAATTCTATGAGAGATGAAAATTATTGACAATGTTGTAGCTGCCTTATTTTATTCATAAGGGAAAAGTGGAATAAAAGAAAATGGTACAAGAATAGGGAATTATAAAGAAAATCTATGTTGCCATGAATTCTTGGTTTTCAACTTAGATTTTCTATATAAACATACCAACAATCTTGGTTTTCACGTTTATAATTTTTTTTTGTTATATATATATAGAAAAGGAAATTAGAAGGCTAAGTTCAAGAGGAAGAAGAGTCTTCCTTGACCAACTTCAAATTAGGATTATCTTAAATATTTCTTATGAACTCTTCCTTTTTTAATGGCTTATGATATATTCGTAATCTATGACCATTTACAAGGAAAGTTAATTTTTCATCATCAATGGTTTTGATTTTGGCTGCTCCATTATCAAAGACAGTTTCAATCTCATAAGGACCAAGCCAATGAGTTTGAAAATTTCCTTGAAAATATTTAAACTATGAATAAAAAAGCAATGCCAAATCACCATGATGGAATTTTCTTTATTTCATAAACTTATCATGCCATCTGGATATTTGATGTTGGACTATATTAGTTCTATGACTAGAATCTTGTTGTATCTCATTAATTTCATTCAATTTCTCCATTCTTTGTCTTTGGGCTATTGATAGATCAAGACCCAATTTAGTTGATGTTTTAAAAGTATTTGTTTGGAACTCAATAGGAAACAAGACTTGATTTCCATTAACAATTTCATAAGGAGTGTGTCATGTATTGTTTCTCCATGTGGTATGATATTCCCAGAAAGCTTCTGGAAGCTTTTATACCCAATCCCTTCTATGAAAATGCACAATCTTGGTAAGAATTGGTTCAATTACTTTATTCATAGATTCAACTTGTCCATTGGCTTGTGGATTATATGGAGTAGTCTTCCTATGTTTGATTTTGTATTCCTCCATTATCTTCTATACTAATTTGGATGTAAATTGAGTACCTTTATCTGTCATAATTTCCCTTGGGACACCAAAATGAGTGAAAATTTCCTCAAAAAGAAATGAAACTACAACATTTTTAGTAGCAAAAGGAAGTGCTTTAGCTTCTACCCATTTTGTGACATAATATGTACAAACAAGAATGTACCTTATTTGTCTTGAAGTTGGATTGATTGGACCAACAAAATCTAAAGCCCATTTTTCAAAAGGTTCAATAAGTACATGAGGTTGCAGAGACGTTTCATTGAAGAAACATGTTTTCCCATTCTTTGACAACTATCACATCTCTTAACATATTCTTTGGCATCCTTAAAAAGAGAAATCCAATAGTATCCTAAGAGAAGGACTTTATAGGAAGTTCTTCTATCAATGAAATGTCCTCCACATGTTTCATCATGATAAGCTTTTAACATCTCAGGTACTTCATCCTCTCTAACACATCTTCAAATGATTACGTCTGGTCTTTCCTTGTACAATTCTTCATTTATCCATGAATAAGGTGCACTAGTTTTAATAACCTTCCTTTTCTCTCGAGGAGAAAAGTGTGATGGTAACTTCCCTGTGGCCAAATAACTAGCAATATCTACAAACCAAGGATATTTAATAGATACTACAAAAATATATTCATCGGGAAAATTATCTTCTACAGGAACATCGTTATTATCATTTTGGATTCTAGATAGAAAATCAGAAACTTTTTTTTTTCTCCATGTTGATCCAAAATAGTATATTGAATCATTGTAATAACAATAACTATATTGTAATTATTCAATTAGTAATTGGTTTATTCATTAAATATCTAATTTCAGAATGATTTGTGTGAATGAAGGTTTCATAACCAATGATATAATTTCTGAATTTATTTATGGCATGTACAACAACTAAAAACTCCCTTTCTTTTACAATGTATTTCAACTCTGCAGGGGTCAAATTTTTTCTTGTATAGTAAATGGCATAAGGAGTCAAATCTTTATGTCCTAATACAACCCCTAAACTTGTATATAAGGCATCCGTTGAAATGTGAAAAGGTAGTTTCCAATTTGGTCCTCTTAAAATGGGTGCTTGAGAAATATTTTCTTTCAATGTTTCAAAAAAATTCTGGCAATCAAAATTCCAAATGAATTCAACATATTTTGTAAGAAATTTTAAAATTGGAGAGGCTATATTCGTAAATTTTTCTATAAATATTCTATAATGGCTAGTAAAACCAAGAAAACTTCTAAAATCCATTTGACAAGTAGGAATTGATAATTTAGAAATGACTTCTACTTTGGATGCATTCATTTTTATTCCATATCCTGAAATACGGTGGCCTAAAACAGTTTCCTCAGTAAACATCATAAAAAAAAATTCATGGCTTGATGATATATTTTCTTCTTTACATCTAATGAGAACTTTTTCCAAATTTTTAAGAGATTCTTCAAAAGAGTTTCCATATACAGTAAAATAATCCATGTAAATTTCCACACAATCATGAGAAAAAGTCACTAGAATTGTCCTTTGGAATGTTGTGAGTGCATTACATAACCCAAAAGGAAGTACTCGGTAAGCATAAGTTCCCCATGGACAGGTAAAGGTTGTTTTATTTTGATCTTCTAGAGCCACTTGGATTTGTTTATATCGACTAAAACCATCCAAGAATGAAAAAAAAAATTTCCTTGCCAATGTATCAAGGACTTGATCTATAAAAGGAAGTGGAAAATGATATTTTAAAATAGCTTTATTCAATTCACTATAATTAATGCATACTCTCCATTTTCCATTCTTTTTTGGAACAATTACCAATGTTGAGACCCACTGGTTATCTGATATTGGGTAAATGAAATTCACATTTAAATTTTTTTATAGTTCTTCTTTAACAATTTCCCTTAGGTTTGGATTCATCCTCCTCTGGGGTTGTCATATTGGTCTGGAATTTTCTTCAATATAAATATGATGCATAGAAGTGTTAGGATCAATTCCTTTCATATCAATGTATACCCATGCATGATCAGAGGAATGTTCTTGTAACATTTTCACTAATTCCTTATTTTCAAATTCTTCCATGTTATCATTAATATTCAAAGTTTCCCTAGAAACATTTATATTAAAGAATTGCCAAATTTCTCCATAGAATGTAAATCCATTTGACAAAATGATGAATATTGAATATTACATTGTTCTTGAAAAAAATTATTTCATTCACAATATGAGGAAGTTTCATTATTTTCCATTAAATTCAAAATGTGATCTTCTTCATCTATTTATGAAGTAGAAAAATTTGGTCATATATCAAATTTTTCATTATTATTATTTTTTTTTTTTTTTTTTTTTTTTTTTTTTTTTTTTTTTTTTTTTTTTTTTTTTTTTTTTTTTTTTTGGAGGATACAATGTGAATTTATTTTTCGATCTTCCATCATAGATAAACATATCACCAGATATACAACATATAAAAGCATCATTTGTAGCTAATCATGGTCTACCTAGAATCAATGGATGTCCTTCTAGATTATTCTTGGGTGTTAAGATCATAAAGTCAACAGGATATTCCCAAGAATCTAAGGATACAAACACATCTTCTAACACACCACTAGGTTTGATAACAAATTTTTCTTCTAATTGCAATAGTGTTGGTGCATATTGAATATTAGGAAGTTTCAATTGATCCATAGTTTTTTTACTCTTGATATTGATAGCTACTCCTAAATCAATCAATATGTTTGGAATCTCACTACCATTAATATGTTTTTTCACAATGGGACTTCTTGGATCTATATTTTTCTGAACTATTGTCTTTCCCATCATGATATCTGCAATTTTCCCAACTAACTAGATTCTTTTAACTTATTTTCTTTTTCTTCCTGGTTTATTAATACTTAACTCCCTGATTGTCTTTGCAAATATTGGTATTTATTTGATAGCTTGAAATGAAGGAATTTTATACAAACATTCTTTAGTTCATCTATCATTTCGTAATGTTTCTCTACCCCTTTGTCAATTTTCAATCCTTTAGGAAAAGGTGGATTTTGAACAGAAACTAAAGGTTTTTCTATAATGGGAGTTGATTTTATTGTAGTATCATCGAAATGTATAGGGGTGGTTTGTTTTTTATGATATTCCTCTTGATGAAGAGATATCTTTTCATCATAAAGGTCTTCCTTCTCATATTCTTGGATAACAACAGATGGTGACTTATTTTCCAATACTCTACCACATCTAAGTTGAACATTGTTTATATGTAATGGAGTTATCATGTGAGTTTAGAAATTATGCACTTCTATGTTGTAAACAGGTTGTGAGTTTTTATTATTTGGATTTGGAAGTGGTTGAGAAGGAAGTTGATTTTGATTTTTTGGAAATGGTAATGAAAGTTGTGGGTTTTTATTTTGAGTTTGAGAGGGTTGAACAGGACGAGGAAAATAATTTGGTGGAAAAACAAGGTAAGGTTGTTGAAATTGAGGGTATTGAGGACACTTTCCATAAGGATTTTCCCATCCTTGTGCCCAAGGTTGAGGCCAAGGTTTCCAAGGCATTAGTGCAGCCCAATTACTTTGTGGTGGTTGTGCATATGTTTGAGTGCTAAAACCTTGAGTGATATTTGATTGTGGATTTTCCCATGGTCTCTTAGCAATAAAACAAAGAGGTTCTATTTTATTTAGTATTAATTCCTCTTGATAAACAACTTTAAGACCTGGTATTGAATGAAATTCCTTTATATCATGATTTTCTACAAATATAACATGGTTTTCTACACTTTTTAATTCAAGAGGGCATTCTCTCAAGGCATGCTTCTTTCTACATTTTGGACAAAAGATAGATAATGTAACATTTTCAGCGTTTTGCTTGTTTTTTATTTTAAGGGTATCTATTTGTTGCAATATCGCAAAAGGGAGAATGCAGTAATACTCAAACACAATGTAAGAACTGCAACAAAGTAAACAATAAATCTAAATACAACATCAGAATGTACAAAGAAGCTGAGCCATTTTATTATATGGGAGGTGATTAGCAAGTACAATAGTGCTCAAAATATGGGACACTCAAGCCAAGGGATGGCCTAGAATGACCTTGAAATGGTTCCATAAGAGGGACTACGTAACTGCTAAACTGCTGGAAGGTAAAATGCATTGTCCCTACTGGGAAAGAGATAGACATCAACTAAAAAAAGATGTAAAGTTAGATCTAGGCAATTTGGGGGCTCTGATGATGCTAAAAATGTAGATCTGGGCTCTATGATGGATGCCCAAGATAACCCAGAAAGGGTTTCTCAGATCTGTCAATATAAGAAAACCACCATCTTAGGGCTTCACATATACACTGTTGGGTATGCATATCTGAAGCTAGATTTGATGATATGATGGCTGCAATGATGCACAATCAGATCCATGCAAGAAGGGATGATCCCTTCACTAGATCCTTGGGTTAAAAGCTCAAGATCTAGCTCCTCCAATCTCCTCCGCTGAAAATAGTTGCTAGATGAAAAACAACTTTAGAAAATTACACTGTAAGAGAGGGAGGCTCAATAGCCTGTTATTAGATATGTCAACTCAGCTCCTAAGTGATGGGAACAATAGATCCAATGTGAGGAGATGATCCCTCATAGGATTTCCAGCTGAAATACTGGAAACTTCCTTCCTCCAATAGATCTACAGGACTGGACTGCGCAATCCTTGAAGGGACTGTTGCTGCATGGAGTTAAAACCTAATGGCCTGAATGTTGCATATATATCTGCTGCTCCTGCAGGACTGAATGTGAAGAACAAAGTGGTAAGATGAATCCTCCATTGGTTTCCTAGTTGAATGCTAGAAACAACCTCCTGAAGATGGAACCAATGCCTGATAAGGAATGTAGTATAACCCTCTTCCTTGGAGATCACTCAAGGGAAGAGGTGGGATTCTCGCTCGGGAACACATTGTGCTAAACAGCACTGCAAACTTAGCTCAAGAACTCAAGAATGCATAGAGTTGTCCTAAGACAAATCTAGATCTAAACAGATCAAGAAATGAATAATCAAAATCATACCCTCTATTGTTCCTTCACCTTCATTATATAGATCATGAGCCTTCCATAGCCTAGGCCCACTCCAAAACTACATTTTACATGTGGAAATAAGTCTCCATGGTTGACTGCGTTGTTTCTCCATGTACTCCATCATGTGTGCATTAAATGCATCACTTCCTCTACTAACCAATCATAATTGCTTTATGATCTTACTTTGAATGCACTATGATCTCAGTTGACCTTATCAAATATCCTCATGATTTTACATTTAAGATCCATGATCTTATTTGACTGTTTCATAATCCATAATCTATCTCATAAATGAGACATGTTCTCCATTAATGAAGTTGCTCCACTACTCCATGATTTTAGATCTAGATCTCGAATATCCACATACGCACATTAAAAGTGGACTTTTTTCATATTCGAGGTTTGCGGGTCCTTCCATCCTTTTATTTAGTTAATTTATTAAGTTTATTAAGAATTCTAATATTCCAAATAACATGTGAAAATTTTGGAATATTACATTTGTTCACTAAGACTCCCCAAAACATCTGTTTTGAAATTTTTAAGAAAATTTTCTATTTCAGCCCTACTTACTATCCTAGTTGTAGATCTGTTAATCCTATGCATAACGGGATCTCTTGGATCTTTCCCAGTTATTTCCTGTCCTTTTGAAATGTGTATGCATAACTCACAAATATCTCCAAATGATAACTGCGAAATATCTCCTTTACCCATCAAATTGAGAATATCTATCCACTCATCTTTGATAGATTTTAGCAAGAGAAATTTCAAAGTTTCTTCATCTAGAGTATATTTTTTAGCCCTTTTAACATTATAAGAAAACTTTCAACAAAATCCTCAAGATTTTCATCCTCTTTTTGCATCATTTTAAAGAATTCATCTTGAAGGTTATGAGGCATACAATAGTCTTTGTATTTTTCTAAGAATTCATTTTTCATTTGTTACCATGTTCTTATAGAATGTTCTCCTAAGCCCATAAACCATTTTAATGTTGCATATTTTAGAGTGGATGGAAATAATTTCAAATTTTTAGTATCAATCAAGTAGTCATAGGATCTACACAAAAATTCAAAATCAAAGAGAAATGTTTTAGGACCCTCATTTCTTAATCCATGGAAATTAGGGAGGATAGAGGGTGAGATATTTTTCATTGTGGTTGTGGTATCTTCATCAAAGATGGTAAATCCAAAAGGTTATGGATATCCTCTACCAAATCCTCTTCCTTTTCCTCCACCTCTTCCACCTATTCTTCCACCTCCAATCCTAGGTTGTTCACCATCCACATTATGTACTTCTCCTTCTCCTTCTCCTACCATTGTATATTCCTCATAGCTAATATAAGGTTCCAAAATTTGATATTCTATTTCCTCCTTTGGTTCTTCTCTCAATGGAATGTTAAGATAAGGTTCTTCTTCTTATTCTTCTTCACTATGGATCTCCAGTTCTTATCCTAGAAGTTGTTCTCCAGTTAAGGATAGAAATATTACTCCTTCCATTGGGGATGTAGGATGTTCTTCTTCTACTAAGAATTCAGTAGAGGAAGTTGGTGAATCTCTAGGTTGGATTTCATATCTATGTACCTCAGGAAGTGTATGTCTGCTTGCAATTTATGGAATATTAGTTTGTGTGGATGGTGTGGCACTACGAGGTCGTGGTGGGGTGAGTGATGATGTTGGAATCAAACTAATACCTCTTGCAAATATACCCCTAGAATATATTTCCCTATGCATATCATAGATATATATATATAATGAAAAGGAAAAGATTCCTATATACACTTCCCCAACAATGATGCCAAAATTTTGGGTAATTTAATTGATGTTAAATTACTACATAAATTATCGACCAAGACTTATAAACTTACAAAGTGAATATGTGCTATAAGTGCTATAAGTCCTTATTATTCAAGTGATTCCTAGATTAAATTTAGATATCCTTATGCACATTTTTTCCTAATAGCTATCACTCTTACATGAAAGTAAATATGTCACTCCTTAAAAAAATGAAACTAAGTGGTGTAGGTCTAACCATGGGGTCTACAAATTAATACAAAACATAATTCTGAAATTCCACACCAAGCATATGCTCATAAGATCTCTGAAATAATTCATTAATAAAAAAAATATTTAAAGGAGGATTCTTGGCCTAACATTGGCCTCACATTACTCACACTCACTCAATCACTTCTACATACATCTATGCCCCATGGGCTCCCCTTAATTTATACAAATATATTATAACCCAAGGTACATTCTAGATCCCTAAACTAACTCCCAAAATATATCTCTTGAGCCATTATATCTCTCATCCAATCCCTTATCCCTAGATAAGAGCTAACTATGTCTTAAATCTCTCAAACCTTCCACAATACTCTCGAATCTTCTCCTATTTACAAGAATTATAGTTTTCTCCTAAAAATTTAGGAAAAATAAATTAAATAATTAATCCTCATTTCGTAACTAACTCCTCTAGTAAAAAATTGATCTAGGTTAGATGCACCTACATCAGAATCCCTAGGTAAAAGAAAATCATGGACTCCCTACATATGTGACTCATAACTGATTATACATCCTCCTGGATCCAAAAATTTCATTTGCAGTAAATCAATTGTTTTTTCATGTTGTTGATGTTCTGTGGTTGTCTTTTCATGTCTTCCAGGCTTCCAAATTTTATGTTGTAGTTGTCCTCCTTTGCTGATGTATACCCGAGAAGTCAAATGTATCATGTTGTTGTATTTCTGCCTCATGTTGTTTTCTATCTGTCTCATCTTGCAATATCTTGGTTTATGCGTTTTTTCCTTAATTATTAAATTCAATATCTAACTTTTCTTTTGGCTGGTGTGCATTATTGTTTCTTTGTTGATCTTTGTTTTCCATCTCTATGCGTCCCCTGCACCAGAGTTGTTAATTTGAAGGGTCTATTGTAGTCCACCATAATTTCTTTGACATCATACTCTAGCTTCCGATTATCCAACCATTCTTCTAGGAACTTTAGTTCTACTGCAATATCTCTCATGTTGACATGTGACCCATTTATTTTGATGATCTTTTTCCATTCATCAACAACTTCTATTGTTTTTTCATTTTTAACATCCTTAGGCTTCATTTATTTATCATTTTTTTTCATCATTACTACACACAAAGTCAACTCAGTAGCATATCCTGCATCCACACACCAATTGTTAGATTTAAAAACATAAGGCTCAACAGAGGATTATGTCTTCAAGTCTTCATGCTGATATTCCAAATATTTTGTGGCGCCATCTGTGGGAATCGAACCCACATCCACATCATCACCATCGTCACCAAAAAATGCTCCTTTCTCGGGTTCACAAATATATAATTTTTTTCTGGAGTTTCTCTACTTCCCTTAACAAAAAAAAAAATCTTGTGTTTATGTCCCAACTTCTTAATTGGCCATTTAACTGTTATATATATTACCCATCCATGTATCTGATTTTTTAGTAGCTCAATCAATATGTCAAGTTGTTCCTTCATCTCCATAATCACTTTGTCGAACTCTTCATCACCAATTCCAACTGTTATGGCATCGTTGTGGCTTTTCTCTGAATTCTAAAAATTACTATCCATAGTCATCTTCATCTTCTTCCTCTTTCATGAACTTCACCTTTTCAATATAAGCTGTAGTCGAACTAACACTTTACCAAGTTAATCCTTTTGAACTTGGTCAATGGTTCACTTCACTTAAACCTTCTTTCTGAGCACTCTTTAGTATCTCTTCAAATTGTCTTTACAATGACCAAACTATGGGTGTCAGGGTGTCAAGCTTTTCCGATCATACACCCATTACAATACACTTTTGACTTGATTTAATTTTCTTTTTAACCCCAAAATTCTAAATTATCAATAAACTTTGATGTTAAGTATAACTTAACTAAATCCTTCATTACAATAATTACAACAATTAATGATGGACTTTCACTCTAATTTTAACTACATCCTTTACATAACATAAAATCATCCTCTATACTTACATACCCCATACATATATTGGAATTTTCAAACTTCTAAAATAATGTAAAATATTCACTCCACTAATTTTCTCTCATACTCCATTCTTATTATATTATAATATCATAGAGCACTAATTCTCTCACCTCCATCACTTTTAATTGAAGCTCCAATCACCACTTTCTTTTATTCACCATGATTCTTGAATAACTTGAACCTTTAAATCGAAATACAATCCACTTGATGACTTACAACACCTAACACATAGAGTTTCAAACTTTCTACATACATTTTCATCTCATAAGGAAAGTTTTAAATAACTTTCACCTTTCCCAAGATTTATTTTATGATGAAAATAACATAAACAATTTAATTTCCATTATTAAAATACCTTTTAAAAAAATAAATTTTTAATACTGTTAAGTTCACTCCAAGGTTATTTAATAAGCTTTTTATTTGTAATTTTCACCTCTTTTTCTTTATCTTATGCATTGTCCAAGACTTCACTTGTAATATTCATTCGATGCAATGAAATGCATTATTCTATTGAAAAGATTGCAGACTTGATTGCAGACTTGATTTCAATGGCAGATTGCAGTCAGCTTCTTTCTTTCATCCATTGAAAAGAAAGGAAATCACAGTTCACAGTGGTCTGTGGCCATATAGCTCCTTCTTTATCACTAGTAAACTCAAGGGCTCACTCTAAATCATACGATGGTTCCTCAACGACCATTGATAGCTTCCTCGATGACCAGCGCCATGTCTCCCTATTACTTAACACGAAAACTGCTTTAATTCACACCACAACATTCTCTACGTATTATCATCTACAGCTTCCTACTCTCACATCAAACACAACTTCAATTTGAAAATTATGGCTCTTGTAAATGAATTATCAGTCCTTCGAGCGTTGATCTCTTGCAACCGGAATCACAGTTCTAACTATATGACGTTAAGTCTAATTGATCTCCACGTTGTTTTGAAATATGTATACATTTCTTGGCACAAAATCTTCGAACCTTGTTCAAAAATATTTTTTTACCACCGTATACACCTCGAAACAATCCAAACTGACACGACAGGCTCAAACACGGGCAGGCTCAAAGCCCATAGCTTTGAGGTGCTCAATTGCCTCATGTTCCTCTGGACTTATATTAATGAAATGCTCAAAGTCCAAATTGACTTAATCAAATGTCTTGACTCCACTTGTCATTGATCTTTCATGATTAACAAGGACAACTACTTCAACTAGCTCTCCAAAGAGAAATTCTCCAAAAAAATGTTTATAGCGACAATATTGAAGTGATACAGGTGTGCTTCTCTCAACGTCCCTCAAACTGTGATATAGTCTCCTTTTTATGGACAAATTGTTGTGCTTCTCTCAACGAACATCAACTCAACCACAACAAATAAAAAAAGGACAAATACACATAAATATCACAAGATATGATACCAAAATTTGATACAGGTCTAACCATAGCGTCTAAAAATTAATGCACAAAAAAATTCTGAAACTCCACACTAAGCATATGCTCATAAAATATCTGAAATAATTCATTAATAAATAGAATATTTACAGGAGGAATTTTGGCCTAACATTGGCCTCTCATTCCTCACACTCACTTACTCACTTCTACATACATCCATGCCTCATGGGATCATCTCAATTCATATAAATGTATTAGAACCTAAGGTAGGTTCTATATCCCTAAACTAACTCCCAAAATATCTTTCTTGATCCCTAATATGTCTCATCTAATCCCTTATCTCTAGATAAGAGTTAACTATCTCTTAAATCTCTCAAACCTTTCACAGTACTCTCGAATCTTCACCTATTTACAATAATTATCATTTTCTTCTAAAAACTTAGGAAAAATACATTAAATAATTAATCCTCAATTTTTAACTAACTCCTCTAGTAAACAATTGGTGTAGGTTAGATGCACCTACATCATTAATCTTGTTATCATTGGAAAATTGTACAAGCAAAGGTGACATTGTTTAATGTCATGTAGAAGGATTTACAGGGCTGAGAGATATTAGAGAATCTGAAAGTACTTGAAAATATTTAAGATCTGACGAAAAATTAAATTGCGTAGAATAAGGACTAGCCAAATATGATTTTTCACACAAAATCTTTCGATAAACGTGCCCTTGCGTGCCTTTTGACTGAAAAAGTGCGCAATCCTGGGAGTGGCAGAAATCACGTTCCCGAACCACAAAGGCACACTCCAGGACATTGATTCCACACTTGAAGCTGCCTAAGGACAACCACCCAAGCCTCCTTAGGACATCAAGGGAGCACACAATGGAATAAATGTGGCACATAATGGAATCACCCTCTTCTCTTGGGTCACCATCCACAATGTACCAAGAGAGGGAATGAGGATTTGAATTCTCCTATAAAATGCCACCAAGAGATGAACAACTTGAGAGCACATTGTTATGCTGGCCAGAATTTCCCCCAGCAATATCAATAGTGTGTGATCCGAAGCAAAGATAGAGGGGAATGTTGTTTTCCATACAACAACTCCAGTGCACCATAGTATAGAGAGGGAGACTTTGGGCCAAGGAAGCTCGGAAGTAAAGACATCCTTGCAATGGGACTTAGAACCCTAAGTTCTAAGGGCCCCTTGACAAGTGGGTTAAAGTTTCATCCCCATTTCCTACCAGCACTCAATAAGAGAGGATGTAAGCATCGTCGTTTGGATTGTTGAAGTTTTTTTACTCTATTTAGAACTTTGGTGATATTTGTTTTAGTTCTAGTTTAATTTTTATGTTTGAATATGCATGCTATTTCTCTATCTAGTATGTTTATGTTCTAGCATGTTTCACTAACTTGCTTGACTCCATATATTTTATGCCTGTGACCATAACTTAAGAGGGAAAACCACACCCCTTAAGTTGGTGTGATTTCGTACATACGTGCAGCAAACACACTAACACAGGATTGGCAACTCCACTAAATTTTATTTCCAAGTTTATGTGGTTGTGCCTTTTTATAGAGACCTCCATTTTTGCTATGGAGTTTGGCTGGAATTGCCCCCTTCCTCTCCTTCATTGTTTTATTCATCCCAAGTGACAGACTAAAGTAGAAGAGCTCCAAAAATTTACATTGCAGGAATTTGCGTGCATTTCTCACAGACAGGCGTGCCCAAGGCGCGCGTTTAGAGCTGACCTGCGCGCAGACATCCTGTCTGTTTCAGCCTCTTGCATGCAAAAAACAGAATGAGAAATTTCTCCAATATTTCCATCTTTTATTGCTTGTAAAAGTGCCTGGAAAACCATAATACATCTGCCAACACTGGTTGAGGTACCCCACAGCTCGCTAAAGCTCACTCTTAGCTGCTTTTGGTAGGTTTGGTGTTAGTTTTATCGCAAGATGATTTTTGCAAAATTCACACATAGTTTAAGTAGGGGGAAATTAACTTGCATTCTGAAAAAAATTATGTTTTGCAAATTTAGGTACCAAAACACCCAGATAATTAGCCAAAGTAAGTGGCCCAACTCCACACATGCTTAGCTAGTTCCTTTTATAGTGTAAAATTCATTAGTTTAGTTTATTTTTTGCACTAGGATTTCAGGACCAGGATTGAATTATCGATAGAAGAGAGTAATCTGTGCTGCCTTTGCACCCTTCAGTGATCCTAGGCAAGCATATGGACGCTCTCTATTCACAACTCACCATCTCCCTATAGTTGATCACATAGATTAACTAGGAAAAATTGAAAGCGGCCCATATCCACGTATGGGGATTTTGAAAAGGATCATCACATATCCACACGTTCAAACTATGTTCTTGTTCACTTTTTTCTCATACACATCCACACAATAAGCAAAGCAAAAAAACCTAAAAAAAACTTAACAAAACTCACAAAATTCTCCCATAGGGGCCACAAAAGAATTTATAGTCTAAGTTAGGATCAAGGGGGTGGGCATCCAATAAGCCTCCTTGATCATTATTCATCTTAAAACATAGAATTTGATTGTTTAGGGAGCTTTCAAATCCACCTATCATCCCACGGAAAATAAAACCCGAGCGCAGCACAGACCCGATTCAAAGGGGGTTAGTCTTAGGTGCAGTGCGTGCGGTATCAGTTGGGGCTACCTGACCTGGTTGATACTCGGTACTGTTAGCTGAACTACCAAGAAGTTCAAGACTTGAACACTCACGTGGGATGGTGGTGCTTAGTGGCCAAAATTATGGCATCCTTTCCCTATAGGTGACAGTGCAGGCAAGCACTAGATCCTCTACCCTTACCATGGTGGATTCTCTTCAGCGAAGTGGGGGCGTCGCTAGCTCTTATGCGACGTTGTGCCAGCACTTGCAAGATATCTTCTCAAGGCCCAGTTAAATTTGAGTGTGTGAGGACGATTTGGTCTTCTAGGATTTGAGTATCATACGCAAACAAACAAAACCCATATTTTTTATTGGCTGATCACATAGGATTAATCTAAAGGGAAAATTTATTTTATTTTCTTTTTTTTTTTATGTATGTGATCGGAATTTTTCTTTGATTATAATCTCTATCCTCTCAAATATTTCCAATCCATACCTAGTCGACGCCAAAACAGACCCAATAGGACCTCGTCAATCTAGACATATTTTGGACCTCCCCCCATTACCGGGAGGGATTCCAGGTCTTTCGCCATTTAGGCGTCAAAGATGGAACATTGTCACCATTATTGGGGCATCTTTAGTTGGGAACCCTGGTAGGTCTCCCAACACCACACCACACACCACTCCTCCCATAACCCCTAGAGGGCAGAGGAGTGCTACCTATTCGGGAAGCCAGTTGAACGCACATCAGGGTGCATCGTAGATGAACCCTATTACTAACCAAAACATTGTGTTTTCATAAATAGCAATGGATACAACCTCACAGTCCCCTTTTCTAGCTTCGTTTAATCTACCATATTTAACCAAGTCGACGAACGACCCCATTTCACACAACCCCATATGGCCTCCCATGCCCATGAAGCTCCCATCGGACATTTCAAAATTTGAAGGGAATCAAGCAGAAGACCCCAAAAATCATGTTATGACTTTCCACCTGTGGTGTTCGTCGAATAACATCGTTGATCATACCATTCGATTGAGACTGTTTCAACGCGCTCTAACCGAAGTAGCAGCGAAATGGTATGTGGAGCAATCCTCTACAACACATGGAACCTTTAGCTCCCTCGCCACTGCATTCTTGAACTATTTTTAGTTACCCATCCACCACGATTCCGGAATGGAGTTACTGACCCACTTTAGGCAAACCTCCGCCATTCATATCTCAGACCATCTCCACGAATGGTGCAAAGCCAAACTCGACAATCAAGTTCTGTTAGACCTGTTCCTGAAAAATCTCACCGCAGAGATTTCAAAGGATGTGGCATAGCAAGTGCCCATATCCGAAGAGGACACCATTAGTAAGGCCCAGCAGCTCGAGCTGATCTATACGCAGTCAAGGTATATTTACAATATCCTCTCAAATGCCCCACGCCTGCAAACTTACAAAGAATTGCTAGGTGCATGGAACTCAGTAGACAGTTTAATTGGGTCATTGAACCAAAGTTACAAAGGTAGCAACGTTCAAAACCCCAGTTACATGTATGATTCTACCAAGAACCTACCACAACCTGGCAACCAAAGTCATCACATGCCTCCGAAAAATTTGACCAGTAGGGCGTTGTCATATCACCATTAGCACATAGGAACCTATCCTATGGCTCAGGGGACCCAGTATGCGGATAGACATACTGACGAAAGAGCTCCCCCCAACAGCCATTTGAAAAACAAGGACCGCATTATGCGCAGTCCCCAACACAAGACCCGCTTATGCAGAATAATGCACAAGTGAAATTTTTGCAGCCTTCCAAAAACCAACCACACCAACCATATAACCAAGAGAACAACCCTCCTAACTCTGTTAAGAAAAAAATAAAAAATAAGCCTAGAGGAAATCCTAGGAAGGGGGCACCAACTAGCAACACCCTCCTTGATCTCAGGCTAGAGGCAATTCCAACCGAAATCAAAACTAGGACCCAAGAAATTCCCAACAGCAGGACAAAAGGTCACCTTTCCGAATAGACCACTTTTGTTCAATTTTTGGTGAGTACGATCATTACACTCACCACTGTCCCGACCTCCATGAGATAAAGAAGCTGTAGGGTAACCATGGGCAAGGGGGATCCACCCAGCAGAAGGAAATCATGCAGGAGCCCTTCCCCCATCAAGGTACAATTAGCACTCAACAACAAACTCCCGACAACTCTAGAAAGAACAGCCACGAAAACTGCATGACTGGCAAGGAAATTTTTTGTCAAACATGGAATCGAAATTACGATACCCCACGAGACACCAACACGTTAGGGGCTAGTACCATTGCACCAAAAGCACCTTTGACCATATAAAATATGCCTATTGAACCCTTGCCAAAGATGGCTAAAGGACCAACTAGGCGAGTAGGAAACTATTCCAAAGAAGCCCATAACTATAGCATTGTGGATGATATAGCTCAATCTCTCACTACTATGTCAGGTTTAGAAGTATTATAGTCATGCCCAAAGAAATGAAAAGCCTTGCTTTCGGCGTTAGGTGCTATTGACCCTACTGATACACGCCTAATGGCTTTTGATTTAGATAAAGCCACCCCTAGGATTCCTTCAATGGTCGCCTTTTAGATACCAGTATTGGTCCAAAATATTACCAATCATCGATGTGTCATTGATGAGGTTGCATCCACATGCATCATGTCAAATAATTTTTGGCAGAAGTTAGGGCCCCTCGAACTAAAGCCATCAGTCATCACGCTTAGACCATACGATGGTCGCCCCTCAACCCCTGTTGGTCTCTACCAAAATGTCTTGGTCTGCTTAGCCAGAAAGACAGTCCTTATAGACATTGAAGTCTTTGACGCTCACTTGGACTATAATATACTCCTTGGTTGGAGTTATATGTATGCCATGTCAGCCATCACCTCCTTCGTCTTCCGCACTATGATGTTCCCCCATGAGGACCGCGTCTTTACCGTTGACCAATTAACGCATAGAAAAAAAATGACCCCTAATAAACACTGATGTAATTCTACCCTATGTAGATACATCCAAGGATGCTCTTTTATGGTACCAAGAAAATAACCTCAGCTGGTTCAAACCGTTGTCCATCATAAGATCATTCCTAGGAGATCCCCCCATCATACCTGAGTCATCACTTGATGTCACAGGAGCTCCGGTGTGCATGATGTCCACATCAAGCACCGAAGCTAGCTAGGACATGGACACAAGTAATAATGACACCGAGTCCTTAGCTACGACAACCTCTCTAGCCTACGCCACTTCCAAAACCCCTTTCCTCTACCCCCTAACTGGTTTCATATCCTAGCAATTTTTGGCAATGGTAGTGTTACCAAACATATCTTTCATGATACCAGTTTGGTACCTCATCCCCCCTACTGGGACAGGAGCCACACACATCACTGCCACTGGGTTAAAGCCCCTCAGTCCTGAGGAGGCCCCTCCCATACAGGAAATTGTCAAAAACATCCATGCAAAAGAAATTCCCATTGCAAAATCGATGATTACGGCTAAGAAAACCGAGAGAGGAAAGAGTGTGTAGACTCCCGCCATACAAAGGGAATCACCAAGTTGCACCATATGTGACGTAGTAGGAAACCCTACCCACATCTTCCCAGAGATGGATGAATTAAAACCACTCCTTGGCTCTGAGGCAGACATCACAACTCCACGTTCCCGTAAAAAGGAACCTGACACCAAAAGTAAAGGCAAATCTTTGCGTACCAATCACGCATGTGCTATCTGTAGCAATTATGGGAACTATATCCATCATTTCCTAGAGATACAGTGATACAGGGACGCCTTACACACCATCGAGCGATCCTATCAAGAGGATCCCTCCACCCAGTCATTTGGAGATGAACCTCGTACCATCCTATATCTGCAGGAGGAAAGAAAGTCACTAGAAAGACTCCCAGCCATCCCCCCTCCTCGCATCGAGAGTTGTGTACTATGCGATGAGCTCAATCATTTCATCATTGATTTCCCAGCTTTGGAAATTTTCCAGCGATGGTATCACGTTTATATAGTATATCGAAATGACATGGACATCCAGTATTCATCTAAAATATGTGGCAATAATCACCCAGTGCAACGTTGTCACTACATACCTAGATTTCGCGCAACACTAGCATGTATGCGCTTGACCATAGTCCGCCTCTCCCAAGAAGATGGCATACACTCGGAATCCATGAGAAACTTGACAACCCAAGAATATATGACGAGTAGATCCATCTTCTTCCTGTCAGCTGAAAAATGACCAATCAGGGAACCCTTAGTTTCCCCCAACTACTCTCTACGAAGAAGATGAACATGTGCATTATGCAAAACTCCCAACCATGTGGTCACCACTTGTCCTGATTTAGCAGCGTTGCGACGCTGGTACCCCACAAGACCATAAATGCAACATGAAGGGACCCCCATAACTAGGCTATTTTTCCCAATATGTTAGGGCAATCACTGTGGACAACGATGTACCTATATCTCGCGAGTTCATCCTTTCATTGATATGATTCCTACAATAGAGAAGAAATGGGAAGATCTTCTCAAACGATATAGAAAGTACATCACCCTTAGGCCAGTAACCCCACACCCAAAATAGCGTGATGGGAAAACTGGGATGGAGCGCCAACCAAGCATGACCTAGGCCAAACCTAGGGTAACATGTGGACTATGTGACTTGAATTACCACCGGGTTAATCGATGCAAAGAACTGAAGCACCTGGCAAGAAGTTTTCTCACAGTCTCTTCAATGCCACAAAGACTTCTCTCTAACCAAGAGAAGATCACACGTACCTATTTCCGGATTTGTTCGCATTTTCACCATAAAATTAAATGTGAGCATCTCCCCAAGCTAAGAGTATCAAGAGCAGCGTTAAGTCTACACTCCCCAAAATAGTTAGACACACCCAAGCCAACAACATGGAAATGGAAGCAGAAGACCTCATCTTCTACAACAAATGCTTTCAAGCATCCACATCTGGGATGACGAGTGGTGTTGATTCCCACACAATCTACTCAGTTGGCATAGTGGTACTGTTATCACTCAGATTTTCCTTGAAGTTGTTGGAAGAGGAAAGGGGTTCGAGGTAACCACAAACCAACTTTTAGGTACAGAATCTAGCCAATCTGTACCCAGAGAGGGCTCTCTCTGTAAAATTTAGCTTTGTTTTAGAAGGAATTAGGCTAGTTATAAAGTCCAGGGGTTTTTTTTTAATTTAGGTGGTGGAATTTGATAGTTGAGGGCAAGATTGAGTAGTTCAGGCCATAGGGCTAATGGAGTCAAAAAGATGGCTTCACTGGATTAAGTTTATAAACAAAAGATGGTTTTACAGAGCAAGATAATCAAATAGGGAACAATTTTAAATCTAAAGTGAATAGAATGGAATTAAAATGGATGAAAGGCAATTAATAATCTTTCAACACATTCATAAGAGGGAAATTGAGTGATTATTAATAAAGAGCAATTAAGTATTCTTTACTAAATAATCAAAATGCTTAAACTAGAAAAACATGAGCAATTAAGAATTCACTGTTTAAACCAGTTTAGAAGAAAAAATTTAGAATAACAATGATTAAAATCAGATTACACTTAAGCACTTTCTGATTTATTCCTTTTCATTAATCATTCAGAAATGAAACACAGTGATATAATAAATAGATATAAAAACTTTAAAACACAAGAGAAATATGACTTATTGATCCGTAGTCTGACACATGAATCCTGTAAAAAGTCTTTAGCATCAATTTATCATCCAGCTAGCCACAAATAAATTTCTCAAAAAACACTTTATTCCGAAAAAATTCAATATTACAGCAAAGTATATGAATCCTACCACAAAACACTTCCAAGAGTGAAGTATTTATACAAATTCTAAACTAAAATATCTTGAAAAAATATCAAGATTAGTTCACAAATCTCTCCAACTATTTTACATAAATAGAACTTAAGTAAAGGACACTCAAACTAATACATCTATTTGGAACTATTTTTTATGGATAGGTGATGACAAAGAGGAGAATTCGAATTTGATCCAACTCTTAGTTGATGATGAGGCATCCAAGTCACTAACTACTTCCTTTCTTTGTGCATTCTACTCCAACAATTCTGCAAACCTGGGGTCCAATGATATATTTTTATTTCTCAATCCATAATATATATGTAAAAATTTAAAGAGATTATTGTAGATAAATATGTTGGTGAGATAAACCTCTTTCATTTTCATAAAATTCCTCTCCAGTTGTGCACAATAGGCTCTGCAAAAAGATGTGTAAAACAAAGTTTTACATAATCTGAAACATAACCTTTAAATATGTGCATGTATCTCTGATTCTGAAATCACTGTGCAAAAAGTGAGATAGGTTTTTGTAGATATGTCTCTTAGGAACAAAAACCTCCTTCAGTTTTGTATGATGTATTTCGGATTGGCCACAATCTTCTCTGCAAAATGATGACTTAACTGGAATTTTCTGCAAAAAGTGCTTTCCAAAATTGTTTAATATTTCCAAAACCATAATATTTGTTAGAAAAGTGAGAGAGGGTTTTGTATATGGTCCTCTTAAGAACATAACCCTCCTTCAGTTTTTCCAAATTCATCTTGGATTGATCACAATAGCTTCTGCAAAACAATGACTAAAGCATGAAATTTCTGCAAAAATGTTTCTTCTTGTTGTGTTTTTCATCTTTTCACCTTTTTGTTCTTTTAACTGTTTTACTTTAACTTTAGACAAAATTCAATGTTGTTGAAAGCATTTTCATTTATTTTTACCATTTTACTTCCTCTGTAACTTCATTTTAACTTTCACTTTGACTTTAACCTGATACACTTTAACCATTGATACTCTTTAACTGTTATGCTCTCTAACCTTTGTTTATCCTTTTATCCTCCTTTATCATGACTTACTATAGTGCATAATGAAAAATTCATGTAAGGATAATTTTACAAAAGTTCAAACATTTCTTTCCACCATTGAGCTTCCGGTATTCTGGTTCTTTGCAGCGGCAAAAAGTTCGAAGAGGATTTTCCCTGAGAACAAGGTTTTTAATTTGGAAATCCCTATCTACTAGAGGCAGATAGTCTAAATCTCTATGAGGGGCATTTAGGGGTGGGACATTTAGAGCCACAGGAACCTCCATTTCTGGTTCTTGTGGATTCAGAAATGAATTCGGGGTTTTTTTGTGAAAAATGGGCACAATTACTAGTTTTGGGAATATAATTACAGTTCTGGGAATGAAAAATACCAAATTGAACTTCTTTTCAGTCTTTAGTGTGGAATTAAAACCGAAACCCAGATTTTTACAGAGTTCAGTGGGAAATTGGAGTAAATACATATTTATGGGAAATGAATGATGGTTAAACAAGTGTTGGCTATGGCGGATAAACTCTGGATTATTTGACTGCAAATTTCTTTAGCGAGGTAGTGGTCGGCACACTTTGACAGTTAAATTCGAAATTGGTTGCCCGGGACACTGGTTCATACATAGGATAATGAAAATGACATGGATTTGTTTTTTTTATTCACAAAGTCAAAAGGTTGGCGGGTTTTGATTGATGACATCAGCAAGTACGGTAGATCCGTCACAGAGGTAAGCGGTAAGCGGTTTCCATCGCATCGCTTTTGGGGAAAGGTGGTTTCGAGCGGAGGGCGAGCGATTTCATACAACGAACGATGCATGGTGCGGCACTGTTTGGAAAACCGCCAGCTCATCGCACGTTATTGTTCAGACGAGGATGGCTAGTGATATGGATATCAACCGTAGATCTGAGATCGATCGATCGAACGGTCATTGGGAAAGGTAGATGACGGGGTTTTAATATGGCGGGCCTGACACAATTAAACATAAATTAATCGTATCAGGGGGAATTTGATTGGTGAGTTAGGCTATTAATTAATCGTGATGATTAATTAATTTCTTTTTAAAACACGGAAAAGTGATTGAGAAGGATTTCCAAAGGATTTTTACCAGAGTTAAAAATTGGGGTGTAAGATATATATTGGGATTTCAACTCAGGTAAGGGTTTTAACCTTAGGTTAGGGAGTCGGGCAAGGGGAAAAAAGAAATGGGTTTTTTGAAGTTTGGTTTAAACTAAACTTCGGGTTATTTTTTGTTTTAAACACATATAAAATATGTTTAAAATATTTTTTCATATATTTTTTATTATATGGTAATTAAATCAGATTAATCTAATTACCATAGGGGGTGGGATTAATATTAAAGATATATTTTAGTCAAAGGGAATATAATAGGGGTGTTTTATTTAAACATACGGGGATTAAATACTTTGACTAAAATTATAATAAATGGGTTTTTGGGTATTTTATAAAGAAGGAGTTATATATAATAGGAGAAGGTTATTCTCATAGGGATTTAAATAATAAATTAGAAATTAATATGACAAATGAGCTAAAGCGCTAAGTATAAAACATTAGAATAATGTATTTAACTTATGCTTGCATGAAAAAGGGTTTTTATGGAATATTGCATGATTTTCCTAAGTAAAATGGGATTTTACTTTAGGAAAAGATTTTTAGAGGTGAATGAATGTCATGATGAATGATTTTAAGTACTTAGGTTTTTCCAATTATTGGGCCGAGGGTCCGGTCCCTCCAAAAGTCAAGGAAATGCCTTGAGCCCCTTTAATCTTCAAATACCTTAGTACTTATGGGAAATTAGTGAAATGTTTAGGGAAAAATGAGAAGGGAAGTTAATAATTTGACTTTGCCTTACTTGAAATTCTTGCAGTGTATTATCTGCCTTTGCACTTGTGATGAAAGTTAAAATTTTAACCATCTAAAGCCATCATTCATCACATGTAATTCAACAACATCATCTACCTACCCTATCTACTTTACCCTACCATTTTTTCTTCTTTATTAGGGTGCACTTAGACTGGCAAACCCTTATCACACTTTTCTTTTACATATGAAAATCTATCTAAATCTATCATTATTACATCCAAGGGCTCAGATTAAACTGTTGAGCTCCTTTTATTTACTCTACCTATCTACTTATCTGCCAAGATTAAACAGTTTGGTCAGATTTTATTCTCTATCTCTAAAACATGAAATTGAAAAATGAACTAGCCAAGCTTAAACTGTTTGACTATTCATAAATTGTGGCATAGGATACAAGTTGCACACAATTTGATTATTACAACAGAGAAAAAAGTAGTGGCATTTAGATTTGCACACTTTCCTTGGCCTTTCTTTTGGTGGGGTTCATTTTTTTTTTCAGTTTTTTGGCCATTTTTATTCTTTTCGCCCTTTGATTTTTTTTTAGGGTATACCCTCTTTACATTTTTTAAATTTTTTGATTTTTTGAGAATATGGAAAACCTTTGCAACAAGAAAAGGTATGAACATATTGCATAGTTCATCAAGTCAATCATGAAATATGACACCTATTGGTATAGGAGTCTAACACTGGCTCCACTTGGGGATGGCTTTTCCTGGTGAAAAGTCAAGAACAACAGGCCAGATGTCTCAAAATGCCTTTAACTGAACCATGAAATCTTCTTCTTCTTGTTTCTTTATTGTATGTATGATAGTGAAACTTCTGAAGCTTAGGGCCTTCTCTTCGGGCTTCAACTCGGGCAGGTTACCATCCAATCAAAACTGACACATTACAAAGGATATAGTATGTACATGTCAAAAATAAGAATATCCTAATAGATAGGATCAAAGTAATGCTTTAACATTCGACCATTTACTGGTCCTTCCTCAGTTTCTAAACCATCCAATTTTTTTAGAAAATATGTATTATTTCCTTGTAAAGCATGAATGATGTAAGGTCCTTTCCATAAGAAGTCAAACTTCCCATGTTTTCCCTTATCCTCTCTTCTGGAATCCCGTCTCAAAACTTTATCTTCCAATTGGAAATCCTCTGCCTTGGTCCTTTTGTCAAATATTTTCTTTAGTTTCTCTTGTAAAATTTGGGATCTTTGATAAACTTCTTCTCTAGTCTGCTGCAAATTAATGGTCTGATTTATTCTTCTCTAAATATCATTTGGTTCAACTTGAGCTTCTTGAAGTAACTTCATACAGGAACTCCTAAAGATGATGGAAATACTGCCTCAATACCATAAACTAACTCATAAGGACTGGTCCCAATTGATTTTTTGGTGGTAAGTCTGTATGCCCACAGTGCATTTGTAAGTTTCTTATGCCAATTTTTCTTATTTTCTTCCAATAATTTCTTAATGATATTAATGAGACTTTTGTTGGAAGATTCAGCCAGTCCATTACCCTGAGGGTAATAGGCTATTGAATGGCTTAAAGTGATATGATACTTATTACAAAAACTTATCATCTTTTTTGATTTGAAAGCAGCAGCATTATCAGTTATGATTTTCTCAGGACAACCAAATCTTGATAGTATATTGGTTTCTAAGAATCCTATGATTACAGAATCATTGGCTTGTCTGTATGGGATTGATTCAATCCATTTAGTAAAATAATCTGTGGCAGTGAGGATCCATCTGTGTTGGCCAGAAGAAGGAGGATGGATTTCTCCAATTAAACCCAGGCCCCATTGTTGGAAGGGTTTTTCGGTGGAAATTGGTTTCAAGAGTAAAGGCAATAATTTTCTCTTGCCTTCAAAAATTTGACATTTATGGCAAGCAGTTACAAATTTATTTACATCAGAAAACAAGGTTGGCCAATAAAATCCAGCCCTTAAGATCTTATCTGTTGTTGATTTCCAGTAAAGGTGTCCACCACAGTCTCCTGCATGGAATTCATTGAGAGCCTTGTCAACTTCATCTTTTAACAAGCAATTTAATAGAATACCATCATGATTTTTTCAAAAGAGAACATTATCTAAAATACAATACTTTAAGGATGTCATTTTTAAAAACCTTCGCTTTGTTCTGGATAACCCTGGAGGAGCTTGCAGGTTTAAAAAAACATAAACTATATCAGCATACCAAGGTGAGTCTAAAAAGACCTGGCTGATTTGTGGAGTCACCATCTCCTGATTGTCATCCAGTTCATTAATATCCAGGGTTTGGCAATTTGTTTCTATCATGAGTTGAGCCAATCCCTGTCCTTTTATCAATTTTGTAGGTTTTATCTCAATATCATATTCTAATATGGTAGCAATCCATTTACCTCTTTTTCCTTCAATTCCATCTTGAGTTAAGATGTCTTTGACAACAGCATTTGGTACATAAGCTATCACATGAGAATACAATATATAGACTCTGAAATATTTAATAGCTTTTACAAGTGCAAAAGCTTGTTTTTCCATGATGTTGTATTTTAATGATGCGTCTCTTAGTGCTTCACTAAAAAAGGCTATAGGTTTTTCACATCCTTGATCATCCTTTTGTAATAAAACAACTGCTACAGTATGTTCTGATGCAAATGAAAAAATTATGAAATCTCTATCAAATTGTGGACTGGTGAGAACTGGTGTTCTAGTCAAAGCCATTTTAATATTTTCAAATGATTGCTTGGCTTCTACTATCCATTTAATACTCGAATCCTTTCTTAACATGTTAGTAAGCAATCTAATTAATTCAGCTAAACTAGAAATGAATCTTCTCAAGAAATTGATTTTTCCTATGAAAGCTTGAAGTTCTTTAATATTTCTTGGATGAGGTATCTGCAATATGGCTTGTATTCTTTCAGGATCAATTCTAATGCCATCTTTTGAGATGATATGGCCCAGGAGTTTACCTTCTTCAAGACCAAACAATGACTTTTTTGGATTCAAAGAGATACCATACTTTCTGCATTTGATGAATACTTGTCTGAGATGGTCCAAATGTTGTTGATCTGATTTGGAAAAAATAGTTAAATCATCCAGATATATAACAAGAAAGTCATGAATTTCTTTTGCAAATGCAATGTCCATTGCTCTTTGGAAGGTTGCTCCAGCATTTTTGAGTCCAAATGGAATTTTAACATATTTGAAAGTACCCCATGGTGTTGTAAAAGTTGTTTTATCATGGTCATCAGGATGAACTAGAATCTGGTTATATCCTGAAAACCCATCTAAAAGAGAAATCCTTGAAGCACCTACTACCCTTTGCAGAATGTGATCCATTTTGGGAAAAGGATAATTATCCTTCAAATAAACCTTATTTAGATTTATTAAATCAACACATAGTCTAATCTCTCCAGTTTTCTTCCTAGTAGGGACCAAGTTAGACACCCACTCTGAAAATCTAATTGGAGAAATTATCCCTGCTTCGTACATTCATTTGATTTCTTTTTCAATTGAAGGCAACAATACAGGGTTGATTCTTCTCAGTTTCTGCTTAAATGGTTTCTGATTTGGTCTTAGAGGTATTGTATGTTGAATTATATATGTATCATATGATTTTAAGTCTTCATAACTCCAGGAAAAGACATCTTGGAATTCTGTTAATAATTCAACTATTTTTGTTTTTGATCGGGAGGCAAAGATTTTGATAACTTTATTATTTTAGGATTTTCTTCAATCCCCAGATTGTATTCCTCAATATCAGCTTTGAGTGGTTCCATTTTAGGTTTCAGTGGAATGTCATTAGAATCAAAAAGATCTTCTAGAGGAGTCAATCCTTTAGGTAAGTGATTATCTTTCAGATTAATGCTCTCGGATTCATCTTCTATAATCTCATCAACCTCCATTTGTTTAAGGTCCTGCATGTCTTTTTTGGTGAACTTCGTTGGATGGAGCATTTGAATTGCAGTCTCTTTAGAAATGTTTGTTTCTTGTTCAATTATTTGATCAGATTCAATGATTGTATCTTCATCTATGCTACTGTTAGAAAATTCATTCTCTAAAGTTAAAAAATTGTTAATCTGATTGTCATTTGCAAACACTTGCCAATTCTTGAGATTGTTTGGTATCGCTGTTCTATGTATAATCTCAGCTGTGAACTAATGATTAGGTTCAAATGGTAATTTACAAGTGCTAGCAAACATTGCAAGACTATGAGCATGCAAATTTTTTTTTTTCTGGGGATTTTTGCAAGTTGAGCCTGCAGGAAAGTATTGAGAATTTCTACAACTGTTCCTCTATATTCTCTTAGTCTGGGATATTTTGTCAAAAATTCACCTTTGATATGTTGAATGATTAAATCAGAATCTCCTATGACAGATAATCTAATTTCTCCTAAATTTTTGACAAGTTTAAGCCCTAATAAAAGAGCTTCATATTCTGCCATATTATTAGTGCATTTAAAGTTCAATCTATAAGCATGGCCTTCAACATGATCATTTTCAAGGTTATGTATCCAAATTCCAGCTCCTGCTCCTAAATTATTAACTAAACCATCAAATTCTAAATGCCAAAGAATTTCATGTACATAATTTTCATCAGGAGTTTTAGGAACTTTCTTAACCGGGAGATCTGGTTTTTTAGTTTCTTCTGGCTTTTCTTGGGTTTTTGATGTTTCTTTTTCTTCAGATATTTCCTAGATTTGAACACTAGATTTATTTGTAGTTTCTTTTGTTTCAGATGCTGGTGCTTCTAGTTCAGTGGGAAGATCAGTTTCAGCATTATAGAGAATAAATGAGTCCATATCAGAGTGTACTGAGTAGATAGGGAAATTTTCAGGTTTCTCCTGACTACTGACAACATATTTCAGCAAGGTTTCTCTGTATAGTCTCTTAGGTTGGCCGAATACTGAAATAGTAGCATATGACATGTCTAATTGAAGAGATCCTCTAAGTTTTTCACCCCAAGATCTAGACAATAGCATACCATATTTTGGAGGAATATATGCTACTACTATATCCATCAAAATTGATTTAGCAGGGTATTGAACCAATGTAACACACAAATCTTTGATTAATCCTAAACATCTTACCTGACTTGAATCAAAAGAAAAGAGATCTTTGTATGGTCTGGTGATGTCTAGATTTAATCTCTCCATTACAGCCTTGGGCATTAGATTATGAGACACTCCAGAATCAAGCATGGCATTATGAAGTATTTTATCATGTACATTCAAACTTACATAAAATGGAGGAGTTCCTCCACTTTCAGGTTTTCCATTTACTTCAGGGCCAAAAAGTAATCTGGGTTGGTCATCAAAAACATTAACTGTATCATCATTTCCAGAAATATTAAGTGATCTATGGATTTGGCTTCTGTAGACATCGTGTTTAGCTAATTCGGATAGTGGAACAACTATTTTCAATTTTCCTACTTCAGCTTCCAGATTAAAAGGTTTCTCAGTTTGAGTCCTTGTATTTCGAACAGTTGGATTGTATTTTTCTTTTGTGTTTTCAGTGTTTTTCTCCTTTTCAGGAGTGGGGTTGTGACCTGAAGTTGTTTCTGATTCAACTTCTGGAGGTTCCTCTACATTTCCTTTGGGAGGAAAAGTATTGGAAAGTTGTCTGTTATTTGGTTGAGTATCAGATACATCTTCAATTATTGGATGGGCAGGATTAGGATCTGATCTAGTGAGAATATGTACAGAGGTAGTACTGGTCTTACCTTTGAGGGATTGCTTTGTGGTTTTTAGTTTACTTGTTTCTGGGACATCAATTTTTCTACTCCTCAAATTATATTGCTTATGAACTTCGTAAATGGCTATGTCATATCCTTCCTTAAATTCAAATGATTCTCCTGACTGGGTTTGAAACTGCTTAATCATGTGAGCTTCTTGATCATCTTGAGTCAAGAAAATTTCTGGTTCATTGTCACTTTCAGTAAAAAAAAATATTTGAACATAATCAGTAGGTTCCTCAGAAGTTGAGCCTTCAACATAATTTTCCTGGAATGGGGGCCTAATATTTTGGTCAGGACCAGATTTCTTAGTATTTTGATTTTGGTTTCTTCTGAAGTTCGGATTTCTCACAGTGTTGCTAGGTTGACCGTCCCATGGAGCTTTATTCTTTTCAATAGTTTCTACTCTATCTCCTAGTCTTTCCATTCCTTTAATTATAGCATCCAGTTTCTTTTCAAAAGCTGCGGGTTCTTCGTTTACAGGCATTCTTCTTTCAGCTCTAGCTCTAGCTCATTTTTCTATCAGGTTAGCTTCAACACTAACAACGATGCTTTGCATTTCTTCTAGAGTTTGAGGAGCTCTTTCCCTAAGCTGATATGCTATATCAGAATCAAATCCATCAGGGAATTTGATTAATACTGAATCTAGAGGAGGTCTAAGATTTTGGGGAATAACATTGTAAGCTTCATTGAATCTGGTAACATAATCTTGCACAGTCTCGTTTGGTCCTCTTTTTAGTTTTCCAAAGTCTGATAGGATTTGAAGAGGGTCTTTATTCTTTTCCCATCTGTTTAAAAATATTATATAAAGTGCTGGTAAGTCAGCAACACTGTTTACAGGAAGAGCCCTGAACCAGGTTCTGACTTCTCCAGTAAGACTTTGGACAAAAATTCTCATTCTTACATCATCAGCATCTATTTCATAAAATTCAAAATAATCAGTCATCCTTTTAGTATGTTGTTCAACAATGTAAGTACCAGAACCATCAAAAGGAGTGATTTTAGATTGGTAATATTGAGGCATAGCCCCTAGATTAGCTAGTAACCTTAACGAAGCATATATGTTTGCCATTGGAAGAGGTAGTGGGATAACAGGTGAGGTTGGTCTATGTATGATGGGTGGAGGAGTGGAAGGGGTAGTTTGAGGTTGAGAGGTTTGGGGAAAAGTTGATGAACTTGGAGAAGCTGAAGTAATGACAGAAATATTTGATGTTCCTTCAGAGGTAATCTCAGATTGTATGGAATTTCTCAAATGTTTGTCAAGATGTGATGTAACAAATTCAAATTGTAAATCTTCAAGAAATAATGGGTCTGGAACCAAATTGGATAACTCAGATTCAGAAAAATTTACAAATAAAGATGTTTCAAACTGCTCATCAAAAGGTTCGTCCTCAAGATAAATCCACTTTACAGGACAGGATATTGATCTATAAAGAGGTCGAGAACTTCCAAAGCTTTCTTGACTATCTTGTCTTCTAAGAATTCTGGGAATCAGATTTGGATTTTCAAACACAGGCGGAGGATTTGGATCAGAATTAGCCCTGGTGTAATGAGTCCTTTCTGAAGCCAGATTTCCAAGTGATGTTTTTTGGTTTTTTAAGTTGAAATGAAATGAACAATACAACTTCAATATTCTCTTTAAGAAGTTTTAGATATTGGATTTAAATTTTCTCAAAGATTTATTTAACTAGAGGAACTGATCAAATGTTTGAAACCAAAGTTCAGTTCATAAACTAGACCGGAGATAGACTAAAGAAGCATTTATTTACTATGCAATTGCAGAGCAAAAGCAGTTCAAAGGCTACCTGGCTAACTTCAGGCTCCGTCTGTAGTTTATAAAGTAAACAATAGTAACAATAAAATTATTCAGATTCCCAGTGGAGTCGCCACTATGTTATCACTCAGATTTTTCTTGAAGTTGTTGGAAGAGGAAAGGGGTCCGAGGTAACCACAAACCAACTTTTAGGTACAAAATCTAGTCAATCTGTACCTAGAGAGGGCTCTCTCTGTAAAATTTAGCTTTGTTTTAGAAGGTATTAGGCTAGTTATAAAGTCCAGGGGTTTTGTCTGAATTTGGGTGGTGGAATTCGATAGTTGAGGGCAAGATTGAGCAGTTCAGGCCATTGGGCTAATGGATTCAAAAAGATGGCTTCACTGGATTAAGTTTATAAACAAAAGAGGTTTTACAGAGCAAGATAATCAAACAGGGAACAATTTTAGATCTAAAGTGAATGGAATGGAATTAAAATGGATGAAAGGCAATTAAGAATCTTTCAACACATTCATAAGAGGGAAATTGAGTGATTATTAATAAATATCAATTAAGTATTCTTTACTAAATAATCAAAATGTTTAAACTAGAAAAACAGGAGCAATTAAGAATTCAATGTTTAAACCAGTTTAGAAAAAAACATTTAGAATAACAATGATTAAAATCAGATTACACTTAAGAACTTTCTAATTTATTCCTTTTCATTAATCATTCAGAAATGAAACACAGTGATATAATAAACAGATATAAAAACTTTAAAACACAAGAGAAAGATGACTTATTGATCCGTAGTCTGACACATGAATCCTATAAAAAGTCTTTAGCATCAATTCATCATCCAGCTAGCCACAAATAAATTTCTCCAATAGCACTTTATTCCGAAAAAATTCAATATTACAGCAAAGTATATGAATCCACCACAAAATACTTCCAAGAGTGAAGTATTTATACAAATTCTAAACTAAAATATCTTTAAAAAATATCAATATTAGTTCACAAATCTCTCCAACTATTTTACATAAATAGAACTTAAGTAAAGGAAACTCAAACTAATGCATCTATTTGGTACTATTTTTTTATGGATAGCTGATGACAAAGAGGAGAATTCAAATTTGATCCAACTCTTAGTTGATGATGAGGCATCCAAGTCACTAATTGCTTCCTTTCTTTGTGCATTCTGCTCCAACAATTCTGCAAACTTGGGGTCCAATGATTTATTTTATTTCTCAATCCGTAATAGATATGTAAAAAGTGAAAGAGGTTATTGTAGATAAATATGTTGGTGAGATAAACCTCTTTCATTTTCCTAAAATTCCTCTCCAACTCTGCACAATAGGCTCTGCCAAAAGATGTGTAAAACAGAGTTTTACATAATCTGAAACATAGCCTTTAAAGATGTGCATGTATCTCTAATTCTGAAATCACTGTGAAAAACGTGAGATAGGTTTTTGTAGATAGATCTCTTAGGAACAAAAGCCTCTTTCAGTTTTGTATGATGTATTTCGTATTGGCCACAATATTCTCTGCAAAATGATGACTTAACTGGAATGTTCTGCAAAAAGTGTTTTCCAACATTGTTTAATATTTCCAAAACCATAATAGCTGTTAGAAAAGTGAGAGAGGTTTTTGTAGATGGTCCTCTTAAGAACATAAAACTCCTTCAGTTTTGCAAAATTCATCTTGGATTGATCACGATAGATTCTGCAAAACAATGACTAAAGCATGAAATTTCTGCAAAAATGTTCCTTCTTGTTGTGTTTTTCATCTTTTCACCTTTTTGTTCTTTTAACTGTTTTACTTTCACTTTAGACAAAATTCAATATTGGTGAAAGTATTTTCATTTTTTTTTTACCATTTTACTACCTCTGTAACTTCATTTTAACTTTCACTCTGACTTTTACCTGATACACTTTAACCACTGATACTCTTTAATTGTTATGCTCTCTAACCTCTGTTTATCCTTTTATCCTCCTTTATCATGACTTACTATAGTACATAATGAAAAATTCATGTAAGGATAATTTTAAAAAATTTCAAACATTTCTTTCCACCATTGAGCTTCTGGTATTCTGGTTCTTTGCAGCAGCAAAAAGTTCGAAGAGGATTTTCCCTGAGAACAAGGTTTTTAATTTGAAAATACCTATCTACTAGAGGCAGATAGTCTAAATCTCTATGAGGGGCATTTAGGAGTGCGACATTTAGAGCCATAGGAACCTCCATTTCTAGTTCTTGTGGATTCAGAAATGAATTCGGGGTTTTTTTGTGAAAAATGGGCACAATTACCAGTTTTGGGAATATAATTACAGTTCTGGGAATGAAAAAGACCAAATTGAACTTCTTTTCAGTGTTTAGTGTGGAATTAAAACTGAAACCCAGATTTTTACAAAGTTCAATGGGAAATTGGAGTAAATACCTGTTTACGGGAAATGAATAGTGGTTAAACAGGTGCTCGCTATGGCGAATAAGCTCTGGATTATTTGACTACAAATTTCTTCAGCGAGGTAGCGGTCGGCACACTTTGACAGTTAAATTTGAAATTGGTTGCCCGAGACACTGGTTCAAGCATAGGATAATGAAAATGACATGGATTTGTTTGTTTTATTCGCAAAGTCAAAAGGTTGGCGGGTTTTGATTGATGATGTCAGCAAGTACGGTAGATCCGTCACAGAGGTAAGCGGTAAGCGGTTTCCATCGCACCGCTTTTGGGGAAAGGTGGTTTCGAGTGGAGGGCAAGCGATTCCATACAACGAACGACGCGTTGCGCAGCACTGTTTGGAAAACTGCCGGCTCATCGTGCGTTATTGTTCAGACTAGGATGGCTAGCGATATGGATATCAACTGTAGATCTGAGATCGATCGATCGAATGGTCGTTGGGAAAGGAAGATGACGGGGTTTTAATATGGCAGGCCTGATGCAGTTAAACATAAATTAATCGTATCGAGGGGAATTTGATTGGTGAGTTAGACTATTAATTAATCGTGAGGATTAATTAATTTCTTTTTAAAACACGGAAAAGTGATCAGGAAGGATTTCCAAAGGATTTTTACCAGAGTTAAAAATTGGGGTGTAAGATATATATCGGGATTTCAACTCAGGTAAGGGTTTTAACCTTAGGTTAGGGAGTCGGGCAAGGGGAAAAAAGAGATGGGTTTTTTGAAGTTTGGTTTAAACTAAACTTCGGGTTATTTTTTGTTTTAAACACATATAAAATATGTTTAAAAGATTTTTTCATATATTTTTTATTATATGGTAATTAAATCAGATTAATCTAATTACCATAGGGGGTGGGATTAATATTAAAGATATATTTTAGTCAAAGGGAATATAATAGGGGTGTTTTATTTAAACATATGGGGATTAAATACTTTGACTAAAATTATAATAAATGGGTTTTTGGGTATTTTATAAAGAATGAGTTATATATAATAGGAGAAGGTTATTCTCATAGGGATTTAAATAATAAATTAAAAATTAATATGACAAATGAGCTAAAGCGCTAAGTATAAAACATTAGAATAATGTATTTAACTTATGCTTGCATGAAAAAGGGTTTTTATGGAATATTGCATGATTTTCGTAAGTAAAATGGGATTTTGCTTTAGGAAAAGATTTTTAGAGATGAATGAATGTCATGATGAATGATTTTAAGTACTTAGGTTTTTCCAATTATTGGGCCAAGGGTCCGGTCCCTCCAAAAGTCAAGGAAATGCCTTGAGCCCCTTTAATCTTCAAATACCTTCGTACTTAGGGGAAATTAGTGAAATTTTTAGGGAAAAATGAGAAGGGAAGTTAATAATTTGACTTTGCCTTACTTGAAATTCTTGCAGTTTATTGTCTGCCTTTGCACTTGTGATGAAAGTTAAAATTTTAACCATCTAAAGCCATCATTTATCACATGTAATTCAGCAACATCATCTACCTACCCTACCTACTTTACCCTACCATTTTTTCTTCTTTATTAGGGTGCACTTAGACTGGCAAACCCTTATCACACTTTTCTTTTACATATGAAAATCTATCTAAATCTATCCTTATTACATCCAAGGGCTCAGATTAAACTGTTGAGCTCCTTTTATTTACTCTACCTATCTACTTATCTGCCAAGATTAAACAGTTTGGTCAGATTTTATTCTCTATCTCTAAAACATGAAATTGAAAAATGAACTAGCCAAGCTTAAACTGTTTGACTATTCATAAATTGTGGCATAGGATACAATTTGCACACAATTTGATTATTACAACAGAGAAAAAATTAGTGGCATTTAGATTTGCACACTTTCCTTGGCCTTTCTTTTGGTGGGGTTCATTTTTTTTTTCAGTTTTTTGGCCATTTTTATTCTTTTCACCCTTTGATTTTATTTTTTAGGGTATACCCTCTTTACATATTTTAAATTTTTTGATTTTTTGATTTTTTGAGAAAATGGAAAACCTTTGCAACAAGAAAATGTATGAACATATTGCATATTTCATCAAGTCAATCATAAAATATGACACCTATTGGTATAGGAGTGTAACAGGTACCATGCACCAAAATCACGAACAAGAGGCATGCCCATTAATGGGAACATTCAGGCACCTCTGCACCAAACACACTTTCCACCAACAGGAAATTGACCATCCTAACGGGGGACCCAACCTTGTGCTTACTCGAACTCCCATCACAGAGATTCTTCCCCCAGCAAATGCTGATGACATGATACACCATATACGATTCATATCATCATGTATCGGAAATATGAATCAAGCTATCTGCTCATCTGCCATAGGTGTCGAGTCAGCTGCAACTACGAGAGTAGTTTTTTCCTATGACAGTGCAGACCCAATCTGTCTACACTCTTTTGATCACGTCTGGTTCCACCACATCGACAATGGAATCCTTCTCGTGTCTCTCAACCAGCTCTGCAAGGATTGAACCCATTCAGGATCATCTTTCACAGGATCAATCCCCCTTAAGGCCCCTATTTCACTCGTATGAGGACATCCTAGAGGTAATGACAGAGCCATATTATCCATGGGATGCAATGCATCACCATTCACTTTTTCTCCCCAAGCACATGTTCATCCTTAACAAGACAAATAACAAGAGATCTATGCAATCGAATCAAAAGATTTCCTCCCATCAAGAAAATTCGATTGTTTCAAAAATCCCATCCCGGCGCCCGATGCGTTCGAGGATGGAAATATGTCAAACATCTCACCTACCGTCAAGGTGTACATATCCCAAAACCCTACAAAGGTAGAAGAAATCTCACTAGGGGTAGCATGCTCTCCAGAGGAAATAACCTCTTATACCCAATTCATACAAGATTATTGAGATATCTTCGCGTGGGACTACTCAGAAATGCCTGGGCTTAGTCCCATTATCGTAGAGAACCATATTGATACTTCCCACGACGTACCTCTAGTGCGCCACAAATAGCATCAATTGCACCCATCAAAGGTAGAAGAAATAAAACAAGAAATTGATAAGATTCAGAAAGCCGGGTTTATCTACCCCATTGCTTACACATCGTGGGTTTCTAACCCTGCTCTCGTCATGAAAAAATAGGGCACCATACGCGTTTGCATCGATTTTCAAGATTTGAAAAAAGCTTGTCCCAATGAAAATTATCCCACCCTATTCATCGACCAAGTCATCGATTCTTATGCGGGACATGAGGTTCTCTCCTTTCTGGGCAGATTCTCTAGGTACAACCAAATTCAAATCCGCCATACAGACTGGTACAAAACCCCGTTCACCACCCCCTAGGGCACATTCTCATACAAGGTAATGCCATTTGGCCTAAAAAACGCTGGAGCCACCTTCCAAAGGGACATTAATTATATATTTCATGACTTGGCACACCTTATCCTTGCTTACTTGGATGACCTAACCATCCACTCCAAGAAGCTCTTATAATATCTCAAGGATCTGTGATTGGTATTCCAACGACGTCGTCAATACAACCTACGCTTGAACCCCCTCAAGTGTGTCTTACGCATCATAGCAAGTAGACTCTTAGGTTTTATAGTGTCCCAGCAAGGGATTTGCATGGACCCCCTCAAGGTTAAAGCTATCAAAGAGGTACCTCCACCTCAAACCCTCAGGCAACTGCAAAGCCTACAAGGGAAGGCCAATTTTCTAAGACGCTTCGTCCCAAATTATGCCACTTGTGATCAAGCTTTCCTGCACCTCCTTCACTAGGACATCCCATTAAAATGGGATGATCACACCCAACAAGAGTTCAATACGCTGAAAGAAACATTATCTTCAGCACCACTCATCAGTCCCCCAGACTATGATAGAGATTACATCCTGTATCTACCAGCTTCCAAGTCCACCTTAGCTGGAGTTTTGATCCAAGAAGGCCTAGATGAGAAGGAGCACGTAATTTATTACGTCAATAAAACCTTATCAGGCCCAACATTAAGATATGAGCCTGAAGAAAATATTGCCCTAGCATTAATAAACGCATTCCAGAAGCTTCACCACTACATCACCTTAAAAACCACTATGGTTTTCGCAGATATTAATCCCATCAAATACCTGCTCACACGCCACCTAATGAACCATAAGTACATCCGTTGGATATTCATTCTCCAAGAGTATGACTTATAGTTTCACTCCCCTAAAAGAAAAAAGGTGCTTACCTTAGCAGAGTTCATTACGGACCTCCCAAGGGATAGCAAGGGATCACCAGTAAATGATTTTCTACCAGATTAACATCTCTTCTTCGTATCAATTGACGACCCTTGGTATGGAAACATTCTCCTTTTCCTACGAACTCAAAATTTCAGACCTCATCTCACTTGAGAGGACCATTGGCACATATGCCAAGAGGCCCCCCGATATCTCCTCATGGGAGATATCTTGTACCGACGAGGCATCAACACCATTTTACGTCAATGCCTCACTCACGACCAAGTGGAACATGCCCTCAATGACTGCAACAGAGGTGCTTTCAGTGGCCGCCTATCCGGAATGGCCACCGCACAAAAAAATCCTATGGGCAGGATATTTTTGGTCCCCCATGTTTCGAGATTGCATTACAAGAGTCAAGAGATGTGAGCGATGCTAGCGGTGCGCTCATAAGGGAAAATCTTCTCTCGCTCCTCTACACCTAGTCATCGTTGCCAGCCCATTTTTTAAATGGGGAATTGACTTCATGACTTGCGACCCCACATCATCAAAAAATCATAAATATATCATTGTGACTGTCAATTATTTCACCAAGTGGGTAGAGGCCATGCCCACATACAACAACACCGCAGAAACCATCGCTCAATTTCTATTTAACCACGTGATTTCCTGGTTTGGCATTCCCAAAGAGTTAGTCTTCGACCATGGGAAACACTTCGAGAATGAAGTTTTCGAGGAGCTATCTCACCACCTCGGATTCAACCACGGATTCGCTTCACCATACTACTCCTAATCCAATGGACAGGTAGAAGCTATAAACAAAGTACTCAAAACTATGTTACAATGCATGGTGAATAACCATAAAACCAACTGGCCCCATATGCTCTTCTCCGCCTTGTGGGCATACTGCACAGCTGTGAAGAGCTCCACTGGTTTCACTCCCTTCCACTTGGTATACGAGATCAAAGCTGTGATTCCCATAGAGCACAAGATCTCGAATTTACATGCCATTGTCAAACTCCTCGATGATACCCAACATCTAGAACAACATCTAGTACAACTAGAGCTCATCAACAAAAATTGACGATGGTCGCTGCAACACAATGAGGCCCATAAAAAATGGGTAAAAGCATCGTTCGACCGCCACATCAATCCTCGCTCATTCACCGAGGGAGAACTAGTCCTCCGCTATGATGTCGCAAAAGAAGACCTAGGGCCAGGAAAGTTTGAAACCTTGTGGAAAGGACCCTACATCGTAAAACATTTCCTCCTTAAGGGGGCATACATCTTGATGGAACCGGACGGGACATACCTCAGCAACCATGTCAACAGCCTTTACCTCAAGAAATTCTACCCATAAGAGCTAATCAGGCCCTACCCTAGAGTCAATGTGCACAAACCCAACCATTTTAAAAAAATTTGACCAAAAGACTTTTTACAAAAAGTGCTCGAGTGTCACAATGGATTACCGACCCAAACCTTATTTCAGATTTGCCGACGGAGTATCATGATGGTCTCAAAGTTTAGCAGTAGCTGCCTGGGTCATCTATAACCCTAACCGATCACCACTCTGCACCAACGGTGTGTGTATTGGTTCAACAACAGACAATCAGGCAGAATATGATGATGTTATCGAACTTACGTGTGACACCCTCCATCACAGCAGACACCATATGCATGTCTACCTCGATTCCCAGTTAGTAGTGTCATAGTTAAACCAGATATTTGATATTCGATACCACACCTATTTAGAAAATATTTGCATGCAAAAAGATTAAGCAGACAATTTTACTACATTACATTCACACATGTACCAAGGAGTCAAAACCAAAAAGTTGATCGCATATCTAACAATATTCTAAACAAGAATGCATCTCGAATAAACCATAATACATAAAAAACAAAAAACATAGACATCCATCAGCATAACATAATCCATAAACAGAAACAGGGGGCGCACCATGTAGAGCCACAAAAAATATCTCTCATATATATATCATAGTGTATGTGTTTGAGTACAAAAATAGTGTCTCAGACCCATAAAGTCATCAAAAAATAGGGGAAGCATCCTCATAATGGGTATTTTCCCCATGTAAAAAAAGACTCTAGGGCAGTGCTCCCCCAGGTGGGGCACCTGGACCCGCTGCTACTCTCGGTACCACTACTGGAGCCACCATCAAAACTGAGACTGCCACCCGACGTAAAACAGACTGATAGTCCCTCTCCCAAGCCATCAACATTTCTAGCCACACCTCCTCAAGGTCATCTAGAAAGCCTCGAGATGGCATCCTCTGGGTCAAGCTTTCCACTCGATCCCAAGCATCCTCCAGAACTGACACTCGTGTGGTCAGCTCAGTTGCACGACCCTCCGCTACCTCTGCATGAGCCTCCGCTACATTGGCATGAGCTCACTTAGTTGCAACCACGGGGGCTTCACTCAATGAACCTCTAACATATCATGTACAATCATAGCATATTAAACAATACCCTTAATTTGATACATACTGGAAAATACTTTTAAAAATCACATTATTTAACCCCCTATCAATATAAAACCAATAAAACTTTCCAAATAAAAAGCCCCCACTTTCATTATATATTATAGGTATCCATTTTTTCATTAACATTTTTTATACCCCTTTATATTTTTTTCACTAACTTTGAGCTCCATTTCTTATACCTCCCAATATAAAAACCCTTTACCCCCTATATATCCCCCAATATATTAGGTCATTTTTTCCTCATTATATATCCCCCAATATGAACCCATGTGCTATGGTATTGCTCCCGCAGTGAAGCCCCTTTGGCTGTAGCCTCAGCGGCAGCAGAGCTACTTCCCTCCCCCAAAGGACTAGCCCCACCACCAAGTCCACCACCCTGAGGCTGTGTAGGATCTCCCCCTAGCCCCCTACGATCTCCCTGAGGTTTCCTAAGAGGACCATGGCAAGCCAATCAAGCCATAGGGCGACCAACCTTGCCAACATCTGAAAGACTACCAAAACTATGTCAGTGTCACCATAAAAACACATGTAAACATAAATACTCAAATATAGAAAACAAAAAGCATACCTGCTAGCCCCCAAGCATAGCCAGGAGGGAGACCCATCTCTGGATCTCCCCAAAAGTCCATTCCTGCATATGGGAATGGCAGAAACATCTGGGGGTTGTCCTCAAATTAGGCCTCCATTGTGGCATTATAGTAATGCCCCACCCTTCCTCCACCTCTTCGCGACATCACTGGTGCCCACCCCCTCATGTGAGGCACCTGTGGCCCCCTAGCAGGCACCGCCACCAATGGTCTCAATAGAACCACCCACTTGTACATGATGTTGCATAAAATGATGGCATATTCAAACAAATTCGATCCATCTCAGATCTTGAAAAGTTGTGCCACCATCTCGTCATAATAGAAACATGCAAAATAGAAAAAGTTCCTGGCCCTCAGTTGGCGCAAGACTCCAACCTGCGGGCCCAATGCCCGATGTGGAGTTGACGACCCTGCGAGTCACGCGATAGCCGCCAAAGCGCATCGCTTGGCCAAGTCTATCACCGAGGCAATGGCTATGCAACCCTCCATAAGGGGTGCCCTGCCACAATGACTCATCCAAAAACGCTCAAAATCCACCCTCCCAAAAGGAAGTGGATACCGAACGCCTCACCCTGAAGCAGTAGCTCAGTCACAAAGTATATATCCGTCTCATGATAGATAGCAAGGTCACACCCACGCATCACAAACACATTGTGCCTCCTATTACAATGCTTAATCAGGTAACGCAACAGTTGGTCTTGTGACCGAAGAAGGTCATTCTCCACAAACTTTTGGAGACCACATTGCGCCAATTATTGGCGCGCCTGACCATCGGCGGCTAAATCAGTATGGAGTTCGGGCCAATCCCGCTCCCTCCACAACATCCTGTCAACCAAACAAGAACACATCAGCAACATCAAAACATCAAAAAAGCAGGCAAAATTTTCAAAATTTTTGAAAAAATTTGTGTCGGCCCTTCGCGCGCCTTTCCCTCAGAAAAGCGCGTGGACGGCGTGCCTGTATTTCTCACAAGTGCACAAAAGGTGTTCCCAAAGATGAGAAAAGCATGCCTAAGGTGTGAAAAACCCTAATTTTGTGCGCAGAATGGGTGCTCTTACCCTGATCGCCCACGCAATCTAGGGTAAAACTGGCTCAAAATCCATACAAACCAATTTTGTACGGACCCCATCACCCTCAGAGTGACAAAATTAAAGTACAGGACGTTATGGAGTTTACCTGGGCATGATATCTCTAATCCCTGGTGCTCAGGCTAACCGTAACGGAAAGAACTGCTTTGCAGAAGACTTTGACCTCTCAATACTCAACAGACACAAATGAATTGAATTACAGCCATATTCACCTATATATCGCCCTTTTCAAAAACTTTGGATGACCATAAAGAGAGCTTAGAAGGTCTGTTCTCTAGACCGAAAGCAACACTGTGATCAACACTCCATAACACACAAATTCGATGCCACACATTCGCGCTCCCAAAAAAATAAAATTTCAGCGCCGACAGGTATGCTCTCTCTCATCTTCTTTTTAAAATCTCATGTCTTTAAATAATATTTGATAAAGACAATTCTTTCACTTGAGGTATTTTTTTTTGTAGGTAAGCATGCAAACCATCCACAACTCCATCCACTGAAAGTTCTAGAGCAGGTATCATTCTACCCTCAGCATTATAGAGTCCCAGAAAATTGTGCATATCCTGACATCATTTCTCTATCAGAAATTAACCATAGGTTCCACACATCCGATCGTGTTTTTCATCACCTCACCTTGAACATGATAAGCATTATTGTTGGTCGATAGAGCCTCCCCTCCATGGCGCTCATCACCCAAAGTATACCATATATCACAAAAAATAGTGACACCATGGTCATAACACTGTAGTCCGGGAAGCACTTCATTCCCATTCACTAACCATGCATAAGGTCAAGTTTTACCATATGAAATAAAACCCCCCTCCTGGACAACCAGGTTGTACAAGTAGATCAAAAGCGCACCACTGAGCCTCGCATTTGGCCAACCATACCTCCATCAGCATAATCCCATCTGCGATACTTTTTCATCTGCTTCATCAACCTCACACATGATAAAAACCAATGGGGCCCCCGCCCTCAGAAAAACACCTTCCTCACATCATCAGTGAGAGAAAACTTTCCTATTTTGGGGCACTCATCTCTGTGTTTTGTACAAACCAAACCCCATTATTTTATTCTTTTGGTAAGTGTACAAAGACTGCAAACGGTGCATTGTGTCCCCCACCCACTCATTCATTTTTTCTCCCATGGCAGCATTCCCCGACCCCCCTTCATCAGAGTATACCACCCTCACGCAAAAGCCACTATGACATTCATAACAAGTTTATAACCACCCTAGAAGTCCTACCGACTCCAGGGATTTCCCCATCAGAAATAGTTATGACTACCTCCAAGCTACTTTTTATACTCCAACTTTGGGCCACTGAATCCCCATCTTCAGTTTTCAGTCACCCCTCACCATCATGCCTATGTTAAACCCATCACATCTAGGATCTTGATCCTCCGTATCAGCAACCCCCTCGTTCGGTTGAGGCTTCCTTTTTGTCGACTTCAACACCTCTTTTCCAAAAAGGAAGTGGTACCTTGGATCACCCCTCTGCACAAAAGGGGAATCCTCGAGTGACACTATGAGAGACATCATTTCCCACAAATGTCATCAATCCTCCTGACATTCGACTACAACACAAGCTTTCATGTCAAGATGGTATCGTACCTTACAACCATTTCACTTTGATCAAATTCGTTGAAGACCCGTGCCTTCATAAGCGTCTCTTTCAGCAATTCTTACACAGGAAGGTCCTAGCTAGCACCTATGCATACAATGTGCATTTATACGCCATACCAAGTTTACGCATATGGGTACGACATTCTGCCTGTTTTCAAATAAAAAATTACCCTAAGGGCATCAGCAGTTGTCGTCATCAACCAACAAATCACTACCATATTAGTGACACAGACAGAACATGTATCTATCAAATAGATTTTTTTAACTACAAATAGCATTATGAGCAAGGGACATGCCCACCTCGTAGAAAATTTGTATATATTGTATTATACCATCACTTACAAGGGTCCCACAAGACATGGTTGCTCTTTGACCTAGTGCAGGGTGTCTCCAATTCTGAGCTACACACGAGTATCTCTCTCTCTACACATAGTATACAGAAAAGAAACTATAATATATTTTGGCTATACAGTTCTTCCTAGACCTCACACATTAGAGGGAAGATTTTATCACTGGAAAATCGTACAAGCAATGGTGACATTGTTTAATGTTAGGCACAAGGATTTATAGGGCTGAGAGACATTAGAGAACCTGAAAGTATTTAAAAATATCTAAGGTCTGAGAAAAAATCAAATTGCGTACAAGAAGGACTAGCCAAATATTATTTTGTGCTCAAAATCCTTCAATAAATCCCCCCTGGCACACCTTTTGACCCAAAAAGCACGCAATCCTGTGAGTGGCGGAATTCACTTTCCAGGACCACAAAGGCACACTCCAGGACATTGATTCCACACTCAAAGCCGCCTAAGGATAGCCACCCAGGCCTCCTTAGGACATCAAGGGAGCACACAATGGAATAAATGTGGCACACAATGGAATAACCCTCCTCTCTTGGGTCACCATCCAAAATGTGCCAAGAGAGGGAAGGAGGATTTGAATTCTCCTATAAAAGGCCACCAAGAGATGAACAACTTGAGAGAACATTTTTATGTTGGCTAGAATTTCCCCAAGCAATACCAGCAGCGTGTGATCCGAAGCAGAGATAGAGGGGACTTAGTTGTTGGCCATCCAACAACTCCAGTCCACCATAGTAGAGAGCTGGAGGCTTTGCACCAAGGCAGCTCGGAAGTAAAGACGTCCTTGCATCGGGACTTAGAACCCCAAGTTCTAAGGGCCCCTTGGCAAATGGGTTAAAGTTTCATTCTCATTTCCCACTAGCACTCAATAAGAGGGGACGTAAGCACTTCCATTTGGATTATTGAAGTTGTTTGACTCTATTTAGAGATTTTGTGATATTGTTTTTAGTTCTAGTTTAATTTTTATGTTTGAATATGCACGCTACTTCTGTATCTAGTATGTTTATGTTCTAGCATGTTCCACTAACTTGCTTGACTCCATATATTTTCTTCCTGTGACCAATAACTTAAGAGGGAAAACCATGCCCTTTAAGTTGGTGTGATTTCGTACATACATGCACCAAATACACTAACACAAAGCTTATCACACTTTCTTAAAATAAATATTTGTAAAATGAATTTAAAATTATCACATTTTCTCAAAACAATAGAATTATAGCACTTGCTCAAAAGAAATATCACACTTGTAGAAATAAATATCACACTTTCTTAAAATAATGAAATTAAATATAATTCACTCTGATAGAAAAAGAAAAATTAACTCTATAATCACGCCAGTTGGCAATTAAAATATTATTCACTCAATTTTAATTCAACTCATATGTAACTCGAACTATACTACAAATCCTAAATCAATCCACACTCTGTCATACTATTGTTCATGTGCATAAGAGATGTTGATTTCACTCATTCATCCTACAACAAAATGATTAAACAAACCTGCTTTAAATTCAATCCTAAACATTCATTCAAAATCGAAATTGATTAGTTAGATGGAATAGTTAAACATTGTATACAATGTAGAATTAAAATTCTAAATAAAAATGATAAAACCTTACAACTCGAGGGGGGCCTCCTACGAGATGTAGGTAACAACATAAATTCTTCACACGATTATATACACATTGATATAATGCACAACAAGAACATATAACGAAATAGAGTTTTCAAATAACATTTAGGTTTATGTTTATCATTCCGAGAGGTATATTTATAAGCTCTATGAATAACTGTTACAGGACAAATGACCTCCTCATCAGCTCAGAGGAGAAGGAAACATTAAATGAATAAAATGACCCATACAGAGACCCATTTCGCTAAGGTAACGCACCCTAGAGATAGCCAAGTTGAGTTATAATGCATCCTCGCCATTCAAAGGGAGCGTTAGTGCCTAGCTTAATGCCTGTCTTGCCTAAGGGGCAACGTTACCCATGTTTTCATGAAGAAAAGGGACGAATCCTATGGAAACTAATTGACATTTCCCGCTTTTTCTCAAAAGGATTCAGTCCAAAAGCAGAAACCTGTGGTGCAGGCCTCTTATTGGACGTTACTAAACACAACTGAACATATATAGAGGGGAAAATCAAGGAAACATCATGATTTTTCCCCATTCAAACTGAAGGAGAAGATTGGAAAGGTTTGTCCTCCCCAGTTCCTATAAATTGGAGGCTCGGACTCTTGGTCAGGGGTCAAAGGTTTGATCGCATGCAAATCAAAACTTTATTGTTGAGTGTGAGGCTTAAGGATTGGCAAGGTTAATTGAGAACTCTTAGCCCAAGTATCATTACACTCGGAGATAGAGGAGAGAAATAGAGGAGTCATAAGAATGAGGGAAGCTTGGTTCAACCAAAGGTTGTAATCTTCCTTTTTATATATTAATAGAACTGTATCTGTTTTTTACATTTGATGTTTCAGTGTCACATTTATTTTTTATTTATCTATGAAGAATGATATAAGTGGCTCAAATTTTCATAGTTTAATGTTGATTATATACTTGTTTAATTTCTAGTAAGTGATACAACTATGAAGATTACATGTGTGCTTTGTTTGTTTGTAGGGTCTAGACTTGGAGCCGGTGAGGAAGGACTTCAGCCACTCTACTTAGCACTCTCTAATGGATTTTTTTTCTACAAAGAGGTAATCCTTTAATATCTCACTTCGTCGAGTATGAATTAGTATAAACATGTGTGCAATATCTTTGTAACTATACAAATAATCTGATTGTCTGCCTCAGGCACCGGGAAGCCCTGGGATGGATTTACATCAGCTACCACCCATGCATTTTACCCCTAAGAAGAATTGGTGACCATACTGGGGAGTTAATCATTAGTTCCCATATTTTTTTTTTCTGAGCCTTTGGTTCTTTCCCTCTGTTATTTCCCGTTCTTCTCACATCCCTTTCTAATCATTTCATATGCTCTATGACCATCTCAGTAGCTCACAGTGTTCAGAACAGACCCTGCCTAGCCATTTTTCCAACTTTTACTTGAGTAATACACCCCTGTGTGTGTTCCAGTGTGTTATAACATTTCTAATACTTAGGAACATTGCGTTAGTCCTGTTATTAATGCTCTATAGCCTATGCTAGCCTGTGTTACCTAGTCAAAAATTGTTGTTACACCTTTTCTATGATTTCCTTAGTTGTGGCATTGCTGGCTGTCAGATTAGCTTCTGTATTTTGGATCCCTATGCTTGGTTACCTAATAGCATTTTAGTTTTCTTATTTGAAAAGTTAGTGTTAGTCTCATTTAATTTTTTAAAAAGAAAATTTGTTTTTTAGTTTTTCTGAACATAGATGATTTCATTTTGAATTTTTTAGGTTAAATAGCTACTAGTGAGGATATATAGACGTCTGAATATTTTTAGGTTGAACTGAATTATTTGGATGTTTGTTGCTACATGGATGTGTGAAATATTTCTCCATGTAGAATAAGCTCTTCATCGAATTGAATATTAAAAGAATTTTCTACATGGTTTGAGTCAAAGTCTCATTACATTTCATACATCCAATCCCCCTCCGAAGACTAATAAGTGAGTACACTAAAAATAAAGTGCTAATAAAATAAATCATATAACTCTTTTTCTGAGCGTACACCAACATTAGTTCAGGCTAGGATCTTGGGATAGGAGAAGTGAGAAAAATTCCCAAGATCACAAAACTTGAGACTAGAGTCATTAAAGAGTGAAAATAATGTTGCACTCATACTATTGGGACCGCTCCACTACTATCGGAGTTAAGCGTGAGACAACACTTGGTCGCATGAGAAGGTAGCACGCCTTTGAGTGCATAATAGGGGGCATTATATATATTGAGGTTCCCCTCGGGGATGTCGAAACTAGATCAGGGATCTAGGTGTTCTGCCCATACTACGTATTTTCTACGACTATGACCCCCCTAATAGTGTCTGTGATTTGAGGTATATTTAGTTGCCATAATTTTAGGGACGTACACAAGATGACTGGAGCGGGCTGCCCTGGTACCTAACATAGACAGACGTAATCTGCCATCAGTCTTTGGGAGGGTACTCTTCTCCAGGAGAGTGCTTACACCCATTGTCTAAGGTTCGGGAAAATCTCAAGAGTAAGCGCAACTATACATTTGACCAACTCTCTATGTATGTTGTTTTGATACTAGGTTCCATCTCCAACAAACGGTAGTACTCAGACAGGGTCTTAACCCTCTGGCTTCTTGATTGATCGATTTTAGAAGTTCTTTTTTCTTTCTTAGGTGTGTGATTACTATCAATCAGACTTAATAACGTCACAATAAAACTTTGATAAAATTAACAGGTCATCATGGCGTCCTTCAACCCTCGTCGTCTTTCTAGGAAACAATAAGGTCTCCCTCCATTAACACTAGGGGAGGAGTCGAGTCTCAGTGATCCAGTGCCTTCTTGAGAAGAGCAGTCTCCAATGTTGACCCCTGATTTTCACCTTGCTCCCTACCATACAAAGTTTCCCGAGGATCCTTTCACTGAAGGATTCATACCTCCTTAAAATCCTCCTCTCACTAACCCATTGTGGCCATTTTTAATTGAGGTAGCACCAATGCCAGCCATGTCTTCGACTACACCTACATCCATTTCACAACTGGTGACCATTGGGTCAATGTCATTGGTGGCCAAATTGGTTCCACCACCATCCTCCTCACCAGTTATCAGTTCTACACAACTGATTGGAAACCCTAGTAGATAGCATATACCCTGTCCGAACAAAAGTTTCACCCCAACTGCAAGCGTACTTTCGAACCCTTTGGGATCTGATCCTATAGTGATTCCACCTAGACCCCCGGTTCCCACTCCTGCTAGCAGTGCTACTTTGGTTCCTTTTAGCAACCCTTTCGGTTGGAATCCATTGTTGAGTTCAAACCCCTTGGCTATCATGCCAGGGGGCACTCGATACCCCTACATTCAATAGGACAATCAAGATTGTCAATTATTAATGCCATTACTCTAAGAGGTCAAACTTCAGGTGTAGGGTCTATGCCAATGGTCAACTATGCGAATAGTAATATGCCACAAGCTAACTCTATCACGTCTATATAGGTGACCCTTCCCCAAAACAAATTGGGGCAAGGGGGCAATTAGTCTTACACGATTTTTACATCATTTGTCCTGATGATGGGTCTTGTTCTAGACCCAAAACGTTGACACAAAAATGTTCACTGTGGAGATTCTGAACCCAGAAACTCAAAACTCTAACCACAGAAATCTAAAATCTACAAATGAATCAATCCATCGTGCACAACATCTAGATCTCATCTATTCAAAATATGGCACGTTGTATGAGTTACTCCCCCATGCCCTTGGAAACCCGAATCCTCCCGCTACTCAGTTACCCGGAGCACATGTTGATGGCCTCGTTGGCGAAACTTCTAGTGTAGTTGTAAAATATCTCAGTGGGCAAGCTTCCTAGCCATCTTCAGCTGCCATCGCCCCTACCCAATCGACTTCTCTTCCCCCCAGTGAGGTACACTCTGTGCAATCTACACAAAAACCTAGTGGCAAGAACAAGAAGAATAAAAAAATACTGCTCCTTTTGAAGAGTAGCCTAATACTTAGAATACTCCCAATCAAAGAAACACTACTAAAAATGACAAAGGAAAGAAGAAACTGATGAGATTCCCTTGAAAAATTTGTGCGAAGGACCACTTGACATATAAATGTCCTCAACTACAGGAATACATAGATTTTATTAAGGAAAAGGACTCTGGAAGGACACCTGTCGTCCTTCACAATCCCTTCCCTAATCCACAGCAGCAAAAACAACACATGGTTGCAAACCCGCAACAACCCCCCCAAAGGGGCAACAGTGGTGCTCATCCTTTCGGTGAAGGATCATCTGCCATTTATGGTATGGAGACTATTGAACTCCAAACCCAAGATAAAATCTATGTAAATCTAGTCATTGAGGCTCAAGAACCTAGTTCAAGTTTGAATCCACCACTACCTAATGAACTGCATATCGAAAGGCATACTGCTGACCCTATCATTCGTCCCCCCAAAGGGAACCTTTGACGCACGACTCATATAACACCTCTACCGATGCTACCCAGAACTACAACATTGCAGAATACTTGGTGCAAGCACTATTAGTTATGTCTGCACTCGACGAGTTGAAAACTTGCCTAGTGCAAAGGAAAGCCCAGATTTCAGCCATTGGTGCAATTGACCCCCAAGATTTTATGCTAGCCATCTTCGACATGGAAAAATGCAAACCTCGTCTCTCACACTAGCTTTCTTTCCAGGTTCAAATTGTGTCAAAAGGGAGACCAATTCATCGCACTATCATAGATGAAGATGCTTCGACCTGCATAATGTCAACTGCGTGCTAGATCACTTTGGGTTCTCCCACTTTGTCTCCACCGTCAAATTACCTCAAAGATTTCGATGGCCACACTTTCCTCCCAAAAGGATACCTTGCTAGCTACCCCAATACACTTAGTGGGAAAACGATAACTGTGGACATAGAAGTTGTAGATCATCATCTTGACTATAATATTTTGTTGGGTCACAGTTAGTCTTACCCGATGACTGCCATTGTCTCTTCGGTTTTCTGACTCATCCTTTTTCCATTGGATGGGAAGATAGTTACAGTGGACCATATATCCTTTTTCACCCCTCATTATTCAGCATTACCTAGCACCATTGTACCCATAGTAGGAGGTGTTCTTGACTCTTATGTCAGTGTCAATACCAGTCTTTTGAAGGCATCTTCCCCAATGGGTTTTTTTCCTCTCCCACCACCTAAGGTTCCACACACGATTTCAATGATATCCATCGTCTCATATGGCTCTATCGATCCCCGGATCCTACTGGCGCCTTCAGAAATTTATTCCTACGGAGATCAGATGCCACTATCACCAACTGAGTTGGCTTATCAAGCCATCTAATAAGCATATGAACCCTCCACTACTCTGGTTTCGACCAATGGTACCACCCTCTCGCTCACCACAGTTCCTTATAAGGATCTCCTCGATGAAGTCTTGCCTATAGATGAAGATATCCGAGATATCATGTCTCTAGAGGAATGACCTTTGGTAGAGTTTCATCATTGCACTTTGATGCCTAATTCATACGTGACCACTATCCAAATCCCATACTTCAACCCACCTAAGATCGTTACTTCCATTTACACGACTGTTCAAACTATCAATGCAGAAGGGAACATGGGAAATATTTCTAATACTATGCTCATAGATATCTCGGTCAAAATGAGTATCGTGGAAAATATACATATTGGAGCAGATTGCAGTCTCGAGGAAATTGCACGCTTCACATCCCTTTTTAAGGAGTTCCACGATGTTTTTGCTTGGTCTTATGATGATATTCCTGATATAGATCCTTCTATGTTCAAGCATGAAATCAAGATTTATGACAATTCCAAACTTCTCCAGCAAAGGCTCTGACCTGTCCACCCTCGCAAAGCAACAACTATCAAGATAGAATTCAAAAAAATCTTACACACTAGTTTCATCTATCCCGTTCCTCTAACAGAATTGGTATCCAATCTGGTTCCCATAGATTAAAAAAAGGCACCATACGAGTTTGTGTTGATTATCGTGATCTGAACGCCGCTTGTCCCTAATACAATTATCCTACTCCATTCATAGATCAGATTCTCGAAAATTGCGCCAGATGTGAATCTTTCTCCTTTATGGATGGCTTTTCGGGATATAACTAGATAGCTATTAAAAAGGATGACTAGCATAAAACCACCTTCATTTGTCCTTGGGGCACATTTGCGTATCGTAAACTCCCATTCGATCTAAAGAACACGGGAGAAAATTTTTAAAGGGCCATGGGCTATGCATTTCACGATATCAAACACATTGTACAAGCCTACTTGGATGACCTTCTGTCTCACTCCAGGAAATGAGCCCATCACCTTGCGCATCTTAAAGAAATCTTTGCTTGGTGTAGGTTCTACAACATACATCTGAATCCGCACAAGTGCATATTTTTTTTCGAGTCTGGGCATCTTCTTGGTTTCATTTTCTCCAAGCACGGGATTAGGGTTGATCCCGATAAGGTTAAGGAAATTTTTGAATTACCCGTGCCACAATCCATTTGGAAACTCCAATGCTTGCAATGGAAGGAAAAAATATTACGTCGTTTCATCATAAACTATGTCGAGATGATGAAAGGCTTCATGCACTTACTTAAGAAAGGGGTACCATATCTGTGGGATGATCGAGCTCAACTTTCGTTTAATGTCCTGAAACGGGCACTCGTTTCCACCCCACTTCTTAGTTCCCCCAACTATTCGCGCGACTTTCTCCTCTACTTGGTAGCCTCACCATCCTCGCGAGGCATGGTTTTAGTTCAAGTTCACAATGACGATAGTGAGCATGTGTTTTATTTTATGTCGAAAGGTCTCATTAGACCTGAATTATGATATTCACATATGGAGAAGCTATCTCTCACGGTGGTCTTCACTGTCACCTACCTCCGACACTATATATTGCTATGGAAGACTAACATAATTTCTTTGGAGAGTCCCATGCGACACATCTTGTCACATCAAATCATTGGAGTAAAATATTCCAAATGGATTGTAATCCTCCAACATTTTTATTTGGTTTTCACTGCTACCAAAACAAAGAAATCTCTAATCTTTGCCGAATTACTGTTAGACCTTCCCAGAATTTACCCAGAAGAAGTAGCTCATGATCCATTTCCCAATGAATCTTTCTATCTAGTCGATTCTTCTAATCCTTGGTACGAGGACATTCTGGGCTACCTCCAAACTCAACGGTTACGCCCAACTCTCACGTCAGACGATCGTCGACGCATTTGTCACCAAGGGAAACACTATCTCATGTTGAATGATACTCTATATCGTCATGGTGTCGATACAAGTATTCAATGTTGTCTCACTCTTAACGAGGCATAACATGTTTTAAATGACTGCCACGCTGGGGCATGTGGTGGGAATCTTTCTGGCATAGCTACTGCCCATAAAATAATGCCTACAGGATACTATTGGCCCACTTTGTTTAAAGACTATGTCACAGTGGTCCAGAAGTGCCATCCATGTCATATTTTTATGAAGAAAATGCACACCCATCATGCCCCTCTTCATTTGGTTATCTCTGTCAATCCTTTCACTAAATGGGGAATATATTTCATCATGTGGAATCCCACTTCTACTGATGGACACAACTACATCATAGTTGCACTCAACTACTTCACAAAATGGGTTAAAGCCATTCCCACTTTTCCGATCGATTGAGAAACCTTCGCTCTCTTCCTGTTCAATCAGGTCATCTTCCGTTTCGATGTACCCCACTCGATTGTCATAGATCATGGTTCACACTTTTAAAACCAAATGATGACGGAGTTAACCTCCATGCTAGGTTTTCGACATGATCAGTCTTTGTCCTACTATCCACAAGCTAACACTCAAGTTGAATCCATAAATGGCATCCTCAAGACCATGATTTGTCAGTCAGTCGAAAATCATAAAAACACATGGTATTGGGAACTATACTCCACATTATGGGCATATCAAACGTCAGTGAAGAATGCTATAGGCTTCACGCCATTCCAACTAGCATACGTTCTGGAAGTAGTTCTTCCAATCAAGTGTGAGATTCCATCTGTAAGCTAGTCGTTGAACTCCTACCCAGTACCATTTTCGAAGAAGAGCGCTTGCTCTTGCTCAATCAATTGGAAGAAACTCGTCGAGATTCCACACTGGAACTCAAAGCTGACAAGCATCGAGTAAAAGCTCAATACAACAAATCTTTCAAGCCTTATTCTTTCCAAGAAGACGATCTCATTCTACTCTACAATCAAAGACACTACCTCTTGGGGGTAGGAACACTTCAGCCATTATGTCTTGGTCCATTCGTCGTCACGAAATTCCTTTCGAAAGGATCTTATAAACTTCAAGACTTTAGTGGGTTTCCACTCGCTAAGCCCCGCAACAAGCTGTATATGAAGAATTATTTTTCCTAGTGTCCCACTAGGCATATGTTTTGTAATTTTATGTATATAAGTTTTGTCTTTTTTTGGTGTGTCTGGATATTTTGGGGTTTTGAGTATTTTTTCTCATATAGGCTCCCTTCTTTTACACATATGTCTTCTTCATCCTTGCCATTCGTTGGATATGCGGATGGTGCTAGTCGTCACACACGGCACATTGCATTAGCTGCTTGGGTCCTCTATATACCTGAGTCTTAACTACCTAGTTCTAGGGGGGTATTGCTTGGTGATACCACCAACAATATTTTTGAGTACATGTTGGTGATACAACTTCTCATGGAAGCTGCATCTCGCGACATCTCCAATCTAGAGGTCAGGTTAGATTCCCAGCTAGTCATTTTGCATTTGAACAACTTTTATCACGTCTTTCATCTAGTCTTATTACGTTATTACTTAAGGGTATGACTTCTGGAACATTAATTTCAATTCATTACTTTTGAGCACATTCCTAGAGAATATAATAAATTAGTTGATTCATTGGAAAATTATGTGTTATATTAGCATTTGTCGCATTTATTATAGAAAGATTCATACATGAGTGTATATTTTCCATCATAAAAGACACATAAAAATTAAAAAATAAAAGATCAAAATTGCCAAAATATCTATGTGTGTGTGTGTGTATATATATATATGTCATGTCCAATCAAGTTACATCAAAAAAATCTTCAAAACTTGGGTGTTTTACAAAAATTGGCTCTGCTAAGCTTCCCTCTGACAACTATACATCTATCATCTAATCCTCCTGAGCTTGCTGCTAATGGTAGCATATAACTGCTCTGGCTAACCTCCTCAGAGGCACCAAGAACCTCTCTGGCACACCCACTGTGTGTCACTATAGGTGAATGGGGATTTCCCTCATGGGAAGAGGCGGCATGCCCATGCTGAATCCTTCGAGGTTCCTGGAAACCTCGTACAAAATATGTGTATCATCAACCACTTCGGCGACTGTTGTGGCCTCTGTTGCTGCTATAGCCCCGGGTAGCTTCATTCCTCGCCATGCATAACAAGGGGCTCTGGCTGGACGGACGGGTGCCACATCTGTGTCAAGCAATAAACTTCATGTCAAAACTTTTTTCACCCATTAAACAAAAAAATTGCATAAACATTCAAAAGACAAAAATAACTTAAAGAAACTGATTTTTTTCCTTCTTACCATTTGGGCCCCACTGAGTGCCTAGTGGAAATATCATCTCTGAATCTCATGTGTAGTTCGTCCCTACATAAGGATAATCTTTGATCATTAGGATATAGCCATTTAGCTGCTCGAAGAATGCACCATCAAAGAAATGGTGGATTGGACCCTCTCCAGTCTGTGGCATCAAAGTTGACCAACAACCCTATCCAGGCTCTCATGGTCCCATAACATCCATGATCATCCTTGGCCTCATGATGGGCACTCTCTCTAGTATAAAGGAAGCTATCATTGTACTGAACCCAAACTCTCATTGGGACCAAGTCTTACACACTGTCAGTTCTTCTTGAACTTGGCGGACAACACCTTCACACCAGTCAAAATTATGTGGCTACAGATAATCTAGTGCTAGTAATACCTAGGCCTTGGTGGCCATGTGCTGACTCTTGGCCCCCGCTAAGTGAACGATCATCCATAAAAGAGACCTCATCGGTCTTGAGACCATCCGTGCCATAGGAATCTGATTGCTCAACGACGCAGTATTTTCTGTGTAGTGAACCTGGACCAATCCCATAGTAGTGCGGGGATCAACTCTCGAACCTGTCAGACTAGGCCTCGGTCCTCTGCGTGACAGGCCAGTCAAAAATTATATGTCGTCCTTCTCTATCGAGAGTTCATGAACCCCGATGCGAAATACATGTTGTTAATCATCCCACTGCTGGATTATCTAGCTTAGAAGGTCTTCTTCCCCCCTCATCATCTCTAATCTAGCATACTTCAGTAACCCACATCTTTGGAGAACAAGAAAAGTAACCGGATTGGTGACCATTTCGCGTTGCTCTCATCTGTGCTCTCTCTCGTGCCAAATACTCATGGTAACAACTTCACACCTACACTAAGCAAGTTTCCAATGGATCAGTTTCAGGAAAAATCACTTCAGGATTGAGCAAACCAAGCTTGATTTTTCTTTGGGTTGGCTAACGCGGGCCCCAGTGCAGAACAAGGTGTGGTAACACACTGTCCCTTAACAGGAAATGAACGTAATGCGACCCTGGCACTGGGAACCCACATTACCCGCATAAATTATTTAGGGCTTGCTCAAAATCCCATTTTCAACCATTAAAAATAGTAAAAATGCCAATGTAAAGCAAGATAAAGGTTTAAGCTCTTACCTGGAACTCGTGGAATCAAAAACCGTTGCTCGGATCGCCCACAATCGACAGCAAAATTTTCACCTCTTTTTCACTCCAGAGCTCTTTCACAACACTCAAACAGTGAAAATGAAGGTTTGTTACCTTCTTATAGAAATTCTATAGGTATGACTCACTCAGCTAGTCTGTTAAAATTGGTAAATTTCCGCTATTTTTTGTCGCAACTGTTGGTTTTTCAAAATCACTAATGCTTTGATGAGTTGTTAGTGTTCATGTGCAGATTTGGTCGTGTTCAACCTGGATCAAGCCCTCTTTTTATGGACCTTTTCTAGCTCGTAAAACTAAAAAACCCTGAGTTTCCTTCGTCGGGCTTGTTAAAATACCACGATGAAGAACTCTGGGTCATTCTTTTCCATATTTTTCTAGCTCGTTAAAAACTCGAAAAATTCACTAAGTTTTTCTTCATTGGACTCGTTAAAGTTTCACGGAGAGAGTTTCTCTTCGTCTGACTCGTTGAAACTTCATGAATAATATTGAGTTTACTCTGTCTCCTCGTACTCATAACAAAATGAGGCAAATTTCCATTGAACATAGGTTTATCACTTTATCTAGATTCAATGGAACAACTTATGGAAAAGGAACTATGTCGGGAATACTATTCTCCCTTTGTCGCACCCAGTTATCAACCATGACAAAGGTATCCCCCTGGAGTTGTATTTTACGATGTTTTTTAAACTCCCTAAATATGAAAAGATCACTGATTTTACCCATATGGACTCGTTAAACTTAATCAGATGGAGAAAATTTTGGACAAAGTGGATACTTATAGTGTTATGCTTTGAAAGTCGATTTGGCAGCAAAAACCTTGAACATGGAACTTCCTAAAAAATTCACTCGTAATTAGCCGAACCCTACCATTATATGAATTTAGCCTTCGTATGTCGATGCCACTGCATTGGTGAATCCTGACACTCTTAGTGGAGTGTTAGTGCCTAGGTTAACACACTGTCTTGCATAAGGGGCATCATTAACCGTGTTTTCATGAAGAAAAGGGACAAATCCCGTAGAAACTTACTGACATTTCCTAATTTTTCTTAAAAGGATTTAGTCCAAAAGCAGCAACCTACGGTGCATGCCTCTTATTAAAAGTTACTAAACACAACTAAGCATCTATAGAGGGAAAAAGCAAGGAAAGGAAAGGAAACATCATGATTTTTCCCCATTTAAACTGATTGGGAATATTGGCAAGGTCTGTCCTTGCCAATTCCTATAAATTGGAGGCTTGGGCTCTTGGTCAAGGGTCAAAGGTTTTATCGTGTGCAGAGCAGAGCTTTATTGTTGAGTGTGAGGCTTAAGGATTGGCAAGGTTCATTGAGAACTCTTAGCCCAAGTATCATTACACTCAGAGATAGAGGAGAGAGAGAGAGAGGAGTCGGAAGGCTGAGGGAAGCTTGGTTCAATGAACAGTTGTAATCTTCCTTCTTATATATTAATTGAACTGTATATGATTTGTCCATTTGATGTTTTAGTGTCACCTTTATTGTTTATTTTTCTATGAAGAATGATATAAATGCCTCAGATTTTCATATTTTAATGTTGATTATATACTTGTTTAATTGTTATTAAGTGATACAACTGTGAATATTACACGTGTGATTTTTTTGTTTGCAAGGTCTAGACTTGGAGCCAGTGAGGAACGACTTCAACCACACCGCTTAGCACTCTCCAATGGATCTGTTGTCTACAAAGAGGTAATAATTCAATATCTCACTTCGTCGATTATGCATTAGTATAGACATGTGTGCAATGTCTTTGTAACTATACAACTAATCTAACTGTCTGCCTTGGGCACCGGGAAGCCCCGAGAAGGATTTACATCATCTAACACCCATGCATTTTACCCCTAAGCAATAATTGTTTTAGATTATTACGAACCAATCCTACCCAATAAAAAATAAAAATAAGATGAAGTGATAATATAACATTATTTCCTCGTGATTTTCTATGAGGCAAACAAATAATGAGGCTAAATATCTTCATTAATTAATTTCTCTCTCGCCTAGTTCGCCTTCTTCACTAGTTGACTTCAGCATTGATTAGGATGGATCATCGATTCATGTCATGAATATAGGTACAAATTGTTATGCCAACTATTTTCCACTTGTCCATATGTCTCATTCTTTGGCTAGAGTTCTATAACCCATCAAACCTTTAAAGAACAATGATACTTATGAAAAAAATATGATGGGTACCTCATATTTCCATGAACCTTTTTTAATTTTGGGAAATTAGGTGCAAAATCCATGTTGCACTGCTCATATGATGATGATTATATTTTTGTTGGATTCCTCTTTTAGAGAGGTGCAATATTGATCTAAGGATCATCTTGTTTGGATGAGAAAAACATATATTTTAATTTATTTTCCAAACATGTGCAAGGTCATCCAAATTTGTATTGTAGGCTCACAAGCCTAATAGATGTGTCACACACCCTCACTGATGGATATAAATTGGAGAGACTTCAAGATAATTTTCTCATCAACTCATCACACATTATCTCTTGTGATCTGATTGGTTCAATTGGCTTTTAGGAGGCCTCTTTCTCTCACATGTGTGAAGCTGAAGCTAGGAAAAGTGAAAATTGTTTTTAGGGTTGTTTTTTTGTGCGTTGACCAATGTTGACCATGGTCAAAACTTGGATTTTTGACCTCCATCAAGTGCAGAAATTGAAATATCTTGAGGCCACATTAAAGGGCACAAACATCTAGGAAAAGAGAGACCGTTGACTGAAGCCCTAATTTGCTGCGTTGAATTTATGTTGACCAGTGTTGAGTTTTGAGGCGCTGTCTTAGAGGGGTGTGTGTGTGACACTTGGAGGGTTGGCTGATCTGGTGTTGAGAAAGAATTTTTTGGCTGGTGCATCTTGTTGACTGTTGTAACGCACATCACTCTCTATCTTTGCTGGACTAGAAGTATTGTAAAATATGATCTATATTATTGGCTTGTCTTCTGTTGAACTATTATTATGATCTATCAGCATTTTAATTTTATATTTATGTGATTTCTAAATTGCATTGGGCCTAAGAAATATTGAAGTAAAATTTCATTAAGCATAGAACATACCATGTTTGTCTAAATTTAACATGGTATCAAAGTTGAGGTAAAGGCAAAGCCCAAGATAGTGTGAAAGGAAATCACCAAAGAAGAAATCATATCAAGGACCAATGGCCTCCTCAACCTATAAGGGTTTCAAATATGATGATAAGTTGACTGACAAGTCTGATTATCATGCATGGAAGATGTCCTTGGATTTGGCATTAGAATATCAAGATGTCATGGATTATGTGTAAGGGAATATTTATGAGCCTTCATCAAATGCACCTGTTGCCACAAAGACGAAGCATAGAAAAGGAGAAATCAAAGAAAAGATGATTATTTCAAATTCTATTAATAAGCACTTGGTTATTTTATATTTCTGAGCTAAGCACATCTAAATATATGTATGATAAGTTGTTTATCATGTTCAGGGCTATAAATGTTAATCAAGTTCTTTTCTACAAGAATCAATTGAAGAATATCAGGAAGGGTAAAGAAGAATCCATTCAATCCTATTTTATGAGGCTCACTGAAATCATGAATAATCTCTTAGCTGTTGGAGAAGAAATAGTTGATCGAGAGATGGTTTTCATTGCGCTTGGAGGCCTCCCCCGTGATTAGTATGTATTCAATACCACTATTCTTCATAATAATGTGATTCTTGATTTCGATGAAATATTGACGAGATGCACTCAAGAGGAGAAAATAATGATGGAGAGAGATCATCCCTCTAATGGAAATGGAAGTGATCCTATTGCCTTCATGACTCATGTAAATAAGAAGAACCGTGGTGCCCCGAGAAATCAAAACCATGGAAGAGTAGCCCAAAGGAAGGAAGGGAAGATGTTACTCTTGTAACAAGTTTGGTCACTATGCAAGAGAGTGCCCCAATATAAGGGACTCTCCCAGGGACTATGACAACAACAACTCTAGGGGGAAAGGCAATCAAAGGAACAAAAAGTTCAAAGGAAAAAGCAAGGCTCCTTCTGATTGTAGTGGAAATGGGAAACCTTTCAAGAGGTCGAGAAATTCTAGGCATGATGTGTCTAATGTTGTTGATAATAAGAAAAATGAATTTATTCTTGTATCTTCCCTCTCTGTTTCATCTCCTCTCGACACCCTGGATGTCTGGTTGATTAATAGTGGTGCTTCAAGGCACCTCACTGGTTATAAAGAATTCCTCTCTAATTTTCTTGAGAAGGATACAAATCTAGAAATTATCCTTGGAGATAATGCCACCTATCTCGTGAAAGGGACATGAACTGTGACCCTTCATCTACCTCAAGGTCAAGTCCTCCACTTGTAAAATGTGTTGTACGTACTTGATTTGAAGAAGAACCTTGCATCTATTTTTGCAATGGAAGAAAAAGGATTCAAGGTGGCATTCATTGATGGAAAGGTACGCATATGGAAGAATAACTTCAAAGAAGCTCTTACTATTGGTTTTAGATTTGATACACGTTACCAGGTCCATTGGGGGCTATGTCATGTAATACAACTCTTTAAATGGAGTTATGGCACCGAAGGTTTGCACACCTTCCTTATAAATCCCTTCCTGAAGCAAGGAAGGTGGTGACATGGATGCTCGAATTTAAAGATGATCATGAAGGTATATTTCAGGGTTGTGCCGAAGGGAAGCATACAAGGGGACCATTCCCCTCAAGTGTCACAAAGACATTTGATATTTTGCAAATGATACATTCTGATTTATCTGGTATGATGCCCCTGACATCCTTGAGAGGATTTTCCTGTTACATGAATTTTATAGATGAATTCTCTCGCAAGACCCAGATATATTTCTTGAAGAAGAAGGACAAAGCTTTCAAATGGTTTTGTACCTTGAAGCCCTTGGTGGAAAATCAAACCGGTAAGAAAATCAAAATTTTGAGGACCGAAAATGGGACCAAGTATGAGTCAAATTAGTTCAATGACTTTTACAGATAAGTTGACATTAAGAGGGAGACCACAACTTTGTATACTCCTAATCAAAATGGTGTTGTTGAATGAAATAACAAGACCATTTTTGAAGTTTCCCACACCATGCTATATAACCAATGTCTTCCAAAGTTTCTATGGGGAGAAGTTGTGAACACTGTTGTGTACGTTCAAAATAGAGGCTCGCATTCTACTCTAGACTCCAATACTCCCAAATAAGTCTTATATGGTAAGAAACGTAATTTTTATCATTTTAGAATCTTTTGTAGTCCCGTTTATTTTCAAAAAGAGAAGCAAGCTGAATTCTTCTGGAAATAAGGGAATGTTTGTGGGCTACAATGAAACTTTGAAGGAATATAGAATCTATGTGCCTGGTCAAAGAGAAGTGGAGAAATTCCATGATGTCACCTTCGATGAATATGTTTCCCTCAAGAAAGTAAGAAATCTTCCTAGCTCAAAGGAAGACAAAGAAGAAGAAGAAGTTGGAAGGTAGGAAGAATCGAAAGATGAACTGATGCCCAATGTTGAAGGACATATGGATCCTATTGATCCACATCCTTCAAATAAGAAGAGATCCTCATGGCATATGGACATATGGACACTCTTGAAGATTCCTAGAGACATATTTCCCCAAGGGGGACATTCTATGAAAGCAAGAAGCCGAATAGATACCAAGGGTATATAGCAGCCATGAGTACAATTGTACAATCTGAGCCTGCATCATTTGAAGAATTCATAAAGTATAAAGTTTGGAAGGATTCTATGCATGAATAGTATGATTCGATTATGAAGGATGATGTCTGGGAAGTGGTCCCAAGACCAGAGGAAAAATCTATTGTCACTTCGAAATGGCTCTTCAAGATCAAGCATGGAGCCGATGGAAGTGATAAAAAGTACAAGGAAATATTTGTTGCCCGAGGCTTCTATAAAAAAGAAGGAATAGATTATGATGATATATTTTCACATGTATCCCTCTATACCACCATCCGATATATCATTTCCCTTGCTGCAAAGCAATGATGGAGTCTCCATCATATGGATGTGAAGACTGATTTTCTGCATGGTTCAATAAAGTAAGAGGTGTATGTGTAGCAACCTCTCGGTTCGAAGTCAAATATAGAGACACCTATGTATGCAGGTTGAAGAAAGCCCTCTATGCATTGAGGCAAGCCTCCAGGGCTTAGTATGAGAGGATAGATATCTACTTGATGAAGTTTGGCTTCACTCGAAGTAATGTTGATCCAAAACTTTATTTTAAGGTTGATAGAGAAAGACCTTTCATTCTAGTTCTCTATGTGGACAATCTCTTGCTAATAGGTGCTAACCCTCTCATTCATCAATGTAAGAGGGAGATAGCTTCCGAGCTTGAGATGAAAGACCTAGGACTGATGCATTACTTCCTAGGCTTGGAGATCTAGAAAAATCCAGGCGAGATTTTCCTTTCTTAAGGAAAATATGTCGTGAAGATGCTAGAGAGATTTGATATGGTCGACTGTAAGTCTATGTCGACTCTGATGGAACTCAACATTAAGAAGTTGTGTGGAAACGATGTTTGGCCTGAACTTGGAAATACCACTGAGTATCGACAACTCGTGGGGTCCCTGATGTTCTTAGTGAACTCTTGTCTGGACGTATGCTTTGCAGTGAACACTTTGAGTCAACATATGGTTGAGCATCATCACATTCACTAGATTGGTGCCAAGAATCTATTGAGATATCTTCAGGGAAAAATCAACCATGGGCTACGATACACCACTAGGAGTTTGAGACTCCATGGATATATTGATTTCATTTGGGCTGCCAATGTGTTGGATTGGAAGAACACATCTGGATGTTTCTTCACCTTGGGTTCTGCTTCGATATCTTGGATGAGCAGGAAGTAGGAGCCAGTGGCTTTGAGCATCGTTGAGGCCGAATACATTGCAGTGAGTATGGCCTATTGTGAAGTTGTTTGGTTGAGAAAGCTCTTCAGTGAGTTGTTTGGGCATGTGCTAGATACCACCACTATCCTTTGTGATAACAAAAGACGTGGGATTCGTCTTTCTGAGAATCTCGTGTTCCATGATCGATCCAAGAATATTGATATCATGTACCACTTTATCCGGCATATGGTACAACAAGGTGTTATAAGGCTCGATCACATTGGGAATAATGAGCAGGTCGTGGATATTCTCACGAAGCCCCTGGAGAAGTTCAAATTCTTAACCTTCCGTGAGAATATTGGAATCATGGAAAGACCCTATTTTGAGGGTCTATCTTGACTTGGACTATGAGCTCTAGGAGCTCCAAGGGGCTTGGGGATAGCTTCCTAGAGTAATAAACACACACAGGGCTAGGCTTGTCGAACCTTGTTGTGCTTATGCCCCACCATTATTACATTTAGTTCATTCACCTCTCTTTGATCTATGCCCCACACACATCCTACCCTTGGAGTTTCAAACTCATGGGAAGTACCTCTCATTTGGCCAATGAGGTGGGAAATGTGGATAGAGACCAATAGCAAGAATGGTGGATGCATTTCATATTTCCATACTCTGTATGTCTAGGATGGCATGTGTCCAACACCTTTATATGGGATCAAGTCTCATGAGGTTCTTACCTCTAAACTGATTTCGGGTTAGTATGAGACTCTTTTAATTTTGAGAGAGGTTTTAACCTCTAAGATGACTTCGAGTCAACAGAGCGTGATGTCTTTGTGACTCACCCATTTTTATTCTATTTTCGAAGAATATCCAGTAAATCAAGTTATGACAGGATGATGCAGGAATGCAGGATGATATATGATGGTACACGATGGTACTAATCACTGCATGGCACAGGTGGACATATGGAATTATCCCTAGTTGAGAGGGAGTGTTAATTTTGGACAAATAGGTCAAAACTCCACGTTTCACTGCTCATATGATGATGACTATATTTTTGTTGGATTCCTCCTTTGGAGAGGTGCAATATTGATCTAAGGATCATCTTGTTTGGATGAGTAAAACATATATTTTTATTTTATTTTCCACACATATGCAAGGGCGGCCAAATTTTTAATGTAGGCTCACAAGCCTAATAGATGTGTCACACACCCTCACTGATGGATATAAATTGGAGATACTTGGAGATAATTTTCTCATCAACTCATCACACATTCTCTCTTGTGATCTGATTGGTTCGATCGGCCTTTAGGAGGCCTCCTTCTCTCATACATGCAGAGCTGAAGTTGGGAAAAGTGTGGACTATTTTTAGGTTTTTTTTTGTGCATTGACCAGCGTTGACTGTGGTAAAAACTTGGAGTTTTTACATCCATTAAGTGAAGAAATTTTTATCTCTTGAGGCCGCATTAGAGGGCACAAAGATTAAGGAAAAGAGAGAACGTTGACCAAAGCCCTAATTTGCTGCATTGAATTTTCTGCGTTGACTTTCTATTGACCAATGTTGACTTTTGAGGAGCTATATTTGAGGGATGTGTGTGACACTTGGAGGGTTGGCTGATCTGATGTTGAGAAATACTTTGTTTGCTGGTGCATCGTGTTGACTGTGGTAACGCACATCACTCTCTATCTTTGTTGGACTAGAATAATTATAAAATATGATCTATATTATTGGCTTGTCTTCTGTTGATCTATTATTATGTTCTATCAAAATTTTACTTTCATATTTATGTGATTTCTAAATTGAATCGGGCCTAAGAAATATTGAAGTAAATCGCATTAAGCATAGAACATATCATGTCTGTCTAAATTTAACAACCTTGTAAACTGATGCTCAATTATAATTATTAGAGTAAAAAATAAGGAGGATGGAGTGTTGTAAGGTTGTAAAAAAGAGACAATTTTGGGGTTCAACAAGTATCTTGTGAAGACAAAGAAACACCCAAGATTAAAGCTCTTCTTATAAATTCTTGTGTGCATTTTTTGACATTTTGACCTTTAGCTTCTCTAAAAAAAATTGAATCCATAATTTCTTTTTGTATGTAAGCTAATGGATAAAATTTCCTTATTAATGCAGTTATAAAATCATTCCAAGAAGAGATCATTTTACCAATTTTCTTCAAATATTCTTTAGTTTTTTCCTCCCACGAGATGAGGGTTGCAATTTCCAAACAAAGTGAAGCAAGATGGATCTTAGTAACATCATCATCAATATTTTGAATCCTGCAATAGACTTCAATTTGAGGAACCCAATTATCCAAATTTTCAGAATTTACTTCCCCATTGTACATATGAAATTTAAACTTGACATCAAGCTTAATAAAAGGAGACTTATCATGTTCTTTTGGAGATGGAAGAGGGGTAGGTATATGAGATGAAGGAGGTAAATCAGGCGATGAGGATGGAGGTGTATATGGAGGTGAAGAAGGAGGTGGAGGTGGAGGTTTTCTCCCATAACCACGATTACCTTTTGGATGATTTTAAATTTCTCCTTGCAACCTTGTTTTTTTGTTCATTGTACAAAAATTTTACCCCATATAAATATCATAGAAAGCCTTTCTAAAATCTCTCTCATCCTCAAACATCATCTCCCGTCCTTCTTCATGTGCCATGAATGGTGGGTTTTTTGGAGTTTGTGACCTCCTTAAACCAATTTGAAGGTTTGGTTATTCAAGCACTCCTCTTCTCAATTTAGAAATTGTAATCATTCAAGAAAACACTTGCAAAAAATGTCAAAACTTCAAAACAACCATGCTCTAATACAAAATTGACCTGAAATTAAAAATTGAAGGTTTCATTTAAAATTTTGCAAGCTAGTTTATGTCTTATGGGAAATGGATCAAAATTTCAAAATCACATAAAGTTACTAAACTTAGTTAATTTTTTCATATTTTAACAGTGAAAAATAGACAACATGCAACATCACAAAAAAATAATTTGATGACGAAGTTCAACCGTCAAGGGATACATCTTTGGGTACATCTTCCAATGTTTTCCCTTTAAATTATATTCTCAAATTTCAAATTACATCAACATAAAATGCTCAAATCACAAAAATAACATTTCCATTTTGTCTAGAACACCCAAAAACCCCTCAGTAAACTCTTCTTGGGATGAAAAGGGACGAAAAAAGGCCAAGTTAGGCCTCCTTCTTCATTTCCCTACTAATTGTTCTGCAAAATTGACCCTCTGTCGAAACTGGCAACGACTTTTGACCTTAGCAAAATTGTAGAGTGACATTTTCATGTGATTCGGCCACAAATCCTCGATAAAAGTGAAAATTATCGAACAGATAGGCACACCAATAAGGCCATGCCCCTATGCTTCTGCCCCTTGGTCTGGTCACGTCGAAAAAATATGACTAGGGCGAGGGCCATAGGCCACACACCCACCAACTCTCTTCTCTAGTTCACATGCATGGTCATATGGCCATGAGTTGGGGCACATGTAGGGTGCCACATGCCCCTCCCCTCCCTTGATATTAATCGGAGGTTACGTGGTATTAAATAGAATCGAGGACGGGGGACGAATTGCCACCCCTCTCACCTTGGTACACGGTCACACCATATGTCATGTAACAAGGCTCGCCCAACTGCCAACCCCCCCCCACCCCCCTCCCTACCCCCCCAAAGGTGAAAACAATTACATGTTAAATATAATCGACCCACCTCATATAACAAGAAACAATGCATGGCCTAGTGGTAAGGCAGACGATTTGTAGCAGTGATGTCATCAGTCGAACCCCGCCGAGGTCTATCGGTCCATAACCACAATTTTTGTGCCAAAACCAGAGCCACGTGGTGCCTTTCTACAGGGCCACATGTTAGCCATTGATTGGGCCATGTGGTGGCCTACGTTTGGCCTAACCTGAAAAACCACAACCAATAAAAACTCGCCACTTGTCTTGTCCTAATTTGCCCTCTAAAAACCATATTGTACATTCACTTATTGACGTATGTTCCAATTCATCATACGGTATGCCCGGTCAACTACCTAGTCAACCCTACTAGATTAATTTTTAGTAGTTTTCCAAAAACTTCCGAACGTGATAACTTTCTCATACGGTTTTAGATTGAGGTAATTCAAACATCATTGTAATCAACACGATGAGATATACGATTAGGAACTAATTTAAAGATATTTTGAGCACTTTATTTTTTGAGCATATTTCTTATCCTCTGGATTGGTTGAAACTATGATTGTAAAATTAGGATAAATATTTTTTTGTTGCTTAGATAGTTCATTCATATTCATTCTAACTTAATTAGTAAAATATTTCAATACTCACAAGTAAAAAATATTTAAAGGTAAAATAATTTAGTTGGTTCTTAATAAGATGAAAATGTGTAACTCATTCAATTTTTAATATAAAATATCAATAATAATAAATTATTCAAAATCGCAATTTAACCAATTCAATATTGGTTTATAAAATTCCATCTATTGTTAAATTTAAAAAACTTAAGTGATAAATTTTTATAATTAATTTGGATTTACTATAACTTAAAAAATTATATTTTTCTAAAATTTAATTTATTACTAAAGTTATGAGATTCTCAAGCAATTTAAATTTAAGATTTATAACAACTCTTACCAATATAAATTAGGAATCTCTCTCTCTAAATATGAGGATCAAGAAATGTAAAATAAGGCTTGTGAAGTTACTTGTAGTTGGGGATTTCCTATATTGGAAGTTCTACCTTAAAGAGGCAAGTGAACTTTTTTCTAGCAATAAATATATAACATTTTGGTTTTATTTTGTTTCTTTATTTTCTATTGTACTAGTTTAAATTTAACTCTTTTTAATAATAAATATGAGTTAAATAATACAAAAAATCATACTATATTAGATTTAAACTTTTTACAAATAATATATTTAATTATTTATTAATGAACAACTCAATCAATATTATTTTTTCCACATACTTATCATGAGATGGTCACTAAAATTCATGTTTTCATTTTTCTCCTAGCTAATATTATATCATGTTCACAATGATAAAGACACGCCTACTTTAAATAATTTATTTCTAAATACATAAAAATAGATATTTATTTTACATAATCTAAATAAGAAAAAAAAATGCATCCCCAAGTTTATTTGAAAGTCAAACAAATGCCTCTTAATCACCATCACATTACTTATCATTTAATTCTTAGCCACACAATATTTATTATTTCAACTTTTATTCATAATTACCATTGAAAAGATAAGTCAAAATTGTTCCTTTATCCATGAAGAAAAAAATAAAACCTCTCATGCATCCATGTAAGCCCATTTGTTTCTCTTATGGTCCATAAAACGATGTGATCGACATTTTATACATGCATAAGGCCTCCTCTAGTTTACATAATTTTGCAAGAACTATAATTTAAATATAGTAAACATGAATTTACTTCTCATGCCAGGAATATAATATTACATATTAATACACAATTTTTTCATTGTTAAATTCCTCATAGAGTTATCACTACATGTTTTATATTGATTTTGAACTAAACAAGAAGAAAAAACATGTGAACTAGTTAATAAACCAATAAGTATCTAAATTGAGACTAAATATTCAATGTTATTTATAAATTCACTATTTTCTCATTTTGGTTATATTCTTCTCATTTTCCTATTACAGAAGGATTATAACCCTAAATCCTTATTATCCTAGATATTGTACACAGTTGGAAATACTTATTTTTAAGTGTAAAAATGTTTCCACTGCAAACAAATGTGTAAAAAAATTTGTGAATCTTACCAATTATACAAAATTCCAACTAGAAGAATAAAAAACAAAATATAATTAACGAAATAAAGAAAACAAAAACATACAACAATAGTATAAATGATGAAATAACACAAGTAAATATCACTCCATGTTGTCATCATCGTGATTATCTTCCTCACTTGGCATGATAGCATTGTTGTTCTAAAAAATATGTTTTGATCTAGGGTCACGTCTTAAAATGAACCACCAATGGGTATCCAACACATTATGGGTAAAAAAACACTTGGCTGCAATTTTTTGGGAAAACATAAGGCTCCCTAGCTTCATGCCACATCTTTCTAGAGTTGATAGATATCAACCCACTATCACAATATTCCTTTACATTATTCTAATCAAAGGTGTCCCACCACTTGCAGCTAAAAAGAACACATTGGAACAAAGAGAATTCCACTTGAATCATCTCTTGTATCTTTCCAACTTAACCTAACATACCCTGCATTAGGTTTTGATCGTGGTGGCTAGCGTGATTATATTGGTGTAACTCGATTTCCACTCCACGGTCTTGTGTCATGCATTCATCATCGACATACTCAAAGCGAAAATGATGTCCATATGCCCACATATATGGGAACAAATGCACCTATAAAAAAAAGTGAAAAATCACAGTTTCATGTGTCTAGTAACCCGAACATAATAATAAAATAATATATGTGTGTGTGTGTGTGTGTGTGTGTGTTACAATTCAAAGGTGCAGTACGAAATTAAAAATTTACAGAAAGAGATTATAATTATCGATTTACTGCACCCAATCCCCATGTTTAGCGCATCCTCTTCAATAAGAAGGTATCGACAAGATGCATTGTATTTTGCTTTGACTTGATCAACAACCCAACTATTAGGTCATGTCATCAAAATATTTTCTTTTAATTGACTAGGATAAGGCACGCTTATACCATTAAACTATTTTAATTATTTCCTGTCACTATCCCATTTCCTCCTCTTATGTTCATACAATGCGACCCACGGTTGTGTCGCTTCCATATTGTAAAGAATGAATTTGTTGATGGCTTAAATTTGTGAGTTTGTTGATGAAATCAAACCAACATATATATATGAGATCAAAATATTGTATATAGGCCGACACATTAGCGACCATGAAGATCAAAACAATTGCAAAAAATTAAATTAATATGTGAAACAATATTGTTACGTATATAAAAAAATCAATAAAAATATAATTTACCAGAGAAAACTCATAATCCTGGATAATTATGTATGGTGTAAGGACATATTCCATACAACATAAAACTCCTCTCTATTGTGATGGGTCTTTGATAGATCGCACACATGTATCCCTTCCCATTATTCCTTTAATTCATCTACTAATGGTTGTAAGTATAAATCCATATTCTTCACTTGTCTTCTACCAGAGACTATGAGAGCCAACATAATATGGTCATTCTTCACAGACAACCATGGGGGGATATTGTTATTCATCACAACTACAAGCCAAACAAAATAATTTGTGTTTTGGATGGAATATGGGTTGACACTATAATCACTCCGTCAGATCTCTAAGGTTGAAGAAGAGATCCCAATAGAGGTAACCATAGACCAACCTTTTAACTTGGTATCTAGCCCTACCAAGTCGGAGAGGGCTCTCCCCACAAAAATCACAGCCAAGAGGGCTGGATGAAAAGGGTTGTAGGCTAGCTATGAAATGCAGAAGGGTTTGTTTGTTTGAAAGTATGGTGCTGGATTGGGAAGGAGCTACTGCATCTAGGTTTAAGATAACAGAGTTTTACAACACAACAAAAAATAGGAGCAAGGTAGGTATACATAAGAGGTATTTTGGATTTTTTGTTATTTAATGGTATAGGATGAAATTGGAGAAAAACAAAGTGAGCACAAGAGTTGAATTCATTTTTATAGAAGAATGGGACAAATACATGAGAATCTCTTTTAAAACAGAGCATGTGTTCATGAATTCTGTTTACAGACTAGAGAGGTTGTCATTAGAAAGCAAATATGATGATAAATTTTATAAATATTAACACAAGAAATAACATTACCAAATTTACACACCACAGGAATTCCTAAAATATGGTTGAAAATTGTTCCTCTGTAGCTCTAGGGTTTTGTTTTAGGTTTTCTGGGTCGAAACAGCAAGAGAGAAAGTACCATTGGGAAATGGAATCAAGGCTAGTTTATTTGTGCAGATTTGAGGCAAAGTAATTAACACTATGTTCAGATGGATAAACAATATGAAATGAGACACTGAAAGGAGAAGAAATCCCACTACACTACAAGCATATATCAATGGATGAATCTCTAGTGCAGATTTAGAATAAATAACACAAAGATAGGTTAAAAAATAGACCATCAAACATGGATGAATTCTGTAAAGATAACCATTAACACATAATAGGAATCATCAGTGTGAAAAGAGAATCAAACATCAATGAATTCCTATCACTTATTCTAAGACAATACTATCATAAAAACATAATAATAAAAATGATTATACAGGAACACATACTGAACATAAACACTGTGATGAATCTTAAAACTTAGAAGAAAGAGACTTTTGCATTAATTACATAATAATTTTCAGGAAAGTACCCACAGTCCAACAATCTCTCCCTCTAATTTCCAACCTCTATTATATTGAATTTACAATCAATATATATATATATAGGAATAGAACCCTCCTTAAGATTCAGAGGTCGAAATTATCCAATTCCCCTAAAAGAGCAGTCTGTTACATCAAAATCTAGAACTGTATTCCAAAAAAATACCAACCTACTACAAAAATAACACTCCAATCATGAATTCTAAACTTAAAACTCACGATAGTTGTGTAAAATATGGAAGCTTTTTTTCTATCAATTTGTTATGAGAAAAAACCTCTCTCAGTTCCTTGAAATTTTTTTTCATTTACCCGAGATCTGCATTCAAAAAAATGTATCAAACAGGAAAATTTTGAGATCCGAAAAATAGGGCTCAAAGATGCTCTCGATTATCCAATCTGTAATAGCTACGAAAAAACTGAAAGAGGTTATTGTTTTTAGCCTACTCTGAGGAAAACTCTCTTTCATTTTCTTGAGATTTTTTTCTATTTTCCCGAGATCTGCATTCCAAAAACATGTGTCAAATAGGAAAATTTTGAGATCCAAAAAATAGCGCTCAAATATTCTCTCGATTCTCCCAATATAAAATAGCTATGACAAAAAGGAAAGAGGTTATTATTTTTTAGCCCGTGATGAGGAAAAACCGCTTTCAGCTTCCTGATATTTGTTTTCATTTGCCCAATATCTGCATTCCAAAAACATGTGTCCAACAAGAAAATTCTGAGATCTAAAAATAGGGCTCAAAGATGATCTCGAGTCTCCAAATCTATAGTAGATATGCCAAAAATGAAAGAGGTTATTGTTATTTAGCTCGTGTTGAGAAAAAAATTCTTTAGTTTCCAAAATTTCGCCACCATTTTCTTAGGAACCGCCTCAGAAGTCAACTGGTCACACAGAGAAAATTGGAAAATTTGTTATAAAAAAGTTTGAAAGTGGGTATATCCGACAAGCACTATTGGAGGTGAAACATTGAGGTTTATATACAATTTTCCACACCATCCTATTTGATATGCAGTGCACCCCTTTTTTTTCCTTCATGGGCTCTTCCCCTTCGAAACTTAGACCTTGACTTGGATAAATAAACCATAACCCAACCATCCTTTCGAAGAAGCCAAAATTTTGAAAGCACCTTTCAGCCATGTCTCTTTCTCTTTTATTAGTGCTAATAAGTCCAAATATGTGAAAAATCCTTCATATTATTTCTCATTTGGTCAACCAATTTTACCACAGCCTGAAGCACTTGAGTCCACCGTAATAATCTCCAAGAAGGCAATGTACACAAAGTATACCAATAATACTAAAGTATCCCAATACTTTCATAACATTGCTTTCCTCCATTGTAGAGACAATTTTTGGTGAAATTAGCATGTAAAGGATAAAAATATGATATAGAATTGGACAAAAATTGTGATTATAAGGATAAGGAGTTTGATGATGTGGTCAGCGCAATATAAATTCGATAATGGAAAAAAACGATGTGAGGACAGTGATAACAGCGGAGCTAAGGTGAAAACATAGCAAAATAAGGTGGGGTGGGTGATAGCCGGCTAACCCACTTATACACTCTCTCTCCATATATAAAATTTCAATTTCAATTTAAAATCCACAATCTTCAATTTCCCTTGCACACAAAACTGCATTCGAATTTTAGCCCCAATTAATTTTAAATCTGGGCAATCTTTAAAAATATCTCTGGAAGCTTTAATATCTCAAATCTAAGATTTGAGATATTAATTCAAAGTTCTCTTATGGTTAAAAACCCCAATCTCCGCTGTACATAAAAATGCACATACCCACTTGCAATCTTTTATCTGGCAATTTTAATTAAACTCAAAAGCTTCTTTTAATCAAGGGTTAGAGCCATACAACCCACATCAAATGCTTTTTACTTTAAAATCCAAACCAACTTCAACCAGAATCACATTTACAATCGGCACCTTTCCTTCTATCGGACCTTTGGTTAAAACCCATATATCAAACTTATTTTGATGAACATTCGAATTCTAATTAAACCCCAATTAGCTTTTCGATTTTCACACCATATGAAAATTGAATCCACATATTAAACCCCAAGGTACCAGCTATAAACATGCGCCCTTCTCACCTTATCATTTACCAAAGGTTGACTTAGGTTTCACTAATACACAACGTATGTCATTCTATAACTGTAATACATCAACATTAAAATTTATATCAAACCCCGACTTCATATAGCACTCGGGCCCACAGCAATGAATACTTACCTCACCATTAATCTTCGAACATCTTCCAACGCGAATGCCGTTGGATCATCCACCCTTCAAATCGAACACAAGTCGCGTTTTTTTTCCCACAGAGCTTTAACGCTAAAAAAAACATGATAAAAGTGGTTTTACATTACCACTATTCACCACGTGTCAACTAATGAACAATATCGCATTTTTTTTCGATAATCTGCTTACCACTTTTTAACAGCGCGATACCACTCTTGGCTTCTTCCAACCCGCTATTATTGTTTGCTCCTCACGGTTCCATTTCTCCGGTCATCGCTCACAGTTATGTTCCAACTTCAACACTGTGCCTTAATTCAAGATTTCATAAAGGTGATTTAATGCAGATTAGTTATGCCAGAGTTTGTGACAAGAGTTCGCAAACCTGCTTCTGATCCTCCAAGGCAAGATTTATGCGGTTTGAATAACCCTACAATGCATTCTAGCAATTACTATCGTTGGAGTCTAACTCCACTTAATAATTACTGTGCCTCGACCGATTTTGACCCTAGACTCTTATTTCGCTATGTATTCATAACGGTTATGAATTTCCTCATTAAAAATGTTTCCTATGAAACCAGTCAATTTGCTTCTACATTGTATATATTTAATTGCGCAATAGGATTCAATAGAACTCTCAATTTGACTTCAACCCTTTCACTGTAATTGGCTCTCCAACCATTGAATTAAATTGCAGAAATTAACCCATGCGCTACGCCCAAATTTCAGACCACTCAGTCCAACCTTTGGTGAAATTGATTAATTTTGTGATCGATTTACCCAAATTCGCAGTCCCAATTAAATGCACAATCTTATACAATCAACCAATCCCATAACACATAATTCAAGAATGAATATGAACTCAGAAATGACTTCACTATATTTACACACACAGTAATTACATGGAATTCTCCTTCTTGGCCTAATTTTCAATATCAGTGGCCTTGTTCCTCTCCCTACTCAGTCTTTGCACAGCTATGAACCGCTCCCTCTCTCTAGACCTTTGGCTTACATTTATACAAATTGATCATGAATCGATTCAGCTCCTTCAATGAATCAACAAACTCTTGAATTTCCTCAAAGTCCTAAATTCAGCCTAAATCCCTGACTCTTCACATTCCTAACTTAGTCAATTCTCTCATTTTCTTCAATGACTTGAGAACATTTACAATTCCTCACTATATTTATTCAAAATACTAATAATTACATGAGAATTTAAAAACATAAGACCCCCTATGTCTTATAAAAATACAAAGTATTCCTTGAACCTAATGCCCCTGCATCAGTGGGTGGGATGCAAATCCATGTGCTAACAGACGCCATCCATGACTATGTTGAGTCATAGAATTTTTACTCCATCCTTGAATTTTTCAAGCCATGTATCCTCTGTATGCTTCATCGCTATTGAATCTCTTGGGATTCACATAACTCCTAACTCACTTATGTGTGAGGCATGCCATCCCTGCAACATAGCTAATTATTTGCAATGAAAGAGACTTTGAATCCTTTGGATTATAGGCATGTTCCTCGATATCTTATGAGGAGGAACATGGGATTTACTCTTTTTTTTTAATTACATTACCTATCATGCCCACATTTAGGATATATATCTTTGTCTGCATATTCTCCTTTATAGAGAATACAATCAGTCAGATATGCATGATATGATATGTAATCAACACCCAAAATTTTCATAACAATTGATTTCCCTCTTTGTAGTTACCCTAAAAGACATTTTCACTCTGAAGAACCTTATATTTTAATAACCTGCAGTTGGTGGGTAATATAAATGTAAAATGTCAATATTTAATGTTCGTAAAATCGACCATTTTTAATGTTGATTGTGTGACAAGATTTATCAAAATATAAGGGACTTGATTGATCCTGCAAGTGAATTACCTCAATATTTTTAAGAAACATTCATTTGACATGCCAAATATTTCTTTCATGTTGCACAACAACATTTTTGTCCCCAACTAATTAGAATTTTACTTTCCGCCAACTCCAAAGAGAGGGGTAGGTGAAGCAGATTTTAGGGTTTAGAATAAGGTACCATTGTTATGAGCATCATCGCCTAGCTCATCATTCTGGAAAGCATCTAAAAAAATTGCCTCCATGGAAGTCGTATCCCGTAAGTAATCATCCATACCAAATTCTATTTGATTTCCTCCATTTCCAATTTGTGATGAAGAACTACTATTGTTGTATTTATTCCTCATTGGTGAATCTAGACGTAGTGGGAATTGAATAGGTCGTTGATTCAACCATTATTTGTATGCTTCCTCTCTGCGTCTTCCTCTTAATGAAAATTTCTCTCAAATTGACATTGTAATGGTTGCACTGGAAGATAGTAAGAGGGTTTCTCATCATCACTAGAATCCTAATTTGAAAAAATATTGAACGTCATTAGTACAATTTAAATGATATTAGTAAACAGATCAACGCAATGAGTTTATTGAAATTACCTTATACCAAACAATTATTCCCATCGTTGATCCAAGATTGCGACTGGAAGATGCCATGTTCTAATTGGAAGGGTGAAGAGGTTGTCCATTTTCATCTACCAACTGCATGCAATATGATTCTCTTGATAAGAGCTTCCGACGGTTTTGAAATGGAGGAATATTTTCTGCATATGAACTCAATTTTGAATTAGGATCATGCAAATTTGGATACATTTTTATTCAAATTGAAATGGATTAAAAATAATTAAATTCAAATAGATAATTGGAATATAAATTAAATCTGAACTTTCTAGAGATGGAAAGGGAGAACTCTTTGAAGGAATTTGATCAGCAATATGGAATGAGCTGGAATTTGAAGAATTGGCCATTTGATATTATTGAGATTTTGTCCCTGCATTTGAGAAAAATCAGAAATAAAAATTTTCTGTGCATATCTTAAATTAATTTTAACTATATGACCATAGTCTGAATTTCAATATAGTTTTCAAACCATTTTTCAAGAATAAGGTGACTTGAAGTGGAAAATGTATATTGTGAACTATTGTGATTCATGTGGATGAATCCTAAAGGATAATTTGAGATTAATATGGCATTTTATGTGAAAATAAAATTTTAGCACTACAAGGAAAATACCTTCTAATGAAGGTTTTTACAAAATTCCCTATAAAAATAATCCAAAAATCCTTTTGTAGCAGAGGTGGAAGGGTGAATGTTTTAGCGGATGTTTTTTGGATGGTGAATCTAGAAAATATTAATGCACCGGTGCTTTACTATACATATAAGCACCGGTGTTGCATATAACATAGTGCACCGTGGAAATTTTATTTCTATAAAATAAGAAAAACATGGTTTGCTGAATAACACAACGAATGGTGCTTAAATATTCGATAGCACCAGTGCCCTTCATGTAGTAAATGACCTAGTGCATACCACTAAGTAGCACTTCCATAGTTTTAAATTTTATAAAAATGCAGTGTTATTTTCCAATGAAGATCTGGTGCAGTAAATATACTAAAATGCCTTGGGGTTTCTTATAAAGGGAACCACTAGGCATTATTTAATTTCTAAAAATAGAGCAGTGTTATAGTAAAACAAAGCACCAATCCGATACTTGTATAGAAATTCCCTAGGATGTCTCAAGAAAAGAACTGTGATAGTTTTTTAATTTAAAAAAACATGGTGTGTCTTGAATCTATTACACATCGGTGCAGTTAGTGAAACACATCGGAGGAGGGTTAAATAAATTAAAAAAAAAATTCCTAGCCATAAATTTCGTTTTTATGATACACAGTGTTAGAGAGCTCTAAATCACTGGTGCCACTCTTTCCTTATGCAAGCTCCCCGACGTCGGTGCTTCGCTTTCTCACCATCCTTTTGTAATGTGCTTGCTGTCTAAGTTTCCAATTTTTTCAAACCATGCTAAAAATAGTTTTTCTCCATTACATGTCCACAATACCTCCCTGACGACCAAATGTCTAGGTAATGTCTATGTTTATTTGTAATTTAAATTTTTAACATATTATAATTAAAATTAGGTTAAATTTTCCACTATTTTTAAAAATAAATAAATTTCACCCCGTAGTGCGCTTGATATGCTCGGCTCACAATAATAGTGGTGCACCCTCTAAATTTACAAGGTGTACCACATTTCGGTGCATGAAAATAACGCATTTTGGTTGTTGCGGTGTGTTTTGTAAATTTAAACACATCGGATAATAGATAAATTATACGTTGGTGCATCACACCTGGTGCATTTATATTTAGTGCGATGTGTTCAATAACCTTAACATTCTACACCGATGCAAAATGGTTATGTGTGCGCATCGATGCCCAAGTGTGTTGCACTACTATAAAAATTTAAATTTTTTAACCAATAGCAGTGTGTCATACTTATGTATGAATCGATATCGGTGTGGTTATTTATTTTATATTTCAAACATGAATTAGATACATCAGCATAGGGAGAAACAGTAGGAGCAGGAGCAACAAGCAGACCGAGCAACAAGCAGACCCATACAATATGGTCTGTCCATGGGAGGCCAGAGAGAGGGAGAGAGATTTATAGTCTCGACTTATTAGTCTAGCAACCCGAGTGCTCTTGAGGGATGTAGGTCTCCTTAATTACTATGAGGAGGCTACATCCCTAAAGGTGCAATTTTTCTTATTGGTGCATCTAATCCACCAATGAAGTGATAAGGAGCATACTTTTCATGTTGGTCTTGGGGCGTGGTATAGGACCACTGAGGAGGACATATAGTTTATCACTAGCCTATCCAAGAGAGGAGAGGGTTTTCTCTAGTTCCCTAATTTCCCCCATAGGGTTGTAGCTAAGTCTCAGGCTACCTAGACTTAGAGATATGTCGGGCCTCATGTGGTCACTCCAAAAAATTTATAAAATCTGTGGTGGACAACCATTGTTATCACCCAAAAAATCATCACCTAACCATTTCATACTAAGTGGATCAAAATACGCCATGTAGGATTAAGTTTACCACGGTAAATTCACTTTCACTATAGGAAATAATTTTGTAAACCATTTTTATTAAATTATTTATGATTAAAATTGAAAAAACACCATGAGAATAATTGAATAAATAATTATTTATTTAATTTTCTCTAGAAATAATTATTAAATCATTATTTGATAAGTCTTTCTTAACACCTTTGACATAATCACCTTGGAATAATTAAATAAATTAATATTTATTTATTATTATTTATTCTTATTTTTGGAATAGTTGTTAAATAATTATTTAACAGTTATTTCAAATTCACACTTTTCTTAATTTTCACAAGTAATTAATAATTATTTTTTATTTGTTAATTACTTCAACCACTTTCTAAATAAAGGTATTTGACCATTTTGAATCTTTTTTCCTTCTCAAAAAATTATAGTAAACTATTCCTAACAACTAGATTTTGATTTGGCCAATAATATTTTATTATTTTCCAATTCCTAATTTAGCTCAATATTTTGTTATAAATAAGAGTGTTTTCCATTCATTCCAGCGTGATCATTCTCATTGTGACCACTATCGTCTTATCGCATTTGAGCTCCCACTGGAGTTCAGGCCATTTTTTTGTTTTCTGCCCATTGCAAGATTGAGAGAGAGAAACAGATCATTGAAGCATAAGGACATCAAAAGGAGCCATCCCACATAGGGGGATCTATAGACCCAAGTTTATAAGTTCTCCTCACCAGGTGTTTCATTTACATTAATAAAATTTTCTTATTTATATGATCCATTGGGCACTACATTTCTTATCTTTGTTATTATATGTTTCTGGTTGCATTTGATCTTTTGCTAAAGGGATTTTCTTCTTTTTTCCATTGCATATATGAAGTGTAAACACCATATCTTGTTGTTAGGGTCACTTTTGACTAGTGATTTAAGTGGACTATTTTTGGTACACTTGCTAAGAATTTTCACGCTAATAACTATGAATTTATTATTTTGCTACACAAGAGGTTAGGTGCCTCTCGTTATTAGTCACCACTATTACACACACTAGTATTGATGGGAAACACATTAGTTTCCTTATTTAGTACTATGTTAATTATTTGATTCAGGTGCCACGTTTCATCAGATGGTATGCCATTTTTTTAGGGAGTTTTGCATGGCTTTAGATAGATGTTGTGCATTGAGACGTGGGAGGGTGACCTTCCCTTTCTATTCTGAGATTTTTGTTTAATTTTTGAGAGGTTTTTAGAGATGAGGCCTACGTTTGACCATCACCCTCCTAGGTTGATCACTAAGGTTTGGATGCGCATGTGGGGACAGATGATGCCCAAAAGGGGCATGTCGGAGTATTTGTCCAGGATTTCTGCCGAGGCACTGGCGCTACTAACTTGTAAGGATGACCATGCATTTGACGTATTGGTGTTTCCATACACAGGGATTGATTGGAGACAATGTCCCATCATCCTCTTCATAGCGGATAAGCCTATAGATGATAGAGGCAATATTAGTGTTTTCTTTAAATTAATCTAGTTTCATTTTATTTTTTTAATGAATTAGACTTGTTTTATTAAATTTTTTAATAAAATTATCTAATTATTTTTGTGTACTATATATTCTGTAGACATTGGATCATTTGATGGGGACATGCATCATCCCACATCGTCATATGGAGGAGATGAGGAGATGGGCGAGGCCCAAGACTGTAAGGCACATCCTCGGGGGGCGAGGGGGGATAAGCGTTTAGGGTCATACTGCTAGTCTATGATTTTAGATGGACTACTGTGGGAAATTGGCCATAATTTTGGTTCAGGAGGCAGTCTGCCCTTCAAAACCTCGAGATTTCAACGTAGATATGATATTTGTGGATCTATACAGGGACTGTCTATGGGAGATGATGCCTCTTATGCGAAATATCATCAGAGCTAATAGGGTAGTGGAAACGATAAAAGATGTAGAGAATCATGCAACACCAAATACATCAAAAGAGGGTGGTGATGATGATGATGAGGGTGATGATCACGATCATGATTTTTAGGGTGGTGATCATGATGCTTCTAGTAGTACCACCCTGTTATCACTCCCCCTGTTTCCCAAGGCTGAGAATAGGACTGGAGGAGGTAACCTCAAACCAATCTTTAGGTCTCGTAGCTAGCCCTACAAAAATAAGAGAGGGATCTATCAATGTCACTTTCGCAGCTAATAATATGACTGGATATGTAATGATATTAGGCTAGTTATAATGCTCATTAAATTATGGTTTTGTTTATTTTGAGTTTTTGCTAGATAGGAATGATTGTCAAGGAACTAGGTCTAGGTTTTAGGTCTAATTTCAAAGGTTAAGTTTCAGAGATAAGGATGAAGCCAGGTAGGTAAACTTAGTAACATACTTAACTTTTCATTGTGTATAGGTTTTGAAAATAGAGAGAGTCAGAATGAGCATGTTAAATTAATTCATTCATCATAAGAGTAGAAACACATTCATGAAAATCTTATAAAACAGAGCATGGAAAGCAATATTTATGTTCATAGAATCATAATATTAACATACATAAGAATACATGTGATGGAAAGATAACATAAAATTCAACTTTATGAGGTTAAAAAGAACAAAAAATGCTCAAAATCATACCACTGGGGTCCCAAGATTATAGCTGCAACATGTCTTTGATTTCACTAAAAAAAGTTTGTACAATAGCTCCACACTGCAAATAACAACTATCCATCCTATAAAATGAATTTTTTTCGAATAAATATGGAAAATATAAGTCATGACACATCATTGGGTCGAAACCTGATCCAAAATAGATCATAAGTGAACTCTATGAGTCATTACCTAGAATCTAGGGAAGTTAGAAACAATCCCCTCAAATCTATCTAATAACTAGGAGTGTATGTCCCTTTGATTAATTACATGATTCCTCCACAATGAGAGGAAAAAAATACCTCTCCTATAAAAAATACACCTCATGGGACAGCTTCACCTCGAAATTTGGAGTTTTTCTGGCTTGACAACTGTCCAAAATGAATCTATGACAAAAGCGTCACACCATTTTGGAGATGAATTTGGCTGACTTTTAGGTATCCATTTGCAAATTTAAAATTTAGGCTAGGTAGCCATGTGTGTCCTCTTTCCATTCCATCCTTAAAACTAATAAAATACCCCTGTAAGGCCTTAAAAAACTCATTCTCCCAACCTCACTCTAGAAGTGTCGCACAAAGGCAAAATGTGTGGAAAAAGCCTGAAAACAAGTGCTAGTTTTTGGAATTTTTTCAAAATTGGAGGGTGACAAGCTAAATATATACCATAACTAGAATTTAGAATTCAAAATCCATTAGTACATGTAAAAATTTCTTCATTTATATGCTCTAAGAAAAAGTGTCGTGTCATTGCGCGACACTTCTGCAATGACCATATTTCCAGAATTTTCAAAAAATCACCAAAAAAGCTCAAAATGCTCAAAATATTCTGAAACTTGGTCTATGACATCCTTGGATGATAAAATAAACATATAGGGAAGCCTCAGCTAACATATCCAAGTTATATTTCTCCTAAAGCTTAATTAGGGTTTCCTTAAGCTTTTTCCTCAAATTCTTCACCCTCATCTTGGCAATTTGGTTCCTTGTGATATAATGTCTCGCCATATGCCTCTGGAGGTTGTTATCTATTTCAGCCTTCTTCAAAAGCTTCTGAAGATGACTATTTACCCTGTAAAGCCACGACTCTTTATGTTGCTCAATTTCAGCAGCTATCAACTCATCAAAGGTTAGCTGACCTAATGGAGGAGATGGCTCTCTTTCTTTCTTTTTCCTTAGTTAACCCTCTTGTTCTTGGCATCCTTGGATTTTTTCAACCTCTATGTCCTCTAGCTACTCAACATCCACCACTTCTTTTCCCTTACCTTTGTCTTCCTCAAGTTTTATCTTTGGTTTTCTTTGAAGGAGTTGTTTCACTTTCAACTGCATATTTTCTTGTTGTAAGAAGGTAATCATGAAGTTTTCCTTTGAGAGGATATCCTTTAACTCTGCTATCGTTGCATATTTTTCCCTTATTATTTCCTCAATTGTCTTATATTTCATCTGCTTTTAAATTTTAACCTCCATGGGCGCTTGTTCCTCATGCATGAGTGGCTCTCTATCATGAATAGGTGGTTGCTCCATTGTTTTTCTTTTTTCTGCTGTAGGTTCAGGTGCAAGCATACCTTTGATGGTCTTAGGAGAAAAAACCATCCTCTTACCTTTCTCATGGGTTTGAGTTATCTCAACCCTAGGCTCCTTTGGAACCTCTTATTGCCTACTTGAAGAGCCAACCTCTTTTGGTTTTGTTGGTGCTGATGGTGTGCTTTGAATGATGGGTGGGCTAGTAGTAGGCATTGATGCAACTATCTCCATGAATTTTTCCCAAGGCATATTCATTGTTGAGAGTTGTGTAGGAATTTACAGGGTAAGTTCCTTAGTTCAAACACCATAGGTCACCGCTCACAAACAGATCAAAAATCAACACACTAGTATTTGATGTGGTTAAAATCCTCAAAGAGGGAGACATTCCATGGCCTAAGCCAACATGGCCACTTCAGGCAATTTATTAATATAAAGAAAGAAAATTTACATAATATTCTCTCATAAACGGTTACTGGAAAAATGACCCTCCATGATATTTAAATAGAGATCATGGAACAATCGGGTGTCAAGCCACATATCAAGGGTTGGTAATACTGAGGAGAGAATGAACCGTCATATCATGACTACATATCGTGACTGTCATATTATAAGTTACAAATGTACATAGTAAAGAAACACACTTTACCTAACTCCACGCTAGACCAAGTTATACTTAACTATTTCCTATGTGTCGGAATATCCTAACACCCCCCTTAAGAACAACTTTGGATAGGATTGAAGGATTTACAAAGGTGACACAATAGGAGACTATTTCTTATGTGTCGGAATATCCTAACATCCCCCCTTAAGAACAACTTGGGATATGATTGAAGGATTTACAAAGGTGACACAATAGGAGAAGGAAGGAGGCATTAGAGCCTATCCCCCCTTAATGATAACTTTCCTAAACTCCAAGAATAGATCAAATTTTGGTAAACTTCACTTCTGTGAGAGACTTTGTAAAGATATCGACAACTTGATCATTGGTTGAGCAATACTGGACTTCAAGAACACGATCATGAATGAGATTTATGATGAAGTGTGTGTGAATATCAATGCATTTCATACATTGATGTTGAATTGGATCTTTTCATGGCTGAATGGCACTTTTTTTATCACACCAAAGTGTAGTTGGATGTTGCTAATGAAGATCAAATTTGGTCAAGATCTGACAAAGCCACAGGGCTTCCTTGCTGGTTTCAACTACACCATGATACACTGCTTCTGCTGAAGAAATAGAGATGGCACTTTGTTTCTTACAAGACCATATAATAGGTCCTTAGCCAAGAGTGAATACATAACCTACAGTAGACTTTTTATCATCAAGGTCACCAACCCAATCAGAATTAGTGAAAGCAATCAACAATGGAGATGCTCTTGCACTATAATGAATCCCTTACTGAATTGTACCACGAATATATTGAAGTATTATTTTAGCTACTTTCCAGTGACTTTTGTGAGGTTGGTTCATAAACTGAGCAACAAGACCAATGGAAAAGGAAAGGTCAGGATGGGTATGGGTTAGATACATAAGTTTACCAATAAGTTGACTATATAGGGCAGCATCAACTTCAGGGGCAGTACAAGTGAGTGAAAGCCTATCTCCATACTGAAAGGGAGAAGGGTTTGGCTTACAGTCTTCCATGTGAAAGTGGCATAGAATATCACAGTCATACTTGGACTAAGAAAGGGTAATACCTTCTTTGGATTGCAAGACTTGAAGACCAAGGAAATAATGCAAGTGTCCAAATTATATCATTTCAAACATCTTTTTGAGGCTAGACATCACATGGTTTATATGGTTGGGATCGCTACCAGTAAGGATAAGATCATCAACATAAAGAACAAGGACAATGAAGGACTTACCCACTTTCTTGGTGTAGATAGTGTTGTCAGAATGACATCTAGAAAAGCCATTATCTAAGAGAAAGCTATCCATTTTGGCATACCAAGCTTAAGGAGCTTGTTTGAGACCATCAAGAGACTTCCTAAGGTGACAAACATGGCTAGAGTCATTTTGGATAAAGCCAAGGGGTTTTTCCATGTAGATTTCTTCATGAAAATTCCCATGTAAGAAGGTGGATTTAACATCCATATGTTAAAGGAGGAAGCAAGGGAAAGCACAAGGAAGATAGAATTAATTTTGGCAACAGGGAAGAAGGTTTTAGTATAGTCAATGCCTTAAACTTGTGAAAATCCTTTAGCAACAATATAAGATTTATGTTTATCCATTGTTCCATCTGATCCAAAATTTGTTTTGTAAACCCATTTACATCTGAAAATCTTTCTTCCCTTTGGAAGAGGAACAAGATCCCAAGTATCATTTTCCAATTAGGAATGATATTCTTCATTCATAGATATATCCCAATCGGGATGACTGAAGCTTCTTCAAAGGTTTCTAGATCAGGATTTTCTGGAACTTGAGCCAATAAGGAAGAGGCTCTTTCAAACTAAGAAGGTGTACGACGTTGATCTGCAGGGTCACCTGCAAGAGAACCTATAGAATCCCGAGTAGAGTGGACCCATCTTGGAATTTGTGGAGCTGAAGCAAGATCTTGATGAGGTGGAGGAGGATTGTCATACTCGCTGTGATCATCCGAACTAGAAGGAATTTTGTCAAAAATAGAATATATAGAGAGAGGTGGCACCTATGCCAAATGAGGCTCGCAGGCCAAAGGTGGCACGCCCACTGAACTAGGCTCGCAGGCCAATATATTTTCATGAAATTTTACATCTCTTCTAATAATTACATTTTTGGATTTTGGTTGAAGAAGTCTATATCCTTTGACATCTTCCGAATATACAACAAAAATGAATTTTTTACTCTTAGATTCTAAGGCTTTATGTTTCACATCTGGAATATGGGCCCAAACTACACTTCGAAAAACATGAAAGTGACATACATCTGGTTTGATTGAGCTCTAGGCTTCTTCTGGAGTTATATTCCTTAAAACCATAATAGGAGTGAGATTTACTATGTAATTTACGCAGTTAATTGCTTCTGCCCAAAAATTAATACTAAGTCCTTTAGATTGAAGTATTAAGTTAGCCATTTCTTTTAGAGTGCAATTCTTCCTTTCAGCTACACCATTTTGTTGTGGAGTGTAAAAAATAGTAAGTTTCAATTGAATACTTTGCTCAGTGCAAAAGTGGATAAATTTGTTGTAACGTATTCTCATCCATTTTCAAATCTTAACTTAAGAATGTTATGTCCATATTGTTTCTTAACAAAGGCCTTAAAGGACAAAAACATGTTAAAAACTTCACCCTTGATTTTTAATAAGTATACCCAAGTGCGTTTGGAAAAATCATCCATGAAAGTTAAGAAGTACTTGTAGCGAGAGAAAGAAACAACTGGAAGTGGACCACAAAAATCATTGTGCACAAGCTACAAAGGGGCTGAAGCTGCAAAACTATCTTGATGATGTTTTCCGAGTACACATCCGGAACAAACACCATATCGAAAATATACCATAGGAAGACCTGTCACCATGTTTTATTTACATAGAGTTTGAAGAGAGCGATAGCTTAAGTGACCAAATTTCTCATGCAAAATTTTTCTCACTTCATCATTATGAGCAACAAAAATGGAGGGAAGACATGATGACCCAAAGTTGTCAAGCTTATACAACCTTGTGGAATCATGAGCAATGCCAGTAGCTAAAATATGTCTAGGATATTTGAGGTCCTTTATTACAACATCATGAGGTGAGAATTCTATTGTTTTCCCTTCACCTGAATGAGTTATCTGATAAATAGATAGAAGGTTGCAGGACAAGGTAGGAACACATAATACATCATTAAACTGACCATTATCTATATGAATGGTTCTAGACCCTACAACACTAAGAGATCTATCATCACCAACATACATATTTTTGGTGTTACAATCATTCAAAGAAGAAAACATGGCTTTATCTTTGGCCATGTGGTAAGAGGCTCCAGAATCAATGAGCTACTCATGAGAACGAGAAGAAGAAGATACATTCAATGCATAACCAGATCTTGATGCTTGACAACCACAAGAATAAAGTGTCATTCCCGAAGATGAAGTTGAAGAGTTCTCCAAATTGATGTTGTGCTTCTTCATTGCTGCTTCCAAGGCTTCCATATTTTTAAAATTTTTGACTCTATGTGGCTATCAAGATTACAAAAGCTACAATATCTATCTGTATTATTCACTTTTGATTTATTTTCCTTATTAGTTTGGTGAGTTTCTTTTTCAGCTTGCGGTTGAAATTGCTTAATACCCTTGTTTAGTTTAGGACCATTATTTTTAGGATGTTGCTTCTTAGGATTCCTTTGATATGGTTGTTGCTAGGCTTCTAAGGCTTTCTTAGAGGAGTTCCCAATATTAATAAGACCAAGGTGTAAGAAATTTTATTTTTTTCTTATCAAAGAATCACAAAAGACATCAAAAGAGGGGGACTTTTAGGTTTTTCCTTGAGAAATGAGGGCTTCTCTAGTGGAATGGAAGGTGGAAAAAAACACAGAATGTGCAGCGCCAAGCTTAGAAAAAATGGAATAGATAAGGCTACCATCTTCCTTCTTTACCTCACAGCCTTCTAAAATAAGTCTAAGTGTCTTGAATTTGGAAAGAAAATATTCAATAGAGGAGAAATTATCGGGGTCCAAAGTAAGAAACTCATTTTCAAGTTGGTGGGCTTTGATTTCATTTTTAATGCCAAAAGAAATATTTATTTTTTTCGTAGCTTCATTAGGGGATTCAATGTATTGGATATGAAATCTAATATCTTGAGCAATGGACATTCCTATCAACCCTTGTGCTTGATCTTGTTTATTTTCTCATTTAGCAGCTTTATCTCCTCGGTAGGTTTAGTTCTTATCTTGTGGCTATTATCTAAAGCCCTTCACCTCTAAGTAATTCTACCATGTAGTATATCCATTGGAAATAATTGGTGTTGTTAAGAATAATCAAGCATGCACTTTCCATTTTTTTTAAATACTGAAGCTAAAAAGGCTGAAACAAATTGCTCCAATGGAAAGATCTCAAAAAATTAGGTCGGTTAAAAAACAGCTCTGAACTTGGCTTCCGGATGAAGAAGTTATGCCTTTCTAAAAAAAAATTGTAGTACATGCTGAATAGTTAAGTGACAGGTTGACAGTTGATGATGAAGTTGTATTTAAAAAAAAAAAAAAATCCCCCCGCCTCCCCCTCCCCCCCTTTCCAAACTTAATACAATAAGCTCATTTAAAAAAACTACTTTATATGACCCACTTTTATAAATAAGTGAGTCACTTTTACAATGTTACTTTTATATGTGCTTTTTAAATTTAAATTAAAAAAAAATAATAATAAATAAATAAATAAATAAATTTTAAATTCAACGATTTGCTAAAATGATTTTGAAGAAAAAGTAACTTAAGAAAAAGCTTTTTAGAAAAAGAAGCTTGACAAAAAGACTTGAACCCAAAACCTCTATTCTCATAAAGTAACTTTACACCAAGTGAGCTAGTAAAATGATTCTATAATTGTTTGAAAGGAGGAAATGGGGTTTTTATTTTTTTATTTTTTTTATTTTTTTTCTCTTCAATGTGCATGCTTTTTTCTGCAAAAAACACAAAATCCATGCATAAAAAATACAAGCCTTGCGGCATACTATTATATTTCCAATTAGCCTTACTAGCAACTATGTATTTTTCTCGCTATTTTTTATTTCCCGAGATTGCACAAAGACGCAGGGAAAGAGCACACATAGTAGAAAAAACTCGTCTTCCTATTTCTGATTTGCTGAGATGCAACACAGCGCAGATCAAAGAGCATACACAGAGAAGAGGGTATACATCTGGCCAAAAAATAAAACTATAAACCAAAATAAACAAAGTGATTAATAAATATAACTGCAAAAAAATACTTTATACCTCCAAATCTAAAATGACATAACTTAGGCAACCGGAAACCTTTTCGCATGAAACGAAAGGTGTTCCTTACTGTAACAGATGCTCCGGACACAACATAAAAGCTCTCCTGGCCCAAAAGTGATCAGAAATAGTATATCTAAAAACGACAGTCACATGTAGTTAAACCGGCTTCAAATTTGGATCAACAACGAATGCGGCCCTCAAAATGGCTTTGATACCATGTAGGAATTTACAGGGTAAGTTCCTTAGGTCAAAAACCAAAGGCCACCGCTCACAGATATATCACAGATTAGTACACCAGTATTTGACGTGGTTAAAACCCTCAAAGTGGGAAACATTCCACGGCCTGACCAACGCGGCCACTTCGGGCAATTTATTAATATAAAGAAAGAAAATTTACATATGCTTCTCTCATAAACAGTTACCGGAAAAATGACCCTCCATGCTCTTTAATAGATTTCATGGACCAATGAGGTGTTAAGCCATGAATCAAGTGTTGGTAATACCAAGGAGAGAATGGACTGTCGTATCACTACATATTGTGACCGTCGAATTATAAGTTACAAATGTACATAGTAAAGAAACACACTTTACCTAACTCTATGCTAGACCAAGTTATAATTAACTATTTCCTATGTGTCGGAATATCCTAACAAGTTGATGCAAAACAATAATCTTGACCAAATCATGGTGGAAAAAACTAGGGTGGTGATCTTTGCCTTTGCTCTGTACCTTTCCAGTCATCTTTATCAAACTCATGAATAAATAATTATGAAAATTGAGTGGCTTAGTAGCAATGAAGTGCATCAATAACCTGACATGGTATTGGTATAGTCTTGAGAATCTCCCTTAACATGTAAAATATTTCATAATTAGCTTCATCAAAAGGACATATTTATCAAGTAAATTCCTGAAAGGGAAGATGTGCTTAGGAGCATATTTGCAATGAGTTTTCAAGAACATTTTGTAGTTCTCAAGGTCCAATTCCATCCCTTTGAATGTGATTTCTCCATGGCTCGAGATACTTGTTCCTAAAGCAATAACATCTGCTAATAAGGTGAATTCAATGTCTGCTATGATAGCCTTGTCTCTCCTGAAGCTAGTGGAAAAAAAATTTCTCAATTAAGCATGACAGCCTACCTCCTTTATTCTCTCACAAAACCTCAAACAAACACTATTTTCAAAACATCTCTTGACATAAGGGGAAGCATTGATCTCCTGCAAGTTGGATGGCTCAAACCTGGAATGGTGGGATCCCTTATGAATATTCTTTTCACCCTCCATGGTGTTTTTCAATCAAAATAAAACCCTAGCTAGATGTAGTGGGTAGGGAAGGTGGAGAATTAGAAAAACAGGGGATAGTGGTAGGTTATTTTAGGGATAGAAATGAGGTGGAATGAAGCTATGGAAAAATCCCTAAAATTTTGGGGAGGTAGGGTGATGATTTGGCTATAAGCTGCAAGTGGAAGTTTTGGAAATGGGCATGAGGAAGGTGCCTTAAAGGTCAAAAAAAATGGTTTTACTAGTTTTCCTGCAAAAACACAGTGAAAACAAGGGTTTCCATGAAAATAGTGGAAAAGAGGGTTGTGAACAGTACAGAATGTTTGGATAAGGTGTATGGAAGGTGTATGAAGGTTGTAGATGATGGAATTAGGGGTTTATCAACTAAAACAAACCATACATGGAAAACACCAAAAACGTAGTGGAGAAAACCTAAGGAAGGAATCCCCTCATTTGTTGATTTGACTTAAGAGAGGTATGGAAAGTATCCACTTACTATTTAGGAGGTGTATGAATCTTTTTGCAGGCTGATTTGAAACTTTTTATGGTTTTTTTGAGCTTAAATCCAAAATCGTAGCACCTGCCAGAAACGTAGCGCAACACCTACAGAAGTGTAACACAGCCTTCCAGAAGCGTAGCAAGAGCAGTTTTGGCACAATTTTCTTGTTTGCCTTCGAACTTTGGCAGTTGTGGAGTGTGATTATGAGAAGAGAGGAACTCTATCAAACTTCAAAGGATGAAATGAGTTGAAGAAGCCTCTTTTCCTTTTATAACATCATAAAATTGCTTTCTTGTCTTCAAGTGAAATCATACATACTTTGAGAAAAAATTTTCTTTTTTGAAAACTTGATCATGTGACATGTTTCATTTGAGGAAAGACAAATTGCCTTTATTTTATTTTCCTATATTTTTTGACTCCCAATGTAAATGAATCGTATGGTCAAAATGAGATATTTTTCGCCTTCTTTCATAACATGATTGAGCCTTATAGTGGCGGAACAAAAGTGACCTAGACCCTGACTTAGATGAAGGTGTGGTGAATGACCTAAGACCCTAGATGATAATGGATGACATGACCTCTGAAATGATGATGACCATGAATGGAGTGAAGGGAGTAGCATTTCATACCTATAAAAAATTCAATGAACAAATTTTTATTTGAAAATTGACTTTAAAACATGAAATTTTTCCCTAGGACCACTACTAAGTAAACCTAAAAGAGTATGTTTGATCATTGAAAATTAAGAAACTAAAATTGGCTCCAGTTGGGGATGGAATCTCCTTCAGGAGATGTCAATAATACCATATATCAAATAGCCTCATCCATTGGGAAATGGAGTCAAAACTAGAGACTGAAAAAAATAAAAATAAATAAATAAATAAAATAAAAATAAAATAAAAAAATAAAAGAAGAAGAAGAAGACTTTGACTCAAAAACTGACTTGACTTTTTGAACATTAAAAAAAAAAAAAAAAACACAAGTTTATCAAAGAAGCCTCATGGCCTTCTCCTTAGCCTTCAAACTTATGCAATAGCTTCCTTATTCTTTGAAAGCAAATAAAATGATATTTACAATGAAAGTGAACCTTTTTCTTCAATATTAGGTAAGGTAATGTTTGAGGAACCTACCATTCACCGACCCTCCCAGAATTTACTTCCCATCAAGATATTCTAACGAGAACACCTTATTACCCCTGAATGTTGTAATCTTGTATGGACCTTTCCATAGGTTATTAAACTTACCATGCTTATGTTTGTCTTATTTTCGGGCATCCCCTCGTAGAACAACATATCCTAACTTGAAATCATCAGCTTTGCTCTTCTTGTCATAGATCTTCTTGATTTTCTCCTGAAGTTTTGAAGTATGATTGAAAAATTCTTCTCTTGACTGTTGTAAATGAATCATTTGACTGATTCTTCATTGAATATGATTTGTCTCACTTTCAATCTCTTGCAAAATCTTCATCACTGGCACTGCTAGAGAAGTGGGAAACACTGCGTCAACACCATACAATAGCTGAAAGGGTGACATGTTGATTGATCTCTTTTTGCTAATTCTGTGTACCCATAGAGCATTTATGAGTTTTGTATGCCAATTTATTTTGTTCTCTTGCAAAAATTTCTTAAATATGTTCACCAATGATTTGTTTGACGATTCAGCCTACCCGTTGCCTTGAGGATAGTATGTTGTATAATTACCAAGTCTTATGTAATATTTATCACAAAATTAAATCATATTTTTGGAATTTAAGGTGGCTGCATTGTCAGTGATAATTTTTTGTGGGCAACCAAAACGAGACAAAATATTTCTCTCCAAAAACTGAATAGTGATGGTGTTTGTAGCTTGCCTCATGGGAATGGCTTCAATCGAGTTTGAAAAATAATTGGTGACAATAAGTATCCACTTATGTTGAGTTGATGATGGAGGATGGATATCATCAATGAAATCAAGACCCCACTACTAGAAGGGCGCTTGAACTACAATTGGTTTTAAGGGTAGTGTTAAAATATTTCTTTTTTCCCTAAAAAATTTGACACTCATGACAACTCATGATAGTCTTATAAACATCGGAAAATAAACTTGGCCAACAAAATAAAACCCTCAATATCTTGTTTATTGTAGTCTTCCAGAAATGATAACCACTACAACCACCTTTATGAAATTCTTTCATCGCCTTATCAACTTCTCCTTCTACCAAACAATTCAAAAAAATTCCGCTCGGATCTTTTCAATACATAAAATTGTTAAGAATGAAATACTTAAGAGCCTTCAACATCAGATATATACCTTTACTGCTAGGTAATATGAGAGGAGAATTTAGACATTGCAACACATGTATGATATCAACATACCATGGTGATGAAGAAAAAATTTCAGATACCTGAGGTAATGAATCAACCTCTTGTTCCTTAGATAATGAAGCAATAAAATTTATGTCCAAGGCATGCAAGTTGAGTCCGCCATGAGCTTAGCCAAGCATTTTCCCTTGATCAGTTTTGTAGGTTTGATTTCCAATTCATACTCTAGCATGACAACTATCCACTTGCCATGCCGACCTTCAGGATCATTCTGTGTGAGCACATATTTGACAACAACATTTGGGACATATGCAAGAACATAAGAGTGAAGAATATACACTCAGAATTCCTTCAATGCTTTAAGTGTCAAGGCCTGTTTCTCAATGATATTGTACTTCAAGGCTTCATTTATTATGGCTCTACTGAAGAAGGCGATGGGATGCTCTGTTTTCTTATCTTTCTTTTTCATAAGGACATCATCTAGAGTATGTTAAGAAGCAAAGGAAAAAATGATTAAATCAAGTGTATAATCTGAGTTGATAAGAATAGGAGCATGAGACAATGAAAAATTAACTTGATTGAATGATTTACTTGCCTCATCAGACCACTTCACCTCACTGTAGTTCTTCAAAATATCAGTGATTTCTCTTAAATGTTCAACAAGTTTAGGAATAAATCTTCTCAAGAAGTTTATTTTACCATTGAATGACTAGATTTCCTTATTGCTTATAAGATAGTCCAAATTCTGAATTGCCTCAATCCCTGAAGGATCTATTCAGATGTCGTCTTTAGATATGATATGACCAAGAATTTTCCCTTCTTCCATAGCGAACAAACTCTTCTTTGGATTCAGCGATATGCCAAACTTTATGCATTTCTTAAAAAATACCTTCAAATGCTGCAAGTGGTCTTCATCCATTTTAGGAAAAATTGGGATGTAATCAAGATAAATGACCAAAAATAAATCATTTTCATCACTCGCTGAAAAGTTTCTCCTGCATTCTTCAATCCAAAGGGAATTTTAGCATACATAAAAGTACCCCATGGTGTTGTAAATTTTGTCTTCTCCTGATCATACATATTAACTAAAATCTAATTATACCCAGAATATCCATCCAACAATGAAAGTCTGGAAGAACCAACCACCCTTTGCAGAATATTATCCATCTTTGGAAGTAGGTAGTTGTCTTTGAGTGATACTTTATTCATATTTCTGAAATCTATACACAAGAGAATATAACCAGTCTTCTTTCTTACTGGTACTAAGTTTGGCATCCAATTTGAAAAACAAAGAGCAACTATAATACTAGTAGTATACAACTTGTTCACCTATTTTTGAATGGAGGGAAGAAACTTGGGATTCATTTTCCTTAGTTTCTGGCAGAAAGGATTTTGATTGGGCTTTAAAGGAATGGTGTGTTGAAATATACTCTTATCATACACCTTCATATTAGAATGCTCCCATGAAAAAACATCAACAAATTGAGACATAAGTGCTGCATATTTACCTTTCATTTTTGAGCTCAAGAATTTTGAAATCTTGACCATTTTGGGCTTTTCAAGAGTGCCAAGATTGAGGTCTTCCACTCCTACTTCTGTTGGCAGAATTTTCGATTTCCATGCAACATCATCTTGGTCAAAAATATCCTCCAAAGGCATAAGGCCTCTTGGAATGGAGTTATCTTTCAACTGAAGTACTTTCATTTCTTCTCCTTGCATTTCTTGGTTACCTTCATAAAACTGATCATCTATTTGTGAACTCACAAACTCCTCTTTCATCTCTAAGAAGCTATTTATTTTCTTGTCATCTTGAAAAAATTGCCAATAGTGAATATCATCTGGAACAGTAGGGCGATGTTTGACTTTAATTTCAAAATTCTTGTTGGGATACAATGGAATTTTGAACATGCTAGCTAAAGTGGGAAGAGAATCAATAATAACATTGTTGTCCCTTGGAATCAATGACACAGTATACTCAGTGAAGGTCTTGAGGATATGTAACACTACATTGTGGTAAGCTCACATTGTAGGATGATTGGCTTGGTATTCTCATTTGGCTTGCTTTATTACGAATTCGGAGTCGCCATACACAAAAATCTTCTTGGCACCTAATTTCTTGAGAATTTCAGGCCGGCTATCAAAGCCTCATGTTCTTCTTCATTGTTTGAACAATAAAATGCCAGTTTATAAGAAGAAATACAAACATTAGGAGGAAGTTTAATTGACTAATTTATAGGGCTGTGAATCCACACTCCAATTTCAGCTCCTTCCTTACCTAAGGCTCCATCGAAATCCATGGTCCACAAACCATTTTCTTCATCGGGAAGCTGCAATTTGGATGACTAATTTTGATTAGCTACCTTAGAAATATCTGTTGTACCAATAGGTTCTGTTTCATGCACTGTTTCATCTCTTTTTTTGGATGAAGCACTTGGATCCAAGCCACTTAGAATCTTTTCTTGTTTTTCTGCAATTAACATCTTTAAAATAGAATTTGAAAATTCTAAATTTTATGTTTTTCTTCCATCAAAATTTCTGAAGATGTTGAACATTCATCATTGAATAATATAAGAGACTCTAAATATATGTGAACAACATGTATGGGGTGATTATTAGGATTTTCTTTGCTACTGATCATGTACTTCATCTTATTTTACTGGTATAGTTTTCTGATTTTCCCAAAGACTGATATTGTAGCATAGGAAAAGTCGAGCTGCAAGGTGCCTCTAAGTTTTTCTCCCCATGAACGTGAGTGTAGCATTCCATATCTGGGAGTGATATCAGCCACAACAACATAAATGAATAAATTCTTGGATAGAATTTTCTCGAAAGACACCACTAGATATTTAATGAGGCCAAGAAATTTAACCCTCCGTGAATCAAAAGAGTAAAGGTCATGATAGGGTCTTGTGATATCCAAACCTAGTTTGTCCATGATGACTTTAGGCATGAGTAACAGAGATGCTCCGGAGTCTAACATGGCACTATGAAGGATAAAATCATGGATTTTGAGGCTAAGATAAAAATAAGTGACCTCACTATCTTCTAAGTCACCATCAACAACAGGACCAAAAAGAAGTTTCGGGTAATCATGACTCACATTGACAATATCAGACATTTGATCTACCCTAAGAACCTTGGCTACTTGAAACTTATATTGGTCATTCTTGACTATTTCAGTTAAAGGAATGGAGACTTTCAATTTTGAGATTTCATTTTCAATACTAAAAATATCGTAATGTTTTTCTACCTCCTTTTATGGTGCATATTTCTTCTTGAGTTGATCTTTATGTGGAATATCCTTTCTCTGTCCTACATATTTAAATTATTTATATTTATTTTTATTGTTGGTAGAAGATTCATTTCCTTTCGCATTATTAGGAATATCAATTCCTTTATATTTGCTCTGATTTGAAGTAGTCGTATCATTATGATGAGCCTCTATTTGAGAAATCTGTTTTTTTTTTACTTGAGGCTATAGGCACAATCCTATTTCTAAAGCCATTCTGTCTCTGTACCTGAGTAAGAGAATTTCGATATCCCCTCTATTATTCTTCTTTCTGTACTGATAACATGTCATCATTTTACAATACATATTGTTGATCGTCCGGTGCATACCTTTCTGCAGAAAACTGATCTTCTTCAATGAGGAAAATAGGTTGCTGATTTTCCTCAAACAAATGATTTTTGCCCAAAATCTCTTCTTATTATTCATATTCATCATGGCCTTCAATGTGAATTTGCTACTGAATTTGTGGATCCTGACCCCTTTGTTCCCTTTGCTTGATCCTGTATTGAGGCTGCTAATTTTGACCCCTGAAATTGGGATTTCTAATTTAGGGTTCAGCTTGTCTATCCGCAATGGTCATTTTGTCCATTCTTTTGATAAAAGTGTTGATTTTCCCCTCTGATGAATTAGATTTTTCATCCTTGATGGTTACTCTTTTCTCTGTCTTGATTTTTGACTTCTTGATAATCAAATTTGCTTCAACACTCATTACATTTCTATGCATTTCTTCAAGGGTAGATGGTTTTCTTTCTCTGAGCTAGTAATCCATATCAGGATCGAAACCATTAGGGTAATGAAGTAATACAAGGCCTAGAGGAGGCTTGATATTTTCAGGAATGGAATCATAAATTTTGTTGAACCTTGTTGTGAAGTCTTGTACAGACTCATTAGGATTTCTTTTCAAGGCATTGTATTCAGCTAGAATATGTAATGGGTTCTTCTTCTCCTCCCATTTTTCCATAAAAAAAGTCAATCAACTGCAATGAATTAGCTACTAAAACAGTTGTTAGGGAGTGAAACCATTTTTTAACCTCTCCTTAGAAACATTGTGCTAGGATGCGCATCTTGACGTCATCATTGTCAATCTCTTCAATATCGATGAAATCAAATACTTTGACAATGTGTTGGTGAGTAGTAACCTCTCATGTTCCATCAAAACGAGGAAATATTGGACCATATTTCTGAGTTAGTGCAGCGAGTTGTGGCAGTAGGATCAACAGAGAAAATATGGACATGACTACTGGAGGGGGTTTTGAAGGTGTTGATGGAGTGAATACTTGCAGAGGTAATGATGGAATAAAAGTGAGGGATGATGACATAGTTGTGTGAGAAGATGTGATAGGGGGTGGTGAAGAAAAATCTTGTTGTTGGTATTGGAAATAAGATTTTTTTAGAATTTACTTGAAACTTATCAACCAAACCTTGAAGTTTAAGAAAAATAGACCAGACTTCACTATAAATATTGAAACAAGAAGATTCATAAAATGGTAAATAGGTCTCAAAATTGATGGGCTCAAAGGCAGTTTCTGAAAGAAAGGATTTAGACTTAGACCTGAACAAAGATGTCTCAAATTAAAAATTGAAGGATGAAACTTCCCAAGAAATTAGCCTCGTAAGAAAGGAGTTTGATTTCACAAGTGGAGGTATAGCCTTTCCAACTTTCCGAGACTTTATTTTCTTCTTTCTTAAAATACTCTCGTGGTCATTAACAATTGGCGAGGGATTCAGGTCTGGATTTGACGTAGTGTGTCTTTTGGGAGCCATCTTTCTTGAGAATTTGCACTTTGGCTCGAATTTAGTAACTCATCCTTTTTCGAATGTCAGAACTTGTCTCCCACAATTATAACCTTCAGTGAACTAAAATAAGTATCCCCAGGGAAATTTTTACAATCACTCCCTGGCAACGACGCCAAAATTTTTATCACTTCCCCTGTTTCCTAAGGCTGAGAATGGAACTGAAGGAGGTAACCTCAAAGAAATATTTAGGTCTGGTGGCTAGACCTACCAAAACCATATAGGGCTCTCTCAATGTCACTTTCATAGCCAATAAGATGACTAGATATGTAATGATCTTAGGCTAGTTATAATGCTAAGTAAATTAGGTTTTTGCTTGTTTTGAGTTTTTGATGGATAGGAATGACAACCAAGGAACTAGGTCTAGGTTTTAGGTTTGATTTCAAAGGTTAAGTTGCAAAGACACGGATGAGGCTAGGTAGGTAAACTTAGGAACATAATTAATTTTTCATTTTGTTTAAGGTTTGAAAATACAGAGAGTCAGAATGAGCATGTTAAATGAATTCATTCATTAGAAGAGTAGAAAAACATTCATGAAAATATTATAAAACTGAGCATGGAAAGCAATATCTGTTTTTATAAAATCATGATATTAACATACATAAACATACATGTGATGGAAATATAACATAACATTAAACTTGATGAGGTTACAGAGAAAAAACAATGCTCAAAATCATACCACTAGAGTCCCAAGATTATAGCTGCAACATGTCTTTGATTTCACTGAAAAAAAAGTTTGTACAATAGCTCCACACTGCAAATAATAGCTATTCAACCTCTTAAATGACTTGAGTTGGAATACATATAGAAAATAGAAGTCATGAAACCCAATTGGTTTGAAACCTGATCCAAAATACATCATAAATGCACTCTATGAGTCATTACCTAGAATCTAGATAAGTTAGATACAATCCCCTCAAATTTAGCTAATAACTAGGAGTGTATGTCTCTTTTATTAATTACATGATTCCTCCACAATGAGAGGCAAAAAAAAACTCTCCTATCGAAAATACTCCTCATGGGACAACTGCACCTCAAAATTTGGATTTTTTCTAGCTTGACAATTGTCCAAAATGAATCCAAGACAGAAGTGTCATGCCTCCCAACAGAAGCATTGCGCCAATTTTGAGTTGAATTTGAATGAATTTTAGGCATCCATTTGAAAATTTGAAAGTTAGGCTAGGTATCCCTGTGTGTCCTCTTTCCATTCCATCCTTAAAACTAATAAAATACCCCCTGGAAGGCCTTCAAAAACACATTCTCCCAACCTCACTTCAGAAGCGTCGCACAGAGGTAGAATGAGTGGTAGAAGGATGAAAAAATTGCTATTTTTTGGATTTCTCTTCAAAACTAGAGGGTGATAAGCTAACCTAATACCATAACTAGAATGTAGAAGTCAAAATCCATCCATACATATAAAAATTTCTTCACTTAGATGCTCTGAGAAAAAGCGTCATGCCACCGCCCGACACTTCTGCAATGACCAAATTTCCAAAATTTTCAAAAAAATCACTAAAAATGCACAAAATGCTCAAAATATTCTGAAATTTGTTCCATGATATCCTTGGATGATAAATTAAATAGCTATGGAAGCCTCAACTAGCATATCCAAGTTATCTTTCTCCTTAATCTTAATTAGTGTTTCCTTAAGTTTTTTCCTCAAATTCTTCACCCTCACCTTGGCAATTTGGTTCCTTGTGAAATAATGTCTCGTCATATGCCTCTGGAGTTTGTTATCTCTTTCTTCCTTCTTCAAAATCCTCTCAAGATGAATAGTTACCCTCTCAAACCACAACCCTTTATCTTGCTCAATTTTAGTAGCTATCAAGTCATCAAAAGTTAGCTGACCTAATGGAAGAGATGGCTCTCTTTCTTGCTCTTTTTTCTTAGTTGACCCTCTTTTTCTTGGCCTCATTTGCTTTGATTCAGCCTCTATGTCCTCTAGCTATTCAACATCCACCACTTCTTTTCCTTTAATTTTGTCTGCCTCAAGGTTTACCTTTGGTTTTCTTTGGAGGAGCTGTTTCACTTTCAATTGCATGTTTTCTTGTTGTAAGAAGGTAATCATGAATTTTTCCCTTGAGAGGCTATCCTTTAACTCTGTTATATCTACATCTTTTTCCCTTATTATTTCCTCATTTGTCTAATCTTTAATCTTCTCTTCCATTTTAACCTCCATGGGTATTTTTTCCTCATGTTGTTGCAATGGTGACTCATCCTCATGCATGAGTGGCTCACTATCATGAATAGGTAAATGCTCCATTGTTTGTCTCTGTTTTGCTGTAGTTTCAGGTGCATGCATACCTTTTATGGCCTTAGGAGAAAATACAATCCTCTTACCTTTCTCATAGGTTTGAATGATCTCAACCTAGGCGCCTTTGGAACCTCTACTTGCCTACTTGAAGAGCCAACCTCCTTTGGCTATGTTTGTGTTGATGGTGTGCTATGAATGATGGGTGGGATAATAGTAGGCGCTGATGCAAATTTCTCCATGAAAGTTTACCAAGACATATTGATTGGTGAGAGCTGATGCAAAACAATAACCTTAACCAAAACATGGTGGAACAAACTATGGTGATGATCTTTGCCTTTTCTCTGTACCTTTTCAGTCATATTGACCAGAATCCTAAATAAATAATTAGGAAAATTGAGTTTCTTAGTAGCAGTGAAGTGCATCAATAACCTAACATGTTACTAGTACAGTCTTCAGAATTTCCCCACACATTTAACATATTTCATAATTAGCTTCATCAAAGTGACATATTTATCAACTAAATGCATGAAATGGAATATCTTCTCAGGAGCATCTTCGCAATGAGGTTTCAAGAACATTTTGTAGTTATCAAGGTCCAATTCCATCCATTTGAACCGTATTTCTCCATGGATCGGGATACTTATTTCTGAGGCAATAACATCTGCTAATATGGTGAATTCAATTTCTGCTATGATAGCCTTTCCTCTCCTTAATCTATTGGAAACAAGGCTTGTCAATTGAGCATGACAACCTACCTCCTTGATTCTCTCACAAAACCTCAAACAACCACTGTTTTCAAAACATATATCGGCATAAGGGGTAGAATTTATCTCTTGCAAGTTGAATGGCTCTAACCTAGAATGGTGGCATCCCTTATGAATCTTATTTTCACCCTCCATGGTGTTTTTCAATCAAAATAAAACCCTATCTAGATGTAGTGGTAGGGAAGGCGGAGAATTAGGAAAACATGGGATAATCGTAGGGTGATTTTAGGGACAGAAATGAGGTTGTAGGAAGCTAGGGAAAAATCCCTAAAAAATTGGGTAGGTAGGGTGATGCGTTTTCTATAAGCTGCAAGTGGAATTTTTGAAAATGGGCATGAGGAAGGTGCCCAAAAGGTCAAAACACAAGGTTTTACTAGTTTTCTTGCAAAAATAAAATGAAAACTAGGGTTTCAATGAAAATGGTGGCAAGCAGGGATGTGAGTGATAGGTAATGTTCGGATAAGGTGTATGGAAGGTTTATGAAGGTTGTAGATGATGGAATTAGGTTTTTATCAACTGAAACAAACCATACATGGAAAACATCAAAAACGTAGTGGAGAAAACCTAAGGAAGGAATCCACTCATTTGCCAAGGTATCTGACTTGAGAGAGGTATGGAAAGTATCCACTTGCTGTTTAGGAGGTGTATGAATCTTTGTGTAGGCTGATTTGAAACTTTGTATGGTTTTCTGGAGCTTAAAACCAAAAGCGTAGAACTTGGAAAAAACATAGTGCAACACCTCCAGAAGCGTAGCAGGAGCAGTTTTGACACAATTTTATTGTTTGACTTCTACCTTTGGTAGATGTTGAGTGTGATGATGAGAAGAGAGGAACTCTATTGAACATCAAATGATGAAATGAGTTGAATAAGCCTCTTTTCCTTTTATAACATCATAAATTTTCTTTTTTGTCTTCGAGTGAAATCATACATACTTTAAGAAAAACTTTGTGTTTTTGAAAACTTGATCATGTAACATGTTTGATTTGAGGAAAGAAAAATTGCATTTATTTTATTTTCCTATATTTGCTGACTCCCTATGTAAATGACTTGTTTGGTGAAAATAAGATATTTTTCGCCTTCTTTCATGACATGATTGAACCTTATGGTGGCGAAACAAAAGAGACCTAGACCCTGACTTAGATGAAGTTGTGGTGAATCACCTAAGACCCTATATGATAATGGATTAAATGACCTCTGAAATTATTATGACCATGAATGGAGTGAAGGGAGTACCATTTCAAACCTAGAAAACATTCAGTGAACAACATTTCAAAACTCACTTGAAAACATGAAATTTTGACATAGGACCACTACCAAGTAAACCTGAAAGAGTATGTTTGATCACTAAACATTAAGGCACTAACATTGGCTCTATATGGGGATGGAATCTCCTTCAGGAGGTGTAAATAACACCATAGATCAGGTAGCCTCATCCATTGGGAAATGGAGTAAAAAAAAACATTGACAAACTAAAATGACTAACTAAAACAGAAAATGACTTTGACTCAAAAATTGACTTGAATTTTTCAACTTAGAAAGAAAAATAAAAATAAAAACATAAGTTGATCATAGAAGCCTCATGGCCTTCTCCTCAGGCTTCAAACTTCTCCAACAACTTCCTTATTCTTTGATAGCAAATAAAATGATATTTACAATGAAAGTGAACCTTTTTCTTCAAGATTAGGTAAGGTAATGTTTGAGGCACCTAGCATTCACCAATCCTCCCAAAATTTCCTGCCCATCAAGATATTCTAACAAAAATTCCTTATTACCCCTAAATGTTGTAATCTTGAATGGACCTTTCCATAGGTTATCAAACTGACCATTCTTACTTTTGTCTTCATTTTAGGAATCCCATTGTAGAACAACATCTCCTAACTTGAAATCATCAACTTTGACCTTCTTGCCATAGATATTCTTGATTTTCTCCTTAAGTTTTGAATTTTGATTGAAAACTTATTCTCTTGACTGTTGTAAATGAATCATTTGACTAATTATTCGTTGAATATCATTTGGCTCATTGTCAATCTCTTGCAGAATTTTCATCACTGACACTGCTAGAGAAGTGGGAAACATTGTGTCGACACCATACACTAGCTGAAAGGGTGACATGTTGATTGATCTCTTTGTGCTAACTCTGTCTACCCATAGAGCATTTATGAGATTTTTATGCCAATTTATTTTGTTCTCTTGCAGCAATTTCTTAATTATGTTCACCAATGACTTGTTTGACGATTCAGCCAACCTGTTGGCTTGAGTATAGTATGGTGTAAAATTCCCAAGTCTTATGTGATATTCATCGTAAAAGTCAATAATATTTTTGGACTTGAAGGTGGTTGCATTGTAAATGATAATTTTATGTGGGCAGCCAAAAAGAGACAAAATATTTCTCTCCAAAAACTGAATAATGATGGTTTTGTAGCTTGCCTCGTGGGAATGGCTTCAATCCACTTTGTAAAGTAGTCGATGGCAATGATTATCCGCTTATGTTGAGATGACGATGGAGGATGGATATATCCAATGAAATCAATACCCCACTACTGGAAGGGTTCTTGAAATGCAATTGGTTTTAGGGGCAGCTGTAAAATCTTTATTTTTCCCTAGAAAATTTGACACTCATGACAACTCATGACAATATTATAAACATCTGAAAAAAAAAACTTGGCCAATAAAATCCAGCCCTCAATATGTTGTTTGCTATAGTATTCTAGAAAATATTACCACCACAATCACCTTTATGAAAGTCTTTCATCACCTTATCAACTTCCCCTACTACCAAACAATTCAAAAAAAATCCACCCTGATATTTCCAATACAAAACATTGTTAAAAATGAAATACTTAAGAGCCTTCAACTTAAGATATGTACCTTTCTTGTTAGGAAATCTAGGAGGATGATTCAGATTTTTCAACACATGTATAATATCAACATACCATGGCGATGAAGAAAAATTTTCAGATACTTGAGGTAATGAATCAACCTCTTTTGTGAGAAAATCCCACAACCCTAGGGACATCTTAAATTTGAATAGGCATGTTATAAGAGCCAATCTCCATTGGTTGTGGTAATGATGTAATAGGAAAGATAGAAAGCATTGCTGACAATCTCTCCAAAAAGTCTTCTGAGTTAATGTTTATGGAGGACAAGTGATGCAACACAATGAACATGATTAGGCCATAATGAAAGAGACTAGTATGATGATCTTCCCTTCTGCTCTCAACTTTCTCAGCCATCTTAATCAAGATCTTGTGTAAATAATGAGGCAAATAAAGTGTTTTGATTGAGGTAAAATGCATCAAAAGCCTAATGCCATACCTGTATAGCCTAAAGAATCTTCCTTAGCATGTGAAGTACTGCATTACGAACATCATCATAGGAGCATACTTGTTTCTAAGATGTCTTAAAGGAAAAATAAATTCTGGATCATCTCTAGTATGAGGCTTGAGGAATTGCTTGTAGTTTTCAATGTCTAGGTCCATACCCTTGATCCACTGCTCTCCATGAGAGGGGATACCTGTAGTTGAATAAAATAGGTTAGATGATACACTGATCTCCATACCTGCAAGAGTGACCTTTCCAATATTGTAGTTGGCTGCAAAAAAGGCTGGACAACTGAAGATGATACCCCCCTTCCATAAGTCTTTCACAAAATGTTAAACATTGAGTTCTTTGAAATCACCTTATGGTCGATGACGAAGCATTAATATCGTGCATGGTGAATGGCTCAAGCCTAATATTGCACCCTCCTTTGAAGCTCTTCTTGTAACTTTCCATGGTCTTTGTCACTGGAATGATGAAAACAATAGGGTGTCAATGAAATGAGTGAATGAATGGAAATCTAGAAAAACAGGGTGTAGGAAGGTGTGAGTTTCCTGGATGAAATGGAGTGTATTGAAGCTAAGAAAAATTCTAGAAACTTTTGAGGAGGTATTTTTGTGTGTTAGGTTCAAGTTTTCAGTGGAATGAGAGAAAATGCATGTGTAGAAGGTATCAAAATGTCTAAAACACAAGAAATTCCCAATTTTGACTATGAGAATAGCCTGTGCAATAGTAGGGTAAGTTTGTGAGGTGAAATGGGGGCATATGGATGAGTAAAAATTCTGATAAAAATTCAATGGATAGGGTAGTGTATTGTCTCCACAATGAAAGTGTAAGAAAGGGAAATGGATAGGTCTAGGATGGTAAAAAACTCAAAAAACAGTGAATTCCCAATTTTGATTGTGGTAAAAACTAGTGTAAAATGTGTTTTTGAAGCTTAAGGATCATGGAGAAAAGTAAGAATTTTGATAAAAATTCAGTGGATAGGTTGACACCTTACCTCCACATTGAAGGCCGAATGAAAATAAATGGAGGGTTTTAGGGCATTCAAAACCCTAAAACACATCACCTTAGTTTTCATTGTTTACTGTGTTAAATAGCTTATAATTTAGGGTTTTTATGGTTTAAAACATGTCATGGATGATGTGTGGGTGATAGGCATATGTATTTATGGGAATGGAGGATGTAGGTTTAAGGTTTGTGTGATAGGTTAGGGTTTAATTAAATGGTAGGTTATGGTTTTTACAAAAATGAAAAATAAAAAAACACATGTATGGAGAGTGGAGACATGGTGACAATTTAAATGATATGAAATGACTATAAAAAAAAATTAAAATCTGACAAAAAACAACAAAGACATATTTACTTACCTTGTGAAGAAGCTCCACCAAAGGATAGAGGTCGAATATTTGAAGGGTTGGAGGGTTTTGAGCTTCAAACACCAGATTTTGTCACCTACGGGAGCGTACCAAGGAAATTTTTTGTCACCTACAAGAGCATAACAATGGGCTATTTGCAAACATGAGCGTAACAACAGGAGTGCGTAGCACCTGTGCAGTGCTTGCACAATACTCCAAAAGTGTAACAACACTGTGCAACATCCATAGGAGCATAATAACCACTCGAAAATGAAATTCAATGCCACAACAACGTAACAAGGAAATTTTTTGGTGTTTGAAAGTGTTTTAAACAGAATTTGAAGGTTATGGTTTGGAGTGTAGAAGCTATGGATGAGGAATAAAAATAGGAGTAGCTCTCACATACAATGAAAGGGTAAATGAATAAAATGATCGTTGCATCCTTTTATAAGCTTGTGAGATGCTCCTTTACCACTTTTTTCCTTTTCAGACTTGACAGTGACCTTTTTTGGCCTTTGTACAACTTGGAAAATGACATGCTTCCCCTTCAAATAACATAATAAAACAAATTGAATTCCTTCATTCTCCTTTATTTTTGAAGTGACATTTTTCTTGGCATTTTTAAGTGAGACATTGAAAACACAATTTGCCTTTCAAATTTGTGAAATACTCCTTACCCTTTGAAAACTGAAAATGACCTTTTTGAGCCTTTGTTACAAATGAGGTAATAAGGTAGAGTAAATTTAGTTTGAACCCTTTGAAATGAGAAGTGGCTTGATTGACTTTTGAATGAAATTATAAAACAAACTTATCAAGTTTCATCAAACAGTAAGGGTGTTTTTCAAAAACCTTTGAAAATTTCTCTTTGGATATGACCTTTCAAACGAGATTAGGTGTGTTTGAAAACCTGAGAATGACTCCTTTTGCATTTGGGTGGAAAAATAGGTCATATTTACCTCCTTTGGACCTCTTATAGTCAATATGACATTTTGGATCCTTTCATAAAACAGTGAGACATAGTTGTTATTTTTCATGAGACAGTGAAACAAAATGGAGTTGTTTGGAAATTTTTGGAACTTGAGCCATATGAAACAAGAGAGATGGATTTTATTTGAACTTCATAAACATGCTTTCTCCTTCACTAGGGTTTTATGGATCAAATGCAGAGTTACTGCCTTATTTTTAGTGAAAATTTTAAGGTTTCTTTTAGGTAGAGATGAACCTAGAATTTGACCTATATGAGATGGAGTGACCTAACCCTAGACCTCTTCAAAGATGATGATGATGGAGATGGTGACCTTGAAACCGATAATGTTGATGACCTTGAAAATGGTTATGATAAATGAAATTAAGGAGCAACATATATGGTTCACACCTCTTCAGTGACCAAAATTATTTCTGAGAAAAGGTTTGAAAAAGTAAAATTTTTGACCTGTGACTTAAAGGAAAACAACTGAAAGAGTAATTTGATCACTGTCATACCTAGGCTAACATTGGCTATAGCTAGGGATGGCGGATCCTTCAGGAGGTGTCGAGAACATCTTAGATCAGGTAGCCTTACCATTGGGTGATGGATTCAAACTAGAGTTTGAGAAATTTTGACAAAATGGAAATGATGAACTAATTCTGGAAATGACTTTGACTAAAAAAAACTGACTTGACTCTAGCTTGACAACTGATTGAATTTTTTTTTGACTTTTTGAAGAAAAAAAATGAGCTATATGTAGAAGTCTCATGGCCTTTTCCTCAGGCTTCAGAATTCTACAAAAAATTCCTTATTTGTTGGGACATAAAATTTAAAATTATATGTACAATGACAGTGAATTTATTTTTCAATGATCAATTTAAATAGTGTTTGAGGAACCTACCATTGATTGGTCCTCCCAACACTTCTTTCCCTTCAAGATCCTCTAGTAGAAATGCTTTTTTTACACTGAATGCAGTGATTTTTTAAGGTCCTTTCCATATATTGTCAAATTTTCCATGCATACTCATCTTCATTCTAGGCATCCCAACGAAGAACAACATGCCCAAGCTTGAAATCATCTGCTTTGGTCTTCCTATCATAAATATTTTTTATTTTCTCATAAAGTTTTGAAGTATGGTTGAATACTTCATCTCTTGACTGTTGTACATGGATCATTTCATTGATTCTTCGTTGAATGTCATTAGGCTCAATGTCAATATTTTGCAGAATTTTCATCACCGGTACAACTAGAGAAGAAGAAAACACCATGTCAACGCCATACACGAGCTGGAAAGGTAACATACTCATTGATCTCTTTGTTCTAACTCTATCCACCTATAGAGCATTGGTGAGTTTTTTGTGCCAATTCCTCTTGTTTTCTTACATTATATTTTTAATTATGTTCACCAAAAATTTATTTGATGATTCAGCAAGCTCATTTCCTTGAGGATATTATGTTGTTGAATGACCAAGCCTAATGTGATACTAGTCACAAAATTCAATCATCTTCTTGGACTTGAAGGGAGCTAAATTTCCAATGATGATATTTTGTGGACATCCAATGATCCAGGTGGATATTGGTGGTCACCCGCCTATTCCACTTGGGGCCCCACCATTTTCTCTTTCAGTTTTTTAGTTTCAGCACAACTTACTATTTTTAGCATTTTTTCAGGTCCTGAACTTCCGGAGCCGTTTTGAGGCCCTAAACAACGTTATTTGGGACAACTGGGAGCAACATGGGTCCATGGACTGATGTTTCTCACTCAAAAGTATTAGTCCTCGGATAGATATTTCTAACGAGGTATAGTTCGCGTCAAACGGAGATCATATGCCAAAGTTACGTCCCCGGGAAGTTGAAACACCAATTTACCCAAACGGGGCCCATAGTTTTGGCGCTTCATCTCCTAGGGTTAGGGTTTTGGAGATTTAGTGTTTTCTATTGTTTCTAAATCATAAATAGGCCCTCTAGCCTCATTGTAACTCATTTCATAGGCCTGTAGCCGCCGCATCTCTTCTCAGAGATAGCTACCAACGCCCTAGCTAGTTTATTTCCATTCTGTCTGTAAGTAAATTTCATTTCTTTGATATCAATGAAATGAAGTGATTTTTCCACTGCATCTTTGTATCTATGGTTATATTTTTATTCTGTTGCATTCTCGCATAAATCCAGATCAGTGGAATCAAAGCAGTCTACGTTTTCTCGATCCATATTTGCATGTCCCCAACGAGGTCAGGGTATAAGGAGTTAGGGCTCGATCTGGTGGAACCTTTGCAAGATCAGCCTTTCAAACCCCGACGAACGCCCATGGGGGACGAAAAGAAATATGAGGGAGCAAGAGATCCTATCAAAATATTTCTCGAGGAGGCCCTCGAAAAACAAAGGAATGCGATGATGGATAACTTTGCCCAGATCTTTCAACGGTTGCCCATCGGTGGCGCATCTGCATCTAGTAGCCACTCTGGAGGTGCGACTCCTTTTAAGGTACAAGAAAATTTTGACATTCCCATATTTGAGGGTCAAATAGATGCATATGCCGTAGATAGATGGTTAAATATATTAGAAGGATATTTCTCGATTCATGACTTTTCCGACTGGGAGAAGATTATTTTTGCACTCCTCAAAGCTACCCCCCATGTCAAGGACTGGTGGGAAACCTACTGTGAGAACAAGGACCAGAAAGAACCCTCTCTATTCTCGGTCGTACCAACTTGGAATTCTTTCTGAGAAGTCGTCAAGGAACAATACTATCCTGTGGGGAGCTATGAGGACAAGTACATACAATGGACCATGTTGCGACAACAAAGGGACCAAGATGTGCATGAGCTGATGAATCTGTTCCATACCCTTTGCACAAATTTGGGTATCAAAGATTCAGAGAAACATCTGGTGCTAAAGTATCGTATTTTTCTGCACAAATACATTCAAGAGGAAATGGAGTTCCTCAACATCTCTTCACTTGGTACGGCATACCGGTATGCTGCCAAGATTGAGCAGAAATTCAAACAGAAGAAGCCAGACTTTGGATCTGTGAATCAAAAGCAAGGGAAAGGTGCTCCCAAACCGCAGAAAAAATGACAAATCCAAGGCATGGCAGCTCAATACAACTTTTCGAAGCCACAAGCAAAGAAAAACACCACAAAGCCAAAGAAGGACATGAGAAAGTGGTGTGAGTTCCATAAGAGCTCCACTCACAACATAAGTGAGTGTCGGGCCAAGCAGTCGCTAGTGGCCAAGATGAGGGCTTCTGAGTCAGATGCATGCTCCGACTCTAAATCAGAACCTGACAAGAGGAATGAAAAAGGGAAACAAATTATTGATGCGGAGCCCAACGCCACTGTTGCCACTACGAAAATCCAAAAGGAGGAACCGAAAGATCTAGAGGAGGAGGAACGTCTCTTCCACTCCCAGATGTGGGTAAAGGGCTCCCTAGTATAGTTCATTGTCGAAAATGGGAGCCAAAAGAGCCTCATTTTAGCAAACGTCGTGAAGCGGTTGGGCTTGCCGACCACAGCTCACCCACATCCATACACCATCGGGTGGCTTCACCAAGGACGAGATCTTCGCGTCAGCCAACAGTGTCGCCTTCCATATAGCATCAAGCCCTTCACGGATGAGGTATTATGTGACATTGCTCCTATTGATGTTTCTGATGTATTATTAGGACAACCATACTTGTGGAAGCGTCATGTTGTGTATGAGTTTCGGCCTCGCGCTATTATTGTTACTTTGGGAAATAAATTGTACAGGATACTAGAGGTACCACACCTTACCGCTATCTCTTTGGTTACTATAAAACAATGCAGTAAGCTCATTTCCCAAACCAGGAAATTCGTTTTCCTGATGATCCACCCCCAAGGCAAGAAGAAGACTGTGGCCACGACCTCTAGACAGGGCTCCTCTGCACAACAGCAACAAATAGACAAGGTTGTGGAGGAATACGAGGACATCTTCACCTCATCCATGGGGGTTCCTCTGCACTGTCAGGTCAATCACCCAATTGATCTGAACCCAAGTGTGCCACTACCCAATGGACCGATCTATCGGCGCTCTATTTTGGAGAACGATGAAATCAAGAGGCAAATTCAGGAGCTACTACAGAAAGGTCACATCCGAACAAGTTCATCGCCCTGTGAGAGCCCGATCGTGTTGGTACAGAAGAAGGATGGGACGTGGAGACTTCTTATTGACTATTAGGCGTTGAACAAGATCATTGTTCGGAATAGGTACCCGATCCCACGGATTGATGACCTTCTAGACCAACTAAAAGGGGCGAAATATTTCAGCAAGATCGACTTGAAGTCTGGGTATCACCAAGTACCAATTAAACCCTCCAATGTGTGGAAGACTGCCTTTAAAGCTAAGGAAGGCCTTTTCGAATGGTTGGTCATGCCTTTCGGATTGACGAATGCTCCCACAACCTTCATGAGGTTGATGGATGACATCTTGCAGCCATTTACCAACTCATTTGTAGTATTATACTTGGATGAAATTCTAATCTTCAGCCAGATTTGGGAAGAGAACCTCCACCACATCCAAGAAGTCCTCCAAACATTGCGGCAACACAAGTTGTGTGCCAATTTGGAGAATTTAACTTTTGGCATGACCCAGGTTCAATATCTAGGATACATTATTGATGAAAGGGGGTGCATGTGGATCCAGCCAAGATCCAGTCATTCGGGATTGGCCGGCCCAACCACTGTAATGAGCTGTGACACTACAGGTCTGCTAATTTCTACCACATAGGTTTGTGTGAGATTCTCTCATATCACTTGTACATGGGCTTAATTGCAAGGAGAACGAGAAAATTCTTTTAGTCAAAATCTCGACGAGCGTTTACAAAATTGAAAAAATACACCTACTGTGCCTTTGATGCTCACAGTACCCGGACTTGCAACAACCATTTTGAGATTCGAGAAAGATGCCTCGACTATGCTATTGGGGAGTGGTTCTTACACAACGAGGGGACATCCAGTAGCTTATGTGATGAGACATTTTTACGACACGATTCGCAAGTATCCCACTTATGACAAAGAAATGTATTCCATTGTGCAAGCTTGTCGAATATGGAAGCATTACATTTTGGGGAAGGAAACAATCATCCACACAGACCACCAGCCCCTACAATTCATACAGACACAAGGGAAGTTGCAGAATGATCGCCATCAAAAGTGGTCCACATATCTGCAACAATTTCATTTGAACATCAAGTATAAGAAGGGTAGCACCAATGATGTTGCAGATTGTCTTAGCCGACCACCGATTGTGGCACTCACCACCATTCTCAACTCTTGTGGGCATGCGACTTCTAATTGGCTGCTTCTCTACGAGATCAACCCAGAATTCAGCCACACAACAAGGCACTCTTTGGGGGTATGCAAGTTCCAAATTTTCACCTCCAAGATGCACTTTTATGTCACCTAGGATACCTTTGTGTTCCTTCAAGTGAGCGTGACAAGATGATATGGGAAGCACACTACAGTCGAGTCGTTGGGAATTTCGGGGTCAAGAAAACAGTAGCAGTACTACAGAAGTATTTCTATTGGTTGAAACTTCAAAAGGATGTCGGGAAGCACATCAGATCTTGCACTGCTTGTGCCATTGCCTTACTGACCATCAAGAAGCAAGGCCTATATACTCCACTACCTACTCCTAGTCAACCTTGGGAATCCATCTCCATGGATTACATGTCGAGCCTGCCTTCTACTAAGCATGGAAATGACTGTGTTTTTGTGGTCGTCAATAGATTCTCGAAGATGGCCATCATGGCGACCTGCAAGAAGAATATCACAGCAGAAGCCACTGCTAAACTCTTCTTTGAATGAGTGTGGGTGAACTTTGGGATCCCACAGTCTATCATATCAGATCAGGATAGCAGGTTCCTTAGCACATTTTGGTCTAGCCTCTGGTCAATGCTGGACACCAAGCTCACCAAGTCCACAGCTTTCCATCCCCAAACAGATGGCCAGACAGAGGTCGTCAACAGAATGATTGTACACATTCTACGCATGCAAAATTCCAAGCATCCACGCACATGGGACGCGAGCCTTCCCTATGTACAACACAGTTATAACTGGGCTCTCCACAACTCAATCGGACATAGCCCCTTTTAGGTGGGCCTGGGATTATAGCCACTATGTCCCATTAACGTAGCCATGCCATTTCCAGCTACTCAGGCTGATTTGGCTCATGTACAGTTAAAAGTTGACAAAGAAAATAGCTTCATCAAGCGCATTCAACACATCTGCCAACAGGTTCATGACATATTGGACAAAGCTAATGCTAAGTACAAGCAATTCCAGGATCAACATCAGGTGCCACACAACTTCCAGGTGGGCGACAAAGTGTGGCTACATTTGCAGAAGGAGCGCCTCACTGGACCCCACCGCAAGCTTTGCCCACTCCGATACGGGTCGTACACCATCACCAAGGCTATAGGGAACAATGCCTTCAAGCTCAATATTCCACCATTCCTTGGTCTGCACTCAGTATTCAATGTGGACCGCCTTCGTCCTTACTTCCCACCTCTACTGGACACCTCTGACATTGCAGAACAACTCACACCAACAGAGTTAAACCCAGACAACATAGAACAGAGCACCACAGATTGTATCATGGACATGCAAATCAAGAACACTTGCCAACAGAAGATCCAACTGTATCGGGTTGTCAAAGCTGGCCAACTCCTGCACCAAGGAAAGTGGTTCACCAGGGACCAAGTTCAACAGAATTTTCCTCATCAAATGGAGGAACTTAATGCAATGGGGACCATTGCTTCCTAAGGGGGTAGGAATGATCCAGGTGGATATTGGTGGTCACCCACCTATTCCACTTGGGGCCCGACCATTGTCTCTTTCAGTTTTTTAGTTTCAGCACAACTTACAATTTTTAGCAGTTTTTCGGGTCCTAAACTTCCGGAGCCCTTTTGAGGCCTTAAACGATGTTTTTTGGGAAAACCGGGAGCAACATCAGTTCATGGATCCATGTTTCTCCCTCAAAAGTTTTATTCCTCAAATAGATATTTCTAACGAGGTATGGTTCGCGTCAAACGGAGATCGTATGCCAAAGTTACGTCCCCGGGAAGTTGAAACACCAATTTACCTAAACGGGGCCCATATTTTTGGCGCTTCATCTCCTAGGGTTAGGGTTTTGGATGTTTAGGGTTTTTCGTTGTTTCTAAATAATAAATAGGCCCTCGAGCCTCATTGTAACTCAGTTCAGAGGCCTGTAGCCACCACAACTCTTCTCAGAGATAGCTACCAGCGCCCTAGCTAGTTTATTTCCATTCTGTCTGTAAGCAAATTTAAATTCTTTGATATTAATGAAATGAAGTGATTTTTCCATTACATATTTGTATCTGTGGTTATATGTTTATTCTATTGTGTTCCTGCATAAATCCAAATCATCCAGAATGAGACAGAATATTATTCTCAAGAAACTGAATGATAACAGTATCAATAGCTTGCATCGTGAGGATGGCTTCAATCCATTTGGTGAAATAATTTATGGTGGTGAGTATCCATATGTTTTGAGCTGATGATGGAGGATGAATCTCACTAATGAATTTAATTCCCCATTGTTGGAATGTCGCTTGCACTTCAATTGGTTTTAGAGACAAAGGCAAGGGCTTCCTCTTTTCCTTGAAAATTTTGAGATTCATGACAACTCATGACTGTTTTATAAACATCAGAAAATAAGCTTGGAAATAGAAGCCTACCCTCAAAATATATTTAGCTGTAGTATTCCAATAAATATGAATGCCACAGTCACCTTTATGAAAATATGTCATGACTTTTTCAACTTCTCCTTCAACAAAAAAATTCAATAATACTCCACCCGAATCTTTCCAATATAGGACACCATTAAGAATGCATTACTTAAGATCTTTTAACTTCAAATATCTAGCCTTACTACTTGGCAAGCCGAGAGGAGGATTCAAGTGTTGAAAAACATGTACTATATCAGCATACCAAGGCAATAGGGAGAAAATTTCAGCTACCTCACGTAATGTTTCAACATCTTGTTCTTCAAATAATGCAATGATAAAATTGATCTCCAAGGAATGGAGATTTAAATCTGCCATGAGCATCGCCAGGCCCTATCCTTTTATCAGATTTGCGGGCTTGATCTGCAAGTCATACTCTAACATGGCAGTGATCCATTTACCTCTCCTCCCTTCAGGATCATTCTGTGTAAGCACATCTTTGACAACAACATTGGGAACATACACAATGACATGAGAATGTAGAATGTAGACCCGTAAGTCCTTCAATGCTTTGAATAACGCCAAGGCTTGTTTCTCAATGATGTTGTACTTCAAGGTTGCATCTCTTATGGTTCTATTAAAGAAGAAAATGGGTTGCTCTGTAGTCTGATTTTTATTTTTCATGAAGATACCAGCAAGAGTATGCTCAGAGGAAAATGAAAAAATGAAAAAATATAATCCAGATTAATATGGATAGCAGCATGGGATAAAGCCAACTTAACTTGATTGAATGATTTCTTCACCTCTTCAGACCACTTTACTTCACTATATTTCTTCAGCATGTCAGTAATTTTCCTTAAATGTTCAACAATATTGGGAACAAACCTTCTCAAAAAATTGATTTTTCCATTGAATGATGGAATTTCCTTTTCAATCCTAGGATATTCCAAGGTATTAATTTCTTCAATCCCTTAAGGATCTATCCTAATTCGATCTTTTGATATGATATGGCCCAACAATTTACCTTCCTCCATAGTGAAAAGACTCTTCTTTGTGTTCAACGATATGCCAAACTTTCTACATCTCTGAAAAATTGTTTTCAAGTGTTGCAAGTGATGATCATCTATCTTGGAAAAATTAGTGATATCATCAATATAAATGACCAAAAAGACATAATTTTCGTTGGCAAAAGAAATATCCATTTCTTGTTGAAAATTATCCCCTGCATTCTTCAATCTGAAATGCATTTTGGCGTAGATGAAGTTACCCCAAGATGTTGTGAAGGTTGTCTTTTCTTGATCATCTAGATGAACAAGAAACTGATTATAGCCAGAGAATCCGTCCAAAAATTAAAGTCTAGAATATCGAACTACCCTTTGTAGAATATCGTACATCTTCAGTAGTGGGTAATTTTCCTTCAATGACACTTTTTCAGATTTTTGAAATCAATGCAAAAGCAAATCTCTCCTATCATCTTCCTCATTTGCATTAGATTAGACATCCAATTTGAAAAGTGAAGAGGAACTATTATACCAGCAATGAATAATATATTTACCTCATTTTGAATAGAGGGAAACAAATTATGATTCATTATTCTTAGCTTCTGGCAGAAAGGTTTATGATCTGGCTTCAAGGGAATGGTATGCTGAGTTATGCTCTTATCATAAACTTTCAAATCAAAATATTCCCAAGAAAATACATCAGAAAATTGAGACATAAGAATTGCATATTTACCTTTCATTTCTTCACTCAAAGATTCTGAAATGTTTACCATTTTTGGCTTTTCCGAAGTGCCAAGATTGAGATCTTCCACTCCCACTTCTATACGTAACATGGGCAGTTTTCAAGCAACATCATCTTAATCAAAAATCTCTTCCAAAGGTACCAAACATATTGGAATGGATTTATCTTTTAGTTGAATCACTTGCATCTCTGTTGCATGGATCTCTTGGTCATCTTCATAACACTTGTTTTCCATTTGAGAATTGACAAACTCCTCTTTTGTCTACAAGAAGTTGCTGATATTTTTATCATCTTGAAAGGCTTGCCAAAACTGAACATTTTCTAGGACGGAAATTTGGTGTTTTACATTTATCTCATACTTCTTATTAGGATATAATGGAATTTTGAACATGCTGGCCAAAGTAGCAAGAGAATTGGCAATAACACTATTGTCCCTTGGAATCAAAGATAAAGTGTACATGGAAAATGTCTTGAGGAGGTCTAGCACTGCATTTTAATAAGCTTGCATCCTTGGATGCTTGGCCTGGTATTCCCATTTGAATTTATTTGTTACTAACTCGGAGTCGCCATATACAGAAATCTTCTTTGCACCCAGCTTCTTGAGAATTTTCAGACCGGCTATCAAAGCCTCATACTCAGCTTCATTGTTTGAACATTCAAGGGATAGATTTTAGGAGGAAATTAGAACATTGGGAGGAATGTTTAATGACCAATTTATAGGGTTGTGAATCCACACTCCAATTCCAGCCCCTTCTTTGTCCAAATCTCCATCGAATACCATAGTCTACAAACTAGTTTCCTCATCTGGAAACTGCAAATCAGATGGTTGAGCTTTTTGTGTTCTTTGAGAGATATCTGTTGTACCAAAAAATTCTGATTCTTTCACTATTTCATAACTTTTTTGAGGTGATGCACTCGGTCCCAAACCATTTGGCTCTTTTTTACAAATTTCTGCATTTTCCAATTCTAAAACATAATTTGAAATTTCAAAATTTTATGCATTCTCTTCAATCAAATCTTCAGAAGATGTTGAACATTCATCATTGAAAAATATAAAGGACTCTAAATCTATATGAAAAACGTGTATAGGATGGTTATTTGGTTTTTCTCAGCTGTTGATTATGTACTTCATCTTACTTTCCCGTATAGTTTCCTAAATTGTCCAAAGACGGGAATGGTAGCATAAGAAAAATCAAGTTGTAAGGTACCTCTAAGCTTCGCTCCCCACGACCGATAAAATAACATTCCATATTTGGGTGGGATATCAGCCACAAAAAATTCCATGAGGACATTCATGGCTGGGTTTTCTCTAATGACACCACTAGGTCCTTTATGAGGCCAAGACATTTCACCCTCCCTAAATCAAATGAGTAAAGATTATGATAAGGTCTTGTGATGTCCAATCCTAATCTTTCCATAATGGCCTTGGACAGGAGGTTGTGAGAATCTCCATCATCAAGCATGGAATTATGGAGGGTAAAGTCGTGGATTTTGAGGCTTAAATAAAATGGAGGGACTTCACTATCTTCTAAATCACCATCAACAGCAAGACCAAAAAAAAGCTCAGGGTGATCATCACTCACATTAACCATGTCATAAATTTTATAAACTCTAGGAAACTTAGAAACTTTAAATTTGTACTGATCATTCTTAACTATTTTAGTTAGAGGAATTAAAACTTTCAACTTGGCAATTTCATTTTCAAGAGAAAAAAGAGCAGAATGTTTTTCTACATGTTTCAATGGTGCATATTTCTTTAGAGGTTGATCTTTGTGTGAAGACTCTTTCTTCTGTCCTCCTTCTTGGACTTCTTTATATTTCCTTTCACCACTTGAAGAAGCTTCATTTACTTTGACATGATTATGAACAAAAGGTCCCATGTCTTTACTTTAATTCGGGGTAGAAACTTCTTTGGGATGAGCATCTACTTGAGCATTCTATTTTTTTTTACTGGAGGTTATAGGAACATTCCTATTCATCAATCCATACTATCTTTTCACTTGAGAAAGAGCATTATGATATCCCCTCTATTAATCTTCTGTGTGCACTAATAATATTTCATCATTTGACAATACAAATTGTTATAATAAATATTCCGGGAAATCACATAAGAAATTATAGAACCGACGTGTTTCGAACTACTGAATGTAGTTCATTATCGAGATAATGAAGACTGGCTAATCAGACTATGCAATGGTGAAAACCTATCATAAATGGAAAAATAGATGTTAAAGAAAAAATGGTCAGAATGAAAACAACCAATAAATAAATGAACGAAAACAAAATAAACCCCATCATAAAATAATATAAAAATAATAAATACTAAGTTAAAAATAAAGACTAAGTCAAAAAACAAATAAATAAATAAATAGATAAATAATAAAAAATAAAAATAACCAAATTTAGACTACAACTTGGTCAACAATATTATTATGATTAGAAAATAACAAAACGGTCAAAATGAAAACATCAACTAAATAAATAAATAAATAAAACACCATTATAAAATAATATAAGATAATAAAAATAATAAAGACTAAGTAAAAAAAATATAAAATATAAAATATAAATATAAAAAATAAATAAATATATAAATATATAATATATAATAAATAATAAATAAAGAAATAAAGAAAATGACTTATAAATAAAATAATACTATATAAAAAGAAAAAGGAATTTACCAAAAACAGACTAAAACTTGGTCAATTTTTAGAAATATTATTTAAAATATAAAATTATAAACTCACTAAATAAGTGAACATCAAACCTATAAAATATATCAAGCAGAAACATAGCAAAGAAAAAAGAGAGGAAAACACCATAGAAAAGAACACTACTGAGAGCACAGAGATGGAATCCAACAACTACTAACTTTCCACCAGTTAGCAATTATTGGACTCCAGCTCTGTGCTCTTAGTAGTGTTCCTTCTCAGGTGTTTTCCTCTCTTTTTGCTTTCACTGTGTTTATGCTTGATATGTTTTATAGGTTTGATATTCACTTATTTAGTGAGTTTATTTATATTTATATTTTTACTTAGTCTTTATTATTTTTATTACCTTATATTATTTTATAATGGTGTTTTGTTTATTTATTTAGTTGGTGTTTTCATCTTGACCGTTTTGTCAGTTTATAATCATAATAATATTGTTGACCAAGTTGTAGTCTAAATTTGGTAATTTCCTTTTTTATGCAGTATTAGTTTTTTTTATTTATAAGTCCATTTATTTATTTATTTTTAATTTTTATTATTTTTATTTTTGTTTCATTTATCTATTTATTTTATTTTATTTTATATTTTTATTTATTTATTTGTTTTTTGGACTTAGTCTTTATTTTTAACTTAGTTTTTATTATTTTTATATTATTTTAAGATGGGGTCTATTTTTTTTTCCTTCATTTATTTATTGGTTGTTTTCATTCTCACCGTTGTTTTCTTTAACATTTATTTTTCCATTTATGATAGGTTTGACCGTTGCTTTTCTTTGCATTATATATATGGATAGTCTGATTAGTCAGTCTTCATTATCTTGATGATGAACTACATTCAGTAGTTCACGTTGGTTCTATAATTTCTTATGTGATTTCCCAGAAGATTTATTATAATATGATATGGATCACATAAGTTTACACTCTCAAATACAAATTTTTGATCATCCGGTGCAAAATTTTTTGCAGAAAATTGATCTTTTTCAGTGAGGAAAATAGGCTATTGATTTTCCACGAATAAATGATTCTCACCAGAAATTTATTCTTCATCATCTTCATCAGGGCCTTGAGTATAATTTTGCTGAAATGGAGTGTGAATTTCTTGTTGACTTTATGGATCCTGACCCCTCTGTTCCCTTTGCTTGATCCTGTATTGAGGCTGCTGATTTTGACCCCTGAAATTGGTATTTCTAATGGAGTGTTCAACTTGTCGATCAACGATGGAAATTTTATCCATCATATTCTCCATGGTCTTAATCAAAGTATCTAACTTTCCTTCTGATGAAGTGGATGTTTCTTCTTTGATAGTGACTCTTTTTTCTGTCTTAATTTTAGACTTCTTGATGATTAAATTAGCTTCCACGCTCACTGCGTTTCTATGCATTTCTTCAAGATTTTATGGTTTTATTTCCCTCAACTAATAGGCCATGTCAGGATTGAAAAAATCAGGATAATGAAGTAAATAAAGGCCTGGAGGAGGCTTAATATTCTCAGGAATTGAATCAATATTTTGTTGAATATAGTTGTAAAGTCTTGGGTAGACTCATTGGGATTCATTGTCAAGGCGTTATACTCAGCTAAGATCTTCAATGGATTTTTCTTCCCTTCCCATTTTTCCATAAAAAAATCAATTAGCTGTTGTGAGGTACCTATCAAACCAATTGTGAGTGAGAAAAACCATTTCTTGACCTCTCGGGAGAAACTTTATGAAATGATGCACATCTTTGCATTGTCATTGTCAATATCTTCAAGAAATTATATGAATTCAATAACTTTGGCAACATGTTGATAAGCTATAACCTCTAATGTTGCATCAAAAAGAGGAAGCCTCTAACCATAAATCCTAAGGTAGTGGAGAGAGATGAAGTAGTAGGATCAGCGGAGCAAATCTAGCCATGACTAATGGAGGAGGTAGTGGAGGTGCTAATGGAGTGAAAACTTGCAAAGGTAATGATAGAATGAAAGGAGGGATTGATGATGTAGCTGTATAAGAAGGTGAAAAGACAGGTGGAGAAAAATTCTGCTGTTGATATTGAAAATAAGCCTTCTCTGAAGTTTCTTGAAATTTATCTAACAAGCCCTTGAGTTTATGAAAATTAGATGAGACTTCACTATCGACTTTGGATTTAAAATATTTATAAAATGGTGCAAAGGACTTGAAATCAAAAAGATAAAAGGTGGCTTCTGAGAGAAATTTTTCAGACTTAGTTTAAAAAAAAAGAATTTTCAAATTCTAGAATACAAACCAAATCTTTTGGAACAAATCTCGTAGGCAGAGAATTCGATTTAACAAGTGGAGGAACAACTCTTCCAACCTTCTGAGACTTGGTTTTATGTTTTCTAGAAAGACTCTCAGGATCATACACAATTTTTGATGGATTTGGGTCTGGATTTGACCTTGTATGTCTTTTAGGAGCTAGCTTAAGATAGGAATTTTCGAAATTGGCTTAGATTTAAGAATTCAAGCTATTTTGAATACTAGATATTCTCACCTAAAAGCCTAACCTTCAGATGATTAAAGAAATACTCCCAGGGAATGTTTATAAATCACTCCTCGGAAACGACACCAAGAATTTTATCATTCTCTCCAACTTCCTAAGGTTGGCAGTAGGATTGGAGAAAGGTAACCACATACCAAACTTTAGGTCAGGTAGCTAGCCCTACCTAGACCAAAGAGGGCTCTCACTTTGTCACTTTAAATAGCCAAATGAATGGCTTAGTATCATATGATTTTAGGCTAGATATGCAAGCTTAATAAGTAAAATTTGTTTTATATTTTTAATGTTGGATAGAAAAGTCATTGAATGCACTGTAAATGAGTTTTTTAGGTTTGAACTTTGAGGTGAACCTACAGAGAGTGTGTGAGGCAAGATAGATAGTTTGGCAACATATTAATCATTCATTTAGTGTAGGATGAAGATCAAGTAGAGTTTGAATGTGCACTAATGTGAATTCATTCAACTAAGAAACAAATAAACATAATATGGTGAATCTTGTATAAAAGAGAGCATGCATAAACATGAATTATGCTCTCAAAATTACAAGATAGACATATATGAAAAAGTAGACATGGTATTAAGCATAAAATTATAAACATACATGAGAAATGTATATTATCCAAAGCATACCACATTTATCTCAACACAATTCCTGCAAATTTGTCTTTGATTTCATTCCACAAGTTGGTTACAAGAGCTCCACTGCAAAATATGAGACTATCAAACCCAAAAAAATACAAAAGAGAGTCTAATTATACAGAATATAGACTATTACACCTCATCAGAATACAGAATATAGACTATTACACTAATTATACAGAATATAGACTATTACACCATCCAAAATGAATCATAAATGCAATAGATGAGTCATTTCCTAGTTTCTAGGGAGGTTAGAAACCATTCCCTGAATTTTAGCTATAAACTAGGAGTGTTTTTCCATTACATTAATTACAAATTCCTTCATGACAGGAATTTAAAAAAAACCCAATAACTCTAATGACAACTTGTGACCATTTCTGAGCTTGACAAGTTTTCTAAGGGAATCCAATGTTGATCTGTGACAATTATGACTGAAGATTTTTTTAAAAAATTGTAGAATGGTAAGAGAAATTTGGAGGAAATTTTGAGGCACTTTGGGAAGTCCAAATCCACTTCTGAAAAAATGGTCAACTAGACTTGTGTGTCTAGTTTCCAAATCATCTCGAAGTTTTAAAAATGGACCATCGGAAGGCCTTCAAAAATCCATTCTACCATGTCACTGAAAAGCGCAACATAGGGTCCAAAAAGGAGGCACAAGTATGAAAAATAGGTGGTTTTTTAGCTTTTTCTCCCAAATTGCAGCTTTTCATCCCATGCGGGTTACTGATATATGATGTAGTCATCAAAATTCATCCATACATGTAAATAAATCACCATTTGGATGCCTCCAAAACTAAAAGTCATAAAATTATGTTACCCTTCTACAATGAGAATTTCCAGAATTCTGCAAAAAATAACGTAAAATACCGAAATTGCTCAAAAGTTCTCAAAATTGGTTCTTTGGCACCTGCAAGTGATAGGCTACATAGTTAAGGAAGATTCAAACAATAAATCCAAGCTATCCTTCTCCTTGAGCTTCATTTGCACCTCTTTAAGCCTCTTCTTCACTTGTTTCAGACTTATTTGAGAAATGGTGTCCCTTGTGCGATAATGGTTTGTCATGTGCCTTTGCATATTGTTATCCCTTTTAGCCTTCTTCAATATCTTCTCGAGATGCTCATTAACTCTTGATAACCAAATCTCTTTTTCCTCATTGATCTCCATGGAAATAATCTCATCAAACTTAAATTCTTCACATTGACGAATTAACTGTCTCTGTTGCTCCAACACCCTTCTGAGGCCTTTTTTTATTGGTTTTTTTGTGTGTGTTTCAACCTTCATCTCTTGAATTTAGTAAAAAAAAAAAAAATCTTGCCTTTTCTTCTATTTTCCTCCGTCTAATGTGTACTTTCTTTGTAGGAGCTGATTAACTTTCAATTGAAAATTTTCATGCTGAAGGAAAGTAATTTGGGATTGGGCAATGGAGAAGGCCTCTTTCAATTCTGAAATTTCTTTATATTTCTCTTTGATGATGTCTTCAGCTGATCTGACCTCTTCATGTTCTGATACCTCAGGCTCCAATGGCACTGGCTTGTCATGCTGATACAAGAAAGGTTGCTCATGTATCTGACATTTCTCAACATGGGTGCCAAGTGTAAGAAAAATCCTAGTAGACTTAGGTACAAAAACTTGTCTCTTCCCTCTTGCATATGTGTGAGAAAATCCCACAACCCTAGGGACATCTGAAAGCTGAATATGCATGCTAGAAGAGCTAATATCCATTGGTTGTGGTGATGATGTGTTGTTGACAATCTTTCCAAAAAGTCTTCCCGGGTCATTTTTATGGAGGACAAGTGATGAAACACAATGAGCTTGATTAGGCCATGATGAAAGAGACTAGTATGATGATCTTACCTTCTTCTTTGAACTTTCTCAACCATTTTAATCAAACTCCTGTATAAATAATGAGGCAAAACAAGTGTTTTTACTAAGGTAAAATGCAGCAAAAGCTTGATGTGGTACCTGTATAGCCGAGAGAATCTTCTTTTGCATATGAAGTACTTCATTATGAACATCATCAGAGGAGCATACTTTTTTCTGAGATGTATGAAAGGAAAATTAAATTTAGGATCATATGTAGCATGAGGCTTGACGAATTTCTTGTAGTTTCCAATGTCTAGGTCCATACACTTGAACCATTGCTCTCCATGAGAGGGGATACCTGTAGCAGAAGAAATTAGGCTAGATGAAAAGCTGATATCCATACTTTCAAGAGTGACCTTTCCCATATTGTAGCTTATTGCAAAAATACAGGACAACTGAAGATGATACCCCCCTTCCATAAACCTTTCACAAAATGTTAAACAACGAGTTCTTTGAAAGCACCTTTTAGCCAATGGTGAAGAATTAATTTCATTCATGGTGAATGTCTCAAGGTTGAGATGGAACCATCCTTTGAAGCTCTTCTTGTCATTTTCCATGGTATTAGTCACTGGAATGATCAAAAGCCCAGGGTGGAAACGAAATGAGTGAATGAATGGAAATATAGGAAAATAGGGCGTACGAAGGTGTGAGTTTTGTGGATGAAATGGAGGGACTTGAAGCTGAGAAAATTTATAGAAAAAATTGAGTAGCTAGTGTTGTGTGTTAGCTTCAATTTTTAAGTGGAATGAGAAAAAATGGATGTGTGGAAGGTATCAAAATGTCTAAAATACAGGAAATTCCCAATTTTGACTGCGAGAACAGTCCGTGCAATAGTAGGGTAAGTTTGTGAGGTGAAATGGGGGTGATAGGGTTGAGTAAAAATTCTGATAAAAATTCAAAGGATAATGTAGTGTCTTGTCTCCATAATGAAAGTGCAATGAAGGGAAATGGATAGGTATAGGATGGTAAAAACCTCAAAACACAGTCAATTCCAAATTCTGATTGTGGGAAAAACTAGTCTAAAATGTGTTTTTGAAGTTTAAGGGTCCTGAATCCAAGTAATAATTTTGATAAAAATTCATTGGATAGGCTGACACCTTACCTCCATAATGAAGGTGGAATGAAAGAAAATGGAGGGGTTTAGGGCATTCAAAACCCTAAAACACATTCACCTTAGTTTTCATTGTTTATTGTGTTAAATAACTTAGAATTTAGGGTTTTGATGGTTTAAAACATGTCATGGATGATGTGTGGGTGATAGGAATATGTATTGATGGGCATGGAGGATGTAGGTTTAGGGTTTGTGTGATAGGTCAGGGTTTAATTAAACGATAGGTTAGGGTTAAAAAAAAAAACTCATGTGTGGACAATGGAGACATGGTGACAACGTAAATGATACGAAATGATAATAAAAAAAATAAAAACTTGATCAAAAACAAGTTAGATATATTTACTTACCTTGTGAAGGATCTACACCAAAGGATAGAGATTGAATATTTGAAGGGTTAGAGGGTTTTGAGCTTCAAACACCAGAATTGGTCACCTACCGGAACGTAACAAGACAATTTTTTGTCACCTACATGAGTGTAACAACGGGTTATCTGCAAACAAGAGCTTAACAACAAGAGTGTGTAGCGGCTACGCAGCGCTTGCGCAACAGTCCATAAGTGTAGCAATATTGCACAACGTCCACAGGAGTGTAAAAAACCACTCGAAAATTAAATTCAATGCCACATAAACGTAACAAGGAAATGTTTTATGGATTACAAGTGTTTTAAACGGAATTTGAAGGTTATGGTTTGGAATGTAGGAGCTATGGAGGAGGAATAAAAATAAAAGTAGCTCTCACATAAAATGAAAGGGTAAATGAATAAAATTATTTATGCTTCCTTTTATAAGCTTTCACTACAAGAAAAAAGGACATTGGTGAGGGGCGCAAAATTTCACCATAATCTCATTAGTGATGGTCAAAAGAGCCTTTGCCACCAAAAACTGAATGTCACCAAAGGTGGCGTCACTAAAATTATAGGTGTTGTGGTGACATTCAAGGTTCATCACCAATAATTATTTATAATGACAGATAGTGACCATCACCATTTCATATGAGCAATGGTGACAGACAATAGCCTCAGTCACCAAAAAATTGAACATCACCAAAGGTGGCATCGCCGAAAGTATGTGTTGTGGTGACAATGATAGGTCTGTCACGAATATTGATTATAATGATGGATAGTGATTGTCACCATTTCATATGAAAAATAATGATTTATTGTGATGGACCTTTCATGGTCGTCACTATTGGTGCATATCTATGGCGATGTTCATTGACCGTTTCCATTTCATATTTGGTGAGGGTCAAAAATTTCATGATAAGCTTATTGGTGACTTCAAGGTCCATCACGAATAATGACTATAATGACAAACAGTGACCCTCGCCATTTCAAATCAAAAATGATTTATGGTGACGGACCTTTCATGGTCGTCACTATTGATGCGTATATATGGTGGAAGTATTTGATTGTCACCATTTCATATTTTGGTGAGGGTCAAAAAATGTCACCATAAGCTCATTGGTTATGGTCAAAAGAGCCTCTGTCACCAAAAACTAATCATCGTCATTCCATATGAATGTCAGGGCACGATGGAATCGAACCACCAACCTCCTGATTGTAAAGCGGGTGCTCTTCCATTGAGCTAGCACCCTTTAAAGAATTAGAATTTTAAAAATTAGATATTGAGATTGTAACTTCTACAAATTTCAATAAATTAAAGTCTCTAAAATATTTTACTAAACAAGAAAAACAACATCAAAGCTGCAGATCCCTACATAATGGCTATGGAAGCTATGAAAGGTGGGTGGAGGGGAAAATAGTTACGTAAAAGCCATTTGATACCTCTGAGATTGGGAGCATGTCTTGCCTATTATTATAAAGTCATTGATTGTGAAACTACCTTCAGCTCATCTATAAATTGAGCATAGATCTTAGTGCTTGAGAAGGAATAAATTGAGTAGAGAAATGCTAGTGGAATTTCAATTGAGGATTTTATTTGAGTGATATGCTGCTGGAGAGATGTTCATTGTGATGAGGCTGCGATGATGCTAGAGATGGTGACATCAAATCAATCACTGGTTGTAACCTCCCCTTCTATCCATTAATAAAGATTGTTGCTTACTTTCCCACATATGTATATATATAAGCTTCTGTCTTTCATATTATGAATCCTTATCTGATGTATATGGTTCATAGTTCATTGATTTAACTGAATAACTTGAATATACATATGTATATTGCAATCTCTTTGTTGCTTAGTATTCATTTGTGTAGGAAATATTTTGGCGATCTAGCTTGGTTTTGAAGCTATAGCAAGAGTGACAGAAGGAGAATAGGAAGCGATTGGACCCCAAGTAGGTTTCTTGATCTATTCTGTGTGTCTATTTACTATTAGGAAAAGTATCTGCAAAGTATTTAATCTATTGTTCTAAATGTGTAGCACCACATTTAAGGAATAATTTTTTATCTGTAATTTACAATTCTGCATAACAAATTGGCGACACCGCTGGGGAGTTTACCCTTCATTCTTGGTTTTTTTGCCTCTGTTTATCCATCCAGTAGCATTTAATCTTAAAGATTAGGTTTTTTGAAATCAAAATTTTCATTAGAAGTGTGTTAAAAATCCTTATTTTTTGTTCTCTGTTGTGCCCAATGCACTATTGAACAGGACACAGTGCTTTGCAGAGCACTGTCTCCCACGCAAGGGTGTTTTGTAATGCACTGCCTCCCCTTAGAGACTGCGTTGCCCCCTAGATCCAACCAAATTCCCATTGAATTTTTCATTTAATTTGATTTCAGCCTTTTGTTTGTTGCATTTTCAAGAGCCTAATGCCTCATAGAGACCAGTGACTTTACCTGAATATTCCTCCTTTGAAAGAAAAGTTTGTTCAATGTTTATTTAAAGTATTTTTTTTATCATTGACAAATTAATTTTGAAGTATTTTCCTTACTACATTAGATCCATTTTATTTTGAAAAGGATATTGAAGTTATATTCTTCGTTTCCTATACGAGAAATTGTAGTTAAAATCTTCATTTTTCCTAAAAAGAGAAATCGTTGTTCAATTCCTTATTTCTCAAAGTAAAAGGAATTTGTTTTTATTGATTTGATGCATTTAGTTTCCTTTTCTGCATTCACAATAAAGGGACTGAAAAGAAAAAACTGCATTTTCATGTAGTGGATTGTGTGTTTTTCATAAGAACAAATCAGGAAAGTTGCATTTTAGTTTGTGCTCTTTGTTGTTTGCTCTCAAATTGATTGTTCTTTCCCTCTAGTAGCTAGGATTTTCATTGAAAAAACTAAAATTGAAAGTTTTCTTATCATTTTAGTTTTCATTATGAATTTCCATCACATCATCGCGGTGAACCTTGAAAGGAAAATTGATAAACAAGATCAACTTAAAATTTACATCAATTCACCTAATAAAGCATTGGAACCATAACGATAAAATTTAGAAGGTCTAGGCTAGAGATGTGTTCTGACGTCGTAAAACATAGCAGATGCCGTTAATTGTCTGCGATACATCCGAGTGTGATACCTCACTCCACGTACGTAAGTATATCGTAGCTCTTCCACGTACTTTCAGGTATATCGGGCGGTGTTACAGTACGAAAAGTATAAAGGGGTGCTCTCACTGTGCGGTTTCGCATCAAATAGTGCTAATATGGACTTGGGCCTCCACATACCTTCAGGTATATTTGTGAGGACAAATTTAGGTTGCTATCCATCCATAGTGAACCAAGTCGGCCACCTTGTAAATTGTGATACACCAAACATAGCATTTAGGGAGATTGTCTACCTGTACTTCTTGGTTCGCCAAGAGGTATTTTGCAATTCACAGTTTCTTAGTAAACCTTTTGCCTAGTATTACACTTTTATTTTGTTTATTTGTTTTTGGTCATAAAATAAATCAGTCATCATGGAAGAAGCAAATCCCTTTCCCCATATTTTGCGTAGACTTGCATTTAAACCACCTTTACCACCAAAAATCACTTCTGGTCAGCGAAGGAAACATCACTCTACCGAAACTAGTACTATCAATACCTCTAGTGAAGCATTATCTTCCCATATACCAGAGTTGGCACAGGTTGTTTCTTCAAATCCTAGTTCATCTACTGTTGTCGATACAGAGTCCTCACAACTACATGTGGTCATGATCCATCCAATTAGTGAGACCATACCTCCCGAATCCGATGTTGTTCAATCGGAAGTTGATCCAGATCCCATCGTGCTTTAGGGGGCAATTGTTATTGTTCAAAATGGACATCATCCCCAGGACCAATGAAATAGGGTCTATCATCCCCTTATATTTCAGTTGTTATATTCCCTAAGTGGAGAAAATCTTGATCCCGAAGTTGAACAACTGGAAGTTGTTTCTATATTGGTCACTCCATAATCTATTGTAGCCATTGAGTCTCCCATATCGTGCAGTCAACCAACTCAAATATACTCTGGGCCTGATGGCGATTTTATTCCACCTGGTTTGATTTTGATTGAATAAATACCACAAGACGAGACACCTTTAACTCCAACTCATTTTCAGTAGGAGCTTTACCTGTACAAGTATTTTCCTCAATCACCTTCCTATGCTTTTTTTGATCCTATTTCACTTTGATTTCCAGTATATTCTATAGGGTATACATTGGGTCTTTTGACCATGGTTGAGATAACATCCCAGACTGAACCATCTATTTCAGTTATGACAGCATCTACTGTTGCTTCAACTTCGATGTTTTGTCCATTGAATTCACCCATGTCATCATCTGGAATCCTATCTGGTTCCTCCCTTATGAGTATTGAACGGCCTAATCCTTTATTCACATCTTCAATGAAATATCAAGTTGGTCCCATCAGTTATTCCCCTTGGTGGCCAGTGATTTCACAGAAATTACCCTCTGAAATTCCAAAATTCAATGAAAACACTGGAGAAGACCCATCAACGCATGTTATAAATTATCATTTGTGGTGCTCATCAATCTCCTTAAATGATGAATCCGTTAGAGTAGTTCTTTTCCAGCGCACACTCACTAGTCCAACTACGTAATGAGGATGGTTCTTTTGCTGTGTCAACCTCGTTCAAAAATGAAACTAGTTATGAGGATAGTTATCTTTTCTTGTGTCAACCTCGTTAAAAAATGAAACAAGTGATGAGCATATTTCTTTTGCTTTGTCAAGCTCATTAAAAAATGAAACAAATCCTCCCCTATAATGAACCTTCATTCCATCTAGCCATTATTAACCAGTAATCTATTTAGGTGAATGAAATGAAGCTTGGGGGGCATCTTCTCTTGCAAGGGGCATTTGACATGTGCTCTTGCAGGGGGCATTCAAAACATTCTTACCAATTGCACGTAAACAACAATTGAAGTTCAGGGGCAAAAACAAGTTCAGAGCTCCAAAATGCAAATGGTAACTTTAAAATGGTAAAAATAAATGGTAAATCTATTTTAATTAGTAATTTTATTGTTTTCAATGAATATTTATTGCTATGACTATGGTTTTATTCATTTTTTATCATGAAACAGGTATTTTTAATCCATTTGATGTTGTTCTGAACAGGTTTGCAACTGATGGGCAGATTAGTCGTGCAGATTTATTTCGAGAATGAATTGACCATAAAGCATACTTTTATCCTTATTTTTCAAGCTTTGTTAAAAATGAAAAAGGACTTGAAGTGCACTTTTATCTCTTTTTTGAGCTTCTATAATAGCAAAAAAGGAACCCCTGGAGTCTTCTTTTAGCTCTTTTCAGACTCCGATAATGTGAAAAGATTGTCAGCACTTGTCTTTTCAAGCTCGTAAAAGTAAATGAATTGATATCTACTCAGTATATGTTTAACCCTTTTATGGACTGAGATAGATTATTTACGAAAAATGAATACCTTAGTCAAAAAAGACTAAAGAGGTTCTCTCAGATATTATTTTACACCTTTTAGGATCTGAGCGACAAATTTACGAAAAAATTACTTATGGAGTTTTCTTTCGTCCTATTTTTCAAACTCACTAAATATGAAAAAGGACCAAGTTGTCACTGTCGTTAGGCTCATTAAAACATAAAATAGCGACGGGCTTGTCGATGATGGCAATAATCGAGTTTCATTCATCGCTAGACTCGTTAAATTATTAAATAGCGATACATTATTCACCCAAAGGGTTGAATTATAGATCAAGCATATGTTATCCTCCTCAAGCTGGTTAAAAAATAAAGAGATATTGATCAATAAATGACCGGGGAAAATTTGGGAAAGTGAACAGAACTTTTTATGGTAGCAGGTCGCTCTTGTACATGACACTTCACTCCATCACCGTGACTGTTTGGGTTGGGTAATCTTCTTGACGGTTCATTCATACCTATTTTTCATCATACCTTCACTTTGGTTTTGGGTCAATGCTGCCAACTCATCTCAGTGTCGCCAATATGTTCAAGAGAAGTCATCCAGTGAATACTCATCCTTCTGCAATACTCATAAACCTTCATTCTCATGAAATTCATCCCTGAACATTGCTATATCAAGTCATCCTTTGTCTCTGAAATCAGTAACTGCCATTGCAGAATAAAATGGCTTCCTGTCAACGTCAAATAATCATCCAGGAAGTTCACTTAGAAACATCATATTCTAGCATCGTGAGGCTTGTTACAACATCAACAAGATACTCGCTTTTGGACTTTTGACCAAAAGATTTTGTTTGGCATTCGACATCAAGTCATCTATTCACGCCTTAAAAAATGTACTGCAGTACCTTAAGGGCCATTGAAATTAATGGTGGCTCTCTCGTGTTTGTTAACAACTCACATTATTGGCTGGTAATCAAATGGTGTCTTACCATGTTCGACTCTGAATCAGATATTCGCATGGCTATGATTGTACTTGAATGATTGAGTGAATGAGATAAGAAGACCTCGGATCTAGTTTCAACCATCTAGGCTACAATTTCAGGATTTTTGTACACATCATCTATACGGTGACCTTACATACAGATCATCATCTGAACATGGGCCTATATCTGTAGGCATGTCTGTATTGGGCAACTTTCCAATGTAGATGAATTTATGCATTATGTACATGTTATTAGATAGTTTATGTGTTGAGCATGGGAATTCCTTCCCTTAGAAATTCGTGATTAAGAGGATATATCATGATGTAATCTATTGTAATATTGATGCAGGTAGCCACTCCGCCTTAGCTCCAGCCCATCATAGTGTAAAGCATCTCATTTAAAAAATATTGTTATTATTATTCTGACTTCATGCTTTAGGGGGAAATATGTTATAGGTCAATTTGGGCATCATTCCCAATGACCTGGTTAAACTGACATCATCCCTAGAACCAATGAATAGGGTCTATCATCCCCTATCATATAAGTTGCTACATGCCTTAAGACAAAGAACAAGAAAAAATCATCCATGAATAACATTACAAAGTTTCCAAGAATTGAAGTATAGGTTATAACACCTATGAGCTCACCAATGCAGTCTCTCAAGGGGCTAAGTGCATTGAATATGCATTTACCTCCATTCAAGGGTTCTCTGCAAAGCACTTCCCAACACTCAAGGGTGCATTGGTCAATTGGGAGCGAAATTCTCATTGTTCTGGAATCTCCACTTGGCCATTTCCTTCTAGAAGAGTGCATATGTGTCAAAATTCGAATCCATGTGTCCATTTGATACCTCTGAGCTTGGGAACATGTCTTGCCTATTATTAGAAAGTCATTAATTGCGAAACTACCTTCATCTCATCTATAAATTGAGCATAGATCTTAGTGCTTGAGAAGGAAGAAATTGAGTAGAGAAATGCTGGTGGAATTTCAATTGAGGATTTTATTTGAGTGATATGCTACTAGAGAGATGTTCATTGTGATGAGGTTGGGATGATGCTAGAGATGGTGACATCAAATCAATCGTTGGTTGTAACCTCTTCTTCTATCGATTAATAAAGATTGTTGCTTACTTTCCCACATATGTATCTATATAAGCTTCTGTCTTTCATATTATGGATTCTTATCTGATGTATATGGTTCACGTTTCATTGATTTAACTAAAGAAATTAAATAGACATCTGTGTATTGCAATATCTTTGTTGTTTAGTGTTAATTCTTGTAGGAAATATTTTGGCAATCTAGCTTGGATTTGAAGCTACAGCAAGAGTGACAGAAGGAGAATAGGAAGCGCTTGGACCCCAAGTAGGTTTATTGATCTATTATGTGTGTCTATTTACTGTTAGGAAAAGTATCTACAAAGTCTTTAATCTGTTTTTCTAAATGCATAGCACCAAATTTAGGGAAAAATGTTTTATCTGTAATTCATAATTCCACATAACACTTACTCTTGTCGACCCCTAGTATTGTTACAGATAAAGGGGGGAACTGATGCAATTAGGTCTTTGAGAAGGATGAAAAGCAACGAGAGCTCCTCGTTTGGCCACCTTAGTCCTTCTCAATCATCGTTCCTTACAGTTCCCCCCTTTTACAAAGGCATGGGGTTCAGGAGCTTGTTTTTTTGTTTGAGCCTCCCTCTAGTGAGTGGGTTATAGAGTGCAGTTGTCTTGAGGGGCAGGGGGCTTGTTTCTTATTGCGATGAATTACACGTTGGGTTGGATTTTAGCCATTTGTATTAGGGCTGCAATTTTTTGGTAGAAAATGGAAATAATTCTCGACAATTGATATCTGGGCTCTTGTTACGATGAAGAACGTAGAGAAATTTCATACTTCGTGTGAATTTCAGAATCCCATGAATCATCGAGTTTTTTAATGAAATTTTAGCCTAATGCTTCGGTCAAGGGCACATCTGGCTGGGTGTTTCATCCCATTAAAACATGCTCCGTGCAATATTTTAGGGATCAATAGAGCTATTCATCCATGCCCAATGTGGTGCGGTTGGCTGAAATGTGGCAGGAAATGTTTCATGGTGTGTGTCGAGAGGCGGTGATCTTGTCCCCTTGGTTTGGCAGTTAGCATTAGCTGGTGCCAGATTTGTGTGGCATCATTGGAACTTTTTTTTCTCTCTCTTGTCCTCCCATTGGATAGGGAATATTTAGCTCCAACTTGTGACCTTAGCTCAGGATAGAACACCCGCTGAGTTTAAGCATATAATTAAGCGGAGGAAAAGAAACTTACAAGGATTCCCCTAGTAGAGGCGAGTGAACTGGGAAGATCCCAACATGAAAATGGGGTGGCAGTGTTGCCTGAATTGTATCCTGTAGAATAATTCTCAACGGCAGACCTGGGCCAAGTCCCATGGAAGGGTGTGCTTGAGAGGGTGACAAACCCGTCGGGCTGGGACCCTGCCGCATCACTAGGCATTGACAACAAGTCGGGTTGCCTGGGAGTGAAACCCTAATTGGGTGATAAATTCCATCCAAGGCTAAATATGGGCGAGAGACCGATAGTGAAAAAGTACCACCAGGGAAATTTGAAAAGGAATTTGAAAATAGAGTTAAATAGTGCTTGAGGAAGCGAATGGAGGTTGTTGATGTGTCTTGGTCGGATGTGGAATGGCTTAGGCTAGTCCTCCACTTGACTTGAGGTGCAAACCAACACATTATGTTCCACCTTCACAAGCACTAGTTGAGTACCACCTTTCGGTTTTCCATTGTTCTGGTTGAGGAACGAAGTGTGTGCCCTTATGGCAGGTCGTGTGCACCTACGCACTCGTGGTGTTGGTTGTCAGGTTTTCCACTCAACCCATCTTGAAACACGGACCAAGGATTCTAACATGTGAGTGAGTCGGTGGGTTTGAAAACCTGTGAGGCATAAGGAAGCTAACAGGGAATATCCCCTCTTTGGGGGGTGCATCGTTGACCAACCTTGAGCTTATGCAAAGGGTTCGAGTGCGAGCACATTTTTTGGGACTGGAAAGATGGTGAACTATGCTTGAGCAGGCCAAAGCTAGCAGAAACTCTGGTGGAGGCTCATAGCAATACTGACGTGAAAATGTTTTGTCTAACTTGGGTATAGGGACATAAGACTAATCAAACCATATAGTAGCTGGTTTCCTCTGAAGTTTCCCTATGGATAACTAGAGCTCATGTGCGAGTTTTAACAGGTAAAGAAAATGATTAAAGGCATCGGGGGCATAACACCCTTGACCTATTCTCAAAATTTAAATAGGTAAGAGGGTGTGACTACTCCATTGAGTTGTGTCATGGAATTGAGAGCTCCAAGTGGGCCACTTTTGGTAAGCAGAACTGGCGATGCGGGATGAACCGAAAGTTGACTAACTATGTTGAATTTCATATCAACCTAGATCCCACAAAGGTTTTTGGTTGATTAAGATAGTAGGACAGTGGTCATGGAAGTCGAAATTTGTTAAGGAGTGTGTAACAACTCACCTGCCGAATGAAATAGCCCCTAAAATGGATAGAATTGAAGCGCGCAACCTATACTTGACCATCGAAGCAATTTCCTGGCTTCGATTAGTAGGAGGAAGAGAGGGTCATTGAGAAACCTCGGACATGAGCTTGGGTGGATTCGCTCCCAATGCAGATCTTGTTGGTAGTAGAAAATATTCAAATGATAACTTTGAAGACTGAAGTGGGGAAATTTTCCATGTGAACAACACTTGGATATGGGTTAGTTGATCCTAAGAGATGGGGAGGCCTTGTATCAAGGGTGCACTCTACATGAGTATCGAAAGGTAATTGGGTTAATATTCCAAAACTAGGACATGGTGGTCAACGACAACATTAGGAAATCTAGAGACGCCATTGGGGGCCTTAGGAAGAGTTATATTTTCTTTTTAATAGCCATCCCACCCTGGAATGAGTTCACATGGAGATAGGGTCTAGTATTTGGAAGAGCACCACACGTCTTGCGGTGTTTGGTGTGCCCTCAATAGCCCTTCAAAATCTGGAGGACTGAGTATCATTCATGCCTAGTTGTACTCATAACCACATCAAGTCTCCAAGGTGAACCACCTCTGGTCAATAGAACAATGTAGGCAATGGAAGTCATAAAAACGTATTCGTAACTTTAGGAAAAGGATTAGCTCTAAGGGTTGGGCCTAGGGGTCTGTGCCCTCATTTCATGGGTTTTTGGTAGTCTTCCCGATCCTCTCTCGTGGCAAGGACGGTAATTCATGTGCCGATTGGGATACGGGCATAGAATTCCCCCTTATGGGGGCTTTTCCCTGGGCGGTGAACAATCGACTCAAAACTGGTATGGACAAGGGGAATCTGGTTGTTTAATTAAAACAAAGCATTGTGATGGTCCTTGCAGATGCTAATGCAATGTGATTTCTAACCAGTGCTTTGAATGTCAAAGTGAAGAAATTCAACCAAGCGTGGGTAAACGATGGGAGGAATTATTACTCTCATAAGGTAGCCAAATGCCTCATTATATAATTAGTGATGCACATGAATGGATTAATGATATTCCCACTATCACTATCTACTATCTAGCGAAACCAAAGCCAAGGGAACGAGCTTGGTAGAATCAACAGGTAAAGAAGACCCTATTGAGCATGAATCTAGTCCAACTTTGTGAAATGACTTGAGAGGTGTAGAATAAGTGGGAGCCTTTTTCGGTGCAAGTTAAATAATGCTAATTTTAATGTTATTTTACTTATTCCATGGGGCAGAGATGAGGCACTACCCCTGTTTTTGGCCTTAGGGCACATTTTGGCATCGATCAAGGCGGAAGACATTGTTAGGTGGGGAGTTTGGTTGGGGTGAGACATAAATATCCTAATATGAGCTCAACGAGAACATAAATCTCATGTGGAACAAAAGGGTAAAAGCTCATAAGATTTTGATTTTTATTAAGAATACAAATCGTGAAAGCGTCGCCCATCGATCCTTTATACTTTCAGAATTAAAAGCTAGAGTTTTCAGAAATGTTAACATAGGGTTAACTGGCTTGTGGAAGCCAACGTTCATAGTGACATTGCTTTTTGATCCTTCTATGTCGACTCTTCCTATCATTTTCAAACAGAATTCAACAAGTGTTGGATGGCTCACCCACCAATATGGAATGTGAGCTGGGTTTAGACCATCGTGAGAGAGGTTATTTTTACCTTACTGATGAACCACATTACAATAGTAATTCAACTTAGTACGAGAGGAACCGTTTATTCACACAATTGGTCATTGCGCTTGGTTGGAAATCCAGTGGCGCGAAGCTACCTTGTGTCTGATTATGAATGAATGCCTCTAAGTCTGAATCCATGCTAGAAGTAGTGCATGTCACTCTTCGACCGTATCTCCACCCATGGTAGGGGCATCACTTTGTTTCCCCTAGGGGCTCGTGTCATTTCCAAACTGCGATCATGAATCATCTTTATCGGGGAAGCTTTGAAGTTCAATTTCAAATGGTAGTTGATAAGAATCCTTTGCAGATGACTTAAATACACGACGAGGTATTGTAAGTGGCAGAATGGCCTTGCTGCCACAATCCACTAATATTCAGCCCTTGTTCACCTCGATTCAAAGCTTCACTCTTGTCACATTATTCAAAATTCAAACAACTGTCGATGTTGCACCTTTGCCCCCCGTCCTTCGATCAAACATCATTTCGTTATCTCAAAAATGATTTGCTTGGGGATGAGAAATTTAGGGTTTCCATGTCATGGCTGTGAGAGAAATTTCCAAATTTTGTGGAACTTGTGGTTGGTTACATATCGCAGCATGGTCAAAAACTTCGTTGCGCAATTTCGGGGAACACGACGGTTTTGTTTCCATTTCGCAGCAAGACATAAAACCAGCCCAAGCCTACGTAACTTGGGGTTTCCATGTCCTCCCACGCCCCCGAGGGATACATGCTGGGGAACTTGGGGTTTCCATGTCGTGTCATGGCTAAAATCATCACCCAAGTCTGGGGAACATGGGGATTGGGGATTCCATTTCGTGGCACATGATGGAAAACTGACCCAAGCCTAGGAAACTTGGGGTTTCCATGTCCCGCCCCTAAAAAAAACCACAGTTTTCTATATTTTACAGCACACTTGAAACTCGGGGTTTTCACAGAATCCCCAACATGGGGAACCTAGGGTTTCCATGGTGATATAAACCTCCACCCAAGTCTAGGTAACTGCTGGTGTTTCGAAACTGCAACCCAAGCCTCTAGGGAACTCAAGGTTTCCATGTATTAGTGCAATCGAAACCACCACCCAAGTCAATGAAACTTGTGTGTTTCCATTTCACGAAACAACGAAAAATCGACCCAATTTGGAGAAATTCAGGGTTTCCAGGCACGGCAGAAATTTCCCCAAGTCTTGGAAACCTAGGGTTCCCATGTCCCGCTATGATGGAAACTGCAACCCTAGCACGGGGCACTTGGGGATTCCATGTCACGGCATGATGAAAACCGTCACCCAAGTATGTGGAATATGGGGTTTACATGTTGCGCCATGGCTAAAATTGCCACCCAAGTCTAAGGAACTTTGAGTTTCCATGTCATGGCACGACAAAAACCGCCACCCAAGTCTGCAGAGCATGGGGGTTCCCATTTTTTGGCACGACGGAAACCACCCAATTCTGGGAAACTCAGGGCTTTTTTGTCCCACCATGACAGAAATTGTGGCCTTGGTGCAGGGAACTTGGGTTTCAATGTCATGGCACAACAGAGAACTACCCAAGCCTGAGGAAATTTGGGGCTTCTATTTCGTGGCACGAGGGAAACTGCCTAATTCTAGGAACCTTGCAGATTCCATCTCCCGCCCCGATGAAAATTGCGGCCATGGTGTGGGGAAATTGGGTTTCCATATCGCGACATGACCGAAATCACCCAAGTTTATGCAACTCATGGTTTCCATTACGTGGCATGATGAAGAACCGCCTGAGTCTAGCGAACTTGGGGTTTCCATTTCTCGGCGTGATGGAAAACACTTCCCTGGTCTATCTCTAACTTGGGGTTTTCATGTCTCTTTGTGACGAAAGTCGTCCAAGTGTGGGGAAGTCAGGTTTTCCTCGCCCTGCCATTACGACATATGCCCAAATATGAAAAATCTAAGGTTTTCATGTCCCTGCTCAATGGACACTGCCCAAGTATACGTCCGTCATGACGGAAACTGCCCTCGTTCCGGGAAACTTGGGGTTTCCATGTCCTATCGTGGAAACAACCTACCAGCTAGGGGCGCTTGGGGTCTCCCTGTCCCTCCTTGAAAAAAGTTGCCATATTGTGGGGAACTCGCAGTTTCCATGTCATGTCTAGTCAAAAGCCTCCCAAGTGAAGTAAAGTTGGGGCTTCCATGTCCCCCTGGGATGGAAATCACCCAAGTGAAGTAAACTTGGTGTTTATGAGTCCCTCTAGTGATGGAATTTGTGTCCCTAGCATGGTAAAGTTTTGGGGTTTCCATGTCCTAGTTGCAACGGAAACCGCCACCCAAATGCAGGGACATTGGGTTTTCCACATTGCCCTACAATGGGAGTCACCCACTTATGTGAGAGTTTAGGGTTTTATTGTCACAGAGTGAGAAAACCCCACCTAGGTCAGGGAACCATGGGTGTCACGATCCCATACCAGTGGTTCCCTTCCAACCATGTATAGCAGGTGCGACACCAATACACTTTTTTTTAGCAATACTAGAGTGTATGGACTACGCCTAACTCCAACACTTAGTCAATTTTCCAAAAAGTGTTCTTAATAATGCAGCAGAATAACATTAATCTTCAATATTTAATCTTTCATAATTAAACATTCACCACATCACACAAGTATGCCCATACATACTTGGGAGGCTGCCCAAATATCTAAAATTGTTCAATAATGTACAATTTACAATAATGATACAATTTCACCAAGTCTGTGTAGCCACCTACACACCTTTCCAATTCTTTCCAACAACCGTTCCTTGAGTCGTGTAATATTTCCACTCAATCGCACTTCAATATCCTAGAAACCTCGAATTATCAATCAAAACACAATTCTGAATTTTCTGCAAACTATTATGCAACTCGAGTCACACAAGTCACTTCCTACACAAGATTTCTACCCATCCTAACTTAGTGTCGTGCATTTAGGTCACCCCGTTCACTATCTACATGACGTGTTGTGCCTAGCCCGACTCTCCGCACCTTTCCTGCATGTCGTTGTTAGGTTTAGCCTGACTCTTCCCACCCTGCACGTTCACTTCCACAACTCACCGACTTTCGTATTCTATCTGTGCCCTCCCAAGTTCTTTTCTCAATTTTCTGCCCGTGGTGCAAACACATGGCTTGCACGCCCAAGCATGACCTATGACTTGACCTGCCCACAAACTCGTGTCTACACAAAAATCTTGCCCATCCGTCATTACCACTTTTTCTCCTCTTATTCACTTAGCCTATGGCTTGATGTCGCTCCGATACACTCCAAAATATGAATGATTCAATGCCTTTAACACCACTTTCCATCTCTAATATATATGGCTAAGTGTGTACCCGATCCCCTTGCAAAACGTTCATTTAGCTCCAAGGTAGGTCGGCTCATTTCATAATTGTGGATCGTCCTTTAGGCTCAACCACGTTGGCCCAACCATATAAAAATTCTATCACAAACATGGGTCGCTCGAGTCGTTAGGGTTGAATTCCCATTCACCCAACCCACCCAACCACTATAACGCACAACTCGCCCGACCGCCATAACGCACCACTCACCCGATGCTCACATGACTCACTGACCCACTATGGGAGTGTGCCTGCCCGACACCCTTGCTTACCACGCTCACCAAAGGCACGACTTTCCTGACGCTTCACATGAATTTCCTGACCACAATGGGTGCACCCTTCACACTTTCTCTAAGTGTCATTGCACATCTCCGTCGCACAACTCATCGCAAAGGTGGGCTCCCACCAACGCGTGCCCATGCGCCCGATGTCGCACATGTCATCGCAAATATCCGTCGCACAAGACTCCAACTCGTGGGCATGAAATCCTCCGCCACTCCAAATAATGTTGTCATCCTCGACACATCCATCACATCATAGCAAAGTGTCCCTAATTCCCACATCCTTAATCCATGGTCATTAACAACATTTTTCACAATATACACATGTTTCCTCCATCGTGGGAAGTCAATCTCCTCAACTCAAGCTACATGCTATCACTGCAACATAACTTGTATCGATCCATCATGTATTGTCAACATCATGTGAATCTGCTACCAAGATACTCCTAATCAGCTCCAACATATATCAACGCATTAAGCTCCCCCATGTCTCGAACTATTTGGGTAGCTAATACAACCATCACGTCCAAACCATGAGAACACACTTCCTCATGCCTTCGCTGATTTTTTCTCCAAAATTTTGTCACATCATCAACTCGATCCAGAAATATCCCATCTCTATCAAAATAAGGCATGCTCAGGTCCATGAAGTAACCTCCATATCATCAGCAACATGATGTCCATCAAATATCAAGTAAGCCATATCTAGGTCCATGAAGTAGTCCTCATTTCATCTAAAACATGCTTCCCATGATGCTAATATCTATGTGATTCTCATAGATAGTCACATCTATCAAGCATCATCATCCATGTGTGAGAGGCCCATCTCCTCAAATCAATCAAGAACTCCTCCCATCAATCCAATGCTCAATGTGCCATATCTAGGTCCATGAAGCAACCTCCATCTCATCTGTGATATGCCATCTATGAATCTATCAAAGGGGAAAGTTAACCCTTGCCTCATCATCCATCCATGTGCTACCCATGATCCTAGATCAATTAGCCACCATTTCCATCAAAAGTGTGGCTAAGTCAAAAAGACTCAAGACATGCCCAAGTGTACCCCACCAATGTATCTCCATAGATACAACTCCATCGAACTCCAAAGTGTCCTGTCTCGATCATATCCATCAAGTCACTCCTTATGAACATACCCCATAATGTGTCTAAGGTATGCATCCCATATTGCATCAAAGTCAAGTCACATCCTGACCCCAAATCATCAATGAACCAGATACTCTAAGACTAGTGTAATATGAAGTCTCCAATGGCCGTAACCATCTTCAAATCATCATGAACTCCTATGAATCATCTCCATCCAATACTTTGGCAAGCACACTTGACTTGGCCATGAATTCCATCCCAAGTTTCCTCTACCCTCCGAGTCACATGAATGTCCTCATAAGATGCTCACAAAACAACCGTATGGTCTTATTGTCCAAATGTGAACAACATACTGATCATTCCATCTATAAAATGTCTTCATGTCGCACTAACAAATCCATCCTACTCAACATCCTTGCCTTGAAACTCCTTCTTGATGCTCATAAGTGCACCTATATAATGTCCCTGCATAATGTCAGTCATGCTCTCATGTCGATGTCCATGACTTTGGCTTCCCAAATGTCTATCAAGGTAGAAATAACACAACTCTAGTCATCTAATCCTTTTCCATCATCCAAGTTAGTGCCCTTAGTGACTTCTACCTTCATATGTCATCACGAGTTCTTCCTTCACTCCTCCCTCTTGCACTAAAGGTCCACCAAGATTTCCTCTTGGTTCCAGCCATAAGAAGTCTACCCAAATATCACACTGGTGTGCCCTTTCTTCCGTGAGTCATGTCAGGCACTTATAAAATTCTCCATATGGATAAGAATGACTTATCCATCACAAATATCATCAATTTCCACCCTTGTCACGACCATTTTAACCTTCTAGCATGAGGTCAAAAATTTCCCCAAAAAGTTCTGCGACAATCAATGCTCCTCGCTTCTCCAATGCACAAGGTCTCATTATAGACTTCCAAGGAAAGATTTCCCATTGCATCAACAAAGAATTTCCCTCTTTTTCCATCCCTCCACATGGCCCATCCTCCAAAAGGTCCAATGAAACACAAATTATAACCATACTTACATCCTCATAAGGTCTCTCCAAGTGAGTGTCCTCCATCATCAATGTCTGCAAAGTGCACAATCCTAGTCCAAATTTTTCATCAAGTTATTCCTATGTCATTGACACATCTGCAATATCCTCTACTTCACATGTCTGGGCTTCTTCTTCTTCATCGAAATCTGCATCTCCATCCTGCTCCATTTCCCAAACAAGTCGAAGAAGCTCTACTTCAACATTATCCTCCAAGACTTCAAGTTCAGCACGAATACTTGGGTGTTATTCTTTCATACACCTCAACATGTATAAGGTCTAAAAGAGCCTCCCTTGACATTCTTCCCAACTTTCCATGTCTTGACCCTGCCAATGTTTCGCTGAGAATAGAGAATATTTTAAGGATGGAAATTATTTTAAAGTTTATAAATATTGGCGAATCTCACTAGTGTATCATATAAAAACTATAAAATGTTTGTTTATATCATTAAAAATATATCCAAATTCATAATTATCTTATAGGTACAGTCCATATAATTTTAGCAATTTTTAGGGTAAAATAATTTTATACAATAAAATTTGGGTGAATAACATTGAGAAGAAATGGAAATTGGCAAATATTTTTTTTGGAAAAATAATGGGAAATTAGCCCACTTGCGAATAATAGCCCCTAAAATTTTCCATGACTAAGACTAGCCAATATAACATCCAAGCTTCAATACCAACTGCAGCCCTGTCGTTGTATACCTACTTCAATCTTCAATCTTCAACAAATCTCAACTCGCCCTGAATCAAGCTCTGATACCATTTGTCATGAAGTGCTAGTGGTGTGAGTGGTTCACCCATGTGAGGGCACCTAAGGAAACACATTCGGGTGGGTCGGGTCAAGTCATGTCGTGTGAGGGCGGTCGTGTCAAAAATGCTAAGTTGTGAATGTCTATGTGCCTTGTGCACATTCGTGCGACCCGTTTTTTGTTTCCTCCCACGTGACTTTATTCGGGTCGTGCGTTTGGGTGGGTCGGGGAATGTCATTCGAGCATGTCAAGTTGTGTCGTTTGGGTGGGTCAAGTCATCGCGTTCGGGTCGTGCATTCAGGTGATTTGGGTCATGCATTCGGGCGGGTTTGGTCATTTCGTTCAAGTCGTGTGTTCAGGCAGGTCGGGTCGTGCATTTGGGCAAGTCAGGTTGTGTAGTTTGAGTCGTGTCGTGTGTGGGCACCCAAGGAAACGTGTTCGAGTGGGTCAAGTCAAGTCGTGTCGTGTTAGCGTGACCATGTTGAAAATGCTAAGTTGTGACCGCCCATGTTCCTTGTGCACGCTCGTGTGGCCCGTTTTCCATTCGCTCCCTCGTACCTTTGTTTGGGTCATGTGTTTGGGAGGTTTGGGTCATGCCATGTGAGGGCACCCAAGGAAATGCATTTGGGTGGGTTAGGTCAGGTCGTGTGAAGGATGTAGTGTTAAAAATGATAAGTTCTAACCTCCCGTGTGCCTTGTGCATGTTCGTACAAATTGTTTTCCATTTTCTCCCCGGTGCCTTCGTTCGGGCAGGTCAAGTCGGTATAGTCATGTGAGGGTGGTCGTGAAACAAATGCTAAGTTGAGACCGCTTGTGTGCCTTGTGCACATTCATGTGGATATTTTTTTGTTTTCTCCCTTGTGCCTTTGTTCGGGGGGGTCGAGTCGTGCCGTGTGAGGGCACCCAAGGAAACATGTTTGGGCGAGTCAGGTCATATTGGGTCGTGTAAGGGTGGTTGAGTAAAAAATGATAAGTTGTCACTACTAGTGTGCCTTATGCATGTTCGGGTAGGTCTGATTGGGCCAGGTCGTGTGAGGACACCTAAGGAAACGTGTTCGGTCAGGTCGAGTTGTGTGAGGGCCGCCTTATAAAAATTCTAAGTTGTGACCGCCCGTGTGCCTTGTGCACGTTCGTGCGACCCATTTTCCATTTTCTCCCTCGTGCCTTCATTCGGGCGGGTCGGGTCGTGTCATTTGAGGGTGCCCAAGGAAATGCTTTCGAGCAGGTCAAGTTGGGTCATGTTGTGTGAGGGTGCCCAAGGAAATGCTTTCCAGCCACGTCCAGTCAGGTCGTGCCATTTGACGACGCCCAAGGAAACATGTTCGAGCAGGTCGAGTTGGGTTGGGTCATGTGAGGGTGCCTAAGGAAACGTGTTCAGGTGGGTCAGGTCAGGTCAAGTCGTGTGAGCGCACCCAAGGAAACGTGTTCAAGAGGGTCAGGTCAGGTCGGGTTGGGTCATTTCATGTGAGGGTGCCCAAGAAAATGCATTCGAGCAAATCAGGTCGGGTCATGTCGTGTGAAGGCACCCAATAAAATGTGTTCGAGCAGGTTAGGTCAATTCATGACGTCTAAGGTCACCCAAGGAAATGCGTTCAAACAGGTCGGGTCATGTGAGGGCACCTAAAGAAATACGTTCGAGTAGGTCGAGTCGGGTTAGATCGTGTGAGGGTGCCCAAGGAAATGTGTTCAGGCGAGTTGGGTTGTATGAGGGCGGCCATATAAAAAATGCTAAGTTTTGACCGCCCATGTACCTTGTGCATGTTTGTGTGACCTGTTTTTTGTTTTCTTCCTCGTGCCTTCATTCGAGCGGTTCAGGTCGTGGCATGTGAGGGCACCCAAGAAAACACGTTCGGGTGGGTCGGGATGGGTCACATTGTGTGATGGCGCCCAAGGAAACATGTTTGGGTTCGGTTGGGTCGAGTCGGGTCGTGCCGTCTGAGGCCGATGAAGGAAACACATTCAGGCAGGTCGGGTCGGGTCCTGTGATGGTGCCCAAGGAAATTTCTTTGGGTCAGGTCGGGTCAATTCAGGTCGTACCGTGTGAGGGCACCCAAGGAAATGCATTTTGGTGGGTCAGGTCGGGTCGGGTAGTGTGAGGGCGACCGTGTCAAAAATTCTAGGTTGTGACAACATGTGTTCCTTGTGCACGTTCATGCAGCCCGTTTGTCATTTTCTTCTTTACGCCTTCGTTCAAGCGGGTTGGGTCGGGTCAGGTCATGTGAGGGCGCCCAAGGAAACGCATTTGGGTGGGTCAGGTTAGGCCGGGTCGTGTGAAGGCATCCATATCAAAAATGCTAAGTTGTGATCACACGTGTGCCTTGTGCACGTTCGTGTGAACCATTTTTCGTTTGCTCCCTCATGCCTTCGTTCGAGCGAGTCAGGTCAGGTTGGGTCATGTGAGGGCACCCAAGGAAACACGTTTGAGCGAGTCAGGATGGGTCTTGTAAGGGCGATCATTTCAAAAATGCTAACTTGTGACCGCTCATGTGCCTTGTGCACATTCATGCGACCCATGTGTCGTTTTCTCCATCATGCCTTTGTTTGGGCGGGTCAGGTTGGGTCGTGTGAGGGAGGTTGTATCACAAATGCTATGTTGTGACCACTAGTGTGCCTTGTGCATATTCGTGGACCCATTTTCCGCTTACTCCCTTGTGCCTTTATTCGAGCGGTTCAGGTCATGCCATGTAAGGGTGTCCAAGGAAACACGTTCAGGCGGGTCAGGACAGGTCGGGTCGGGTCGTGTGGAGGCAGTTGTATCAAAAATTCTAAGTTGTAACAACCCATGTGCCTTTTGCACGTTCGTGCCACCCATTTTCTATTTTCTCTCTCGTGACTTCGTTATGGTGAGTCGGGTCAGGTCAGGTCATGTGAGGGCGGCCATGTAAAAAATGAAAAGTGTTCACCGCCCGTGTGGCTTGTGCATGTTCGTGTTTCCCATTTTCCGTTTTCTCCCTCATGCCTTTGTTTGGTCGAGTTGGGTCGTGCCGTGTAAAGGCGCCCAAAGAAATGCATTCAGGCGGGTTAGGTAGGGTCGTGTGAGGGTGACCGTATCAAAAAATCTAAGTTGTAACTGCTTGTGTGCCTTGTGCACATTCATGCGGCCCATTTATCGTCTGCTCCCTCATGCCTTCATTCGGGCGGGTCGTGTGAGGGCACCCAAGGCAACACATTCAAGCGGGTTGGGTCTATTCAGGTCGTGTGAGGGCGACCATGTCAAAAATGCTAAATTGTGACCGCCCAAGTTCCTTATGCATGTTTGTGTGGCCCATTTTCTATTTGCTCCCTTGTGCCTTTATTCGGGTGGGTCGGGTCATGTCGGGTGAGGGCACCCATGGAAACACATTCGGGCAGGTTAGGTCGAGTCGATTTGGGCCATGCGAGGGTGGCCATGTCGAAAATGATAAGTTGTCACCGCCTGTGTGCCTTGTGCACATTCTTGCAGCCCGTTATTTTTTTCCCCCTTGTGCCTTCATTCAGGTGGGTTGGTTCGTGCCGTATGTGGGCGCCCAAGGAAACACATTCGGGTGGGTCATGTCATGTGAGGGCGGCCATATCAAAATTACTAAGTTCTAACCATCCATGTGCCTTATGAACACTTGTTCGACTCGTTTGCGATTTGATTTTTTGTGCCTTCGTTCGAGCGAGTTAGGTCATGTCGTGTGAGGGAGCCCAAGGAAACGCGTTCAGGCGGGCCAAGTTAGGGAAACGCGATTGGGCACGTCGGGTCGGGTCAGTTCATGTGAGGTTGGTCGTATCAAAAATTCTAAGTTGTGACCGTTGTGTGCCTTGTGCATTTTCCCGTTTGCGATTTTCTCCTTCATGCCTTTGTTCGGGTGGGTTGGGTCATGTCGTGTGAGGGCACCCAAGGAAACACGTTCGGTTGGGTTGGGTTGTGTGAGGGTGGCCGTGTCAAAAATTCTAAGTTGTAACTACCCACCAATGTCACTCTCATGCCCCTTGGTCGCTCATTTTCTCTATTGAAATCGACTCTTTTTTGCTATATTTTTCACCTCCTCCCTTTTTGGTTGGGGGGAGGGATTTGCTTTCTGTCTAAAAGGTGGGTTGGTAATTGAGTTGTTTGTTTGGGTCTACCTGAAGAACTACCTTGGGTCATTTGTAGGGTTGCCTAATTTCATCTTCTCTCAATCCCTACTCAGTAGCACATGAGCGGTAATGTTGGCCATGCTCGTCTTGAGAGGCATATTGTGACAAGTTCCCCTTTCGCTTTGTGTTCTCAGAGTTGGATGGGGTTGTTGTGTTTGGCTCCTTCATACAATTGGTTGCTCGCTTATGTCTCCCTTGTTCCCCTTGGTTGCTTTTTTACTATGTTGAAATCGGCTCTTCGCTATATTATTCATCTCCTCCCTTTTTGTGGGGGGGAGGGGTTGGATTTTCATGTGAAAGGTGGGTTGGTAATTGAGCATTCTGTTTGGGTGTGTCTGAAGAATGGCCTTGGGTCATTTGTATGGTCGTCAGCTTTCATCTTCTCTCCATCCCCACTTTGTACGACATGAGCGGTAATATTGGCCATGCTTGTCCTGGGAGGTATATGTGAACAAGGTTCCCCTTCCACTCTGTGTTTTTGGAGTTGGGGGTTGCTTTGTGTGGCTCCTTGAGATGATTGGTCACCCCCCGTTTCTCTCATGAACCTTGGTAGCTTTTTGGCTCCATTGAAATCGGCTCTTCACTATATCGTTCACCTCCTCCCTTTTTGGTGGGGGGAAGGTGTTGGATTTTCATCTAAATGGTGGGTTGGTAATTGAGTTGTTTTTTTTGGGCGTTCTTGAAGAATGGCCTTGGGTATTTTTTAGGTTCATCGACTTTCATCTTCTCTCCATCCCCACTCCGTATCACATGAGCAGTAATTTTGGCCATGCTTGTCCTGGGAGGCATATGTGAACAAAGTTCCCCTTCTGCTTTTTGTTCTTGGAGTTGGATGGGGTTGCTATGTGTGGCTCCTTGAGACGAATGGTCACCCGCCTATGTCTCTCTCGTGCCCCTTGGTTGCTCGTTGGCTCCCTTGAAATCTGATCTTTGCTATATCTCTCTCGTACCCCTTGATCGCTCGTTGGCTCCATTTAAATCGGCTCTTTTCTATGTCGCTCTCGTTCCCCTTGGTCGCTTGTTGGCTCCATTGAAATCGACTCTTCGCTATATTGTTCACCTCCTCCCTTTTTGGTAGGGGGAGGGGTTGGTTTTTCATGAGAAATGTGGGTGGTTGTAATTGATTTGTTTTTTTGGGTGTGCCTAAAGAATGGCCTTGGGTGATTTTTAGGTTCATCAATTTTCATCTTCTCTCCATCCCCACTCGGTAGCACATGAGCAATCATTTTGACCATGCTCATCCCAAGAGGCATATGTGAAAAAATTTCCCCTTCCTCTATGTGTTCTCGTAGTTATATGGTGTTTTTGTGTGTGGCTCCTTGAGATGACTGACCGCCTACCTATGTTGCTCACATGCCCCTTGGTTGCTCGTTTTCTCCGTTGAAATCTGTTCTTCGCTATATTGTTCATCTCCTCCCTTTTTGGTGTGGGGGAGGGGTTGGATTTTCGTGTGAAATGTGGGTTTTTAATTTAGTTTTTTGTTCAGGTGTGGCTGAAGAATGGACTTGGGTCACTTATAGGGTTTTCAACTTTCATTTTCTCTCCATCCCCACTCGGTAGAAAATGAGTGGTAATGTTGGCCATGCTCGTCCTGGGAGGCATATGTGAAAAAATTTCCCCTTCCGCTCTATGTTCTCATAGTTGAATCCGGTTGCTGTGTGTGGCTCCTTGAGATGACTAGCCATCCTCCTATGTTGCTCTTGTGCCCCTTGGTCAATCGTTGGCTCTGTTGAAATCAGCACTTCGCTATGTTTCTCTCGTATCCCTTGGTCACTCATTGGATCAGTGGAAATCGACTCTTCGCTATAATTTTCACCTACTCCCTTTTTTATGGGGGGATGGGTTGGCTTTTCGTGTAAAAGGTGGGTTTTTAATTGATTTTTTTGTTCAGGTGTGCCTGAAGAATTTCGTTGGGTCATTTGTAGGGTCTTCGACTTTCAACTTCTCTCCATCCCCACTCGGTAGCACATGAGTGGTAATGTTGGCCATGCTCGTCCTAGGAGGCATATGTAAACATATTTCCCCTTTCACTCTGTGTTATTGAATTTGGATGGGGTTGTTGTGTGTGGCTCCTTGATACGACTGGGCACTTGCCTATGTTGCTCTCATGCCCCTTGGTCACTCGTTGGCTCCGTTGAAATATTCTCTTCACTATATTGTTCACAGCCTCCCTTTTTGGTGGGGGCGACGAGTTGGATTTTCTCCCGTGCCCCTTGATTTCTCGTTGGCTCCGTTCAAATCAACTCTTCACTATATTTTTCACCTCCTCAATTTTTGGTGGGGGGGACGGGTTGGCTTTTCATGTGAAAGGTGAGTTGGTAATTGAGTTGTTTCATTGGGTGTGCCTGAAGAATGGCCTTGGGTCATTTGTAGGGTAGCCAACTTTCATATTATCTCCATCCCCACTCGATAGCACATGAGAGATAATGTTGGTCATTCTCGTCCTTGGAGGCATATGTGAAAAATTCCCCTTCCACTCGGTTTTCTCGGAATTGATTGGCTTGTTGTGTGTGGCTCCTTGAGACGATTTTCCTCTTCATTGTTTGGCTCTTTATGGTTCAAGTTTATTGTGCTTGTACTCTTTCTATGCAATAATTTTGGGTCGATATGCATACATTTAAGAGGAATGTGGAAGGGTTTTACTTGTAAATTTCCCCTCTTGCTTGGTTTTTCCAACGGGCGATATGAGGAGTGGTTCTCCTTGTTGTAAAATTAAGGTTTAGAATTCCTTTTAGAGTGCACATCGCCTGTCCCTGCATTGGATTTGAGTTTTTAATAGATGTGGTGGCCCATATGTTTGATCGAGTGGTTGAATTTTTCCTTGCATATTGCATGCACAATAGACTTTTGCGGCTTGGAATGTTGAGACACAAAGTGATGGGTATATGTTGTTTTGATCATCTATCCGATTGTGGTCCAACAGGTAGGAGGAATTCTACATTTATGGTGGGGGATATTTGGAAGGAGGACTTCAAGGTGGAATGCTTCGACCTCCATCCTCTATGTGGAAGTGGCTGCAGGTGAAAAGTATTCATTGTCTAGGTTGTAAGCCGGTGGGGCAATATCCTAGGTTGCGTGTACATAGGGTGTGTGGGGTGCGGGGCTACCTGATCCCTCCTCATGTTTGGATATGTTCATGTCTTGTGTAGAAAGTGTCATGATTTTCATTTTTTTTTTCCTTTGCCTTCGCATTGAGTTTTCCGAAGGTGATCAAGCGATCAAGGTCCATTGTTTTTGTTGTCCAAGTGGACTCCTAAGTGGCCTTGGTGCAGGGCGGGGAGCGTTAAGGAGGATTTTTAAGATAGGTTGCAGGCTCAATCGTTCTTATTTTATTTCCTTCCTTTTCCTTTTACATTAAGGGTGTCGCGGGTGATCAAACATTTGAGGTCCACTATTGCTGCTAACCAGGTGGACTCCTAGTTAGCCTCGGTGCGAGGCTAGGAGGGTTGGGGTGGAATTTCTAGTAGATTTTGTCAAATTGTTCATTCTCCTTTTATTTCCTTCCTTTTCCTTTAGAGTGAGGTTTCTGCAGGCGATCAAGCAAACGAGGTCCACCATTGTTGTTGTCCGGGTGTACTCCTAAGGGGCCTTGCTGCTGGGCGGGGAGGGTTGGAGGGAATTTTTTAGAGATGTTGTGGGGTCGGTCATTCTCCTTTTATTTCCTTAATTTTCCTTCACATTTATGTCACCGTAGGTGATCAGGTGATCTAGTTCCTGTAGGAATTTACATGGTAGGTTCTTTAGATCAAACACCAAAGGTCACCGCTCACACACATATCACAGATCAATACACTAGTATTTGACGTCATTAAAACCCTCGATAAGGGAAAAATTCCATGGCCTAAGCCAACGCGGCCACTTCAGGAAATTTATTAATATAAAGAAATAAAATTTACATAATCTTCTCTCATAAATGGTCACCAGAAAAATGACCCTCTATGCTCTTTAAATAGAGATCATGGACCAATCAGGTGTTAAGCCACGGATCAGGTGTCGATAATACCAAGGAGAGAATGAACCGTCGGATCACTACATATCATGACCATAAGATTATAAGTTACAAAATTACATAGTAAATAAACACACTTTACCTAACCCTATGCTAGACCAGGTTATACTTAACTATTTCCTTTGTGTCACAATATCCTAACATCCCCCCTTAAGAACAACTTGGGATAGGATTGAAGGATTTATAAAGGTGAGACAATAGGAGAATAAAGGAGGCATTAGAGCCTATCCCCCCTTAATGATGACTTTCCTAAACTCCAAGCATAAATCGAGATTTGGTAAACTTCACCTCTGTGAGAGCCTTTGTAAAGATATTAGTAACTTGATCATTGGTTGAAAAATAGTGCACTTCAAGAACATGATCATCACTGAGATTTCCGATGAATTATATGTGTAGCTCAATGTGCTTCATGCGCTAATGTTGAACTGGACCTTTACATAGTTGAATGGTAGTCATATTATCACACCAAAGTGTAGTTGGATGTTGTTGATGAAGACGAAATTCAAATAGAATCTGACAAAGCCACAACATCATAATACGTTGATTCTACCAAAGAAAGAGAGATGTCACTTTGTTTCTTATAATACCATGTAATAGATCATGAACTAAGAGTGAATACATAACCTACAGTATACTTTCGATCATTAGGGTCACTAGCCCAATCAGAATCAGTGAAACCAACCAACAATGGAGATGATCTTGCACTGTAATGAATCCCAAACTGAAATGTACCTTGAAAATATCGAAGTATTCGTTTCGTTGCTTTCCAGTGAATTTCATGAGGTTTGTGCATAAACCGAGCAACAAGACCAATGGCAAAGGAAAGGTCAGGACGAGTATCGGTTAGATACATAAGTTTACCAAGAATTTGACAGTATAAGGTAGCATCAACTTCAGTGGAAGTACAAGTGACTTAAAGCATGACTTCAAGCTAAAAGGGAGAAGGGGTTGGCTTATAGTCTTCCATGTGAAAGTGGCGTAGAATATCACAAGCATACTTGGAATGAGAAAAGGTAATACCTTATTTGGATTACAAGACTTGAACACCAAGGAAATAATTCAAGTGTCTTAATTCTGTCATTTCAAAATTATTTTTGAGGCTAGAATTCACATGGTTTATATGGTTGGGATCACTACCAGTAAGGATAATATCATCAACATAAAGAACAAGGATGATTAAGGACTTACCCACTTTCTTAGTGTAATAGTGTTGTTGGAATGACATCTAGAAAAGTGATTATCTAAGAGAAAGCTATCCATTTTTGCATACCAAGCCCGAGGGGCTTGTTTGAGACCATAGAAAGACCATATAGGGGAAATAAGGGAGAAGGTTTCAGTATATTCAATACCTTCAACATGTGAAAATCCTTTAGCAACAAGGAAAGCTTTATATTTATCCACTTATCCATCTGGTCCAAACTTTGATTTGTAAACCCATTTGCATGTGACAAGTTTTCTTCCCTTTGGAAGAGGAATAAGATCCTAAGTATCGTTTTCCAATAAGGAATGATATTCTTCATTCATAGCTGCATCCCAATCTGGATGACCTAAAGCTTCTTCAAACGTATCTGGATCATGATTTTATGGTACTTGAGCCTATAAGAAAGAGGCTCTGTTGAACTAAGAACGTGTACGACGTTGATCTGCAGGGCCACCTGCAAGAGAATATTTTGCATCCCAAGTAGAGCGGACCCATTTTGGAAGCGGTGGAGCTTAAGGAAGATCCTGAGGAGGTGGAGGATTATTTTCATCCTCGCTTTCATCATATGAAGTAGAAGGAATTATGTGAGAAGTAGAAGAGATAGAGAGAGGTGAAACATATGTCAAATCAGATTTGCAGGCCAAACGTGGCATACCCGCCGAACTAGGCTCGCAGGACGATATATTTTCATCAAAATTTACATCTCTTATAATGATTATATTTTTGGATTTGGGTTGAAGAAGTCTATATCCTTTGACATCGTTAGAATATCCAACAAAAATGAATTTTTCACTCTTAGGTTCTAAGGCTTTATGTTTCTCATTGGGAATATGGGCCCAAGTTTCACTTCCAAAAACAAGAAAGTGACTTACATCTAGTTTGATTGAGCTCCATGATTCTTCTAGAGTGATATTCCTTAAACCTTAGTAGGAGTACGATTTACTATGTAATTGGCACAATTAATTGCTTCTCCCCAAATTTTAAGACTAAGTCCTTTATATTGAAGAAAATAATTAGCCATTTCTTTTAGAGTGTGATTCTTCCTTTCAGCTACACCATTTTGTTGTGTAATATGCAAATTCGTATGTTGCAATTGAATGTCGTGCTCAGTACAAAAGTTGATAAATTTCTTGTCCTCCATTGTCAGATCTTAACTTAAGAATGTGATGTCCAGATTGTTTCTCAACAAAGGCCTTAAAAGCCAAGAACACGTTAAAAACTTCACTCTTGAGTTTTAAGAAGTATACCCAAGTGCGTCTGGAAAAATAATCAATGAAAGTTAAGAAGTACTAGTAGCCAGAGAAAGAAACAACTGGAAGTGGACCACATAAATCATTGTGCACAAGCTGCAAAGGGGTTGAAGCGTGCCAAGAGGCACGTTTTTCAAAACTATCCCAATGATATTTTCTGAGTACACATCCGAAAAAAAAACCATCTCAGAAAGATACCATAGGAAGACTTGTGACCGTATTTTCTTTACATAGAGTTTGAAGAGAGTGATAGTTTAAGTGACCAAATCGCTCATGATAAATTTTTATCACTTCATCATTATGAGAAAAAAAACCAAAAGGAAGACATGTTCACCCAAATTTTTCAAACTTGTACAACCTTGTGGAATCATCAGTAATTCCAGTAGCTAAAATATGTCTAGGATCTCTTAGGTCCTTAATTACAACATCATGAGGTGAGAATTCTATGGTTTTCCCTTCACCTGAATGGGTTATCTGATAAAAAAATATAAGGTTGCAGGACAAGGTAGGAACACATAATACATCATTAAACTGACCATAATCTGGATGAATGGTTCCAGACCCTACAACACTAAGAGATCTATCATCACCAACATAAATATTTTTGGTGTTACAAACATTTAAATAATAAAACATGGCTTTATTTTTGGCCATGTGGTAAGAGGCTCCATAATCAATGAGCCACTTATGAGAATGAGAGGAAGAAGACACATTCAATGCATAAACAGATCTTGATGCTTGACAACCACATGCGGAAACTTCCATTACCAAAGATGAAGTTGAAGAGATCTCCAAATGGATGTTTTGATTCTTCATTACTACTTCCAAGGCTTCCATCTTCTTAAAACATTTTGACTGTACGTGGCCATCACGATTACAAAAGTTGCAATATCTATATGTCTTCTTCCCTTTGTTTTTATTTGCCTTATCATTTTTTTGAGTTGCTTTATCAGTTTGTGGTTGAGATTTCTTAAGACCCTTGTTTGGTTTAGGACCATTGTTTTTTAGGATGTTGCTTCTTAGGATTATTTGGAATTGGTTGCTGCTAGGATGCTAAGGCTTTCTTAGAAGAGTTTCTAGTATTAATAAGACCAAGTTTTAAGAGTTTTTCTTTTTCTCTTATCAAATAATCACAAAAGGCATAAAAAGAGGGGGACTTGTAGGTTGTTCCTTGATAAATGAGGGCTTCTCTAGTGGAATGGAAGGTGGAATCAAATACAGAGTATTCAAGGCCTAGCTTAGCAAGATTGGAATAGATATGACTACCTCCTTCCTTTTTAACCTTAAAACCTTCTAAAAGAAGTCTAAGGGTCTTGAATTTGGACAAAAAATCTTCAACATAAGAGAAATTATTGGTGTCCAAAGTAAGAAACGCATTTTCAAGCTGGTGGGCTTTGATTTCATTCTGAATGCCAAAAACATTATTTAGCATTTTCATAGCTTCATAAGAGTCAATTTCTTGGATATGAAATATAATATCTTGAACAATGGACATTCCTATCAACCCTCATGCTTGATCTTTTTTATTCTCCCATTTAGCCTATTTATCTTCATCAATAAGTTTAGATTCTAGTCATGAGGCTATTTTATAAAGCCCTTTACTTCTAAGTAAGTCTACCATGCAGGATAGCCATTGGAAATAATTGGTGTTGTTAAGAATAATCGAGCATCCACTTTCCATTTTTAAAAACTGAATTTGTAAATGTTGAAACTAATTGCTCCAATGGAAATATCGAGAAAAATTAGGCTAGTAAAAAAAAATCTCTAAAAATGGCTTTTGAATGAAGAAGTTATGTCTTTTTGAAGAAAAGTTGTAGTAGATGCCAAGTAGTCACGTGATAGGTTGAAAGTTGATGATGAAATTGTATTTTTTTTTTAAATTCCCTCCATTTTCCAAACTTAATATACTAAGCTCACTTTTTTTTTAAAATACTACTTTATGTGATCCACTTTTATAAATAAGTGAGAGTCACTTTTACAATGTTACTTTATGAATTAATGACTAGGTAGACTGTAAATTAAATAAAAGAAAAAATGAGTTTAGACGGTAAGTGACTCATTTTTATAATGGGTGAGAAACACTATTACATAAAGTAACTTTAAAACATAAGTTACATGTGTTTTTTTTTTTTTAACTTGACAAAGAACTTTTAGAAAAAATAACTTGACAAAAATATTTTTAGAAAAAATAACTTGACCTTTATTCTCATAAAGTAACTTTAGACCAAGTGAGCTAGTAAAAAGATTTAGTAATTGTTGGAAATAAGGAAGGTTTTTTTTCTGGTGTTTTCTTTTTCCTGCAAAAACAACCACACAAATAGCAAAACAGAAAAATACAACCCTTTCGACTTTTTGTCCACCCAACAACTATATATTTTTCTCGTGATTTCTAATTTCCTAAGACCGCACAAAGTCGCGGGGAAATATTATATGTAGCAGGAAAATCCCACCTTTCTATTTCTGGTTTGTCAGATCGCACACAACGCAAACCATAGAGCATACGCATATAAGAGGGTATAGCTCCGGTGATTAAATAATGAATATAAACCGAAATAGACATAGGGATAAATAAATATAACTGCAAAAAAAAAAAACTTTATACCTCCAGATCTAAAATGACATAGCGAGGGATCCCAGAAATTATTTCGCATGAAATGAAAGGGGTTCCTCACTAGAAAAGAGGCTCTAGACACAACAAAGCAGTTCTCCCAGCCCGAAAGTGGTCAGCAATAGTTGATCTAGAAAATGGTAGTTGTGTGCAATCAAAATCGGCTTCATATTTGTATCAACAACGGATGCGGCCCTCAAAACAACTTTGATACCATGTAGGAATTTACAAGGTAAGTTCCTTGATCAAACACCAAAGGTCACCACTCACAAACATATCACATATCAGTACACCAGTATTTAACATGGTTGAAACCCTCGAAGAGCGAAATAGTCCACAGCCAGAGCCAACGCGACCACTTCAGGAAATCTATTAATATAAAGAAATAAAATTTACATAAGATTCTCTCATAAACGATCACTGGACAAATGACCCTCCATGCTCTTTAAATAGAGATCATGAACCAATCGAGTGTTAATTCACGGATCAAGGGTCAGTAATACCGAGGAGAGAATGAACTGTCAAATCACTGCATATCGTGACCGTCATATTATAAGTTACAAAATTACATTGTAAAGAAACACACTTTACCTAACTCTACGCTAGACCAAGTTATACTTAACTATTTCCTATGTGTCAGAATATCCTAACAGGTCCAACTTTGTTGTTGTCCAAGTGGACTCCTAGGTGGCCTTGGTGTGGGGTGGGGACAGTTAGGAGGCATTTTTTAAGAGAGATTTTTTGGGGTTTTTCATTCTCCATTTGTTTCTTTCCTTTGCCTTTGCATCGAGTTTGCTACAAGTGATCGAGGTCCATTGTTGCTGTTGTCTAGGTGGAATCCTAGGTGGCCTTGGTGCGGGGAGGGGAGGGTTTGGGAGGAATTTCTAAGAGATTTTGTGTGCAATATCTTGTTTTTATTTTCTCCCCTTTGTTTTTTCATTGTGGTTGTCATGGGTGATAAGGCTTTGGCCATTCTTGTTGGTTGGGGGTGGTTTCCAACTCCTAGGAAGCCTCGGTGCAATGTGACTCGATAAGTTGACCCATTTTTTCTCTTTGTGGATCTTTCATCCATCGTCCATTTTGTTTTATGTCAACATTTATTTTGCATGTCCTTGGCATGTAGAGTGTGTGTCCTCTAATCCCTTCTATGTATGCAAGAGGTGCAAGGTATAAAATATTTACATGATATTTTGACTTGATGGGTGTTTAGGCTGGCTCTTGGTAAGATAGAGCTTGGAATTCCCTTTGAATTAGGAGGGTGTTACCTGGTTGATCCTTGCAGTAGTTATATGCTTGTCTCAAAGATTAAGACATGCATGTCTAAGTAATAACTAATTCAGACTGTGAAACTGTGAATGGATCATTAAATTAGTTATAGTTTTTTCTATGGTACCATACTACTCGGATAACCGTAGTAATTCTAGAGCTAATACTTGAACCAAGTCTTGAATCTTTGGAAGGGATGCATTTTTTAGAAAAAATGTTGGCGCAGGCTTGCCCGCTTCTCTGGTGAATCATGATAACTGGATGGATCACACAGCCCTTGTGTTGGTGATGCTACATTCAAATTTCTATGGTAGGTTATAGGCCCCCCATGGGGGTGACAGGTGATAGAGAATTAGGGTTCGATTTTGGAGAGGGAGCCTAATAAACAACTACCACATCCAAGGAAGGTAGAAGGCACGCAAATTACCCAATCCTGACATGGGGAGGTAGTGACAATAAATAACAATATTGGGCTCATCGAGTCTGTTAATTGGAATGAGTACAATATAATTCCCTTAATGAGCATTCATTGGAGGGAAAGTTTGGTGCTAGAAGTCACGGAAATTTCAAATTCAATAGCGTATATTTAATTTGTTGCAATTAAAAATCTCGTATTTGGATCTTGGGTCATAAAGGTCGATCTACCTACTTGGTGTGCACCTACCCTTCTGTCCCTTTTTTCGATGGTGTGATCCTAGCCTTAACTGGCTGGGTCGCGGCTCCGGCGCTATTACTTTGAAAAAATTAGAGTGCTCAAATCAAGATTATACTCTGAATACATTAGCATGGAATAACATGATAGGAGTCTGGTCCTATTGTGTTGGACTTCAGGATTGGAGTAATGATTAATAGGACTATCGGGGGAATTCTTATTTCATTGTCAGAGGTGAAATTCTTGGATTTATGAAATATGGACCACTGCAAAAGCATTTGCCAAGGATGTTTTAATTAATCAAGAACGAAAGTTGGGAGCTTGAAGACGATCAAATATCGTCCTAGTCTCAACCATAAATGATGCCGACCAGGGAATGATGGATGTTGCTCTAATGACTCCGCTAGCACCTTCTGAGAAACCAAAGAGTTTGGGTTACGGAGGGAGTATGGTCTCAAGGCTAAAACTTAAAGGAATTGATGGAAGGGCACCACTAGGAGTGGAGTTTCCAGTTTAATTTGACTCAACACGGGGAAAATTACCAGGTCCAAACATAGTAAGGATTGATAGATTAAGAGCTCTTTCTTGATTCTATGGGTGGTGGTGCATGGTTTTTCTTAGTTGGTGGAGCGATTTTTCAGGTTAATTCCGATAATGAACGAGATCTCAACCTGCTAACTAGCTACGCGGAGCTTCCCCTTTGTGGCCAGCTTCTTAGTGGGACTATGGTCGTTTAGGCCATCAAAGTTTGAGGCAATAATAGGTCTGTGATGCCCATAGATGTTATGGGCCACACACACGCTACAATGATGCAGCTAAGAAGTTTTTCTTCCTAATTCGAGAGGATCAGGAAATATTCTCAAATTCCATCATTATGGGGATAGACCATTGCAATTATTGGTCTTCAACGAGGAATTCCCAGTAAGCGTTTGTCTTCAACTTGTGTTGACTATATCCATGCCCTTTGTACAAACCGCCCATCACTCCTACCGATTGAATGATCTAGTGAAGTGTTCGTATTACATCGATGATGGTGGTTTGTCGTTGTCAACATCGTGAGAAGTTCATTGAACCTTATCATTTAGAGGAAGGAGAATTCGTAACAAGGTTACTGTAGGTGAACTTGTGGTAGGATCATTGATAGCATGATTTTGGTTTTTCGTTTGGGTTAGGTGGGTTTCGATTGTAATCTAGGCTCTTGTGGTGTGTCTCTAGGAGAGTTGGTTTGATGCTTGTCAGGGTGGTGCCTCTTGTGAAAGAGACTTGCAATATTGTTGGTTGCTTATTTTGAGTTCATGCTTGTCGTTTCCTATACTTACAAGCGATTCTTGTGCTTCTCCCATCCTTTGTTATTCTTTCCCTTAATTTGTTTTCTGTGTGGGGTTCAGAATCTCATTTTTGGGGAGCCCCCTCTCCACCAATGGTATGTTCGGCAGGGCATGGTTGCTACAGTCGAGGTGCTTGGGAAATACGATGTAAAAATTCAGACTTGTTGGTAGCGGCAGTGCTCAGTATTTTGTTTTTTGGAAGATGTGGGACAAGGGCGCGAGCCTCCATAGTTGGTTCTCTCTAAGAGGCAATGACAATGGTTTATGTGTTGCTTGGGAATTTTTTTTTTTGGTGGTTGGTTCAAGGGAGTGGTTGCGTGTGCGTTTGCTACCTCAATATTTTCGTGAGGGGAAAATTTCGAGTTGGGGTCAATATGGGATGGATGAAGAGCAATGCAATCCGTTGGGATGGCCACCCTAGTCCTCTCGATTGTTCCTTGATATTCCCTCGTGGAAGGGTTGGGTGTCTAGGTAATGAAAAATCCCTCCCTCTGTCCAAGCTCCATTAAAATTGCAAGTTTCCCCTTCAATGGAAATGAGGTAGCATTCTTTTCTTGTGCCTTTGGTTTTGAGGTAATTCCTCATCCTTTCTTGAGACACTCCCCCTTCCAAGGAAAGTATGAGAAAAGTATGTCCTTGTTTCTCCATTTGGATTGTGGTATTTTTGTGCGACTTGGTCATTTCTTTGATGTGTTGATAGTCGCAGTAGCGTTGTGGTATGCACTTTGGGGGCTTCCCTATTTTTAGGGCATGAAATTTCATAACCAGTGTATTTTTGGCCCTTAGCTTTATCCATTATTGAGTGTCAACCCGTGACAAATCCTCTTTCGAGTTCGGTTTTTTGACCCCCCTTGAATTTTTGGTTGGAAAGGTTTTTGGGTGTTTTGAACATGGAGGGGTGCAATAGCGAGGTGGGTTTGCTACTAGTGCATTTTTTATTTGAATCCTTGTGCAAGTTGGGGGGTCGTTTACCTTTTAGTGGTAATGTGCTCTAGTCACTCGTCTCGTCATGGCCCTCGGCTTTTCTAGTGATCAAGTTTAGGTTGTGACTTGTCTACTTGGTTGTTTTATTATTGATTGTTACGTTTTGTAGCTAGAAAGGATGTTGTGTCATAATGTATGTGGAAGGGTGCAAAAATGTGGGATCCTTTGATTGGGTGCCTTGTTTTCTTTCTTTTTATTTAGCCAACATCTCCTTGGCGTGGTGTTGGCCCTCTATTTTTCTGGCGTTGCTTGAATTTGGCCCCCTTTCTCCCATTATGGATTTTTGTCGTGAGTGTTACATGGGTGATGTATTTTTTTTTGAAGTGGTTGAATATGGTAGTAGGGGTCAATTTTTGACTTGTTGTTTGTTTGAAATTGAACCTCCTCTTATGAGAGGGTAGCCACCTTTGAATTATGTTTCTTTCATTTTATTTTCTTCCCTTCTTCCTTTTGGCCCTTAGATTTATAGAGAAAAGGGGGGATTGTTGTGGATTGGTGTTTGGGAAGGATGAAAAGTAGTGTGAAATATTGGGGTGGCCACCATAGTCCTTCTTGATCTTTGTCCCCTACAGTTCCCCATTTTTTTACGAAGGCATGGTGTTTAGGAAGCTTTCTCTTTTTTTGAGCCTCCCCTTGTGAGACGGTAGCCACTTTTGATTTCTATTTATTTCATGGTTTTTTTCTTCCCTTCTTCCCTTTCGGTCCCTAGATTTATGGAGAAAAGTGGGAATTGTTGTGGATCGATGTCCAGGAAGGATTAAAAGTAGTGAAAACTCTCAGGGTGGCCACCCTATTCCTTCTAAACCATCTTTCCTTGTAGTTACCCCGTTTTTTACAAACATTGGAAACATTGTACTATGTTTGAGCCTCCCCTTGTGAGTAGATAGCCATGTTTTATTTCTCTTTTTTTCATGTTGTTTTCCTCCCTTCTTCGTTTTGGTCCCTAGCTTTACAGAGAAAAGGGTAATTTTTGTTGATTTGTGTCTTGGAAGGATGAAAAAGTAGTCTGAGCTCCTGGGGTAACTGTAGGTTTTAACCCTGAAAAAAAATTATCTACTCACGAATCTTATAACAGAAAATAAACAATAGCGAGAGCATAAAACATAAAACAGATAAACACATAGATTTTCCCCTGGATCCCAAATCGGGATGACCAGCTTGATTTTTCATTATATTCCTTTTAGTGTTACAACACATATATATACATGTCGAAGCATACATAAACCCCAATCCATTAACCCTGGATTAGAACATAACCGTAGTTCCCATGACCGGATCTACAAAAAATACCAGGGGCCAAAAACCATCGTACCCCAAAACCATTTGCAAAACCATGCATAAAACCATCGACACGGACTACCCACCGGAAATTAAGGACCAAAAAATTTCGCAAGGGCGCTGCCCCAGACCCCAACAGGGGGGACTACCGCCCCCCCTGTGACCCCCCTGTTGCGCCCAGCACAAAGGGGGGGCTATCGCCCCCCCTCTTACCCCCCCCCCCCCCCCTCCGTGCGTGCTTAATCGTGGAAAGAATATAACACATACCCAACAGTAGCCACCCTAGTCCTTCTCGATAACCGATCTGTGCAGATCCCCCATTTTTGCGCTGGCACAAGGCCTTGAAAACCTGTTTTGTGTTTGAGCCTCATCTTCTCTGCTAGCATCCACGTTTTGGTTCTCTTTTTTTTGCGTTGTTTTATTCCCTTCCTGCTTTCATCCCATAGCTTTATGAAGAAAAGGGTGAATTTTTTAGGATTGGCATTCGCGAAGGATGAAAGGAAGTGCCAGCTCCTGGGATGGCCACCCTAATCCTTCACAATTTTTGTTCCTTGTGATTCCCCCTTTTTATGAGGGTGCGGGGCTCAGGAATTTTTTTCTCTGATTGAGCCTCCTCCTTTGAGCGGGTAGACACATTTATTTATCTTTCTTTCATTTATTTTTCTTAATTTCCTCCTTCCAACCCCTAATTTTACAGAGAAAAGAAATAATTTTAGTGGTTTGATGTTCACGAAGGAATAAAATGAGTGAGACTTTTGGGGTGGCCACCCTAGTCCTTCTCGGTCATCATTATTTACAATTCCCCCATTTTTGCGAAGGCACGGGGTTTGGAAAGCTTCCTATTTTTTTCTTGAGCCTTCCCTTGTGAGGGGGTGGGAGCCACCTTCTCTTTCTTTTCTGTTATATACATACAAGTTTTAATTTTCCTTCCCTTCTTATTTTCAGCCCCTAGCAAAGCGTTACGGAGAAAGGGGGAATTGTTGCAGTTGGATCTTCGAGAAGGATGAAAAGTGGCGAGAGCTCCTAGGTTGGAAACCATAGTCCTTCTTAATCACCGTTCCTTGCAGTTCCCCCCTTTTTTCAAATGCATGGGGTCTTGGGAGCTTGTTTGCTTGTTTGAGACTCCCTCTACTGAGTGGGTTATAGAGTGCAGTTGTCTTGAGGGGGAGGGAGCTTGTTGCTTCCTGTGATGCATTATATGTTCGGTTGGATTTTATCCATTCAACGTGGGGGTGCTATTTTTTGGTAACACGTGGAAATGACTCGGGTTGGGTTGGGTCGGGTTGTGTGAGGGCACCCAAGGAAATGCGTATGGGTGGGTCGGTTCGGTTCGGGTCGTGTGAGGGCAGCCGTATAAAAAAAGCTATGTTGTGACAACCCATGTGCCTTGTCCATGTTTGTGCAATGCATTTTCTATTTTCTCCCTCATGCCTCTGTTTGGGTGGGTCAGGTCGTGTCGTGTGAGGGAACCCAAGGAAACACGTTCAAGTGGGTCGGGTAGGGTTAGGTTGTGTGAGGGAGTCCATATCAAAAATGCTAAGTTGTGACTGCATGTGTACCTTGTTCACATTCGTGCGGCCCGTTTTCCGTTTTCTCCCTCATGCCTTCATTTGGTTGGGTTGGGTCGTGGCGTGTGAGGGTGCCCAAGGAAACATGTTCAGGTGGGTCGGCTCAAGTCGTGTCTGGGTGACTATATAAAAAATGCTAATTTGTGAGCACCCATGTGCCTTGTGCACGATCATGTGGCCCATTTTTCATTTGCTTCCTCGTGCCTTCGTTCAGGCGGGTCGTGTCAGGGTGCCCAAGGAAACGCGTTCGGGTTAGGTCCTGTGAGGGCAGCCGTGTCAAAACTACTAAGTTGTGACTGCGTGAGTGCCTTATGCATGTTCATGTGTCTCGTTTGCCATTTTCTCCCTTGTGTCTTCATTCAAGCGGGTTGGGTCCTGTCATATAAAGGCGCCCATGGAGACACGTTCGGGCGGGTCGAGTCGAGTCAGGTCGTGTGCGGGCGACTGTGTAGAAAATTCTAAGTTGTGATCGCTCATGTGCCTTGTGACCGCTCATGTGCCTTGTGCATGTTCGTGCGATCAATTTGTCATTTTCTCCCTTGTGCCTTCATTTGGGTGGATCGGGTCATTACGTGTGAGGGCGCCAAAGGAAGGTCAAGTCGGGTCGTGTGAGGGCAGTCGTATTGAAAATGATAATTGTGACCACCCATGTGCCTTATGTACGTTTGTTCAGCACGTTTGCATATTTCTCCCTCGTGCCTTCATTCGGGCAAGTCGGGTCGTGTCGTGTGAGGGTTCCCAACGAAACACGTTTGGGTGGGTCGAGTCGGGTCGTGTGAGGGCGCCCAAGGAAATGCATTCAAGCAGGTTGGGTCGAGTCAGGTTGGGTCAGGTCGTGTGAAGGTGGTCGTATCGAAAATGATAAATTGTGACCATCTGTGTGCCTTGTGCGTGTTCACGCAACCCATTTGATGTTTTCTCTTTCATGTCTTCGTTCGGCGGGTCGGGTCATGTCATGTAAGGGCACCCAAGGAAACACATTTGGTAGGGTCAGGTCTTGTGAGGGCAGTTGTGTCAAAAATTATAAGTTGTAACTGCCCACCAATGTCGCTCTCGTGCCCCTTGGCCTATCGTTTTCTCCATTGAAATCAACTCTTCTTTGCTATATTGTTCACCTCCTCCCTTTTTGGTGGTGTGGAGGGGTTGGCTTTTCATGTAAAAGGTGGGTTGGTAGTTGAGTTATTTTTTTGGATCTACCTAAAGAATGGCCTTGGGTGATTTGTAGGGTTTCCGTTTTTCATCTTCATTCCATCCGCACTCGGTAGCGTATGAGCGGTAATGTTGGTCATGCTCGTCTTGGGAGGTATATTGTAACAAGTTCCCCTTTCGATTTGTGTTCTCAAAGTTGGATGGGGTTTCTTTGTGTGGATCCTTTAGACAATTGGACGCTCGCTTATGTCACTCTCATGCCCCTTGGTCACTTGTTGGCTCCATTGAAATTGGATATTCGCTATATCGTTCACCTCCTCCCTTTTTGGTTGGGGGGAGGGGTTGGATTTTCATGTGAAAGGTGGGTTGGTAATTGAGTTGTTTGTTTGGGTGTGTCTGAAGAATGGCCTTGGGTCATTTGTAGGGTCATATTCTTTCATCTTCTCTCCATCCCCACTCATTAGCAAATGAGCAGTAATGTTGGCCATGCTCGTCCCTGGAGGCATATGTGAGAAAAATTCCCCTTCTGCTCTATGTTTCCAAAGTTGGATGGGGTTATTGTGTGTGGCTCCTTGAGACAACTCGTTGCCTTCTGTTGCTCTCGTGCCCCTTGGTTGCTTGTTGACTCCATTGAAATCAACTCTTCGTTATATCATTCACCTCCTCCCTTTTTGGTGTGGGGGAGGGGTTGGATTTTCGTGTGAAAGGTGGGTTGGTAATTGAGTTTTTTGTTTGGGTGTGCCTGAAGAATGTCCTTGGTTCATTTGTAGAGTTTTTGACTTTCATATTCTATCCATCCCCACTTGGTAGCACATGAGCAATAATGTTGGCCATGCTCGTCCTTGGAGACATATGTGAACAAAGTTCCCCTTCTGCTCTATGTTCTTGGAGTTGGATGTGGTTATTGTGTGTGGATCCTTCAAAAAGCTAGCCACTCGCCTATGTCTCTCTCATGCCCCTTTGTCACTCATTGGCTCCGTTGAAATCGTCTCTTCGCTATGTCTCTCTCGTGCCCCTTGCTCCCAAATGGATTTTTGTCGTGAGAGTTATGTGGGTGATGCATTATAGAACTTTTGAGTTCTAAAATGGGCCTCCTAAGAAAAATGTACAACCAAAATAAACTTTATAAGAACCAATAGGATTAAAGATGATGATGTCAACCATGGGTGATGATTCACCATTTTTTGGGTAAAAAATTAAAAAGATTAAAAAATAATAAAATATTAAAACTACTTTTTCAACTTGTATTTTAAACTTATATCCCTAAGTTTTTACTCAAATCTTGAGTTGGAGTACTCTTTGGATGAAAATTTTAATTCTTCATCCAAGGAGTACCCATGTTGCATACTTTCAATAAACCATGCTACATGGAAAATCAGAAATACATGAAAAAACGTGATTGCAAACACGTTTTTCATTTATTTCTCATTTTTCATGTAGAGGGGTCCATTGAGAGTATGCAACATGGGTATTCATTGGATTAGGAATCAAATTATGCATCTAATGAGTGTTCACACTCGAAATTTTAGTAAACCCATAGGGAGATAAGTTGAAAATACAAGCTGAAAAAGTAGTTTTTTCATTTTTCCCTCTAAAATTTGATTATGTAGTCTAATCTTATTTCAGTATTTCCACTATTGTTTAATAATTTCCTTAGGAGGCCTATTTTAGACCTCAAAATCCCCTAATGGTTCTTTTTGTTTTTTTTTGAAGTGGGTGAATATGGTAGGAGGGGTCAATTGTTGTTTTTTTAAAACTTACTCTCCTCTTGTGAGAGGGTAGCCACCTTTGCCTTTTGTTTCTTTCATGTTGTTTTCTTCCCTTCTTCCTTTTAGCCCTTATATTTACCGAGAAAATGGGGGGATTGTTATGGATTGGTGTTCAATAAGGATGAAAAGCAATGTGAACACCCAGGGTGGTCACCATAGTCCATCCTAATCTTTGTCCCTTGCAGTTCCACCATTTTTTGTGAAGGCACGAGGTTTGGGAGGCTTGTTATTTGTTTGAGCCTCCCCTTGTGAGCCTGTAGCCATGTTTGATTTATATTTCTTTCATGTCATATTCTTCCCTTCTTCCCTTTTGGTCCCTAGATTTACAGAGAAAAGTGGGAATTTTTGTGGATCGATGTCCAGGAAGGATGAAAAGCAGTGAAAAATCCCCAGGTGGCCACCCTAGTCCTTCTTAGTCGTCGTTCCTTGCAGTTACCCCCTTTTCTCCAAGACACGGGGTTTGTAAATCTTGTGCTATGTTTGAGCCTCCCCTTATGAGTTGATATCCATGTTTGATTTCTCTTTTTTCATGTTTTTTTCCTCCCTTCTTCGTTTTGGCCCCTAGATTTAAGGAGAAAAGGGGAATTGTTGTGGATTGGTGTTCTAGAAGGATGAAAAAGAAGTGTGAGCTCCCGGGGTTGCCACCTAACCCTTCTTGATCGTCGATCTGTGCAGATCCCCCCTTTTTGCGAGGGCCCGGGGCCTTGAAAGCCTATTTTATGTTTGAGCCTCATCTTGTCTGTTGGCATGAACGTTTTGGTTATCCTTTTTTTGTGTTGTTTTCTTTCCTTCCTAATTATGGCCCCCACCTTTACAAAGAAATGGATGAAATTTTAAGGATTGGAACTCGCGAAGGATGAAAGGTAGTGTGAGCTCCCAAGTGGCCACCCTAATCCTTCCTGATCATCATTCCTCGTGATTACCCCATTTTTGTGATGGTGCGGGGCTTAGGAAGTTTATTCTATATCTGAGCCTCCTCCTTTGAGCGGGTAGACACCTTTTTTTCTCTTTCTTTCATGTGTTTTTCTTACTTTCCTTCTTCCGACCCCTAGATTTATGGAGAAAAGTGGGACTTGTAGTGGCTTGATGTTCGTGAAGGAAGAAAAGAAGTGTGAGTTTCAGGGTGGACACCCTAGTCCTTCTCGGTCATAGTTATTTACAATTCCTCCCTTTTTGCAAAGGCACGAGGTTTGGAAAGCTTCATGTTTTCTTGCTTGAGCCTTCCCTTGTGAGGGGGTGGGAGACACCTTCTCTTTCTTTTCTATTATATAAATATATGTTTTTTTTCCTTCCCTTCCTCTTGTTGGCCCCCAATATCATTACGGAGAAAGGGGGGAACTGTTTCGGTTGGGTCTTCGAGAAGGATGAAAAGTAACGACAGATCCTGGGTTGGACACCCTAGTCATTCTCGATCATCGATCCTTTCAGTTCCCCCCTTTTTTCAAATGCATGGGGTCTGGGGAGCTTGTTTTTTTTTTTTAGGCTCCCTATAGTAAGTGGGTTTTGGAGTGAATTTTTCTTGATGGGGAGGGGGCTTGTTGCTTGTTGTGATGCATTTTACATTGGGTTATATTTTAGCCATTTTTTGTGGGGGTGCGATTTTATTGTAGCACATGGAAACGACTCTCGACAATGAATATCTCAGCTCTTCTTATGATGAAGAATGTAGCGAAATGTGAAAATTAGTGTGAATTGTAGAATCCCATGAATCATTGAGTTTTTTAATGCAATTTTCACTCAAGGCTTCAGTCTAGGGCACCTATCTGGGTGTCACATTCCATTCAATCGTGCTCCCTGCAATATGTTAGGGAGCAATGGAGTTGTTCGTTCGTTTCCAATGTAGTGCGGTTGGCTGAAATGTGGCAAGCGATGTTTCGTGGCATGCATCGACAAGAAGTGATCTTGTCCCATTGGTTGAGCAGTTGACATTAGCTGATGTGTGCTCTGTGTGGCATCCGTGGAACTTTCTTTTCTCTCTATTGTCCTCCCATTGGGTAGGTACGTATGAGATCAAAATATGCATTAATATGAATTTTAGTGTGAATAGTTACTGTGTAGGAATTTGACAAATGATAAGACTTCACTTACTCTTTATCATGTGCCTCTTTCCATTCATTTCAAGAAGCTCCCCTAATATTTTTTCTTCATCCCTTTCATTGTCCAAAATTGTTGCACCTGGTGTGTTCTTGATCTGCTTGATGTACTCACTGGCATAAAATAAATACTCAGACAACATATACCCCTCTTCCATAGACCCCTTAGGTTTTTCCCTTTGTTGAACTAAACTTCCAAATTCTTCATGTACCTCTCTAATAAGAACATCCAACGACAATAAATGACCCCAACTAATTCAACCTTGTCTACTAGGTGAATTAGAAAATGAACCTGCAAATCCATGAAACTTGTCGGCAGTTCCTTCTCAAACATACAAACAATATCAGTTATCTCTTGACACCACCATGGAATTCTAGCCATATGAATCTCCTTTGATGTGATCCAACGTAAAAATGCAGATAATTTTGTTATGGCACGTCGTAGGTCTTGGGGGAATTCATGGTTCACACACCCATGCACGAGCAAAGGATAATGAAACTATAATAGTAAATAGTACTTTATTCAAAAATTAATTATAAAATATCCCATTACATAAAAATAGAATAATGATGTTTGTCACATAAGTACTCTTAGTAGGTTCAAATGGTCAATGCAATTTCAACCCCAAAAAATGATCTTCCAAAGTGAAGCAGCATCATAGTAAAGACCCATATAAATAAGGCAGCCTCACACTCATTATAACTTCCTTTTCCAAAGAAAATTAATCTTTCTTTAAAATCCATGGGATATCACCTTCTTTGAAAGACCAAGAGGGACCAACATCTCCTCTAATTCTTGTCTTGGCCAGTGTTTATTTTTAGTTTTTGAAGAAATAATATCTCTCCTAACAACTAATGTGTCACTTTCTTTCAATGATATGTGCCTCCATAAAGAAGATGAAACATTTTTAAATATATGCATCGGATATAGTAAGTGGGCAACCTTAAGATGCTCCCAAAATGGGAGCTCATAAAATATATTTCCTTTTCATCCTTATGGGAAATTTTGCAACATATGTTTTAAATAATTTTGGATCGTCAAACATAGGCTCCCCATTTGAATCGAACATTATGCAAAATCCCTCTCCTTCTCTCTCTCATATGCTCTAATTCATTCATCTAGTGCCATTATTGTAGGCCTTTGGGTTCTCTCTAGTTTACCATTGAAAGTGTATGCTGCTCTTCTGTAAGGGTGTTATTCTAGGAGGAATACCCTTGATTAGTCATACATTGGCCTTTGTAAGTGGTCAGACCACCTAGCCTTCAGAGAAGGTCCACAAAATTTACATTCATAAAACCTTTTGTTACAAGACCTGCTATAGGCCGACACATTAGTTACCATGAATATCTAGAAAATGGAAACAAATTAAATTAATATGTGAAACAATATTGTTATTAAACAAATCAATCATAATTTAATTTACCAGAGAAAACTCCTAATCCTAGAAAAACATGTATAGTGTAAGAACATATTCCATACAACACACAACTCCTCGCTATTGTGATGGGTCTTGATACATCATACACATGTATCCCTTCCCATAATTCCTTCAATTCATTTACCAATGGTTGTAAGTAGAAATCCATAGTATTCAATTGCCTTCTACTAGGGACCATGAGAGCCAACATAAGATGTTCATTCTTGTCGGAAAATCATGGGGGGATATTATTATCGATCACTACAATAGGCCAAATATAATATTTGGTGTTTTGGAGGGAATATGGTTCGACTCCATCCATGGCTATGCTAAGTCATAGACTTCGTACTTCATCCTTGAGTTTTCCAGGCCATGTATCCTCTATATGCTTCATGGCTATTGAATCTCCTGGGATTCAAATAACTCCTTACTCACTTCTGTGCGAGGAATTGCATTCTTGCAACATAGGTAATTCTTTGCAATGAAAGATTCTTTGAATCATTGGGATTATAGGCATGTGCTTCAATATATTATAAGGAGGACCATATGATTTCCCTATTTTTTTTAATTATAGTGCCTGTCATACCCACATTTCAGACATATTTCTTTGTTTGTGTATTCTCCTCTATATAGAATACAATCATTCAAACATGCATGATATGATATGTACTCAACACCCAAAATTTTCAAGAACTTCGGTGCCTCTTCGCAGCTACCTAGAAAGACATTATCACTCTAAAGAACCTTATCTTTGAATATCCTGCAGTTGCTGGGGAATATAATTGTACAATGTCAATATTTAAAATTCATAATATCGATCATTTTGAATTTTTATTTTGTGAAAAAATATAAGGAACTTGATCAATCATGAAGGTCAATTACCTCAATATTTCCAAGAAACATGCATTCAATATGCCAAACGTTTCTTACATGTTGTACAACAACATCATTGTCCCTAGCTGAGTAGAATTTTACTTACCGCTAGGTCAAAAGAGAGGGGTGGTGGAAGCATATTTCAGGATTTTGAATAAGGTATCAGTGATTTGAGCATCATCCCCTAGCTCATCATTCTATAATGCATCTAACAACATTTCATCCATGGCAATCGTATCTTGTAATTAATCATCAATACCAACCTCTACATAATTTCCTCCATTTCTAACTTGTGATGAAGAACTAATATTGTTGTAGTCATTCCTAATTGGTGAATCTGGACGTAGTGGGAATTGAATAGGTGGTTTATTCAACTTTATTTTAATGCTTCCTCTCTGTGTCTTTCTCTTAATGGAGACTTCTCTCAAGTTGACATTGTAAAGGGGTGCACTAGAAGATGGTCGGTGGGTATCTCATCATCACTACAATTCTACTTTCAAAAAATATTCAACATCATTAGTACAATATCAATGATATTAGTAAGCACATCAATGCAATTGGTTTGTTGAAATTACATTATACGAAACAATTATTACTATCGTTGATCCATGAGTGCAGCTGGAAGATGCCATGTTCCAATTTGCAAGGTGAATAGGCTATCCATTTTCATTTACCAACTGCTTGCGATGTGTTTCTCCTGATAATAGGTTCTGATATTTTTTAAATGGAGGAACATTTTCTGCATATGAACTCTATTCTAAATCAATTTCCTACAAATTTGGATACATTTTTATTCAAAATTACATGGATTAAAAAAAATAAAATCAATTAGATAATCGAAATAAAAATAAAATATGAACTTACTAGAGATGGAAAGGGAGAACTCCGTGAAGGACTTTGATCAACAATATGGAACAAGATGGAATGTGAATAATTGACTATTTGGTATTATTGAGATTTTATCCCTCCATTTGAGAAAAATCATAAATAAAATTTTGTGAGCATATCTAAAAATAATCTCAAGAACCATATAGCCATAATCTAAATTTCAATATAGTTTTTAAACCATTTTTCAAGAATAAGATTACGTTAAGTGGAAAATGTATACTATGAAATAATTTAATTCATGTGGATGCATCCTAAATGATAATTAAATATTAATATGTCATTTTATGTGAGATTAAAATTTCAAATAGCTTTTAAACCAAACCAATGTGCTTATCAGAATAAAGCACACTGATGCGTTTAAAAAAATAATAACTCTGCGACATTCAAATAATACCCACATCGATATCCAAAATTCTAAAGATATATATATGTTATCATATTGTTTCTCTTCTACAAAAACACACCAATGCGTTTAAAAAAAAATATCATCGTTATGCACCTGTTTCCAGATTTTAGAAAGAAAAAAAGAATTCAAACAACTTGGTGCCCTTATAACAAGTAGAAAATCAATGTTTTTAAATATAAACTACATCATTGCGTTAAAAAATTTAATCACACCATTTCGGGATTTCAAAAATAAAATTTATCATTTCGGTGAGTTGAAAACATTCAGTGCCCCAAAAATGTAGGTGTGTTTGACTAACATTGCATCGATTGTGGAGAAATTGAATAATAAAAAAATATGATTTTTTTCCTTCTTCTTTTTTAAATTAAAAAACGAATGCAATTGATTTTTCAAAATCTAATTTCATCAAGTCTTTTAAATAGTAAAATATTATTCACCATTTCAATATTTTACACAAATTTTCAAGGGAGTTATTTGCACGAGAGACATACCAGGAGCACTATGCAGTAGAAAAATATTTGGAGCAGCAGAACTATTCAAAAGATCAGAATATGAAAAGTATGGTGATTCACTCAAAAAATTTCATAGTAAAAATTTTAAATTTTATCATTTATTTTACTAATAAAAAAAATTACAATTTTGGTTAGGGTTTAATTAAAAGAGAGATCATTTGCAAGAGAGACATATTGGGAGCACTGTGGAGCTGCAAAATATTTTGGATCCGCCGAAAGATAAAAATTTGAAAGATATGGTGATTCACTCAAATACCTGTCTAAAAAAAAAATTATTGTAAAAAAATTTTACAATTTATGTTAGATTTATTCACAATTCAAAAAAAAAAATTTAAAAATTATAAAATTAAAAAAAAAATTGTATAATAAAAAAATTACTATAGATTTTACTAGTAAAACCTTTTACAATCTATGTTCATATTTAGAAAAGAACAAAAAAAATCAATACTTACCTTAAACCCTTGCTTTTTCCCACAAAATTTCACCTTAGGGTTTAACTTCCTCTAACACTTCACAATTAGGGTTTTTTAATTAAGGAATTTCAGATTTAATGTGTTTTTGTACTTACTATATATAGGGAATTTGACATATAAAGTAGGGGAATCACTTATTGAATTAGATCCAAACCCTTTCGGCCCTCTCTGTTTTTTTTAAAACGAAAATGTGTTCTGTGGTGCGCCCCATGTAATATAACACACCAGTGATACATGAGAAATACAACACACTAGTATAGTATAACACCTTTTATTCTATCTAGTTTGTTCATAGTTGCTCTCGGTGTAATATAACTCACCACCATGCCTCTTTCAGATAGAATCATTAAATCATTGCAGTGTGTTTTTCCTTACAAATCGCACCGTCATAATTTGAAATTACTTTTAAAAATTATTTTTCCATGATGGTGTTGAAAAATTAAGTGTCTTGTGTGTTTAATGTTATAAAAGCACTGATGCGTTGATTGAAATAAATGCACCAGTAACCAGAGCTTTTTTTGGCTGAAAATTATTTGATTTATTTGTAAAATATATTTAATGGCTTTTGTATTGAATGGTATAGGTTGTATATTGATAAAAAAATTCTCAAAAGGTCTCATGTAACAAAAATACTGATCGACATAATGATAGCGCACCAAAAAAAGCAGAGAATGCAAGTTCTTTGTAAATTCTTTACTAAAATTAATATGTTTGATCTATATGTAAGTTTAACTAATATGTATTGGTTGGTGTGTGTCATGCAGAGCCACAAAATAAACAAGGGCGATAATATTATTTCTAATCCTATTGTAGAAGAGCGTAAAATCCTAATATAAAATTGAAAGATGATAAATAAGGTGAGTGAATAAATCCTATTCAATATCAGTTTTTTTTTTTAATATACTTAAGAGTATTAGATAAAATTCTTCAAAAAATCTATTAATTCATATATGTTTAAGGTTCTGCAGGGAGCAACAATGAAGGAAAAGATCAATGTCGTTCTAAGAAAATAAAAATTATAGAACATGTAAATGAAAATGAATCGGTATGTAGCTCATCTGGAGTGGTGCTAAAGGTTAATTAAAGGGCGAATTTATTTTTACAGAACTATGAGGGATCTAGTGGATCGAATGTATAGGCGTACTTTCCACTTACAATACAAAAATCAATCCAATGATTCTAAGAACCAAATTATATCTAAATTATAAGAAGCGTTTCTAGAGCAATGGTCAATGAGACATGTCAGACTTGCAATAACAAAAACATGCAACAACAATAAAGAATCATTCAAAAGGTAATATTCCTAATTATCTTTATATTACTACAAACCAATTTCAATAATATTGATTTTGTTATTTTTAGTTTTCACATATCATTATAAAAATAGTTTATTACTTTTTTCCAAGAAGATTATGAAACTCTGAAATGATCAACGCGCTAATATGTGAAACATGCTAGTAGGAATGTCTAAAAAATGTATAAGGATAAGGTCAAAGAAATGTACATAATTGCATCAGAGGAGGAGCCATATCAACAAAAATGTGCTTCAAATGTATGTAATCATGATTGACTTTATAAATATAAAAAATGAGTTAGCATTAAATATTAATTTTCGAATATTTTCTTGCAAAAAATAAAACAATACATAACTCATTCATCACATAAAACAAGATGACAAGGAAGAAGAGAATTGATTTCAATGCTTGTGAGTAATTTTTAATATTTCCTTATAACAACTAAAGGTTTCATTTTTGTATATTTTAAGTTGTTTTACAACAACCATCCTTGAATGTCTTCAAGTAGGTGTTAACATACAAAAAAGAGCCATCAAAAGAATTCATTGGCATTGAGTTAAATAAGGGTTGTGAGTATATGTTGGCATATCAAAAATTAGTTGTGGAATTTGTAACTATGTATGTTGTTTTACATCTCTGAGTTTATAATCAATATAACAAAAAAATCCTTTATATTAAATCTATGATTTATAATGGGGTTTAAAAGATGCAGGAAACAAATTATGGAACTATGCCAACAAAATACTTATTGCAACAATAAATTAGACTTGGTTTTGAAACCATGTGCACAGTTTATGGGTCACTTCCCGCTATGGTACATTGTTATTCTATTTATATTGATGTATGTTATGTATTTAAATTTTCACTATTCTCACCATTCTCACCATTGTAGATACACTCATTACACTTTATCTTTATGTTTCCAGATGGAACAAGATAAAGAAGACAAAAATAATCGATGCAATCAACAAAAAATTCCTCCAAATAACCCAAGTCATGGAAGTAGCTCGAGTACTGACAATAGTTACGATGAAGAATGATTACCTATTTGGATACCAATGCAACCTATTGTATTTTTTGAAATAATTATCTGTGAAAATCAGATATATTTTTTTTTAATATAATAGACATAGTGTCCCAGTTGAATGACAAGGGGTTACCAATAACAATCCCATTTTATATGAAAAAATCCTCTTATTGATATATAATAAAATACATTTTAATTTATTCTCTTGTGTTATCTAAATTCAATCTGAAATGTTACACCACTAATTAAATATATGGATTGTTAAATATTATAATGAAGAGGTGTGAAATGTGATAATATAACAAATTAATCCAAACATAATATACAAATGCACTATTAAAATTTTAATTTATATGAATATTTTTATAAGATATATGTATAGTTTTTGATAAATAACAGATTTAAAAATTTACAATAATTTCACTGTCACAACTTGATGTTTCCAAAAAAGAGAAAATCTCATTCAAAAATTTGGTGCGTCTATAACATAAAAACACACTTGTGCATTATTTTATATAAAAGCACTGTGACAACATATTTTTTCATGTCTGGTTCCTTTTTCAAAATCAAAAGGACTGGGGATTTTATTTCTTCAAGCATCGATATTGTTTGAGATTAATGCCCTGGTGCATTGTAATTCTTAATGCACTAGTGTTTTCATAGAACTGACAACCCGATGCTACAAAATATTATTTCCATCCTGGTGGATTATGAAAACTAATAGCACTGATACTTTTGTATAATTAACACAACGGGGCTTTCGTACAACCAATATGCATTGGTGCTACAAGTTTTAAAAAAATTGGTAAAACAATTATTTTTTGCATGCTCCGGTGTTGTTCCTTACAAGAACGCCCCTGGAATTTTTTATATATCAACATCGGTGCATTATATATTACGCACCAATGTTCTTTGCATTCAACACCTCAATGCATTTGGTTATGTGTGTCGCTCGGTGCTTTGATATATGCAACGCCTCAATGCTACTTGTTCCATGAAGTGCACTAGAAAAAAATATTTTTTCAGTTGCGATAAAATTTCATTAAAACCTCCGCTATCACAAACAAATGTTTTAGCAGATGTTTTTTTGCCAAAATTTTCCATTTTTATAACACTAAAAACCTTTGTTATAACCTTATCTAGAAGGCCTTTTCCTTGTAGTGCAAATCACTTTTAAACCTTATTGATGTGCTTATCTAAAAAAATCGCACCGATTCATTTAAATCATAATAGCATTGGGGAATTCAAATAATACCCACACCAGTTTCCGACATTCCAAAAAATATAAAATATTTTATCATATTAGTGCTCTTGTACAAAAACGACCGATTAATTTAAATAAAAACAACATCAATACGCACATGTCTCCAGAATTTAGAAAATAAAAATGATTTCGACCATCTCAGTGATCTTATAACAATTACAACATCGATGTGTTTAAATACAAACCATATTGTTGCATTAAAAAAATCAATCGCACTGTTTTAGAATTTCAAAAAAAAAAAAAAAAAAATTTGTATCATGTTAATGCCTTGAAAAAATTTGGTTCCTTGGTAATGTCGGTGCACTTTTCTTATAAATGTACTAGTTCTTTTTACTCTCAAATGCATCGATGTTTAGATAAAGTGAAAAAAAAACGTTATTTTTTTCATTTTTTAAAATTAAAAAAACTAACGGAAACTAATTTTTCGAAATCTAATTTCATAAAGCTTTTTACATAGTAAAAATTTATTCAGTATTTCATTATTTTTCGAAAAAAAATTCAAGGGAGTGATTTGTGAGAGAGACATACCAATAGCATTGTGCAAAAACATAATACTTTGGAATAGTAGAATATCTAGAATATCGGAAGTTGAAAAGTATGGTGATTCACTCAAAACTCTGCATAGTAAATTTTTAAATTTGATTCTTTATTTTACTAATATTTTTTTTTTACAATTTCTATTAGGGTTTAATTAAAAGTGAGATCATTTTCAAGAGAGACATACTGGGATCACTATGGAGCAGCAAAATATTTTAGAACTGCATGAAGATAAAAAATTGAAAAGTATGGTGATTCACTCAAAACCCTGGATAACAACAAAATTAAATTTTACTATTGATTTTACGGTTAAATGTTTTTACAATTTTTGTTAGATTTATTCAAAATTCAGAAAAAATCAAATAAAAACCCTGTATAATAAAAAATTTACTATTGATTTTACAAGTAAACAATTTTACGATCTTTGTTCCTATTTAAATTTAATTAAAATTTAGAAAAAATAATAATAATAATAATAATACTTAACTTAAACACTTGCTTCTTCTTGCTCATGTGACTGCAAATTTTCACCTTAGGGTTTAACTCCCTCTACCATTTCACAATTAGGTTTTTCAATTTAGTTATTTTAGATTTAATGAGTTGGTGTACTTACTATATATAGGATGCTTGACATGTAAAGTAGGGGGTTCACATATTGAATTAGATCAAAACCTTGTCTAGCCTGTCTTTTTTTTTAAATGATATATGTTCCACGGTGTACCATGTGTAATATAACGCACTGGTGCGCCTTGTGTAATACCTCGCATCGATATATTTTAAGACTGTTAATTATGACAAGTCTATTCATCATTGCTCCCAATGTAATATAATGCACTGTAAGTCATTGTTTTGCGTTTATCATTACAAATTGCACCAGCATAGTTTAAAATTAATTTAAAAATTAAAATTTCACTGACTATTTCAAACAATTAAATTCCTCATGTGTTTAATGGAATAAACGCACCAGTGCTCTTATTCAAATAAATGGACTCCTTACCAAAGCTCCTTTTGGCTAAAAATTATTTGATTTCTATATAAAATATATTTAATGGCTTCTATATTGAACGGTACAACTTTTATATTGATAGAGAATGTCTATGAAGGCGTTAAGTAATAAAAATACTGATCGACACAATGATAACACATTGAAAAATGAAGATAATGAAATTTCTTTGTAAATTCTTTTACAAAATTGATATTTTTGAACTATATGAAGTTTAACTAATATGTATTGGTTAGTGTGTGTCATGCAGAGCCACAAAATGAAGAAGGCCGATAAGATTATTTCAAATCTAAGTGCATTAGAGTATAAAATAATGATAGAAAATTTGTAGAAGGATGAATCAAGTGAATGAAAAAATACTATTCATTATGAGTTTTTTTTTTGAATTTTCATTAATAATATACTTAAGAATATTAGACAACATGTTTCAAACAATATGTTAATTTATATATGTTTAATGTTCTACAGGGAGAAACGATGAAGGAAAAGATCGATGTAGTTCTAAGAAAATAAAAATTATAGAACATATAAATGATGATGAATTGGTCCTTAGCTCATCTAGAGTGGTGCTGGAGGTTAATGAAAGGAGAATTTTTTATTTTTTTTTAACTATGAGGGATCTAGTGGAGAAAACGCATAGACGTACTTTCCACTTACAATACGAAAATAAATCTAATGATTTTAAGAACAAAATTATATCTAAACTAAAAGAAGTGTTTCTAGAGCAATGGTAAATGAGACATGTCAAACTTGCTAAAAGAAAAAAAAAACATACATCAATAAAAAATAATAATTCAACATGTAATATTCCAAATTAAATTTATTTTCTAGAATTATATGTAACCATTCATTTATTAATATCAATTTTGTTATATTTAATTTTCATATATCAAAATAAAAATAGTTTATTATTTTTTTTACGAAGATTATGAAATCCCAAATGATCAATGAGTTGATTTACGAAACATGCCACTAACAATGTCCAAAAAAGTGTACAAAGATATGGTTAAAGAAATTGACATAATTTCATCACAGGATGAGCCATCTCAACAAAAACGTGCTTCAAATGTATGTAATCATGACTGACTTTGTAGATATAAAAAATTATTTTAGCATTAAATATTAATTTTCAAGTATTTTCTTGCAGAAAATAAAACGCAATGGAACTCATTCAACACATAAAACAAGACTAAAAGGAATAAAAGGGTTGATATCAAAGTTTGTGAGTAATTGTTAATATTTCTTTATAACAACTCAAGGTTTCATTTTCGTATATTTTAAATTTTTTTATAGCAACCATCCTTGAATGTATTCAAATAGGTGCTAACATATAAATAATATCCATTAAAAGAATTCATTGACATTGGGTTAAGTATGGGTTGTGAGTATATCTTGGCATATCAAAAATTAATTGTGGAATTTCTAAGTATCTATGTTGTTTTACTTCTCTAATTTTATAATTATAGAAGAAAAAAATCCTTTATATTAAATTTGTGATTTATAATGGGGTTAAAACATGCAGGAAACAAAGTATGGAACTACGCCAACAAAAGAATTGTTGCAACAAAACATGATACTTGGTTTTGAAACCATGTGCATAGTTTATGAGTCACTTCTTGCTATGGTACATTGTTATTCAATTTACATTGATGTATATTATTTATTTCAATTTTCATTATTCTCAGCAATGTAGATACACTCATTACACTTTATATTTATTTTTGTAGATGGAAGAAGATCGAGAAGACGAAAACAATCGATGCAATCAACAAAACTTTCCTCCAAATAACCCAAGTCATGAAAGTAGCTCGAACACTAATAATGATTCTAGCAAAGAATGATGATCTATTAAATATCAATTCAACCTGTTCTATTTTTTGAAATAATTGTCTATGAAAACCAGACATTTTGTTTAAAGTAAAGGACAGAGTATCCCAATTGAAAGACAATGGGTTATCAATAACAATCTCATTTTGTATGACAAAGAGCCTCTTATTCATATAAAATAAAATACATTTTAAATTATTTTATTGTGTTATCCAATGTCATTGTGAGATGTTACACCACTGATTAAATATATGGATGACTAAATATTATAATGAAGAGACGTGAAATATGATAATATTATAAATTAATCCAAACATCATGTAAAAATGAAATAATAAAATTTTAATTTGTATGAATAATTTTATAATATAGATGTCGATTTTTCGATGAATAACTTATTTTAAAAACTGCAATGATTTCAGTGTCACAGGTTAATGTTTCCAAAAAATAGAAAATTTCATACAAAAAATCGGTGCATCCATAACATAAAAACACACCAATAAGTTATTTTATATAAAAACACCATGATGAAATATTTTCTGCATGACCAATTCCTTTTCAGAAAATGATAACACCAAGGCATTTATTTCTTTAAGCACCTGTATGGTTTGCAATTAATGCCCTGGTGCATTGTAATTCTTAACGCACTAGCGCTTTCATAGAACTAACACCCTGGTCCTAAAAAATATTATTTCTAGCCCCATTGTATTATTAAAATTAACATCATCAGTCCTTTTATATCCCTAATGCACTAGTGTGTTTATATAAACAATTGGCATCAGCACTGCGAGTTTAAACAAAAGCAGTGGGTCTGCAATTATTTTTTGCCCGCCCCGATGTCGTTTCTTAAAAGAATGCTCTAGGGCTTTTTTTGATACACAAGTATCGAGGTGATATACATTTTGGCCACCAATGTTCTTTGTATTCAAATCCTCGATATTTTAGTTATGTATGCAGCCTGGTGTTTTTATATATGTAGCGCATTGTTGCTACTTATTCCATGAAGCGCACTACAAAAAAAACATCTGCTATAACCTTCGGTTGCCCAAATTTTTCAGTTGTGATGAAGTTCCATTATAATATCTGGTAAAACATATGCTATCACAAATGGATGTTTTAGTGGATGTTTTTTTGACAATTTTTTCCAATTTTATAACACTAAAAACCTCCACTAGAAGGTATTTTCTTTGTATTCGATGCAGGGAAAGGTGAAGCAGTAGAGGAAGATTGTGGTCGGTTCAGTTAGGAAAAAGCAAGGGATGTATACCCAGTTCAAAAATGATGCTAAAGGTGGTTTTAATGGATCTGCAAACCCAAGCTCACAGGGACCACATGAATACGTATGCATTAATATGTAAATTTATGGGGATCTGGCCCAATGAGAAACTTATATGAACCTAGATTACTTTTGTCTCAAAGCCCAAAGGGGCGGTTGATCTTCAATTAAGGTCTAAATGATTCTTCGCAGTTGTATTTTCTAACCTTGAAGACAGGAATAGAATCTTTGAGGGAGGACCTTATTTTTTATTGTCGACAAGCTATATATGTGACCATGGAAAGAGAAATTTTCCCTAGAACAAGAAATATTTACCTCAATTCTAGTGTGGATCAGACTATATTTTCTACCCCTAGATTATTGGCTCCCAAAAAACCCTTGAAGCCACAAGGGACTCCCTAGGGTGTTTTCTTAAACTCTAAGAGGAAGCCCAACAGGGAAAATACAAAGTGTATGCCAAGATATGTGTGGAAATGGATATCTCAAGAGCCCTTCCAAAGGCTATAATGCTAGAATTCCAAGATGAGATCTAGACTCATGACATTGACTAAGAGCATATCTAGTTTCGATGTTGGAGATCCAATGAACATGGGAACCTATTCATAGAGTGACCTATTAATGTCAAGACAGAGAAAAAAAACCTTGTTTAGTAAGGGGTTTAGAAGGCTTCACAAAAGTTGGAGACATGGGGAAAGCAGGGAGGAAACAAAAGAAAAGAAGCTTTGGCAGAAATAAGGAATCTAAGAATATCTATGAAGTTATGGCCGAAAAATCACACCAGGAGGAAAAAAATATTCATCTTGAGAAAGAGGCCTTAGAAAAGGAACCAACAAAGAGAGCCCCCCCTGCAAATGGATAAAGCTTTAAAGCACCCTCTCAGCCCCTATAAAGGAAGGATATCTAATCCCACCTCGGCAGAAGGATGAATACTTGGACATGACACCAAGTGAGGCAGGAACATAAGACCCATATTTGAACGAAATAGTGGAGCACGAAGGACTAGATCTACCCCAACTATTAGAACACTGAAAATCAAAAGGGATGGATGCAATACCCAAGGACCAAATAAATCGAGTGTAATACGTGTTCCTTACCAGGGAAGACACCTGATTCAAGGGCACCAAATGAGTGTATGGAGAAGTGAAAGGCATGGGATTCAAATTAAAGGCCTAAAGTAGCTAGATCCTTGAGTAGATCTAGCAGAAAAGAGGAAGGAAAAAAAATAGTGATGCACTCCAGGAGTTTGGAGCTCTCCTAATAAACTAAGGTAATATTAAACCCTGGAACCCTAACTCCTTCCCCCCTCTTTTCCAATTATATTTCTAACATGGAATATAAGGGGTTTGAATAGCCTTGAAAGCAAAAAATCCTGAAATAAAAAATGAAAAAAGAAAACCCTCACATTCTCTTTATTCTATAGACTAGATGCACCGCAAATCACATGCAAATAAGTAGTGGGAAATTTTGGACTAAGTATGACTTTCTATATATAGAATATATAAATGTGGTAGGAGGAATTCTAACCCTATGGAACCCTCAACTGGTCCATGTTTTTTCCTCTGAAGCTACCCAGTGTGCCTTGTCTTTTACATTATGTTGGTTCCCAAAATCCAATTATTTTTACCAATGTGTACAATCCTCAACAAATTGATGAGAGGCATAATTTTATTCAGTCTTTAGAGGCCCTTTGCAAGATGTATCCAACCACATAATGGATCCTAGCTTGGGACTTAAATATGATTCTTTATCTTGAAGAAAAGAAGGGATGATCCAGGAAACTGGAAAGAGACTCTGAAGGATTCCAGAATATGATTTTTTGCATGAAGATGGTGTACTTAGAAACTAAAAATTGCATGTACACTAGACAAACAAAAGAGGGGGAAAACTGTTAGAAAATTAATCCTTGGGATTAGGTTAGTGTTATGGTGAGTGGTTATTAGAGTCCAAGAAGACCCGTAAATTGATTCAACGGTTTCTTACATGTATTTATATGTACATTGTGTACATCATTATTTGATAACAATTTTAATATAAAGTTGAATTTGGTTCCCAATTTTGTTATCTTACAGTGCTATTAGAGCACTAGTTCGAGAATATGAGCCATTAGGTTGGTGGTCATGGATGTCTACACTCCTGAGGGAGAATGGTGTCAGTTTGAATGTTGAAGGAGGAGTTGCAACTGTTGAGGGCCAAGAGAGTTTGGATTGAACTTCCATTCTCGATTTTGTGTGGAGAACCTTGGCTTGCAAAAAATGCATGAATCTTTGTTTCGAAAAAATTTCCCATTTGCTAGTTTTTATTACTTCTGTAAAATGATGGTAGTTGACAAGTAACCATCGTTTTGTCACTGGAGCTACCAGCGGTGCAAGATTTATAATCAGGTAACATTTGGGCATCTAGAATCCTTTAAGTGCTCAAATTCTACTTTCTATTTATCTTTGTTTATTTATTTTTACTAAATAAATTGACGAAGCTCTTAGGCGTATATCTATTCAAAATAAAATTTAGAAAAAAAAAGAGAATTCTTACAAAAATGGGACTCAAACAAATTGAAAGGAATTTTCTTACAAAATTGGGACTCCACACAATCTGAGACTATATGTTGAGAAATTATTGTTGGAAGCCACAAAAGAAATATTTTGTATTCATGTTTATATTCATCATAAAAAAAAAAAAAAACTTATTTATTTAGTGGGATGTGTGCCATAATTAAAAAATAATAATCATGGATTAATAGTTGCAGGAAAGCCATCATGCATCACTAGCACAATCATAAAACAACATTACTTTGCAACCAAAATAATCACTTAAAATATATTTTCAGAAGCATCTTCTAAGCTTTGTTCTACAACAATTGACAGGTGAAAATATGCTTTTTCGGTGAAGAATTATGTTATGTTGATGGCGTCGAATGATGGCCATAGATCTGCAAGATGTCCCAAAAAATAGAAATTGCATTGGATAGTTGATGTTATTTACGGCTAAGCCATTGTTTTCTGTTCATATATGATTGGTTAAATATAATACCAAGAAGAGTCTGAGAGTGTGACTTCCTGTGAAAATATATAGGGTTATTGCGTTGTTGATCAATAGGTTACACTAGAAATTGCCTTGAGATTTTGGAAAAAATATCGATGCTCAACATACCATGTTTCTTTTACCTCTCACTCAAATTCCAATGCTCAACAATATGAGGTCTCGATCCGACCACCAAATTCACTAGGAGGCAGTGTTATCTTCGAAAAATAAGCATTGCAAATGTAAAACTTAGTTGTGACTTAATTGAAAGCAACAAGAACAAGTATCAATTCCTCAACATCTTTTTTTTGGTGTATCATAATTATAGATGTTATAAAGGGATTTTATTATTTCTATATGACTGAGCATGGGATAATAGATCTGGAATTATTTATGATTGGCAAGATCAGGATAAACAACAAGATAAATATTCTCTTGATGGGCCAAACCCTCACCGTGAATGAATATGGTAAATATTGGAGAGAAAACTTCATAAGTATCCTAATTTTCACGTAAAGAATCCTTATGTGGTTATCAAAATTTTGTGGTTATCGCTAAATTATTTTCAAATTGATTTGGTGGTAACCACACAACACACTTGAATTTTTTGGTTGCTTGGTATATGAAATAATCGACTATGTGAGATCATGTTTATGTCAAGTGAAGTTTAAATTATAAAATTTATGAGTATAAAATAAAGGAAAAAAAATACATTGTGGTTAGAAGAGCTCATTGGGTATGTTGAAGATCATAAGGTCACAGGTTCAAATCCTTGACAAGATAATTTTTAAAGAGATTTTTATGATTTTTACCAGTAAATTTGTTAAAGTTGAATTCAAAAAGTCAAAGTCTGAATTGAATATTCGAAGTTAAATTTATGGTTTCAAAGTTTAATTAAAAGTGTATCATCAATTTTTTATATGGGTGTATGATCGGTTGAACCTGACACCCAATTAAATCGTTGTAAATTTGTTTGTATTGGGTGCATTTTCGGTGGTAGTTGGCACCTTTTTCAAAGTTGATTGCAATTTTTTCTTTGATAGGAAGTTGGATAAAATGGCTAGACTCAATGATTTGATACAATTATTAGGAAATATAAGGCTATCTACTATTCATAACAGTTTCCAAGTCAACAAGGACACACTCTTTGAAATCCAAACATGTTTGCAAAATTCTCAAATAAAAATTAAGTTTTTGGAGCTAAAGTCGCAATTACCAAGAGACGAACTTCAAAATAAATTTTTTTATTCTGAATTGGTGTTTGTTGATAAAAAAACTTGGTTTGAGCCTAATTATAATCTATAGTGAGGGATGGATAAAACCATTTCAAGAAAAAAATTGGATGTAGCCGAAAGTCTTGATGTAAATCTTGTCATTCCCGAAAACTTTATAAGACCATAGGAACAAATTACGCATAAAGAACATATAAATGGTTTGGGATATAACAAGGATGTCCTGGATGTATCTTTTAATCTTCCTGATTTTTCTAAACCTATAAAATTGTGTAGTGATGGATTTCTAGATGGTTTTGTTCCAGAAAAAATTGATCGATGTCAACAGTGTAATAGAGTTGGACATGTGAAAGAGAAATTTTTTGATCTTCACCCATGTGAGCATTGTGGAAAGCACAATCACCATTCAAATAGATGTTCTAGAAAGAAGACTACTACAAGAGATAAACTAAACTTCAGATTTATTTCATCTTGGGATTGGATGAAAATAGCCAAGAATATTTACAAGTCATACAACAGGATATGTTCGAGAGTGTTGACCAGCTTTGCAGTGATGAATAATACTTAATATTCTCGCCTCACATCCAACAATGGGGAAATTTTTGATGGTCTATTATGGGTTTGAAGATTTGTCAAACGAGCTTGAGTTAGATATCCACAAGTGAACCCGAGCCACAACCTATACCAGTTAGAGCCAGAGTTGTAGCCGGAGAGAATTCAGTTTTTTTTGAATGAGTTTTTTGTGAATAACCACTTGTAGATTCAAAAATTTTCAAGGAACTACATTGATGGTTTCAGAGTTGAATTTTTTGATTGATCTGAGAATTTATATGAAGGTTCCAAATGTGGGTATTGTTTGTGGTTTTCTCTTAAAAACCACCATATTCAGTTTGGGGTTATCCTTGAAAACTATTTCCGAGAGACATTCAGCTCTTGGCTGAGACGCATTTTTTTCATTTTGAGCTCTCATTCTTAGACTTTGATACATCCCTTCAGATTAAGGGGTGAATTTTATACACCTTATCCTCAATATTAGGTTTGTATTATGATGAGTAGTTATTAGAGTCCAAGAAGACTGGGAAACTAATTCAATGGTTTCTTGTATGTACTTATATGTACATTGTGTACATCATTTTTTAGATCGATTTTAATATACAGTTGAATTTCGTTTCCAATTTTGTTGTCTTACAAAAAAACATGGTCGCATCTAGGCTGGACTAATCCTTAGTTTTGGAGAAGTGATCCTGAAATGTATTGCCTTATATACCAACATCCTTAATCATTAGTGGCTCAAATCATTGGTCACTAACTCTGGTTGCCCAGATTACAGGCACTCCAAAAAAATTGACCCTTCATATTTGAGGGTTTATGGTTGGACCACCCCAATGTTGTAGACAAGGTGAAGAAATGGTGGAAGGAGGAAGGTTTCATGAGAGGTTCTAAGATGATTAGGTTACAAAAGAAACTGAAACAAGTTAGAGAGTGGTTTTAATTGTGGATAAAACACAATTTTGGCAATATGTTCCAAGCCAAAAAATATAGAGTAAAAAACAAAAGCACTTCAAATATCTACAGTGGATGAAGGTTTCACAAAGGAGAAGAAAAAACATGAGTACTTCCTTCAATGAGAATGAGAATAAATATGTAGACAATAAGAGAAATCATGGAGACAAAAATCAAGGCTATGGTGGCTTCAAGATGGTGAGAAGAACACTAAATTATTTCATCGCACCACGATTTCCCACAGAAATCATAACAAGATTTTGAAATAGAAAGAAAAATATGGGAACATGCTCCATTCCCATCAGGATATTGAGAAAATAAGGTCCAACACCTCCAGGACATTACAATAGAACTGTCAGGAGACATATTAGAGGCCATAAGGAAAATCTTGAAGAATATCCCAAAATTAATCATTAGGGAGTAGAATGACAACCTCAACAAGCCAATATTGATAGAGGAATTGGAACAGGCAATGAGATACATTCCCAATGGCAAGGTGCCTAGCCCTGATGGCCTTACAATCTTTTCAAATCATATTATGAAATTGTGGGCCGAGAAATTTTTAAAGTTATATAATATTCTCTCTCATCAACAACGGTCATAAAATATCTGGATGCTACTCACATAACACTGATCCCAAAATAAAAAGAGTCCAACACTCCTATAGATTGCGTCATATTTCTATCTACAACATAATCTATAAAATTATATCAAAAGTTGATTCTAATCGTTTAAAACCTCTACTACCAATTCTAGTCTCAGAATAATAGGAAATTTTTTAGAAGGGAGGAAGATTCTTGAAAATATAATCCATGCCCATTAAATTCTCCATTCCCTCAAAGCCCAGAAAAAATTTGTAATATTAATGCGACTGTACATTGCTAAAGCGTATGACAAGTTAATATAGGATTATTTGGAGACCTATTTAAGATTGAGGTTTTTGACACCATTTGATTCAATGGACAATGTCTCTAGTCACCTCTAATATCTTCTCAATCATGGTCAATGGGGCTCTAGTGCAAACCTTCTCTCCCTCAAGGGACCTAAGGTAGGGAGATTTTTTATCGCCCTTTCTATTTTTCTTGGTAATGGACAGAATCAGAAGACCCAAAGCAGCGACTACCGCAAGGGAGATTAAAGGATTACAACCTTACTTTGAGTGAAAAAGGACATCCCACCAACAATTTTTGGATGACACAATGCTTCATGGAATTCCTACTGTCAAGAAGTCCATATCCTACAAGAAAATCCTAGAGGGTTTCCTAGTAGCTATGGGAATTGAGTTCAATCAATCCAATTCAATGGATTTATTTTTCAATACTCACATTTTTGTGCAGAGAAACCTCACCTTCATTTTAGGTTTTCAAATGAAAACCCCTCCATCCAAGCACCTTGGAGTTCCCTTAATAGATAAAGCAAGCAATAAATCAACCTGGGCAACTCTAATATCCAAATTAAAACCCTAGGTCAGCAGGTGGAATTCCCAAGCCCTAAATCTAGCAGGCAGGTTGGTGCTGACCAAAGTAGTCCTATAGGTAATCCTTATGTTTTTTTTCAATGCTACCATATCCCAAAGGAATTCTCAACAAAATCATATAAATACAATGAAAGTTCCTATGGTAGGGGGTTGAGGAAAACAACAAATGGCTCTTGTGGGTTGGGAAAAAAGTGCAAACCGAAGTCCGGGGGAGGGTCAAGTCTCTAAGACCATGAAAAATGAATGTTGTCTGTGGAGAAAAATTGTGGTGGAGATGGATCAAGGATGTTAACCTCTCCTAGGCATCATTTTGGAAAGAAAAGTATGCTCCACAATGGCACCCCCAAGCATTGATCATATTTAATGACATGGCGACATGATTTGGCTCAGGGAACCTACCATGGAAAAATCGTGGGTTAATATCAGACCATTGTTTTTAGGAGATAAGGAATGAAAAAACAACATTATTTTTGGAGGATGCATGGGAAAAGGAACCTAAATTAGTTGGGCCAACAAGAATAACCTTCCAGGAGATGTTGCAAACAGAAGGAAAAAATGAGGTTCACCAGTCGGGGAGGCGCCCATAAAAAATGGAGAAAGTGGTCCACCCTAAATCACAATGAGAAATAACTATTGGCCTAGATTTTCCAAGTCCTGGACGAAGAACTCTATAAAATAAAGATACTTTATTCATAGGATGAGGACCAACTAATATGGGGAAGGTAGGAAGGTGGACAATTTACCCTAAAGGAGGCATGTCGATATCTAATAAAGTACCAACATGATATAGCACCACCAGAGTGGAACAAGCTTTCATCAACCCCTTATGGCAAAAAAAAGAACTTTTCATCTGGTTGGTTATGCACATAAAGATTCTCACTTGGGAAAGCCTATATCGTTGGGGATTTTCTGGTCCTTCACGTTGCAACCTTTGTCAAAATTAGGAAGAAACTATCAACCACTTCCTTAATAACTGTGAGTACACAACTACATTGTTGAACTGGGTCTCTCAGGTTTTTCTCCAAACAAATAGACAAAATTATAATATTCAACAAACATTAAGCAAATGGAGAGGAGAAATATTAAAAAATGAGGTGGTCAACCTTTCCTAGAGTTTAAGCCATGTATTTGTGATTTGGGCAGTGTATAAGGAATGAAACTTTCAAATATTTCAAGACAAAAGATTCTCGGCCTCGACCCTAATTTCCCAAATCTTGCAACAATTACAGGAAACAATCCTTATCGGCCTGACAAAACTAGGAGATAACAATCCTACAAACCAAGAGAATAGAATTCTCGAAACATTAGATCTAAAAGGAATACAAGCCCCTCTCCATATAAGGAACATGCCACAAATTCATGATGCTATAATGACATGGTCACCTCTAGCTTCGGGGTTTCTGAAGTTTAATTTTGATGGGGCCTCGAGGGTCAACCTATGTTGAGCCGGAGTAGGACAGGAAATTTAAGACAGTGCTGGTAAGATCCTTAGACTCTATTACACTCATCTGGGTATGGAGACTAATAGTGCAATATATTTCTATTCCCTAGAACAAGAGCTAGAGGTTTTGGTCAAGACCAATACCCACCATTAGACAATTGAGGGGGGACTCAACGTTGGTAATCATGACGACAAATATCCTATAGTGTGGTACTAACATAGGGAAGGTTATGAAGCACTAGTGAATGATCCATATCACTCAGTGAATTCATGGACACTTAGCTAGCATGTGAACCGTCGAGTTTAATCTAGTTCCTAGAAAAATCAACGAGCTGCCAAATAGGTTGGTGAATGTGGGGGATAGAGAGATGGTTGTGATGGGTGAATATGGATGGGGGGGATTTCAAGAAGGAAATTTAAAGGATGATTGTGTTCGCCTAGATGAGTTGGACATGCAGGAGATCAATCAACATTAGACTCAGATTAGAGTAGACATGACATGCCCCAGCGAGGGCTAAACACCAAGAAGTGATAAATGATCATTAGAAACCGTAAAACATAGCCGACACATAATCAAAACAAGGGAATATTGTTACAACAAGGTGGCGTCAAAATTCTCCAAAGGCAAGGTGCATGGAGGATCATGGTAGGTAATGCGGTGAAAAAGGGAGGTACAACTTGTTAGTGTCAGTATTTGCATACTGCCATCAATGATCAAAAATCCTCTTTTCATATCAATTTAGGAGACCCACTCAGAATTTTTTAATCACTCCATTAGGTCATGCAAAAAATTCACTCACTGATGGTATCTCTAGTCATAAAACTTCACTCTCCCTCAAAAATTTATATTTTATGGCTCACCTTCATGTCTTGCTAGGCATACTTTAGTCATTGAGAGTCTATTTCATCATGTCATTATGTCAGTAAAAGTCACCATCGAGTCTGGTCATTCAAGGTCTCATTAGGTCACTAGGTTTCATTTTCCAAGGTTCAATAAAACACCATTTCATTTTCATAAGGTCAACAAAAGTATGAGAGTGATTGAAAAATATTCCTTTATAATCTTAAAATAACTTGTCAACATGTAAATATGATCTCCAAGGAATATTTCCAAAGTTCTAATTCTGCTTTCAAGTTATGATTTTTATTTTGCAATGTAATTTTATTCAAAAAACAGAGATGTAATTTATTTTTATTTTTATGTAATTTTATGTTCACTATATGTAATAAGTACTATTCCCAAGCTTCCAAATAAACTCCATAAACCAAACTAAACACCAAAAAAAAGCAATGAAAACAGTGCCAATCTCCAACTTCATCAACCTGCAAAGAAAAGTCAAAGTGTAAAGGGTATTTTCCAAAGCTTTCAAAAGGTGAAAGTGAAACATTATAAATTGTGTTTTAAATCAAAAAATCAATTTCACTCAAGTATAATATCTTTCATGACATCAAGAGAGACTTAATTTCTCTCCTCTATTTTCAAGCATCCTCAAGAAAAGCAGGGTTTTCAAGTTTTGAAGGCGAAATTAGCAAAATAGGGGAGGTGTTGTGTATTTGCTAAAGGGAGGGCATGTTTTCTTGTGGCATTATGTGCCTCTGTGTTGCGCTACGCGCCTACATTGTGTGTTGCACGCTTTCCAAAGAGAGGACACACCTACTTGTCGCGCTACGCGCCTGTTAATCTTCCTCAAAAATTGCCTGCAACACCTCCTAACTTCACAAAATGACACTCGAGACTTCAACAATGGTTCTTAAAAGCCTCCAACAAGAAAGTAAGTTACTTTTGCTTCATTCCTCTTCTCCATCAAATAATTTTGGATGTGTGAAGTTTGTTAAGGAAATTTGGTGTCTTCTTCAAAATTAAAACCCTAGTATTCCTCAAATACCCAATTACAGTTCAATTTCAGTCCCTAAACCTTCATAACCCTTCCCACATTGCAATATACCCTTTCCCAAATCCCTACATTAACATTCCCTTTCCCTAAGCCTTCATCTCCTTAAAACCCTAAACCCGAGGTACATTATTTTCCTAGGCTCCCAATTCCCTACACTTGTAATTAATCCCCTATTCCAAACCCCTCTATATCCCTACTCCCTTTCACAACCCTTAACTCATAAATCCATACCCCCATCTCTCTAAATTACCCTATCCCATTCCCTATTCCTAAAAATCAAATTCTACCATCATCACACCTCCCTAAGGTTTTGACACTAAGACGTCATGGCAGAAGAAGAAAACAGGCCATACAGTGAGGGAGAAGAAACATAGGGGAGGAGGCCACACAAAGGGGGAATAATACTCAGATTAGATCCAACAAATACCAGGGAACTCTTGGCATCTCCTATGGCTGTGATATGTTTCAAAAATGTTGGATGTTTTGAGTTCTGTGAGAAAATTCAGGAGGTCCAACACCATGCTATGTTGACCAGACTTTTTATTTCTAGTCTCCATGACAACCAAGTTACTCTAGCTAGTGTCACTTTCACTGTGTCAACTGCCATCATCTCAGCTGCCACCAGGATCCCAAATGTTGGGGAGAAATGGTTCAAATATAAATACTTGGAGGAGCATTACTATGATCCTTTCATCAAACCTAGGTACAAGAATGAGAGAAAGAGTATTTTTCCTTCCTCTTACCTCTTGGAGAGATATGATCCCATGATGAAGATCATCATGAAATACTTTTCATGTGAAGGTATATTTTCTAGATTGTGTGCCTGTCATGTCCAGTAACTTGTACACTTCACTAGGGTAAATATGCTCAACATACCCTACTACCTCTTCTAGAGAATTGATAAGATGGAATTTATTGTCCAGAAGAGAGAGTATGAACACCAAATGAACAATATTTTTCACCACTCACTCATCAAAATAATAGTCCTCTGTCACCTCAAACAATTGAGCATTCCATGGAGTTCATTCATAGTTGATGACATATTCACTGCAACACCTATTCAGCATGCCCAAAATGTTCCTTCATCTTCTCATCCTTCCATTTCCATTCCTCCATCTCATTCCACAGTACATTCATCATCTTCAAATCAATCTTCTTCACCTATTTCATCATCATAATCTCCATCCCACATTGAGACTGGGTCACCTATCATAACTGGGATCAATGAGCCTAAGAAGGCTAATGTGGCTGAGATAGAGCCATTGGAAAAAACATACCAGAGGGGTCATAGGCAGGGGTTTTATCCACAAATTGTAGAAGGGGCCCTGCCTTCTTCACCAACAAATCAGGTACAGAAGGGGAAACAAAATATGGTAGAGGAGGATGAACATGAGGCAGTCATTCATGATGAGGATGACCATCATGAGACAAAAGAAGAATTTGACCTTGTTGACCTAGATGAGCATGATGATGATGATATCACTAGTGTGGTCATCAAGGGGAAGGATGCCAAGATTAGAGAGCTTCAAACTAATCTTGACAGGTCCAAATTTGTCATAAACTTCCTTGAGCAGGAGAACTAGCAGTTGAAAACAAAGCATGTCATTGATGAGGTCAAATACATCACAACTCAAAGGGAGGCATAAAAAGCCAAGGTTTTTTTAGAAGAGACAGTTGAAAATCATGGTTTCTTAAAAAAACAAGAATAACAAGCACCAAGAGGCAGACCTAGAACTAGAGGGCTGAAAAGATCTCTAGTACTAGAAAGGAAAAAAGAGGTTGAGCTTGCTGATCAGCTAACCTTGAATGAATAACTTGCAATGGTAATCAATGAAAACCAGGAGCCATGACTTGATAAAGCTAACCAGAACTTGGAGAAGCTTTTGGAGAAGGCAAATAGAGACAATGACAGACTGAGGAGGAAGGTCAAACACTATGCCCAAAAAGAAAAAATTGCAAAGGCCAAGCTCAAAAGAGCCAATGCAAGAATTGAGGCTTTGACCATGAAAGAAGAGAAAATGAATTTGGATATACTTGCAGAGGCTTCAATCCAAGCCTAGGCACATCATCATCACTCACTTCACCAATTTTGAAATTTTTTGGATCTTTTTTGCAAATTTTGTCTTTTATTATGTTTTTGGGACAATCAAGTGACAGAGAAAGTGTCAAACGTTGCGCTCTTTTTTGAACCATATTTAGACCAAAAGGTCACCACCATTGGATTCAAAATGGTCAATTCATCTCAGAAAACCACTTTTCAAGCCCTGGTTTGAAAAACAAGCAAGTCAAAATGTAAAAAAACTAGCAAAAAATCATGTTTCTGCCTCATTTTTGGCCCTGGCACTGCTCGCTAAGCAGTCTTGGGAGGATTCAATTTTGACAGGGAAAATGAGCTTCATTTTGAAAACTGAAGGCATATCTAGAAAGTATACTTGATGGTATCTCCAATCAGCTATCTTGGAGCCAATTTGGAAACCTACACCTAGTCAAAAACAGCCTGCAATATGGAGGGCACGTTTACCAAAGAGAGGGCGTGCCTGGCAAAGAGAGGGCGCGTTTGACAATTTGCTAATATTTTTTAATTTTCATTGAAAATTTGACTTTTGTCTTGAAAATAATGATTTCATTAATTTAATTGAGCATGGTATACATAAATATTATATGGATAAGTTACCTAGGGGTAGATTCATGATGTAAATGTAATCATCAAAGTCAAATGAATCAGTTTCAATGTAATTAGGGAGGAATCACTTAGAGCTCCCTCAACTCCATCTTTCAGTTCATAAATTTATGGATCTTGTCCTCAACTCAGGAATTTGATGCCTAAGGATGAGAGAATGTATTTTTGATGTCTATATCTTCCCTTTATTCACTCTTAGCAAGGGTTGGAATTAGTTTGATGCTATTATATTGATCAAGTAATCAGTTTGGCCTAAACTTAATGAAGAGTTACAGCTATTTCTTTTGGATACCTGTGGTATGAATGTTTGGCATTGATTTTTCTCCTATTTCATTTGTATGAATTTTTTTTTAATCTGATAAACCATTTCATGTCTATTATATGATGATTTTCAAGTTGATAGGAAAAATACATGTCCTTTCATGCTCTCCTTTGGGAAATTTTTCATAATTTGTCCATTTTCTTTAGTTTAGGACAAATACATCTTCTATTCTCTTCCTAACTCCTCATCAGTCTAAAACCATCTCACAAAATCACCTTTAGGTGTTAAGCCTTCTACCTACCTTGCCCCATCGAATGGACTACAATTCCATCTCATTTTCCTTAACCTAGTCCCCTTGACCTAATCCTAATCCAACAAGCCCAACCCAATCAAAACAAAATAAACCCTTATGCATTTCATAACTAGCCTAAAACCTTTTCATCCAGCCCTATTGGTTGTGATTTTTGTGGAGAGAGCCCTCTCCAACTTGGTAGGGCTAGATACCAAGTTAAAAGTTTGGTTTGTGGTTACCTCCGTTGGGATCTCTTCTTCAGTCTTAGAGATCTGGCGGAGTGAAAACATATTGGCGATGTTGCTGAGGAACGAAAGATTTATTTTCTCTAGGTGTAAGATAATAAAATTTGGAATTTGATCCTTGGATGATAGGGTTGAATTTTAGAAAGGATGATTCGATAATTGCAATGCTAAGATTGTAGAGCTGGCTTCTAGAAGATATCCTAGAGAAAAACCCGACCTTGATCCTGTTGATCCGATTAATGATCCAGAGTTGAAGGCATAGATATCAAACTGCAGACATTCAATTAGGACCAGTTCCATTGGTAAGATTAGTTTCTCTACCTACTAAACTACTTTCTCTTGAAGATATATCGTATGATCTGAAGTTTTAATTGTCATTATTTAAATCCAAGTCTGAAACATCTTTATCTGACATAGTATTCAATCCTTTAAGATTATTTGAGGTCAATCCATTGTCTGAATTAGACCGTAGTCCTTTGAAATATTGGTTTTTCGAAGAGATTAAGCCTGAATATGACCTTGACATTAAAGATTCATTCCAATTCTACCATCAAAAGGAATTTTATGCCTCATCTCAACCTCAAACTCATTCAATTGTAATTTATTCATCGGCACCTTCAACCTCATCATTCATACCTACTACTTCAGTACCTACAACTTTTTTTCATTTACTTATTCATCCAATCCCTCCTGTTGTTAATCTAGTACTCCATCCAACAAGAATCATGGAAATATTTTCCCCACTCATCTTACCAACCCAATTGAATGACTTACCTCAGGGTTATGGCCAAAGATTCCCCTTGTTTGATGAAAAATCCACCAAATCTGCAAGACAACATATTGTTAAGGTCACTGACTTCATAGATTTGGAGGAAGTCGATGCTAACAATGCAAAAATGAGGATTATATCCCATATTTTCTCTAGAGATGTCAAATTTTGGTTTAGGTCTCTCACTGCTAATTCCATTACCACACCAAACCTTCTCATTGATTTGTTTATAGCCCAGTGGGAGGTAAATAAAAATCACTTACAGTTTCTTGCTGAGTATGAGAACATTAAAGTAAATCTTAATGAGTCAGTTCAATATTTCAATACTCGCTTTAATAGGATTTACAATGAAATTCTCGTTGAGATAAAGCCTCCTCCAGGCTTAGCTCTCATACGTTATCCAGATGCATTTGATGCTGACATGGCTTACTAATTAAGGGAAATAAATCCAGATAAACTGGAAGATATGAAAAATAACGCGATCAGCGTTGAAGCGAATCTTCTGATGAAGAGAGTTAGAGCTAGGAATGAAAGGAGAGTTACTATTAAAAATGAACCATCCACTTCATCTGCTGATGCTAATATGGATACATTGATAAGAAATATTGAACGGATGGTTGACAGGATTTCCATCGCGAAGAGACAGCCTGAGGTCAAAAATCCTAACTATAAAGGTCAGCAACAACCTCAGTTAAGGATTAAGTAAAGAGAACAACACGCTCCTGAACAACCACCATAGCAGCAACAAAAAATTAGGACACCCTTGCAGCAGAACTATACTCATGGAGAAGAAGAAGATGAAGACATAGTTGTTGAGGAAAAACTCCTTTTCAAATTTGATGATCTGCCTATGTTTTTTACCGAAGATGAGGAATAATTTGAAAAGAAATATCATCCTAAAGATTAAAAAAATATCTTTTCTAATGATCATGAATTAGAGACTGAATCAAATTATTACCAGTGGGGGTACTTGAATGCACTTAGTTCATAAAATAGGCAGATATCATTGAGGAGCAGAGATGTTCCGATTAATCCCATTCAAAAGAGAGCATCTCAGCAGAAAGACACTCAAACAAGGCAGAATCCTTCGAGCGATCATAGTAAGGGAAGAGAGCCTGTGATCACAAATCAAAATAATGAAAATCATCCATCCACAAGTTCAGCCAATAAGGAAAAGGAAAATTAGAAAAAACAAGTTCCATCAAAGGACCATGCTGGACAACGAGACATCGTCATTAAAGAGGTAAAAAAACCTATTCCCTTCAGTTTATATACAAAAATTTCAAATTTAAAAGTGCTTAACCCCTTAACCGAGCTTTTAAAGAACAACTAGTACAAATCCCATGTTTCCAAGATGCTTAAAGTAGATCCTTTGTCCGACATGGTAAATGTCAAAGATGATTAGCCCAAACTCATCTTTGGTCCTACTATTGATGGTCAATTAGAAGATAGTGAGGTTCCTCCTTTTTACTTGAGTCTAAGAATCCACCATTGCATTTTACATAATTCCATGTTATATTCTGGAGTCTCCCACAATCTGATGCAAAAATCCATAATGGAGAAGTTGGGCCTTCACATTACCTGTCCCTACCATGATTTATACTCCTTTGATTCAGGTAGAGTCTGTTGTATTGGTCTGATTAAAGATTTGGTAGTCTCCGTAGAGAAGATTCCAACAAATAATGTTCTAATGGATGTGGTGGTAGATGACATACCGCCACGCTTTAGAATTTTTCTATCAAGATCCTGGGGGGGGGATTACGAGGTACATTGCAATTATACTTTTCTTATGAAACTATCCCTATTTTCGGGCAATTGAGAAAATTGTATTATTAAAATAAGATGAAATTTATGATCACAAGCAAAGAAAAGCCCAATAATCATAGAATAAACATTGTACATATAGGTTTAGAGTCATTCATTTTTTTTAATGATGGTGGCTTAAATGATATAGATATCTAGTTCGTAGATGTAGAAGATGTTCCAAAGATCCATAATTGTATTAGAGAAGTGATAGCTAAAGAAAATATGAATCTGTCGAGATTAATAGAACAATTATCAAATGAAGCATTGAAAAATTCAGAACAACAATCAAAGGAAGTAGTGAAAGATTCAAGAAAGCCATTGGATAAAGTGGAAGAAAGTACAGAAAAGAATGAAGAAACAATTCAAAAAATTTAGCCAAAGTGGAAATCAGAGTTTCCTCATTTAGAGGATGAGAAGGATGAGAATGTTCTATGTTTCATGGAATTTGATGGTGCCCTGGGAAAGGTGGGGCAAGCATTGGAATATGGGTCTGCATCCCTTTTCATTAGCAGAATAAGGTCCCTACAAATGTAAGGTTGTGCTCTTATAAATTAGATTTTTATTTCACTAACAATGAAGCCGAGTATGAAGCACTGCTTACTGGCTTAAAGATCCTAAAGAAAATAGGGCAAGAAGGATTGCAGTGTATGGTGATTTAGAACCTGTGATCAAGCAAGTTAAAGTTGAATATCAAGCTAACCATCCTCGAATGAGACAATATAGGAATGTTGCACTTGATATTTTGAAAATTTTTCAAGAGTGTATACTTACAGTGGTGCCAAGATATCAAAATCTCATGGCAGATTCATTGGCTAAAGCTGCACGAAATTTCAAAATCCCCATCTTTTCAAACAAAAAATTTGATATTCATGTGAAGCACTGGCCCACTGTTCCTGATAACTTGCAATATTGACAAGTTTTCTGGGATGATAAGCAGATAAGAAACTTTCTTCAAGGTGAAGAATAATTTGAGAATTGTTCTATAGATCATATTTCTGGTAAAGATGACCAAGATATAGAAGCAGCTCAAATGGATATACTACAGCTGAAAGACAACAACATTTCAAAAGGTATCATACCTTTGGAAGAATCGTTTGAACAAGATGATGTAGCAAGGAAGCCTACATTTATGCCTACGGAAAAGGGTGTTGAAGATGTAAACATTGAGACAGCCGACAAACCAAAGATGGTGAAACTATCCAAGTCCTTATCTCCCGAGGTAAAGGCTGAATTATTAAATTAATTTATTAATTTTATAATGTTTTCGCATTGAAATATACATATTTAAAGGTGTATGAAAAGAAAATCATTCAACACACTATTCCAATCAAGTCCAATGAAAATCCCTTTCATCAAAAGTTGAGAAGGATAAATCCCAGATTGCTACCATAAATTTAAAAAGAGGTAAATTGACTTTTCAAGTTCGGTATCATTGTCCCAATCAAATTCTCTGATTGGACTTCAAATTTGATCCCAGTGAGAAAGAAGACTAGAGAAATCCGACTCTGCATAGATTTCAGAAACTTGAATAAAGTGTCCCTCAAGGACAACTATCCACTTTCAAAGATGGACCACATACTTCAAAGATTTGTTGGTTCTTCCCAGATGTCATTGTTGGATGGTTATTCAGGCTACAACCAAATTCTGGTGCATGAAGATGATCAGGACAAGACAAAATTTACTACACCTTGGGCACCTTCAGATATGCCAAAATTCCATTTGGTTTGAAAAATGTAGGGGCCACATTCCAGCAGGCCATGGACATAGCATTCGGCAATGAAAAAGAATTTTTCTTAGTTGTTTACTTAGATCATTTGACAATGTTTTCACATTTTGATGATGAACATTTTCACCATTTTATAATTGTTTTCGAGAGATGCAGGAAGTTTAGAATATCTCTCAACCCAAAGAAAATCCCTTTTGCTATGGAGGAAGGAAAACTCCTTGGTAACATCATCTCAAAGAATGGGATCCAGATTGATCCTTGTTGTGTTCAAGAAATTTAGCAAATTGATTTCCCTCGCAGCAAAAAGGAAGTACAGACATTCAACGGTAAGATTAATTTATTACATAGATTCATTCCTAATTTAGCGAAGCATCTTAGAGAATTGGCAAACATGTTGAAGAAATATTATGATGTGAAGTGGTCTGAAGATGCCCGGAAATCTTTCCATTTAGTTAAGTTTTCCTTGACTACTGCCTCGTTTTTTATAAGTCCTGATTATACTAGTGATTTCATAATATTCTCATTTTCTTCTGAGCACACTATGGCAGCAACCTTGATGCATAAAAGGGACAAAACAAATCTACCAATTGCATTTTTCAGTCGCAATATCATATATGCAACTCTTTGCTACAACATCATAGAGAAATAGAGTCTAGCTTTGGTTAAAGCGCTGAAAGATTTCAGAGTTTACATATTACATTCACACACTCTTGCCTATGTATCTAATGCAACTGTGAAAGAAGTTCTCATGCAGACAGACCCAGAAGGTAGGAGAGGAAGATGGATAGAAGCTTTACTGGAGTATGACCTTGACATCAAGCCCACCAAGCTAATCAAAGGTCAGGGCTTACCCAAGCTCATGGCTGAGTCAAATCTTCATGCCCTTGACATCAATTTGATTTCATCTTTTTCGGAAAATGAAGAAGAAGTGAATCTCATTTAGGTATCTGATATGTTTTTTCCATCTCCATGATATTTTGATATTGTTTATGTTTTGCAACACCTAAACCCTCATGTAGGCATGACTAAGATTCAAAGCAGATCATTGAAACTCAAAGCTTCAAAGTATTGCATACTAGATAGTGCACTTTACTGGAAAGATCTCGGAGGTGTGTTATTGAATTGTTTGGTCGAAGAAGAATCTAAGTGATGAATGACTTCCACAAAGGATATTGTGGGGGCCACCTATATTGGAAGACCACGACTAATAAAATATTGAAATCGGGATATTATTGGTTGACATTTTTTGTAGATGTTTACAAAGAAGTAATGAGTTGCCATGAATGCCAAGTTTTTCAGGGTAAGAGAAAGCTTCTCCCATTTCCTCTTCAACCTATTTCAATCCATGCACCATTTCAGTAGTGGGGCCTAGATTTCATAGGAAAAATTCACCCAGCATCATCTGCTCAACACAAGTGGATATTGACAGCCACAAATTACTTTACAAAGTGGATTGAAGCAATCATGACTAGGCAAGTAATCGATTTTTTCATCATTCAGTTTTTAGAAACTAATATTTTGTCTCGTTTTGGTTGTCCTACTAAGATTATCACAGATAACACAACAACATTCAAGTCCAAGAAGATGATTGAGTTTTGTGATAGATACAACATTAATTTGGGACACTCTACAACCTACTACCCACAAGGTAATGGATTGGCAAAGTCCTCTAATAAGTCAATGATCAGTATCATTAAGAATATGTTAGAGGAGAATAAAAATAATTGGCATAAGAAGCTGATTAATGTATTGTGGGCAAATCAGGTGAGTAATAAAAATTCTATTGGTATGTCTCCTTTTCAAGTTGTTTATGGTGTCGATATCATGTTTCCTTCATCATTAGTAGTACCAGTAATTAAATTGTTGCAAGAATTAGGGACTGAGGAAAATGACATATAGCGTCATATTAATCAAATGATGCACCTTCAGTAGACAAGGGATGAAGTATTTCAGAATAATTCAAAACTTCATGACAGGATAAAGAAGATTTATGATCAGAAAAATAAGGAAGACAACTTCAAAATAGGATATGTGGTACTCCACTGGGATTCCACAAATGAAGAGAAGGGTAAACATCGTAAATTTTAGAATTTATGGAAAGGGCCATATCAGATTTCAGCTTGTCGAGGACAAAATTCTTATTTACTTGAAGAGATGAATGGACATGAGTGTTTAGGAGGACTAGTTAATGGTAGGCTTTTGAAACACTATCTTTTCTGAAACAAATTTCTTGAACAGTTTTCCATTTCATCAAAAATATCAGTTACATTTTCTGCAAGTGTGAAGTAGAAAACTAGTAGAGTTCAGAGCCCAAAGTGAAATCCATGGAGCTTCACTGATTTTATGCCATTTTCAAGTTCAGTTTTCATTCAAGTAAGTCAGCATTGAGTCAAGTTTCAGTCATTTGAGTTTTCATTGAGTTAGTATATATTTCCAAGTTATTAATTTTCAGTCAAGTTTTTCAGTTTAATTTTTTGACTGTATTGGCCCAATGGGAGAGGCACTGATCTTCAAAATCCATAGTTCTATGGTTATTGACACCTATTTCATATCTATCATCCCCAATAAGGCCAATTTTAGTGTTAGTATTTGCATGCTTCCATCAGTGATCAAAAATCCTCATTTCATATCATTTTAGGAGTCCCACACGGAAATTTTTAATCATTCCATTAGGCCATGCAAAAAAATCACTCACTGATGGTAGCCCTAGTCATAAAACTTCACTCTCCTCAAAAATTCATATTTTTTGGCTCACCTTCATGTCTTCCTGAGCATACTTCAGTCATGAGAGTCTATTTCATCATGTCATTATGTTAGTCAAATTCACCATGGAGTCTGTTCATTCAAGGTCCCATTAGGTCACTAGGTTTCATTTCCCAAGGTTCAATAAAACACCATTTCATTTGCATAAGGTCACCAAAAGTATGAGAGTGATTGAATAATATTCCTTTATCATCTGAAAAGGACTTGTCAACAGTAAATATGAATACCATTGAATTTTCCAAGGAATATTCCCAAATTTCTAATTCTACATTCAAGTTATGATTTTTATTCTGCAATGTAATTTTATTCAAAAAATAGAGATGTAATTTATTTTTATTTTTATGTAATTTTATGTTCATTATATGTAATAAGTAATATTCCAAAGCTACCAATTCAAATCCATAAACCAAACTGAACACCAAAAAAAAGCAATGAAAATAGTGCCAAACCCCAGCATCATCAACCTACAAAGAAAATTCAAAGTGTAAAGGGTATTTTCCAAAGTTTTCAAAAGGTGAAAGTGAAACATTAGAAAGTGGGGTTTAAATAAATAACAAAAAATTTCACTCAAGTGTAAGATCCTTCATGACATCAAGAGAGACTTCATTTGTCTCCTCTACCATCAAGCATCCTCAAGCAAAGCAAGGTTTTCAAGTTTTGAAGGTGAAATTAGCAAAACAAAGGAGGTGTTGCGCGTTCGCTAAAGGGATGGTGTGCTTTCTTGTGGCAATGTTTTCCTGTGTGTTGTGCTGTGTGCCTGCGTTGTGCGTTGTGTGCCTACCAAAGAGAGGGCGCACATGCTTGTGGAGCTGCGCGCCTGCCAATCTTCCTCCAAAATTGCCTGCAACACCTCCTAACTTCAAAAAATCACCCTCCAAACTTCAACAGTGGTTCTTCAAAGCCTTAAACAAGCAACTAAGTTACTTTTGCTTCATTCCTCTTCTCCATCAAATAATTTTGGATGTCTGAAGTTTGTTAAGGAAATTTGGTGGCTTATTCAATATTAAAACCCTAGTATTCCTCAAATACCCAATTATAGTTCAATTTCAGTCCCTAAAATTTCATAACCTTTCCCACATTGCAATATAACCTTTCCCAAATTGCTACATTGACATTCCCTTTCCCTAAACCCTAAACCCTAGGTACATTATTTGCCTAGGCTCCCAATTCCCTACACTTATAATTAATCCCTTATTCCAAACCCCTCTACATCCCTACTCCCTGTCACATCCCTTAAATCATAAATCCCTATCCCCATATCCACCAATTACCCTATCCCATTCCCTATTCCTAAAAATCAAATTCTACCATCATCAAACCTCCCTAGGGTTTTGACACTAAGACATCATGGCATAAGAAGAAAACATACCATACAGTGAGGGAGAAGAAATAGAGGGGAGGAGGCCACACAAATGGGTAAAAATACTTATATTAGAGCCAACAAATACCAGGGAACTCTTGGCAAATCCTATGGTTGTGATATGTTTCAAACATGTTGGATGTTTTGAGTTCTATGAGAAAATTCAAAAGTTCCAACACCATGCTATGTTGACCATACTTTTCATTTCTAATCTCCATGAAAACCAAGTTACTCTAGCTAGTGTCACTTTCACTGTGTCAACTGCTATCATCTCATTTGCCACCGGGATCCCAAATGTTGGGGAGAAATGGTTCAAACAGAAAGACTTGGAGGAGCATTACTATGAGCCTTTCATCGAACCTAGGTACAAGAATGAGAGAAAGAGAATTTTTCCTTTCGCTTACCTCCTGGAGAGATATGCTCCCATGATGAAGATCATCATGAAATAATTTTCATGTGAAGGTATATTTTCTAGATTGTATGCTTATCACATCTGGTTACTTATGCACTTCACTAGGGTAAAGATGCTCAACATACCCTACTACTTCTTCTAGAGCATTGATAATATGGAATTTATTGTCTAGAAGAGAGATTATGAACACCAAATGAACAATATTTTTCACCACTCCCTCATCAAAATCATAGTCCTCCATCACCTTAAACAATTGAACATTCCATGGAGTTTATTCATAGTTGATGACATATTCACTGATCTACCTATTCAACATGCCCAAAATGTGCCTTCATCATCTCATCCTTCCGCTTCCATTCCTCCGTCTCATCCCACAGTACATTCATCATCTTCATATTAGTCTCCTTCACCTATTTCATCATCATAATCTCCATCCCACATTGAGGTTGGGTCAGCTAGCAGATTTGAGATTCATGAGCCTAAGTAGGTTAATGTGGCTGAGATTGAGCCATTGGAAAAAAAATACTAGAGGGGTCATAGGAAGGTGTTTTATCCACATATTGTGGAAGGGGCCCTGCTTTCTTCACTAGCAAAGCAAGTACAGAAGGGGAAAGAAAATATGGTATAGGAGGATGAACATGAGGCAATCATTCATGATGAGGATGACCTCCATGAGACAGAACAGGAACTTGACCTTATTGACCTATATGAGCATGGTGATGATGAGATCACTAGTGTAATCATCAAGGGGAAGGATGTCAAGATTAGAGAGCTCCAAACTAATCTTGACAGGTCTAAATTTGTCATAAACTTCCTTGAGCAAGAGAACTAGTAGTTGAAAAAAAAGCATGTCATTGATGAGGTCAAATACATCATAGCTTAAAAGGAGGCAGAAAAATCCAAGGTTTTATTAGAAGAGACACTTGAAAAGCACGGTTTTCTTGAAGAAAAATAAGAACAAGCACCAATAGGCAAACCTAGAAATAGAGGGCTAAAAAGAGCTCTAGCACTAGAAAGGAAAAAAGAGGTTGAGCTTATTGATTAGCTAACCTTGAATGAACAACTTTCAATGGTAATCAATGAAAACCGGGAGCCATGGCCTGATAGAGCTAACCATCACTTGGAGAAGCTTTTGGAGAAGGAAAACAAAGGCAATGGCATACTGAGGAGGAAGGTCAAACACTATGCCCAAAAAGACAAAATTGCAAAGGCCAAGCTCAAAAGAGCCAATGCAAAAATTGAGGCTTTGACCATGAAAGAAGAGAAAAGGAAGTTGGATATATTTGCAGAGGCTTCACTCCAAGCCTAGCTACATCATTAGTACTCACTTCACTACTTTTGAAAGGTTTTGGATTATTTTTGCAAAGTTTTTCTTTTATTATGTTTTTGGGACAGTCAAGTGACAAAGAAAGTGCCAAACACGCAATGCCCTTGGTGTTGAGCTTTTTTTTTAGCTATCTTTTTACCAAAATGCCACCATCATTGGACGAAAAATGGTCAATACATCTCAGAAAACAACTTTGCAAGCCTTTTTTTGCAAAACAAGAAGGTCAAAATTTCAAAAAAGTAGCAAAAAATCATGTTTTTGCCTCATTTTTTTGCCCTGGAGCTGTGCGCTGAGCAGTCTTGGGAGGATTGAGTTTTGACCAGGCAAATGAGCTTCATTTTGAAAACTGAAGGCATATCCAGAAAGTATACTGGAAGGGCTTTCCAAAAAGCTATCTTGGAGCCAATTTGGACACCTAAAACCCAGTCAAAAACAGCCTACAAGATGGAGGGCATGTTTACCAAAGAGAGGACGCACCTGGCAGAGAGAGGGCGCATTTGAAAGTTTGTTGATATTTTTGAATTTTCATTGAAAATTTGACTTTTGTCTTGAAAATCATGATTTCACTTATGTAATTGAGCATGGTAAATGTAAATTTGATATGTATAAGTTACCTAGGGGTAGATTCATGATGTAAATGTAATCATCCAAGTCAAATGAATCAGTTTCAATGTAATTAGCGAGGATTCACTTAGAGCTCCCTACACTCCAGCTTTCAATTCATAAATTTGTGGATCTCATCCTCAACGTAGGAATTCGACCCCTGAGGATGAGAGAATGTAGTTTTTATGTCTATATATTCCCTTTCTTCACTCTTAGCAAGGGTTGGAATTAGTTGGATGCTATTGTATTGATCAAGTAATCGTTTGGCCTGAAATTAGTGAAGAGTTGCAGCTATTTCTTTGGGATACCTGTGGTATGAATGTTTGGCGTTTTTTTTTCTCTTGTTTCATTTGTATGAGTGTTTTGTAAGCTCATAAACCATTTCATGTCTATTATACGATGATTTTCAAGTTGATAGGTAGAATACATGTCCTTTCATGCTCTGTTTTGGGAAAGTTTTCATAATTTGTCCATTTTCATCAATTTAGGAAGAATACATCTCCTATCATTCTTCCTAGATCCTCATCAGTCTAAAACCATCTCACAAAATCACCTTTAAGTGTTAAGCCTTCTACCTACCTTGCCCCATCGAATCAAATGCAATTCCATCTCATTTGCCCTAACCTAGTCCCCTTGACCTAATCCTCATCCAACAAGCCAAGCCCAATCAAAAAAAAACAAACCCTTCTGCATTTCATAGCTAAACCTAAAACCTTTTCATCCAACCCTCTTGGCTATGATTTTTGTGGAGAGAGCCCTCTCTGACTTGGTAGGGCTAGATACCAAGTTAAAAGGTTGGTCTGTGGTTACCTTTGTTGGGATCTCTTCTTTGGCCTTAGAGATTTTACGGAGTGATAACACAACCCCCAGTACGAATCCTCCTTCCCACACAGGTAATATAACATATTACTCGATATGGTTACGTATACAGTTAATTCCTATGTCAAATCTACAATGACGAAAATATACCAGCTACAGATGAATCAGGTAAGTGAGTAGGGCACATTTTTGAGTGTGTGTGAATTATCACACCTCGATCATGAAATAATGGTTCAAAGAGGAAACTTGCCAAGTAGTGGGAGCTCTAGGCTTTTGGAAAACTTAGCTATTGATCACCCAACTTGCCTATCATTTCTCCAAATAAAATGGTGGTTCCACGAGGTGAGGATAACTTGTTTGTTTTTGTGTAGGATCGTGATTTACAACATTATGGATCACAACATGAAATCTTATCATAGGGGAATGTTGCATAGAGGGAAAAAAAATCCACCCCTTGTAACCACACAAGGATGGAGACCACAACTTGGGAATATGCTCAAGAGTATGTGCATCTCATCCTAGTGAAAGGAAAGGAAATTCTGAAAGAAAAGGAGCAAGAAGTCAGGGAACATAGAGAAAAAAAATTCAAAGGGTCGCATTGCAGAAGAGGTGGATTGGGTGATATGGGGTGACCAAAACCCATAAAACCCTCTACCAAAATACAATGAACATAGTGTGGCACATGAAGATGCTCATTGGGAAATTCATCATAAAGAGAGGAACTCAAGGATCCTAGTCGAAGCAACTCAAAATTCTCCAGAAACGGGTGGAAAGGATAGAAACCCATCTACAAACGTTGGTGGATATTGAATGTCACTAGAAGGACTACATTGACATCATGACAAATATTTTTGATATTTTCTTGCACTATGTCCATTACTTGGACATCATTCCTGGAAACAATGAGGATAAACTAGCCAAAGTGTAACAAGTCTATGTTCTTAGCATGAAAGGGGAGACCTTGCACTAGGACAACGTCCAAGAGCCACCTAAACAAGCAGAAACCCCTTTCGGAAAATACCCTGAACAATAATATGGTTTTTAAATGCTTCTGATATGTTACTAGTGGTTGTATTTCAGTGTTTTTTATGTTCCTTTACTTATTTTTAGAATTGTTAGTAGCTTTGTAACTACTAGTGCCAAGTCATTGGGCTGACATAGGAGGGTTGTTATAGGTTATATGGAGGATTGGTGTCATATTCCTTTGTGTAAATTTTGTAAATGTTGGTCTAAAAAGAAAAATGTTATCAATGTCATGAACAAGATTATGATGATATTATGTCTATATTGTAGCAAGTATGGTTTCCAATCAGTTAGACTAGCTGAAAATGACTGTAATTTTGTTTTGAATGATGAATAGAACTCCCTCTACTTATTTACCAAAAAAAAAAAAAAAAAACTTCATTAATTCAAAAAACATAAATATGAAAAAAGAATAAATATGCCTATTTAAAAAAATATAATTATATATTTTGTAATATATGAAACTAAAATAAAAATAAATTAATAGAAATTATTAATGAATGAGAAAAAGTAAAAGAAAAATCCACTAAATAAGGCATAATTATAAAGGGGAAGAATATAAGTAAAAAATAAATTAATTAAAATTTGGATATCATCAAATATGAGAAAGATACCAAGAAACAATAAAAAATAATTATAATTAGTTCATGTCTATTTTTATGTGGTTTTAAATTGAATTATGAGATATAAAAATAATATTAAAAATATATAAAATATTAAAAAAAAAATGCATTTGCTAAGTGTCATAAAATTTCACAACATAATGCCATGTGGATATCTACCCACCATTTTTTATGCAAGAATGAGATGTGGATAGCTTCCCACCATAATTTAATCAAGTATTTGCATAAAAAATGATGAGAAACTATCCAAAATAAGAAGATTTATCACGTGTTGAAAAAAAATCGATGACGTCCAAGAAAGCAGAAAGAAATAGAGTGGCTAGATGCATGTTTTCTGCGAGTGTAAGCGAATATATCAAATCATGTGATTTTTTCTTCGTTGGAATCCATACATAAACCTTTCATACATGTGCTAAACTTAATTTAACATATTTTTTTCAATCGTTATCATCTGTGTATTTCTTTGAGAAGACATAAATGCTCCAATGAATCATTATGAAACTTGTAATTTTGTTTCCTTATATTTCTAGTAGTGAAGTGACACTATATATATATATATATATATATATATATATATATATATATATATATATATATATATATATATATATCATTAGCGGAGTTTCGAGTACTATTGTCTTAGCAACAACTGCTAAAGTTGTGCTGGATGCAAACAAGTGGGTTTTAGTTGTATACAACGTAAAATACTACATGGAGAAGGGGGATATCAAGGAGAATTGGTGTGTACATGTCTCTTCCATCGATTTCTCAGTGTTTATATGTTCCTTGTATGTAACTATGAGTCAATGTGCATAGGAAATCAAGAGATGATATAATATTAAATCTTTTTAAATGCATTAACTATGTAATATCAAGGACTCAAAATTATGGGTTATTAATAATGATTGAAACTTTTATTATGATTTAACAACATTGATTCTTTTCCAAAGTCAAGTTTATTTAACAATATTTCTTTTAAAATTTATTATTGAAAACCTACATGCTATTCTCCCTATCACCTAGGTCTATATCAATACTTTATGGGTACTAACAAATTTTCACACAAACACCCATTTAGTTGTAATTTGAAAATTTCCATTTGCAAAGTAATTTTAATTGGCTAATGTTGCCACATCATTCTTCACACCTACTCACACTATGTGCTCTCATCATGTCGCTTCATTACAACCAACATTATTTATTGTAGAACACAATGCATAATACCAAGTTAAACATATATTTATTATGTAATACGATGGACCATAAATATTAGATACTCAAAACCACCACTATTAACCTAAAAATCTTTACTCTTTCACCTAGTCAATTTTTTTGAATAAAAATGATTGCCACATTTCTTATTTGTTTTAATGTTTTCTACATGATCTTCATGTTTTTCCTATGTCATATTATAATAATTGCAATCATTCATGTTCTTATTATACCATATTATAATAATTGTAGTTATTCTCACCATTGATGTTGAGAATTTGTAAGGGAGTTCCTAATTACATTTATTTTCACCATATGTCTACTAGCTTCAAAGGAATTTAAAAATATGTTAAAAATATCACATAGTAAGATATTAATAACTATAAACTTTCTATATTTCTATAATTTTTATAAAATGCATTCATTTCTCTATTGATTTGGAGTTAATAAAATTTTAATTTTAAATACTAATTTCTTAAGTGTGTGTGTGTATGTGTGTGCGTAACTTCTGCCATCAATAACTTTAGTTGTCAAATACTTTTTGCATAAGAGAAAGGTACTAAGCAGAAACATTTCATATTAGACCTTTTAATTGTGTTAATTAAGGAGGGGATTTGTAGTGAAAGACAGAGCTATTAATTTCCAATGAAGTTGTATAGTTTCATTAGCCGAGTATTGATTATCACACATATAATTTTTATGAAGCCTTCTTAGTCCAATGCTTAGAACACTTGTTGTCCTTTGTTGACAATTCCTAGTTAGAGAATTGTGTCAAAGAATCTATGTGAAGGTTGTGCTTTGAAAATGGTTGGTTCAAGGATAAAAAAATTTGTTTAAGTAAATAAACCTTATTATTTTAAATACTAACCAAAATGTTGATTTTCAACAGTAACAACATAGAATCCTTTAAAGCTATTGATAGAAGGATGAAGGAGACATTATAAAATTTATATATCCAATATGAATATTTAATTATCTAATGAGAACAGAAAGAATGTAGAAGGATATTCTAAAGCTAAACATTAACGCATACAATAATTATATAGAAGACGACAATGAAATGCTACAAAGTAAATAAATCAAATAGACTGCTCATTTAGTTAGCTCAGTAAAGAACATAGCTTTGCAGTGGAATGTCAGGGAGGTTGATTCTCAACCTAGCCCTTCTTAATGATCTATACAACCACATATGTATGAAGAAAAAAATAATGAAACACTAGAAGCACTCACATGTGAAGCAATGTTGCTATGACCTGAAAACAAGACTCCTTGATTAACTTTGAAATATTCTAGTATTACAAAAATAAACAACTTTTAGGTCTAGGAATCAATAATTTCCCAATAAAAATATACATTATATATAGAGTATTTACAAAATATTATTTCTATTTCTTACAATGAAATTAATTTCTATTCAAAATAACAACTTGGATGTTATCAACAAAAACTTTGATCAATACAGAAAATCTTCAGCCTCATTATCTATACCCTTAATTTTTAGATTATGCTCCACAATATCTGAATTTGTTTTGATTATCTATTTAAATGTAGCCTAATCTTCGAGATATTGTTTTTTAATCGAGCATTAGGATATAATCTCATAGAACTTTTCCCATTCTTCTCTTATTGGATATGTTAAATTAACCATTTTTTTATATATTCCATCCACTTCAATGTATTTTTAAAAGGTTGGTTTGACTGTAAACAAATAATTGATCTCATAACAGAGAAATAAATCATCAAATAATTTTTCCAAAAGAATTTAACCACTTAAAACTCCTTTGACTCCAAAAAAATTTGACTTATCATGTGCAACTCTTTTAAGTAATATCTGATAATCTTCCTTAAACACAAGTTTTCCCTGTGAATTTATGAAGGAAGGTAAACCTCTTTCCTATAGAGAAGATAACCTCTTGTTAAATCTATTAACCTAAGCTTGTAAGAATTTACATTTTTCCTTCACTTGCACCATCAAATTCTTCTTATCCATAACTTTTTTGGTTTGTATAATTGAACGAGTTTTGTCAACAATACCCATTTTTCTAATTCATGCTTTGTTTTTTAATTCGAAAAAATTATAATTTTACCAGCCTGATTGGGTTTGTTTCCAAGTTCATTTATTATTTCATCAATTTCCCTTTCTATTCGTTCTAACAATTCCTCTTGCTCAATCATACTTTCAATTGGTTTCCAAACCTTAGACATTGCAGACATAATTTCCATCCATATCTTTTCTTTAGCTTGGATTAAGCACTGAGAACTATTGGCTTGAACCCAATTCCATTCCAATTGTTTTTTGTAACCTAGAATTATTTTTAAGTTCATCAACTAAGGAATTATTTGACTTAAGCTTTTCTTGCTGATATTTTTCTAGAGATTTCTTAGAGTTTCAATTTCCTTATTCTTTAATCTCAATGATGAAATGCTTCTTTTTTTTTAATTCATGTGTGGAGTCATTTCCTTCTGAACTTACTTGTAATGTAGAATGAATTGTACCTCCTACTTTCTCTATTTACTTTAGTTGTTATTCTACTTGGGATTCCAAGCTATGCATATGCTTATTTTTCTCAATCATTACTGATAGGAAAAATTCCTTTTCTTTCTCCATCTCTCCAATTTCTTGTGTTTGGGGATGCTCTGTAGCTAGCAACTTTAACCTCTTATGAAGATATTGAATGTCCTCATTTCTATTCTTTATGATTTCCTAGGGAACATTATCATCATTGGGATATACTCCTATTTTGATAACTATGTCCTATAAATATTTAATCCTAGTATCCTTAGCAAAAGAGGACATTCTCTCTGTCTTTAGGTCAAAAAAAAAATTATTTAAATTATTTTGCAAATTTGACAAGTTACTTGTTGAATTGGTCAAAGTATAATAAATGACGTCCTATGTTTGCTTATGGAGATCAATTTGGTTAAATTGATGGGTTTTCTTGGTATTAAAAGAAAATATGGAAGTATTGTAATCTTTTGTTGACTTAGCCCCTTGGAATTTAGTTTCTAACAAGGAAAATTGAAACTGACCCTTCTTACCATCTAAGGATAAAAGTAATATATTTTTTGTAGAAGAACTCAGTTTCAAAAACTGAATGTAGGTTATTTAATTCAAAGCTTCATTTTTATTTTTAATCTCTATAAATTGAGATAAAATACTTTGACTCGCTGAAGAGTTTGAATAATATTTTCCTATTGTTGTTCCAATTTCTTATAGACTATACATTGGATCTCTTGACAAAGAAATTGTAGAATATGTAGATGCATCCATTGAAATATTCTCTGACATTTCTTCTCATATTCCCCTTACTTTGTGCCTTTTCTATACTCTGAATGTTGTCCCCTCTAAATCTAAAGTGTAATGTGGAATTTCTTCAATAATCCTCTTGAGTTATTTCTCTCTGCTAAGGAGTAGAAAAAAAATGAAGATTTAGAGGTTGCTCTATTTCTTACTCTATTGATATTTCTTCTAGGGTTCCCTCTTCCAGTAATTCTCTATTGGAATATCTTCCAATATCTAGATTTTGTGAATGAACATAAGGAGTAGAACCTTGTTGAAATATGATGGATGAAATCTTAGCAATTGGGTCATAAGGCCAACTTTGTCCCCTTGTAAACTTCATTTGTTCCAACAAAAATTCTTCTTTATTAGTTGCCCTAGTATTTACAAGATAAGTTCTTACATGTGCCTTGAGTTTGAAAAGGGTCTCTTTATTTATTGGCATAAAATGCATTTTATCTATGTTTAAACTCTTTATAATGAGTTCATGATGCAGGAGCATCCAGCTCAGGGTAAATAGAAAAACAGGTGTTTGTCTTACAGGTTACAGTTGATTGGTTGACAGGTCATTGCACCTCGGTTTATTTTTTTTATTTTTAGAAATTCTATCATTAGGGCCTAATAGTCATTTACGTTTTATAATTTCATTTTAAAGTTTCTTTTAGTTAATATTTAGAACGCATTTCCAAAATTAAAAGAACAGATTAAGAATGTAACCATATCTAACTGTTGGCAGTTTCAAAACAAAAAAATTTCCTATAGTAGTACAAAAGGGAAGAAAAAACATTCTGTAAGGGTTGATCTTCCATCCATAGTAGAACAAAGAAAGTAATAAAAAGAATCAGGAGATTTTCAAAGAAACCATTTGAGAACTATTCTGCAGTCAATACTATTTTTGTTTGCCTGTTTATTGTTTATACCATTGTACATTGTAACTGAACATATGCGCAAATATAATAAAGGGGAACATAAGTAATTTGTTTACATAGGAACTAGAGCGGTTACGGCACTTGGAAAACTGAAGCATACATTTACAGGAGAGTCCGACATAGAAAAGAAATTCACAGACATTTATGAACCAGTAGGTGTTCCAAACATTTCCCAGGTATTCACCATTTTTCATATTAACATAGATTAAGAAAAATTCCATTGTTTATAAGTCAATCTTGTTTCTGTTGACGAGTCCCGAAGGGCTATAAAAAATATATTACATATTAAATTTATGGACTGGGTTTGAAACCCCATATAAATAGCGTTCATATCTAGATGGAAAACTAACAAAGAAAACAATAGAACTGGACTAGTAATTGATTGCGCAATTGCTTACAAAACCCTGGTCTATTGGCCAAGAAAGAGACTTTTGTAAAAGACCAAACATAGTGGAATCCACAGCAATATAATGAGGCATGGAAGCCTAGACTCATAACCAAAAAAAATTGCAAAACCACCAGAAGTGGAGAAAGGTCAATACCCTACCCATTTGGGGTCAATAGCTATGAAGGAGAAGAACTGCGAACAGATAGACTGCGACTACCTGCAAAGAGAACAAACCAATGAGAGTTAAGTCCCGGCATGATATAAACAGAGTATCAAAATCTGAATAAGAGAAATGGAGAATTTTACTGAGTTTAATTCACCAGAAAGGAGAAACGCTGAACAAAGAAGGATTTTTGGTCACCAGTCGACAAAGGTCTGCTCACAAGGAGCTACGACCATTAGTAACTCATAAAAAAGCTGAAGAATTGAAATAGAGATAGACGGCTTACCATCGGGGAGCTGTTGAACTGAAGTGAATGCTGAAACCCTTGATGACCTCGACCTGTAGTTGCAAGAAATAATCAATTAATCTACAAGTAAACTGGAGGGCGAAAGTTAAAATAATGCCAAAATGAAACGTATATGGAAGGGATGAATAAGAAACAATAGCCTGAAACCACCTTGTTGCTGAAATCTTGTTGAAAACCACAAAGGACCTAGAAAAACCTTTTCCCACAGAGACAGTGCGAAAAGAACTAGTAGAACCCCATATCGGCGGAGACAGTCACAAAGAAACCCTCACAAAACTTCGAGCAAAATGAATTGAATGTCGACTTAACAGTGTTAGGGCTAGAGATAGCGTGGGAGAACAAATCTCGAGAAGCAGGACATATGTCCATCCCATGCCAGCTCACAAGGACGAGTGGCAATTAATACACAGTGATTGTGAAATTAAAACAAATCTGTAACGTATCATTTGATACAACCAAAAATTGAAACATTAATTCATAACTTATATTAAGATTTATTCAAACAGTTGAATCATAGTTTGAGCGCAGGTCTTAAGGAGGGTTGGGCCCCATCAATTTTTGGTATCAGAGGGAGGTTGTGTATTAGAAGAAATGGAAGTTGGTCGGCGAGGTCGTGGGAGAGCTATTCGAAGAGCAGTAGATGAAGGATTGCGAGAAGAGATTCAGATATTGAATGCCCGTTTGGCAGCAATAGAAGCAGGAAGAAGAAGGGATCCTGAGGGAGGAGATGACAGTGATGAGGAAGCTGCAAAGACAACAGATGGATCAGATGGAGAAGGACCTGAACTCAGAATGTTGAGGTCAGTTTTACTATCAAATAGTAAGCCAAATCATGAGCTTTCGACTTATGATGGAATTTTATCAGCAGAGGTACTGCTGGATTGGCTCAGTGAGCTAAATAAATATTTTGACTATGAGGATATCAACGAAGATAAAAGGGTTAAATTCGCTACCACCAGGTTGAAAGGACACACATCCTTATGGTGGGATAGTGTCCAGGCAGAGAGGAAAAGGTTGAATAAGTAACCTATAAAAGAATGGACCAGGATGGAGGCCAAATTGAAGGGTAAATTCTTACCCAAAGACTACTAGATTGCTATGTACAAGTAGGTACAGAATTTAAAACAAAAGGGGATGACTATAAAAGAATATACTGAAGAATTCTATCGAGTAAACTTGAGAGCTGGTTACATAGCAAACAACCCTGAAAAGAAAACGAGGTTTGTGAATGGATTAATGTGGGAAATATTAGATGAAATAAGTATTCTTTCACCTAGAACCATAAATGAGGCATATCAGAGTGTCTTAAAAGCAGAGGAGAAAATAAACAGGAAACAAAATTCCAAAAGAGGAGGAGGATCTGGCATAGCGAAATGACGAGCCTATGGCATAGGTAGAGATGCTAATCCCAATGATGAAGGTAGCAATTCAAAGACTCCAGGAACAGCAGAAAAATACAATAACACTAGAGGAGGAAGGCCATACCAGCATGGAAGAGGTAATGGCAGAGGCAGAGGAGCTGCAATCTAGTGTTACAAGTGCCATAAGTGGGGGCACAAGTCTTTTGAATGTCCTGAGGGTGAACAGACAGGAGGAAGAGGAACATATGTTGCTCAGATGGAGGAAGTGGAAGAACCACCCCAAGAGGTAGAGAATGTACTAGAAACAAGGGAGGCCTTAGTGTTGAATAAAGTATTGCTGAAACCAGCAAAAGATGAAGCTGAACCGACTCAAAGAAAAGCATTATTCCTGACAGTTTGCAAATCACATGGAAAATGCTGCAAATTGATTATCGAGAGTGGAAGCACAGATAATCTAGTGGCCATAGAGATGGTGGAGAAATTGGCGTTGAAGAGACTGAAACACCCCACTCCTTACAAGGTGTCGTGGTTACAGAAAGGGCATCAACTGTTAGTTGATGAGCAATGTGAAGTTGAGTTCCATATTGGCAAATACAAAGATAAAGTTGTTTGTGATATTATGCCTATGGACGTGTGTCACATACTGTTAGGGAGACCATGGCAGTATGACAAAAAATTAGTGCATGATGGAAAGACAAACTGTTACAAGTTTGTTAAGGACGGGATTAAGCATACGCTTGTACCTATCAAGGAAGAAGAGACAGCAGAAACCAGCGGAGTCAAAGTATTACTGGTGGGAGGAAAGGAATTTTTAAAATAGATCGAGGACAACGAAATCAAATATGTTGTTGTAAGGAGGCCAAAAACAGTGTTATTACATACTAAAATTACAGATCTGCCTGAAGAAATCCAAGACATGTTGCAAGAATTCAGTGACATTATAGTGGATGATTTACCAGATGAATTTCCTCCTAAGAGAAGTATAAGTCATCATATAGACTTTATACCTAGAGCTATTCTACCAAACAAGGCAGCATACTGAATGATTCCTAAGGACAATGAAGAAATCAATAAGCAAGTACAGGAATTTTTGGATAAAGGGTTGATAAGGGAAAGTTTGAGCCCCTGTGCAGTTCCAACAGTTTTAGCTCCTAAGAAAGGTGGAGAGTGGCGAATGTGTACATATTCAAGAGCCATAAATAAAATTACTATTAGATACATATTCCCATTGCCACGAATGGATGATATGATGGACTACTTAAGTGGAGCAGCGTATTTCTCAAAGATCGATCTGAAGAGCGGGTACCACCAGATTGGAATTCGAGAGAGGAATGAATGGAAAACAACTTTCAAAACAAATGAAGGACTGTATGAGTGGCTGGTAATGCCATTCAGTTTGAGTAATGCCCCTAGTACTTTTATGCGACTGATGAACGAAGTGCTGAAAGAGTTCATTGGGAAGTTTGCAATTTTCTATCTTGATGATATATTAATTTTCAGCAGGACTAAAGAGGAACACTTTCGACATGTTCAGAGTGTGTTGAAGAAATTGCAGCAGAATAAGATGCTGATAAATCTTTAAAAATTTACTTTTTTTCAAAAGGAATTGGTTTACTTGGGTTTTGTGATTGCAGAAAACGATTTAAAGATGGACCCAGAAAAAGTTGCAGCTATTATTAGCTGGCCATCCCCAAAGAGCTTGTTTGAGGTTCGTAGTTTTCATGGGTTGGCAAGTTTTTATCATAAATTTATCAGAGATTTTAGTGGAACCTGCGCACCTATGTTGGACACAATCAAAAAGGCAAAACAGCATTTCTGTTGGACTGAAGCAGCAGAGAGAAGTTTTCAAATTTTTAAAAATCAGGTCACTGAAAGACCGATTTTGAGGTTACCTGATTTTAAAAAACTATTCCAAGTTCGTTGTGATGCTAGTGGTATAGCCATCAGGGTAGTACTCAGATAGGAAGACAAACTGGTCGCTTATTTCAGTGAAAATTTGAATGAAAGCAGGCAAAAGTACTCGTCCTATGATAAAGAATTTTATGTTGTCGTCCAAGAACTGAAGCGTTGGAGACACTATTTATTAGGTAACGAATTTGTTTTATTTTCTGATAATTCTGCATTACAGTATATTATGTAGCAACACAAACTAAACCACAAGCATGCAGAGTGGGTTGAGTAATTGCAGAGTTTCACGTTTGTATTGAAACATATTACTGGACAGGCCAACAAGGTGGCAGATGCGTTGAGAAAAAGAGCTTTGCTCTTGCAGGAGAGTACGATACAAGTGCTGGGTTTTGAACATTTGAAAGATTTGTATCAAACAGATGCATATTTCAAAGAGGCTTATGAAGCCTGTCAGAATCCTTTGTTGAGGAACAATAGTCCATGGTTGGACTATAATTTACAAGAAGGTTTGTTATTTAGAGGGGGACAATTATGAATTCCCGACTGTTCGATGAGAGAGAATATTATTTGGGAGAAGCACAACGGAGGTCTAGCCAGACATTTCGGCATAGACAAGACTTTAGTACAACTCAGACACTTTTATTACTGGCCAGAGATGTGACGAGACCTGCAGCGATATGTGACTAGGTGTAAAGTGTGCCAATTGGCGAAGGGACACAGCCAAAATACAGGACTTTACATGCCACTGCCTATTCCAAGTAGACCATGGGACTCAGTCAGCTTGGAATTTGTCTTGGGTCTGCCAAGGACGCAGCGAGGTTTTGACTCGGTGATGGTGGTAGTAGATAGGTTTTCTAAAATGGCACATTTCATTCCTTGTCGAAAAACCAGTGATGCCACTCACGTAGCACACTTGTTTTTCACGGAGATCGTCAAATTGCATGGCCTACCAAGGTCCATTATTTCTGAGAGGGATGTGAAATTCATAGGAAATTTTTGGCATACCTTGTGTAAGAAGTTGAACACTCAGTTGAATTTCAGCTCCGCATATCACCCACAGACTGATGGGCAAACGGAGGTGGTGAACAGGAGCTTTGGAAACCTACTACGGAGTTTGATTGCTGAAAATTCATGGATGTGGGATCGTGTACTTGCTCAGGCAGAATTTGCTTATAACGACTCACCAAATCGCAGCACGGGATACAGTCCTTTTTAGGTTCTGTATGGCATGCATCCTCGTAGAGTGCATGAACTGCGGGATTTGGGAAAGTTGGAAAGGAGGAGAGCTGACGAGGAATATTTCGCCAAGGCAATGAACGACTTACATGAGCAAGTAAAGTCGAAATTACAGGACAGTAATCAGAAATATAAGCAGCAAGCAAATTTAAAGCCGCAGGAAGTTCAGTTTAATGTAGGGGACGAAGTTCTTACCCATTTACGCAAAGAACGATTTCCTAAGGGCGAATATAACAAGCTAAAATATAAGAAGATTGGCCCTTGTAAAATTCTTCGTAAATTATCTACCAATTCCTATGAATTACAACTGCCACCAGGAATAGGCATCTCGCCCATCTTCAATGTGGTAGATCTGTTTCCATATACTACCAGTCCTGAAGACGACAGAGCGGCACGGCCAGAACGGGACACCCAGATTGAAAATGGTTCTTGGATGAGGAAAATGCCTACGGCTCAGCCCCTTGAGATCGAGAGCATTCTCGACACCCAGGTAGCCAAGCGCACTCACAGGAAAGAGTACCTTCAATACCTTGTCAAGTGGAAGAACCATCCCATTGAGGACAGTTCATGGATTGACGCAGCACAAATACAACGAGTAGGCTATTCTATTGAGAAACTCATGGAACGGAGCCATGAATTTTTTTTACCCCGGGAGCCTGATGCAAGAGCATCCAACTCAGGGTAAACAGAAAAACAGGTGTTTGTCTTATAGGTTATAGTTGATTGGTTGAAAATTCATTGCACCTGGGTTTATTTTGTTTTTTTTAGAAATTATATCATTAGGGCCTAATATTCATTTACGTTTAATAATTTCATTTTAAAGTTTATTTTAGTTAATATTTAGAACGCATTTCCAAAATTAAAATAACAGATTAAGAATGTAACCATATCTAACTGTTGGTAGTTTCAAAACAAAATTGTTTCCTATAGTAGTACAAAAGGGAAGAAAAAACATTCTGTAAGGGTTGATCTTCCATCCATAGTAGAAAAGAGAAAGTAATAAAACGAATCAGGAGATTTTTAAAGAAACCATCTGAGAACTATTTTGTAGTCAATACTATTTTTGTTTTCCTATTTATTGTTTATACCATTGTACATTGTAACTGAACATATGCGCAAATATAATAAAGGTGAACAGAAGTAATTTGTTTACACAGGCACTGGAGCGGTTACGGCACTTGGAAAACTGAAGCATACATTTACAGGAGAGTCTGAAACAGAAAATAAATTCACAGACATTTATGAACCAGCAGGCGTTCCAAATATTTCCTAGATATTCACCATTTTTCATATTAACAAAGCTTTAAAAAAATTCCACTGTTTATAAGTCAATCCTATTTCTATTGACGAGTCTCGAAGGGATATAAAAAATATATTACATATTAAATTTATGGATTGGGTTTGAAACCCCGTATAAACAATGTTCATCTCTAGATGGAAAACTAACAAAGAAAACAACATAACTGGACTAGTAATTGATTGTACAATTGCTTACAAAACCCTAGTCTATTGGCCAAGAAAGAGACTTTTGTAATAGACCAAACATAGTGGAATCCACAGCAAGATAACGAGGCACGGAAGCCCAGACTCATAACCAAAACAAATTACAAAACCACCAAAGGCAGAGAAAGGTCAAGACCCTACCCATTTGGGATCAATAGCTGTGAAGGAGAAGAATTGCGAACGGATAGATTGCGACTACCTGCAAAGAGAAAAAAAAAACGATAGTTAAGTCCCGGCATGATATAAACAGAGTATTGAAATCTGAATAAGAGAAATGGAGAAGGTTTACTGAGTTTAACTCACCAGAAAGGAGAAATGTTGAACAAAGAAGGATTTTTGGTCGCCAGTCGACAAAGGTCTGCTCACAAGGAGCTACGACTGTTAGTAACTCATAAAAACGCTGAAGAATTGAAACAGGGACGGACAGCTTACCATCGGGGAGCTATTGAATAGAAGGGATGAATAAGAAACAATAACAAGAAACCACCTTATTGCTGAAGTCTTGATGAAAACCACAAAAGACCTGGCAAAACCCTTGCCCATAGAGACAGTGCGAAAAGAACTAGCATAACCCCATATCGGCGGAGACAGTCACAAAGAAACCCTCACAAAACTTCAAGAAAAATGAAATGAATGTCGACTGAACAGTGTTAGGGCTAGAGATAGTGTGGGAGAACAAATCTCGAGAAGCAGGATAGATGTCCATCTCACGCCAGCTCACAAGGACAAGTGGCAATTAATACACAGTGATTGCGAAATTAAAACAAATCTGTAACGTATCATATGATACAACCAACAATTGAAACATTAATTCATAACTTATATTAAGATTTATTCAAACAATTGAATCATAGTTTGAGCACAGGTCTTAAGGAGGGTTGGGCCCCATCAGTTAAAGTGAAAAAATTATGATTGGAAGAAATATTGGTAAACAATATGGAGAAAGTTCACATCCATACATCCTTATGTCAATAATTTTTTCATAAAAAATACCATTCTTGTAATTTTGTTTGTTCAATAAGCTATAAAATGTGCTTGACCTCTGGTAAAATTATCATGACTTCACTACCATTCAAGAGACTGTAACACACTGATATAAATTGGTCCAAAAAAATTGCAAAAGAAAATTCCTTAGCATGTTTCATGACCAAATAAGTCGAATGAAATACTGACCATTGAATCCCTTGCATTTCCTATTTTTTCAATTGTATTTGAAGTGACTTGCATGTTTGATGAAATAGGAACAAACACACTAAAAGTGATTGGTGTTTAAATGACCTCACAAATCAAAATTTCATAAATTTTTCATGAATTGTTTTTGAGAGAAATTGACTAAAATTGAAGTACATAGAAGACTTCTTTCCTGAAGATAGAGTAGATAGAAACCCTAACACCACTTCATCTACAAATTCATCATTTTCATATCCTAACAAACATCACAATATTGAAATGATTTTTTCTGGAAATCTCTAGGAAGATATTTGAAGGGTAAGGAGGGTTGTGTTAGGAAATGCTAACTCTAGGAATATATTTGAAGGGTAAGGAGGGTTGTGTTAGGAAATGCTAGCTCCCTCTCGTCAAAAAGATTCAAATATGGAAGTTCTTTGTTGAGGGGTTAATTCCTGATAGGTTTCCAACAATATTTCACTAGAAAATGGATAGAGTGAATCAGGAACAACAACCTGTAGATTCTGTAAAATTGACTCAAAAGTGATATAAAACAAGGGATCTTCATTTTTGTCAACAATGGCGCTCTTACTAGGTAAATATATGTCTGAACACCATACGACAAATTTAGGAAATGACGACTTGTAGAAACACAAATTTGGGAAGGAAGGATTCCCAAAGGGAAAATTCGTCACTATGGTATTAGAACCTTTGGAATGCCCAATTTCTCAGTTCATAAAGGTTGAATTCACATTGTGTTTCCACAATATTAGCATCTAGGTTGGTGTTAAAGGCATTTCATTGGTTTTTACTAAATTAGAGGGAGGTGGGGTTTTGGATTGGGTTTTACTCAACTAAATGTTTCTCATACTCATGGTTGTAGTAGTTATGAACATAAATAAGAGAGTAAATAACGAAAATTACGTGGTGATTGGTAAGCTAGTGAAAAGTTTAGTGCTTTGGTTGATGTGACTTCTTCATTTGCCATGATTCGATGCTCTCGATAGAAAAAATGATCCAATAAGAAAACGAAACAAAACCTTTGTATTATTGTGAATTGAAGATGGTGCACAACTCCTGCAAAAAATGAGCAAAGCTCTCTAGGAATTTGTCTATGTGACTGCACTCTTACATGTTGTTCAAGAAATTCAACACTTATCCCCTTGTCCACACATCCTTTATTTCACACACATTCCTGACCCCATACACCTGTTTTTTTCACACAACTACTTCTTCACTTGATTTAGACAACTCACCATGACTGCAGATGAGCCTCCCCCTCTCGCTTACATAAAGGAATTGGAAATAGAACTAATAGTGTTAGTTATAAGAATTCCAGTGTAAGAGCACTGACACTAACAATGTCAGTAATAACAGTTTCATTACCAGTGTCAGAGCACTCACTAACGGAATGGACATTTACAAAATTATCCTTTTTTTTATTTTAAAATGATTTGTTGGACACTGAAAAATAGGAAAATAAAATGCACTCCATCAGGGATATTATGTCCAATAAAAGTCATCTAGGCCAATTAGAATTTTTTTTTTCAAAAATTACAAAATTGTTTTAATAATTTAAGGAAAAATCCAACTAAAAAAATAATCAACATTTTCCAAAACTTTGGTTAAAATTACAATAAAGTTACAAAAACTCGGAAAACTAATCCACAATCAAGGGGCTTTAATTGTGATGTGATTGTTATAGTCCCTGGAATAGGCAGAGACTGATAACAAATATTATTAGTGCAATGACCATTGTTGTTATTATAAATGTACATTCTCATCAAATGTTTTTTTTTTCTAATATGGAATTATTCTGAATTATATAAAATTATATATATTAAATGTTAATGTTATATAAAATAAATGTATTAAGAATACTCAAAAGTGTTAATATCATTTATGTTTTAAAAATATCAATTTTATTAATTCAAAATTATATTTCAACAAAAATTGTTTTAGTATCGGTATTGGGTGCAATTTAACTATTCAATGTTATTGAAATTTGGATAAAATATTGCAATAGATTTTTCTATGAGATTGTGAATTTATATTTCTTAAAATGCATTTTCCAATCAATATATGGATTCAACACCCAAAAAAACCCCTATGGAATTCAACTTGTGCAAATCACACAACTCAAACTAATCGATTGGAAACTACGCCAAAAAAGGTAAAGAACATTGAATAGTTAGAGTACACTATATTTTTGTAGGGAGACTATGTTTAGTTTTTAAGAGATTTTATTCAACTTTTCTATCCTAGAGTATGAATCATCATTAAGATATTTTAGGTTGAATTGAATGTTTAAGAACATATGTTCCCTGTTAAGAGGCTTTAGGCTCAAATCTAGAGGAATTTAGAGTATGTACACCTCTATATACTTTAGCAGTGAAATCACTACTTGGGGAGTTGTACCTTATCCCACAAAAAATGGGTTCTTATACATCAATTTGGTGTATGTATTGGTCATGACCTTAAATTAGATTATTTTTATTATTATTCGAAACAATCATCTTCTTAATATGTTAGGATTTTAACTCATGTTATTGTTGAAGATGATGATTATTATTATTATTATTATTATTATTTAAGCATTTAAAGGGGCTTCTGCATTCTCTTAGTATTAACCCATCATCTATGTTTAGGTTGTTCTTATTGAACCCAATATCCATGGCCTCCCATATCTTCCTTTTTCCATAGTGGTCCATTCTTGCAACGATCTTTGCATTTTTTTTAATAGTTATATGGTGACTATTAGCGTTGTGGGAGTGTTCAACTAGAGTTCATTTTTTAATTCTATTATTCCTAGATTCCATGCAATACTCACTTAACCTTACTAGAAATGATCTCTTGGTTTCATTAATGTATTGCTTTCCTCGAGAGAAAGGGATGGAATTAACACCTTTTTGTTTTCTTTTATTGATAACATCTTTCACATGATCCAACCGATTTTTTATTCTATTAGGGGCGAAAAGATACCCTAATGTGTCCCTTCTTTTGAATTTTGACAATCTTTTCTATTTTACTTTTATAAATAAGGCTTATAGATTTCCCATGCATATTTTCATTAATGTTTCTATTACTAGGTCTTCTCTTCACTCTTAAAACAATGTTATCAATTTTTTTTTAATTACACCCATGTGTTTTAAATATATTTTCGCAGTGCTTCAATTCATGCTTAATGTGCTCATTATTCAATATTGTGAAGGCTTGGGTGACCAAAGTATTGATGACATCAAATTTCTAAGTTGGGTGGTGATGAAAGTTTACATACAAGCAATAATTTATATGAGTCATTTTTCGTTGGATTTGATGTGATAAGGATCCATAATTATTTTTGGCTATTAGGAAATCTAGGGAAAGTCTGCTTTTATTTTCTTCGATTTCCATAATGAAATTAATTCTTTAAGACTTTCTATTTAGGTCCTTTAGTAATATTGTTAAATTATCTCTCCCATTTGGCCAAAATTATGTGGGTAACATCAATATATCTTCTCCACATTTTTGGCTTAAGTGGGTAGGAATCAATAACTTTTTTTTGAACTTCTCCAAGTACAAATTGAAATTATATTAAAGAAAAGAGAACTCATTGCTACACCCTCAATTTTTTCAGAAGTACCTCCCTAAAAACAAAATTATTCACCAGTTTTGTTGTGTCCTCATTAGTGATTTCATTAATGGTTTTTTTACATCATTTATCAAAATATTTGTAAAAATAAAAACTACATCATAACTGAGAAGAATATCCTCCTCATCTAATATTATATCGTTAATGTCTTAATCAAATTTTTGGAGATTTTAAAAAAGGATTGTGTTTTCCAAACCAATATTTTAAGTTTGTTAGCAAGGACTTTGCTAAATTTTATGTGGGTGAGCCAATAGTATTGACTATTGGTATTAAAGGCATGATTTCTTTATGCATCTTCAGTAGCCCATAGATTTTCAAGATAATAGCCTTATTTTCCAAGAATTTTATCCTTTGTATTCATATCAAGTGATTTTTTCTTAACTGTAATGAGACTTCTTTCATAATGTTATTGGCCAGATCAACATTTAATTTCTTGTCGTTTGCATTGGATAGATGCTCCTTCATTTCATTGTCATGACTAGCTATGTTCAAGATCACCATGGCATTGCCTTTGTTTTCCCTTAGAATGAGAGTGTTGTCATTTTTCTTTAAGTTTCTCAAGGAAATTGCTTCTTCCTTACTCAATTTTCTTTTTAGTGGTATTTCTTTTCTAATTATCATAGTACAATCATGTTTTGTTTAACTTAAAGTTGGTGATGGAAAATGTGAAAAAATAAAATCGAAGAAAACTTAGACATCCTAAAATATATAAATGTGCAAACATATTTGACATTATTTTCCACTAAAAAATAAGCATAAGAATGAAATGTTTAATTCCCTTATCGTTTTCTTCATTTTATATGGACCTTAAATTCATAAAAAAAAATTATCCACTCTCACATAAACCTATTTGAAAGTTACAACAATCATACTCAATGTAACTAGTTTAAATGTAATACCAATTGGCTAGAAACCAAAATATTGTTTTCCTAAAATGTGATATGAATCGTTTTGGATTAATGAAATTTCATATATTAGATATTAACATTGCACAATCGTGTTATAATAGAGGTATTAGTGTGACAATTTCAAGACCTAGGTGAATAATGTCCTTGTGATCTCAATCAAGCAAGTCGATTGTTGAATTTAATCTATGTTGAAACTAAATTTCAAACCATATTATCCATAATTTTTTTTGGATATTCCACTAGATAGTTCATCACAATAGATCTAATAAAAACTATAATTAAAAAAAAAAACTGAAATCTCCATTTTTAGGGTTTTATTTCTCTTTAGATTTATGGATCTATTGATTATTGATAATTGTGAATGCATGAAAATTAAAAATATCCATAAAATAGAGAAAAATAAAATAAAAAATCACAAGCCATGATTTGGCATAATATATAACTTGGAAAACCCTTTTGTGGAAAACCTAGCTAGAAGGTGATGTCGCAATGCTCTCTTTCTTTGAATAGAATATTGCTACGAGTAAAAATAAGTATGGCCTATGGCCCATGGACTAGTACATTTCAAAAATCCTCTAGGTGTGCTCTCTCCCTATCCCTCTCACCTATTTTTCTCACTTATGGAACAAATGCTCTAAAAAACAATGGAACCCCTTTTCCTTCTAGTGACCCAGTGATAACATAGCCTGATGCCACTAGTGGTTAGGTTTGACTACCTCAACACTTAACCTGAGTTACAATATGGAATATTCTAAAGTCTTATTCATCATAATCATGTAGATTATCCCCTTTTCCATCAGTTGTCATGGGATCACATGGTATCTTACAAAATTATGGTATTGAAAACATGAAGGTCAACTTCTGAGTGGCATACCTTTTGCATACAGGCTCTGATTGAGGTGATCCTTATTTCATTGGAAAGGTCTCTATTTCTAGAATAGGAAAAAAATGCATTTCACTAATGCGAAGTTTTTACCCCAAAAAAAGGTTGTTTGATGTCTCAAAATGTTATTAGAAGGTTTCAGACCCCAATTTTCCAAACTAGGTCCCCTTGGTAAAAATGGCCATGTGAGATTATTCCTCCACTTTTTCCACTCGGAAACCATCGATATTGATGAAAAGAATATAATGATCCAATCTAGGTTGCACATCCAGATTTGGGAGTCTTTTGGTCCCTAAAATCTTCAATTGAATAAGGTGAGGAAATGTTTCCTACACTCTCTCTCGGGTATCCATTTAGATTTGCCTAGAAGTTATTCTTTCAACCCAATTTTCCTAAGGTCATGCTTCCCCTGTCTTGTAGTTATGGAAATATTATCCAAAACTATATCTTCTTTCAACTATGTCTGAGCATCTGGTGCCAAATATTCTACAAAGGGTAGGGCATCTTCCTCTTCCCGATCTAGCACGGAAATATCCTAGAGTTTCAGATTCTTTACATTCACAAATGAGTGTATGGGGGTAGACTAAGTTTATAGGATTTATCTCCAACTTTTTCCAGTATCTCAAAGGGATTATATTGCAAAGCCTTTATTTTCTTACCATGACCACACATCATCTCTTTATTCAATTGTAACCATACTCTGTCTCCCACCTTGAATGACTTATTTGTTTTTTTATAATCATGCTTGGCCTTCTATTTTTCTTATGACATATGTTGTGTCTCATTTACCTATATATTTTTATGCCTAATCCTCTACAAATATTTCAACCCTTAAATAATCCCTTGTAAGATCATCCCTTACCCCTCCTTGCTTCCCATATGCAATATCCAAAGGTGAAGGTGGAAAATAATCAAAACAAGTTTCAAATTGGAATTTACTAGTAGAAGTGTGGACTGGTCTATTACAAGGGTGTTGTGTGTGTGTGTGTGTGTGTGTATATATATCATATTTTCATACCAGGTATTCATATGTTTTTTATTATAACCCGTAAAAATCTACACCAAATTCTTGTTGACTACTTTTGTTTTCCCATCCATCTAATGATGTAATGATGTAGACCTCTTCAAATTTATGTCCATCTTCTCCCACAATATAGTCTAGAACATAATTTGAAATATCATGTCCTTATCTAAGACGATGCTCCTTGGTATCCCAAAGTGCACCCAACCCTATCCAATGAACAAGTCTATTTCTCCTTACCCACTGATGGTATTTTTAAAAGGGAATTATAACATGCATCTTGCTAAACTTGTCAGTTACAATGAAAAATTAGGTATGTCCCTTCTTAGTTTTCGGTAAACCTCCGACATAATCCTTGGAAATGATTTCCCAAGGACAAGTGGGTATAGTTAAGGGATTATATTGACCCTGCTTCTTGTTACTAGGCTTGTTGATACAAAAAATCAAGCATCCTCTTATGAACCAAACTATATTTTATTGCATGTTAGGTCAATACAAATACCTCTACAAGTTGGCCACTATTTTCCATACACCAAAGTATCCTGTAATGTTGGAGGTGTGAGCCTCTCTTATCAACTACAAACACTCATATTTCGAAACACATAAATTATACAGCCTATAAAGTAACCCATCCTAGAGATGGTATTCAACGGTGTTGTTAGCATCATACACACAAATATAGTTCTACAACTATTAAAATACATCCTCGAAGTCCTCATCGTATGAATATGCCTCTTTTTATGCATCATGGATGAATGAACCATGTGCATCAAAGTTCTCAAAGCCATGATCTTTGATTTGGGTGGTCTTGAAAGCATGTCAGCAAACTTATTTGTGTTTCCCTTCTTGTACTTGATCACTAACTGAAATTGTTGTAGAAACTATATCCACTTGTAATGCTTTGTTTTTTTTTTCTTACTCTAGGCCTACAGGTTGATATGAAAATGGAATTATTTGTAATGCTATGCAAAGTGTCCATTTCCATTTAATTAAGTGTGCAAAGTATTCTCTGTGTCTTGCAATTTAAGCAAAGTGATTTTGGTAATTGTTTCTGAGTTTATGTGTGAGGGAATGTTAATTAAATTATTGTTTAACATCTTAAATCAGAAATACACATCAGATAAAATTCACCATAACATAACACAGCAACATGATGAGGCAGGTCACCCCTCCTAGGCTACATCTTTCGGGTCCAAGGCTCCCAATGGGCATTTCCTTGCTCTATTAAGTTGCTAAAATTGGTTATATAGTGAGAAATATGCCTAAATAGGAAAAACAAACTGTGAAATTGAATTCATAAGACAGAAATAAGCTAAAAATGGCTTTTTTTTCACCTCAAACAATGAAGTATAGCCCAATACAGCTCCATTTCCTTGATGGCCCTGATGGCTCTCCAAGCTTCACTGAAGAAAAAATGGTTGAATAACACCTCTATCCGCTATGAAACCTATCCCAAACTCTCCAGAATGCTCAGAATACCCAAAATTGACTAAAATTGTGTCTTGTTTGGTTGAAAATTGAGAAAGTTATGACCCAAACAAGATTTTGCCCAGTGACACTAAAAAATATCCTCCAAAACTGAAGGAACTCTAGTTAGTCCCACCAGAATAGTCAGACAGGTCAGAACGGTGGAACCGCTCCACCAATTTAGGGGTTGCATTAAATTTAACTGTCAATTTGAACAAACGTGTTCACAAGCCGAAATAAACAGACGATTTCCACCGGTGGATAAGGGTTTAGCCCTCACCCATGGTCATGGGCAGAGGTCCTGTGGTGAGGGGCTAACACCTGAGTTCTTATCACTTTTTCCGCCGATTCAACAAGGCTTGGCCTTTGGTCCTGGCACCTGGTCACGGAACCTGCAGTTTCAAGCCCCGAGGGCTTAGCTTTTTAAAACTCCGCCATTTGAAACAAATGACCCAACTAGTCGTGCATGCAACAACACGCCCAACTCAAATGCGTTCAGCTGTTGCCCGCCTTTTGAAGACCCAAACCCGTTCAACGTGACCCGACTCCGTTCAGGTCGGGTCGAGTCAGCCCACAGAATTCCCTTTTAACATGAATTTGAAACATAGGCCTGGGGCCACGTGGAAGCCTCCGGGCAGGCCATGTGGCACCCTATAATAGGCCCTCAAAACCTTATAAAAAAAAATTCCATCTAATTTTTTGAAAAATAACAATTTTTTTTGTTCAAAAGTCTTGTTTTGAAGGTCATTGTGGGATTTCAAACTTCAGTAACTTTCACATACGACATCAGATTTGAGTGTCATTCATGGAACTAGAATCGCAGTGACGAGGCCTTTCCGGTTGTTCAGGTTGTAACCAATTCTAAGTAGTTCCATTTTTGAGCATTTTTTTCCACTTGGACATGATCACCTGATCACACCTCCCAAATGGGAAGCTTTTGGACCCCAAAAGCTCTCTGAATTACAGAAATTGAAGATGAGGAGATTGATTCTCTACTCTTCCAACCTTGAACCACTGAAATCTTACTGATTTCATCAAATTGAGCTTCTCATAAAAAGATAAATTCTTCCTTGAATCCACAGACTGACTGTTGCTAACCTTGACTGAGTCATAATGCAAATTTTTGAAATTTTTTGAACAACAACTATAATTTGCAGAAATCATAATGTTCCTACAATGGTCTACCTTCAAAGGAAACTGAAATTGAGATTCACCTTGCCAAATGTCCTCATGGCAATTTTTTTCCGAATGAGCCATGTACTTGTGTCGATTCTCGACCAAGTTTTCTCGCCATACCAACCTGCCATTCTCAAACCAGCAATGACCCATGCTGAATTTTGTGCCCTCTTTGCTTGCATGCTTTACCCTCTCTTGTATTTTTGCACCACCTTGCACCGACACTTTATTCTCTGCATTGATCGACACCAAAGGCACTTTCTGCAACATCTTGTCATCTTCTTCCAAAGACGACCTACTTTCATATTGAAACATATCATCATTTACATCAGCAATAACATGAGAAGGATTATGGAAAAAATATTTTTTCTTAATCATCAACAAATTCAAATTTTGACTTGCATTGACAAGCCTTTTCAATTTCCCTGCGTTGACTAAAGAAGATTCTAGCTTCTTCCGATGTGCTCTCACAATAAACTCCTTGCTATCCTTGTATAGATGATACTTGTTCTCATGGCGATGTAAGATCGCTTTTCTTCCATATAAATACAGACTACCCAACACCACACATGTAATGTCAAGCGGTACCACATCCAGCTCAACCAAATCAACATAATGAGTTGTTATGGCGAAGCACAACATGCACTTTCTTGAGACTTGTAAATTAGCATCCTTGCAAATCCATCCAAGTGGATACGGCTTTGGATGTGGAATGGTCTCAAGTTTCAGCTTCTTGAATAAGTCTTCTGAGATGAGGTTTTCTTGAGACTCACTGTCAAATAGTGTGTCTATCTTTGTGTGTTTTTATATTATCCTCACATGAAACAGCTATATCTTCCTCTCTTCATTAGGAGCTTCTATGTGACAGTTTAAAGTGCTAGAACCAGGATTTGTTTCCTTGACAATCTCTTTCACCTTTATGTTCTTTAGTATCATGGCTATGCTTTTAGTTTCATCTCCTGATTCAGACCCTAAGTATTGTTCATCAGTTGCAACCGTTTTTCCTTTTTCTTTGGCCTTATCTTTGATTTTAAATTTTTCTGGCTTTAGTTCCGGATGAAGTTTCCAGCAATGGTCTTCATCGTGGCTTGTTTTGGAACAGTTTTTACAAAATAACTTTCCTTTTTCTTTCCTATATTTTGCATTTATTTTTCTTCCTTTTCCTTTAAATTCACTACCCTCATTCCCATCAAAATATTGTTTCCCTCTAGCCTCTATATGAGTAGATTGTACACAAACTTCGTCTAGACTAATAGGATTGAACATAAAGATAGTATGTATAAGATAGTTGTGTAAACCACCTATATATTTTAGCAAAGTATCTTGACTATGCAAATCAATTCCAAGTAATAAAGCCCTTCTTCTAAACTCTTGAGTGTAATCTTAAACATTTTGTCCCTTAAGTTGTCTAAAAATTTTCCAATTCATGATAGCCTTTTGTAAATGAGCTAATGGATAAAATTGCCACTTAATTGCGGAAATAAATTCAGCCCATGATAAAGTGATCTTACCATGTTTTTTTAATTTCATCCTTGGTCTTGGCTTCCCACCATACCAATGTTGCTCCTTCCATTCTCAAGAGGCTAATTGAATCTTGGTGTCGTCTTCATGAAGTTTTTGTATCCTCAAATAAACTTCCAACTGTCTTATCCAATTTTCAAGTTTCTCTACATTGACCTCACCATTAAACATAGGCAACTCAAATTTAACATCAAGCTTTAAAAATGGACTTTTACCAGTGGTTTTAGACTTGTGAGATTGATTCACCGAAGTTGAGGATGATGATGTAGAGGAAGAGGATGAAGATGGGGATGATGGATCACCATTTCCTCTGTGTCCTTTCTTTGACTTGTCGTCACTTTATTTCCTCTTGAAGAACCCTCTCCTTCTTTCTGATGTCTAGACCCTTCTTCTACAAGCCTATCATTCCTTTCTTGGTAGAGTATCCTTACCATCTCTGTCATGTCTAGTAAAGCCTTTCGGAATATTGTTCTTCTTCTTTGGGATCAATATCTTCAGGAGCTTCTCCTTCTATTGAAGACATGTTTGAGGCTTCTTCAATGGCTCCTGGTGGTGGCTCTCTGGCCCTTCTTGGTTGTGGATTACTTTGTGCACTAACCAAGTGTCCTTCACCTCTCTTGAGTTTAAGCTTAGCAAGCATCAAAACTTACAAAAATTCAACTATATCTTTGCACAAAAAAAATGCTAAGTAAAACTCTAGCTTCTAAGGCTCAAATCCTTAGCTCTGATACCATCTGATCTGAAAATGGAACTATTTGTAATGCTATGCAAAGTATCCATTTCCATTTAATTAAGTGTGCAAAGTATTCTCCATGTCTTGCAATTTAAACAAAGTGTTTTTGGTAATTGTTTATGAGTTTATGTGTTTGGGAATGTTAATTAAAATTATTTTTTAACATATTAAATCAAAAATACACAACAGATAAACTTCACCATAACATAACACAACAACATGATGAGGAAGTTCACCCTTCCTAGGCTACATCTACTAGGTCCAAGGCTCCCAATGGGCATGTCCTTGCTCTATTAAGTTACTCAAATTGGTTATAAAGTGAGAAATATGCCTAAAAAAGCAAAACTAGCTATGAAATTGAATTCAAAAGACAAAAATAAGCTAAAAATGGCTTTGTTTTTCACCTCAAACAGTGAAGTATAACCCAATATAGCTCCATTTCCCTGATGGCCCTGATGGCTATCCAAGATTCCCTGAAGAAAAAATGGCTGAATAACACCTCTGTTCACTCTGTGACCTATCCCAAACTCTCCAGAATGCTTAGAATACCCCAAATTAACTAAAATTTTGTCTTTTTTGGTCGAAAATTGAGAAAGTTATGACCCAAACAAGATTTTTCCCAGTGACACTAAAAAATCTCCTCCAAAACTAGAGGAACTCCAGTTAGTCCCACCAGAATAGTTGGACAAGTCAGAACGGTGAAACCACTCCACCAATTTAGGGGTTGCATTAAATGTAACTGTTAGTTTGAACAAACGTTTTCACATGCCGAAATAAACAAACAATTTCCGCAAGCGGATAAGGGTTTAGCCCCCACCTATGGTCATGGGCGGAGGTCCTGTGGTGAGGGGCTAACACCAAAGCACTTATCACTTTTTTCGTTGATTCAATAGGGCTTAGCCCTTGGTCCTGGCACCTGGTCACAGAACCTAGATTTTCAAGCCCCGAGGGCTTATCTTTTTAAAACTCCGCCATTCGAAATAAATGACCCAACTATTCGTGCACGCAACAACACGTATGACCCAAATGCATTCAACTGTTGCCTACCTTTTGAAGACCCAAACACGTTCAGCGTGACCCAACTCCATTCAGGTCGGGTCGGGTCAGCCCACAAAATTCCTTTTTAACATGACGTTGAACCAGGCCTGGGGCCACGTGGCAGCCTCTGGGCAGGCCATGTGGCACCCTATAATAGGACCTCAAAACCTTATAAAAAAAAATTTCCATCTAATTTTTTGAAAAATAACAATTTTTTTTGTTCAAAAGTCCTGTTTTGAAGGTCATTGGGCAATTTCAAACTTCATTAACTTGCACATACGACATCGGATTTGAGTGTCGTTCATGGCGCCAGAATCGCTGCGATGAGGCCTTTTCGGACGTTTAGGTTGCAACCAATTCTGAGCAGTTCCATTTTTGAGCATTTTTTTCCACTTGGACATGATCACCTGATCACAGGTACTGTAGTGGTTACTAATCTATGTGGATTACTATCTCCTTTCCCATTAGACAGTTCTTCCACTTCTTCATAGCTTGTACCAGGGATTAAAGCTCCTTGTCATAGGTAGGGTGATTAAGAACTACCCCCTGGTAGCATATTATCCTTACTCCTTGCATCAATACCACTCCCATAGCATACCCTCTTGCATTTGTCTCCACTTCGAAGGGCTACTACAAGTTTGGTAATGCCAAAACTAGTGTTTGACTAATCTTCTTCTTTATCTCCTCAAGCCCTTATGTTGACCCTTTCCCCACTAGGAACTCTTATTATTTTTTATATGTATGAGTAGGGAACTCTTCCCTATGCATCTTTCCTAATGTGCACCCTTCACATGATGAATATTCATTCTTAAGTATTGGAAGCCCTTCTACCATTCCTCGTTTTTGAAGTAGCAATAGATCATGATAATTAATGTGGCCATACCTTTGGTGCCAAGGAACTTTTATTTTCATTGTTGTGGATGCCAATGATTGATGAATTTCGGTTGTCACATTAAACTTATACAAGCCTCTAATTCTAAATCTTGTTGAAACAACTTTGAAGTGATCCTACATATATTTCACCACACAATGTGAATTTACAAATTCTACCTTAAAGCCTTTATATGTTATAGTAGAAACTGAGATGAATTTGTTATTAATACCAAACACATACACTGATTGTGAATTTGATTACACAAGCATTTGGTAATGTCATAGATACATCACCATACCCTTTAGTTTCGTGTGAATGAACATCCCAAACATATATATTTGCACCATTATTAGTCTCATGAAATTTCTAAGACCAATGTCTATTATAGAACATATGAATGGAGGCTCTAGAATGAAAAATCGTGTATTTGGATATTCTATTTCAACAACAAATGCAATATCTATAACAAATAGTCTAAAATTTTTGACACCATTGTTCATTGTTTCTCCTCTATCAACAAAATGACTAGTGTACCTCTTATTTCTATGGTAGTTCATTTTCATGCAATCTCTAGAGTAGTGTCCAAACTTACCACAATAATGACATTTAACACCAACCTTTGGAATGTTATACCTAGTTGTGGTTTTACAACTAGTGGCTTACCAGATAATTCCTTTCCATGTGATGGTTTTCCTCATTTATTACCTTTGTAAGGCTTCCTTTTGAAAGGCAGCTTCCCTTTTGTCATAAATGTCAAATCAAAACTTTTATATTTAAGGTTCCTTCACCTTTATTCCTCTTGCATGAGAATACTTTCCAACTCATCAAAAGTGGGAGCCTTCTCCCTTAGTGCAAGACATGTGATGAACATATGATACTCATCTAACATTCCATTTAAGGTTGTAGTTACTAGGTCAATGCTAGATATGTTTCAACTATATCTCCAAGTTTATATTTAATGTCCTTAATTCTTGAAATAAAATTATTTATTCTTTCGTTTTCTTCCAATTGAATAGAAGTAATCTTACTCTTTATGGATAGGAATTGATTTGTATTCTTTGACTGATACAAATCCTTAAGTGTTGTTGATGTCTTGCAGTCTCTGATATGTGGTATAACGTTGTAGTTTACAAACATTCTCAACAAAAAATTTTCCTTAGTCTCGCCTCCCCCAAACTTGGATTGATGCAGCTATAGCTCTCACTCTCGCAGTTGCCTCTGGCTTCACTTCATCACCACTTGCTATCGACCAGACATTGTATCCTATAAATTTATTCATTTTAAACTTCCAATTCACATATTAATTGGTGCCATTAAATTTGGTTGCTTCATTTAGATATGATCCTGCAAGAGGATTAGCCATCTTGAAAAAAAAAATTCTTCAATTTCAAATCAATTAGTAGTTTAACCTACTTTAGGGGATGTAAAAACAAAATAAGTTCAAGTAAATAACATTGTGTCAAACCAATTTTAAGTTATTTATTAAAAATATATTATGTAGCAACTCCTCGTTACTCCAACACCAATCTATGGGTTTCAAATAAAAAAATTGATGTTACATCTCCTAAATAGATTCACTGGGAAATAGAAAAAAATTAAAAGAATGACCAAGAGAACAATCAAATTGCCAATGATACTAAGCACACATGCACACTTTATGTATCAAGGCTACAACAACGATTAACCTTTGGTTCTGAATCTCCACAATCTTAATGATATTCAACTAGAATATTAAAGAAAAATGGTGAGTAAGTTTGACCAAGTTCCCTGCACCGAGAAGAAAAAATATGTGAATTTGTGTTTAATGTGAAGATTTTTAGTCAATCGGTGCACTTATCCCATTCCCCATACAGATTCATGGCCTCAACCTCTGTAATATGTAGCCATTGTGGAAATCAACGTGCAAACAACAATATTCTTAGTCATCACAATGTTATCCTTCAATCTGATTACTCACTTCCATTTGAGGAGTAAGAGTCCCAATTTTCTACCTGCAAATGTATTGATTTCTCTTGCTCCACACTAGCTATCAAAATTTCATGCCAACATCCCAATGCACCAGGCTCGTTTTTCAATCACCCTGCACCCATCTATTAACCAATCATGTTGCATTGGTTGTCACTTTGCTTCACAACATGTTCTCAACACTACAAGCCTTTACAACACTCGACTCTTAATGTCTGTGTCGACTAATATTTTACATTTACTTCTGTCACAATTAGACAATAATATCAACACGTCTTACGAGCTCCAACACAAAATTACCATGTTATGTTGCATAACTTGCACAACATTCACAACTCACTTATTCACAACAGCTACAACTCAGTTTTACATGCGTAGTACACTTGCTCGAATCCACAGTACTATCCTTTATGTCCATTGCTCCACGCTCACCACACCGGTGCAACAATAGTTCAACTACTCAAATTTCATGGTTCTTTGCACCAACCACACTCAACATGGCAATCACATCCTTGACTCTCAGACCCTCAACTTTGATACCAACTCAGAAAATATGGAAGAAGGGTTGCAACTCACTAGTGATACAATAGCTTACACAGGAGACTACACCTACACCACCCACAATCTTTCATTCACCAAGCTAAAAATCACTTATATATAGGATTACAATCTAGTTGAATAGATTCCTAAAATATAGAATCTAACAACTAATTAAAGATTAATTAGGCACTCAAATCCAAACAAATATAACAATTTCTATTAATAGAAAATCTTATAATTTTTCCATTATTCTAACAACAACTAGTTATCTATTACAAAATAAATATCCATGGTATAAAACTACTTTAATAATCAAAATTTAATTAAATTGTCAACTAAATAGTAAAACATTCTCTTTTCATAAAATCTAACGTCAAGATTAATTAATAGCCATCTATTCAATGCTAACCCAAAAATTCCATGTAAACATGAAAATTAAAGTGGTATTTTTCTAATATATCATAATATTTCCCAATAAAATCATGTTATCTATATATTTAGAAATTGCACTAGGGATATATCATGATAAACATTTTGAGTTAACATTCTCTAATAAAATGAGAAACGTCACTTAATTTTTTTTCAACAATTAAAAATATATAATTGAAAATTTCATAAATTACTACTTTACATTTTATTTACATACTAAATGCTAACAACAAATCAATATTATTTAATTTCTAATTGACCACTCAAAATGGAGATACATGAAAACAAACATACTCAAATTGAACATCACTGATATAACAAATATCAAATCATGTCTACTACAAATATGTTTATTAAGCTTTCATTAGAAATAAACCAAAACTTGTACACGAACGAAATGGGAATTTTAATAGTACAAGATAAAACATTGGTTAAAATGATGAAGTGATAAAGATTATAAGATTTGGAAAAAGTATTGCACGTTTATTCTTTTATATATATATATATATATATATATATATATATATATATATATATATATAATATTTGTGAATTGGAAATATGTGGACTTATTTTGAACCAATTAAAATGTTGCAAAAGGTAATAGAAAAAAATTGACATTAGGATGATATTGAACTTGATTTGTTTTTTTTGTCGAGGTAAAAGAATTTTAAAAGAAAGGGTTAAATACCTCATTGGGATAATGCATCGATATTGTTAGATAATTCATTATAGATTGTCTTTTATTTCATGATCTAAGATGCAAGTGTGTAAACATGATGGATTCTCCATACTTCAAACAAATTAGGTTGTAATAAGAAACAACATAATAAGAAATTCATTGTTAGTGAATCAAAGGATGATATATTTTAGAGGATGGTATATTTTTATGGGATTATTTTATTTTAGAATGTAAGTATAATAAGAACCACAATAGTGGCAGAAGTCTCTGCCAAAAAGGGAAAGGATTATATATTTGATCTGGAATACCAATCTTACCTTGGAGCGTGTATCATCATCGAAAGATATTCATCAACCTATCCAAAATCTAGTTTACAAGGAAAGTCATCATATCAGCAACACTTTTCAGTATTCAGGAATAATATAATGAGAAAATCTACTGGCAGGCGAGTTATCAACAAAAGTGAGAAAATGATCCCAAGTTAGTGACAAAGGGAAAAAATAATCCAACAAGTTAAGTTCATTTGCAAAGATTCTTTGAAAAGGAGGGTAAGCGCATTAGAGAGTTTACTCTAAGTGAATCACTATGGAATAATAATGGTACTGCTTTGCGGGTCACTAAATAAAGCTCAAAAAAAGGGCCAAGTCATTTTTCAACAACCACCGCTCCCATTCTTGAATCCCATAACACTTCTGGACCACTTGTAGACACAAAATGTCCAACCAATATTAAACCATCACATGGAAGTGATTGATCATCCAAAATGAAAATGCTTGCACCTGTAAATCACATTGTGTAAAGTATAAGAAAGGGTTGTAGTAGAAGCAAAAAAAGGACAATATGATACATTCCAACTCTTCTTCCAAATCTATTGGAAAATCACATTGATGACTAGAGCGATGTCCACACTCTTAATGTTGCAATTTCATTTGGCAGGTGTAAGCCTATGAGCAAAACAAAGTTATTAGTAAATCTAAGGACTGATTGTAACAATGTAATGATTTATGGTGTTCACACTACACAATAATGGCCTTAAAATAATATGTATCTTGTTAAGCACTACACAATGATGGTCTTAAAAGAATATGTATCATGTTAAGCATGATCTACCAAAAACCAAAAATTGTTTGCCTAGATTACAAGCAAAAACTCCAAATGTAGTATAATTAGACAACACCTATATTTAAAATTGTTTGTATTATTCCCATATTAATAGGGTTGCAACTTTTTTAATAGTATGTTGGACTTTGGAGCAAAAACACGCTAATCATTAATTTCACTGCATCTAAACTATTACACTCAAGAGAGACAAACTAAATTAACTAGTCTACATCCTACCATTACAATCAAGTGAAATAACTCTTTCAAACCATTACATAATGTAAATAAATATATATCAACAATTTTGGGGATGCAAAACTGATCAATTTCCAACAACAACAAAAAATAAATTGACAAATGTGAAACTTTGTAATGAGCTTCCTAGCTCAACCTTTATGTTTAATATTGTTTTGTTATTCCTAGATTAATATGGGTTACAACCCTTTAATAGTATATATTGGACTTTGGAGCACCCCAAAAATTCTTAAGGCTTTGTTGGTTCCTCGTGATGTGCCCTTTGTTGCACTTTTCCGTGATGTGCTTTATACCTTATCGATTATTAAATAGAAAGTCCAAGTATATATTTTTGAAATAATAAAAAATATGGATCAGTGATATCAATGAAATAAAAAGCATGAATCCCATATTAGAAAGGAGAATAAACCTTTTCTATTGGCCTCTTATTAGAAATTAGATGAAACATCAATAGCGTACAATGTGTCCTACCAAATTGCAGAATCGAAAGACTTAAAACAGTCTTCAAATATGCTAATATAGACCCTACATTGTGGGCATATATAAGAAGAGGCCATCATAAAATGTTGATTTAGTTTACTAAGTAGGAACGAGGAGATGGTTTCACCCTTGAATTTTCAAGTACTTTACAATCATTAGTAGTGTAGAAAAAAGCAACATAGCAAATATGGATCTCAAAATAAACTAAAACCTCTTTGATTTCAGGCTGGCATCTCTAAATCAGATTTTCCAAGCATCTCTTTCAAGGGCATGTGATAACATGACATTTGGTTATTGTAGTTATGGGTTATGATCCATGCAAGGATTAGCAGAAAAAATTATTGACATAGATTCAATTATTTGGATATTTGGCCTGACAGAACTACCCTATACTAAGTTTGTCACTTGAACATTCCCATTAGAATTTTCAATAACCATGTTAGCAAACTTGTCAAGAAATTCCCCACCTTCTAGAGGAACACATTCCCTCCTTTGCATTTTATTCCTTATTTTATAATTAGTATGATTGGAAGTTAGGCCATATTCTATAGTCGAGTCTCCCTCACTAGAAACATCAAACATTTTGTTTTCACATTGTTTGTCGGTAGACCCTTCCATACTTGAAGATTCAGGGGAAGATTGTTGTTGAAAAGTCCTAAAAATATTTCTTGGTGAAGTAAAAATTAAAATCCTCAATTTTCAATGGGGACGTTGACATCCGAAAATATGGACATCATTAGAACTTTGAATTCTCTAAAAAAATATTGATTAAAAACAATACCAAAGGCACAAAACAAATGAATCCAAAACCAAAACCTAGATAAAAAATAGAAAAGGACCATATTGAACCTTTAAAGCTAAATAACATAAACCCTTGGAGCCAATGACATACCTGACCAGTATAGGCTTCTTGCAATGGAGTGTATTGAGTGTTGCCACATAAATTGGAGATCCCTAGAGAATATTTCATTTGACTCGCATTATCTTCTTGAGCTTGATTGTAGGAAGAAAATATACCCTTATCATAAAGTATGGTTGGCCTCCAACTTTTCTTTACAACTTCATTTTCATTCAGAGTGTTAAATTGTGTGAATCCATGAAAATCATGGAACCTAATTATTTTTTATTCTTTTAGACTGTTTTCCTAACCATGATCAGGATGAATATGTGACCCGATCCTTTTGGATTCTCCATTTCTTCCATTGGTGACATATTTTTCTACATTCATAGAGAGTATACCATCCTTCAACAAAATATCTACACTTCACTTCTCAAACTGCATTTTATTCTGCACATGAGAGATGTTAAAAATTGCCACTCTACCACAATCATTATGTGCATCAGACCTAACAGATAGAAAAATAGAAGAAGAAAAAGAAATACAAGGGTTATAGGAGACAATATATGATTATTGTGACCCAAACTGTGGAGTTTTGGAGGAACAACATGTAAAATCTCTCTCACCCCAGAGACTTCTTCTTCTTTGGGATTTATGGTTGGGAGACAACTCCATGCAAGGATTTATTTCATCTTTGTAAGAGACAATATTGATTAAACCTTTCTCTAAATCTATTTTCTTAACAGTTCAAAGAACTTTTGAAATTTCATCCCTAAAATATGTCTCCCTCTCCAAACGACGCCTTTCTAAATTGTTGACTAAATTATGAATTTTAGAGCTTAGAATTTGAGTATCCACATCTTCAACAAATTGTTAATCATCTCTGCAGTAATTACTCGAGGATGCTAGTTCCCATTAGCAAATCCATCTTCCAATACCATATTCTTAAAAAATCCACAAAACAACAAACCATTCAACATCAATCAGCGGTGATAAGCAAGGCTCCTATACAAGGTAAGAAACCTCTATTTCTATTGCATTATACCATAATGCATTGCTTTGTTTCTCTGTAGTTTGTTTCAATTGGAATGTTATCTGTATCTCCATTTGATTTTTTTTTTCATTATCATATGAGAGTGTGTACATATCTATATGAGAATTCTATACCAGATCTGGCATTGTATTTTTGTTCAAATTATTAAGAGACAAGAATTGCTAGCATGCACTGGATTGCATTCTCTAGACTATATTTTTTGTGAATACAAATTGAGTTGAGTGAATTTAATGAAATTTCACTATGGTCCTAATGTAAAAGTTGATGTTATCTATCTATGCCTTCTGTTCGTTAAGGTATTGACTGCTACATAGCAGTAATCTAGTTTTTAGACTTTTTTTTAATTAAACTATGATTTGATTGTGAGTCCTTTTATTCCATTATCTTTTCGTCTTTATCCTTCACCAAGAAACCATTCTATTTAGAATCTATATGAATTCATGCTAATGAAATTAAATTAGATGAAAAAATTAGGAATGGCGTGGCTAGCATCTTTGCTCCTAAGGTTCATCTAAGATTGATTATGAGAAATGCAAAGAGATAGAGGGCTTGTCCAAACTCAAGATCCTGGATACCAAGAAGTTTTTGGTGAATTTGAGTGAAAATAGGAAGTCTAGAATTGTACAAGCAATCTATAGGTTTTTTATTAGGAAATTTAATTTTCAAAGGGTGCGGATTCTAGAAGTGCAACAAGATAATTTTTCAAGGATTGCACAATTCAGTTAGGTATAAGGTTGACCCCTTTTAGTTAGAGGTAAGATGATGTAGGTTGGATCTGATTCTATATCTAATGTGATACCATATCGAGCCAATAAATGTGATTCAAATCAATTATCAATCCAAGTTGTTTGTATCCTCGATATTTTTTGCACTCATCAATCAATTGAGCTTAAATGAATCATATGTAGAAAAACAAGGAAAAACTACGTATTGGTCCAGGATAGCATAGAAATACAAATTTTTGAGTCCGATGAGCTACATAATTCATATAGGAAAATTCAAATTTTAGGGTATGAATTACAATTTCAAGAATCAAACATTTGAATTCCACTTGAATTCTAAGCTCATTTTTCTTATCTCTATCTATGAACTAGAAATTCAAATGAGAGAAAAATTCAAAAACTTCACTTAAATCCAATGTGGTTAATAGTTTGTGTCAGTTTCTCTTTCAATGCACTTGTTACTCTCAATAAAACCTCAGTAACAATATCTACTAAAGCAAATTTACAATATCTACCGAAGAAAATTTCCAACTGTCAGAGTATACAAGAGCTTGCAAACATAATGTTGTGCTCATTTCTAATGGCTTTGATTTGCCTGTTAGTACATAAAGCAAGGGTGTACATAGGTCTCTTATAACACCTTATTATTAGGCCTTCATGCTAAAAGTATCAATGTCGTACCTGGTAATGCTTGCAACATCTCTTCCACAATCTTGTTGTAGAGGCAATGACCCCTTCAACAACTCTTCTAGAAGCTTGTTGCAGAGGTAATGACCCTAAACTTGAAGACAAAGTCTTTACAACAGTGGCCATAATTTTTCTTATGGGGAAATTTTTTTTTCCATGCCCTTTCAAGTGATAAATTGATAATGACGAGATTAGATCATATGTCATGTGAGATGGCTCATCAAAAAGGTGGTTAACAAATTCTTTCGAAATTCCATCTTCAACAGGCACAAGAAAATTCTGGTAAATGTGTTGAACAATCTGAATGTGGATTACAGAGTTGTGGAAGAGATGGACAAGTTGGAAAAGTGGATGCAAACAGATTGAAAAATAATTCTAAGCATATTGAGATTGTAATTTATAATTCAGGTTCCAAACAGAGAAGTATATTTATGTTTATTTCAGGTGGTTTCTTAGCAATTTGTAAATATTTACAATTTAGTTAAATCATTGGATACATGCATTATTGAAGGTTATGAATTAGAATATTCCTTTGGGGAGATTATAGTGAATTATTTTTATCTAAATTTAATAAAGTATATTACAATGAACTTTTGAAAAGTCAAACTAACACTCATTAAATATGGTCTATGCAGGCACAATGTTTGAAGTAGATATAGAGGTAACTTCATCTCACTTAGCATTTTGGCAGTCAAACATCATATCAAGGAGCATAAATTAAGCATATTGAGTTGTACCCAGACCAATTCAACATTTTTTACTGAGGCTTGCAGAAATAGATTGTAAGAAGAATTAATGCTCTCTCTCTTATAAATACATGTCTTCCTTAGACAATTTTCATCTATCTATGGTTATTGTTAGTATAAATGTCAACAAAATTGTAATAATATAACATTTCATTGTATGTGTGTAGTGGATGAGCTTAAAGAAAACATAGAATAAGTTGTTACTAGTGCAACATCTCTTGGTACAAAGTTTCAATAAAGAAGTTGAATTAAATCCTATATAGACTACATTGGAACGTTTGAGAACCGAGATTCAAGGCTCTAAATATTATAACAAAAACATTGCAAAGCTCGTAGCATATTTTAATATACATATAAATATTACAAATGAAAACAACACACAAATAAGAACCTAAATGTACTTGACATCAACACTTCAAGATAAATAATTTCATAAACACCATGATTTACAAAAAAACTCTCAAAAAAATTAGCCACAAAGAATTTAAAGTGTCAAGAAAATTAAATGCATATGTCATGAAAACATAATCTCAAATAAAATAAAATAAAATGTAGATTTATGAAGTTGAAACCGCAAAATCTTCATATATACCCATTGAAATAATTACCTTAAATCACCTGAAATTGAAAACTACCTCTGGAGAGCGATAGAGACTTGATAATGGGAAAAAACACCCCCAACTTTAGCAATTGTACTGGACATTGTTGGGGCAACAAGCACTTCACTCATGGTCAATTCGTAGGAAAGCCCTAAAGTGGTATTCGCCAGCCATTTGTAAAAATACTTGGTGATTCAAGGCAACCTGAGTGGGCTCAATGGTTAAGAACTTGTGATTTCTCTTGTGAGATCACAGGTTCAAAACCGGCGGGGGGTAGGGTTGTCTTTGGCCAGTCATGACTAAGCTAGAGGGATAGACGTCCCGTTGGAGTTTGGGATCTGGATCTAGGCTTTGTACTACCCATGGTCTCCGGACGCCTCGGTCCTTGCGAAGTCATGAGTTACTGGTATATATGGCTTGCTGGCTGTTGTATATACCCTTGCAACAATTTTGATTGAAAAAATACTTGGTGATTCAATGCCCCAACTCTGTCTTCACATGTCTCATACAAAGAAAAGAAATGACAAACAACCAGATGACCTCATTCTTGAAGGTGTTGAATGTGATGGAAAATATGAAGGCTTGTGTTATAACTGTGATGGTGAGTCCTAGGAATTCCAATGCCTCCATCAACATAAGGCTAAGAACGACCCATGTGACTGTAGAGATGAAAAAAGAGAGCAATTTCCATGCCAAGGGAATTAGCTCAATCGGCTTATGGACCAGGAATCAAATGGTGAATGATCGATCCAGATATTACTTAGGCATAGGATTTGTTCCTTGCCACATGGATAGAAATGCCACAATGAAATTATAAATTAAAAAGTTTAATGAAAAATATTAAAATTAAATTAAATATTAGGTAGTTGTAGATAAGTATTATAGGGTCTGCATGTGTCCCGTGTATCTTTTTTGGCAATCCCTTGTTAAGTATATTCATGGTTGATGCATGGATTTACAGTAGTCGAATGAGTAGTTCAGTCAACTGAGTGTTTTCCAAAGAAATCGACCTAGACTATGCAATAGTCGATGGATGCCAGTGGGAAAGAATCAATGCAATGGTTGGTTGAGTGAACCAGGGCACCATTGATTTCTCATAGAGATGCTATTAGACGGTAAGGGGGATGAAATCATATGTTAAAGATACTCTTAAACCATCCATAATACGATATAAAATGTTTAAGCAAACAAATTTGTTTCAGTTTGGAGGAATCTGAACATTTTAGTGACGAGACCGCTAGACGATTTCACTTACATGGGTTCGGTCCGAAACCTGTTTATTACAGGTATCATCGCCTTGACTTTCCCATGGATAATCGATCGAGTGAATAAGTAGATATTTGTAGACATTTTTTTCTCCTTCACCCTAGGAAATATGAATAATGAATAGATCATGGAGCCAATCGTTATGTGGGTTGACTAGAAAATGGTAGAATAAGGTGACTTATAGGTGTTGTTTAAATATACCGCTCATGCAGTGCGGGGTTGGGGTCTTTCTCTTGCGGATAAAACCTTATACATCTTTCCAGAGATCATAGAGTGGGGCATCCAAGTTCAACCAATGTGGTTAATTAATAATAATGACTTATTGTTGCCAAAATCTAAGAATCAAGGATTTTGCAACTCAACCAGCTATATCGAATGCTAATAGGGGGTGGGTGAATGGCACCCTATAAAAACCATTTATCTCTCCATCAAAGTAAGCGGCCTTGCTCCTGTTACGTGAGGTTTAACGGAGCAATAGAGGGAATGGGAGTGGAGAGAGTAGGAACGAGAGGGATTTATCTTTTGCGAAGGGGAATAAATAAGTTCTATGTTTCGTGAGTGAAACATCTAAAAAAGGGAAGAGAGTGAGGACCTAACTAGGTACATTCTCAATGGATACCTACATTCTCAATGAAGACCTATTTGCTTCTTTCCTTAGATCTAAATTCTCAATGAAGACTTGGTTTGCTTCTTTCCTTAAATTCTCAAGTTGATGGTCTTCTTCCCTCTGAAATATTGTTCACATAGAATGAGTGAGTATTAATTATCCTCACTTCTGTAATCATTTTCTAGATACGATTTTCCCTACTTTGTTTGGGGAAGGGGGATTTAATATAGCCATTTTTTATATTGTACGATCGATGGAAAGGACAACAAAAAAAATTAGGTGTTCTCAATTCAGAATGTTATATAATAGATATTATTTTACTTTCACTGCTTCTTGATTTTGTTTTTCCAATACCAAATCTATCCTTGGTTACAATTCCCTAGTTCCTGTATCATTATGATAACATTTTCCATTACTGAGAAACTAGTAGGAGAGGCAGTTACAATTCTTGGGGCATCAGGATAAGGTTACAGGATACTCCTTAAAGGAATATTAGGTAATAGAATTGGGCCAGTATATTACAGTTCATGATTTAAATCATGTCATATATATCTAGATTTCTTTTTCCTAATGCAATAAGAATCTAATAAAATATAAAACATTTTTATTATCTTACCTTATATATATATAACTTGAGTATATCTTGTTGGTGTCTGACTATCTTTAGAATAGTTTGTCAATATTTATTCTACAATTTCCTACTATACTAGTACTATTTGCAACAATATGTCAATGTAGGTACAATTTTAGTTATAACATGTCGATGTAGGTATGGTTTGTAATAGCATATCAATGGACCTTCAGTTGAGGCAGCGATAAAAACAAACTATAGTTAAGGAAGAAATAGCAACAGAGGTGGCAAAAGCATCAATTCAGGTATCAACGATGGTGAGTTTTTAATAGCATGTCAATGGACCTTTTGTTGAGACAACAATAGCAACAAAGCTTCAGGAAGCAATAGCAATAGAGGTGCAAAAAGCATCAACTGAAGTAGCAGCTATGTTGAGAGTAGCTAGCTATGTTCAGAGTTGTTGTGGGAAATGTTGTGGGTTATCTCTTGGTGGCTAGTGGCCATTAGAGAGGTGGTGAAAGCGAGCAGTTGAGAGGTGGCGGCAGCTGGCTGTTGGAATTTTGGATAATTCTAAAACAAAGACTGAGAGAACAATACTCTCCTTTAAACACAGAGAATAAAAACATTTCTCACTGATAGACAAAGATTACACAAATTGTGGTTCTATTTCATTAACTGAAAAAACTATTACAAAAATTTGATCTTCCTCTATCAGAGGGATTACACTAGACTGCTTTAGAATGCAGTGCTAAAAAAAAAGCTTTCTCTGTCTCTTAAAAACGCACATACAGTTCTCTCCGTTTTTCTGTTTTGCCTTCGGGCACAAAATACACACTTAGTCTCCTATTACATTAGCCTTCGGGCGTTTTCATTGTTTTTATATGTGGCGCAGCATTTTTCATTTCAACATAACAAAAAAAAGAAAATAAAACAAAACTATAGAATATATTATATATATTATAACTTTAACATTTATAATCCCCGGATGCGGGTGATTAGTTTCAATGGTACATGGAGGAGGCTGTGGGTCGGCACGTGGGCTCAATACTTCACCACCCAAACTCACGTCATATTCCTCATAAATATAGCCACCGTCATTTGCATTGCCGCATTAATGCAGCACAGAAGCCCAGACCAGCTTCCGTCCATTATGAGAATGGCTTCCTCTGGAAGCTTCATTCCTGCTCTGACTCCCCTGCATTCTAGTTGCTCCCCTGTTGCTGCAGAGCCTAGCTCTCGAACCAGCACAGGGCGTCGCTGCTCCATCGCTTGCTGCATTAATTTAGCTCCTAGCCTTCACATATCGTAGAGCACACTCTGCAATCTGTGGCTCAGTCCGCCCAATGTGAATTCCCCTGCTCTGCGAGAAAGCCCTCCCCTGAACTCCGTCCCCATTCATTCTACTAGTCGCTCCCATCACCTTGCTCAGAGAATCATGCCGCGCCTTCGACTGCATATGTGTTTCCGGTGAGGCAATAGTTGTGGTCATCTCCCCCGCCATCCCTCCACTTCAACTTCTGACTCTTCGTCTCCCTCCTTGGATAACTTCACCAGTCGTTATCATGATACCAGAAGCGGTCGTGGCGGCGGTCATGGGCGTGGGCTTTCTCAATCTAAATTGGGCTCACCACACTTCCCTGTCTCTCCAATTATCAACCCTGGGCATCTTCACACCGCCCATCTTCGCTTCCCTTACTCGCTGAACCGACCTACAATAACTGCCACCATTACCATCGTGCTGAAGGAGGAGCCCCTCGGTTCGGAAGTGGAGCATTCTGGCGCTGGTTTGGAGATAAGGGTTGGCGACAAGCTTTGCAATCCACCAAGCGTCATCCTAAAGAGAAAAGCTCCTAGCTGCAGTGAAACTCAGGACATCGGCCATGAAGACAACCCGGGCGACATCAAGCGAGGCTGCCACAACGTTAAAGACAACAAGTAGGCGGAGGAAGATGACCCATATGCCTATGGTTGTCGTGTTATTAAGGAACCCCCCTCATTCTCTCATGAATCTTAATCGAGTCAGAACTCGCAGTTTCTTTCTTCACAGGTTTTTGGCCGGGTACACTCCTAAGCTCATCATGTTTACTTGCTCATTGCTTCAGTTTTTTGATAATCTGTCAATGTTCCAAGGTCGGTTTCCCCTGTGTGGGCGGCATGTTTTTTTTTGTCAACAAGATGGTTTTTGTTTGTCTGGTATGTCTGGTAAACTTTTTAAGTCATGTTTGCAGTGTAATAATGTCGCTACTATGGGCAAGCTCCATTGAGGCCGCTGCCTCTTTGTAATTCATTTTTGTATTATAAATAGAATAGTTAAATTCAGGGAAAAAAAAAAAAAACTTTAATGTTTATAATATATATATATATATATATATATATATATATATATATATATATATATATATATATATATATATATTGTCGGCATATATATGAATAAAGTCACACGACTTATCATTGCGCAATAACCAAAACTTTAAAACATTATATAACTAAGGTTGAAACCTTAGTCCATACCTTGCGTAATCAAGTCTTTAAACAAAGTTTCATCAACCTTCGAACCCGGACTTCAAATTCATTAAACTGAATTGCATTGAAAATTCGCATCACAAATCCTTGTGATGTCACTAGACTCAAAATTTGCGCGATAGCCCTCCCATTGGCTGGTGCTGAGGCCCACGGAACTCAAACCAAAATATGAGGCAGATTTAGTGAAATCTTCGCGTACCACTTTGGCTCCATGATGTCATGGCCATTTTTTACGTGAAAACTTTAGACTGCAATTGATAAAAAAAAATCAAGTTCGGATTTGGCTGTGCTGACGTAGGCACCAAACCTACGTGAAAAACGTTGATTGGCCCATGTTGCATTGAGTTGGTGGTGGGACCACTGTTGCGATGGCTCGTGGGGACCACTGATTACGTGGCCTCATTCAAACCAAAAATAAACTTTGCCGCGTACAAAAAAAACTATTTCCAAAAAGATTGTAAGGGATTTAAAGCCCAAATGACTGTTCAATAAAAATAGAAAGTGGTTGTTGGTAGAAATCATGAAAACAAAATTAGAAAGAGACTATTGCAGATGTACATTCCTGCAGTTGAAATTAACATTTCAACACTCCCCCTTAAGTTCAACTGTTGGGTTATCTGTCATACCCATGCATTTCCTCAAGTATTCAAAACTTTTCTGCTCCAATGGCTTTGTCAGGATATCTGCAAATTGCTCCTGAGTTATGCAATGTTTTAAAATAATTTCTCCATTGTTCACTAGCTCCCTGATGTAGTGAAATTTAGCATCTATGTGCTTTGTTCTTTTGTGAAACACAGAATTCTTTGACAATGCCATGGCTGAGCTATTGTCACAATAAATCACTGTGCCTTTTACCTGTTCTTGACATAAACTCCTCAATATTCTTCTCATCCACACTGCTTGACATGTTGCTGTTGTAGCTGCCACATACTCTGCCTCTGTTGTAGACAATGCTACAATAAGTTGTTTTTTAAAAGCCCATGAAATAGCTCCTGAACCCATATGAAAAACATAACTAGATGTACTTTTCTGGTCATCTACACTTCTAGCCCAATCACTGTCAGTGTATCCAATTAACTCAGAATTTTCTAAAGTAGTATACAAAATACCATACCTCAGTATTATTTTTGTTGCTTGCCAATGTGCTTCTTTTGGCCTTTCCATAAATCTGGAAATAAAACTAACAGTACGCATAATATCAGGCCTAGTTGCAGTCAAATACATGAGGCTACCAACTATGCTCTTGTACAAACTAGGATCAAAATCTTTGTTGTTGTCCTCTTTGCTGAGTTTCAATCCCATTACTATGGGAGTAATTGCTGCCTTGCAAACCTGCATGTTAAATCTCTCCAAAACTTCATTAACATACTTTGCTTGAGAAATAAGAATATTATTTTGATTTTTCTCTACTTCTATTCCTAAGAAGTATTTCAGCAATCCCATATCAGTCATCTCAAATTCATCTTTCATGACTGTTTTAAAATTTTCAATGAGGTAATCATCATTACCTATAAAGATCACATCATCAACATATAAAACAACAATCAGCGTCTTACCATCTTTCTCTTTGATGTATAATGTGAGTTCGCCTTCACACTTTTCAAACCCATTTTCCAGTAGATAGGAATCTATCCTACTGTACCATGCTCTTGGTGCTTGTTTCAGCCCATAAAGAGCTTTCTTCAATCTGCAAACTTAGTGCTCTTGGCCCTTTTTCTCATAGCCTAGAGGTTGTTCAACATAAACCTCTTCCATTAAAACTCCATTTAGGAAAGTTGATTTTACATCCATTTGGTAAACCTTCCATTTTCTTTGTGCTGCTATGGACAACACTGCTCTCATTGTTTCCATTCTTGCAACCAATGCAAATGTTTCCTCATAATCTCTTCCATCATGTTGCTTATATCCTTTGACAGCAAGTTTTTCCTTGTGTCTTTCAATCTTAACTTCAGCATTGCTTTTGGTCTTATAAACCCATTTAACTCCAATGACTTCTTTACCTTTTGGGAGTTCAACCAAATCCCATGTTTTATTTTTCTCTATAGCATTCATTTCTTCATCCATAGCATCTATCCATTTTTTTATCTTTTATAGCTTATTCAAAATGAATAGGATCATCAACATTACTATATAAAGAAAATAAAGAGTTCATACCTTCATTTGCTGCCTCTTTCTCATAAATATCATTCAAATTTCTAAATCTTGTTCCTCTTTCATTTGGTGTACATGTGCTTGAAGAAGCACTCAAATCTGCTCCTTGTGGTGTGCTTGGAGAAGCACTCTCATTTCTTCACAAGGGTGTTCTTACTCCAGCTTATGGTGTCCCTTGTTGTCCTTGTGTTGGTGGAGGTAATGGTGCTAATGATGGATGTATTTCAGCCATCTCATCCTCATTTTCATCATGAGACAAACATCTCTTTACATTGACTATTTTCTCAATGCTTCCATCCCAAGCTTCTTCTTCAATAAACTGAACATCTCTGCTCACAATAAATTTCTTGGTGGATGGGTTATATAACCTATAATCTTTGGATTCCTCATTGTATCCAATAAAAATACATTTCCCCCCCTTGTTGTCCAACTTCTTTCTTAGCTGACCTGGAATGTGTGCATAAGCCACACAACCAAAAAATTTCATGTGGGTGACACATTGTTTTATGCCACTCCATGCCTCTTCTGGAACTCTATTCATCACTGCTTTTGTTGGGCGTCTATTTAGTACATATGTTGCACAATGTACAGCTTCAGCCCAATATTCATTTGGAAAATGTTTTTCCTTCAGCATACTTCTTACCATATCCATGATCGTTCTATTCTTCCTTTCAGTAACTCCATTTTTCCGCGGTGTATACCTTGCTGTAAATTGCTTGTGTATGCCATTTTCTCTGCAAAAACGCAGAAATTAGTTAGAGATATACTCACCTCCTCTATCAATCCTTAAGACCTTGATATGCTGCCCACTTTGGTTCTCAACAAGTGCCTTAAAATTGCAGAAATTATCAAACACTTCACTTTTGTATTTCAAGAAATAAACCCAAGTTTTTCTTTTGTAATCATCAATAAAAGTTAGCACATAATGGTTGCTTGCAAGTGATGGTGTTTTCATTGGTCCACATAAATTTGAATGGACAATTTCTAAGGGTGCCTTTTCCCTTATGCTTTTTCCTGATGGAAAACTTTCTCTGTGTTGTTTACCTAAGATACAACCTTCACATAGGCTGTCTGGTTTCTCAATCAATGTTAATCCCCTTACCATTCATTTCCTATGTAACAAATTAAGACCTCCAAAGTTGAGATGTCCAAATCTCAAATGCCATAACCAGTTTTCATCATTTGCTTCTCTTTGGAATGTCTCTTGTGTCATTGCTGCCATTTCTTCTCCTTTCTTCAAAGCAGCTCTCATCCTGAGATGGAACATTTTGTTCCTTGTCATCTTCACTTCAGCAATACATTGTTTTCTTGGTGGTTTATCCATGATGGTGCATACATCATCTTCAAAGAAAACATTGTAGCCCTTTTGAATGAGTTGCCCAATGCTTAACAAATTACATTTCATACCTGGTACATAATATACATCAGATATGCTCTTCTTTTCTCCTTTCTTTGTCAAGACATTTACTATGCCTTTTCCTGTGACAAAAACCTTACTGTCTGTCCCAAATGTGACTTGAGACTTCACGTTTTCATCTAACATTGAAAACATGGCAATGTTTCCAGTCATATGGTTGCTTCATCCTGAATCTAGAAACCATAAATCTTCACTCTTTTCCTCAGCCATATTACATTCTAAAAACAATTTATCTTGTTTGATATTTTCTCTAGTAAAATTGGCATTGGGTTTATTACCCATGTCATTTTGCTTCTTCATACATTCATTGGCATAATGGCCATATTTCTTACAATAATGACATTGGACTTGGGATTTATCATACCTTTTTCCATGTGCTTGATTTTGTCCACCTTGCTGGCTGCTGCCTTGGCCTTGGTTCTGATTTTGATTGCTGCCCCTTCCTTGAGTATTTGCAGGGTTGTTTCTTCTTCCTCGGTTCTGGATTCTGCCTCTACCTTTTCCTCTGTAGTTTCCTTTGCCTTGACCTCTTCCTCTTCCAAAGGACATTTGGATCTTGAAGGCATGCTCCAAAGATGAGTTTTAATTTCTACCCAATCTTTGTTCATGTGTCATCAGTGATGCATGAAGCTCATCAACTGAAAAAATTGAGAGATCCTTTGTCTCTTCAATGGTTGTGACTATAACATCAAACCTTGAGGGTAAGCTCCTCAACACTTTCTCCACAATCCTTCTTTCTTCAAGTGTTTCTCCATGAGATCTTATCTATGTGACCATCCCAATCACGTGTGAAGAATGAGTCTATGTTATCAGACTCTTTCATGCAGAGAGTGAAGAATGAGTCTATGTTATCAGACTCTTTCATGCAGAGAGTCTCAAAATCTCTCCTCAGCAATTGTAGCTTTGTTGTCTTCACCTTTTCCATACCTTAATAGGTTGTCTTGAGACTATCCCATGCATCCTTGGACCTCTTAGCTTCTGTGATCCTTGGAAACACACTCTCATGTACTGCTTGATAGAGATAGAAGAGGGATTTTGAGTCCTTCTTCCTATTGCTCTTCAACAAATCCTTCTCTGTCTGTGTCAAGGTATTAAACTCTTGTTCATCTACTGGTTCTTCAAAACCATCTTAAACAAGATCTCATAAGTCTTGAGAGGCAAACAGGACTCTCATGGTGATTACCCAATAATCATAGTTCTTCCCATTGAACTGTGGGAGCTGAGCATTTCTAATACTCATGCTTGTGCTGGCTCCTGCCATGGCTAGCACTCTGAACTATGTTCAAATAACTTGACTGTGTTTTTTTTTAAATAAACTGACTGTCTTCAAACAGTAACACAAACTCTGTTTTGAGAAATACCTTGGATTTTAGCTGAGCCTTCACACTGCTGGAGAAACTACTGCAACTAAAAAATCCTTCCTTCGGCTTCTTTGACACCTTCAAAAAGCCTGGACTAGCTCCGATACCATGTTGGAATTTCTGATAATTCCAGAACAAATACTGAGAGAATAATACTCTCCTTTAAACACAGAGAATAAAAAAATTTGCTCACTTATAGACAGAGATTACACAAACTGTGGTTCTATTTCATTAACTGAAAAAAACTATTACAAAATTTTGGTCTTCCTCTATCAGAGGAATTACACTAGAATGCTTCAGAATGCAGTGCTCAAAAAAAAACTTTCTCTGTCTCTTAAAAATCGCACATACAATGCTCTCTGTTTTTCTGTTTTGCCTTCGGGCACAAAATACACACTTAGTCTCCTATTACATCAGCCTTCGGGCTTTTTCATTGTTTTTATATGTGGTGCAGCACTTTTTGCTTCAACATAACAAAAAAAAGAAAATAAAACAAAACTATAGAATATATTATATATATTATAACTTTAACTTTTATAATATATATGTGTGTGTGTGTGTGTTTGTATTGTCCGCATACATATGAATAAAGTCAAATGACTTATCATTGCGCGATAACCAAAACTTTAAAACATTATATAACTAAGGTTGAAACCTTAGTCCATACCCCGCGTAATCAAGTCTTTAAACAAAGTTTCATTAACCTTCGAACCCGGACTTCAAATTCATTAAACTGAATTGCATTGAAAATTCGCGTCACAAATCCTTGTGACGTCACCATACTCAAAATCTGCGCGATAGCCCTCCCATTAATTGGTGTTGGGGCCCGCGGAACTCAAACCAAAATATGAGGCGAATTTAATGAAATCTTCGCGTAACACTTTGGCTTTGTGATGTCATGGCCATTTGTTATGCGAAAACTTTAGATTGCAATTGATAAAAAGTTTTCGGGTCCGGATTTGGCTATGCTGACATAGGCACCAAACCTATGCGAAAAACGTTGATTGGTCCACGTTGCATTGAGTTGGCAGTGGGACCATTGTCGCGATGGCTCGTGAGGACCGCTGATTACGTGGCCTCATTCAAACCAAAAATAAACTTTGCCGCGTATAAAAAAAAATGTTTCCAAAAAGACTGTAAGGGCTTTAAAGCCCGAATGATTGTTCAATAAAAATAGAAAGTGGTTGTTGATAGAAATCATGAAAACAAAATTAGAAAGCGGTTGTTGCAGATGTACATTCCTGCAGTTGAAATTAACATTTCAACACTGGCAGCTAACCATCAGATAGGTGGTGTCAACCAAAAGTTGAGAGAGGTGGCGACAGGTAGCAGCTGAAAGGTGGAGGTGCAACTAGATGGTAGCACAATTGAAGACAATGGCATGGATATCTACTCAAACTTCAAACCTTGGATATGTATAAACACTTTGGCTAAAAGAAGCCAAAAACTTTGGATTGGAAAAAATATGGAAGAAAATAGATGAAAACTTTGGATAAAAGAAGCCAACCTAAGATGGAAAAACTTTGGATAAATGCAGAGAGCCAAAATGGAAACAAGTTAAACTTTGGATAAAAGTACCTATAGAAGGAAATGAGTTTGGATGAAGGAAACAAGCCGACAATAAGACCTCAAATCTTATTGACCAATCGTATTTCAAAAAAATATATATTCAATATATAATTTAAACAAATTATTACGGTTGGTTAAACTTTGGAAAATGTATAATGTTGATGGTCAACGCCTAAATTAATAGCTACTCAACGATTGAGCGATCACTATAGTCCCTGTAGTGCTGAAGGCAAAGATTAATAAGCGTAAAATGACACTATGCAAATTGATTCACAAGAAAGGAAGGAATTCCATGTACATGTCATTCTATAATATATAGATGTTTAAATTAAGATGATTTTTTATTCTTTTTTTTTAATAATGTCACTAATTTAAAGAGAATTGTAATCTCAAAACTAGAACCCTAACCCAAAAACTCTCTATTTTTGCACAAAAAAATATGATAAAACACCTTGAAACTAAAAGTGACTATGTTGCATTACCTTTTTTTAAGTGTTAAAATTCCAACACTTTTCAATCATGACATTAAAAACAAAAAACATGATCATTAAAATCCTTAAAATTCCAACATTTTCAACCATAACGTTAAAGATCAAATAGCATGACTCCAAAAACCTTAAAATTCTGACATTTTTCAACCATGGAATTAAAAACCATATATCATGAATGAAAAAAATGTTAAAATTATGACATTTTTCAACAATAGAATTAAAACTAAATATCGTGAATACTAAAAAGACCTTAAAATTTCAACATTTTTCAACCATGACATCATAAACCAAATAAATATCATCACTAAAATAACCTTAAAATTCAAATATGTTTTTTTTAAGGCTAAAATTTAGTTTATTTGAAATCTTTGCTTAAGACAACTTGACCTATCTCAATGGGGCACTAAAATTACATTATTTTTTAACTATTGCTTATAAAATTATCACGTAAATTTTAAAATTTTAATTAAAAATATGAAAACTTATTTTTTTTAACACATTAAATAACAAAAGAAAATAATGTATTTTCATTAAAAAAAATTAATAATAATTAAATCCAAAATTTTAAATTAATTTAAAAAACAAATTTTTTTATTTAAAAAAAAAAGAAAAACAATTATAAAAATATTAAAAATATTTAAGAAAAAAGAAAAAAAAACAATAATTGAAAACTTAATATAGCAAAACAATAATAAAATAATATTGTAAAGATATTTATATATTAAATTAAAAAAAAGAAAAGAAAAGAAGTACACCAAAAGACATTAAATTTTTTTAAGAAAAAATAAAAATAAAAAAATATAATTAATCAAAAAACAATTTGATTATATATATATATATATAGATATATATATTAAAAACTTCATTAAAATAAAATAAAAAATAAAAAATAAAAAATAAAAACCATAAAAAGAAAACAGAAAATCAAAAAGATGTTGTGTGTATGTTCTGTGGGATAAGGCAATGCCTAACATCACTCTTTTGCCTACGAAGCCGACCAGGTAACGGACCAGAGAACACGCTGTCACATCACCTTCCATTTTTTTTTAATTATTATTATATTAACTAATTTATTTATTATTTTTAAAAGCTTAAATGATAATCTTATTTTTTATTTTATTTTATGTTATAATTATTTATTTAAAATTTTAATTATATTTTTAAAACTTATATTAATAATTTCTTAAATTAAGGTAATTTGTTTTTTAATTTTTATTTTTAATTTTTTTAATTATCTATTTTCATTTTTAAAATGTTTTATTAGAATTATTTTTTATTTATTTTTTATTATTTTTAATTTTTAAAGATAAAATTTATTTATTATTTTTAAAATTTTGTATTTTAATGTGTCTTTTCTCTGTAGGAATTTTTTGGACTTTATTTAAAAATAATAATAATTTATTTTTTATTATTATTATTATTATATATATACCACTTTTAGATTTATAGTAAATTTTATGTTTTTTTAATGGTACAGTGGTCGAGGGTTAAGGATGTAATGTCAAATTAATTGGTAATTTTGACCTCAAAAATAAAATAAAATAAAATAAAAGTTAGATAACATTGAAAAATCTTAAAAAATAAGCATTTAAAAAAAAATAGACAAATTTTAAGTGTCTTAGTTTTATGGTTTTTCTAATCATTGTATTTGGTTTTTAATGTCATGGTTGAAAAATGTTTGAATTTTAACCCTAAGAAGAGAGTGATGTTGCATCACCAATATTGCATTTCAACATATTTTTTCAGGTCTTTAGTAATCATGATAGTTAGCTTTTAATACCATTATTAAAAACATTTGAATTTTAACTCTGTAGAAAAAAAAAAGAGAAAAGAAAAGAAAAAAGAAAGAGGTGATGTTGCATCATCATTTTTTCATTTCACTGTGGTTTTTCTTGTCTTTCGTAGTCATGATATTTGGATTTTAATGCCACAGTTTAAAAATGTTGAAATTTTAATCTTGAAATGAAAAAGGGGTGATCTTGTATCACCACTTTTCAAAACCAATATGAAAATCATGATTTGATGTCACCTCTAAAAAACAAGAACTCAGTAAATTTCTCATTAAGTTGACAACATTGTTTTTTGTCTAAAATTTGCTTGAGGGCGGCATCGTTCATGGAGATATGTTGTGATCACAAAAGTATGGCCTAATGGTCAAAATAATATTTCTTGCCTTGCAATAAATGCTCCCTCTTAGTACAACCCTACAAGTGATTTGGAATGGATCATTATATTAATTGCCATCTATCTTAATGCTCTCATAGTGGGAAAAATTGGAGGAATCATCTTGCAAGGTCATTTTAATGATAAAATTTCTCAGTTTGGAGAATGGGGTTTGAAACCTTTTGGATCCATTTTGAGGCATCAAATAATACTTTTTGGGGTCAAAACTATCTCTCTTTAGAGGAAGATCCCAATATGTTGATCTACAGATATAGTCTTTCCAATTGTGCAAGAATTGCATCAATCGAAGTTTGTATGCAAAAGTTATACATTTTGTAAGTTGACTTGCCTTTTTTACCACCATGGTATGAGAGGATGCCATGTTAGCCCCCATTACTCGTGAAAATGGGGCTAGCCACATGTAAACTTTCAAGAGACTCTAGAAGGTCCAAAACTGTAAATCTATTTCAAGGTTGACGAAGTCAAACCTTACCCATAGTTCGCCATCCGACTATTTTAAATATCAAGCGACTAGGAGAAATAGGGATTCCATTCTTTGCTATTGTATTCTGTTCCATAAATGATAAAAACAACAAAGAGTGGGAAATTAGAAAGCATAACAAAGAGAATTAAGGTTATTTAGCAACCTTACAAGGCACAAGCCTTAGGTAAGTCCATAAAGAGTACCTCTTCCTTTATACTTGCATATTTTCATGCAAGAGAAAAGAGAGAAAAGCAACCTCCCCTTTTAGCTAGGTTTTTTCCTATAATGGTTTCCCAAGGTAAAACATGTGTTTGTCATGTACATAGTGTTATTGCCTTTCAATTATTTATTTATCACATTTCAACTATTTTATCATTCATTAGAGCATAAAACCATCTATTAAAGAGTATGATGTCTAAAGGAAAATTAACCTTCATAATAGAAATTTCAAATATTTTATTAGATTTGTTGTGATGAATCATTCTAATGGAATATGAGTGGTATTTTATAGACCAATAAGATAATTTCTTGATTTATAGATAAAATGTTGGATCAAAAAACAAATACTTTTTTGCATGTTTAGGGCTTTCACCTTTCAAAAGGATCATCCTTCACACATGTTGAAAATTTCAACTTGAAGTTTAAATGAGTTTAGTGAAGCTACTTATCTATGTTAGTTTGAGAATAGGTATGTTGCTAAGGGAAGTATTAAAAGTGTGCTTGAACAAGTTGTGACACAATTAAGTAGGATAGACGATATTCTTTTGGTAATCTCTATAGCCTTCATGCAAGCTTGCACACACTCCAGTCTATTAGAGGTTATTTTTAGTAAGTTACCCTATTCATAAATTGGTGCACCATAGTGGTGCTCCGTTGGATGTGAAATTGAAGGAATTTTGTTAGAAGTAGAGATGAATAAGTGGATTGCAATCGAATATCCACTTCCACGGTGGAAAAACTCCACTATTATGAATTTCTCTTATGGAGAAGTAGTGAGAATAATATATAATTAACACAAACACCCAAGGCCTAATTCATACCATGAGTGTGTAGTAAAAACATGTTCAAGTGAAGATGAATATGAAATCATTCATCAAATTATGAAGAAATGAAATATGTTGTAAGAATGAATATCTTTCTAAAATACCCAATATCTCGTTCACTAACAAATGACACATAAAAGGGAAAAAATGAAAGAATGAACTCATTGCTAAAATCCTTGAAAGAAAATATAGTCATAAGTATGGGTGTCAACACAAAGGAAAACAATTTGTTTAAAATGAAATTTCATGGAATTGAGGTTCGTCAAAATGTATGATATAAATATTTTGGCATATTGAGAGGTGCCCTCTCTAGTTATAGGGAAATTTCTAAATCGTGACATAAGGGCATTGAACAAAAATTGTGGGTTAGATAAACCAATGCCTAATACTTTAGCAATAATAGATAGACTTTAAGAGGTATTGTATCAAAACGTAGAGATATATTTACATTAGACTGATTTAGCAAGTTAGTATGAAACAAATATGCCTCTTGGATTGCAAGTTATACATAGAAAAGAATGCTTCAAAAGTTTATTGAAGGCCCTACCAAGCTTATACACCCTATAATATTATAGTCCAACTGTTGGAACAAGGTCTCCTACAAAGCTATGAAACTAGTCCATTTTGTATATTTTTTATTATATTCAGTATAGCACAGGGGTTTTTGGGGTGGGTCAAAGCCCCTAAAGCATTGTAAATGGGTCAAGGGTAGACCAAGAGTCTGCAAACCACGTTTTGCAGACCATTGGATGCATAAGCTAAATTAGTATAAGTAGTTGAACCTTTTTGAGTTGTAGGAGAAGCTAAGAATGATAAGAGATTGCTACTAAGTGCAAATCGATAGATCTGGTCAGGGTTTTTGGGTAAGGACTCCTGCTACAGTGTGCGCGGAGGGCCATTGTCCTGCTGTGTGCGCAACTTGGGTTTTTGGGGTTTTGTAAGTAGATCTAAAAGATTAATGAATGCGGAAGTATTGTGGCCTATCTGAATCCATTGAAGTTACTATGATATGAATCTGTGACGTCTTGATTACTTGATATATGTTGTTGTGTTATTGGTTTAAGTTGTGAACATACTTGTGTACTTATTTATGCTGCGATCTGGGTTTGTTCTGCTTACTTCATATAAGAATATCTGAAATAGTTGTGTATTGTTATATGAATTCTCGATTCGTTGATTTCTATGAGTAATATTATTGTTGCTCATGTGGATGCGAAGGGAATATAGGTGTTGTGATACCGGATCGGGTCACGATAAAGGTGAACGCAACTCTGCTTGACTTACCTACCCTCTCCCAAGGTGTGGAAACCCGGTTCTAGCACCTACCCATACTACTTCAGGTGAGACTTTGGCCTGCGCATGCAGGCCATTGCCGAAAGGGCCAGTAGTATAGGGGTTTTTGGGCAAACCTTGAACATCCGAACCTGGGTCAAGACCCCTCGAGCCAACAAATGCTTCCGTTGCCGAGACCTGGAGCATTTTGAGAGAGGGATCGAGTAATTCCAAGGCCGTACTGGAAGCCGGAGAGAAAGGAAATTGATGAATGGTTTGAACAGCAAATTTAGGAATTTTCCATAAAAGAAAACCGCAACAAGAGGTTGACCACCAAAGAGTGGAAGAATAAGTACATCTTCACAGAGATCTACGATACCTTCTTTGTAACAATTACGATCGACCTCCAGGAGTGGCTCGCAAGACTGGTAGAATTCAGAAGTGTTGGAAGGACGAGTGGATCACAGAGTGGACCCCCGAACTAATCCAACAACTAGAAAAGACGGATAACACCATCACTCGCGCAGTGGACCATTGGGTAGACAGCGTGTTAGGGGGATTTGTGAATGAATTTTCCATTGATCAGTTTGTCTCCTACTCTGAAGCAGTGCAAAGATTCTTCACGGGGTTCCGACGTAAGTTCCTGAAGACTTTGCCATTGTTGATCAAGATATTATTATGCGAAAAGAGTATTGTGTGTAGCCATACCGAGTGAATGACCTCTGATTTGGACGGGAGCACAACATGGAGTAGCAAGTACTATAGGACCAACCTAGAAGGAGATCGATTGGTCTATTGTCCAGTAAGGGAAGCAACTTCGTAGAGCCCTCCAGCCACACTGCTTTCAAATCATCCTAGAGGTAAGAATTCGTCGACCCCTCCGCCACCGGAAGATGACATGGCTTCTCACATGAAATTGCCGACCTTTAAGGGAGTGGGGGATGAAGACATGGATCAGTTCTGGTTTGTCGCAGGATCGGTATGGACTGTGCAGAACGTGGCTAGTGATGTGGTGAAAAGGGCACCACTGTGCCTTGCCTTCGAAGGAAGAGCTTTGGACTGGTACATGGGATACATTGGCCAAAACACAAATGCAACCATTGAAGAGATTAAAAATGCCCTAAAATAGTAGTTCAAGAAACCTAAGTCCTACTTCCAAATCGTGGTTGATTTAAAGGATTTCAAGCAAGGACCTTCTAAATCTATGTGAGAGGCCGATCAATGACTAAAGAAGGTGATCAGAGAAGGGGGATTTCAATATGATGACATACAACACACAGAATGGTTTATTTCTATGTTGTTGCCTCACCTGCGCGTACCTATGGGGCACCAAACTTTTGAATCGCAGGAGAAGGCCTTGGAAGGTGCCATGAAGTTAGAAGCTGCACCTCGGGATGAGACTCAGCTGGGTATCCAACAGCTCCAGGGACAGCTGGAAGCTATGCATGTAGAGATCCAAAACTTGCGAAAGGAATGAGGGGCAGAGGCTAGCCCCAAGAGATGGTGCATACGATGCCGGGTGAATGGCCATACCAAGGATAATTGTCCTCTATTAACAGACTATATGCAGGCCGGGGGACCTAGCCCATTGCGCCCTAAGGAAGCTGCGGGACCTGGTGGGCCAGTGCTGTGGTGCGATGATTGTCACATCGCAGGGCTGCACGATACTAACCACTATCCCCGCCTTGTTGCATACGTTCCAGAGGTAAAGCAGCAATGGTGCAGGTTCTGTAGATCGGTGGGACATGACGAACAGAATTTTCAGACATATGATCTGATGATTGATCAAGGAAACTTATACAGAATGCAATCAGACCCTGCGTCACCAAGAACCCCCGTAGGTATAGGCGGCTCCCCATCAAGGGGCAGGGGAGGAGGACGCAGTGGAAGGGAAGGACGAGGACGAGGTCAGCTAATCTACTATAACTGTGGAGAAGCAGAACACTTTGCAAGGGACTGCCCAAACCCCACTAGGCAATCTTTCCAATATTGCAGACAACTGGACCATGCGATTGAAGATTGCTCGATCTTAATAGCGAAAATGCAGGAAAATCAGTCGACGCCTATGCAGAATGTGCAGAGAGTTAAGGCTAAGCTGCGAAACAAAGATCCGAGTGTGAATGTGGTGACACGCAGTGGGATGGCCACTAGGGGACCTGAGGAGGAGGCTATGATGGAACCTCTGATCCTTCATGCCGCTATCAAATAAGAAAGCCTGGACCTAAAAAGGGGGAAAGAAACATTTATCACAGCTCGCAAGGACTTTACTGATGCAGAGGCAGCTACTGCTCGGCCATCTGCGAACCTTAAGGCAGATGAGGAGGTTGAGCCCTTTCTGCAAGCATGTATAAAACTATTTCACAACCAAAAGGTTGTGGAGAAACTTCAGGCATTAATAGATAGTTGCGCGACACAACCCAATCTAACCCTGGAAGTCAAGGATGTGCACAAGTTATACAGGTATAAGAAACACAACAGAAGAGAAATGTGGTTTTCTGCGCAGATCGGTGACTACGAAATGAGCCAAGTTATTTTGGACCTAGGGTCAGATGTGAACGTGTTACCTAAGCAGACTTGGCAACAAATGGGAGAATCTAAATTGGAATGGTCCACTATTCAGCTACACATGGCAAATCAGCAAAAAATCATCCTGCTAGGAAGGTTGTCTAAAATTACAGTAGATATCGCAGGAGCAAAAGCCCGAGCTGACATTGAAGTGATAGAAATTGTATAAGATGCAGATCCCTACCCTGCGCTCTTGGGATTCGACTGGGCCATAGACATGGGTGGTATCATCAACCTCAAAAAGAGAAGCGTGGTGTTTGAGAATAACAGCACAAGGGTGATAGTACCATTAGATCCTGTAGAAGGTGAACGATATACAAAGCTGGTGCATGTTGAAGAGGAGGTGGATCACATTTACAAGTTGACTGCGCAGGACGAAGATTGGATCAACCCCACGACAGAAGGAGTACTCTATTGGGAAAAGGACAGTGAATGCTTCTCTCACTTTGATGGGGAGATGGAGAATTAGCAAAACCGGTTGCATGATGTCTCAACGCTACGATGACTTCGAGTCACAAGGGATTTGCGCTGCATTTCCTCAGAGGTACGAGACCTACCCTACTTTGATGGTTCTAGCAGCATTAAGGACTTTTTGCAAGCATTCGAAGCAGAGGTTCCCAAGGGATGAAGGCTATGGGCCCTTAAGCTATCCATGCGCAGAACACCTGTGCACTGGTGGGGAACAAATGAGGAGGCATTCCAGGATTGGGAGGCATGTCGGGATATGATGATCCTGTGATTTGAAGCCCCAACCGGCCTACGGGTCAAGAAATTCCTTGGATCAAAAGATCCATGAGAATATCTATCAGCATGGGAAAAACAGTGGTGTGACAAGAAGACTAAGGAATGGGTTCACCTAATAATTCATGACCTAGGGCCAATTCCATCTGCATGGTACTTAGATGCGAAGCTCCATCAGTGCACCTGCCCTTAGGGGACATTGAAAGAAGAGTTCCTGGGAACATTTGGGTTAGTAGGACGGACCATGGTGCTTGATGCAGCCCTGCGGAACATTAACACTAGGGAGTTGGGTGAATCACACATGTTCCTCGCACCAGAATTACCCACATGGGAAACAAGGATACCAAGCATGGTCAACTACCGTAGCCCAGGCCCAACGGATAGTAAGGAAGATCCATAAGCTACGTTTAACTTGTAATTGGAAGGGGTGTGCATGACTACTGAGCTGCTCAGGCTGCGAGGGGGTTGCAATGGGACACACCTTATGTTGAATAGGAATGCAAATACAGAAGGAATAATTATCATAGATGTGGCGACTCTTACAACAAGAAAAAAATTGCGGTCACTCCTCGGCCATGTGGGTTATTACAGAAAATTTGTTTGGGAATATTCGCTACTTATAACGCCTCTGAAAGACTCGTTCCCGCAAAGGATCCGGTGCGGTTGGGAGGACACCTGTGGGGAAAACATGTCTTTGGTTGTAGAGTACCTTAGGAACAAGCTTGTGTTGGGGGGGGATGCACAAGCGGCACAGATGTTTAGTCCAATCTCAACAAGTACGCAGAGTGCACATAGGGAGCGAAAAGTGTCAGGGAGAACAATAAAATCAGGGAAAGAGGAGAAGTTACCATTAAGCATAGCGGGCAGTTGGCAATTAATGAAGCGATTCCTTGAGATTTTTTACTTTTTACTTGATGGTAAGCTCTGAATGACACTTACCCTACCGTTGGACGACCATAGGCACTATAAAGTAGGACAACTAGCTCAGACAACAATTCCATATTACGCTTGTCACCTGTATGTAATTTTTTTATGTTGCACGATTTTTTGGGCTTGTTGCATCCTGCTCATGGCAAAGCAACCCACTCTCGCTGCTGATAGGCCCTCAGAATCAAGATTCCTTGTTCCCACTAAGATAATAGCTCCTAGGCCCGCGGAAGCGTCGGTACCTACAGAGCCCGAAAAAGAGGCAGTCATCATTGGGTCAGGGGATGAAGAAATCGATAAGATAATTGCACTTTAGCTCCCTGAATGGAGGAATGGCCTCAGTCCTGGCGAAAAGAGCACCAAAGGGACCTGTGCCACAGAAACCCTAGAACTAAGCGCGAGGGGCGCGGGCGTAGCTACGGAAAGGAATGCACAACTGCTACAAGTTTCCAATAAGGATGCTGGGACCGATTCGCAGCTGGCACTAAGTGTTCCAGGGACATATAACCCAACTACCACCTCTCTCCAGAATATAAAGCAACCAGGTGAGCCTGATATCGGGCCCCGAAAAAAGCAATGCGACCAGCGCCAGGAATATGATGCGACAGTCACACTAACTGACGGTGACCTCGAACAAATCACAGATGCAATTACACTGGCCACAGAGGAAAGATGGGAAACCATAGAGACACAACGGAAGGTTGTAATTGACACCTTCCAGAACGAACTTTGCGCCCTCCAGTGGAAGGCAGATACGTTGCAAACCAGCGTAACTCAGAAACGGGCTCCCTTGGCAATCAATAGTACCACACTCGCACTGAGAGGAAGCTACCTCTGCTCCTTACCTAGCACTGCCCTTATAAGAACCCAACTCCAAGTCGATATAGGGGTCCACTTGGACCTGGCTAAGTTGCCCACTGAGGCATAACAAGGTCTCCACACCGCCGTAATCTAGGAGACCCACCAGTGAGACTTGGAGGTACATCAATAGCTCGATATGGCCAAGCGGGCTCTCAAATGGAAAGACGCAGAAAAATCCCTTGCTATATCGCATCAAGTGGAGCTTGAAATGGCAATCCACCAGCTCTGCATAGAGGTTCTAGACGGAGTCCCGGTCGCAGCTACACCTCAGGCCAAGGTATAAATATGGTTGCAACAATAAAAGCACCTCGGATGGAATTTCAGACCATCAAGGCACAACTGGAGAAGAAAATCTCCGACTTACAGGCTACATTGCAGCCCACCACGCCGCTGAAGGTTCGAGCCCAGCGCATTGCGCTAGTGGCCGAAGCTACGAACTCCATCTTAGAGCAAGTTTCTCAGGTTGCCTAGTTGCTCGAATCAGCCATGCAGCTCTGGACCATGGTCCAGTTCAACCCGGTTCTCTGAAAGGTCAATCACGACTTATGACAACAGGAAGAAGCTTTCGCACAGGTTGAGGCTACCTTGCCCACCTTGGTGCCTGCGTAATGGTTATCACAGTTGCGGACCAGCAACACTCTCCTGGACGCAATTGAGAAATTCCGGTGCTAGAAGCACGTCCTTGAGGAGCGATTAAATCCATGGGCTGCCACATCCCTCCAGCTCTCACAAGATGCTAATGACGTGGTCACGCAACTCAACCAGACATTGAAAAATGTCACTACGGCCACCAAAGGGCCAAAATCCAAAAGTTGGTGGACCTTGCACAGAGTGTTGTGGCTCAGAGTCAAGAGGTGCTGCCTCCACTAATCGCTACCCTCATTGCAGTACGTGCGCAGGTGGAGAACCTACCATCGCAGTGACTCGGGATGAGTCACAAGATTGTGTTGGGGGACTGTTGGAACAATGTCTCCTACAAAGCTGTGAAACTGGTCCATTTTTATAATTCTGATTATATTTATTATAGCGCAGGGGTTTTCGGGGTGGGTCAAAGCCCCTAAAGCATTGTAAATGGGTCAAGGGTAGAACAAGAGTCCGCAAACCATGGTTTGCAGACCATTGGATGCATAGGCTAAATTAGTATAAGTAGTTGAACCTTTGAGTTGTAGGAGAAGCTAAGAATGATAAGAGATTTCTACTAAGTGCAAATCGATAGATCTGGTCAGGGTTTTTGGGTAAGGACTCCTGTTGCTGTGTGCGTGGAGGGCCTCTATCCTGCTGTGTGCGGACCCTGCTGTTGTGTGTGCAGGTTGGATTTTTGTGGTTTCGTAAGTGGATATGAAAGATTAATGAATGTGGAAGTATTGTAGCCTATCTGAATCCACTGAAGTTACTGTGATATGAATCTGTGATGTCTTGATTACTTGATATATGCTGTTGTGTTATTGGTTTAAGTTGCGAACATACTTGTGTACTTATTTATGCTGCGATCTGGGTCTGTTCTGCTTACTTCATACAAGAATATTTGAAATAGTTGTGTATTGCTATATGAATTCTCAATCTGTTGATTTTTGTTAGTAATATTATTGTTGCGCACGTGGATGCGAAGGGAATCTAGGCTCTGTGATATCGGATCGGGTCACGATAAAGGTGAATGCAGCTTTGCTTGACTTACCTACCCTCTCCTCGGGTGCGAAAACTTGGTTCTAGCACCCACCCATACTACTTCGGGTGAGACTTTGGCCTGCGCAAGCAAACCATTGCCGAAAGGGCCATTAGTATAAGGGCTTGTTGGCAAACCTTGAACATCTGAACCTAGGTTGGGACCCTTTGAGCCAACACCAACTTAAGAAATATATGGATAATGCATTTTCTAGAGGTTGGTATTATAAAGGACACATACTTTACAAAGGGTGATGTGTGTTGTGAAATTTTCCAAGGACTTAGAGAAATCATTGACCCAACAAAGATAAAATATTGGCACCAAGTTCAAAATTTTCATAATGGGTACATCACAAGTTGTCGTTCAATGCCCATAGATTGGAATCATAGTGGAACCTTAAAAATTTCTTGAGCATTGTGCATAACAAGATTGAAAAGATGAAAGTATCCATACCAAGGATGAAAAAAATGAAAAGTTAGCAAGCATTGCGAGTATAATATCTCAATTCATATTACTATAATTATTACACATGGGTAGAGGACTAGGTGCTTTCGTAACTTGTGTTTCCCTTTGTTCCATTGTCATTGAATCCTCCTTAACTTATCCCTTAACATTTAGGACCCAATGTTGGCAATATTGTCCTTGATGGCAAAGGAGTAGATCAGGATTAGCAAAGGTATATAGGAGCAGCAACATAGCAACAACAAGGTATGTAAGAGAAACATCAAGGTAGAGAAGGCAAAAGTTCAGAAAAGCAAAGGAGAAGCAAGAAAAGGAGTAGCAAGGCAAGGAGTAGCAAGAAAAGGAACAATGAGGAAAGGATCAACAATCAAAGGAGAACCAAAATGTTTTGATAATGTTGCAAAGATTGCTATATTGAAGATTTTGTTGTGACGTGAAATTGCTGATTGACCTAACTTGTTGTGATGCAAAGGAAATACTCCAAGGCAATGGAAAAGTTGTTGCAAAATTTTTGTGATGCATTAATGATAAATATTTGTATCTGATGTTGTCATTAGGTTGATGCATTTAATAATTACATGTGGCTGGAATTAATATTGGATGAATTTTTTATTTTATGTTCTAATATGAAGAGTTTGGAAGCAAATGAGTGGAAGGAAAAGAGTCAAGCCTATTCACTTCATATTCCTATGTGGAATACAAATAGCCAAAAAAATATATTTATAAAATATTTGATTTTGGAGGGCATTATATGGTTAGAGAGAGGGATAATGTGTGAGAGTTGATTGATATATTATGCATTAGTTACCTAGTACATATGAAGCTAATGTGAAGCAGATTTGAAGGGGAGAAGATGCAGAAGTAAATATGTAGGTATGTCGAATTGATGAAGAGGTAAATCAACATATTGTTTTCATTTTTTATGAGGGGACTTTGGTCTCCTTTCAATTTGTGTCTTGATAAATATCCAGTTGGATCTGGTTGAGGTAGGATCCTCTTGTGGATTATAGCCTGCAAAAAATATATGGGAGTTAGAGCTTCCTTGCATGTTGTAGCTTGCAGAAAATTGAAGTAGCAACCTCTTGTAGGCTAGAGCCTACAAAAAATCAAATGTAATAAGGAGTAGGAGATTTCCTTTGCATCACAATAATAATAAAATCATGGTTTTATCCCTTATGGGTTTCCACTTATATATGGTGTCCATATGAATTTTTATTATGTGCTGATGTGATGTATTAGTCTTTTTATTACTTGTTGTTCACTTATTCAATTTGATGGTCATTATTTGTTAAGTTGCTCATGTAATGTTTCAATTATGAGTTTAATGAAAATAATTTTAATGTCCATGAATGGACTAAACTGATTGACCCCCCCTCTCAGTTTAGTCAAGCTTTCATCATTTATCATCTGAGAGAGGCTCTTTACAACATCCAATATTAGCACACTTTTGAAAATGAATCTAATAATATGTTTCAACAAAATAAGAGTGGGTCCATGTAGAGTTTATCAATACTACAATCTTCCTTGAAAAAATTATTACTAATGTTATTCTTGCAATTCGATGGTGATGGAGGTGGCAATAAGAATTGCTAACTATTTTCTGTTGCATCCATGCTCACAACAAAAAGGATTTTTACAATCATGTAGGTAAGCTTTATCCTAGTTGGTCAAATCCAAGAAGATATAGAGGGAAAATGTGGTATATTTTTAATTCAAGTAAAAAACAAGATATATTACCATTGCCACATATCATGGACAACTATGGAATGGTTCAACATGAAAAAGAAAATTCTCCATATTTTATTGAGGATATTTACGAGGCAACACTTATTGTATGAAATTCAAAGAAAGTGACATTACGTCCCCTCAATACTTCAAATTTAGTATGGTTGATGGCATACTTTTTCCACAAGCACAAAATACCTTGAATACTTCAAATTTGGTATGGCTCATGGCATACTTTTCTCACGAGAAAAAAAATCCCCTCAATGCTTAAAATTTAGCATGGATAATGGCATACTTATGTCACAATACAAGGCCATTAATAGGGATGAGCATTGGTTTCATTGCATAAATTTATAGAAAAAAAAATAAAAAATCCCAATGGGGAACCTACAATGACACCATGCAAAACACTAAAAGATATGGAAGACTTGGAAAAGAAATATTCAAGCTCATTTTAATGCAAGAATGGAAAATGGTGGGGAAGAAATTGGCTTCCAAAAATAATGTATCAGGAAAATCTTCTAAATGATTTAGATACACCCTTATTTAATCAATTAAAAGGTTCCTTGTAACAAAAAACAAGACAAGGATCAAATGCCAACAATAATACTTAGCAATGACTTATCTCATGGGCTATTACTTAAGATAAAAGGTCTATTATTAATGAAGTATATGTGAGATACTATTGTAGCATGCTTAAACAAGGATCTAATCAAAGAAAATATGTGAAGAAATATCACACATGCATAGTATGACCAAGTGATCATAGGAAAATATGGCCACACAAGGAATTATATGATGTCTACAAAGATATGGGTGATGATCAACAATACAAGGTTTTAGTTCAACAATGGACAAAAAATGGATGATATTCCAGTTAAAATAGAAAAACTATAAAGTAGTTGGAAAAGAGAAATATAGCATCATTGATGTGGATAGAAATATGTGGACATCGAATTATTAAAGGGGACATATGTAAATTAAGACATACCAATAACACCTCCAAATGCAGTGATAGGGGAGAAATTTCAAATAGGCAATGTATATCTCCTACTACCATTTATGTCTCCATTGGACCATGGGCGGATAGATGGGTGCACCACCAACCTATTGTAACATGCATCCAATCATAGTCATGAGTGCATGAGTTTTAGTTATAATTGTCTTCATGATTTTTCAATGCGCGGTAACTCACTATGTACTGATTATGATAAAAAAATTATGGTGCTCTTTCCCTAACATGATTACACTGTAGGAGGAAGGAATGTGCAAAGGAAAGTTTTTAACTTTCCACTTGAGTCATTCAAGTTCGAGCTAGCTACAATAATCATTTTCTCATAGGCCTTGTGTGTTCTTTACTATTAGTAATATTGTTAGGTCTCAGTAGGAGGTAAGCCTCTCATGGGTGGGTGATTACCCTTTCTGTCAAAGTGTCTGCAATGTTTGAATATTCATCTCCATCTTGTTACTATGGCATGAAGGGGCTCAGACCATCATAGTCACTGTAAGTGTCCTCAATAGTTCATCTCGTGGGCTCAATAGGGATATGAATCCTTAATGACATCTTTCTACAAACAAATTCTATAATCTGTTTAGGAATAAATTGAATTGATCAAGAAAGAGGCATGTCTAGAGCATGGTTTCATTCCCAATGCTGAAATTTATGTGGAACTTAGCACCTGATACTAGATGTGGGATATACTAATAGTAGAAACAAAATATATTATTAGACTATGGACCTATAGTGGTAAATAAATATTGTCATGAGAAATGTCCTAATGGAAAACCATGAGGCCAATCAAGAAATTATACTCCATTTGGATGAAATTCAACTTTAAATAAAAGGGATGGATCATAAGGTTTAGGCACTATCCAAATGAGTTACAAATATGGAATTCACTGCACATGAGGATGTAATTTGGCAAGCTCTAATTGTAGTATACACCTCCCTCTCTACTTGATCTCGACTTTACAAAGGGTTTTATAATTTCATATTTTGTTCTCTATTAGAAGGGGCATTGTTGATGACACTATAGGTAGCATTAGACCTATAGATTGTTTCCATTCCATGCATAGTTCTTTTTTATATACCTTGGGACATGGTGAACTCACTAAATTAGTATGGACAAAATATGTACTCTTTTATTCTTGGTTTGGTTTCCTTAATGTTGGACCAACAACTTTTATCTATGTATAGATTGTCCTTGTCCTTAAATTAAAATCGAGAATAACTTTACAAGAAAAATAGAATATCAATAATAAAATATATGCGATGATGAATGAGATTTTCTTGTTAGTATTTGAAGAAATAAAAGATATTTTCTCTCCTAACCCATGATATGAATTTTGTAATTTATTTATAGATATTATATGATATGATCCTTGAAATATTATGCTGCCATGAAAACTTTTTTAAAATAGTTTAAATCAATGGAAATCAATAAAATTCATTCAACTTATTTGAGCTATTCTAAAATACATCAAATACATGATGTCATATTAAAAAAATATTAAGCTTATGAAGTTCAAGAATTATACATTATAATAGTGATAATGTTGTAAAATGATGATGAGAAACAAATAATCAAACTTTTGAAACTTCATTTCATATAGAAATTATGTTGCATTACATAGTATCCTTTATTAATATATTTTGATATGGGTACTTATTTGGTATGTGTCAAACCAATAGCCATAATATGTATACTGTCATTTTGATGTGGGTTGTAATTGGTTTTCTAGACCAAACCTACTACAAATTTTGGATTATTATTAGTTGAATGCCCAAAATTTATAAAAATCTAGTTGTTAGAGTTATTGTGAATACGAAAGGGAGATGGTAGATCAAACATAAAATGATGATTTTTACCATCATCAAAATGATCAATGATATTTGAATTGATTATATCAATTAAAAAGTCTCATATGATCGATGTTTGAAGCCAATTATCTTCTCATAGTATTCTTAAACACAAAATAAGTTTTGGTGAATATATTTTCTTTATTACAATGGCTAACCACAACTTTGGGATTAATAAAAAAATTATACATATCCGATAAAACATTATATATTTTGATTTTTTATGTTTATTAATTTCAATGGAAAGATAAATGTATAAACATATTAATTAGGAAAAAAAAAATTAAATAAATACAATTGCAATATATTAGTTTTCTTTTAATAATATCTCACCAAAATAACAACCACAAACTATATAAATGCACAAAGAATATAAACAATATATAAAAATTAAATGCCAAAACAAACAATGATATACATATTATTTATACAATTAAGTAATAATTTAAGATAAATTTATAGAATAGAAGGAATTTAAAAAAAAAGTTTACATTTAGTGAAAAGACCACACCACATTGATTTAAAATTAAAAATAATGAGAGGAATCTATGGTGGCTTTCAAATTTTTTTATCTTACACATTAAAATGATTTAAAGAGAAATAATAAATAAATGTAAGGTGGCCTTGAAAAAAATTTATTTGTCTATGGTGCAAAAATGGGCAAAAAAAAAGAAAAAAAAGGAAGAAGATATATCCAATAGTAAGATAAAGAAAATGCACCCTCACCACTAGATAAGCACATTTACAATTAATACGTTCAAAAATAAATCCACAATACTTAGAGAGAACATTTGACCAAAAAAACATTGTTCATCCAAATACCTTAGTTATGAAACACCCATAAAGCTTAAAAAATCATCCATAAATTGTCTCTCCAAGAGGTTGCACTAGCTATTCATCCATAACTAAGGTAAATATAAGAGTAGACAAGTAGTGATACACACACACACAAGTAGCAATGGTTCGTAAGTGAGGATTTTTTTTCTTATTTATATAAGATATCTAACACTTCCTCATCCACTCAGAGCCATAAAACATAAAATATTTCCTTTATCTTTAATCAGCCATAGATATAAGTTAACAATACATAAAATAATTCATGATACACAAGTGATCGATCTAAAACTCCTCATGTATGCCTCATAAGTTGTAGTGTCCCTTATTAGTGAGATAGCTTTGATGACACTTAGAGATGGTGATTTTGATATAATATTATGTATGAAAGACTTATGTACATGCTCATATGCTATGACCTGGTCACTTGGTTGTTGTGTGCTTATGATAATATATATGGTTGCGTGCACAAGAATTGATTTTGGTGAAGAGAATATTAGCGATGTTTTCTCTTTTGGTATCCTATTTTGGACATAGGTGTATGATGTGAATGGTGATTCAGAATTGAGACACAGATCCATGGACGATCATGGTTATGTGGAACATATGGTTAATTATGAATTATGGATGAGCAGAAGGGATTGCATGATTATATGTAAGGTAGTTCAGATGCCATGGACACATGTGGTGTGTGGACTAGTCATTAAGCAACAGGATGCCTAAGTTATAAAATCATTTATGAAGTCATTTTCCAAAAACCAAAATGACTGGGAAGTCATGCACAATATTTGGTAAAATTTGAATAAGTTAATTGTGAATCATTGATTTATTTGATCAATGAGATTTAGGAGGCAAAGGTCTAAGATTACTTTACCAATCAACCACCTCAACCCTGTATGTGTGAGCTCACAATCTAATATCTTATATGTAAAATGTGGAGTTTCTGTGCAAAAATAGATGAAAGCTGGAACAGGGTGTTTCCAGTCCTAAATCCATGAAATATAAAAGACATGAGTTTGAGACAGGACAAAGGATTAGGACGCGGAGTCCTAAATCCATGAAATATAAAGACGTGGAGTCTTGAATATATAAGGAAATGTTTAGAGCGCGGAGTCCTGAATATTTAAAAAGATCAAGGTGTGGAATCTTGGATCTTTAGAGTAGATCGAGGCGCAGAGTCCTCAATCTACTAAGGCATGAAGATGCATACAATAGGGGTGCAGAATCCCTATTATCCGGAAGAAAAATACCACTCATGGGAAACTCATAGATGAATTTCCTTAATAATCTCATTCCTAACAATTTTGGAGTGACTTTCTAAAAATAGAAATTCATGTCTACCATTTCAAGTATGACTTTCCAAAAATAGTAAATCACCTCCAATCAATGGGTAAACAAGTATAATTGAAGGAAAATCACTTAAATTATGATTAATCAATTGTAATAGTTCAATCTCGACTTAATCCTCAATATTATTAATATTATTAATATTATTATTATCTTTTATGAGACTATGATATTATTATTAAAAAGGAATTATATCTCCTCAATCACTTCACACCTCTCTCCTTCATGACTCTCATGGCTCTATGTAACTCTCTCTATTTTAAATATTACATTACACTCTCTTTTATGCACTCATCAATGAATGGCATATTCCTCTTACACTCATTAAATATATGTCATAAAATATTCCTCTTACACTCATTAAATATATGTCATAAAATATTCCTCTTATACTCACTTTAATGCATATGTTACACTCTCCTTAAATAAGGCATGCATACCTCTCCTTAATGGCATAAGTTACACTCCTCTAAAAGGAATACAATGCATGCATATTAATCCTCCTTTATGACATGAATTTGTTGCTCCTCCTATATATGAGTCATGTATTCTCATTTGGGGGAGAGGGGGTAATGCCAAGAGTGGAAGAGACTTGAGGAATATTGTGAAAGGGAGAGATATGGAGAGTATCCAATTACTTCCAAAACAAATCTGAATTTCTTACTAATCTACTAAGTATCTATTGAGGTTGAACATGAGTGGTATTTAGAGGAAGTGAAAACCATCTTCCTTAGTTTTCCTTGCATCTCTCTCTCTATTGTTGTATTTTGGTACTGGTTGTGAGCTTTTACAGCTCGGGGGTTCCAGGGGGAGGAGTTCTCCCTGGATATGGTTGGGTGGAAAACCGGATGGTTCAAATGAGTTGGTTAAGGGATCGAAGGTGGATCATATTCTCAACGATTGGAGCTGAATATCTCTTCAGGTATAATTTCCATTGTCCTAAAATTATAGTATAGCTTTAGCATAAAATAAAAATTAGACATTTAAATTGTTGTAAGCATCTAATTTGGTTTAGGCTTATGTTATCTAGAATATTATTGATTAGTTAAAAATGAAGACTAGATTAATCTATATGTATGGATGTTTAGATATCAATATTGGGGTTATTATTGGTGTAGTTTATGGTACTAATCTTGGTATTGTAGTAGAGGTTTGAGAAAGTGAAGTCAAATATTGTTGAAGCAATTGCATGAAACAATCTAAAAGAATTGGGCAGTATTTAACTACTACAATTTGTTTCATAATAGATGCATGTTTAGAAATGGTTTAGGATAATTTGACAGTGTTCTAGACAATCCAGAATGAGTTGGATGAGTAATGTTGATGATAAGAAGAATAAAGAAATCAAATGGTAATGCAAGGTGGTTGTGGTAGTATCACATGGGCCAAACACACCAGAGGAAATTATAATCAACCTAAAAAAGAAATGCAAAAATAATATAACTCAAAATATGGTTTAATATCAAATATTGAGGGGCGGAGAGAATTTTAGTTATGGCTTATGTTTCATATTCTTATTAATAATTCAATGTTTTGTTATTCAAGTTGTTTTAATAGTACTATTAGAATTTTTACAGAAAGCCTTAATGGTTGTAGCATTCAGGGCTGCCATGTGTTTGTCAAATTGTAGTAATTGGTTCAAAAATCTTGTCAAATCATGTCAAATGAATTAGCTTGTGGGTGGTAAAATGTTTCAAGAACTCATATGGTGGATTTAGAAAGGTGTGAATTCAATGAGCATATCTTAGTAGCATAACTATGGGTTTTTTTTCCTCATGTAGAGTTGTAGTTGTAAGTTTTCATTCCATATGTTTGACAAAAGTCATAAATGAAACATTAAAGCTATAATATTTTGTTGTTTTCAAGAATCGCATTCCTGGGTGTTTTTAATTTGATTCAGCCCAACATCAGGGGGTATCCGTGCCTAAAGAACATGTAACCCCTGCTTTCATTCCAAAAAAATACTTTTCAGAACCCAGATCGAAAATCTGGGCGATTTTGCAGATTGCTGCTGTGAGTTTTGTGTGCATGTTGTTGAGTCTTTGATGAAAAATTAAGATTATTTAGTCCCTGTTTTAAGATGCCAACATTTAAAGTTTCAATTTCTGAATTTTATGAGATAAATATGTTGAAGAATAATCTTAAATTCATTATTGCCAAGTGTTTGACAAAATGCCTCAATGACTTTTAATTGCATGCTTGCAAAGTGTTTGTCATAAGGGCTCAATGAGTGTAGGGTGCATGTTTGCAAAGTGGTTGTCAAAAGTCTTGAATGGCTGTAGCTTTTGTGCATATAAATTGTTAGTGTAAAATTCTTAGTTACTGTTGTTTTTATGTTACTATAAATTATAAATAAACTATTTAATGGGTGTAGCTTCCTATGTCTGCAAGTTTTTGGTATGAATGTGAAAATGAATTTAATAATTTGCTGAAGTGTGCATAAGACAGTGGTTTCTTGTATTATCTAAAGCTTTCAAGAAAAAAAGGGCTTGTTGTTGGAAACAATTTTACAGTGACTAATTCTTTAGGATTTTGTGCAAATGAGTATTAGTGATTATGTGACATCTACTTCTCTATCTTACTGATGGTGGGTAAGGTGGGACCTTACATAAGTGAGCAATAATGATCAAAATGAAAATTATCTTCATCATAAATGTGCTCCAAGGCCACACATGTGGCATAAATTCTCATCAAAAGGTGGGTGACTCACTCCAAGTGACAAGTAGGAGCTCAACAAGTGAAACAATACCTCTAATAGTCACAATGTTTCATATCCAATGTCACATCATTCTTAAAAGGTGTGCCTTCATGATTAGTAGATGTCCAATCATCATGTAAATCCCACGCCTATAATCGAGGTATAGGTGCAACACTCCGTATCCAATGAGTGAAGAGGTGTCTCATGAGGGATGTCATGTCATTAATAAACCCAACATTGATCATAGAAGGTTTGATCTCCATCATCAAGGGTGCAATGCTCATTAGCAAATGTACGAAATCTCAACAAGTCATCATGTCATCTCAAGGCTCCAACATGCTCCAAGGCATATGTAATGTACTCAATGAAGTGTAGAAGGTGTTGAATTTTGTAGCTATGCTCAATCTTCATAATTATTATTTTTATCATTGATGTATTTGTAAATCATATTCTTCATGCTATTTTCAAAAGAGAAAAATATTTAAAACGTTCTTCATGTTAGTTTTTGAAAGAATAAATTTTGAATTTTTGGCTCTAAAGAAGTGAAGTCGACCCTCCTCCTAGTCAAATTGACCCAGTCATAAAGGCACCCATTTGGATGATTTGTTTGCTATATATATGATGAATTCTGTTAGTTTTTGAAGCATCAAATGTGTTCTAGCCACGAAATTTGGTGGTGAGGCTAGAATACATGAGATCTCCAAAACCCAAAAATCGTTTATGGATATTCCACCTAGAAGTGTCTCAATTAGACTATTAACCATTTTTATTTTTTTTCCTAAGTCTAAACTTAGGGAATATGGTTAATTAATCAATATTAATTGAGATAAGGTGAGAATCATCTAGAAGCTCACACGGATGGATCCAGAGATGTTCCTACCCATAAATTTTATTTTAATCTTGGTCGTTGGTGCTCCAATAATGGATTATAAGAGGATATCGATGTGGTGATGGAGAAGAAACTTGGGTAGTTTGATTTCCTTGGCATATCGATTTCTAGAGTAGTAGAAGCCAGTTGTCAGAGAGTGCTAGAGATCAAAGGAGTGAGTGAGGGGCATGGACAGTGATCTGGAGGAAGTTTTACAGATATGGAGAAGAAGAAGCAAGAGGTCTGAGTTATTCCCAGTGAGGCAGCACAGAGGACTGTGCAGTTTCCTTAGAGAGGGCAGTTCGATTTACTGGAGAGAAATGTGTTCTCAGATCCAAAGGCCGAGCAAAGGTTCCGGAAGGTTAGAGAGATGATTTCCTCAGCAAAAGAATGTAGAATGACCTCATAAAATACTGGTTGGAGGCTTTACATCAAGGAGAATTCACAGTGCAGTGCATAGGCTTCAGGAGGTAGAGTTTTATGTAGGAAATTTGTGTTGGGATTTCTTGTGGAGGAAGGGTAATTCCCTTCAACAAATTTTCCCATATTTTTCTTACTGTGGATTCCCAGTTTCAGGTATCCAGATTGTATTCATATTTTCACTATTGCATAATAATAAAAACCATCACTATTGCACCGGTTTTCCCAAGTTTTTTTTTTTCCAAGGACTTTTGTCCAAAAACACTGATGTCAAATTTTATGTGTGTGTGCTAGTAGTTTCTCATATTCCAATTCTATTTATTTTCTGCATAATTTTATTTATGAAGGTTGTAATGTATTTATTTCGATAGTTGTTGTAGTAGATAAATTGTGAAAATAATTAACAATTATAATAAATAATACCAGTTGTTGCAATAGTATTTCAGTAGTGAAATTTTCACATGGTATCAGAGCGTGATTGATAAACTAGAGAGCTCAGAAGTGAAAGAAGGAATTTTTTTGTTCAGTAAGAGCAGTAGGCTAAAATTCCTAGGGGCAATGCAGACCATTGTTAGAGGGTTGCGTTGCTTGAGAAAGTTTGATCTTTCTGAGCAGAGAGGCAGAAAAATTCGATTTTCCAGATCGAGTGATTCCAGAGGAAGAGGGAGCAACTCATAATTTTTCGTTGGGAATATTTCTCACTAGATGCAGAGGGTTTTGCAATAATTTCTAGAGCAAGGCCAGTGCTGGGTGGAAGAGAGAAAATAACACACAGAGGGAAAGTTTTCTTCAGGGAACTTTGAGTCTTATAAGTTCGAATTTCCAGTTGCATATTGGCAGAAGAAGCTAGTAGAGCCACACATTCCAGGAGGGAGTGCGACTAGCAGAGCATCATCCAAGCACAGGGAAAGAGATATTTTCCTACAATTTCAGAGATGGCCACTACTGGGCTTACAGATCAGGATAGGTTGGATGGAGCTTCCAACTATGTCATCTAGAATGCTAGGATTTCCTTCCTTATAGATGAATATGGCCTGAAACCCTACATTGATAATTTAGTGGTAGTTCCTCAAGCTGCAGATCGGCTGAAGGAATATATGAAGGAGATGGCGCGACCAAAGCGGTTGATCCTGGATGGAGTTCTGGATCATATTTTATTACATATAGTGGCGAAGGGAAGGACCAAGGAGATGTGGGATTCTCTCTCCCCGTTATACCGGGGAACTTCTGAGTAGTGGAAGATGTTCCTAGAGGAGAAGTTGAGATGGATCTAGATGTAGAAGGGGGGAGGCATAGATCCCTTCCTTACCAGGATTCAGGAGGTTTAAGACTAGCTGTCAGTTGTTGGGGCAGTGCCTCAACCTTTAAAGCTAGTGAAATTAGCTCTCAATAGTGTCTCTAAGGATTGGCAGGTCTTCGTCCAAAGTATATTTGGCAGAGACACGCTACCAGGATGGGACAAGATGTGGAATGATTTTTAGTAGGAGGATTTGAGATGAGCTCTGTTAAATATCTCCATCAGTGGCAGCAATAACAACAGATCGAAGACAGTGAAGCAGGAGGAGGAGAATGTGGCCCTTGGATCTAAGGGTCCTAGTCAGGGGCAAGGGGATCAGAGAAAGAAGAAGAAGGACCCATCAAAGGTCAAATGCTTCAAGTGTGGTGAGCTCGGTCACTATGGTACCCAGTTTCCTCTAAGGAAGAAGGAGAATGAGGAGAAGTAGGATCAGCGGGAAGCTTCAACAAAGATCAACGGTTTGTCCTCCAAGTTGGAGGAATAATTCGCTATGATTGGCCATATACCTCTAGGAGTGAAGTGGGGTGATTTGGAGTTGTAGCCCCAAAGAGCTACAAAGTTGGGAAGGGTACTTGAGGAGTCCACCTCATGGATCAGTACCTAGATACGAGGGCCCAAAGTATTCAGTAGCAGGATGGATCAATGGAAATAGATGCATTCAGATCCCATATTGGCAGATGCAAATACTAGTAGCAGTAAAATGTTGGGGAGCATAGTGAAAAATTGGCAGCAGTGTAGGTGGCACAGTGTAGGGTCAGTAGCAGCGCAGAGTCCTTAGTGGAGAGTGCAGTAGCTAGTAGCAGTTAGAGACTTAGGAGACAGATGCATCATACTGATCATATATGATTTAGTATTTTGGATGTTTTTCAGTTGCAGAAGTTGAAGTAGTAGCAGTAATAGAGTTACAATACAGATGCAGTGTTGGTAGTAGTACAATAGGATCATCAGCAGCACAGATGCAACATATATCATAGTTGCGAAGTAGTTGTTGGGAAGCCGCAACTAGACATCAGTAGCGTCACAGGAGATGATGCAGAGACAATGTATTGTGACAGGGTGTGCAACGCTATAACACATTCCTCGCTAAGAGGGAGTGTTAGTTTTTGTATAATCGGATGTGCTCTAGCCACGAATATGGTGGAGAGGCTAGAAAACATGAGATCTCCAAAACCTAGAAATCATTTCTAGATATTCCACCTAGAAGTGTCTCAATTATATTATTAACCATTTTTTTTAATTTATTTCATAAGTCTAAACTTAGGGAATATGGTTAATTAATTAGTATTAATTGAGATAAGGTGAGAAACATCTATAAACTTACAAGGATCGATCCAGAGATGATCCTAGCCATCAAGTGTGTTTTAATCTTGGTCGTTGGTGCTCCAACAGTCGATTATAAGAGGAGATCGAAGTGGTGATGGAGAAGATACTTGGGTAGTTCGATTTCCTTGGCATATTGATTTCTAGAGTAGCAATAGTTAGTTGTCGGTGAGTGCAGATATTGAAGCAACGAGTGAGGGGAATGGAAAATGATCTAAGGGAATTTTTCCAGATCTGGAGAGGCATCAACAAGAGGTCTGAGTTATTCCCACTGAGGCAACGCAAAGGACTGTGCAATTGCTTCAGAGAGGGCAGTTCGATTTGCTGGAGAGAAATTTGTTCCTAGTTCCATAGGCTGGGCAGAGGTTCCAGAAGGTCGGAGAGATGATTTCCTCAGCAATAGAAGGAAAAACGACTTCATCAGAGACTGGTTGGAGACTTGAAGTCAAGGAGACTACGTAATGCACCACAGAGGCTTCAGGAGGCCGCGTTTTCTGTAGGCAAGTTGTGCTGGGATTGCTTGTGGAGGAAGAGTAATTCCCTTCAATAGTTTTTCCCAGAATTTTCTTATTGTGGATTTCCAGTTTCAGGCATCTAGATTGTACTCAGATTTTCACCGTTGCATAATAATAAAAACCCTCACTGTTGCATCGATTTTCCCAAGTTGGGTTTTTTTGGGGAATTTTGTCCAAAAATAATGGTATCAAATTATATGTGTGTGTGTGCTAGTAGTTTCTCATATTCTAGTGCTATTTATTTTCCACATAATTTTTTTGTGAACTTTGTAGTGTGTTTATTTTGATATTTTTCATAGCAGATAAATTGTTACAATTAGAATAAATAATACTAGTTTCTGCAATAGGATTTCAGTGGTGATATTTTCACATATTCGACCTCCTTCAGAGTGTAATTTGGATATCCTCTGTTCGAGAATAATTTGGATCACTTCTATTCTTATTGAAGATAAATATGAGGCTAAATAAGACGAGTTTGTGGCATGGTAGACCATATCTCTATTTGTAATATGGAAACAAAATTGAAACCTATGAAGTGACTACAAAATTGAACCTATGAAGTGACTACAAGACTGAAACCTCTAAAGTGACTACAAGGCCGAACCTCTGAAGTGACTACTGGACCGAATATTTGTGATGACTACAAGACCAAATCTCTATGATGACTATAGGACCAAATCTTTGTGATGATTACAAGACCAAATTTCTGTGAAGGGGCAACAAGACTGAATTTCTCTGAAGGGGCAGCAGGAACAAATTTCTGCGAAGGGGAAGAATGACCGAGTTTCCTTAGGCACGGTATGAGGCTAATTTTTTTTCCCTAGTAGAATTTTCTTGACTATGTTTAGTTTACATATTTGTGACTTGAATAGGAGGTAGTGGATCAGGTTTGACTAAACATTCTTAATGACTATATGATCTAGGTGTGTCTCTTGTTGAACTGATGAATTTCTCTAAGGAAACATTTGTTGGTTTTTCCCCCATGCGGGTTTTCCCAAGGTAAATGTTTGTGTTCTTGTGTGGTTGTCTCTTTATGATCTTACTAGAATTTTTGTTCTACTATCGATATCCATTGTGTAATTAATTTATGATGAATAAGAATACATTAAATACTTAACCTAAGAAGAAATCATAAGTAATTATCAATATAGAGGATACTTGAAAAATCAACATGGTATTAGAGCTATGGTGAAAGAGTATCCCCGAAGAAGTAAATTTTTCTTTCTAGCCATTCTCTAGGGCTTCTTTTGTCACTAGCCCTAGAATCCCTAGTTCAAGAACACATTTCAAAAGAAAAACGTGATATTCCATGTTTGTTGAATCAAAATATACACTAATTTAGTGATGAAGATGTCAACTAGTGTTCAAGCTGAGTTTTGGAGAAATGACATTAAAGTGATGTGTAATACATACATAACAAGGGTCTATTCAAGCAATTAAAAATGAGCTATTTACATCCTTATAGCTCGAGATAGAAGGCGAGAAAACCTAAAAATCTATATAGAAGTTCGAAAATACCTAAGGCCCTATTGCAGTAGGCTGAGATAGGCCCTATTGCAGTAGGCTGAGATATCTCATAATTTGTCACAGTAGGTTGAGAAGCCTTAGACATAACCTCAAAATCTCGTAACATACCTCAGAAAGTAAAATTTGTTGCAAGAGGATGAATATTCTCCGACTATAGTGACACAAATTCCTCAAATAATGGAAAAGCCAACCTACAATTTTTTCCTTGATTTGTAATTTTCCTTTGTGATATTTTTGTACTCACAAAGAAGTCTAAATAAGTTTGAAAAGATAAGTTGAAAATATTGTTTACTTGTGCCTGAGATATACTTTTTAGTCATTAATTTAAGGAAGACATTGTACTCAAAAGAAAGGATTAGACCGACGACAAGTTTGAGAAAATACCTTAAGTGGCAAGATCAAAGTGTTAAGTGAACATGACTCTGTTTCATGCAAATTATAGTGATATGAAGCCTTATCTACAAAGAAACCATTGAAGATATAAATATGTTTGATAATTGAAATAAAAGGTATGTATCATCGCTTTCTTTACCTACAATGACTTTGGTTGAGACCAATGATTTTACTTTGGAAACATTCATAAAAATTCAAATAAAGGAAATAATCACTAAAGAGCCTTGATAATAAATGTGATTAAAATAAAAGACTTGTATCAAAGTTTTTTTCATATCTAGGACTGTGAGTAGTCAGATCATAGGATTATACAACAAGATATTCTTGAAGAATCAATTCATGGCAGTTTTTGTGACCTTTTCTTTGAAGATTCTCTTCACCCTATAATCTCATCAATAAGATTCACAAATGATCTCCCATACTGCTCATGAAATATTGTTAGTCATGACCATATCACAATTTGGCTTTTTTCTCAAAGAAAGAAAAGGTCATAAAGGAAAATATGTAAGTCATACACGTGTTGAAAGTTTAAATGATCAACTTGTTTGTTTCCTTGAAATATGTTGAATTATATGTTTAGAAGCAAGACACTACTTTGAAGCTATAACTTCTTTAAACCTCACACTGTTAAGGCAAGGTCCTAGAAGATGTTGAGTTGTCTTTTAAGGATCATGATATACCATATCAAGTTGTTGTATTGAAAGAAGAGGAAGTTAAGAAGGGTTATTGAAATGATCATAGGATTACCATAGCCAAAAGGTCAAATTGTTGAATTTGAGAATGACTATTAACTTTTCAAAATATGAAGATGATTATTTTTTAAGGCCACTTGTTGAATATATTTTGCTCAAATATCTTGAGCTTAGAAGGGGCATTTAAAATGAAAAAGAGGCCAAGTCCCTCTTCAATTTTAGAGATCAAAGTATCTCTTGATGGCTCAGAAGGGCATTCAAAATGAAAAATAGCCTGAGTCCCTCTTAGATCAAAGGCTCTCTTGATGGCTCAAAAGGGTATTCAAAATGAAAAATAGCCTGAGTCCCTCTTCAAGTTCAGAGATCAAAGGCTCTCTTGATAACGTCATTTTCAGACCTAGTACTATGGAAAACCAAGGATATAAATGACTGAAGACTTACTGGATTGATGTTTTTGATTGAATTTATTGTTGAAAATAACTATTGATGTCATGAAAATCCTTTCATGTTATGGGTAGTTGGGTGTTGAGATCCATTTTTTATTAAATCTACATAAAAAAAAGTTTCCAAGGCTCTGGAAAGTAGATGTAAGAAGTGGAAGAATGAAGAAAAGCAAGAGAATATTCCAAGAATCATGCTGTGTGTTGAGAGATATTGTATTATATGAGATCTGAGCTCAAAGGGAACAAGAAGATCATCAATTTTAAAGTATAACTTTATTGTTTCGACGAGAAGTCAATGGTTTAACATGAAATAGTTAACAGTATAGACAAGTACAAAGTGAGAGTTGAGAATAGAAGGTTCTCCAAAAAAGAGGGAGAGAATCACAACAAGATGTTTGCTCCATCTATGAGGTGCACTTCTATTAGAACTATTATCATTGCTTTGAAATTACATTAGTTGGATGTAGAGATCATTTTTTCAATGAAATGATTGAAGAGGAAGAAGTGTACATAAACCTACCTCAAGGCTTTGGTGTAGAATAGAAAGAAGTCTCATGATTGAAGAAGGATGTTTACAATCATAAGAATACATGTTGGGATTGATGAATATCTTATGAATCATGGTTGATCTTATTAGTATATGATTTGTCACCAAAAAAGAAGAAAGAATCATGTGTCAGAGGGAGAAACTATTGTAGAAATTACGATGTAGATTTGAAACTACTTATGAAGTTTTAAAAATGGTCACAAGACAATAACCTACTCTACTACTTTGCGGACATTAATTCATAATTCAAAAAAAAAAAATCTCTGACATGCAATAAGAATATAACACACATGAAAATAGTATTTTTCCCAGGGAAATAAATCTACTGAAATCCCCAATGTCTGCTTGCATTAATATGATGAGTAGAGATGTATTACAATTGATTTTCTCATTTGAGGAAAACTTGCAAGTGCATAAACTATATCTTTTCTCATTGAGAAGCTCCGACCTAGACTTAGTCAATTCCTGCCTCTACAGGAGCTCCTATTTCCTTACGTTGTTCCTTGAGAAATCAGGCCCTTATTATTTAGGGTTTCCTCCAAAATGGATTGCACAATTCCTTAAGCTGATCATTTGACTACATGCAACACATGTACACTCAAGACTAGTCTGCAACTGATGTTACACTGCCTTGTAATCTCCACCATGCCCGGGGAACATGAATTCTCTGCATGCACTAGCTATTTTGGGCTAATTGGTCAGTTAACTAGATGATCACTGAGTTTGATTGAAGTCCCACTTATAAACTTAACCTCCAATAGTTACTTAAACAATTAGAACTAGTTTAAATGAAAACAACCTTAGAAAATTGACCTTGATTGCTAAAAATTAGCAATTACACATGCTTATCTAAACTCTAACTCCTCCAACTCGAATTTTCTGAGTGAACTGGGTGACACAAGCGATATCACAAAAGTTAACTGCATCCAAGTTGTTTGCTAATGTGGAAATACGAATTTTCTCAATTTAATCAAGGAAAAATAAAATTGAGAATTTCTTGTTGCATTTTTCAACAACTATGATAAAAATATTTACTTACAAATGGAGTAGTCAAAGAACCTTGTTTTAGCTACAAAGGGAGTTAAACTATGACTGTAATGTCATGGACTATCATTAACATTTTCATACTAGATATATGATATATTGACAACATTGGCAGAGGGAGCACAAAAAATTAGCATAGCAGGATATGTTCTAGTGTGATAAGGAGCACCAAATTAGGGTATTAGGATAGCAATTGTGGTGATCGACCTAATGAAAGGAATCTGATTAATTTTATGAGGAAATGCATGTTGCTCAACATGGTACAGTTGGTCATGGAAAATACAATTATAATTTGAGTTTTTTCTTAAACAGTGAAGTACAACTGCAAATTCAGATTGGGTAGAGAGTGTTGAAGATATAAAGAGTTCATCAAGATATTGCTTCAATTTGGGCTCTATTATAATTTCTTGGATGAGCATAAAGCAAACATTTATCGCACTCGTTATTACTGAAACTGAGTATATTGCAACTATATTGGAAAGTTGAGAAGTAGTATGGCTAGAGAGGTTACTTGCATGACTATGTTGATTAGGATGACAGGTTGAAGCACAATGAGATCTAACACCAATATATGGTACAAAAGGAAGTAGTATGGCTCCAGTATTATTTTACAGTCAAGTACATTGCTGAAAAAGCCTATGTTCAAAGTGAAGTTTGTATACTTCAGGGACAAGCTTGGACTTGTTGAGAATGCCTCTCAGAGTGAGAGGGAGTACTGATGAGATAGCATCATGAAATGAAATTCTCCTTGTGTCATATTTGACCAAAATTAGGGAGAATGGTCTAAAAGAGGACATTCATTCTTCCAGTGTCAAGTATATTAACCAAAATTAGGAAGAATGGTCCTAGAGGCCCAAAATTACTCAAATAGAGTGTGGCATTTCAACATCAAGTTCATGTAGCAACAGGCCCAAATTTACTTGAATAAAGTGTGGCCTTTGGAGATTCACCAAGTGTAAAAAGATTGATAAGAATGATGGTGAACCAAGACTAGTTTGTATACCATGTGTTAGATAGACCAAAATTATGGTGACTACTTGATGTTAAATGATGCATCATGTGTCTAAAGTATTAACCCAAATTATGGTGACTAGTTGATGCTAAATGATGCACCATGGGTCTGAAGTATTAACCCAAATTATGGTGAGGATATACCATAGGTCTAAGTACTGACCCAAATTATGGTGAAATGTACCATGTGTTTAGAGTACTGACCCAAATTATGGTGAGGATATACCATCGGTCTGAGGTAGTCACCCAAATTATGGTAACTTTTTGATGTTGTTGATTTACCATTTGTCAAATATGTTTGACCAAATTATGGTACTTGATTGATGTTATTGATGTACCATGTGTCACAATTATTGACCAAATTATGGTAACTTGTTTTACCATGTGTCACAATTGTTGACTTTATTATGGTACTTAATTTGTTATAACCTTTTCTTAGAAAACAATTGTCAACATGAGAGCATCTAGATAGTCATTATGAATACCTCCCTAGCTAAGAGGGTGAGTTCAATTTTGTAGCTATGGTTGATATTGATAATTATTATTTTAATCATTGATGTATTTTTTAATCATGTTCTTCATGCTATTGTCAAAAGAGAAAAATATTTGACGTGTTATTTATGTCTGTTTTAAAAGAAGAAAAATTTAATTTTAATATTTGAATTTTTGGCTCCAAAGAAGCCAAGTCGGCCCCCCTCCTAGTCGATTCAACTCACTCATAAAGGCACATATTTAGATGGTCATTTTACTATATATATGAGGCATTCGACCTCCTTCCACATTGCAATTCATATATCCTCTATTCAAGAAGAATTTAGATAATTTATGTTCTCATTGAAGATAGATCTGAGGCTTAAACAAGATAAATTTGTGGCAAGGTAGAACGAATCTCTATCCCTAAAATGGAAATTGAATCGAAACCTATAAAGTGACTACAAGACCGAACCATTGAAGTGACTACATGACCGAAACTTTTGAAGTGACTATAGGACCGAACCTTTAAAGTAACCATAGGGCTGAATCTCTGTGACGACTATAGGACCGAATCTTTGCGATGAATACTCAACTAAATCATTGTGACGATTACATGGCCGATTTTCTATGAAGGGGAATCAGGACCAAGTTTCCTTAGGCATGGTATGAGGCCAAAATTTTTGTCCTAGCAGAATTGTCCAAACCATGTTCAATGGGAAGATTTGTGACTTGACTATAATGCAGTGGACCAAGTTTGACCAAGAATTCTTAGTGAGTAGATGATATATGTGTGTCTCTTATTGATATGGCTAATTTATCTAGGGAAAAAGTTTTTGGGCTTTTCTCCCATGTGGTTTTTCCGGGGGTAAATGTTTTTGTTCTTGTGTGGCTGTCTCTTTATGATCTTACTAGAATTTATGTTCTATTGTTGATATCCTTTGTGTTATTTCTTTATGATGAATAAGAATGCATCAAATAATTAACCTAATAATAAATCATAAGAATTAATTATCAGTTTAGAGGATACTTGAAAAATCAACAGAAGGATGACTAATGTCCTCCAAAGGACCATGTTTACATAAGCATCAACAAGTAGGGGTTACAAGAATCAAGTGAGACCAACTAACATGTATAGAAGATTCAATACAACATAAAAAGTGAGTCATATTTAATGTATAAGCCACCAAGTATATCACATTAGTTATCATATTCAATTTTCACAGTGGCTTATTTTTTTATGCAACTTGCCATGTTTAGGTATGGGAGGACCATTAAAAAACCCCATTAGGTGTGTTGGTACCGAAATTTAAATATTTTTCAATATACCACTCAAGGTGTAAGTGTAAGTGAAAATGGTATGACTTAGAGTTTTATTTATGGTAATTGTACCTTTGACATGTGAGGCGACATGTGATGTGTATCTCCATTGGCTCCTTTGCAAAGGGAGTGCTTCACACAATGAGTTACCCTTTCCTCAACATTTTGCCTTTCCACCCCGTTTATTTTATTTTTCTTATATTTATTTCTTTTCTTTGCCAGCCCCTTTTGATTTATATCCCTTTCATTTTATTTTGGATTTTTGAAATTTATACCATGTTGTTTCTCTTTATCTATAAAATTGCATCAATCTTGGGCATCATATCCCCTTATTCACATAATAATATGAACTATAGAATTTTTGGAGTATGCCAACCTGAAGGAAAGGACAATGGAATGGAAAATAATGGATTATTTTAAGTATGGAAAGGACATGTGAACATTACCATTATCAAGTGTGACAATATTACCCTTATCCCAAGAATGGAAACACTTGACTAGAATACATATCCCAAGAGTGGAAACACTTGACTAGAATACATATGATGGCCACCAAGGTGAAACAAGGAAAAAAACCATAACTTCCAAGAATTGTGAGATTACTTATCACATATCAACCCATGATCCTTACTTAAATTTCAAGTACATTAAACATAATCACATTGTATAAAAAATGGCTAATGTACGTCACGTGTGTTAGGTGGGTCATCATCATCAAATGAGTGAGTTGGGGTGATACATGTAGCATCTATAGGATCTTGTCTATGGAGAATTCTAAAAGTCATCATCGAGACATCTATCTACAATGTGGATGATAAAAAAATGTCCTCTAGTTACTCATAGATGTGAGATGGTAACATCTAGCTCCAACGTGGGGATATGTTCTCATTGTAGAGTGAAAAGAACCTTAGCATCTCTAGAACTCCAATACTTGCACCCTACATCACCCTAAAACATCTTAGCACATTCTAACATAAAAATATTAATAACATTGGGCGATATGATACACCTTAGTATATGAAAGGTATAAAAATAAACCTTGAAAAAAATATTCATTTCATCATATCTTCATTTTTTTAAAATCACATGTGTATGATTAAATTACATGAATTCATAATATTAATAAATCAATTTAAAGAGCATACAATCAATACGCATGCACAAAATGTGCACAAAACAAGACCTACAATATACTACTCTAAACATAGGATTCAAGTCTTTTCTAGAGAATATGACTTGAGAAGTAATCTACTAGTAGGTGAAGGAAACCTCTCTCCACTAAGGCTAATAAGATAGAAAGAGTCATCCTTAGCCTTTTCTAGAATCCTATAACGTATTTTCATTTCTTTGGGTAAATATCTTGATATAGCATGGCTCCATCAACTCCTTTTTAACATTTTCATATTTTTCATCCTAATCCCTTTCTCTCAGTGAAAAAATATCATCAAAAGTATCCTCAAATGCAAAAGGGAGAATGGATAATTCTTGGGGATAATCACAACTTCTTATTGTTGACGATGTGGGGATAACTTATTCAATGTATTATCTTATCAACATCCTCATGTTTGTAGAGACAAAAGTTACCCAACTCATCATCCGTATTCATTAACTCATTCATAGGATCTTGGGGTTCTTCCACTTGGTATTTCACAATACGCTACCTATAAAGGGTAAAGGAGGATCCATCAAGACTTGATATAATCACATAGGATAAATCTATTTGAAGGCCTCCTCGTAAGTTTGTGGCTCACTTTCTAGATAATGGCATTCCCTAAGTATTATTTACATCTATGATGACAACATCCATTAGGATTGATATATATGGACAAGTGGCAAGCCTAAGTTTCAAATCCTTGATAAGGTTACAATGTTGGAATGTTGTCAAGTCAATCCACGCACATCTAGATCAAGTTTTGTAATCTTTAAACTTAATTGATCCACAAACTTTGAAGACATTACATTGGAAACAGTGTTGGAATCAAACATACATTTATGAAATAAGAGTTTATTTACTACTAAAGAGATGAAAAAAGGTGCATGTCCTCAATTTCTATGGTCAGGTGTATCACTTGTAATACTACAGGAGGATCCTCAAGTTCATATTCTATATTTACAAATTTCTTTACCTTATTCCTTAAAAAATGTATCTTTATTATTTCAATAACAAGGAGTCGTGTATTAATTCTTTCCAAGACATTTTTCTCATCAATATTCAATTCTATATTATCATTCTTATGCAAAGTTGGTGGATGAGTAATATTTGTATCCAAGGATTAAGGTTATCTTTCCCATTTCCTATGAGAAGGTTGAGATTCATTGAGCTAGGATGCCTCGGGTGTTTTTTTTCTTATAGTATATTGTTACTTTTATTTCCTAATATTATCCCTAATCTCTTTATCCATAACATTCAAAATTTATAATCTATCCATCTTCGCAATCTCAAGATTGCTTAATTCAACTTCTTCTCTAGCAATGTTATAAACTTCTTATGATGGCATGGAATAAATAGGATCCAATTATTCAATATAAAATTCACACATTCCAAATCATTAATATCTTCATTATTATCATAATTTTGATTCCTAGGACAATCCCATTCCCTATGTGATTTATTACAAGGTAAGCATCCATGAATCCCTTGTTTTTTTTATCATATCAGATGATGCAAGGGTGTCAGGAACATTTTGTTTAAGGGGAGGTCTATTCTCGTTCCATCCTTGATTTTCCCTTTGAAAATTGGGGAAATTTATTGTTGAACCCTTTGCCTTTTTAGGATTGTGACCTTATCCAAAAGAACAACTTGGGCTTATAAAATCTTGGTTGTAACTTCGTAAAACTTCTGGGATAAGGCCATTATTGGATCTTGACCAAGCCTAGAATTGCTCGTGGTACTTAATCTTATTTTATGTTTTACCATGAGGAGCATGGAAATGCTATACTTTAGAGGCCAAGTGGATTTTTTTCAACTTAGCAACCCATTCTCATGCTTCTACAAGGGTCTTTGGGGATTTGTCCCTAAGCATAAATCCAAATTTCCCTATAAATAATTCATGTATTTTAGAAGAATGACACCATTTTTGGATTGATGTCATTAGGAAATTGTTTTACTAATATTTCATAAAAGTTCCTTAAAATTTCATTATCTTTTTTCTTCATCTCATCGAATTATGTTAACAAATATATATCGTCTTTCTTAGTTCCCCATATTTTCGCTAAATCTGCATGGAATTATTTCTAGGAAATAATGCCCTTATTAGGAAGACTATTGTACCATTTTCTTGAATTTTCTATAAAATATGTAGAAGGGCTTCTTAACAACATCTTCATGGTAATTTTCAACAAGATGGGATTAAAAGAGCGCATAGAGTCAAGTCAAGTTTTTTTAAGTATAAATGATATTATTTCCAAAAAACATAAGTAACCACTTATCAAATTTCTCAAACATGCTGGGAGGGTAAACTTTAATTCTAGACATATATAGAGGCTTAAATGAATTGGTAACCCATGGTTAATCCAATGGAGTAAAAGGTATGTATTTACCAAAAATGGATTTTACTACAAGACAATTTTATGGAACTTTTCTCTTATAGAACATAATAGTATTAGCATATTTTTGAATAGGTATAATTGGTGCTTCCAACGCTTAGGATCTTTTCACATGGATTAATAATGCAAGCACGCTAGATTAGGATTCAATGTAATCTCATCAAAATGGGTTGAATTGTAGACTTCAAATTTCAAAGGAGAATAACCAGTTCTTCCCTGGAAATGGTGCAAAAATGTTATCACAAAATCTAGTACCTTGGTGAAAAGCTTTTCACAAGACCCTAGGATGAGTGTAGCATAGAAATGTTACCACTATCAAATAAGTAATCAGTTCGTCTCTTTAGGGAAGGATACATCCAATGCAAGAGAGTGCTTGTAGCTTCAAAGAATCTTTAAGCAAGAGGTAGTCAAGTCTAACACCTCCTATATCAACTACTCATAATACCACCTCCTATATTAACTACTCATAATACCACCACTGAGGTATAGAAATCAAAACAAAGACAAGGTGGTTTACTAATAACAATTTGTGGATTTGAGTGTATGAAGTTTCTAAGAATATATATGATGTTTACTAACTCAATCTTGGTCAAAGATGGTATCACAAACACTACAAAGAAGAAAAAGCTATAGTTGTAAAAATATTGTGTGAAAGATGGTGAATCTTGGCAACAATGAAAGTTAATATAAAAATAAATAAAATAACCCTCGAATAGGTTATATGTTAAATGAAAATTAAGGATAAAACAATAATTAAATTAGGGTTTAAACAACTAATTAATTTTGGAAATTAAATATCACATAACAACCCTAAAATGAAAGACGTCTAACTTTGTGATTATTGTAAAATAATTAAACAATGGAATATATGATGATAAGAGCCACTTCTAACCATACAAATACTCAATAACCCTAGACATCTAGCTTATTTATGCTTGAAAATTATATAGTTGTTAGAAATCCTAATTTAACCCTGAAATATAAATATAAGATAAAATTTGAGTTTAATGATTGACAATTAAGAGTGATCCTATTGCCTACTATTTTATTGGGCACATGGAGTGAAAGTAAGGACTCTTTTGAATAAAGCTAAGGATATTTAGGGTGATAACTAGGGTTGTTGACTACTAACCCTAGAAGATCCTTATAATGCTTTTACAAGCTTTCAAGACAAAATCAAAGAAATATTCTCCATTAGAAGTCTTACTAGGGCTTAAAAGAAAGGATCCATCAAAAAATAATACAAAGAGAATGCATCCTCGCACCTAGATAAGAACATTTTCAATTAATACATTCAACAAATAAATCCAAAATACGTAAAACACTTATTGAAGAAATCATTGATCATCAAAAAACCCTAGCCATGAAACATCCATTAAGATTGAAAAATTGTCCACAACTCATCTCTCTAAGTGCTCGCACTAGTTATTCATACATAGTTAAGTTCGATTGTAGACAAGTGGTAATATATCTCCACAAGTATAAATTATTTAAAACTAAGGAGTGATCCTCTTATTTATATGAGAATTCTAGCACCTCATCATCCACTACAAGCCCTAAAAGATAAAAATATAACTATATCTCCCATAAACCATAGAGATAAGGAAAATATACATAATATAATCCATGACATACAAGTATATTGGTCTCAAAACCCCATCTATGCCTCATAAGTGATAAATATTACTTGAAATGCAAGTCCTCTCCATCATAAATGTGCTCCAAGGCCACATGTCTGGCATAAATTCTCATCAAAATTTGGATGACTGACTCATTAGAAAAAAATTGATGTCTAAAATGGACCTCCTGAGGAATATTATGAAATAACAATGGAAACAATAAAATAAGATTAGATTACCTCGTCAAGTGAGAGAAAAAATAAAAACTATTTTTTCAACTCGTATTATCAACTTATATCCCAACAATTTTATTCAATTTAGAACACAAGCACTCATTGGATGCATAATTTAATTTTCCTTACAAGGAGTACACATGTTGCATACTTTCGATGGACCCTACTATACGAAAAATGTGAAATACATGTGAAAACATGATTGAAACCACGTTTTTTTTATGTATTTCACATTTTTCATGTATTTCACATTTTTCATGTAGTAGGGTACATTGACGATCCAAGTGCATATTGGTGGTCACCCATCTATTCCACCTAGACAGTGTCATCATTTTTCTTATTTACTATTTTTAGCAATTTTCGGGTCCTGAACTTTCGAAGCAATTTTGACCCCCTAAACAACGTTTTTTTGAGGTTCGATGTAGTCTTATAGCCGAGGCCAAGGAATTAAAATAAAACATGTAGTCCTTAGAGAGATCTTTCCAACGAGGTATCATATGTGCCAAACAGAGGTAATATGACCAATTTACGACCCCGAGAAGTTCGCTGCCCAATTAACCCCAACGAGGCTCATAAACTCTTGGTGTTACATCTCCTCAGGTTAGGGTTTTGGTTGTTTAGGGTTTTCTCTTATTGTTCAATAATAAAAAGTCCCTTGAGCCTCATTGTAACATAGTTCAGAGGCATGTAGCCGCCACATATCTTCTTAAAGATAAGCTATCATTGTCAACTACTTTCTTTCAATTATGTCTGTAAGCATTTTCAATATTTGATATTAATGAAATGACATATTATTTCTGTTGCATCTATGTATTTATGATTATATTTGTATTTGGTTTAGTTCCTTATCAAATTCATATCAGTGGTATTAGAGCAGCTTGCTCTTTCTCGATTGTCCCCAACAAAGTCGAGGTATAAGGAACTAGGGCTCAATTTGGTCGAATTTTAGGTCCCTTTAATACTAGTGTATCCCCTTACTGTTGTGAGTGTAGCCCCATTATTGTTATTTTTGTACCCCTGTAACCCCCATATTGTTATTATTGTGCCCTTACATTATTATTGTTAGGTCGGCTAGGATTATATTGTGACCCCATGGACTCCTATATATAGAAGGAGGTTTTGTCATTTGTATCATCCAAGAATTGTTCATTTATGTAATGTAAAGGGGGTTTCCCCCTCGAAGTGCCTTATTTCTAAGGTGTTGATCTCTCTTTTCTTCTATTTTTGGAGCCGGTTTCATAACATTTGGTATCAGAGCTTTGGATTCTAGGGTTTTGCTGCTCCAAACAGGTCATCATAGCATTTTCTCTTTATATTTTTTTCTAAAAAGTTTCAAAGGATAAAATTTTACCATGCGAAGTGACAATCCTGAGGAACTTCATGTAAATCAGATCTTGGTTCAAAATATTTTCAGAGATATGATCTTTGGAAGTTAGGGTTTTTTCAGGCTCTCGAATTTCATCTCGAAGGGGTGACCGCGGGAAAATTGTCATAACTCTCTCTCTGAGCATCAGATTGGGACTCTGTAAAAAGTGGCCAAAATTATACGGACTGTAGTTTATTGTGTATAAATTTCAGAGCCTAAGGATGAAATAGTGACACGTGGCAGGGTGTACAAGTTCACTCTACTGAACCAGGCCATAATCAGGTCATTGTGGGATATTGGGCATAATTTTGCCTAGAAGAATCCAAATCAGGTCAAACCTGTGGCATTCGAAATAAGATTCAAAGGGCTACTACAAGTTCAAATTTTAGATATTGAAGATCTAAAATCACAGAGATAATTCAATTTCAATATCAAGCTCCTCAAAAGCAAGAAAAAGGTGTATATTTTTGTTTTTTCGAATTGCATAAGTCTTGTTTGAAAAATTAGTTTGGATTTATTCCAAGGGCATATTGAAGAATAGATATCAGCATTGGGCTCTAAAATTACCCCTAAAAATAATTCCACACCCGTTAAGCCCTCTGAAAGTTCTACTATGACACATGAAGAGGAAGAATTGCATTATGAGATATCAAAATTACAGTACTAAGTGCAACAAATTTTGATCTTACAGAGAGCAATCAAATATGACATAGATGGTTTAAAAGAAAAAATGGAGGCTAAGTTTGGCGGTTTGAAGGATCAAATGAACGCTAATATGGATGATAATGTAGTGGAAGATCACATCGAGCATCAACAACAAGTTCTCCAACTCTCAAAGGATAACCCAACTTTGGTGCAGAATCGAATGAAACGACAGGAAGATCAACATTGCAGCAAAAGAAGTTTTGAAGTAGTCACAGAAACAAGAACTCAACAACTACCAAATCAATCAATTTCAGAGTATCTCAGCAAGTGAAAGAACTTACTCGTTGAAGATTCCACATGGGAGGATGAGAATTTTTTACAGAAGCATCCAAAAATAATCAAGCGTTGAGGGCAACACTTGTTTGAAGGAGAGGGGCATGTAAGGTTCCTATAATATTAGTGTATCCCCTTAATGTTGTTAGTGTAGCCCCCTTATTTTTATTGTTGTACCCATGTAACCCCCATATTTTTATTATTGTGCCCTTACATTATTATTGTTAGGTCGGCTAGAATTATATTGTGACCCCATGGACTCTTATATATAGAAGGAGGTTTTTTCATTTGTATCATCCAAGAATTGTTCATTTATGTAATGTAAAGGAGGTTTTCCCTTCGAAGTGGCTTATTTCTAAGGCGTTGATCTCTCTTTTCTTCTATTTTTGGAGTTGGTTTCATAACATTGAACCTTTGCAAGATCAACCTTGTAAACCCCAACGACCTCCCATGGTGAAATAAAAGAAAGATGAGGGAGCAGGAGATCATATCAAAATATTGTTGGATGAGGCCCTCGAGAAACAAAGGAACCGATGATGGATAATTTTTCCTAGATCCTTCAACGGCTACCCACCTATGGTGCATATTCATCCAACAGCCACTCTGGAGGACCCACTCCTTTCAAGGTACAATTCAACTTCGAAATTCCTATATTTGAAAGCCAAATAGATGCAGACGTCGTAGATAGATGGTTGAATTTGCTGGAAGGGTATTTTTAGGTCCTTGATTTCTCCGATCGAGATAATATTACCTTTGTTCTCCTCAAATATGCCCCCCATGTCAAAGATTGGTGGGAAACCTACTGTGAAAAGAGGGATGAGGAAGAACCCTCACTTTTTTCAGCCGCACCCACTTGGAATTCATTCTGAGATGGCATCAAGGAACAATATTACCCCGTGGGGAGTTATGATGACAAGTACATCCAATGGACCACATTGTGGCAGCAAAGGGATCAAGATGTGCATGAGCCAAAGAATTTGTTCCATACCATGCGCACAAAGTTGGGTATTCAATATTCGGAGAAAAATTTGGTGCTCAAGTACCGCAAATATTTGCACATAAACATTCAAGAAGAAATGGAGTTCCTTGACATTACTTCGCTTGGCGTAGCATATCGATATGCCTCCAAGGTTGAGCATAAATTTAAGCAGAAGAAACGAGACTTTGGATCCGCAAATCCGAAGCCAGGGAAAGGCGCCCCCAAACTGCAAAACAAGGGGAAAATACAAAGTAGGGCAACTCAGGACAATCCCCCGAAGCAACAAGTGAATAAAAACACCACAAAGCCAAAGAAGGACATGAGGAAGTGGTGTGAATTTCATAAAAGCTCCACTCACAACACAAGTGAGTGTCAGGCCAAACAATCGTTGGTGGTCGAGCTGAAGGTATCTGAATTGGATGCATGTTATGATTCTGAATCAGAACCAGACAAAGGGAATGACAAAACAAAATATCATTGATAAGGAACCTAGTCCCACCGTTGCCACCACCAAGCTCCAAAAGGAGGAGCCCGAGGATCCAGAGGAGGGGGAGCACCTCTTCCATTCCCAGATGTGGGTGAAGGGTTCTCCACTGCAATGTTGGCAATATGATGCAGAGTGTTGTCCTTGATGGCAACCCACTTAATGAAGATGATGGAAACCTACTTAATGAAGTTGTTCTTGATGCTTGATGAGTTTATTAATGATGTAAATCTGATGTTCTACAAGTAGCTCAGAAGTACCAGAGAAAGAAATATCAGTAAGGGCCAGAACAATGATGAAAAGTGTGTGACACAAAGCATACGCGGGTTTGTTTAGGAGAAGTAGCGTATGCACGCGGAAAAGTACTTGCCAAGTCGCGTATGCTCAAATGCGCTCTAAATGTGTAAAACCAGGGGTTACTACCATGGTATTGACCCATTGTATTGAGTGCTGGATTGTCTATTTGATCCCATCCAGGAATACCGTCAGAAGTGGTATGGTTTTGGCTCATGGTATTGACAAAGGCTAAATCTATATAAGGAGAAGAAAATCATGATGCAAAGAGGTGTAAGATGTTTGGGTTTTAATGAATAATTCTCTTTGCAGTATATCTGTATGGAATGGGTAACAGTTGAATGATAGATCTGAATTCATAATGCACCAGTGAAGAAAATGATGAAGAGGGATCTCTAGATCTGAAATGTATTTGTATCTTCTAGATCTGTTTATGGAATGTTTAGATCTGAGATGAGGCGAACATGTTTCTAAAGTGAAGGGTAAAATCTGAGCTATGCATCTGTTCTGAAGAATTATGCTGACCTAAAATGTCTGAAGATCTATACACAAGTTTGTAACAGAGTAAGCGCGTATATACGCGGGTTGGATTAAGAGAAAGCGCGTATGGGTTGTGAAATTAGTTCTGTAATATGTGCAGATGTATACGCGGGTTTATATACATGAAAGCGCGTATATACGCCATATCAGTGAAAGGAAAGCGCGTATGAAAACTAGGGTTTGCTGAAGTATGTGGTATGAAATGTCTGATCTGTTCTGCTGTATTACTGCTATCTGTCTATGATGTATTCATACAGATATGGGTTTTCTGAATATTGATTATGTTGCTGACTATGTTGAGAAAAGATCAAGTTGTTGATTGATTGGTTGATGATTCATTGAATGAATTGATAAGGGTATAAGTTTCAGTTTGATGTATGATTGAGCTTAAATGTGTGGAGTGGGTTCGTCTTAAAATATGATGAAAAGTGGCCTGCAAGTTGTGATCTATTGAAGCTATTGGATCCAGTATGAAAATTGATGAAACATTTCCATGGTGGTGTTGAGGGTTGTAGCCTTCAGTCAGGGGGTTGTAGCTCCTTTCCAGGTGAGGCTGGTAAACGAGTGCAGGGGGTAGTATCTCCCTTCTAGGATAGGCTGGTAAACGAGAGCAGGGGGTCGTAGCTCCCTTCCAGGAGAGGCTGGTAAACGAGAGCAGGGGGTCGTAGCTCCCTTCCAGGAGAGGTTGGTAAACGAGAGCAGAGTGTTGTAGCTCCCTTCCAAGAGAGGCTGGTAAACGAGAGAAGGTTGTAGCCTTCTGCAGGTGGGTGCCTGCGTGCTGGTATGAGTCTACGCCAGTACATGGTTGTAACATGTTTTCTTTATATAATAAATATTGAAGACTGAGACGACGGTAGTGGTGGTTTTCTCCCGACTTGGGTTTCCACCTTAAATCCTGGTGTTCTTGTGTGATGCTTATGTGTGATGGTTTATTCTGTTATTACTGCACATGCTTAATGTTATCTAATCATCAGAAGAATGAATGTTGCATAGATCTAAGTAAAGAATTAATGGCATAATAAGATCTCTGTATATACGCGAGTTTTATGAAGGATATCCGTGTGTATACGCTAGTTGGCTTCAGCAAAGTAGCGTATGGGTTTTAGAGCATGAAAAAAATAAAAATTTTTGAGTAAGTCCAAAATACTGATTCACCCCCCCCCCTCTCAGTATTTTTCCCAACAATTGGTATCGGAGCAGGTCCTTCTGCAGAAGCTTGATCGCTTGAAGGAGATCTGTTGCAATGGGAAGTCATGAAGGGGTAATGTCTATAAGGCCACCTCTATTCAATGGAAATAATCTGTTATTCTGGAAGATACGAACAAAAGCATATCTGCAAAGTCTTGGTGCAGAAGTATGGGCAATCGTGGAAGGAGGTTATCAGTATCCGACAAGTATTCCTACTGATGCAGCAGAAAGGAAGAAATATGAAATCAATGCCAAAGCCGTCAATGTCTTATTAGGAAGCCTGTCTGAACCAGAATTTGATAAAGTGATGCAGCTAAATTCAGCAAAAGAAATATGGGACAAAATCATTCTGAGCTATGAAGGAGATACAAAGATAAAAAGTGCGAAACTCCAAACTCTCAGAATTGAATATGAAAATTTAAGGATGCATAGTGATGAGAGTATTTCCAGTTTCTTTTTATGTCTAGATGATATTGTAAATGGTATGAGAAGTTTGGGTGAAACCATAACCGATACTACTCTGGTGGAAAAAGTCTTAAGATCTTTAACTACAAAATTTGAGTCAAAAGTATCAGCTATTGAAGAAAGGCAAGATCTGCAAACTCTTACTATTGTTCAACTACATGGTATTCTGACTGCTTATGAAATGAGACAAGGAGGTCCCCCTCAAATCAAAGAAGCTGCTTTTAAGGCGTGTGCAAAAGAAAAAGAAAAGGAAGTTGTCAAGGAATCAAATTATATATCAGAAGAAGAAGAAGCAAATTTTGTGAGAAGACTCCAACCAGGTACTGGAAGATTCAAAGGTAAGCTTCCCTTCAAATGTTTTGATTGTGGAAGAATTGGTCATTATGCTGCGAAATGTCCTTATAGAGAAAATCATGATAAAGGGAAACAATTTGTAAAGGGAAAGATTTATTATGCAAATAAAGATAATAATGAAATGTCAAGTGAAGATGAAGAAGATTCTGACCAAGATCTGAAAGTGCTCATGGCAAAGAAGCAAAAGAAGAAGGCTATTCAAAGAAAGGAGATACCTCAGAAAACATGTGCAGCGGAAAATGGAGAAGATGAAACAGGTATTGATTGTTGTTCTTCACTTTCTTGTGCATGCAATGGTGAAGATAGTGAAAGTAACAGTATAAGTCTAGAAGCAAATCTCAAGATCAATGATGAAAGCAATGATTGGAATCAATTTCATAAGAGAGAATCTATCTACAAAGAAATGATCTCTAGAATGAATGATCAGAAAGAAATACTGAATGGACAGATAGACAAGTATCAAAAGTTGTATGTTTATGCAACCAATCAAAGTGAAAGACTTGAAGCAGAAATCATCTCTCTCAAAGAAGATCTGGAAAAATCAAATAAGAAGAATGAAGAAACCCTACCATTTGAAAAGGAAGGACTTGAAGCAAAAATCATCTCTCTCAAAGAAGATCTGGAAAAATCAAATAAGAAGAATGAAGAACTGCTACAAACATGTGAAGAACAAGAAAATTGGTTGAAGGAAGAAATTTTAAAACTAAATGATCAAGTAGAAGAAGGAAAAAGGGTCGAAGAAAGCATGAAGAAGCAATGCCAAAAATTGGAGGTTGAGGTAAACATTCTCAAAGGTAAATTAGAAGAAAAGGATAAACTCTTGAGGTTTAAAGATAGTACTAAGATTCTGGACAATATTCTTAGTAATCAAAGATCTCCTCCTATTAAACTTGGTCTTGGTTTTCATGAAACTGTTAAAGGAGAATCTAGTTCACAAGGAAGTGCTAAAGACTCAAAGGATGTCAATGCAAAACCTGAAGAGTTGAAAGAAACAAGAAGTCAACCGAAAATCATGAACACTCAAAGGAAATCATTCAAAAATGTTGAATGCTTTAAATGTCATAATTATGGGCATGTTGCAGCAAATTTCAGAAGCAGATCGTTTTAGTCACAAACAAACAGATTCTATACAGAAAGGTACTCTGGTTTCTTTAAGGGATATTGTTTTTCATGCAGCAAGTTTGGTCATAAAGCAGCTGATTGCAATAGAAGAAAGATTAGAAGAACACAATATGATCCTTATGCTTACTTTTATGGTCACATAAGATGTTATGCTTGTAACAAGTATGGACATGTGGAAAAAGAATGCAGGATGAACAGATCTGAGAAATTGGACAATTTCCAGCACATGATAAGAAAGTTCAAGCAAAGCTGGAAAAAAAAGGAGGACCAGTCAGAAACGTAGGGAATATTGACCCTACTGCAGTCATTAGCTTCTAAAGCTTACTTCTCATAATGACTGCAGGAATGATGTGATATACATTATAGAGATTAGTAATGTATCATCACAGGGGGAGCAATGTATGATGATTCTCATGGTTGATTTGGTAATTCTGATTATGTTTATTTCTGACAGTGCACCTATTGTGAAGAAGACAGGTAAGGTGGTACAAATTCAGGGGGAGATGAAGAAGTGAAATTTTTAGTGTTTCACTTTCCATACACGGGTTTAATGAATTAAAGTCGCGTATACACGCGAGTTCTAGTGGACACAGACGTGTATGCATTTATGATAAGAAAATTTGTATGACAGCTCAAGAACAGGAGCACAGGTTCAGGGGGAGCATCAGTCTGACTATTAATGATTGCTTTATTGACATTATATCTGCTTATGTCTCAGTTCTAAATGATGATGACATATGATGAGTTTATGGATGAGCCTTGTTTTCTTTTTGCTGAAGAGTATTCCTTGCTTTCACACATGAATGAGACGGAAGTCTTATGATTCAGCGATACAGACAGATCATGCAGAGATTGTTGTTGATGACCTGCTGGTTGAAAGTATTCAGGTTGCACAAGCTAAGGAGGAGCCTTGGTCATATGGAAAGGATGCGTGGATGCAGAGTTTCAGGGGGAGCATTAGCCTTGCTGAAGCATTGTTGGCATTATGATGATTCTGAAATATGATCTTTCCTGAGGTCTTTTTGGTAGTGGTCATAAAAAGTCATATTTGTAATTTGATGAAAAGGTCATGATGAGACCTATGATGTAAAATTGTAATATTCAGTGATGTAAGGACTTATTCAAATTTGTAAACCCACTTGGTTGGGTAGTTGAGTCAAAATGTGTAAACCCTCTTGGTTGGGTACTTGAGTCACATATGGTTGGATCTTTGATGTAAGTATGAGTCTTAGAGTCATGTACTTCATTGAAAAATATGTTTGAACATTCAGCATGAACTCAGGGGGAGCCTGGTAACTTCAGTGCACATCAGATCTACAACGCTCTTCTTTCTACATGAGGAGAAAAACCTTGTTTTGGTTTTTGATCTGCCCTTTGCCCTTGATGTCAAAGGGGGAGAGTATCATGGTGTTTGAATAATAGTTATAATCAATGTATCTATCTGTTGTGGTGATCAAACACCATCATGGTTGCCATCAAGTCCAAAAGGGGAGATTGTTGGCAATATGATGCAAAGTGTTGTCCTTGATGGCAACCTACTTGATAAAGTTGATGTGCAACCTCATAATGAAGTTGTTCTTGATGCTTGATGAGTTTATTAATGATGTAAATACGATGTTCTACAAGTAGCTCAGAAGTACCAGAGAAAGAAATATCAGTAAGGGCCAGAACAATGATGAAAAGTGTGTGACACAAAGCATACGCGGGTTTGTTTAGGAGAAGTAGCGTATGCACACGGAAAATTACGTGCCAAGTTGCGTATGCTCAAATGTGCTCTAAATGTGTAAAAACAGGGGTTACTACCATGGTATTGACCCATTGTATTGAGTGCTGGATTGTCTATTTGATCCCGTCCAGGAATACCATTGGAAGTGGTATGGTTTTGGCTCATGGTATTGACAAAGGCTAAATCCATATAAGGAGAAGAAAATCATTGTGCAAAGGGGGAGTAAGATGTCTGGGTTTTAATGAATACTTCTCTTTGAAGTATATCTATATGGAATGGGTAACAGTTGAATGATAGATCTGATTTCATAATGCACCAGTGAAGAAAATGATGAAGAGGGATCTCTAGATCTGAAATGTATTTGTATCTTCTAGATCTGTTTATGGAATGTTTAGATCCGAGATGAGGCAAACATGTTTCTGAAGTGAAGGGTAAAATTTGAGCTATGCATCTGTTCTGAAGAATTGTGCTGACCTAAAATGTCTGAAGATCTATACGCAAGTTTGTAACATAGTAAGCGCGTATATACGCGGGTTGGATTAAGAGAAAGCACGTATGGGTTGTGAAATTAGTTATGTAATATGTGCAGATGTATACGCAGGTTTATATACATGAAAGCGCGTATATACGCCGGATCAGTGAAAGGAAAGCGCGTATGAAAACTAGGGTTTGCTGAAGTATGTGGTATGAAATGTCTGATCTGTTCTGTTGTATTACTGCTATCTGTCTATGATGTATTCATACAAATCTGGGTTTTCTGAATATTGATTATGTTGCTGACTATGTTGAGAAAATATCAAGTTGTTGATTGATTGGTTGATGATTCATCGAATGAATTGATAAGGGTATAAGTTTTTGTTTGATGTATGATTGAGCTTAAATGTGTGGAGTGGGTCCAGTCTGAAAATATGATGAAAAGTGGCCTGCAAGTTGTGATCTAATGAAGCTATTGGATCCAGTATGAAAATTGATGAAACGTGGTCCAGAGTGGTGCTGAGGGTTTTAGCCTTCAGTCAGGGGGTTGTAGCTCCCTTCCAGGAGAGGCTGGTAAACGAGAGCAGGGGGTCGTAGCTCCCTTCCAGGAGAGGCTGGTAAACGATAGCAGGGGGTCATAGCTCCCTTCTAGGAGAGGCTGGTAAACGAGAACATGGGGTTGTAGCTCCCTTCTAGGAGAGGCTGGTAAATGAGAGAAGGTTGTAGCCTTCTGTAGGTGGGTGCCTTCGTGCTGGTATGAGTCTGCACCAGTACATGGTTGTAACATGTTTTCTTTATATAATAAATATTGAATACTGAGACGACGGCAGCGGTGGTTTTCTCCCGACTTGGGTTTCCACCTTAAATCCTGGTGTTCTTGTGTGATGCTTATGTGTGATGGTTTATTCTGTTATTACTGCACATGCTTACTGTTATCTAATCATCAGAAGAATGAATGTTGCATAGATCTAAGTAAAGAATTAATGGCATAATAAGATCTATGTATATACGCGAGTTTTATGAAGGATATCCGCGTGTATACGCTAGTTGGCTTCAGCAAAGTAGCGTATGGGTTTTAGAGCATGAAAAAATAAAAATTTTTGAGTAAGTCCAAAATACTGATTCACCCCCCCCTCTCAGTATTTTTCCTAACATGCAATTCATTGTCGATAGTGGAATCCAAAAGAACCTCATTTCAGCAAAGTTCGTGAAGCGTCTCGGCCTACCAAACACAAAACACCTACAGTCATATACCATCGAGTGGCTTCAACAAGGAAGAGATCTCCGCGTCAGCCAGCAGTGTCACCCTCCCTATAACACCAAGCCCTTCATGGATGAGGTATTGTGTGATGTTTCTCCTCTTAAATTTTCTGATGTATTATTAGTCCAACAATAAGTCGTGTGGAAGTGACATGTTGTGTATGAGTCTAGGCCTTGTTCTATTATTATTACTTTGGGAAATAAGTTGTACAGGATATGATAGGTAGTACCACCTTCTACCATCTCTTTGATTAATGTAAAGAAATGCAGTAAGATTATTTCCCAAACCAGGAAATTTGTTTTTCTTACGATTTTCCCACAGGGCAAGAAGAATATTATGGCCGCAACCTCCAAACAAATCTCCCCTGTGTGGCATCAGCAGATGGAAAAATTCATGGAGGAATATAAAGACATTTTCTCCTCACCCATAGGGGTTCATCTACACTGTCAAGTCAAGCACTCCATTGATCTGACCCCAGACGCATCGCTGCCAAATGGGATTATCTATCAATGCTCTATTTTGGAGAATGATGAAATAAAGAGGTAGTTCCAAGAGCTATTTCAGAAATGGCACATCAGGCCAGGCTCCTCACCCTTTGGGATCTCGATCGTATTGGTATATTAGAAGAAGCACAACACCTGGAGACTCTATATTGACTATCAGGCACTGAACAAGATCAATGTCAAGAATAGGTATCAAATCCCACGGATCGATGACCTCCTCAACTAGCTTAGGGGGGGAATATTTTAGAAAAATTGACCTGAAGTCCCGGTATCACCAGGTACCAATCGAAACCTCTGATGTGTGGAATTCTACCTTCAAAGTGAAGGATGGCCTTTTCAAATGGCTGGTCATGCCTTTCGGGTTGACGAATTCTCCCGCAACTTTCATGCAGTTGATGGATGACAACTTGTGGTAATCCACCAACTCATTTGTGGTGGTGTACTTGGATGACATCTTGATCTTCAACCAGACTTGGGAAGAGCACCTCCAACACATCTGGTAGGTCCTCCAAATACTGTGGAAACACAAGTTGTGTTCCAATTTGAAGAAGTGTAGTTTTGGCGTGACCCAGGTTCAGTATCTGGGATACATTATTGATGAGCGAGGGGTGCATGTGGATCCATCCAAGATCTGTGTCATTCGGGATTGACCAACCCCAACCACTCTAACATAGCTCCACATATTTTTGGGCCTTGCCAATTTCTACCGCAGGTTCATGTTGGGATTCTCTCATATCACTTCACCCTCGAGTCAATTCACCAAGGGAGGAGTGAAAGAAAAACTATTTTGGTCTGAATCTAAACAGAAGGCGTTCATAGAGTTGAAAATACGTCTTTGCTTTGCACCAGTACTCACATTACCAGACTTGCAACAACCATTTGAGATCAAGAAATATTCCTCTGGCTATGGCAGCCTGCAAGAAGAATATCACAGCATAAGGCACTGCTAAACTCTTCTTTGAATGAGTGTGGGTACACTTTGGGATCCCCCAGTATATCATCTCAGATCGGGACGTCAGGTCCCTCAGTACTTTTTGGTCCAACCTCTGGTCGATGTTGAACACCAAGCTCACCAAGTCCACAACTTTCCATCCCCAAACTGATGGACAGACAAAGGTCATCAACAGGATGATCGTACACATTATGTGCATCTACAACTCAAAGCATCCATGCACATGGGATGAGAGCCTTCCCCTTATACATCACAACTATAACCAACCTCTCCATAACTCAACCGGCCACAAACCCTTTAAGTTGGCCTTGGGATTCCAGCCACAATGTCCCATTGACGTAACCATGCCATTTGTGGCTACTTAAGTAGATTTGACTCATGTCTAGTTTGAAGCTGACAAGGTGAACAAATTCATTGAGCACATTCAGCACATCCACCAACAGGTTCATGACATATTGGACATAGCCAATGCTAAGTACAAGCAACGACATGATGAGCATTGGGTTCCACACAACTTCCTGGTGGGCGACAAAATGTGGCCACATTTGTAGGAGTACTTCGTTGGACCCCAATGCAAGCTTCGTCCACTTCGATATGGGCCATACACCATCACCAAGGTTTTATGGGATAATTCCTTCGAGCTTAGTATTCCACCATTCCTTGGTCTGCACCTAGTGTTCAATGTGGACCACTTTCGACCCTACTTTCCACCTCTACTGGACACATTCGACATGGTAGAACAACTCACACCAATAAAGTCAAACCCAAACTGCATTTAACAAGCCACAACTGATCAGGTCATGGAAACACAGATCAAGAACACCCGTCAGCATGGGATCCAACTATACAAATTTGTCAAAGCAGGCCAATTCCTTCACCGGGGCAAGTGGTTCACTAGAGACCAGGTTCAATAGAGATTTCCCCATCTCATGGAGGCTCTACACACAATGGGGACCATTAATTCCTAAGGGGGGAGGAATTATCCAGGTGGATATTGGTGGCCACCCGCCTATTCCACCTAGACAATTTCATCAATTTTCTTATCTATTATTTTTAACAATTTTTTAGACCTAAACTTCCAGAGCAATTTTGACCTCTAAACGACGTTTTTTTTAGGTCCGTTGCAGTCTTACAGAAGGTAGGGGACTACAGCAAAACCTATAGTCCTCAGAGAGATATTTCCAACGAGGTATCATACGGGCCAAATGGAGATAAAATGACCAAGTTACGACCTCGGGAAGTTTCCTACCCAGCTAACCCCAACGGGGCCCATAAACTCTTGGTGTTACATCTCCTTGGGTTAGAGTTTTGGTTGTTTAGGGTTTTCTCTTATTGTTCAATAATAAAAAGTCCCTTGAGCCTCATTGTAACACAGTTCAGAGGCATGTATCCGCCACATATCTTCTCATAGATAAGCTAACAATGTCAAAGCTAGTTTCTTTCAATTCTGTCTGTAAGCATTTTCAGTATTTGATATTAATGAAATGAAATATTATTTTTGTTGCATCTCTATATTTGTGATTATATATGTATTATGTTGTGTTCCTTATTAAATTTGGATCAATCGAAAGTATGCAACATGGGTACTCAGATGAAAAACTAAATTCTACATCCAATGAGTGATCTCATTCAAAAATTGAGTAAAATTGTAGGGAGATAAGTTGAAAGTACAAGTTGAAAAAATAGTTTTATTTTTTTTATTTTTTATTTATTTTACCTTTTTACTCCAAAAATCGTGAATCATCCCCATGGTTGACATCATCATATTGAATCTTATTGGTTCTTATAAAGTTGATTTTCGTTGTTCATTTTTGTTTTGAGGCCCATTTTTTGCCTCAAAATTTCTCTAATGCCAAGTGGCAAGCTCAAATAGTGAAACATTACCACCAATAGTCACAATATTTCAAATCAAGCTCAAAAGGTGTGATTTCACACTCAATAAGTTTCCAATCATCATGTAAAATCCCATGTCCAACATCAAGGAGCTACGTTAAGGTCTAAGTGCAATGTCCCCTCTCTATATGTTGTGATAGCCAAACCTCAGTCATGAGTTAAATATCCAAAAGATTTGGAATATTAAAATATCCATAAGGATAGTGAATATACAAATTGCATGAGTAAAAGAGATGATGATATGGATTATTAATGAGGCTCCATATATACATATACAAGAAAAAAGTCTCATTTCATAAGAAGCCATATGTTTTCATTGAGACACGCAATTTCATGTGTCTCCTCATTAATTATGAACTATGAATTATTTATTATTTATTTTAATTGGCTATTTATGTTATTTTTATTTATAATATTACCTGCCTCTTAGAAATGTTTTTCCCTCAAAGCAGATTTATGAAAAGGCTTTACATATTTGACTTTCTCTTTTAATGTCATCACCCAATTCTTTGGTTTTTGATGTTCTTAAGGTTGATGCCACTAGATGGTACAAAATTCTAAGCACTTAGAAGAATTTTTGAACCAAAAGATGATATAACCATCCCAATTTGATCCTCTATGTAACTTTTTGGCTATTTGACACCCAAGATGAATTATTGTGATGAGAATTAATTTCGTGGACATCAATATTTTTTGGAACAATAATCATTTGTTTCCATTATTAATGATGTTGGTGCATTGATTAGTTAAAGTATAAGCTTTTATGATGAATGTTTCAATAAGTAATTTTTGCAATATGATTTTTATTTATCATGCTTGTAGTGTTTTCTTGGCATATGTTTGGTGCATGGTCTTCTTCACATATTTATGTTGCTAGGTTGATTGATGGACCTTCACAAGTAATTTCCATTGTTTGTACCACAACATCCAAGAATGTCTTTACTTCAATTAGATTGATAACTTTTAGAGTGATATTAATTGAATACATATTGGTTCTCTTCTCCTCAACTTGGACTTTTTAACCTGAAGACTTCTTATATTTTTTAAGCTTCTTAATTTATATAAGTAATTTTTCACTGTGGTCCATGAGACAAGAAATTTCTTCAATTTCGTCGATGATAATTTTGTCAACTTTTTGCATATTTAGCACTAAATTTTGATTTCTTGAAAGATTACTTTTGAGATATCTTTAAGGTCTCCTGGTGTTACTAAATCTGCCTACAACATAGTATCTTATAATGTTATTTTTTTCATATTATAGGAAAATGTTAATACCTTCTTCTTCATGTTTACGATGAAATCCCTAGTGCATTCATCCAAGGAAAACCTAGAACTATCACTATCCTAACAAAATAAAAATATAAAAACCAATTGCAAGACAAAGGTAGTCTCCAATACTCAATTGTAAATTTCTTATGTCAAATTATTTTTATCCACTAAATATATCGTTTAAATTATATTCAAATAAAGCATCACCAATTGGTTTTCACATTTGGTACTAATATACATATTATTTTAAGTAGGAGAAATAGAGATAATAGCATCCTTTTTGTACAAGTGTTCCTTTCTTTCTAATTAGTGTGCAATATTTTTTTGAAAAGGTTTTAGGAAATCTCCCACTACTAGAGTCCATTTTGATTTATCAATATTTCTTCATAATAAGTGAGTATACAACATGTCTTTGTAGAGTGAGTGTAGAAAGTGTCAAAGACACATTTCTTCAGTATGCCTTCAACATGTAATTTGATACTTGTTATATATATATATATATATACACCCACTTTCATACTTCCAACTCATTTTTTAATCTCCTCTGTGTAAAAAGATAAAAATTACCATTCATGTCAAAAGATATTTATATTTATTTATCTTGAAAATGCCATGGCCAATAAACATGGATTTCCTAAACAATGAACTTGTAAACCACCAATGGTGAACTAATTATAAAATGTTTCGTTTTCATACACTCTTAAAGATACTAGTAAAATTCACTTTTTTACTTCCTCCTAGTTCTTAATTATAGGAATATGAGTGGCCAGAAGCCTAAATATGGTTAAGGACCAAGAGAATATGGATAAACCCCATTTTTTTTAGAATGGCTAAAAACCTATATGGCCAATGGGTGAAATAAAAAATGAGGCTCTAATACCAAATGTCATAGTCAAACCTAGCTCAGGAGTTAAATATCCAAAAGATTTGGAATATAAAAATATCCATGAGGATAGTAATTATATAAGTTGCATGAGTAAACATCATAAGATGATATGAATTATAGATGAGGGTCCATATATATACTAGATAAGAAGTCCCCTTTCATAATAAGTATCATCTTTTCATTGAGAAATGTCATTTGATATGTCTATTCATTAATTTTGAATTTTGAATTATTTATTATTTTTATATTTATCTTATTTTTATTTATAACATAGACAATGTCCCATCTCCAATGAGTGAAGATGTGTCTCATGAGGCATGCCATGTCATCAATAAGGCCAATGCTGATTGTAGAAGTTCCAAAGTCCATCGTCAAGGGTGCAACAGTCATCATCAAAGGTAGGTTGTGACAAAAAGTCATCATGACAGCTCAAGGCCCAACACCCTCCAAAGGGTATGCAACATTCTCAATAAAGTGTAAAAAAAGGATCTTCAATGTCCTCTAATGGACCATGTCAGTGCAACATTCTCAATGAGGGGCTACAAGAATCAAGTGAGACCAACATGTATACAAGAGAGTGTAACATAAAAAAATGTGAGTCATGTTTAATGTAAAAAGCATCAAGTAGATCACATTAGGTATCATATTTAAACTTCACACTAACTTATGATTTTATGAAATTTATTTAATTAAGGTATTGGATTACCATCATTCAACCCTATCAAGTTGTTCGATACCTAACAATTAGACTATTTTCCAAGAAACCAATAAATGTGTACGTGACAATGGTAGGACTTCCGGTTCACTTCATGGGAATGGTTCCTTTGACATGTAATTCCATATATGATGTTCATCTCCATGAACTACTTTATGGAGAGAGAACTTCATGCATTAAGTTACCCTTTCATAAACATTATGTTTTCCTACTCCTTTCTTATATTTTTCTTATCTTGTTTTACTTTGCAATCCCCTTTCAATATATATTCATTTCATTGTATAGGGATTGGGATAATTCAATTAAGTAATTTCTTTAGTTATGCATCTATTGAATTAGGATTTAAGGTGACGGCCTCATAGTGATGGGGTATAGATCAAATTTTTTTGGCTTTTAACTTCTTCTTTTTATCAACAAGTACGGGACTCCTTCTATTAATTGGTTAAATATTTACAACCATAGATCTGTTGGCAAGCCGGAAACCAGACCTTGTGTCCAAAATTATCAAAAGATCTTCACCCATCACAGGAAACTGGAGGAATATCAATTCTAATAACCCCTAAAATAGGTAGAAGAGCCAGAGCTTCAACTTATAACCAACTAAACCTGCTAATACTTTGAACTATGTACACTACAGGGCTAAAAGCCCACCGGAAGCTTATCACAACAAAAATAAGGGAACCTGATCAGTCTCTTACATTTCCACGACATCCAGATTTCCATGGTCGTCATCATTTTCGGCAAATAACATCGCTTCCAAATCCAGCCTTCTGCCCCTGTTCTATGGCTGAGACTTGTGTCACCCCCCTTCTCCGCCTCTAGACACCTCTCCTCTACCTCTACCTGCTCCATGTTCCACCCATCGATGAGCCTGAGTAAGGAGACCCACCATTCTCCCCTCCAGGATGTAGTGTCGACAAACCACTACCGCTACTGCCTGCGTCACTCCTGAGATCCCTTCCCCTTTCTGCCCGTTCACCCTACTGCACCAGGCTAAGACGCTTCCACCTTGTCCCCTTCACCTCCTTATAAACCCCTCCCAAACCCCCCACTCTGCTTTGCCTTCTTCCCTACGCCTTCTGACGCCAATAACTCCACATTCGAGCATACTGGAACAGAGATTGTACCTCCCTCCCTCAAGATCCTGCATTTCCATTTCCCTCGCCTCTGTTTTCTGGTACTGCACTCCACTAATCGTTGCCACCATCCTTCCCCTGCTTAAATTGTCCTCCTCTGTCATGCCTGCCCCCACATCACCTCCTACATGCCCCTTACGCATGCTCAATGCTCGACCTCCAGGTGGGCCAACATGCGTGGCACCTCTCCTGCCTCCCGTGGGCCTTAGTCACCCGCATCTGGGGCTGCTTTTGGCTTATCATTAGTATCTATTTAGTTTTATTTTGCATTTTGAAATTTATATCATGCTATTTCTCTTTGTTTCTATATAATTACATCAACCTCAAACAACCTAGCCTCTTCTTCCAATTGGAGTATAAAATAGAGACCTTTTGGGATACATGTAACAACCAACCCAAATGAAAGGAAAAATAAAGGGAAGAAAATGGAGTATGTTGAGTATGGAATGGACATAGGCATGTTACCCTTATCAAAGCCCCTAGTAGTGCCCTTCTCCCCAAGAGTGGCAACACTTGGCTTGAATACTATGATGGCCACCAAGGTGAAACAAAACAATAAATATAACTTCCAATATTCATGATTCATTATATGATTTCAACCCTTGATACTTAAACACAAAATACATTAAACACTTCATATGAAACAATTACTAATGCACCTTGTGTGTTGGGTTACCATCATCATAAAATGAGTGAGATGAGCATGATATATGAGGAATCTTTGGGTTCCTTAACAAGATCCACAATGATGATGATGTTTTTATAATAATAATTTATCCTCCAATTAACCCTAGATGTGAGAGGGTAACAAGATCCACAATGATGATGATGTTTTTATCATTTCCTAATATTAAAAATGTTTGTCAAACAAATAAATGGAAATACACTAAAACTTCTTAATGTTTATTCTATTGATGGAAATGAAAGTACCAAAGTCAGTGTAATTTTTGTAAACAAGATTCCATAGATCAATAAATTATACCCTATAACCTAAGATCAAGACAAGCTAAATGAAATGGTTTTCATCCTCATCCATCATCTAAATTCACTATGGAGGTCATGAATATTGGTTATGATTTTGGTAATATTCATTTTTTCTTTAAGCTCATAATGTTGGAAAAAAATGTTAGTCCACCAAATTATGATATATAGATCTTTCTAGTATTTCAACTTTCTTTTAATAATGATTTCTTTATCAACTATGTAAACTTTGATATTATAAATATTAATAATTTGATTCAATCTTCGATCTTCATAGCATTTCAATTTTATTTTAATAGTGATTTTTTTATCAACTATGTAAAATTTATTATTCTCAATATTATTAATTCGATTGTATTTTTTAATGTTTTAATACTTAAAACAAACTTTTAATCCAACATTATTAAGTGTGCAATGGATATTGTTTAAGCTATAAAACATAGGTTAGAGTCTGTTTTTGTTCAATATGACAGATTTATGTTTCTGATTTAAATATCTAATCGAAAACTAAAAAAACCAAAATTATATAAACTTATATTAAAAAATGGGATTATGAGAATTAAATTTAGTTTAAAAATTATACTCATAAAACACTTTAAAATTACTCAATTTTATATCACATTTTTTAAAAGATGTTAAAAACTCAAATTTTATGACAATAAAATAATAATTCTCCCTTTTACGTTAAAAAATAAAATGTTGATTACATAATCAGTAATTAAAGTCAAATAAACATTTATTTTTAAATTTGTTTTAAGCCAATAAGTCTCTAGATAATATTTTTCCACAATGAAATATTTTACACATAAATCCCTAGTGTCCAAAGAATTCATAGTTCAATGGAATAACAATCAAGATGCGTAAAAAGAAAACTTTCCCTCACAATATAAACTCTTTTACATAAAGAACCTTGATCCTATTGACTAGCACAACTATATTAAAAATATTAATGTTGTTGATATAAGCCAAAGGCTTCATTTGTATTTACTATTGATAAATATATAATAATGATGATGATGATGATGATTATGGTTAACGTTCGTTAAGAGAGGAGAAATAATCTAAGTTTGATTCTTCAAAATCTTGTTTCTTTGGTCAAAGAGAAGAGAAATAAGTGCTCCAAGATCGCTATAGGTGGGTTGGCTTAATAGGTCAAGAAGATTAGAAGTGTGGCAGATGGTAGGGAATTGAGAGTGAATGTGAGTAAGAGTCGGGTAGTCTAAAAGGAAGTGGTGTTCATCTTCTACCTGCTTATAATCACAAATATGACAGATTTTATCGTTCCAAGGGGTCTTGGGAATAGACCATCGGACAGTCTCACTCTGAAGCTCATGGTAATTAGTTCTTATCTTAGCGATGTTCATTTTTTTCTTATTGTTGAACAACACAGAGAGATAATTTTGATTATCAAGAGTGGGGTTGATCACTTCCTTATAGTATCTTAGCTTCCTTTTACCCTCCAACTGTTGATCCTCCCACAAATTTTCCTTAAACTTGGAGGTAATAGTATTTTTTATATTATCTTTGCTTCCCATACTGAGCTCCTCCTTAATTCCCCAATGGTTGAGCCAAGACTGGGCATCCTTATACCACCCGCGCTTGAGGCGAAGATGAGGGTTTTGACTATAGTTACAAGAAATTTTAGGGAGCCTTTTTTTATTCCATGTTGTCAAGCTTCTTCTTGTACATTAGATATCTAAACATAGTCATACTTTCAATGGCGGAAAAACTAGATTCAATCAAAAGGATAGGATAGGGAGTATTTCCCTTGCTCTTAAGGTTGTAGGTCATGACTTTCTTTTGAATAATCTCAATATTCCTCCATGACTCTCTGGATATACTGCAACCCCAAACTTCACATCTGTATAAAACAACAGATGTGACAAGGGTCTCAAAGGGGAACCTATTTTTACTCCACATGTAAATATCGGTCGACTTACAATTGTTTTCAAGCTGATAATAAGCTTTTCAGCCCCCAATAATCCTTTTCTTGATGCTATAATTCTAGTCGAGATGATGAGAGAAGTTAATGCCCAATTACTTATAAGAAGAAACATGCTCTAAGCACTAGTTATTATACATGAAACTACCATGGGTGATCTTTTTGGATTTAATGATCATGACTTTAGTCTTGTCAGTATTAACCGTCATACCCATCTTGGAGAAATAGTCATGAAGAATCTGGAGCTATTTGTCAAGGTCATCATGGATTTTTTCAAGAAGAATGATATCATCGGCATAGAGGAGAAGAGTAATGAGAACAAAAGCAAGCTTGGTGCCCTTGCACCCCACAGATTCCAGACACTCCTCTAGCTTATCGATGTATATGCCAAAAACAGTAGGGGATAGGGGACACCCTTGCTTAACTCCTATATTGCATTTAATGTCTTTAGACCACCCCTTATTGGTCTTAAGCTTGGCAGTGGCAGTCTCGTAGAGACAGACCACAGCAATCCCTAGCTCAGGAGGGACCATGATCTCTTTAAGTCTCTCCAAAATTTTATCTCGAGGAACAATGTCGAAAGCTTTTCTAAATTCCACAAAGAAACATAAGAGGTCATCTTTACTATTGTGACATTCCTCCACAATGATTCTCAGAGTGATCATATGGTCAATAGTCGAGTGATGTCTCCTAAAACTAGCTTGCCCTTTAGCTCTTTTTCCCTAGATTTCAAGCCAAAGGCTAAGCTTCTTCTCCAAAATGAGCCCATAAAGCCTGGTCAGGATATGGCTAACCATAATGGTCATGTAGTTAGCTGGAACACTCTTGTCCCCATTTTTAAATATAGGTACAATAAGGCTTTGTGTCCAAATCCGAGGGAAGTTGTGCATTACAGCCAAATTGGGAAGCTTGTGGAGATAAGGAATGAGGATAGATATTCCCATTTTAAGGATCTTAGCTTGGTATCCTTCAATATCTCTAGCTTTCCCATTAGCGAGCTTATTAATACCAGACTCAATGTCTTCAAGAGAGAATGCATCCTCCTTAATTAGAGTGATTATACCTATTAAGGTAATTTTGAGGTCTAAAATAGGCCTTCTAAGGAAATTATAAAATATAAGTGGAAATAATAAAATAAGATTTGATTACATCATCAAATTTTGGAGGTAAAAAAGAAAAAATTACTTTTTCAACTTATCTCCCAAAGTTGTTATTCAAATTTCGAGCAGGAGTACTCATTGGATGCAAAATTTAATTCCTCATTCAAGGAGTATCCATGTTGCATACTTTCGATGAGTCCTACAACAAGAAAAATGAGAAATACATGAAAAACGTGATTGCAATCATGCTTTTTATGTATTTCTTATTTTTCATGTAGCATGGTCCATCAAAAGTATGCGACATGGGTACTCCTTGGATGAGGAATTAAATTTTGCATCCAACGAGTACTCCCACTCGAAATTTGAGTAAAAAATTTGGGAGATAAGTTTAAAATACGAGTTGAAAAAACAGTTTTATACCCATGGTTGACATCATCATCTTGAATCTTATTGGTTCTTATAAATTTTATTTTTGTTGTACATTTTTATTAGGAGACCCATTTTAGACCTCAAAATTCCCCTAATGGTGGTGTCCATAATGTCTAGTGAGTCATACAACTTCTTAAGTTAGTTGTCCCAGTTTTCTAAGGGGATAGAATGGTTATCTTTGGCTTTACAGACAAGAACATTCCGCCAAAAAATTTTGGGCGCAACTTTAGAAAGGTGGAGAAGATAATTCTGTCTTTTATTAATATATGATCTTTTCTTCCTCTTGATGCTATTTTTGTATATGTTGATATTCTACAGCTTAATGATTTCATTAGGAGTGTCTCTAATCACTTTCCTGACAATTTTGCAATCTTTTTCATACCATGGATTGGAAGTTCTATTAGACTGCTTAAACAAAATCTCATTAAAAAACTTGCTAATGGTGTTGGAAAGGATGGTGGTGAAATGGTAATAAATTTTATCAATGTTATTATTATAATTCATGGGGCCTAAATCCCTCTCTAAATCCCTTAAGAAGAGGTCGGTTTTACTTCTATCGAAGCGAATGTGTATTTTTCTTTCATTCGTCTCCTACATGTGGGTGGTATGCATAGAAAGATTGAGGGGTAGAGACAGAGGTATGTGGTCAGAGTCAGGCTCGAATCCATTAAGAAGCTCAAAGTTTGTAATATGGTTGAGTACAAGGATGTCAAAAATTGCATAATCCAAGACACTGCTACCTAGTGTATGGAAACATGTCATCTGACCGAAGAGGGGCCACTTGTTAATACCATTAGAAATAAGTAAGTCCTGGGAACTGCAAAGTTTGAGGAGCTCAGTGCCGAATAATTTCTTGATATTGTCTTCAAATTTTCTCTTGAATTTATTAGCTAAGTTACTATCTTCATCAAGCCACAAGGGGTCGGGGTTAGAGTTGTTGCTTAATATAATGGCTTGGTTAGTAGCAGTTCTAGCATTAAAGTCTCCTAGTAAAAGAATATTACCATCATTTCTCAGGTTGAATATGTCTTTTTCTAAATAATTGAAAGAACAATCCTTATCCAAGTTGTTCTTCTTATAGAATGTAAAGTTGAGAGATTACAAAAAAAAACTATTATAATAAAAATATTATTAATATCATTATAATCAATAATAACTATTAATTTATATTAATTATTATTTAATGTTAAATGTAATTTATTATAATTTAATTTTAAATTATGTAATAGAAATTAATTATTTAATAATAATATTTATTTAAATAATAATAATCTCAATAACAAAATTTATTTATTTAGTAATAACAATGATAATTTTAAAATGATTATAATAATATTTAAATAATAAATATTAATTATTAATTCATATTATTGTTATTAGTTAGTATTAGTAATTCTTCATTAACTTTTTATTAACTATTAATTTTATTATTATTATTAATTATTAATTATTGATTATTAATAAATTATTATTATTATTATTATTAAACATAGTTCACCATGATTAACATTATAAACCTAAGGGAATAATAAACTCTAGTGATTAATACTAAAAACCCAAGGGATTATAAACCTAACAGAATAATATTAAGCCCTAGGAATATGAACCCTTAGATTAATAAATCCAAGGGGTTGATATTATAAACCCACGAGAATAATAAACCCAAGGGATAAGAATTATAAACCCAATCTATATAAACCCTAAAATAAGCATGGTTGACCATGGTTGATTTCCATATTAAGATAATTCTTGTCAAAATGCAACATTGGACCATGGTTGACCATGGTTGACCATGCTTGATTTTCATATCCAGACAATATTTGTTACAATGCGACATTGAACAATGGTTGACCATGGTTGATTTTCATATTGAGGTAATCATTGTCACAATGTGACATTCGACCATGGTTGACCATGATTGATATTATAACACTAAGGGATTGATATTATAAACCTAATGGATTACTACTAAAACCCTAAGGGATTGATATTATAAACCCAAATAAATAATAAACCCAAGGGATTAATACTAAAACCCCAAGAGATTATGAACCTAAAGGAATAATATTAAACTCAAGGGACTAATATTATAAACACAAGGTATATAAACCTTAAGATAAAGATTATAAACACTAAAATAAAAATGGTTGACCACGGTTCATTTTCATATTGAGACAATCCTTGGCACAATGCAACGTTGGACCATGGTATATAAAAGCTAAGATAAATATTATAAATCCAAAAATAAACATGGTTGACCATGGTTGACCATAATGGATTTTCATATTGAGATAAGCATTATCACAATGCAACGTTGGACCATGGTTAACCATGCTCACCATGATTGATTTTCATATTGAGACAATATTTGTCACCACGCGACGTTCGACCATGGTTGACCATGGTTGATTTTCATATTGAGACAATAATTGTAACAATGTGACATTTGACCTTGGTTGACCCTGGTTCACTATGAATGACCATGGTTGATCATGATTGATATTATAAAGCCAAGGAAATAATAAACACAAGAGATTGATATTATAAACCCAAGGCAATAATATTTAACCCAAGAGACTAATATCATAAACTCAAGGCATAAACCCTAAGATAAATATTATAAACACTAAAATAAACATGGTTAATCGTGGTTGATTTTCATATTGAGAGAATCCTTGTCACAATGTGACATTGGACCATGCTTAACCATAGTTGATTTTCATATCAAGGCAATCTTTGTCACAATGCAATGTCCAACCATGGTTGACCATGATTGATGGATGAACATGTTTGATTTTAAAACATGGTTGAACATGGTTGACCAAGGTTGACCATGATTGACCATGGTTAACCATGATTATCATATTATGATAATATTTGTCATAATGCGACATTGGACCATGGTTGAGACAATGATTGATTTTCACATTCAGAAAATATTTGTCACAATGCAATGTTGGACAATGGTTGACCATCATTAACCATGGTTCACCAAAATTGATTTTATAAAATATGGTTGACGATAGTTGACCATGTTTGAGCATGATTAACGATGGTTTACTATGATTTATTTTTATATCCATAAAATCTTTGTCACAATGTGACGATCGAACATGGTTGACCCCAAGGGATTATGAACCCAAGTGAATAACATTAAACCCAAGGGACTACAAGGGACTAATATTATAAACATTAAAATAAACATGGTTGACCATGGTTGATTTTCATATTGAGACAATCCTTGTCATAATACGACGTTGGACCATGATTGACCATGCTTAACAGTGGTTGATTTTCATATCAAGACAATATTTTCCAGAATGCGACATTCGACCATGGTTGACCATGGATGACCATGTTTGGTTATATAAAACATGGTTGAACATGGTTTACCAAGGTTGACCATGATTGACCATGGTTGACCATGATTATCATAGTGAAACAATCTTTGTCATAATGTGATCTTGGACCATGGTTGAGACAATGACTGATTTTCATATTCAGACAATCATTGTCACAATGCGAGATAGGAGCATTGCTAACCATGATTGACTTTATAAAACATGGTTGACCATGATCGATATTATAAACGCAAGGGAATAATAAACCCTAGGGATTAATAATAAAACCGAAGGGATTATAAACCTAAGGAAATAATATAGTTGATTTTATAAAATATGGTTGACGATGGTTGACCATGATTGAATTTATAAAACATAGTTGACCATGATCGATATTATAAACCCAAGGGCATAATAAACCCTAGGAATTAATACTAAAAACCCAAGGGATTATAAACCTAAGGGAATAATATTAAACCCTATGAATATGAACCCTTAGATTAATAAGGCCAAGGATTGATATTATAAACCCAAGGTATATAAACGCTAAGGTAAATATTATAAACCCTAAAATAATCATGGTTGACCACGATGGCTTATATTGAGATAATACTTGTCACAATGCAACATTAGACCATGGTTGACCATGCTTTACCATCAGTGATTTTCATATCAAAACAATCTTTGTCACCATGCGATATTGGACTATGGTTGACCATGGTTGATTTTCATATTGAGACAATCATTGTCACAATGCGACATTCGAATATGGTTGACCATGGTTGGCTATAATTGATCACGGTTGACTATGGTTGGCTATGATTGACCATGGTTGACCATTATTGATATTATATGCCAAATGGAATAATAAACCCAAGGGATTAATACTAAAATCCCAATGGATTATGAACCTAAGGGACTAATACTATAAACCCAAGGTATAAACCCCAAGATAAATATTATAAACACTAAAATAAACATGGTTTACCATGGTTGATTTTCATATTGAGACAATCTTTGTCACAATGCGATGTTTGACCATGGATGACCATGTTTGATTTTATAAAACATGGTTGAACATGGTTGACCAAGGTTTACCATGATTAACCATGGTCGACCATGGTTAACCATGATTATCATATTATGACAATCTTTGCTATAATGCAACATTGGACCAAGGTTGAGACAGTGATTGATTTTCATATTCAGACAATCTTTGTAAAAATGTGACGTTGGACAATCGTTGACCATAATTAACCATGGCTGACCACGATTGATTTTATAAAAAATGGTTTACCATGGTTGACCATGGTCGATTTTCATATCTAGAAAATTTGTCACAATGCAACAATCGAACATGGTTAACCATAATTGACCATGGTTGTCCATGGGTGACCATGTTTGACTAAGGATGACTATGAGTGAAAATGTTGACTATCATTGAGTATGATTGACCATGGTTGACCATGGGTGACCATAGTTGACTAAGAATGACTAAGAGTGAACAATGTTAACTACCATGGAGTATGGTAAACATATAGTGATTAACATTGACCATGGTTGACTATTTATACATTGACTACAAAGGTTGACTACAAAGATTAAATATCTTTGTCTATGTCATCGTGATAAACCCAAGGGATTAATACTAAAATACCAAGGGAATAATATTAAACCCAAGGGACTAATATTTTAAACCCAAGCTTTATAAATCCTAAGATAAATATTATAAACACTAAAATAAACATGGTTGACTATGGTTGATTTTCATATTGAGAAAATCCTTGTCACAATGCAATGTTGCACCATGGTTGGCCATGCTTAACCATGGTTAATTTTCATATACTAATAACCCAAGGGATTATAAACCTAAAGGAATAATAATAAACCCTAGGAATATGAACCCTTAGATTAATAAACCCAAGGGATTGATATTATAAATCCAAGGGATAAAAATTAAAAACCCTAGGTATATAAACGCTAAGATAAATATTATAAACCCTAAAATAAACATGGTCATGGTTGACGATGGTGGATTTCCATATTGAGATAATCCTTATCAGAGTGGAACATTGGACAATGGTTGACCATGTTTTACCATGATTGATTTTCATATCGAGAAAATATTTGTTACCATGCAACGTTGGACCATGGTTGATCATGGTCGATTATCATATTGAGACAATCATTGTCACAATTCGACATTCGACCATGGTTGATATTATAAACCCAAGGGAATAATAAACCCAAGCGATTGATATTATAAACCCAAGGGATTAATACTAAAACCCCAAGGGATTAATACTTAAACCCCAATGGAATGATATTAAACCCAAGGGACATATATTATAAACCCAAGGTATAAACTCTAAGATAAATATTATAAACACTAAAATAAACATGGTTGACCATATTTTTTTATATATTGAGACAATTCCTGTCACAATGCAATGTTGGACCATGGTTGACGATGCTTAATGATAGTTGATTTTCATATCAAGACAATCTTTATCACAATGTGACGTTCGACCATGGTTGACCATGATTGACCATGAATGATTATGTTTGATTTTATAAACATGGTTGAACATGGTTGACCAAGGTTGACCATGATTGACCATGATGGACCATGGTTAACCATGATTATCATATTATGACAATCTTTGTCACAATGTGGCATTGGACCATGGTTGAGACAATGAATGATTTTTATATTCAGACAATCTTTGTCACAATGCGACAACATACAATGGTTAGCCCTCATTAACCCTGGTTGACTATGATTGATTTTATAAAAAATGGTTGACCTTGATTGATTTTATAAAAAATGGTTGACCATGGTTGAGCATGATTAGCCATGTTTGACTAAGGATGACTATGAGTGAACAATGTTGACTATCATTGAGTATGATGGACCGTGGTTGACTTGTTGAAAAGTGTAACTAGGATCGGTCTTCATATTGGCTATGTAATTATGTATTTGTGTAAAGAAGAAGACAAAGATAATAAAATATATTTTTGTTGTACTTGCTTCATGTGTTTCATGAGCAAGATTTTAATTATAGGTCAATAGACTTCTTCTTGATGTCTATTAGGGTTGTCTTCCAGTTACAAGTATAAATAAAGTGTCATGTATACAAAGAGTCTAGTCATCAATATATGCTCCAAGACCTTGTCATGAATCCTTGAAGGAATGGCTAAAGACAACCTTCATCCTCACCTCATTTACGCTGGAAATTATGCTCTCCAAGTCAGAATTCAAACGTCAAGTCAACCTACAAATAGTGACATAGGTCTGCTTTTTAACTGGCAAGAACAACTATATATACCCCTACATACATTGTGCAGAAGATACATGAAAATGTGGATTTCTCTGAAGTTTTATAGTGGTTAAAATTTTGCAGATTCCTATGAAATCTAAGTGCGGATCAACTAGAAGAGCATACAGACAAGTCTGAGATGAACTCTATGAGATACACCTACAATTGATGTGTATAAGGGACATAGATATATCACCTAAATATTGTGGACAAGTCTGAGATCATATCAAAGAAATACACCTGCAATTAGTGTGAGATCAAGTATATGATGGATGCGTAGAAGGGACTGTGGTAAGTCCGAAGATAGTAACAATATTTAGTGCAAAGTCTTGTCTGTGGTTAATGTGAGCTTCAAGATTGAAGAGCGTAGCAAGAAAAGAAGGATTCCTTTGCGGATTGAAGGCAGATCAACAAATTCAGATCAAGGACTATTATCTAAGGCATGAAATAAATGTAAAGATAAAGGATGCTAGTAAGTCGAAGGAAGGATATAAGGTGCAGAATCTCAAAGCTCTGTTTTGTTCATAAAGACAGACAAGAAGAAGTGTAGAAGGATTCAACATAAAGGAGAAATCAAAGGTTAGACACCAAGCTCTCAAAGGCTGGTGTTAAATGGTGCAGATTGGTGCAGAAAGGTGCAAGAAAGAAGGAAAATCGCAAAGAGTCATTGGAGAAGTAGTGACAAGGTCTTGGAAGCATTCCTAGGTCAAGGGCTTGAGTCTTGGACATGGTACTTGTCATTTGAAGATCTATAAGAAGAATTCCTTACGGGTTTTCCTCTCCAAGAGGGAGAGGTTTTTCCCTTGCTATGGGAGCCTAATTTTTGTGTCTCGTGTATTTTGATGATTGACTTGATGGAAGAATAAATAAGCTAAAGAATAGAAGAGATATGTAACTCAAGTAAGCTCACAAGTAATTATCAAGAAGAGAATTTAAATTAATCACCAACCCTCTAAATTCTCAACATGACCATGGGAGACCATGTTTGACCAAGGATGATTGAGTGAACAATGTTGACTACCATTGAGTATGGTAAACGTATAGTTGATTAACATTGACCATGGTTAACTATTTATACATTGATTGCAAAGGTTGACTACAAAGGTTAAATATCTTTATCTATGTCATCATGATGACTCTATATATGTGTGTATTCTTAATTGTACGCATTTTAAACATAATGCCTATCAATTATTATGGTTCAACATGATCTTCATGTTCACTATCTTTGACCAAATTAATCATAATTTGTAAATTTTTCGTTTTATTTTATTTATTTTCAGAATTTTGTATGTTATAAAAATTAACACCATGACAGTCGATGTACAACAATTTTTATGATAGTGAAGACCATAATTATATATTCATCACAACACTGATTTACAACAATTTTTATGATAACGAAGACCATAATTATATACTTATCGCACCGAACAGACCAGATCAACAAATAAAAAACCGAATCCACCAATTGTCGTCATAAACTCTCGTAATCGTTCAACCCTGAAATTTACGTGCAAGATGTTTTCCCTGTATTTTCTGCATCAAACCTGTTAGCTTTTAGGTGGCATATAATAATGTGTGAGATGACGGAGACTGCGCACATTAATCGTAACGCACAAAAGGAGACGGCGACAAAGGCGCACAAGGATTGTAACGCACAAAAGAAGAAGAAGTTATGTTAACGTCCACGAGGCTAAAGATAGCCTATGAGACAAATTGCTTCTATATTTGGCTCTTGTATTCTGCCATTTTCCTATGAAGTTTCACAATAAACTCTCCCAAATTCTCGACAAAGCCCTTTTTGAATAGAATATCCCAAGAGCTAGCTGCCAAAATATCTGCATAACTTTCCCTGTTGTCTTTGAAGGCCTCACATTCTAAAATGAAATGCTTTTATGTTTCCACTTTTCCAGAAAAGAAAAAAATACACTCTTTCCTCGCACACTTCTTTTGGTCTTTTCCAGCGCCTTGTTTCAAAACAGAGTTGATGCGAATTAGTCCTTAATTGAGCAATAAGAATTTTGGCTCTCCAAGAAATATTGGCCTCTATGTGAACTTTTTGTTGATGATTATGAGTGGGATTAAACTCTTCAATATAATATTTTCTTTCTTTCTCCCTAGCTCCTTCTCCCAAGTACATTTGTGGAACTTATCCATAACAAAAGCTTTTATCTCTTTAGTGACACACATGCTCAAGCAAATGGCCCATTTGCTAAAAGAGATGGCAGAGAAGGCATAGCCGCCGATTGCTCTCAAACGAAACATATTCAGAGGAATATCAAATCTCAACTGCCATTGGATAAAAATTCAACATTGGTTTTTTTTCCGTTAAAATACAAAATATTTATTACATAATATTGATATGTGGGTGGGTTTTGTGAGTTCTTCCAATGGAGTGCACATGTGATTCTTCAGGCATATAGGACAGTAGTGGACAGTGGAGAGAGTAGCACAAAAGACAGGGACAGTGAGCAGAGCAGCAAGTTTTCAGTGGTCAAACCAACAGATATTGAAGAGTTAAGCATAAAACAAAGGGTCAGTTTTGGGCAGGGACTTTGATTTCCCTTAATATTACCATGATAATGGGACAAGAAACTTTGGAACCCGTGGAAACAAATGATATAGGGAAAGTGAAAATTGCCTCATCAGCCAGAACTGAGAAGTGGGTTTGGGTCAATGCCAAACAATATCAGGGCATTTTAAAACGGAGACTAGCTCGTCTAAAATGGGAGCAGACAAGGAAAAAAGGTCTCAAAGGGAGAGTACTATTCGCAAGAAAGAACATTCAAACAAGTCTTCTTTGCAAGCATGTGGCAACAAGTCCAAAGAAAAAGAAAAATTGATTGATGATTATGCTTTATATAGTCCCACATCCACACCTCTCACTTGGTCATCTGATCTTTATGTGAAAGAACTCTCAAATGTAAAAGAAAGGTTGGAAGTAGTAGAAGCTAAAGAGCTGGAAAGAGATTGTACAATCCATATAATAACAGCTGAAAACCAAGCTTTAGTAGAAAGCAACAAAGTTTTGAAAGAACAATTCTCATTACTGCAGGAAGCTCTCCGAATAGGGAAAACAGAATGGCAACGCATGAAAGCGAAGGTGCAAAACATGAAGAAATTTGCAGTGGAGAATACAGAGGTGATGAATGCGAAGCCATCCCAGGATAAAGGGAAAGTAGTTGCCCAAATAGACAACAATGAAGAAATATCAAGAGAAGGGAGGAAAAGAGATTCCACAAAACTTTCCAAAACTTGGGCTAAAGTTATTAGCAATTCTGCTAAGAGGGAAGGAGAAACAAACATTCATGTTAACAACATGCAAGATAGAGAAAGCAAGGAAAGATAGGATAGAGCAACAAACATAATTATTAAAGGGGTGAAAGATTATGGGAAAAATGAATGTACTCTTGACCTTGCAAGAGACTTCTTGAAAGACAAGCTTCAATGGCAAGGACAAATATGTCAAGCATGGGGAGTAGGTAAGCTTAACGGTGAGAGAGTCAGGCCCATAAAAGTCATCATGCCCAACTTGCGTGATAAAGATATCATTATAAGCAAGAAACAACTCTTGAGGGGTTCTCGATTTTTTCTAGAAGAAGATTTAACTGTAAGACAACAAGAGGAAAGGAGAGATGAAATAACAAAAGTTAGGGCAGCAAGAAATGAGAGAAAAAGAGCATGGATTTATAAAGGTAAAGCTGTGATTGCGCAATTTGGACCTCCTTCCAAAACAAGGCAGCAAAATGATAACAAAGAAGAGGCAGCAAACTCTTTAGCAAGAAATGAGGAAGCAAGGTCATTATGGGCAAGCAGGGACAAAGACTCAACTGTGAGTCTTGCATGTCAAAACAAATAGCGATCAAGTCTTACCCAGGTTTCCTTAAGATTAGTTTGTTGGAACTGCAGGGGTTACCCATGGAGACGAGGACCTGGGTTAGGGCCTATTGCGGAAGGTAGAGACATAATTTGCCTCATAGAAACACATGAGCATGAAGGGTGCAAGACACCTTTGTTTGAAGGGTACTGAAAGATAGCAGTGTGGAACAAGGCAACAGGGAATGGCAAAGGGCACGGGGGTATCATGGTATTAGTAAGAGAAAAAGAAGGTTGTTTCATTCAACTAGAAAAAGAAGACCCAAATAAGCAATTTGTTTTGCTTAAAATATCAGAAAATGGAAATCACATTAGAATTGTAGCATGCTATTTTGCGCCGCAAGTTTCAAAAATCTACAAAAGTATAGGGCTTGACCACAAAGATCCCTTTGCAGCCCTAAAAACAGATATTGCAATATATTCTCAGCTAGGTGAAGTCCTTATAGCGGAGGATTTCAATGCTAGAACTGCAGGTGAACAAGCTAGCATTCTTTGTTGTAAAGAAGACAGTGACCCTATCTGGCTTACAGAAGAGAGTAATCATCAGTGGGAACGAATTTCAGAGGATAAAGGTTGCAATCTCTTTGGAGAACAATTTCTTACGCTATGTGGAGCTTTCGATTTAGTCATTTGTAATGGTTTAGCTAGATGGGAAAAGTCCGATAATTTCATTTGCAATACTTACAATGGAGCAAGTGTAGTAGATTATGCAATTTGCTCGCATAGTTTGTGTGAGAAAATGGAGGAAGTGCTGATTGGAGATCAAATTTGGGACTTAAAATCATATCACAAGCCAATTTATTTAAGTTTCTCTTGGACCGGAAAGAAGCAATTAGGGTCAAAAACTCAGTGTGTTCAACAAAATCCCCCAAAGAGCAGAATTCTTTTGACTTCAGAGAATTGTAATACCTTCAAAATAACGCTAGAGAGGCTCTTCAAGGAGGAAATCTCATCTCATGGCCTACATAATCACAGATTAACACATTTAATTCAAAGCGCACTTGTTGAGTGCTAAAGAGAAAAAATTAAGAAGTCTAAAACAAATTGCTTTCCGGTTAATGCCTAGTTTGACGAGGAATGCAAAAAGGCAAGGAGAAGGTGGAAGGAATTAGACATGGATAACATAAAGCTCAAAGCTTACAAGCAAATAGTAAAAAAGAAAAAGGTTGAGTTCATGGTTTCAAGGAGAGAAGAACTAATCATCCTCGAGAAAAATAACCCCAAATTATTCTAGAAGGAGCTCCAACCGAAAAAGGTTCAAACTGAAAACAACATTACAGCTTCTAAATGGTTTGACTATGCAAGACAATTTTATGAGGAGGATCCCAAGGTTGACCCTCCTCCCTTGGTCAACACAGACACAAAACTCTTCACGGTGCAAAAGGTAGAGATGGGTATCAAAAAGTTGGGCGTTGGAAAAGCAAAAGACTTAGATGAACTCCAAGCAGAGTATCTAAAGTGGGGCTTAAAAATTCTTTCACCTCACATCACAAAAATTTTCAACAACATCTTACAGTAGGGGTTCCCCACAGATTGGACAACTAGTATAGCAATACCTCTTTTCAAGTGTGGTGACATCAATAATCCCTCCAATTATAGAACCATAATGATAAACCCCTTGTTTGCAAAGTTATTTGAAAGCATGTTAGAAAAGAAAATCAGCAAGTGGGCAGAAGAAAGAGATAAACGTGCTAAAGGGCAAGCAGGGTTTAGACCTAAACATTCCACAATTGATCATTGTATAACTTTAAGGCACATCATTGAAAAAGTTTGGGAAAAAAAGGAAGAAGTTTTATGTTGCTTTGTGGATTTCAGAAAAGCCTTTGACATGGTTCCTAGGGATAAGCCTTGGGGCAGAATGGAGGAACTCGGGGTTCCCAGGCATTTAAGAGCAACGGTGCATAGGTTGTATGAAGAGGTGAAAGTCAAAATCAGAACTTCAGCAGGCATTTCTGAAAGTTTTAGAATCAATATCGAGGTCAAGCAAGGTTGCCCATTGTCTCCACCCTTTTTGGGTTATATATTGACAAGCTTGAAGAGTGGCTAAATTCACAAGGGGGTGACGGTATCCATTTGGGCAAGTTCGTTATAAGGCTTCTTTTGTACGCAGATCACCTTATATTGATTGCTAAATTGGCTCTTGGTTTGCAAGAGCATTTATGTTCCCTTGAGCATTTTTGTAGAAGGGTTGGGATGCAAGTCAATATTAGCAAAACGAAAGTAGTGGTTTTCTCTAACAAAAGAAAGCATCACCAACATAAGTTCTATTTTGAAGGCAGCATTCTGGAAGAAGTTACAGACTACAAATACCTCGGAATTGACTTCAACAGAAATTTAAGTTGGGATGGTTGTAGAAAGAAAAGAACTTTAGGGGGTTGGAAAGCATTTTATGCTCTTCAAAACAGGTGTAGAGAGGCAGAGCTATGGGACTGGAAAACCACTCTAACTCTTTTTGGGCTTCTAGTGATTCTGGTGATTCTCTACGGTTGTGAACTGTGGCCCAACAACACAACCGAAATGCAGTGGAAACAAATTGAGAAAATTCAGAAGCGTTTGATTACAAACAAATTCAAAATTAAAAGTGCAGTTCCTTATGCTATCATGTTAAGTGAAACAAGGACTGCTCCTATTGAAGCAATTGCTATGGTGCGAGTCATAAGGTATCTGAAAAAAATTGAGCAAATGGAAGAGGGTAGATGGCCTAAGGTTGTGTTAAGTGATAGATTGTGCAAAAGAAGGAAGACTTGGATGCGGAAAAATAACAAATGGTTTAGTAAATGGGGTATTTGCTTGAGCATGTGTCCTACAAACAGTGAAGAGATAAAAACTTTTGTTATGGATAAGTTCCACAAACATACTTGGGAGAAAGAGCTAGGAAGAAAGAAGAAGTACTACATTGAAGAGTTTAACCCCACACATAACCATCAACAAAAGGCGTACATAGGGGTTAATATTTCTTGGAGATCTAAAATTCTTATTGCTCAATTAAGGACTAATTCTCATCAACTCCGTTGTGAAACAGGGCGCTGGAATAGGCCAAAAGAAATGTGGGAGGAAAGAGTACGTATTTTTTGCTCCTCCGGAAAAGTGGAAACAGAAAAAATATTTCATTTTAAAATGTGAGGCCTTCAAAGACAGCAGAGAAAACTATGTAGGTATTCTGGCGGCTAGTTCTTGGGATAATCTGTTCAGCGAAGAGTTTGTCAATAAGCTGGGAGCGGTTATTGTAAAACTTCACAGGGAAAAAGCTGAATACAAGAGCCAGATAGAGAAACAATATGTCCCATAGGCTATTTTTAGCCTCCGGAACATTAAAAATTCTTTCTTTCTTTCTTAATTAAAATCATAATAAGCCTTTATTTTTAAATTGGATTTAAGCAAATTAACTCTATGGATAATATTTTTCCACAATGAAATATTTTACACTGATTGGCGTCCAAAGAATTCATGGTTCAATGGAATAACAATCAAGACGCGTAATAAATAAAGAAAACTTTCCCTCACAATATAAACCCTTTCACATAAGGAATCTCGATCGTGTTGAATATGCCGGAACCATTCCATTTTGAAATGTTTATATTAAGCTACTCTTTTATCTGTATACATTGACAGCCATACAGAATCTTAGAATTCCAGCCCTCCAATGTTTAGCTGCAAATACAAAAAATTACCTCTGAACTTTCAGAAGCTTTTGGGCGCATCATTGCAATTATGCCATTCTAATAAAAAAAGAGCTAACACTGCGATGCATATGCACCCACGAGTGCTCCTTACAAAAATCGAAACGATTGACCAGATTCGGTAGTCAACTTAAATATCCTTGCTTTTGAAACTGAACTTGACATCTAAATCAAACTTATTCCCCAGAACCCTCTGGTAAACATGACCGAACAAAAAATTAACACCAACATTAGCTGGCCCTGTGGGGACCTCGACGCGACTTTCGTTGCTTGTGGCGAAAACGAGGGAATAGCAATCGCCGAAGTTGTTTCTCCGCAGCATCTCCAGAATTAGCCTGCAAAGAAATTATGAATCAAGTGTATACGTAGTTTAGCATTGTGTTGTTTTATCCCCAATGCTCTTCTCAAAATGAAATTGTAAAATAAATCAAACCAAATGTAAGAAAACATCAAACCCCATATCCCACTCAAAACATTTTGATGGACTGATCAAATCAGCCTTGCAATTGTTAGTAAAAAAATGATACAAGTGATTTCTTTACTTGAATCCAATGCCGGCAACTTCACCAAACAAGAAAATGTGAAGAGAAGAAAGGAAGTAAAGGAGAAAAGGTAATGATGTTGCCATAGAAAAGTGCCCCAACTCATGAAGGGCCACTATTCCCTAAAGTAATGCTACGGAAGGCCACGTGATCCACAGTTGAAATACTTTAGAGTGGATCATAAACCCGTAAAAAGAACTAATCCCATCAGAAATTTTATTGAACCGCAATAAGGTTGCATTAATATGAAATCTAGCAAGTTCTAACCAACATCAGCATACACAATTGTTTAAACTAGCATCAGTTCATGAGCTCTTATGTAGTCGATCTAATCTGGCTGTCATGATCAGGCAAAAATGTGGAAGGTGCTTGACAATTATAGGGTAGGCAAAAATGTGGATGGTGCTTGACAATTATAGGGTAGGCAAAAATGTGGATGGTGCCCGACAATTATAGGGCATAGACAATGAGAACTATTTAACCCACCTCGGTTCTCCTCTCGAAACTCTCTTCTAGAAGGGAATGGTGGATCAAACAACAGAAATTTGTCAGAACAAGAGTGAGAAGACAAAATGATGGCCCTGGATAAGCAATGGGAGAGCCAGATCAGTTGGGAGCAGAACTTTCTTATAGATGAGGACACAATCACACAGGCTTCAGGGAAAACAGTAGTAACTTTCTATTCTAGTCACCTATACAAAAAAGTAATATCTCAGCAGAGAATAATTAATGCTTCTTTGGCATCCAAATGTGGGATGAATAGGGGTAATAACTCAATAAAACGTACTTGTAGAGTCATTGCGTGAGGGTTAGACACTTATGCTTGTTTCATATCTTGGCTTGATTGAGAGTCAAGAAGAACGAAAGTATTCTGCAGCATCCATTGGCTGTAATACCACAGATCTTGATCCTTTCAGCTAGTCCTCTCTGGCCAAGTCTCCTAGTATTGATCAGAAAACTAGTGCAATGGCTTGTTGCCAGAAAGCGCCTCTCATAATCAAGTTCTCAAATCTTGATAGAAATAGCTAGGTTGCAGACTCAACATCAGTATTGGGGTTGCTAAATAGTGTTTGAAATCTGATTGTCTGTGGCTCAAAGGAGTATGGCAGCTATGTTTTCTCACGGATCTCAAAATAATGCATTGTAGTTTTTGCTTGATGTTTCTGGTGTGTGGTTTTGTCCCCTTGTATAGCTGATGGGTATTCTTCAGCTGAAGAAATGATACTATCTTTTGTTATTTAAGGCTTTAACTTTGGGTGGCCCTCAGTCCCTGCCATTGATGTTGAAAGAAGGTTTTTGTAAAGGCCTGTAACTGTTCTTCCTTCATCACGATCACCATAGAAATTGGATACATCACACAGAACTTCATGATGTACGATAAAATGAAGAAACTTCACACACAAATAATTAAATTCAGAAGAGACATCCACCACATATATGCAAAACATCACCATGTAGCATTTATATAATATTTAATCTCAACTGAACAGGGCTTAATTCAATACATCACCATGTAATGAAAATACTACCAAGTTACTCCTAAAACCATCATAGATGCCTTATCCAGAAATGAACATCAAGAAGGTAAGATCATCATGCCATGTGTCCTGTCCTCCATCTTCCATGTCATTGACCTGCCACTGCATTCTGCCACATCTGGGGTCCACTCACTTAGAAATCCAGTATCCCGCCTTTCTCTTAAAGTGGTTGGTTTGGGAAACCCTGAATACCTGGATGCCCGGATATCTAGATAATCTTGAAGCCTGGTTAAATCCAGATTCCAGATAATCTGGCATCTGCCTGTTCCAACTGCTCATTAAGTAAGCACACCGTGGATAAGTCTGAATGCCCGGATGCCTTGAAGCCATCCCTACTTGCTAAAACTACCTTCACTTGAAAACAGTTTTCACCTCATTCCTTGGGAATTTAACCAAGTGACATACACCGTTTGAAAGCTCTTTGAGAGGGCTGTCTAATCAAACACTTTGCATGCTCTTTTGATCAAGGTAAATGTAGGCAAATTTCTACAAAGCATAGGATTCAAAACTGGCTGGTTCATTAGGCCAAGCTATCCAACCGGTGGAAAAACCGGTTTCAATCCTTGTGGGATATGGTTTTTGGGTCTAACAGGGTGGTTTATGACGGAACCAGCCAGTTTTCCCATATATTGGCCAATTTATTGCCAGGCCAGCCGCAGACCCACAAAATGTGGTTTTGAGGGAAACTTGGGGCTGCTTCCCTCCAAAAATAGCCCATCCAAGAAAAGCATGCCTCCCCTCTCATTTGCCTCACACATCTCTACCCTAGCAACGCTGGCAATCAATGGTAATGTTAAATTCTTAAAGTAAAAGTGACATTTCCTTTATCTTTCATTTTCATCATTTTACTTAAATTTTTAACGTTACAATGAAATGACTCAAGATGTTTGAGAATGATTTCGACCTCATTGGATTTCATACGAAGAAATTAGAATTTTAGATTTCACCCAAAATTCAACAGACTTAATGCTTTTCAGGATTTCATGGTTTCGAGGTTTGCAATGTTTCCATTTGATTCTATCATGTGTGAGGGCATGAGATTGGCATTTGATGAAGAGCATGAAGCCCTTTAAGTACCTCAATCTTGGTGGCATTGATTGTTGAACTTTGTTGATGTTAGTGGTATTGATTGTTGAACTCCTCTACCATGGCCTTAACAAAAACGTACCCTTCACACAAAGGAAAATAAGTGGTTAGACATGCTCAAATTCTTCTACCACATTATAAGGTTGAGGAGATGAACCCTTCACTCAAACCAAAATCATTGGTTAGACATGTTAAATTTTTTCAATTTCTATCATATTATAAGGTTGAGCAATCCAAGTTTGAAGACATTGAGCTAGATGATGTTTATGTATCTCTTGTTGATGACCCCATTTCTAGTAGTGTTGAATCAATGATGAGTTTCATGAGCAATCATGTTGATCAATGATGTAAATTTCTATAGATGTTTTATGCTTGATGCAACTTTACTTTTTATCCCCAATATCAGTCAGCAATCATATAAACAAGAAAGTAAAATGCAGATAGAACATACTAGTAGATCGACAGAAGACAAGCCAAAAATATATATGTGTTGGTGCGTTACTGTAGTCAGCACAATGCTTCAACCAGCGAAGTCTCAATACGGTCAGCCAACCAGAAGTGTCACACAACCCTCACAAACAGCCAGATCAGTTAACACAAAGTCAACGAAAGTCAATTTTGTCCCAGTCAACGGTCAACATAAAACAACAACAAAAAGTCAACGCAGCCCGGTCAACCTTGATTTCAGTGCCAAAAAATGCGGACTAAGGAAATTGGAATTTTTACCAAGTTTTGGGTCAATTTGACCAAGTGTTGACCAAGTCAAAGCTGGTCAAATCTGCGCTGAAAAACCCTAGGTCAGAAAACAGAATATCTCTTTGCTGCGTTTCCCACGTGTGGATGAAGAAGAGCCTCCAAGGTGATCGAACCAATCAGATGAGGAGAGAGACTGTGATGTGATGGATGAGTGAAAATGACCTCCAATGAAGGTGTGTGACACAACTGCTAGAGCTTCAAGCCTACATTTCATTTCAGGCTGACTTGCACATATTTTGAATAAATTCAAAATAAATGTTTTGCTCATCGGATCAAGATGATCTTTAGATCGATCTTGCACCTCTCCGAAAGAGGAATCCAATAAATATATTGGCATCTTCATCTGAGCATCATGACATGGAGTTTGGACCTAGTTGTCCAAAATTAACACTCCCTCTCAACTAGGGAGAATTCCATCCACATGTGCCATCCAAACATTGTGCGTCATCCCGCCGTAACTTGCTTTGTTGGCTTCTTTATTTCAAAACAAATGTGGGTCAGTCACAAAGACATCATTCCCGACTGAAAAATTCAGAGCAGAGGTCTGAAACCTCTATAGGACTCAAAAAGAGTCTCATACAAACCTGAAGTTGGTTTACCTAACCCAAAGTCAGTTGGAGGTCTGAAACCTCACTAGACTTGATCCCAGATCAAGTGGTTGGATTGTGCCATCCTAGACATAGAGATTACGGCAACCTATGATGCATCCATCAATATTTGCTACTAGTCTCTAGCTTTTCCCACATCACAGGCCAAATGAGAGGTACTTCACATGAGTCCGAGACTCAATGGGTAGGATGCATACGAGGCACAGATCATGAGAGGTGAACCAAATCAATCATCATAATGGTGGGGCAAAAGCACCACAAGGTTCGGCAAGCCTAGACCCGTGTGTGCTTATAGCTTTGAGAAGTTATCCCCAAAGCCCCCCAGAGCTCCAAGAGCTCATCGTCCAACAGGACCCTCAGCACAAGGTCGTTCCACGATACCAAGATTCTCACGGAAGGTTAGGAACTTGACCTTCCCCAAGGGCTTTGTGAGAATGTCCGCAACCTGCTCATCCGTTCCTATATGATCGAGCCTTATAGCGCCTCGTTGTACCATATCCCAGACAAAGTGGTACCTGATATCAATATGCTTGGATTGATCGTGGAACACGGGATTCTCGGACAACCGAATCCCACTCTGGTTATCACAGAGTATCACGGTGGTATCTAGCACATGCCCGAACAGCTCATTGAAGAGCTTTCGCAGCCAAACTACTTCACAACAAGTCATGCTTGCTGCAATGTATTCGGCCTCTGTTGTGCTCAAAGTCACCGACTTCTGCTTCCTGCTCATCCATGATATTGAAGCAGAACCAAGTGTGAAGCAGCATCCCGATGTGCTCTTACGATCCACCACACTGCCAACCCAATCAACATCAGTATATTCATGGAGTGGCACGCTCCTGATAGTGTATCTCAGCCCATGGTTTATCGTGCCCCGAAGATATCTCAACAGATTCTTAGCACCAACCCACTAAATGTGATGAGGTTCAACCATATGTTGACTCAAAGTGTTCACTGCAAAATATACGTCCAGATGGGTGTTCACTAAGAACATCAAGGCCCCTACGAGTTGATGATACTCGTAGGATTTGCTAGCACAGGCCCAGCAGCGCAGCCACTCAACTTCTTAAAGTTGAGCTCCATCGGTGTCGACACGGACTTACAGTCCACCATTCCAAATCTTTCCAGAAGCTTCACAATATATTTTCCTTGAGAAAGGAAAATCTTGCCAGGTCTCTGCCAGACCTCTAGGCCTAGGAAGTAATGCATCAGTCCTAGGTCCTTCATCTCGAACTCAACAGCGAGCTCCCTCTTACACTGATGAATCAGAGGGTCAGCACCTATCAGGAAGAGGTCATCCACATACAGTACCAGAATGAGAGGTTTTTCTCTATCAAACTTGAAGTAAAGGTTCGGATCAGCATTACTACGAGTGAAGCCCAACTTCATCAGGTAGCTATCTATCCTCTCGTACCAAGCTCTGGGTGCTTGCTTCAACTCATAGAAGGCTTTCTTCAACCTGCAAACATGGGGGTCCTAATCTTGGACTTCAAACCCTAGAGGTTCCTCCACATACACCTCTTCCTTTATCGCACCATGCAGAAATGTGGTCTTCACATCCATCTGATGAAGATTCCATCCTTGCGTAGCAGCAGGGGCTGTGATAGATCGGATGGTGGCACAACGGGCCACAGGTGCAAATATGTCATCATAGTCTACGCCTTCCTTTTGAGAGAAGCCATGTTCAATGAATCTTGCCTTGAACTTTCAACACTACCATCAGATCCATGCTTGATCTTATAGAGCCATTTCGAGGTGACAACTGCTTTGTCCTTCGGTCTCGAAACCACATCCCAGACATCATTCTTCATAATGGACTCATATTCTTCGTGCCTAGCATCCTTCCAAACTTGATGCTTTACGGCTTCCTCAAAAGATCCAAGCTCGGATTGTACGATTGTACTCATGGCTGCTAGATACCCTTGGTATCTTTTCGACTTCTTGCTTTCATAGAACATCCCCCTTAGGGCCATATGTCCCTCGGCATCCTCGAGAGTGTCCCTGAGCCATGATGGTCTCTTCCTCATTGAAGGAGGTGGATCAATAGGGTCCATCGGTCCTTCAACATCCGACATCGTCTCATCCTTTGGTTCTTCTTGATTTCCAGGCCTTGCTTCATGATCTTCCTCAAATCTCAGAAGATTGATTACTTTCCTCAGGGAAGCATCTTCATCAAAGGTAACATCGTGGCATATCTCCACTTCCCTTTGACCAGGCACATGGACTCTATAGGCCTTCGAAGTTTCGTTGTAGCCCACAAACATTCCCCTCTTCCCAAAAGCATCCTGCTTGCTCCTCTTCTCCTTCGGCACATGAAAATAAACAGGACATCCAAAAAAATCTAAAATGTGAGACGTCAGGTTTCTTAACAGAGAAAACCTCTTCGGGAGTTTTGGAGTCTAGAGCAGAATGTGGGCATCAGTTTTGTATGTACACAACAGTGCTCGCAGCTTCTCCCCACAGAAACTTTGGAAGACCTTGGTCACATAGAATGGCACGGGCAGCTTCCACAATGGTCCTGTTCTTTCTTTCAGCAATGCCATTCTGCTCAGGAGTATAGACAGTTGTGGTCTCCTTCTTGATGCCATCTTTTCTGCAAAATTTCTAGAACTCGTTCATCTCATATTCAGTGCCATTATCGGTCTACCGAATAATATCACATGTCATCACTCCCAGTGGACTTCCTCCAACCTAGTAGAGTGTATCAACTCTAAACCCAATCGTGATAGCTTACTTGAAACTCTTCTTCCAGATACGCACCTTTCCATCAATGAATGCCATGTTGAAACCTTTGTCTTCCATGGCCGAAATAAACACAAGTTTCTTCTTCAAATCAGGTACATATAGTGCATCTTGCAAGCGGAGGACTTGACCCTGAGACAGGTGGAGGGTCACAGTCCCTGTCCCTTTCACGGGATATGTGGCATTATCTCCAAGGATAATTTTCAGATTAACATCCTTCTCAACCATATCATAAAGTGCTTCCTTGAACCCAGTGATGTGCCTTGAGGCACCACTATCTATCAACCAGACATCCATAGTGTCGAGTGGAGATGCAGCAAAGAGGGTAGATACAAGAATGAATTCATTTCTTTTATCATCAACAACATTTGATTCATACCTGAAATTTCTCAACCTTTTGTAAGGTTGCCCATTTCCACCAGAGGGAGCCTTCCTCTTTCCTTTGAACCTGTTGTTCCTTTGATTGCCATTCCTTCGGTCATTGTTGTTGTCATCATCATCGGGAGAATCCTTTTTGAAAGGTCATTCTCTAGCATAGTGGTCGATCTTGTGACATGTGTAACACTTACCTTTCTTCCCTTGGGCCCCTGCTCTTCCTTTGTTCCTCTAACCACCAAAGTTCTTCTTAACACGAGCAGTGAAGGCAGCATTTCCTTCATTTTCATATTCCTTCATCCTTGTCTCTTCTTATACGCATCTCGATAGTACTTCGTCAAAATCAAGTATCACATTGTTATTTAGAATGGTAGTATTGAATACATGCCATTCGGAGGGGAGAACTCCAAGTGTGGTGAGAACCATTTCTCTATCAGCTATTGTCTCCCCAATAGCCAGAAGATTATTTATGATTTTGGTCAGCTTCAGAAAATATGATTGAACGAATTCATCCCTGCCTTTTTTCAGATTCGTCAATTGATTCTTAAAGAATAGGACTTGATTTGCATTGTTGGCCTTGAACATGTTGACCAACTTATCATACATCTCCTTGGATGTGCCCAGCTCAGAGATGTAGGCAACCAAACTCTTATGAATAGCAGTTTTTCTTTGATTTCCCCCTTCTTATACTTTGATTTGTTGGCAGCAGGTGCAGTGGATGGAGGTTCTTGGATTTTACCCTGCACAGTCCATGACATCTTGGTCTTCCAACATAAGATCCAATGTCATCTTTCAAGCATGGAAGTCTTCCTTCCCAGTCAATTTGTCATCAGCTTTAAAGCCATTGTAGTTTGAGGTACCCATGCTCTTCTTCGATGATTGCTACAAACTTGGGCTTTTTCTTCACCTCAACTCTGATACCATGTAAATTTTTGTAGATTTTCTATGCTTGATGCAACTTTACTTTTTATCTCCAATATCAGTCAGCAATCACATAAACAAGTAAAATGCAGATAGAACATACCAGTAGATCGACATAAGACAAGCCAAAAATATGTGTGTTGGTGCATTACGGCAGTCAACAGGATGCTTCAACCAGCAAAGTCTCAATATGGTCAGCCAGCCAGAAGTGTCACACAACCCTCACAGACAGCCAGATCAGTAAACACAAAGTCAACGTTGTCCCAGTCAATGGTCAACGCAAAACAACAACAGAAAAAAGTCAACGCAGCCCAATCAAAGTCAACGGTCAACCTTGATTTCAATGCCAAAAAATGCAGACAAAGGAAATCGGAATTTTGACCAAGTTTTAGGTTAGTTTGACCAAGCGTTGACTCTGGTCAATGCTGGTCAAATCTGTGCTGAAAAACTCTAGGTCATAAAACAAAAAAACTCTTTGCTATGTTTCCCACGTGTGGATGAAGAAGAGCCTCCAAGGTGATCGAACCAATCAGACGAGGAGAGAGAATGTGATGTGATGGATGAGTGAAAATGACCTCCAATGTTGACCTATTTATATCCATCAATGAGGGTGTGTGACACAACTGTTGGTGCTTCAAGCCTACATTTCATTTCAGGCCGACTTGCACATATTTTGAATAAATTCAAAATAAATATTCTGCTCATCGGATCAAGATGATCTTTAGATCAATCTTGCACTTCTCCGAAAGAGGAATCCAATAAAAATATTGGCATCTTCATCTAAGCATCACAACATGGAGTTTGGACCTAGTTGTCCAAAATTAACAAATGATTTGTAGTTTTGATGTTTAGTTTTGCTGCTACTACTACCACTACCACTGAGGTTGCAGAGTTTAAAGAGTCCTCAAACTCTGAGCCAGATTATTTATGTAGCTCATGTTGATGATCCCATGTCTAGTAGTGGTGATGAGTTTGATCACGATGAGGAGTAATCATGTGGATCATTGATATGTAGACTTGTAGTAGATCAGTGGCCCCATAGCTTGTAGCATTGTTTTTGGACTCTAGAGGCCATTTAGAGCCTCATTGATTGTGTATTTTGTTGTTGATATGTATTGCAATCGGTGCCATTTTGATGTATTTACCTTTACATGGTATATAGATGAGAAAACTTTGCACATTTTGTCTCTATTGGTTTGGAATCATGGTTTTAAGTCTTAAAAATAGTTTTTCTCATTAGAAATTAATCATTTCATGTATTTTTTTAAAGACTGCTTCATTGAGATCTAACCAGTCCTGGTTTAACCGATTCCGATTTGAAACCTAGTTTGATAGGTGGATTGGTCCAGTTACCTGTTCTGATTTTGAATACTATGGGTGTGAGTGGCCTCAGTGTGGTGCAGAGGCAGTGTAATTGTTGGAACGAATTTCTGGAGGCTGAAAAAATTTCCAGAGCCAACAGTGTGCATTTCCAGTCACCAATAAGAGCAACAAGAGGAGGTGCAAATAGGCAAAGGGAGGCCAAATTAATTTTGCAGAAGAGAACTTTCATTTCCAGTTAATTTTTCCAGTGGAGAAAATTGTTTGTTGGAGCTTTGCCAATGAGAGACAAGTAGTTATTGTAATTCTCAAATTGTTGAAGATGTAATTCTCAAGTAGAAGTAAATCAGAATCTTGATAATATAAACCCTCATCTGCAGAATTGGTTTTCCCCACCTTCGGGTTTTTCCAAGGACATTTGTCCAAAAACACGTGTCAATTATTTGTGTGTGTGCATTCTTTCTCAAATCATGTATTTATTTGTAAAGATTGCAATAGTGAATTAATTGTTATTTGTCATAGTAAATTCTGAAGGCAAATAATCTCCAATATATACTAGATTAAATTTCCATTAGCTACAATTAAGGAAATTTCAAATTTCACATGGTATCAAAGCAAATCTAAGAGCAAAGGGTTTGCAGGAGTAAATCAGCGCAGGGCACAGGAAGAGAAAGTTGGCGGTTTTAACCTAGTTCGATTTCTCTAGATTTATTTGGGTTTCACTACATTTCCAAACTTTTGGAGATGGCCACTCCAGGTTTGAGAGATCGGACAGGCTGGATGGAGCTTCCAACTATAGCGAGTGGAAGGCCAAAATTTCATTCCTATTGGATGAGTATGGACTGAAGAAGTATGAGGAGAATGTGATTGTCGTACTGACAGATCCATAGCAATAGGCCACCTACAAAAAGGAATTGCCAAAGAAAAGAAGATTATCCTTGATGGAGTCAAGAATCATATTGTCTTGCATATCGCAAAGGACACAACGAAGCAGATGTGAGATGCAATCATTAATTTGTACCAGAGTCCTACAGAGAACAGAAACTTGATTCTCCAAGAGAATCTGAGGACCATCAAGATGCACAAGGGTGAGGAAGTTACATCCTATCTCACCAGAGTTTGACTTTGCTGAGATGAATTGGCTACAATAAGAGATAAGTGAAGTGACGATGAGCTAGTGCGTATAGCATTGAATGGGTTTTCCAAGGAATGGAGCATGTTCGTCCAAGTGATTTTTGGGCGAGATATGCTTCCAGATTGGGATTGCCTATGGAGTGACTTCACCCTTGAGGAGCTAAGGCTCCACTTGGTCAATGGCACCAGTAACAGCGGCAAGACTCCGAAGGTGGAGAAGAAGTAATAAAACATAGCCCTAGCAGGAAAAGGGAAGGCAAAGAAGGGTTCTAGTAAGGGATGAAGCCAGAAAGAAGATAAGAAGAAGAAAGACTTGAGTAAAGTCAAGTGTTCCGGTTGCGGTCAGCATGGACACTATGTCAACCAATGTCCTAACCAAAAGATGGGGAAGTAGACAACAACTTCAATGGAAATTGAGGATTTGTCTTCCAGGTTGGAAGATTAATTCACTCTCATAGCTTACCTCTAGCTCCACGCCCACAGGTGTCTGGTACATAGACAGTGGAGCGTCTACACATATAACAGGGGTTAGAGACTATTTCTTCTGTTACGAAGAAGACGAGATGGACTTCCAAATACAGATGGGAAACAAGACGAAGTGTACTCTTGTTGGGAGAGGTACCATCAACATTCAGAAGCAGTCAGGCAAGAGCAACAATGTTACAGATGCACTGCATGTGCCAGGTTTGGGCATGAACATGATTTAGGTTTTTGCACTATAGGATAAGGGGTATGATATCTACTTCATGGGGAAGAAGGTGTACATCAAGTACCAGAGTTGGAAGAAGGTCAAACAAATTGGGGTTCTTTTGTCGCCCAAAGTGTACACCAAGGGACACAACACTCAGGGAAAAGGTTGTCACTCTAATCTTTGCCCACTACATTCTAGCTATATCCTAGGCAAGCTAAGGGGGGTAGTCCATAAGGGGTGAAAGATGGATGATGAAGGAAAACTTGTTGGGAACCAACAATTTGTAGGAGATGCAATGACAGTTATCTTATTAAATTGACTTAATAAAATGCAAGTGAGATTAATTGAGCAATGTATTAAGGTATTCAATTAGATTGGACAATTCAGATTTAAAGTTATGAGACCAGTGCTTTCAATTACAATGCTTAGAAGAATAAACTTGCAGGATAAATGGTTTATCAAGTCACAAGATAGCAAGTGCGGCTTAAATGGATGATCAACTAGCCTATATGTAATGCAAATCTTACAACTAGGTGAAATGCATAAATCTTGGTTAATTTTATTTAAATGTCTATTCTAAATTTGACTTTCCCTTAACTATTTTGAAGTAGGTCTCCAAGGTAAGTTGGGGGAAGGAGGCCAATAGGAAGCAAGCTAGGGCTTGATTAACGATACCTCTTGTTGTGCTCCTATCACCCGGTGCCTCTAGCGCTACAGAGACTGTGGCTATGACAACTGCAAGGTGACCAAGTTAACTACCGAAGAGTTGTCGGGGCCCCTCAAGCTAGATGAGAAAGTTTGTCCTAGAAATCTATCAACCAAGCTTATGCTTGGAGGAAAATTCTTAATATGCACAACTAACTTAAACTGAAAAATGCAAGGAGAGATTAAAAAACAAAGCAAGGTTGTTAAAGGCTTAGAGCACTTAGATTACGATTTATTCTAAGTTATAGCTGTTGATTTTTGTAGCATCCGAAAGTGTTCCAAGTCTCAAACTTTGCAGGGAGGCTTGGACAACAGCTTTCCAAAGAACCTAGAAACGGTTTGTGGAAATTCCACTTGGTTTGTGACTTATTAAAATAATTAATTATTTTAATGAAGACCCTATCTCTAAACTTAGGGAAATGAAATAATTAAAAGGTATTAATAAGTCAGAGTGTGAATCTTCTAGAAAACAAGGATCAAGTCAAGTTTTAATCTTAGCCATTGATTAAACTTATAATCTGGGTCGTTGGTTCTTCAACGAGAAGATTATAAAAGAAGGCTTGAGGGTCATTTGGAAAACAAGTCGGGCATACACTCAGTACCCGAAGGAGATCGATTTTGTATAGTTTAGAGAATTCGATTTCAGTGGGAGAGTTTCAGGGCAAAGAGTTTGTAGAAGCAAAACAAGGAGGGAGTCAGAAGTGATCAAGATCAGGGACAAAGGGAAATAGTGGGCCATGGGAGGCAGCTTTAGGTTGTAGCGCAGAGAACCCACGCAGTCCCTAAGCAAGCTTGCGCAGAGAAACACAAGACAGGCACAAGAACCAGTGGAGGCTGATCAGGGTGTCAGAGAATTGTCCGAGAGAGCCGAGAATTATGTCTCAGGTGTTTCATATTTTATCTGCCAACATATTTCCTTGTAAAGATATCATTTGCTGAAGAATTAATAAAACCTCATCTGTTGCACCGGTTTTCCCACATTGGGTTTTTCTGGGGACGATTGTCCAAAAATAATTGTGTACATGTGATTGATTCTTGTGCTTATGTCATTTACTGTTCATTTTTCTGCATATTTATTTGTGAATGTTGCAGTAGTATTTATTTCAATATTTGCCAGAAGATTTCTGAAAAATAACTTATTGAAATAGTAAGTAGGAGGAATAAATCTATCACTGCAACTGTATAGTTTTTAGATTGAAAATTTCACATGGTATCAGAGCCAGAGATGACTAACAGGAAGGGAGAATCGACCATTGAACGGAAGTCTACTGTTGCAGCAACAGCGCAAAAGGGTTCACGCAGTTCTCCAGGAAGGGAAAGAAGCATGACAAAACAGATGGATCATGATGTCTTTGTTTTGGCTTCCAGACTTGAGGAATAATTTGCTTGCGTATCAAGCACTGCTTCTTCTGATGTCTGGTATATTGATAGTGGAGCCTCTACTCACATGACTGGAGTACGGGACTATTTTTCCGACTACCAAGAAGAGCAGATGAACTTCAAAATAACCATGGGTAATAAAGCAAAATGCACTCTTGTTGGGAGAGGTACCACAGTTTTCAGAGCGAGGCTGGAAATAGGATCCGGGCCATGAATGTACTACATGTGCCTGGGTTGGAGATGAACTTGCTCTCAGTGTCTCAACTTCAAACTGAGGTTATGCCGTCTACTTTATTGGCAATAGAGTCTACATCAAACACCCTAGTTGGAAAAAGAAGGCACAGATCGGGGTAAGAAGCAACAAACTTTACAAGTTGCAACTTGAGTCTCCAATGGCACTGGTCGGCAGCATAGATGAAACGGACCTGAATGAGCTATGGCACAGAAGAATGGGGCATTTGCATCATGGCGCATTGAGAATTCTCCAAAAGGTTGTCACAAGTGTTCCAGAACTGAGCACTAAACGAGATGATGTTTGCAAGGGATGTGTATTGGGAAAATATGCCAAGGCAGCGTTGACTACTGGAGTGGCACCTAATGATAATGAGAAGACTCCATGCCCAAGGATGAACCAAAAGACATTTGTACCGTCAAATATCATCAGTTCAACAGAGTTCTTGAACTCTACTTCTATTTCTCAACATCTTTCTCTGATGCACAGATTCCACACCCTACGTGGAATTGTAATAAGTGATGCTAGTAATGATGAATTTGAGTCAATATTGAGTCTGTAACAGGCCTAGGATGTTGGGACTCGATCAACAAGCGACTAAACCTTGGAGTGTTTTTTTTACTTGGCTAATTATTCCTTCTTTTTAGCAGCAAATAATTTTCTAGGTTTTTTCACTCATTGCATTGCCCCAAAGCCGGGGTGACGGCTTGAAGGTTGAGCCCCTGACACATATTAGAGTCTAGAGTCAATATATATTACCATACTAAATCACACAAAAAATTTTGTGGAATTTGGTTAGGTCTAGGTAGTAATTTTTTAATTTTTTAGATTTCCCGCAGGTCAAAAACTACAATTAAAATTGTAATTGAATTGTAATAAGTGTTGTTTAGAGAAGTTGTATGGGGTATGAGTAATCAAAATTACACCTCTCACCCTCAACTTTCTATTATGACACACTTTGAGGGGTTAATAATGAGTTCTAGACCCTTAAAACCCATATTTCCTAAGTTTAGTGGAAATTGTGGGATTTAATTAGGCTAGAATTAAATAAAATAGAGAAAAATAAATTATTCCATGTGACAAAATGACATGGAAATGACTTGGAAATTATCCTAAGTCAAAGGTTGAGTCAACGGACATGTGGAGGATCACTAAGTACTCTGCATAAATAATTTATCATTTATTTATTCCAAAGACAAAGCAACACTTACACTCAAGAAAAATCTAATTTACTAGAGGCAGTTGAGCATAAAAGGAATATTCTACTAGATCGGTTGACTAAAGACCAAGTGGGGACCTCTTCTCATGAGCTATCTGGAGTACGACAACACCCAACATTGCACTCAGAGGATTTACGCTATTTGGACTACGCAGACACTCAGAGCCACCATGTAGTTCTCAGGGACCTACGCAGAAGATCACTAGGGTCAACTACAGGTGCAGTTTCAGTTGGTTTGAGTTTGCAGTCACGTACTCAGTGTAGCACGGGACTTCCTCTAGCTTATGGATAAGTTCACTAAATCATATGGGAATTCGATTTTGCTCTGGGTGTCTCAATCTTCTCCATATGGAACTTGGCTTACCTTTACTCAAGTTTTGCTTCAAGTTCACTTCTCACATGCATTTGTCCTTGGGAATTGCTCCTGAATCTCTATATAACAAAGCCATTGGCTATTGTATTGTATCAAGTTATGAACTATTGAACTTGAGGAAACTCTACCATTTTTGCATATCAATAAAATCAAGACTTTGGGGCTATTTAGCAGATGTTCTCTTGGTGTTATGAGGTGATTTCTTTCCATACTATTGCTATTGTATTTGAATTTGTTTACATGCCTGACCAGTATTAGTTTACATTTGCCATCTAGCTTGGATTGATGCGTGCAAGCTATCTTGCATGAATCATTGATTTAGAGTATTATTCTAGAAATTAGCTTGCCGAGTCATTTTCGGAGGAATGTTTGGTTTATTTATTTCATTATGATGCTCTAATCCTTTTGCAAACAAATATTTGTTTAAGTATGTAGGGAAGATCTATTCGTATTGTGTGCAGGAAATCCATCTGGACGTGGGAGAAGTCTCAAATAGATCAACTCACTCCTAGATTCAAAGCGATCCAAGACCAACCCCAAGTTTTGCATCAAAGGAAGACAAAGAGGGAGTTTCTCGTTCTCTAGCTACTTGATCATCTATTTCCAATTCTAAAATCTAAAAATTTCCATTTGTAAAGTGTCTCAAAGTCATATTTGCTACTTTAAAAGCGTTTTTCTAGACTAGGCAAGAATGGGAGTTCACTCCTATTCCTTGGGCTAGTGTCTTTGTATATTAAGTTGTATTTTAGATCTTTTTTTATTTCAGCCTGACGTTTGATTTTCTTTCGCAGCCCACAAGCTTGAGCATGAAAAGTGAGGAGCTTGAGGAAAAGATTGCAAAAGACAATTGATCCTCATTGCATGCAAAAGCTTCAATTACTTCAAAATCAAGTTTTAGGGAGACCGTAAGCACCTTTGGGACAGCAGCAAACTTGATCTTTGTCGTGGGCCTTGGAGCCTTGAAAAATTCATATTTTGAAGGTTTTCTCCATAAATTGTGTTGTCAATTTTTGAGGAGGGGATTAAGCTTTTTTCCAAGCTCTTTATTCGTAGAAGGATCTCCTTTTGGGTAGCTTTCTTAAAGGTTGTTTTCCTCACTTGTAATCAGTAATAAAATAGCTTTTGTTGCTTGAGAGAGCTTGGGATATTTTTCCCATGGTATCCCCCTTCTTTGGTTGAAGAGGAAGGAATTTCTTGAGTGGATTGATCCATTTTCTAATTTTCGTTTTATGCATGCTAATGATTAACAACTAATGCACTCTACATCCATCTAACTAAATTTTGGTTAAATTAAACTTACATGCATGAGCCCCAGTGCTACAAACTTGAGCAAAATCTCTTTTTCTATGTGAGCAAATTCGCATGGTTGGCAAAATTCCATTGATTTAATGTTTATGCTTCATGCATGTTGAGGAACCATTGAAGCACCTTTTTTTTTATTATAAGAACTTATCTCATTCCACTAACCATTAAATGCTACAACACACATTAGTCTATTGTTTCTTTCAAATTTTGGTTTATTATTGCAAGTAAGCACCATCTCATCTCTTGTGGAAAATTTGCATATATCATTTAAATGAGATTAATCAATATTCATTTCACACAAACAACTCATTAAAACTTACCTCCAACATAAATTGGTTGTATAGACCTCTAGGGACCCTCTACTCCCCTATTGACTCCTCACTGTGAGATCCACATAATTTGGGCGAGGGTGAGGTCTGGAGATTGAAGAGTTGATTTGAAATATTTGTTGTGGAGTAAGTTTAACTAAAATGAACCAAGAGCACTCTTCATCACATTTCCCTTTTTTTATGGTTGTTGATTTCATGCAAGTAGTGTGATGCTTACTTTCTATATTTGCAAAGTTTAATTTCATCTTCAATATCAAAAATTTTGGTTGTTTCTAACTATGACAAGATATGTTTAAATATGGTGATTTGGTTATCCTGTAATCATTTTTATCCTTCAAATATCTTGTGCTGATGTCTTTTGTTTCCGTTTTAGGATTATTGTGTTATGTATCAAATCTTTCGGTGAAAATCACAATAGAGAAATTTGTGTCGACGCGTTTCGAACCAACCAGTGTGGTTCATCATCAGGACAAGATACGAAATCTGATCTAGGACTCAGCTTAAATAGGTAAAGAAGCTCCAAATAGCCGTTGTACAATAACAGCTAGTTTGACCATAAAAAAATAAAAATAAAACTATAAATAAAATAAAATATAATATAATAAAAATAAAATATAAAAAATATGAAAAACTAAAAACTGAAAATAAAAATAAATAAACAATAAACAATAAAAACAACGACTAGTTTGACTAAAAATTAAATAAATCAATCAAATAAAAATAAAATCAAAAAATAAATCAATAAACAATAAACAATAAAATATTTTTTTTTTTAAATTAAAAATAAAAAATAAAAATAGTAAGAAATTAATAAATAAATCGATATAAAAATGAACATTAAAGTAAATAAAAATGTTAAAAAATAAAAATAAAAATAGAAATATTAGGAAAAAATAAAAAATAAATAAATAAATATATATATATATATATATATATAACATTACTTGAACAATTCAATATATAATTTGAAACTAAATCAATTCCTTTATTTTTATTTATTTAATTTTATATATATATATATTATTATTATTTAAGGCAATTAATTAAAAATTAGATGAAAAACACATAATAAACATAACTATGCTAAAAATAAATAAAAGTTAATTACATAACAAAGAATAACAGAAAGGAAAAAAAGCAAAACAGGACAAGAGGGGAGAAAACGACGATCCTCAGACAAACAGAAGAGAAAAAACACAAAAAACTACGAATGAAGGGCAGGGATCCAACACCTGCTCACACTCCACCCATCATCTCTATTAAGGTTAACAGGCCTCTTTTCAATCTCCAGGGCCTCCCTAAACTTTCGGTGGTGAAAATGTTCCACGTTTGCAATGACCTCAGCATCTTCAATGCAAATGTGATGCTTTGTCTTTTCAGCATGCTCCGCTAAGGCAGAGGAGCGAGATCTATTATGCTTTAGGTCAGCGGCATGTTCATGAATTCTTTGACTGATAGATCGACTAGTTTCACCAATATAAGGGGTCCCAGGGTTAAAAATGATAATTATGACAGGTCTGCTGGTGTTCACCTCCCTTTTATCCAGGGAACAACTGATAAGATCACCAGGATACTAAGGAAACATAGTGTTCCTTCAACCTTCAAGCCCCTCCGCACGATTAGGAATTCGCTCAGATCGGTTAAGGACCCAATTTGCCCCAAGGAGGGTAAGGGTGTTTACTTGATTCCGTGCTCTTGTGGGACCCCTATATTGGTGAAATTGGTCGATCTATCAGTCAAAGAATTCATGAACATGTCGCTGACCTAAAGCATAATAGATCTCCCTCCTCTGCCTTAGCAGAGCATGCTGAAAAGACAAAGCATCACATTTGCATTGAAGATGCTGAGCTCATTGCAAAGGTGGACCATTTTCACCACCGAAAGTTTAGGGAGGCCCTGGAGATTGAAAAGAGGCATGTTAACCTTAACAGAGATGATGGGTGGAGTGTGAGCAGGTGTTGGATCCCTGCCCTTCATTCGTAACTTTTTGTGTTTTTGCTCTTCTGTTTGTCTGAGGATCGTCGTTTTCTCCCCTCTTGTTCTGTTTTTCTTTTTTTCCTTTCTGTTATTCTTTGTTATGTAATTAATTTTTATTTATTTTTAGCATAGTTATGTTTATTATGTGTTTTTCATCTAATTTTTAATTAATTGCCTTAAAAAAAATAAAAAAATAAAAAAATAAAAATAATATATATATATATATAAAATTAAGTAAATAAAAATAAAGGAATTGATTTAGTTTCAAATTATATATTGAATTGTTCAAGTAATGTAAAAAATAAAAATAAAAATAAAAATATTTTTATTTATTTATTTTTTATTTTTTCCTAATATTTTTTATTTTTTTTTTAACATTTTTATTTACTTTAATGTTCATTTTTATATTGATTTATTTATTAATTTCTTACTATTTTTATTTTTTATTCTTAATTTTTTTTTTTAAATTATTTTATTGTTTATTTTTATTGATTTATTTTTTGATTTTATTTTTATTTGATTTATTTATTTAATTTTTAGTCAAACTAGCCGTTGTTTTTATTGTTTATTTTCAGTTTTTAGTTTTTTATATATTTTATATTTTATTTTTATTATATTTTATTTTATTTTATTTATAGTTTTATTTTTATTTTTATTTTGTTATTTTTATTTTTTATGGTCAAACTAGCAGTTATTGTACAACGACTATTTGGAGCTTCTTTACCTATTTAAGCTGAGTCCTAGATCAGATTTCGTATCTTGTCCTGATGATGAATCACACTGGTTGGTTCGAAACGCATCGACACAAATTTCTCCATTGTGATTTTCACCGAAAGATTTGATACATAATTTATGGATCACAGAAGTCAAATTCCTGATTATTGTGTTCTCATCTCTTTGAGCATTATTCTTGAGCACGATATTTAAGGCACTGGTTGAATGGTTTGATATTATTATTTCAAAGTTGCTCATAAAATGCTCATAAATCTTTAAAAGTAATTCAGTTTCGCTCTAACAAACTCTCCTAGAAAACTCACAACTTTAACTTAGTTTTTATTTTAAGGACCACCCCCCATAGCTAACCTAAGAGATAGCTTAAACGTAGAGAGTCGAGAATAGGTGACAACCCCTTCTCTGAATTCCTTGCCACCAACCACACCTTGTGGGGTTAAATGATTTTCTCACTAACTAATAGGTAGGTTTTGGCGACAAGGAGAGTTAATATGCAGCATATCAGAGAAGCAACTATAGGGCCAAGGGTGTATTGGAATTGATACACTCAGATATCTGTGGACCGATGTCCACTAGAGCTCTTAGTGGTGCTGAGTACTTCGTCACCTTCATTGATGACCATTCTAGGAAAACCTGGATCTACTTTTTGAAGACCAAGGATGAAGTCTTCAATCGGTTTAAAGAGCTTAAGGCTCTGGTTGAAAATATGACAGGGAAGTGGATCAAGGTATTGCGATCAGATAATGGTGGTGAATACATAGATAAGGAATTCACTGGATTCTGCGCAAGGGAAGGCATCAAAAGGGAGTAGACAACTCCATACAATCCGAAGCAGAATGGTGTAGCAGAAAGGAAAAACAGGACTATTGTCAAAGCAACAAAGGCGATGTTGTATGACCAAGACATGCCCAAATTCCTGTGGGCTAAAGTGTGTAATACAGTTGTCTACATTCAGAACAGGACTCCTCACGCTGCACTGAGAAAGATCACGTCGGAAAGTGTCTTCACTAGCAGTAAGCCTGAAGTAAGTCACTTTAGGATCTTCGACAGTACAGTTTACTGTCATGTGCCCGGTGAGAAGAGGAAGAAGTTGGAGATGATTGCAAAAAAGGGGTATCTAGCAGGATACAGCGAGAATGCAAAGTGATATCGCATATTGTTAAAATTGGACAACTAGATCCAAACTCCATGTTGTGATGCTCAGATGAAGACACCAGTATTTTTATTGGGTTCCTCTTTCGAAGAGGCACAAGATTGATCTAAAGATCATCTTGATCCAATGAGCAGAACATTTATTTTGAACTTATTTTTAATACTTTCAAAATATGTCCAGGTCGGCCTTAAGGTTTTACACCCCCAGCAAATGTGTCACACACCCTCAGTGATTGATATAAATAGAGTCAACGTTGGAGGACATTTCACTCATCTCATCCTCACACATCATCTCTCCTCTTCTGATTGGTTCGAGCTCCTTGGAGGCAGTTTTTGGTTCACATGTGGGAAAGAAGGACGAAGAGAATTCTGCTGCAGCTAGGGTTTCCACACAGGTTTGACCAGCATTGACTTTGGTCAACGCATGGTCCAAACAAGATAATTTTTGGCATAGACTTCGATTTTTGAAGTCCATACATTTTGGCACGAGAACCGAGGTCAAAGGTTGACCGTAGACCATGCTGCGTTGACTTTTACTTGTTGCTGTTGCTGCTGCTACTATTGTTGTTGTTGTTGATGCTGTTGCTGTTGGTGCTGCTGCTTGCTGCTGTTTTGCGTTGACTTTTCTGGGCAGCGTTGACTTTTTTGGGGTTGACTTTGAGTTGACCGTGTGGTTGTTTTGACGGTTGTTGTGACACATGATGGGTTGGCTGACCAAGGAGACTTTGTTGGTTGAAGCATTCTGTTGACTGTCGTAACGCACCAACACATTTATCTGTTTATGGTTTGTCTTCTATTAATCTACTAGTATGTTCTATCAGCACTTTACTTGATTGTTTATGTGATTGTTGTAGTGAAAGTAAAGTTGCATCAAGCATAGAACATCTACATTCCTAAGAGTAGGAAAGTCGTGGTGCAGAGGGATGTGAAGTTCATAGAGGGGAAGGCCTTCAAAAGATCCCGCGAATTGCCTTATGCTACGTAGTCTGAGAAGGAGCCTCTTGTATAGCCCCAACAACCAGCAGCAGAAAATTCAGTTGCCTCTCCAAGGCATAGGGATTCAAAGGACATGTCTTCCGAGGATTTGCTAGAGGGAGAGCTGGTAAATCCACCCACTACCAGTGGAAGAACGAGCAGGGAACTTCGAAAGATTCTGAAGGATGCAGAGGACTTTGTTGGAATCCCCCGAAATGAGAAGAGACAGCGTAAACAGCCTAAGAGGTATCAAGCCTTAGTTGCTCAATCCGGAGAACCTTCCAGTTTTCGGGAAGCAGCTCAGCCCCAGGTGTGGGTTGATGCAATGGTGGAAGAGTACAGTTCCATCATGACAAATGATGTATGGGAAGTGGTCCCCAGACCTTAGGAGAGATCAGTTGTAGGATCCAGGTGGATCTACAAGATCAAGTATGTTGCAGATGGTAGCATCAAGAAATTTAAAGCCAGGTTTGTGGCTAAGGGGTATGCTCAGAAGGAAGGGATTGACTATGAATAAAGCTTCACCCCAATAGCCAAATACACCTCTATCAGATCTGTGATATCCCTTGCTGCACAGATAGGATGGGAAATTCACCAGATGGACATCGAGATGACATTTTTGAATGGGGTGATATAGGAAGAGGTGTATATAGAACAATCAGAGGGCTTCGAAACACACGATCAGAAGACTCATGTGTGCAAATTGAAGAAAGCATTATATGGACTGAAGCAAGCTCCTAGAGCTTGGTATGGTTGAATTTACAGCTACTTGCAGAAGATGGGATTCGTCAAGAGTGACGCAGATCCCAATCTCTACTATCTAAGAGTAGGGAGTGAGCTGTTGATACTGGTTTTGCATGTAGATGATCTATTTTTGACAGGATCATCAGGGCTCATCACAGACTGCAAGAAAAATTTTGTTGAGGAATTTGACATGAAAGATCTAAGATGGATACACTATTTTCTGGGGTTGGAGGTTTGGCAGCAGAATGGGGAGATCTTTCTTGGTCAAGGGAGATACACTACAGAGATTCTGAAGAGATTTTAGATGGAGGATTGTAGACCCATGACGACTCCAATGATCACCAACTAGAAGAAAATCGACATGTCCGAAGATGATGAGGTTGATCCTACGTTATATAGGCAGCTCATCGAATCGTTGATGTATCTAGTAAATACAAGGCCAGACATTTGTTATGATGTAAATACCCTTAGTCAGTTCATGGTAGAACCTAAGAGGGCTCATTGGGCAGCAGCCAAGCATGTTCTCAGGTACTTTCAAGGAACAATTGAGCAATGATGTCAGGTTGAGTGGTTTCACCAATGCAGATTGGGCTGGAAGTTCAGTAGATCGGAAGAGTACCAGTGGGTACTACTTCAGTCTAGGATCAGGAATGACTTCCTGGTGGAGCAGGAAACAGAAGTCTGTAGCACTGAGCCTAGCAGAAGCAGAGTATATGGCAGTCAGCACAGCGTTGTGTGAGGCCATATGGCTTCGAAAAGTGTTAGTGAACCTACTCAAGGAGAAAATGGAAGCGACCAGTATCTTATGCAATAATCAGAGTTGCATCAAGCTCTCTGAAAATCCTGTGTTTCATGATCGATCAAAACATATTGACATCAAATGTCACTTCATCAAGGACTATGTACAATGTGGAGTTGTTCAGTGGCATTACACTCCAACATGAGAACAGGTGGCAAACATCCTCACAAAAGCTCCAAGGAAGACTAAGTTTGTCTACTTCAGAGAGAAGATGGGGATGATGAAGAATCCCTTCCAGTAGCAGGAATGGATAGGATAAGTATTTAGAGGGAGTTGTTGTATAGATGCAGCAATGACAATGGCAGTGTCAAAGGCAGCAGTACAGAGGACAACAACGCAGTAGATGAGGGGCAACTTCCAAAGATCTACAGCGCAGAGGGTGCTTCAAAAGTAGAGTAGCATGCAACAGGCAAATTGTTGGAACACCTTCCTCGCTAAGAGGGAGTGTTGATTTTTGTAGTATCCGGAAGTGTTCTAAGTCTCAAACTTTGCAAGGAGGCTTGGACAGCAGCATTCCAAAGAACCCAGAAACCATTTGTGGAAATTCCACTCTGTTCATGACTTATTAAAATAATTAATTATTTTAATGAAGACCCTAAGTCTAAACTTAGAGAAATGAAATAATTAAAAGGTATTAATAAGTCAGAGTGTGAATCTTCTAGAAAACAAGGATCAAGTCAAGTTTTAATCTTAGATATTGATTAAACTTCTAATCGGGGCCGCTGATTCTCCAAAGAGAAGATTATAAAAGAAGGCTTGAGGGTCATTTGGAAAATAAGTCGGGCATATACTCAGTACCCGAAGGAGATCGATTCTATATAGTTTAGAGAATTCAATTTCAGTGGGAGAGTTGCAAGGCGAAGAGTTTGCAGAAGCAAAAAGAGGAGGGAGTTAGAAGTGATCGAGATCAGGGACAAATGGAAGCAGTGGGCCACGAAAGGCAGCTTTAGACTACAACACAGAGAACCCACGCAATCCCTACGTAGACTTACGCAGTCCAGCGCTGGGACTGCGCAGAGAAACACGCAAACAGGCACAGGAGCCAGCAGAGGTTGATCAGGGTGTCAGAGAATTGTCCGAGAAACCCTGGAATTCTATCTCAGGTGTTTCAGATTTTATCTGTCAGTATACTTCCTTGTAAAGATATCATTTGCTAAAGAATTAATAAAACCCTCATCTGTTGCACCTATTTTCCCGCATTGAGTTTTTCCGGGGACAATTGTCCAAAAATAATTGTGTACATGTGATTGATTATTGTGCTTATGTCCTTTACTGTTCATTTCTCTGCATGTGTATTTGTGAATGTTGCAGTAGTATTTATTTCGATATTTGCCAGAAGATTTTTGAAAAAGAACTTATTAAAATAATAAGTAGGAGGAATAAATCTATCACTGCAACTGTATAGTTTTCAGATTGAAAAATTCACATAAATACTTAAGCGAAGAAAAAGATAATCCCAGCCAGCAACATAAAATAGATAACTGAAATGCTCAATTCACCACCAATCCACAATAGAAACCTAAACGTAAAATGTTGATCACAGTTATTTGAAAAATTCCAAAACCAGTTATTCAAGAAATGTCCAATAATTCAAGTATAGATCCAAATTCAATGCAACTTAGAGTAACTTCCTTTCAATGCCACCTAGCTCAGAGAAAATTAGATTTCAACACCTCTATCATTCACTAATCAATTTCTTAGATCTAACCATCAATCCAAGTGTATGAGATTAAGATTTCATTTAGACAACAAGCTTACGTGTGTGATTTCAAAAGATAACAAGCATTCAAACTTTAAATTCCAATAACAATAACCATTAAACCCTTGTTGAAATGGATAATGTAAATGTTCACCTTCACAAAAGAACCTAAAGCACTTGAATTTCTGTAGTAAATTATTTAAGACAGCAGTAAGTTTAGATCCCAATTAAATGCCAAATTAGTGAACAGATACCCTTTCAAGGAATTCTGAACTTAACTGTCTTCTCAAATGTACTCAGAAAAAATGCACTTCAGTTTTATAGTCAAACTTAGTGAGGAGAGACAGATACTCAAATGTAATTTTTATCCCAGCGTTTATCTTGCCAATGTGTTTAATTAAATTCACAGTTTAGATGTGGCTAGCTTCATTGTTATGCAATTTTGTTTGATTTGAGATACTAGGATAAGGTTCTGAGAAGCGTAGCAGAGAGCCCAAAGGCTTGAAGAGTCTTGTTGAATTGACAAACCAAATTACCCACTTTCAGAATTGATGTCAAAAACTAGCTCAGGAAACACTTCAATATTGTGACACTGACTGTAAATTTTTTATAAGATTTTTGTTTTGAAGGTGAGAGGAAGCTGCTATAGGCAGCGAAAAGAGAAGAAGAGGTTGAGGGTTGCTGTGAGGGAGCAGAGGGAAAGGTTAGCAACAGAATGCCAAGCGAAAGGAGAGAGGAGACTGCCAAGAAGAGGGAGGGATAAGAGAACAATGCTGCGGCAGTGAGGAGAAGGGGAAGCTGTGGGTAAGAGAGAAGGCCGCAGGGAAAGGAGGTAGCAACGGAGGGAGAAGGCTGCAGGATGAACAAAGAGGAGGATGAAGGGAACGCGGGCAGGAGGATGAGGGACAGAGTAGAAGAAAAGGAGAACGGGAGCAAGGGCCAAGGAGGAAGGAGATGCGAGAGGGGAGAGGGAAGAAAGGGAAGGGAAGAGTGGATTGTGGGTGAGGGAGAGGGAGAACGCAGCAGGGAGTAAAAATCATGGGCAAATGAAAGGAGCCGCGGGCAGGAGGAAAGAGCCGAGAGGGGGAGGCTGGGAGCTGAAGACGCAGGCAAGAGGAAGGAAGTCGCGAGCAGGAGGAAAGGAGGCTCGGACAAAGGGAGAAAAGGCCGGGGGTTTGAGGTCAAGAGCAGAGGATAAGAGCCGCCGAAAAAGAAAGGAGGGTGCCAAGAGAGAGGGTTTAGACCCTAAACAAAAAATAAAATAAAAAAATTATGAAGATTAAAAACCCTTGCCAAATCAAATTCCGCTTGTTGATATATGTATATTCGTCATGAAATTTTATCAAAACCCCAGATTTGAAATGGCAAGATCTTGTCTGCAAACAATGCTTGAGACAAGATCTTGCCCTCCAGAGCCTAGAACTGTTTCAAAACTCCAAAATTTCCTTGAAGAACTTTAGATCTACACCTCCACAAATGAAAAACAAAATGCCCAAAACCAAATATACATACAAAAGTTTGAAATTAAAACCCCAATGCCTAAAAACAATTAAAACAAAATGTTTTAGATCTATACAATTAACCTACAAATCTATCATATCTGAGTATGAATCCAACTCCGCTCCTAGATCTGTAGATATAAGCTATTCCTAACCAAATCTATCTATTGAGCACAAATTTATAAAAGATAATTAAATTAAATTAAATGAGGTACTAGCCCCAAAAACCCTGCAAGAGGAAATTCGTAGTATTAGTCTGGGGATTTAGATCAGGAAGGCTCTTCAGATCTTATGCCTTGGGAGTCAGTTGCTCTGGCCGATGACTTCCCCAAATGCCCAATTTTTAAATCCAAATGATTTTTGCACACTTCAGATTAAACTATCAGATTAATAGAGATGTAAAATAACAATGTAATCTTTTAAGAATTAGAGATACCTGCTAACTCTATTAAATTAAAATGCTATTTTAAACCTAATAACCTATGCAAGATACCTATGCAATAGATTATTCCATGAAGGCTATTAACCAACAACTTATAAAAATAATATTCAACAAAACATTAAAAATAATATTACCATAAGATGCAGGAGAGGAAAACCAACATCAATGTAAACCCCAAAGACTTTGCGTTATTATTATTCCAGGAAAGATTAAAATAGAGCCTCAAGAGCAAGTACACGACTCAAAGATCGGATCCTTTGTGAGACAAATGACCTCTAATTTTTAGATAACTTCTCAAAATGGCTAGTTGGCTTGATTCTCGTCAAAGTAATCTCGGCTGTTGATAAAGATTTAATTATCTTTTAATCACAATTGTCGAATTTTTTTTTTTTTGAGGAAAAACCGAATTCTTTATTTAATTCATTTTTAATTATCTCAAAATTAATTATTTTAAGTTAATTTCCTCAAAAACTTAACTTTGACTTACTACCAAGGCCCAAGGGTCCAAATTTTTTTGAAATTTTCAATATTCCCTTGGTGGAAGACCTCCAAAAATTAATATATCTTGAACCCAAAAATTTTTTAATTTGGAGAATGTATTTTTCCGAAGACTTAAATTTGACTCTTAATTAATTAAATTTACGGCTTAGGATTTTTCATTTATCTTTGCCAGAAAATTTAATTAATTGACTAACACATGAGGGGATTAATAATTTTTTCCAACCCTCTAATATTTTAGCACCATGGCTAAAATATATTTACATATGATAATTACATTTAACCCATGAAGGGGGAACACCCGTTCATTATAGACCGTCAATTATTTACCCAATTTTGCGACTCAAATATGATCTAATAGACCAAGTTATTTGTAATAAAATCATTTAGCCAACTAGCTAAAATTATTCCCAAATCACTTTACAAAGACTCGATAAAAAACACTAGGACTCACCTAAGATCTTGAGGACAAAATCCACTCTAGCTTTTGTGAAAATTCCTAGATCTAACAATCTCAGGAATCCTACTGCAACAAGCTAAATCTACTTCACCTACTTTGTAAATTACATTACAAAATTATTTCAAATTACTTCTTGAAACATTGAAGTAAATTATTGAAGCAGCTTACACTTAATTAAATATGATTCTGAAACAAGGAAACTAAGCAAAGAAAAACAATCACATAGGAAACCTTTATTTTGGAAGAAAGTCCCCAGAAAAAACCCAATGCGGGAAAAACGTTGCAGCAGATCTGAGGGTTTTATATTATTAAGCAGCAGTTTCTGAATACAATCTCTGGGTGCCTTGTTGGGTATCTAGTGTAGAGCAATCACGACAGACAAAAATATAGTGAGTTTACCGAGAAATCATGACAAGTCTTGGTTGATCCAGTAGCTGAACTGACAAAACCCCAACACCCTCTGCGCAGTGTTACGTAGGCCTGCATGGGGACCTCTGTGGATTGCGTCACCTCCTCTTTGGGATCGATTTGCTCCTTGGAAATTCTAGTTCCAGCTCTCTCAACTCAGATCCTCGATCTCTGAACAAATCTTGAACTACTCCTCAAAAACACTACGTTGCCTCTGGTGTGCCTTGTGTGCGCCTGCGTCACCCTTTCTGGGTGGTGCGTCACACTCTTTGGAGGCTATGCTACTTCCTCTACTGGTTCTTCTGCCTCTCTGCTTTGTGTTCTTGGTCTCGAAGAAGATCCTCCAACCAGAACTGTCTCTACCCCTCACTGCGTTGGAATCACTTAGATCTTATCTTCGTCCGAGCACTGCTCCATCAGAAGAATTCGATCACTAGGTTCACTCAGTTTGTGTTTCCAAATGGCCCTCAAGCCCTCCTTTATAGTGTTCTCATTGAGACATCAACAACCGAGATTAGATCTCTAATCAACGGCTAAGATTATAACTCGACTTGATCTTTGATTTTTCTAGATCATTAATACCCTTTAATTATTTTATTTCCCTAAGTTTAGACTTAGGGTCCCCATTAAAATTATTAATTTTTACAATAAAACATATTCCGAGTGGAATTTTCACAAACAGTTTATGGGTTCTTTGAAGCAGTGTACACTTAATTAAATATGATTCTGAAACAAGGAAAAGAAAAACAATCACATAGGACACCTTTATTTTGGACGAAAGTCCCCGGAAAAACCCAATGGGGTAAAACTAGTGCAACAGATCTGAGGGTTTTATATTATTAAGCAAAAGCTTTTGAATAAATCTCTAGATGCCTTGTTGGCTATCAAGTACAGAGAAATCATATAAGACAAAAATATAGTGAGTTTACCTCACACTGCAAGCCCTGGCTGATCCAGTAGCTAAACTGACGAAACCCTAGCACCCTCTGTGTTGCCTCTACGCAATAGCTGCGTAGGCCTCCGTGGAGACCTCTGTGTACTGCGTCACCTCCTCTCTGGGATCGATCTACACCTTGGAAAGTCTAGTTCTAGCCCTCCCGGCACAAAATCCAAATCTCCCAGCAAATCTCGGACTACTCCTCGAAAACACTGCGCTGCTTCTACGTGTGCCCTCTGTGGCCCTGCGTCACCCTTTCTGGGTGCTGTGTCACACTCTCTGAAGGCTGCGCTGCTTCCTTTGTTGGTTCTGTTGGGTCTCTGCTTTGTATTCTTGGTCTCGGAGAAGATCCTCTGACCAAAACTGTCTCTACCCCTCACTGTGTTGGAATCACTTAGATCTGATCTTCATTCGAGCATCGCTCTGTCAGAAGAATTCAATCACTAGATTCACTCGGTGTGTGTTTCCAAATGGCCCTCAAGTTTTCCTCTATGGTCTTCTCGTTGAGACATCAACGACCGAAATTAGATCTCTAATCAACGGCTAAGATTATAACTTGACTTGATCTTTGATTTTTCTTGATCACTAATACCCTTTAATTATTTAATTCCCCTAAGTTTAGACTTAGGGTCCCCATTAAAATAATTAATTTTTACAATAAAAAATATTTCAAGTGGAATTTTCACAAACAATTTCTGGGTTCTTTGGAATATGTTATGAAACCAACTCCAAAACTAGAAGAAAAGAGGGATCAAGGCCTTAGAAATAAGCTACTTCGAGGAGGCAACCTCCAATACATTACATAAATCAACAATTCTTGGATGATTCAAATGACCAAAACCTCCTTTCTATATATAGGAGTCCATGGGGCCACAATGTAATCCTAGTTGACCTAACAATAATAATGTAAGGGCACAATAATAACAATATGGAGGTTACAAGGGTACAACAATAACAATAAGGGGGTTACACTAACAACAATAAGGGACTATACTAGTAATATAGGGACCTAACATGCTCCTCTCCTTCAAAAAAGTGTTGTCCTCAACGTTTGAGAAGCTCCGGGTGCTTCTATATAAAATTCTCATCCTCCCATGTAGAATCTTCAGTGGGTAAGTTCTTCCATTTGATGAGATACTCTGAAATTGATCGATTCTGTAGCTATCGAGTTCTTATTTCCGTGACTGCTTTAGGTTCTAATATGGTTTTTCTTTCCTCGTCAATTTCTGGCAATATTGTTTGAACTGGAAGTTTGTCCCCTATAACCTTCTTTAAGCATGAAACATGGAAAACTGGATGCACTTGCAAAGAAGCAGGAAGATCCAATTTGTATGCCATAGTACCAATCTTTTGCAACACTTTGTAAGGACCATAGTACTTTGGCGATAATTTATTATCCTTCTTAGTTTTCTTGAAGGACATTTGTTTGTATGGTTGTAGCCGTAAAAATACCCAATCTCCTACATCAAAACTTCTCTGGCTGCGATGTTGATCTGCCTGTTGTTTCATTCGATTTTGTGCCAAATTAAGGTTATCCTTTAAGAGTTGGAGAACTTCTTGCTGATGCTCGATGTGATCTTCGACTGCTTGAACCTTCGAATTTTCCCTTAAAGATGATGTAATCGATGGTGGATGATATCCATAAAGTGCCATAAATGGGGTCATTTTTGTTGCGGTATGGAAGGAAGTGTTATACCACCATTCAGCGAGAGGTAACCACTTGACCCATTGTGTTTGTTTATCAGATACAAAACAACGAAGATATCCTTCCAAACATTTATTTACTATCTCATTTTGACCATCGGATTGAGGATGATAAGATGAGCTATGAGCTAATTGAGTACCCAAACAAGAAAATAACTCCGTCCAAAAATTTCCAGTAAAAATGGGATCTCTGTCACTCACAATAACCCTTGGGTTCCATGTAGCTTTTGAATTATGTCCATAAATGTAGTAGCAACTGTACTTGCTTTAAATGGATGAGATAATGCACAAAAGTGTGCATACTTGGTAAGTCTATCAACTACCACCATGATGACACTCTTTCCTTTGGACTTAGGTAAACCTGTGATAAAATCCATTGAAATCTCCTCCCAACGTTGACTTGGAATGGATAAAGGTTGTAGAAGTCCCGGGGTCTTAATTGTCTCCACTTTATTCTGCTGGAAAACCAAACATTCCGCCACAAAATTTTGAATATCAGATTTAAGGCCATCCCAAAAAAAATCTTTCTTCACCCTGTGGTAAGTTTTTAAAAATCCTGAGTGTCTTCCTAAAGGAGAAGTGTGCAATTCCAGAAGAATCTTTTGTTTTAGTTGGGAATTCTTACAAAGATATAAGCGATCTTTGTACCATAAGAAATCATTTTTCCAACTAAATGTATCAGATGTACTAGGATCTTGCTGCAACTTTTGAATGAGTGTCCATACATCTTTGTCCTTCTTCCATTCATCTCTTGCTTCAGTTATCCAATCTGGTTGGATAATAGAAATAGCACAAAGAAATGCTTCCACCTCTTCATTCTTTCTTGAGAGTGCATCTGCAACAACATTAAGCTTTCCTTTTTTGTAGATTATTTCAAAGTCATAACCCAACATATTTGTGACCCATTTTTTCTTCTCTTCTGAAGATAGTCTTTGTTCCAAAAGTGTTTAAGACTATCATGATCAGTTTTTACCTTGAAGTGTCTTCCCATTAGGTAAGTTCGCCATTTCTTTAGTGCATGCAGTATTGCTAACATTTCATTCTCATAAATAGGTTTTTGTAAATACTTTCTTTTGATTGGACAACTTTCAAAAGCAATGGGTCTTCCTTCCTGCATTAAAACTGCACCAATTCCATTTCCTGAGGCATCACATTCCACAATAAAGGTTTTTGTGAAGTCTGGCGTAGCTAAGACCGGTGCTAGGCACATTGCCTCTTTAAGATGTTCAAAGGCCTTAGTTGCTTCAGGAGTCCATGAAAATGCATCTATCTTCAATAATGTTGTTAGAGGTGCTGCTATTCTCCCATAATTCTTAACAAACTTGCGATAATACCCTGTTAACCCGAGAAATCCTCGCAACTGCTTTATGGTTGTGGGGACTTTCCATTCCTTAATGGCTTTAATTTTGTTAGCGTCTACTTTAACACCCTCGTGAGATACAATATGACCCAGATATTCCACCTCTTGTACTCCAAAGAAACATTTGGATGTTTTTGCATATAATTGTTTCTCCTGCAATATTTTGAGCACCCTGTCAACATGTTGAACATAATCCTTTCAAGACCTATTGTAGATTAGTATATCATCAAAAAATACTAGCACAAATTTTCTAAGGAAGTGTTTGAAAATGGAATTCATCAAGCCTCGAAATGTAGAAGGTGCATTGGTAAGGCCAAAAGGCATGACCAAAAATTCATAATGACCCTCATGAGTTCGAAATGCTGTTTTTGGAATATCTTCAGTCTTCATTCTAATTTGATGATATCCTGAACGAAGATCCAACTTGGTAAAATAAATTGCTCCATGTAATTCTTCCAATAATTCATCAATCACAGGAATGGGAAATTTGTCTTTAATGGTGAGCTTATTGAGCTCCCTATAATCTGGACACATTCGCCATGATCCATCCTTCTTGTGTACCAATACTACAGGAGAAGAGAAAGAACTTTGACTAGGTTGAATTATACCCGCCTCTAACATTTCCGCAATCATATGTTCAATTTCGCTCTTTTGGAAGTAAGGATATCTATAAGGCGTGATGTTTGGAGGAACACTTCCTGGAATCAAATGAATAGCATGATCATGATCACGAATAGGTGGGAGTCCTTTGGGAGTTTCAAACACCTTGGAATGATTGTCCAAGACTTGTTGGAGATCTGCAGAAATAGATGATTTTGATGTCGGAACTTCTAGTGAGCATAATTGTGCAATTACGCCTCATTGTTCTTTCTTGAGAAGCTTTGTCATGACATTAGAGCTTATTATCCTTCCCGGCTTCCCTTCAATACCCCGTAATTCGACTTCCTTTCCTTCTGAAAAAAATTTCAAGAAAAGTTCTTGAAAATTAAAAGCTACCGTCCCCAAAGATTGCAACCATTGTACTCCTAGTACAACATCAGCACCTCCCATAGGAATGGAAAGCATTGGACTATTCAATACATATTCCCCCATGGTTAGCTTGATTTTATGGCATTTTCCAGAGCAATTTATAGTTCCTCCATTTGCAACCATCACTTGACATTCTGGTGCTGGGTATAGGAAACAATTCAATTCCTTGGCTACCTTACAATGAATAAAATTATGGGTACTACCTGAATCAATCAACACTATTACCTTTTTCTTCTTGATATGTCCTTCTATCTTGAGAGTTCGAGGAGTGGTAATTCCTGCCAATGCATTACACGATATGGTCAGACTCATTTCTTCTTCTTCTTGGGTTGGTTCCTGGTGTATATCCTCTTCTTGTTCATTTTCTTCTTCCTCTTCACAATCTATGTAAAATAATTTCTTCTCAGCACACTTATGACCTTTAGTGTATTTTCTATCACAACTGTAGCAAAGCCCTTTTGCTCTTTTTTCTTTCAATTGTTGTGGTGTCAACCTTGTAGGTTGTGGAAATCTAGGCGTAGCAACACTTCCTTCTTTATAGAATTGAGTGGTAGGCTTCCTTGTTGCCATAATTTTACATTCAACTTTTCTTGCCAAACTGAATGCCTTCTCCAATGAATCAGGTTCCAGAATGCGAACTTCATGTCGGATGTTATCCTTTAAAGTGCCTATGAAGAGATCAATCCTGTGTTCCTCTGGAATATCAGTTACCCTTATATTCAATTTTTGGAAGTCCTCAATGTGCTCCCCCACTAAACCCTTTTGTTTGAGATTTATCAATTGGCTAAAGAAGGTATTGCTCTTTGTATCCTCATAATGTGCTATCATTTCCTCCATAAAAATTGACCAAGTGACAATTTTTTTATGGGAGCAAAGCCATTGATACCATACAAATGTATTTTGTTGTTCTAAATGTAAAGTTCCAATGTGTACCTTCTGTGTGTTTTGCACATTATTGAGATCAAAATATTGCTCCATCTGTAGTATCCATGTTACGGGATCCTTGCCATCAAACTTCCTCATATCCATCTTTGGAATATGGTGGCTCTTCCATCCAACATTAGAGTTTATGAAATCACGATTAACATTTATTTTGTTCTCATCATGAGTTTCCTCTACAATTTTTTTGCCATTAGGAAACATTTATTGTATCAACTTTGTCAAACCTTCCATGTTTGCTTTTAGATCATTTTTCATGTTTTCCATGTTGTCTTTCATTTTTTCTTCCATGTCATCCATCTTAGCTTCCATGCCAGCTTCCATGTCATCCATCTTAGCTTCCACACCTTTCTTCAAAACATCCATATTATTCTTCAAACCATGCATCTTTGCTTCCACGCCTTTCTTCAAAACTTCCATTTCATTTTTTGTTGCTCTTTGCGAGAGCGAAATTTGGTGCACTTGCTCTTGTAATTTTGATAGATCATGTTGCAATTCTTCATCTTCATGAGTCATAGTAGTGTACTCTGAGGGCTTAATGGGTGTTGAATTCTTTTTAGGAGGCATTTTAGAATCCAATACTAATATCTATGCTTAATAGGCCTTTGGAATCACTTAAAAACTGATTTTCCAAACAAGACTTATGCAATTTGAAATAAAATACACACATTTTTCTTAATTTGAGGAGCTTGATATTGAAACTGAATTATCTCTGTGATTTCGGATCTTCAATATCTAAAATTTGGTCTTGAAGTAGCCCTCTGAATCTTATTTCTAATGCCACAGGTCTGACCTGATTTGGATTCTTGAAGACAAAGTTATGCCAAATCTCCTATAATGACCTAATTATGGACTAGTTTAGTAGAGAGAACTTGTACGACTTGCCACGTGTCACTACTTCCTCCTTCGGCTCTGACATTGATACAGAGGAAACTATAGTCCGTGTACTTGCGGCCAATTTTTACAGAATTCCAATCCTATGCTCAGAGTGAGAGTTATGACGATTTTCCAGGGTCACCTCTTTGAGATGAAATTCGGAAGCCTGAAACAACACTAACTTCCACAGATCATATCTCCAAAAATATTGCGAATAAAGCTCTGAAATTTTTCCACAACGTTCCTCAGGATTTCAGCTTCGCTCTGTAGAAATTTCAGCTTTTGAACCCTCGTAGAAAAAAAGTTATTGCGAAAATGCCACGATGACCTGTTTAGGTTAAATTCAGGAGCCTGCAAAAAGCCCTAACTTCCACAGACCATATCTCCGAAAATATTGCGAACCGAGATCTAAAATTTTGCCACAACCTTCCTCAGGATTTCTGCTTCAAGCTCTAAAAATTTTAGCTTCTGAACCTTCGTAGAAAAAAATTATAGGGAAAATACCACAATGCCCTGTTTGGAGCAGCGAAACCCTAGAATCCAAAGCTCTGATCCCAAATGTTATGAAACCAACTCCAAAAATAGAAGAAAAGAGAGATGAACGCCTTAGAAATAAGCCACTTCGAGGAGGAAACCTCCAATACATTACATAAATGAACAATTCTTGGATGATTCAAATGACCAAAACCTCCTTTCTATATATGAGAGTCCATGGGGCCACAATGTAATCCTAGCGGACCTAACAATAATAATGTAAGGGCACAATAATAACAATATGGGGGTTACAGGGGCACAACAATAACAATAAGGGGATTACACTAACAACAATAAGGGACTATACTAGTAATATAGGGACCTAATAGAATACATGTGCCTAAGCCTCTCCACAAATTTGGAGAATTAGAGCACTTCCGATGCTACCGAAAATCAACAGCTTTGGGGTGACGCTGGAGGGAAAAGCTCTGTCAATCAACATAGATGAATCGGTGAGACGAAAAACCTCCTAAGATGAAAATCGCCATTAAAATAATAGGCTTACCTAAGTTGTTACATACATAATGGTCTTACTAAGATCATTTACATTATAAACATGGAAAATGGGTTTATAACATTAACAAATTGAAGACTGATGATGAATCATGGATGATCTGAATGATGAAATCCCTTTTGTGAAAAAAGGAGTGTACAACTGTAGGGTCGTTCACACGGAGTGGTCAACATCTGACTCTACTTGGGAACATGTTGCTTGACCGAAGGAATGTGAGAATCCAGAATCTACACCCAAACAATATACAAAATCTTACACGTAATGTCCATCCAAAAATCATTATATAGCATTAAGTACATGAAATAGAAGCTCTGTAACCAGTAACAATTTTACTAACATGAAAAATAAATCTGATCTAAAGACAAATGAAATGCTAAAATGACAAGGTGTAGGGTTAGAAATACAATACAAAGATGCCCTATGGCATCAGATGTCATCTTTGAAGAAAAACTTGAGCATTTGGCCAATTGCGAGCAAGTCAAGTGGTTCACCATCCAATGTGCTCAAGTGGAATGAATTCGGTCCAACGATGCCTCTGATAATATAAGGTCCCAGCCACAAACTGTCAAACTTCTTGTGATTTCATGGTTTCTCATCTCTGCGATCCTAGAGTAGGACCATATCTCCAACCTGCAAAGATCTAGATCGAGAAGATTTATCAAATCCTTTCTTAATGTTAGATTGACTTTTACACATTATCAAAAGCTTTTCTTCGAGTTTCATCTAACTCCACAATTTGATCAATTCTATTTTGGACAGCATCTTTATCAGTGGAAAAATGTTGAAGGAGTTGATAAGCTGGCAATTTAAGGTACACAGGTAGAGTTACATCCAAACCATAAACTAATTCAAAGGGACTTTTACCAGTAGCTTTTTTCTTTGTAATTTTATCTGCCCATAATGCATACATGATTTTGCTATCCCAGGTCGCTTATTATCTCTTACTATCTTTTTGATAATGGTTATAAAACTTTTATTACTTGATGTTGCAAAGCCATTACCTTGAGGATAGTAGTTAGATGAATGAGATAAAACAATGCCATACTTGAAGCAAAAAGATGAAAGCTTTGGCATTATGAGTCATGATTTTAGCAGGGACACCAAATCTAATAATCAAATGGTTTTCAATGAAATCCATAATAACCTTTTGAATGGCATTCTTAGCCGGAATGGCTTCAACCCATTTAATGAAATAATCAATAGCAATTAAAATCCATGAATAGCCATTGCTAGAATTTTCATGAAATTTCCCAATGAAATCTAGACCCCAATGCTGAAAAGGTGCCTCAACAATCGCAGGTTGTAGTGGTAGGGCAACTAGCTTTTGTTTCACAGTGAATAGTTGACAGGCTTGGCAAATCCTAACAAACTTATGCACATCAGAAAATATTGAAGACCAATAATAGCCAACTCTAAAGTTTTTGTGGGCAGTAGTTCTTGCAGCATAATGACCCCACAAAATCCTAAATGGAACTCAGAGATTAACTTCTTGGAGTCAACTTCATCAACACACCTAAGTATAATGCCCTCAAGATTTCTCCATCCAAGGCCATCCTTCATAAGGAAATACTTAGTTACTTTTAATCTAAGAGCCCTTCTTTTGTGATGAACTAAATGGTTAGGACATATAATATTTAACAAATAATAATAACATCCTTGTACCACTCATGCTCTCCTAATCTTTGCAATTCAAACGAAGATAAGTCATTACGACAAATTAAACCAAGAGTTTTCTCATTATTTTCAGTCAACATTTCAGCCAATCCTTGACCTTTGACCAACTTGGTGGGTCTGATTTCCAAGTCATATTCTTGAATATTAGTAACCCACCTAGCACAAGTCCCTAAGCAATTAGTCTCAGTTAATATATCTTTAATAGCCAAATGTGGAAAAAAGCAATGATCTTGGAATAACCCACATAAGTCCTAAAATGCTTAAGAGACTTGACCAAGGCATATGCTTGCATTTCCATGGTAGTATAATTTAATTCAGAATTTTGAAGAGCTCTACTCATGAAATAAATAAGTTGTTCGTGACCTCCCTTATTCTTTTTAACAAGACACTGACAATTGTATCTTATGAAGAAAAGGAAAAAACTATGGAATCTCTAGAATAATCATGGCTAGCTAGAGCAGGAGTTTTTGCAATAGCACCCTTGATTTCTTGAAAAGCCTTTGTACCATCTTCTTTCCATGAAAATTTAGCATCTTTCTTCAGAAGACTTTGAATAGGCTTAGCTATTTCTGCATAATTTGGAATAAATCTCCTAAGAAAGTTGGTCTTTCCAAGAAAATACTGAGGGGATTTAAGATTATGGGGAAGAGGAATGTTTTGGATTGCCTCAACCCTCTCAGGGTCTATCTTGATCCCATCTTTGGAAATAATGTGACCAAGTAACTTTCCTTCAGTTACTCCAAATACAGATTTAGCAAGATTCAAGGAGACACCAAACTCTCTACATCTGTCAAAAACTTTCCTAAGATGACCTATATGACTAATACCATCCTTAGAAAAAATTGTAAGATCATCTTGATATATTTCAATGATTTTACCAATTAAACCCTTAACGGAATAATCCATGGCCCTTTCAAAGGTAGCTCCAGCATTAGTTAGTCCAAAAGGTATTCTAATATATTCAAATGTACCCCATGGTGTAGTGAAAGTAGTCTTGTGTCGAGCTTCTTTCTTAACCCATACTTGATTTTATCCAGAAAAAACCATCTAGCAATGACATTATTCCTGAACCTGTTACTCTTTGCAACATAGTCTCCATGTTTGGCAAAGGGTAATTATCCTTTTTACATGCTAGATTAAGGTTTCTAAAATTGACACAAAGTCTAATCTTTCCATTCTTTTTCCTAACAATCACTAAGTTACAACACCATGTTGAATGCCTAGTTTTAGCAATAATACCAGCTGAAAGCATCTTTGAAAGCTCCTTTTGAACTAAGGGGGTCATCCTAGGAATTTTCTGCCTAAGCTTTTGACGGAAAGGCTTAGCATTTTCATCTTGTAAAGGGATAGTGTGTTCCATGACATCTTCCCTATAACCTTTTAACTCATCATAAGAAAATGCTAAAACAACCCTATATTCATGAAGTAAATTAATTAACCTTTTTCGCACTTCATTACTAGTACCTTTACCAATTCTTACAATCTTCAGTCACTAGAGATACCAATATTTACTTCAATGAACTCACCTAGATCCATCTTAATTTCATCCTTTTTCTTTGTAGAATCATGATGATCAAAATGTTGCTCCAAAGCTACAATGTTCTTGGGAGTGGGATTAGTTACATCTTCATGGTTATCAGATCCATCCTCTTTATAACTAACCTCAAAATTCTCAAATTCATCCAAATTGTTTAAAAAATGAATCACATGACTCTCATCATCAAAAACCTGCCAATGCTCCATATTTTCAAGCACAAAAGTTCTAAAAATGATTTCCATTTTAATCTTATCTTTCAACAATTCATCAGATAACTACAAAGTAGATGTTGCTACAGCATTTCGATAGTTTCTTAATCTTTGATTTTTACATGTAAACTTGTTCTTGTTCTGCATGATAACCAAATCAGAATCTCCCTTGATACTAAGCAACTTGTTAGCGCAAGGAGCCACTCCTTGACTGCAAAAGGAGTAAGCCTTACACATCATAGCTCATTTCAAATATAAAGGTTTTGAGTGGTGGGATGGCTTCTCAAAGAGTTTGAAATGATTTTTATTCTTTAAGACTTTCATGCATTTGGCAAGTTGTGGCAAGTATATATTGTATGGGTAAATTGGTAGTATAGGGAGCAGAGCATAAAAAATGAAAGAAGATGGATCGCTGGTACTTAATGTAAGAAATATTCATATCCTAATCAGTCACGCAACTATAATGATGGCTATTTACACAAACTCTATTCTATATAAAGTAAACAACATTCAGAAATTAAAGTACATGCATAAAGTATCTTACAAATCCTTTATGAAATCTTCACTAACATGATCTACAACACATTTATGATTTGCAGAAGCTAGAAAGAAGATAATTTACTATTAGATCCTCTAACAATTTCTTACTAATGCCTTATTAGCTGTTGCAACTCATTATTTAGAAGAAATTAACAAAGAGAGAAACACACCATACTTAGATAGTTCTTGAGTCACAAAATCCTCCTACATGAAGTGCAAAAAGGATTTTCTTTAATATGTTAAGTCTTCAGGTAGACCAACATCCAACCCTCAAATAGTATTTACAAATGGTATATATAGAAAGAGAGGCACCAACTCCACCTCTTCTAAAAAGAAGAAACACTACTCCTAACATTACATAGGTGTCATAGGACATTAAAACCATATCCCATCGAAATCTAACTGAAAAGACAAACGTAGATGAAAGAAGAGAAGAGAATTTGGGCTGAACTGTTGAGTATGTTGACATGTTGCCCCTTTTTCTGTTGATTTGTCTCCTCATGTCTTTGGTTCTTAAATAACCATGTATCTTCATTAAATATGACTTCCAACAACCCCATAACTACTTATAACCATCACTTGTTATATCCATTTGGTTATCAGTCCTTATCTTTCCTGAACTAGCTCAGAAATTTTGTTGACAGATGTCAAAAATCATTTAAAACAAGCGCTTCCAGAAATTCTGATGAAAACCTATAACTGCGCAAAAACCGCAACACTACCAGAATTTCCGGTAGCGCTCTGTTTCTTTTTCAAAAATGCACAGAAACCACTGAAAACCCTGTGCAAACTTATACACTTTGAAATTTGAGTTGTTGTTCAAAATTGCACTTGTTAAGCAAAAAGGTGTTTTATTAAGAAACCTTTTTACCTTTCTTCCACATGGGCTGCAGCTTCAGCAAGCTTGTCCAAGTTTGATTTGCTACTAATAGCTGATCTTGATCTTGTGGTTCTTTTTGCTGCTTCCTTGACAGTGGCCTTTTCCTCCTTTGAACCCTTTTAGATCTTTCTTATTTTTGAGGGTTCTATTGGCTGCTCTGAAGGGGTTTTCTTTTTATCTTTCTTCTTGGACTCATTTGTCTTTGACCCTTCAAATTTTCCTTCTACATCAATGACCTTTGTTAACAAACTTGGATTGTGCAGAGCCTTAGACTTGAGCCTAAACTTGTCGCTGTCTCTGGTATGTCTTTTTCTAGTACCAACGATAGGTTTGGTCTCCTCTTTCTTTCTCTTGCTATTAATCTCATACCCTGCATCTTTGAGGAGCTCTTCATCAAACTTTGTGGGCTGATACTCTTTCTGCATCTTCTAATGAATGTCTACTTGTGGAATTTCTGATAGCACCTGTACTTTGGATTTTTCTGCAGTTGCAGACCTTCCTCTTCGAGCTCTAGTATAGACATTAGGAAAAGGAGAAATGGGGGCACCATCTTCATCGATTTAGACTTATTGATTGATGAGCTCTCTCCTTTCTCCAACTTCCTCTCAACCTTAGTTGAAGGAATCTTTTTTTTTCTGCTCTTGGCCTTATGGATATTCTCCTTCTTAGCCTTTCTCTTCGTTCTTTTTACGGGAGGAGGGTGTTGTTGTGAGGCTAGAGGTGTAGGTGCAGGTTAGCCTGCCTTGTAAAACAAGAAATGGTCTCATGTTTGATTTCTTTTCCTTAGCTCTTCTTCAACTAACACTTTAATGAGAGCTTGATGATACAAGTTGTATTCTGAAGCAGCAGTGTGTGTTTGAATCCTGGCTGACATCTTTGTCAGCCTCTTCAGCAAAAAGTATGGCAAGTTGAGGGTCTTCATATCTACAACATGAAACAGAAATTTCATATGATAAAGAAATACTACAATATACCTCCTTCACAAGTGAGGTAAAATTTGATGAGTTTAATAGCTTTTGCCCATTAATTTTTAAGGAAACTACTAGGAATTCCTTTGGCCCATTTGGGATCTTTGTGTTCATCTTTGAGGAAACTCTTGAAGTCTCCTCTAGTGATAACTTGACCTTTAAACCACCTTTCTCCTTCTTGTGGACGGTTGAATGCCTCGACAATTGAATCTGCTGATACCTGCAATTTAAGGCCATAGATGGTTGCTTCTTGTCCATTGAAAGAATTTGCAAACTTCTGAGCTACTCCTAAGTGAGAGCTTCCCAGCCTTGAGCACAAAGAATACCACCCTGCTTGAACAAACAACCTTCTCACATTCGAATTTGCATCCACAAGGTCAGCTCCTTATGGTTCAATTCGTTTTAACTTTCATCCCCTTTTAGTCATCTTCAATAATTAACAAGTCTGTCTGCTGAAATCTGATAAGTGGCAAGGCTAGAGCCTAGAAGAGCTCACCTAACAGGTGTTCATGTGTCTTCCTATGAGATCATGTATGAAATCTAAGACTCCTTCTTCAAGCTGCACTCTAGAAAATCTCGTTCTCCAACAGCTAAGCTCACAACTAATAGTCTTCCTTCTTTCTCGATGATTTAAAACAGCTACATTGGTTCACCCTCCCATGCATGAAATTTTCATTATGGTAAGTATCCTTGACCATAGTATGCACCATGTGATAGCAATTATGGTCTTCAGTTGGTTAGGTAACTTCAGATGGCATGCTACAAGTGGCTTGAGATTAGCGGATCTGTGACTGGCAGTCACCTCCACTGTATGTTGATTATTGGCCTAAATTTTCGACAGCGTCTATACGTGCCCAACCAAACGATCAGCACATTAAGACTGCGGATCCACGATCTTTTCTAATCGATAATCACATACTTCAACATGAAGCTAAACCAACTCCACTGACAGACAGTACGGGATCAACGGCTGGCTGTGTTACTGCGGATTGACACCTAGACACTACACGTATAACCACGACTTAAACTTGACTGATCGCATACCACTCCTATCACGTGATTTAAATCATAATAAAAAGATTTAAAACCTATTTTAAAGAAGAACACGTGACTTCACATAAAGCAGATGCGCTTTTCTTTTATTTTTTTAAAACAGGAGAAGTTACTAGAATTTTTGGTAGCATCGGATTAAAGAAAAACAGACAGAAACAGAATTAAAACAGATTGTCCAAAAAGGGCTAAAACAGGCGCTACCGGAAATTTCAATAGTGTTCAATTTTTTTTTGAAATTCACAAAATCTAATCCTAAAACAAAAAAATTTAATTGGACTCATGACTTAGCAAATAACAGTGCTAACATTGGCTCCACATGGGATAGAGCTCTCCTTGTGAGGCTCTAAGAATCTTTCGTAGTTTCAATGCTTTGTCATTGGGCTATGGAGTCTTATTATGAAACACATTGGTATTTGTAGTGAACTTAGGCCACCAACAGCCTTAGTAAAAGAATTTTTTGAGAAAGCGCCCATTGAATGGGCCTCCAAACAGTTATGTCCCATCAAGATGTTGCAACTCAAAAGTATTGTTCTGCAGAATATTTGAGATTCTGAAAGGACCAAGCCATAAAGCATCAAATTTGGAATGCTTACCTGGGTCTTGATGCCGTGCATCCCATTTCAACACTAGATCTCCAATCTGAAAATCTTCTTTTTTAGTCCCTCTATCAAAAACTTGCTTTACAGCTTGCTGATATTTTCTCACCAAATCATATTGTTGTTCTCGCCTTTTCTACACTTCTATGATCTGATAAATTCTCATGGTCATGTCATTTGGCTCAGCTTCATGATCTTGCAGAAATTTAGCTATAAGAATGGCCAATTGGACTGGAAAAACAACATCAGCTCCATAAACCATTTGAAAAGGTGATGTATTAATAGACTTTTTGATTGTCACCCTGTCAGCCCATAAAGCAAACTTCAGTTTTGAATCCCAGGCTTTCTTGTTTTTCTCCAATAGCTTGGTGATGATTCTTACCAAACTTTTGTTTGATGATTCAGCTAAACCATTCCCTTGGGGATAGTAAGTTGTAGAGTGAGTGAGTTGAATACCATAATCTTCACAAAAATTTACCAATGGAGTAGCTTTGAAAGCAGCGTCATTATCTGCTACTAACCTTCATGGACATCCAAATCTGGTTATGATTCCCTCCAGAAAATTGATGATAACTTTATGAGTAGCATTCCTGGTAGGTATTGCTTCGATCCATTTGGTGAAGTAATCAGTTGCAACAAGAATCCAACGATGATGTCCACTTGATGGTGGATGGATTTCTCCAATGAAATCTGAGCCCCATTGCTGAAAAGGTGCAGAAACAACCATGGGCTTAAGAGGCAAAGACTTCAAATGTTTCTTACTAGTGAACTTTTGACATTTTTCATATGCTCTCACCTCAGCACATACATCAAAAAATAAGCTAGGCCAAAAATAGCCAGCTCTCAGTATTTTGTATGCAGTAGTTCTCCAATAATGATGACCTCCACACACACTACTATGCATATCAAAAATAACTTTCTTGGACTCATCTAGGTCAATGCATCTCAACAAAACTCCTGTAGGATCTTTCCAATATAAACAGTTATCTTTGATGCATAATTTAACAGTTTTCGGCTTCAAAGATCTCACTCTGATTTTATCAAAATTTGGAGGAGGTTTAAAATGTTGCAGAAAATAAATGATATCTTTATACCAACTGCACTCAGAAAGCTTTACATCCACTGCCATGCTATCAATAGGTTCTAAAATTTTCCCTTCTAAATTGTCATCCATGAAATTCAAGCCCAAAACTTTACAATTTTCTTCAGCTAGTAGTTTGGCTAATCCTTGAACTTTTATTAGTTTAGTAGGCTATATCTCTAAATCAAACTCAAGAACTTTAGTCACCCACTTACTTCTTTTTCCATCAAGATCAGGTTGAACTAATATCTCTCTAACAGCAAATGAAGGTACATAAGCAATAAATTGAGCATGCAGAATATAAACTCTAAAAGCTTTCACAGCTTTCACTAATGCATAGGCATGTTTTTCCAACATTTCATACTTAAATTCTGCAACTCTAAGAGCTCTGCTGAAAAATGCTATGGGGGATTCCTTATCTTTTGAATCTTTGTGTAACAAAACAACATCAATTGTATCTTGAGAGGCAAATGAGAAGATCCAGAAAGACTTTGAGTATTCAGGGCTTACCAACTGAGGTGCTTCAGTGATAGCTTTTATTATCAACTCAAATGAATTTATGGCTTCAATTGTCCATTTGACTTCTTTGTCTTTCTTCAACATGCAAGTAATATGTTTCACCACTTCAGCAAAATTGGGAATGAACCTTCTTAAGAAATTGATCTTGCCAAGGAAAGATTGAACTCTTTCTTGGATCTTGGAAGTGTTAAGTCCTGAATTGCAATCACTCTTTTAGGTTCAATTCTCACTCCATCCTTAGAAACTGTGACCCAACATCTTACCTTCTTTACGAGCAAAATAAGACTTCTTTGGATTCAATGATATACCATATTTTTTGCATTTAACAAATACTTGCCTCAAGTGCTGAAGGTGTTCTTGATCTGAAGCTGAAAAAACAGTGATATCATCCAAACAGATGACCAAGAATTTGTCCTTTTCTCCAATGAATGTAAAGTCCATAGCACGCTGAAAAGTGGCTCCAACATTCATAAGCCCAAATGGCATCTTTGCATACATGAATGTTCCTCAGGGAGTAGTGAATGTTGTCTTCTCTCGGTTTTTCGACCAAACAGATACTTGATTGTACCCGAAAAACCCATCCAACATGGAAATTATGTCTGATCCAGTTACCTTTTGAAGAATATGCTCCATTTTTGGCAATGGATAATTATCTTTCTTAGAACATTTGTTAAGATTCCTAAAATCTACACATAGTCTGACTTCACCACTCTTCTTTCTTACTGGAACTAAATTAGCAACCCAATTTGAGTATCTCAATGGAATGATGAATTTCGCATCCAAAAGTTTCTTCACTTCCTTCTCCATCACTAGTAGCAATAGTGGATGATTTGTCTTGAATTCTACCGGAATAGCTTAGTAACATCTTTCAATGGTATCCTATGCTCAATGATAGTTGTATCATATGTCTTAAGATCCTCATATTTCCAGGCAAAGCATCAAAAAATTCACAAAACAACTTATGGTATTCAATCTTTCTTTTTTCTGATATAGCTTTTGACAGCTTAACATACCTTGATTCTTTTTCTGTGCCCAAATTGAAATCTTCCAATTCTGCTTATGTTTCAGCTAAATGTGGTTTCACTGAGACATCATTGTGATCAAAGAGCTTCTCAAGTGGGATTAACCCCTTGGGAATATGATTGGTAGACAGTTGAATGATAGGCTGATCAGCGATCTGTTTTTTCAAATTTTTGGTATCTTGCAAATCAGCGTCATTCTTCATGAGATCTTCATCCTAATCAATGTTTAGGACAACAAATTCTTCAGCAGCTTCAATAAATCTTCTAATCTCCTGATCATCCTTAAAAACTTTCCAATCCTTGACATTATTAGGAATGCTAGATCTAAACCTAACTTCCACTTCATATTTCAGCTTTATAGGTATTGGAATCTTGAATGAGCTTGTTGAAATAGAAAGTGAATCAGCCAAAATATTACTTTCTCTTTGAACAAAAGAAATTTTAAAAGCCAGGAATGAGTCTTTTACAATGCTCCATACTGCATTCCGATAATCTCTGAGTCTAAGATGCTTAGTTTGATAAAAATTTCTAATTTGATAAATAATAAGTTCAACATCTCCAAAAACAGAAATTTCTGAAATATTCAATTCTTTTGTTGTTTTTAAACCAATCAACAGAGCTTTAGATTTAGCGACATTGTTAGTTGCCTCAAATTCAAGTTTGAAAGAAAAAGTGGAGCTTTCTTTCAAAGGGGAAATGAGAACTATCCCTGCACCAGCTCCTTCTTTATAACATGAGCCATCAAAATACATTTGCCATAGCTTAGAACCCTCATGACTGATATGTTTTTCAGCAGGCTTCAAAATGTAAAAAATTTCTGCAGGCAAGCTAGAATTATTCATATGTAAAATGCTTGAACCAACATCAGTTGTTCTTGCATAAATTGGATGATTAGTGGGATTTTTGTTGTCACTAATGATATATGCCAGCTGAGCTTTTATATAAAGTCTTCATTGTTCTCCTCCAAAAACAAGGACAGTAGCATAAGTGAAATCCATTTGCAAAGTTCCTCCCAAGCTTCTAATCCATGACCTAGAAAGTAACATGCCAAAACTAGGAGGATGGTAGCTACAACAATACCCATCTATAACAACCCATTCCCGAGTTATACACAATAATATTAGCGTGTGTACGGTATAGACATTTGATAGCTACACCTGCCTATCTCGCACGCATCGCACTAGTACACCTAACTACTAATATCAAGATTACCTGAGTTAGAAATTAATATTAAGGTTTCAGATTAAAATTCATATTAATTTAGTATAAAGTATATAAAAGGGATGAATGAAAAGAAAATAAAATTTGAATTAATTAAAATATATATATATATATAGTTAAGTTAAATATTCCAACCTAACCCTTAAATCATAAAGGTACTCTAAATTTAGTCGTATATTCGAACAAATTGGATAGCCATAAGATCACCTCCTCTTTAATACCACTGACATCTCCTTAAATGACATTCGTACCTTCCTTTAGAAAAGATCTTATCTTAATGGAGAAGAGGCGGTGGGATAGGAGGTATGGCGGTGGGATAGGATGTTTGGCGGTGGAGAAATTTATATAAGGAAATTGATTCGAAGGAGGAAGGGGTCTTTTTTTCTGAACTTGAAGGGATTACCAAGGGAGGTGATGATAAGAAAGGATTTGTACTGAGGGGGAGTCTCTGTTCTTCTTGGAAATCTGGGCACGGGGGCAGAGGAGACATCCTCTGGGTCTGGGATTGTTCTCGGATTGGCTGGGAGGACTTGATTGTTTCGGTGAACTGTTCAACTGTCCACAGCATCACAGGAGGAGAACCACCATTAAAATCATCAGCTATACTCCAGGTATTTTCCCATGTTTCGATTAGTTCCTTATGCATAAATTGAAATTTCATTACTACTCTGCATCAAATCATATTACTGCTGACTTATATTTATACATGTTGAGATTCATTTGTGCTGAAAGGATGTCTTAGAATGTATGCATTAACAGGCTGATAATTGTAGCAGTGATTCCCTATTAGTTGATTTAGCTAAGTCTCTCTCTCCAGCAAAAACTCTGAAATTCTCTTAAATTAAGTGTAAAATTTAGGAAATTAACAATTAAGGTCTCTACACCATCACCATCCCTCTCATGGGTAACTGAAAGAAGCTTACTGCAAGGTCTTTGATGACACTAAGGCATTGAACTTTCTAGGAATCAAAGGAGTAAAGATCTTGGTATTCTCTAGTTACCTCAAGACCTAGTTCGTCCATGACTACCTCGGGCATTAAATTATGTGAGGCTCCAAAGTCCATTAGGCAATTATGCAAGATCTTATCATGAATATTCAGAGATAGATAGAAGGGAGGGGTAGAGTCATCTTTGTCTTCTACCAATGGACCTAAAATAACAATGGGCTTGTCATCTTGAAGGTTAACAAGATCAGAAGCTACTTCAGTAGGTGGAGGTTGAAGAGCTTTCATAAGTCTTTTAAAAATCATCATTTTTCATGAGTTCTACAAGAGGAACAAGAATCTTTATCTTTTGTATCTCATTCTCAAAATTGAAAACAAGGGGCAGTTTGTGAGCAATTTTTACCTCAAGTGAAGGAGGGTTAACTGCTACCGGAATTTCCGGTCTGCTTGGTTCAGCAACTTGCTTTTCTGCTGGAATTTTAACTGTTTCCTCATTCTTCTTTGGTTGTGCAACAGGCTGTGAATTATCATCAATCTTCTTTGATCTAAGATTGTATCTACTTTGATGATCAGCTGCAATCATGGAATGACTAGAACTCTCTTCATTATTTTGAGTATATGACATGAAATCTTCATACTCTGTTTGTGTAAAATGGATTAGCCCTTCTTTATCTCTTAGACAATTGATATCAACACCTTTCTCCAACCTTTCAGCTTTCTCTTCATCTTCAAATATAGCATTCTGCAAAGGAGGTTGCACTTTTTGATCATCAGCATCTCTTCTTTCTCGCTGCAAAATTTGAGGAGCATTAGGTCTTCTAAATTGCTGCCTATTAGGATGATCAAATGAAACATTTCTAGTGGTAGCTAGTCTTGCTTTCATCTTGAGCTTGGACATCTCAGTAGTCAATGACTTGACCATCTTGGTAAGCTCATCTAAATTAGGATCTATGTCTGAAGTTCCTGAAGATGAAACTTCAGCATTTTGCATTCTTTTTTCTCTGTCAATCCCTCCTCTAAGCCTATCAGCTACTAATATAATAGATTCTACCACCAGTGCATTGTCCTACATTTGTGTTGGTGTGTTAGATCTTCTTTCTCTTAATAATAAACAAAAATCAGGATCAAAGGCACCAGCATAAATGATTTCGGCTAAAGCTTCAGTACACTTGATTTCAGTAGGTATTTTGCTATACATCTTATTAAATCTCTTAGAAAAATCAAACACTGATTCTCCTTCTTTTCTTTTTATTGCACCAAATTTAGTGATATAATACAGAAAATCTTTCTTATCATCCCATTTCCTTAAAAATGTATCATCTAGGATTTCAATTCCAGTGATGTTACCAGCTGTCAAAGATCTGAACCATTTCGTAACATCACCCTCAAGGCTCTGAACAAAAACTCTCGTCCAGACATCTCCATGCTCAATATTCAGATTATCAGCATAGGCATAAAATCAACAAGGTGTTCTTCAACTGTTACCTCTCCCTCACCACTAAAATTAGGCATGTACTTGAGATAATATCCTGCAAGTAATGCATTCATAGGCTGAGGTAAAACCAAAGGGGCATACCTTGCAGCAACAATTGCATCCATTCGGTTAGGGGGTGGGTTTGGACTTGCCATGGTATGAGTTGTTGGGATTTGTGGAACAATTGGTGGATTGTGAACAACAGATGATGAAGCACCAACTTGTGATGTAGAGACTATTTGTTGGTTGGAAAACAAGGGAGGTACAGGATTTTCTGCAAAATTAGGGGATAGAGTTTGCACGACTTCTTTAGGGATAGCCTTTGAGAAAACAATAGTAGAAGCAACAAACTTTCGTTCACTCTTTTTCTTGATTAGCTTTTCAAGGTCAGGGACTAGGATTCTCAAAGGGGAATACGGGTTATCCATGGTTCTAGCCCTTCTATGAGCCAGAACTTCAACAATGGAGTCGTCAGGAGTAAAGTAGCCTAAAAAGACAGCTGGAACTGTACATCTCAGAACCAGACTTATAACTTTGTCATTCACCTAGGGATAAACTTCAATTCGCCTCCCCGGCAACGACACCAAAGATGTTAGCGCAAGGAGTCATTCCTTGACTGCAAAAGAAGTAAGCCTTGCACATCATAGCTCATTTAAAATTTAAAGGTTTTGAGGGGTGGGATGGCTTCTCAAAGAGTTTGAAATTATTTTTATTCCTTAAGACTTTCATGCATTTGGCAAGTTGTGGAAAGTATAAATTGTATGGGTAAATTGGTAGTATAGGGAGCAAAGTATAACAAATGAAAGAAGATGGATAGCTGATACTTATTCTAAGAAATATTCATATCCTAAATCAGTCACAGCTATAATGATTGCTCTTTACACAAACTTTGTTTTATGTAAAGTAAACAACATTCAGGAAGTAAAGTAGATGCATAAAGTATTTCACAAATCCTTTATGAAATCTTCACTAACATGTTCTACAACATATATATGATTTGCAGGAAGCTGGAAAGCAGATAATTTACTATTAGATCCTCTAACAGTTTCTTATTCACACCTTATTAGCTGCTGCAACTCATAATTTAGAAGAAATTAACAAAGAGAGAAACACACCATACATTAGATAGTTCTTGAGTCACAAAATCCTCCAGCATGAAGTGCAAAGGGACTTTTCTTTATTATATTAAGTCTTCAGGTAGACCAACATCCAACCCTGAAATAGTATTTACAAATGGTATATATAGAAAGAGAGGCACCAACTCCACCTCTTCTAAAAAGAAGGAAACACTACTCCTAACACTGCATAGGTGTCATAGGACATTAAAACCATATCCCATCGAAATCTAACTGAAAAGACAAATGTAGATGAAAGAAGAGAAGAGAATTTGCGCTGAACTACTGAGTATGCTGACATTCTGCCCCTTTTTTTGCTGATTTGTCTCCTCATGTCTTTGGCTCTTAAATAACCATGTATCTTCATTAAATATGACTTCCAACAACCTCATAACTACTTATCACCATCACTTGTTATATCCATTTCGTTATGAGTCCTTATCTTTCCTGAACTAGCTCGGAAATTTTGCTGGCAGATGTCAAAAATCATTTAAAACAGGCGCTACCGGAAATTCCAGTAAAAACATGTAACTGCGCAAAAATTGTAACACTACCGAAATTTCTGGTAGCGCTCTGTTTCTTTTTAAAAAATGCACAGAAAACACTGAAAAACCTGTGCAGACTTATACACTTTGAAATTTGAGTTGTTGTTCAAAATTGCACTTGTTAAGCAAATAGGCATTTTATTAGGAAACATTTCTACCTTTCTTCCATGTGGGTTGCAACTTCAGCAAGCTTGTCCAAGTCTGATTTCTTGCCAACAAATGATATTGATATTTTGGTTCTTGTGGCTGCTTCTTTGACAGTGGCCTTTTCCTCCTTTGAACCCTTTTGGATCTTTCTTCTTTTTGAGGGTTATGTTTGCTACTCTGAAGGGGTTTTGCTTTTATCTCTCTTCTTGGACTCATTTGTCTTTAACCCTTCATATTTTCCTTCTACATCAATGACCTTTGTCAACAAACTTGGATTGTGCAGAGCCTTAGACTTGAGCCTGAACTTGTTGCTGTCTCTAGTATGTCTTTTTCTGGTATCAGCAACAGGTTTGGTCTCCTCTTTCTTTCTCTTGCTACTGATCTCATACCCTGCATCTTTGAAGAGCTCTTCATTAGACTTTGTGGGTTGATACTCTTTCTGCATCTTCTGTTGAATGTATGCTTCTGGAATATCCGGTAGCACCTGTGCTTTGGATTTTTCTGTAGTCGCAGACCTTCCTCTTCAAGCTCTAGTATAGACATTAGGAAAAGGAGAAATGGGGGGCACCATCTTCATGTTTAGGCTTATTAATTGATGAGCTCTCTCCTTTCTCCAACTTCCTCCCAACCTTACCTGAAGGAATATTTTCTTTTCTGCTCTTGGCCTTATGGATATTCTCCTTCTTAGCCTTTCTCTTCGTTCTTTTTTCAGGCTGAGGGTGTTGTTGTGATGCTGGATGTGTAGGTGCAGGTTAGCCTGCCCTGTAAAACAAGAAATGGTCCCATGCTTGATTTCTTTTCCTTAACTCTTCTTCAACTAACACTTTAATGAGAGCTTGATGATACAAGTTGTATTCTGAAGAAGCAGTGTGTGTTTGAATCCTGGCTGACATCTTTGTCAGGCTCTTCAGCAAAAAGTATGGCAAGTTGAGGGTCTTCATACCCGCAACATGAAACAAAAATCTCATATGATAAAGAAACACTACAGTATACCTCCTTTCACTAGTGTGGTACATTTTGATGAGTTTAATAGCTTATGCCCATTCATTTTTAAGGAAACTGCTGGGAATTCCTTTGGTCCAGTTGGGATCTCTGTGTCCATCTTTGAGGAAATTGTTGAAGTCTCCTCCAGTGATTACTTGACCTTTAAACCACCTTTCTCCTTGTTGTGGAAGGTTGAATGCCTCAACAATTGAATCTGTTGATACCTACAATTTAAGACCATAGATGGTAGCTTTCTGTCCATTGAAAGAATTTGCAAACTCTTGAGCTACTCCTAAGTGAGAGCTTCCCAGTCGTGAGCACAGAGAATACCACCCTGCTTAAACAAACAGCCTTCTCGCATTCGAATTTGCATCCACTAGGTCAGCTCCTTGTGGTTCAATTCGTTTTAGCTTTCCTCCTCTTTTAGTCATCTTCAGTAATTAATAAGTCTGTCTACTGAAATCTGATAGGTGGCAAGGCTAGAACAACTCAACTAACAGGTGTTGTTGTGTCTTCCTATGAGTTCCTATCTAAAATCTAAGACTCCTTTCTCAAGCTACACTCTTGAAAATCTCGTTCTCCAACAGCTAAGCTCACAACTGATAGTCTTCCTTCTTTCTCGGTGATTAAAAACAGCTACATTGGTTCACTATCCCATGCAAGAGATTTTCATTATGGTAAGTATCATTGATCGTAGTATGCACCATGTAATAGCAATTATGGTCTTCAATTGGTTGCGTAGCTTTAGATGGCATGCTACAGGTGGCTTGAGATTAGCGGATTTGTGACTGGCAGTCACCTCCACTATATGTTGATTATTGGCCTAAATTTCTGGCAGCATCTATGCGTGACCAACCAAACGATCATTGCATTAAGACTGTGGATCCACGATCTTTTCTAATCAATAATCACGTACTTTAACATGAAGCTAAACCAACTCGACTGATAGACAGGACGGGATCAATGACTGGTTGTGTTACTGCGAATTGACACCTAGACACTACACGTATAACCACGACTTAAACTTAACCTGACTGACCGCATACCACTCCTATCACGTGATTTAAATCATAATAAAAATATTTAAAGCGTATTTTAAGCAAGAACACGTGGCTTGACATAAAGCGGATGCGCTTTTATTTTATTTTTAAAAACAGGGAAGTTACCGGAATTTCCAGTAGCATTGGATTAAAGAAAAACAACAGAAACATAATTAAAATAGACTATCCGAAAAGGGCTAAAATAGGCACTACCGAAAATTTCGATAGTGTTCAAATTTTTTTTGAAATTTACAAAATCTAATCCTAAAAACAAAAAAATGAAAATGGACTCATGACTTAGTAAAGAACTCTGCTAACACAACTTAACCTTCAAATCCTTTGCCAATTCAAGACCCAACAATAAAGCTTCATACTCAGCAACATTGTTGGTTGCTTCAAATTCCAATCTATAGGAAAATTTGAGAATGTGACCAAGGGAGATTTCAAAGCAATTCCAACACCTTTACCATACCTAGAAGATGCACCATCAAAATACATACACCAAACTTTATTTTTCAAATCACCTACCTTTTCATCAACCTTAACCTCTAAGGGGACTATGGAATTAGACAAAATGGCATAATTCCCCATGTTAGGTTGTTCTGTGATTATCTCATTATGGGGTCTCTTTGGATCTTCAACATGGAATCTCCTTTCAGGCTCTCTATTAATTCTAAGAAATTCAGAACCTCTAGGAGAAGGAATCATAGCATATGACCAATTCATTTGAATACTTCTTCCTAGATCAGAGGCCCATTTCCATGACAATAACATACCCCAAGCATCTGGAACATCAACTACAACTATGTCCACAATAATCATTATCTCAAGGTAGACTGATAAATGAACTTGTAAATCCTTGATCAACCCATTAAAACTTCAATCTTCTTAGAATCCATGGCACATATGTTGTAGTAAGGCCTAGAAATTCTCAAATTAAGTTGTTCCATGACCCTTTTGGTCATAACACAAGCCAAGGCACCAGAATCCAACATGTAGTTATACAATCTATAACCATTAACCATCAACGTAATAGAAAATGGTTGATGGTCATTGTTGTCAGAATCCCTACTTTGCAAATATATGGGGGCATCATGATAGACAGTCTCAGGAGCCTTTTCTTGAGCAATATTAACACTAGGGACCTCAATAGCATTTAATAACTTAGCCTTTTGGGAAGGAATCTTCAATACTTCAGTGATAGGTACCCAAAATTTTGAATTATTCAACCATCCTCCTAAGTCATTATTCAATCTAGAATTTGGACCAGGGTTAAAACTTCGAGGGGGCATTTTGTTTCCACTTTGATCCTTATCCCTTCTTTGATAAGTCAACCCTTTATCTTTCGCAATTTCCAAGACTTGATCAGGAGAAGGTTTTTCAACAAATAGCTCAATAATTAAATCCTTCTCTTGTCCAAAGTTATTGATATTATATGAAGATGTAAAAGGCCTAACATCATGACTATTCTCCTTAACATCCCTTCAATCTTCCTTAGATAAGTGATACTCTTTACCAACCACATTTATTTGATTACTTGTCCCAAACATTCCACTATCCAAAATTCTTCTAACATTGGGGCAAGTAGCCTCTTCATGAAGAGCATCACAGGCCCTACAATAAGGAGGAGCATCATCAACTAGATTAGCAGATTCAATAGGATTTGGAGGTCTATGCTCATTAGATGGGCCTTTCCTTTGCCAAATATTATTATTCCGATTATTATTATTATTTCTAGGTTGGGAAATCTGTGCTTGAGACCTTTCCATTTGGACCAACCTAGACTGCAAGGCACTTATTTCCTTAGCATGGCTAGATATTAACTTTGCCTGATTTAACTCCATACTTTCCAGTTTTTGCATCAACTTTTGCATAGAATCATCATCAGATTCTTTAACTTCTTTTCCTTTAGACTTCTTCAACTTAGTTGAACTCCTATCAAATCCTGGGATCTCAGACTTCCCAGATGCTTTCTTATCCTTTTCAACCTCTTCAACTAAAGTCTGGCAAGCCTTATAATCACGAGATTTAGCACGTCTTAACTCATAAGAAGTATCAAGATTAAAAGCATCAATATAAAAATACAAAAGAGATTTTTCAGGAGGTTTATAATCCAAATGTAATTCTTGAATAATACCATTAAACCTCTTATTAACTTTTCCACTATTTCATTCTCTTTCTTCTTTATGATACTAATAGCTTTAACTAGATGTCGTTCTTCTCTCATGTCTCCATATTTCTCAGTGAAGGAATTAATGACCGATTGCAATGAGTCAAATGAATTATCAGGATTTTCGTGAACCAATCCAAAGCGTCTCCTTCCAAAGTAAGAAAAAACAAAGTCATCTTCACATCTTCATGATCATAATCAGTACTTCTAGCATGTTTAACTATCCAAGAGCTATAGGCTCTGAGATGAGTTGAACACTGATAATCCCATTTTCCGAAAGATCATTGGGATAACCTTGAATGTTAGCAAAGTTACAAGGGGCAAACGAGTCCATGATGTCTTTCTTAGCCGGGTCAGGAAAAAGCAAATGGATATTAGAGATATCTTCCTTTCCGAGATTAACAAGAAGTGTACGGGAAGAGAGCTTATGTAATCTAACTCTGAGAGCCATATCAGGATCAGGAGTGGGATTAACCAAGCTAATTGGATGCCTTCTAGTACACACTCCTATAGAAGATGAAAGAAGTGGAGTCGTCATCCGAACATAAATCTAACTTTCATAAACCCAAAATGCTAGGTAGAAAATTACTAAAGGAAACCGAGGACGAGCAACTTATTCTGGTTAGAGATGAAAGGATGAGAAAAGAGAGGATGAGAATGATCAAAATGAATGTCGTAAGCCAAGATCCAAAAATTGTTCCTCGTCAACAGCGCCAAAAAATGTCGTCGCCCAAAGTGTACACCAAGGGCCACAACGCTCAGGACAAAGGTTGTCACTCTAATTTTTTTCCACTCCGTTCTAGCTATCTCCAGGGAAAGCAAAGGGGGATAGTCCCTAAGGGGTGAAAGATGGATGATGAAGGTAGCCCCTAAGCTCTTCGTAGCCAGATCTGTCTATTAAGCACAAATTTATAAAAGATAATTAAATTAAATTAAATGAGGTACTAGCCCAAAAACCCTCTAAGAGGAAATTCATAAGATTGGTCTGAGGATTTAGATCAGGAAGGCTCTTTAGATCTTATGCCTTGGGAGTCAATTGGTCCAACCAAGGACTTCCCCAAACGCTCAATTTTTAAATCCAAATGATTTCTGCACACTTCAAATTAAACTGTCAATTTAATAGAGACGTAAAATAACAATGTAATTTTTCAAGAATTAGAGATCCCTGCTAACTCTATTAAATTAAAATGCTATTTTAAACTTAATAACCTATGCAAGATACTTGTGCAATAGATTATTCCAAGAAGGCTATTAATCAACAACTTATAAAAATAATATTTAGCAGAACATTAAAAACAATATTACCATAAGATGTAGGAGAGGAACACCACCATCAATATAAGCCCCAAAGACTTTGTGTTATTATTATTCCAAAAATATTACAAGAGAGCTTCAAAAGAAAGTACACGAATCAAAGATCGGATCCTTTGTGAGACAAATGACCTCTAATTTATAGATAAATTCTCCAAATGGCTAGTTGGCTTGATCCCGTCAAAGTAATCTCAACCGTCGATAAAAATTTGATTATCTTTTAACCACAACCATCAAAATTATTTATTTATTGAGGAAAAATCGAATTTTTTATTTAATTCATTTGTAATTAACTCAAAATTTATTATTTGGAGTTAATTTCCTTAAAAAATTGGCTTTGACATAACCACCAAGGCCCAAGGGTCCAAAATTTCTTGAAATTTTCAATATTCCCTTGGTGGAGGACCTCCAAAAATTAATTTCGCTAGAACCCACTATTTTTTTAATTTGGAGAATATATTTTTCCTGAGACTTAACTTTGACTCTTAATTAATTAAATTTCTGGCTTAGAATTTTTAATTTATTTTTGCCAGAAAATTTAATTAATTGACACACGACGAGATTAATAATTTTTTCCAACCCTCTAACAGTTTAGCACCATGGCTAAAATATTATTTACATAAGATAATTACATTTAACCCATGAAGGGGGAACACCCGTTTGTTATAGACCCTCAATTATTTACCCAATTCTGCGACTCAAATATGATCTAATTGACCAAATGATTTGTAACAAAATAATTTAGCCAACTAGCTAAAATTATTCCAAATCACTTTACAAAGACTTGATAAAAAACACTAGGACTCATCTAAGATCTTGACGACAAAATCCACCCTAGCTTTGGGATAAGGTTGGAGGGAAAAACTTTATCGATCATTTGTGTTTAGAAACACAGATGAATCAGTGAGACGAAAAACCTCCTAAAATGAAAATCGTCATTAAAATAATAGGCTTACCTAGGCTGTTACATACATAATGGTCTTACTAAGATCATTTACATTATAAACATGCATAATGGGTTTACAACATTAACAAATTGAAGACTAATGATGAATCATGGATGATATGAATGATGAAATCCCTTTTGCGAAAAAGGTGAGTACAGCTAGAGGGTCGTTGACATGGAGTGGTCAACAGGTTCGAAGCAACAAGTTGTATAAGTTACAGTATGATTCTCCAAAGGCATTGATTAGCAGTAGCAGTAGCAGCAGCAGTGGCAGAGATTTGGGAGAGATATGGCATAAGAGGACAGGACACTTGCATCATGGAGCAATGAAGTTGCTCAGAAGGATTGTCACAAGAGTTCCATAATTAAGCACAAAACATGACAATGTGTGCAAAGGGTGTGTACTGGGGAAGTTCACAAAGGCGACGTTCCCAAGGAGTGATAGTAGAGCTAGTGGTGTGCTTCAATTGATACACTCAGATATCTTTGGCCTATTGTCTACCAAATCCCTCAGGGGTTATGAATGTTTCATAACCTTCATTGATGACTTCTCTAAGACCTGGATCTACTTTTTGGGACAAGGTCATTAGTCACTTCCAAGAGTTCAAGGCTCTTGTGGAGAATACAACAGGTAAAAAGATCAAGGTATTTTGTATGGATAATGGAGGAAAGTACACAGATGAAGACTTCACAGGGTTGTGTGCGAAGGAGGGTATCAAGAAAAAGTGGACAACTCCATACAACCTATAGCAGAATGGGGTCATTGAGCAAAAGAACAAGACAATTGTTGGAGCAATGAGGGCAATGTTATATGACCAGGATATGCCCAAGTTTCTATGGGCGAAGGCATCTAGCACAATAGTGTACATACAGAACAAGGTTCCTCACAAAGCGTTGGAGAAGATAACACTAGAGGAGGTCTTCACAGGGAAGAAGCAAGAGGCTGACCACTTCAGGATCTTTGGCAACATAGCCTATTGCCATGTGTCAAATGATAAATGCACTAAATTGGATTAGACTATAGAGAAGGACTATTTCATTGGGTAGAGTGAAACGTCCAAGGCATACGAGATCTATATTCCTGGTAGTAGGAGGATCATCGTGAGACGAAACATGAATTTCCAAGAGGAGAAAGCCTTCAAGAGACCTCAAATGTTGCCAGCAGACGATCAGAGTGGGTTGGTAAAAGCTCCAAGGGTCGAGCAATAGCCATAGGGACATCAAAGTACTATTACATTTACTAACACAAGCACTAGCTCAGGTGCAGGGGGTTCTGTGAGTTCACAATAGACGAAGCAACAAGGGCAGGATGAGGATTAGGAAGCTCCAACCAGTGGAAGGAGTAGAGAGGTGTTTGAACATTAAGAGATGCACAAGAGTTTGCAGGATCTCCTAGGACGGGCACCAGAGAGCATAGACAGTCAGACGGGTACAAGGAGTTGGTGACAGAGGTCTTCGACAAAGAGCCTTCAAGTTATGAGGAGGCTGCACAACATCAAGTGTGGCAGGATGCCATGGTGGAGGAGCACAACTCCATCATGATCAATGATGTATGGGAGGTCGTGCCTAAACCTGTGGACACGTCAGTTATAGACTCCCAATGGCTCTACAAGATCAAGTGTGTTGCAGATGGCAGCATGGAGAAGTATAAGGCTAGTTTCCTGGCCAAGTGATTTGCGCAGAAGGAAGGCATAGATTATGAGGAAACCTATGCACCAGTGGCTAGATACACTTCCATCAGGGTCATGATATCTCTAGCAGCACAGATGGGATGGCATATTCACAAGATGGACATCAAGACAGTTTTCTAGTTCCTGAATGGTGTGATAGAAGAGGAAGTGTACATCGAACAACCAGAGGGACTTGAGACGCATGAGACAGACATGCATGTATGTAGGTTGAAGAGGGCATTATATGTTGATATTTTGTGCAGTGGGGGTAGCATCGGATGTGCTCTAGCTCCCAAAATTTGTGGAGGGATTAGAGTACACATGATTTACAAGAACCAAAAAGGGATTTGGGAAATTTCATCTGGTTTGGGAGATATTTAATTAATTAATTATTTTAATGTATTTCCTATGTCTAGACTTAGGAAAATTAAATAATTAAAGTTAATTAAATTAAACATGTAATGAAATTGTCTTAAGTCACACAGATCAAGCTTTCTTATAATCTTAGCCATTGATTCAAGATCTGATCATGGTCGTTGGTTTCCCAACGAGAAAAGTATAAAGGAAAGGCTTGGGGTCATTTGTAAAGATACACAGAGGAAGAGCACTGAAGCTAAGCTAAGATTCTACGGCAGGGTTTGCTAAGAATTCTCAGAAGTGTTTCAGCTGCAGAGAGGGGAGTTTAGACAAAGGGGATGGTCTAATCCTAGTGTCTAGAATCAGCAAGAAACAGAGAGAAGCTTCAGAAAGGCAGTGCAGAGTAGCAGGAGCATCAACAGCAAGAGGGCAGCAGTTGCGTAGTGCAGGGGCAGTTCAACTACGCAGGTGTTGTGCAATCACTCCCAGGGCAGCGTAAGGCAGCTGGAAACCCTCAGAGGTTACGCAGAGACCCTTAGGGGCATCGTAGGGATTGCGTCACCCAATCTGGGGTTACACAGCCCTTTCCAAGCCATCACTGAGGGATGCAGGGACTACAGAGGCTGACGCAAGGGCTTCAGGGGTAGCGCTGGGGTTTCTAGGGCCTTTTGCTTAGTCCTGTAAATCCCGTTTGAGGATGTGGATTAGTTAATATTTTGACTTCATAACAGCCAGTGAGTTGCAGATCTATATTTTCTCTGTTGAGTTTTCCAGATCTGGAACCCATATTTGTTGTATTTAGAAATACTCTTAATAATAAAACCCTCCAGCAGCCAGCAGACCGATTTTCCCGCATTGGGCTTTTCCGGGGACTATTGGTCTATAAAATCACTATCACTTTGTCAATGTGTGCATGTACTTTTTCTAGATCTGAATTGGTGAAAGTTTGTTATGTGTTTTGCTTCGATATTAATATGAATTTTTCAGCTAATAGCTTAATATAACCAGATCTAACAGTAGATTTCTACATTAGTAACATTCAAAAAATTTCACATGGTATCAGAGCAATTGCAGATTTAGGAAGGTCAACAGCAGAACACTGAAGAATCTTGCTGCCGAAAGCAGCAGGAAGAGCAGCAGCAGCAGAAGAAGGGCAGATCTGAAGGGACAGCGCAGTTTTCAGAGAAGCAAAGTTACACAGAGGGCAGGGTGACACAGTCTTAAGCTGTCTCCCTGCAAGCCCACACACTTACTGTGTAGAGGCAGCGCAAATACAGCGTTGGGATTGTCTGAAGCCAGTTAGGGTGATGCAGACCTGAAATTGTCAGATCCATAAGTGCCTGAAGCAGAGCTGTAGAACTTCAGAAGGTGTTGGTGGGGTTAAATTTCTGAAGTTTTCAGATTTTTAGCCTAAGCACTAGTGACAAAGGGCGGGAGGAGATCATCTTCTCAGAGAGTTTCTAGCCAAAGAAACTTGCAAATCGATCAGAGGGTCGAAGAGAGCTAAATCATTGTTGATTTGGCAAATTTCCAAGGAGGGAAATCAGTTGTCAAAAGGAGCAGAAGGTGCCTGTTTCACCAAGGACCTTAGATCCAGATCTCTAGCACAGAGAAAAGGAGCTCCAACAAATTTCTAAGCAGATGGCTCCTCATGGACTGCGTGATCAAGACAGATTGGATGGCCTATCCAACTTTTCATTTTGGAAGGCTATGATCCTGATAGTCCTAGAGGCATATCATCTAAGAGACCATGCAGAACAAGTTCTGGCCACGCCAACCAATGAAGATCTCCTGAGGAAGCATAACGAAGTTGTTGGACATGCCAAGCCATTGATAATGGATGGAATTAAGGACCATATTGTCCCACATATAGCTGAGAAGAAAACAGCTAATGCGATATGGAAGGCCTTAACATCTCTATATGAGGGAAAATCCGTCCAGAGGAAGATGCTTCTGGAGACTCAGATGCAGTCATTCATGATGACCAAGGGGGGAGACATGGAACATTTTTACTTCATATTACAGTCGATCAGAGACCAGTTGACTGCCACGGATGCTCAGGTGGAATATGATGTGATGGTAAAGACTCCTCTCAATGCAGTCACAGATGAGTGGGAAACCTTTGTCCAAAGTATCTTGGGCAGAGCAGACCTCCCAGACTGGGACAGCTTGTGGGCAATCATGCGTCAAGAAGAACTCTGCAAAATCACCAAGAAGCAGTACAACTCGAGATCGAGCAAAGTGAAGAAGGAAGATGAAGAAGATGCAGCCTTGGCATCAAAGAGACAGCAGTGAAAGAAGAAGAAGGATCTATCTAAGATCATTAGGACATTTGGACATCTATCTTCCAGTGTGGTGAATTAGGACATTTCGCCAACAATTGTCCTCAGAAGAAAAAGGTCAAGGAAGCTTCTTCTTCCAAGGCTGTTGTGGCGAATGATGGGTTAGAAGATGATGCATCTATGAGCGCTCATGAACCACGAAAGTGGGGCGACATGGATCTATAGAGGAGCTACAGAATGAGCGGCGGGATCCTTGAGCAGCTCATCTCTTGGATCACATCCGAGCTATGGGAGCCTTAAGACAGTAGCGGGACAAGTGGAGCAGTGGGTGCATAGATCACGAATGAAGCAGAGGCAGAGCTGAAGGCTAGAAGGAGTAGCGCAGTGCAGATGCAGCAGCAACATAGGTGTTGATGTGACTTCAGCAGCGCAGAGTAGAGTTGCTTATGCAGAACAGAGTTGCAGCAACGTGGAGGCTTCAGGAGGACAGCGCAGAGTAGGAGCAGCGTGAGAGATTTCAGCACAAGGGGCTGATGTGACTTCAGCAGTGCAGAGGGAGTCTGCTTAAGCAGTGTAGAGTTGTAGCTATGCATCATCCTCCAGATGACAGCACAGATCAACAGTCGATGGAGCTTCAGTGATGAGGTTGCAGCCCAATTGACTTGTCTGTCAAAGAATGGGCAGGAGATTCAGTTGTTTCACTCAACAACTGAAGTTGTAGTGCAGCAAATTAGCGGTGGCAGTGCTATGGGCAGCACAGATGCAACAGATTGAGAGGGAGCTACAATACAGATGTGGCAGTGGCAGTGATAGTGTCATAGGCAGCAGTACAAAATGGCAGTAGCAGTGCAGTGTTGAAAGGCGGCAAACCCAGTATCAACAACACAGAAACCAGTGCCCAAAATATTGTGATACATAGTGTGATGTATTGCTAGAGCACACTCCGTGCTAAGAGGGAGTATTGAGATTTTGTGTAGTGGGGGTAGCATCGGATGCGCTCTAGCTTCCAAAATTTGTGGAGAGACTAGAGTACACATGATCTACAAGACCCAGAAAGGGATTTTGGAAATTTCATCTAGTTTGGGAGATATTTAATTAATTAATTATTTTAATATATTTCCTAAGTCTAAACTTAGGAAAATTAAATAATTAAAATTAATTAAATTAAACATGTGATGAAATTGTCTTAAGTCACACGGATCAAGCTTTCTTTTAATGTTAGCCATTGATTCAAGATCTGATCATAGTCGTTGGTTTCCCAACGAGAAAAGTATAAAGGAAAAGCTTGGGGTCATTTGTAAAGATACATAGAGGAAGAGCACTGAAGCCAAGCTGAGATTCTAGGGCAGGGTTTGCTAAGAATTCTCAGAAGTGTTTCGTCTACAAAAAGGGGAGTTTAGACAAAGGGGATGGTCTGATCCTAGTGTCTAGAATCAGCAAGAGATAGAGAGCAGCTTTAGAAAGGCAGTGCAGAGAAGCAGGAGCATCAGCAGCAAGAGGGCAGCAGATGTGCAGCGCAGGGGCAGCTTCAGCTATGCAGGTGTTGCGCAGTCCCTCCCAGGGCAGCGTAAGGCAGTTGGAAACCCTCAGAGGTTTTGCAGAGACCCTTAGGGGCAGCGTAGGGACTGCGTCACCCAGTCTGGGGTTACGCAACCCTTTCCAGGCCAGCGCTGAGGGACGCAGGGGCTGCAAAGGTTGACGCAGGGGCTTCAGGGGCAACGCTGGGGTTTCTAGGGCCTAATTTTGGTTGAGTACTGTAAATCCTGTTTGAGGGTGTGGATTAGTTGATATTTTGGCTTCACAACAGCCAGCGAGTTGCAGATCTATATTTTCTCTGTCGGGGTTTCCAAATCTGGAACCCAAATTTGTTGTATTAGAAATACTCTTAATAATAAAACCCTCCAGCAACCAACAGACCCGCATTGGGTTTTTCCGGGGACTATTTGTCCAGAAAATCACTGTGTCACTTTGTCTATGTGTGCATGTACTTTTTCTAGATCTGAATTGGTGAAAGTCTGTTATGTGTTTTGCTTTGATATTAATCTGAATTTTTCAGTTTATAACTTAATTAAGTAGGAGCATAACCAGATCTAACAGTCGATTTCTGGATTAGTAACATTCAGAAATTTTCACATTATATGCGCTCAAGCAAACTCCCAGGGCATGGTATGGTCGGATAGACAACTACTTGCAGCAGATGGGCTTTGTGAAGAGCAAAGCAGATTCCAACCTCTACTATCTGATGGTAGGAGGTGAGCCACTCATCCTAGTATTGTATGTGGATGATCTATTCTTGAATCTTGCCATGGTCGTCAAGACTCATAGAGAACTAGAAGAGGGACTTAGCAGGTGAGTTCGAGATGAAGGACCTGAGACTGATGTATTACTTCCTAGGACTAGAGGTATGGCAGACGGACGGGGAGATCAAGATAGACGCATCAGAGGATATTTGTGGTTTTATATTTATTAAAACAAAAAAAGGAATGGCCAAGCGTCTTGTAAGTTGTGATAGCAATGATATTTCCTCTTCCCATTGCTAGAAGTGGAATGGGCCAGCCCTTAATTTGGCCACTGCTGTTGTGTGCATTCTTTGTGGAGAGGTGGAAGAGGGTGAAGAGGAGAAAAGTATTCATGTAGGGATATTTTTTGTGATGTTTGATGACTGGTGAATAGACTTGGGAGATCCCTTATGCATCTTGTCTTAGAATTTAAATCAATTTGAAGGCATGCTCCAGCAAAGTGACCTCAAATATCTCTAATTTTCTTTTGAAATGAGGAAATAAGCCAGAAATTAATTTTATACAGAGTCTCTTCTGGGCCTTGTACCTTTAGTTTGATGGATAGTTGGTTCAATGAGTCAATGTATTGTTGCACAGATTGACTTGTTAGCTGTCAAAACTGCAACCATTGTGCTAACATGGAGTCCTTGTAACCAAGGGGGTATAACTGCTTCATAAAAACTGCTTTGAAGTCGTTCCATTGCTAGATAGTTTGTTGGCGTGTGGTAGAAAACAACTGAAAATGGGATGCCCAGCATGTGAGTGCTTGGTTGTCCAAGTGAACATCAACAATCATGATCTTTTGCAGATCGTGTTGGGTCTTGAAATAGACTTCAATATCCTGATCCATGTGTCCTATTTGCTGCCATTGAATCACTTGTCAAAATGAGGTAAGATGATTTTTGTGTTCAGGAAATCATGATTCATATCCTACATCAAATTTGCTTGGAATTTGTTTTGTTGCTGACAATCATCTCAAAATTATACAACCAAGAGTTACACTAGAGTATAAAGTAAATAGCTAGACTAGGAATCATCATCCACATTATCAGCCTTGCTTGGAATTTCTTTTGTTTGTTGATCTCAAAACTCTACAACCAGGAGTTACACTAGGTCTGAGTATAAAGTGAATAGCTAGACTAATAACCATCACTCAAATTATCTGTGAACACTAATAATTTTGCTCAAAGCAGTTATTCTATAAATAAGAGAAGTCAATGTTTTCTTTCAACCAAATCATAGGAATCAAGATTGCTTGTGTATATTGAATCCTATTTACTATAGAGGTTCATATTCATTGACAAAAATACAGTACTTCATACCCGGCAGTCAAATGCAATTCGTACTGTGTGGACTTCAGCTCCACAATGAACTCTTATGTCCACTCCAAGACTATCCACTCCAATGAGAAATGCCTCCTATATAAACATCAAAAACAACAAATGGAAATCTTTTCAAAAGTATCCCTGTTCCCCTAAAATTTGAATCAACATTTCGATCACCAGAGCTGGGAATAGCATTTATAAGACATTGCTAGTATTTGGAACTTTTATCACTGAATCTAAAACAAAACATGACTGTATATAAAACTTATTCACATATAATACAATGACAAAAAGTGATATGTAAGTTTTCAATACAAGTTTCTAATTTCAGCACATATTCATCAATAGGTTTTAGTCCTGAAAGGATCGCCGCAATTCCTAGATCAGAACACATTGTTCAAAGAGTTTCATTATATTAATTTCAATGCTTCAATCAGAAAGTAAAACAATGATAATTATAATGGAACAAGACAGATGAACTATTTGAATAACGAAGTTACGGCGAGGATAGAAAAATAAAGCACAACATCAGTAGCATGGGTCATGATGTTTGTATGTTACAAATGATACCTTTTGTCTATTCAATAGAAGAATTTGAATGTTATTGTAATCATGATAAAATTCCTATAGCTCCCACAATCTAAATTTTTGTTATTCAACCATTCATCATAGAAATGGATTATTAGAAAATCAGAAAGGTAGAAAGATTTTCTTATCTTGATAATTACTTGTGATTTCTTAGGAATCTTATTATCTTTTAACATGTCTTCTTTTATCTTCTTCTCATCAAGCAACTACCAAAAAATAAATGTACGAAGATCAAAACAACAAGGACACGGGATGTCAGCTCTCAGCCAAGGCAAAACCCCTCTTCTAAGGGAAAACCCAAAAAATCTTCTTCTCTTCTTTTAGAACCAAATCAAATGAGACAACCAAGACCCTTGACCAAGACAAAGACTTCCTCCAATCCACCAAGTCAGCCTCTCATGTAGACAAGTCGAATTCTCAAAAGCCAACATAAGTCAATCTTCCAAAATCTGAGTCAAACAAGGTCTCGACTCTCAGCCCTCACTGCAGCATATGAAATCTCGGCCTGCACCTTCGCACTTCTGCTTCAGATCTCCTTGCATGTGTGTAAGACCCAAATTCAGCAATTTTAACTAGAAAAATTGTGCAACATTTTAATTTAACAAAATAAAACCCAAATTTGAGATTTTACTCAGAGAACCACTGAAATTTTAAAGAGTAGTTTAGATTTCAGGAGAATACCTAGAAATCGACAATTTGTGTTGTTGATATTCCAGTTACCGTAGTTATCTAGGGTCTACCTATACGGTCCCCAGATCCAGAAGATTATCTAGAAGACAAATATTCTGGCCCCCGTGCCCAGAATTCCAATAACAATCAGGCTTTTCTCAATTTGTCACTCTCTAAGTAAACCCCTCCTTCCTGTACTTTCATCTAAAATGTAGCCAAGTCCTTTTCTTAGTCGTACCCTCCTTCCTTTTATAATTTTTTGAGTCACCGCCTTCATTCCCTTTTTTTGGTCTCAGTGTCTCTCCATGTTACATAGACTCTGCAAGTTTGGAGCTTTTATTGTCTTTATAGATTTGATTGAGTAGTTTCTAAGATATGTAGATTTTATTTGATTTAATTAGAGTTACTTTATTTTATTAGTTAAAATTTAATTCATAATTTAATTAATTTAATTCACCTTATAATTTCAATTAAATTACATTATTATTTTATTTATTTTATTTCAATATGATTTATAACTTAAATTATATTTTCTTTTGGTATATAAGGGTGGTATTCATATCAGGTACCTAACTTGATCTACTTATTATATTTGGGTGAAATATAAATGTTGAACCCTTAGTTAAACTGAGGGGGAGGGGGGGGGTGAATCAGTTTAACACATTCATGGACTTTTAAAACTTTTTCATTAGCACTTGTTTACACCTTCATTTCATCATCATGTTTAACTTAACTTGTGAGTAATCTTAGAATGTGAGCAGCAAGCATTAATATAATGTAACAGTAGACTTAATATGAGAGCAGCAAATATTAAGCAGATGATATAAATCAGATCAACACATAAACATCATGCACAGAGACACCAGATATAAGTGGAAACCCATAAAGGGAGAAAACCACATCTTATTATTGTTGTGATGCAAAGGCAAGCTCCAACTCCCTCTCACCACTAATTTTCTACAGGCACCAACCCACAGGAGGCTCCAACCTCAATTCTACAAGCTACAACTTGCAAGGAAGCTCCAACTCCCTTCAATTTTCTGCAGGCACCAACCTACAGGAGGCTCCAATCTCAGTCAGCTACAACTGACAGCTATCAAGCTTCAACTTGAGAGGGAAGCTCCAACTTCCTCAATTTATCACAAGAAATGTTTGTTGATTTACCTCAGATATCAGCTCTGTTCTGTAGCATCTCTTCTGCTGTCCATCAGTCCTCATATCAGCCCTGCATCATCTCTGCTCAGCTCCTCCTTCTTCTCTGCTCAACTCCTCCTTCTTCTTGTCTTTCCTCCTCAATTCTTCATACTCTGCATTTTCTATATTCACACTCTCTAACCTTCTTTATGCATATCAAGTTGATATTATATATAGAGTTCATCACATGACTTTTTACATTCCTCAGGGAATTTGAAGTAAATAGTCCTGACTTTTTGCCTTCTGCCTTCTCATTTCTTTTACCCGCTCATTCAGAAAAATATAACAATATGCATTAATTTCAATACTACAGTGGGAGTTTTATTTTCCTATCGGAGACTTGCTAATGCATCACAAACAATAAAAAATTAATTACAACATTTACATTCACATTTTCAGTGACACATTTCAATTTCACTCAGCTCCTTTTCTAGATTTTGGCTTTACTGGATTTGTCTTTTCTGCTGCTATTAAGTAACTGATCTGCATACTTCTGTTCATCATGCCTGCAAAATTCCCTGTGACTTTTCAGTTCCTACATTCTTTGTTTACCTTTGTTAGGCCCACATTTTCATCCCTGTGTTTATTCCCCTGTTCACTGTACTTTTGTGCACCTGCTGCACATATAACTACTTTTTCAAGTTTATCCTCAAATAAATATAAATCTAGGCAATGTCTGTTCATTATTAATCTCTGTGCTCGGGCTCCCTGCTTACACCCTCTCTGTCCATATAATATACTTTCAAATCAACCCCCTTCAGACTTTTTGGATCACTGTACATTTTTCTGCAACTGTCTCTCTCTCTTTCGTTGCAGTTGTGTAACTACTGCACATATAACTGTCTTTTAATATAACAGCTGATCTTAAATCTGGGCAAACTTGAATTAATGCGGAAACTTCATTTTTCCATGGTTATAAAACCATACGTATAAATTCATTCATATTTCAATCTTTACAATATTTCATACGGGGCCATATATATCGGGACCCACATATTCCAAATCTTCAAAGTGAAAATGCCTTCTAAATAGTTTTTACTACAGAACCTTTGGTTTAATCAACTCTCGGCATCTTCAAAACTTGGCGTTATGTAGCCCTTTTCATCCAACGGCGGAGAGCACGTCGCCTCGCTCCACACGATCTGATGGATATCGCTTGAGTTACTTGCACAAACGATAATGCGCGATGGCGCGCAGTGAAAGCGGTTTTGGGGTCCCTTCGTATGCCACGTGTCAACCGCTCTATGGAATCGCTTCGATTTCTTGAAAACCGCTTGCCCATCGAAGGTGGTGCGATGAAAACTGTGTGGTGTTCCAAACCCGCTGTCACTGTTCATACCTCATAGTTCCGGTTACTCACTCCTGGTTCCGTCTAACTCTTCATTGCACCGTTTCGCCGAACTCTGCCATCAACCATTCCATCGGTCGATCCAAGGGTCAATCTGTTTGGTCTTCCACTTGTTCGAATAGAGTTGAACTCCTCTGCTTTCTAAAATTCCTTAGTCATTTGATCAACGCATTTATACAATCCTCTTACAAATCGAACCTTTCGATTTGGTTTTGTGCTCTAGTTGCACCAAACGCACCTTCGATCTTCATATTCTTGTGACCTCAATGTAAATCCCATTACAATAAAATCCGTATATAAATTCAACCCTAGAACTTCACGATAACGTTCTATTCCGAGTTCTGGTGTGTGAGATAGAGCCTTACGATCGATCCAGCCGTCGCACCATAAATGTTTCCGCTCCTGTGCCTTTGAGGCACCATTCCCCAGTGCTGTTCTGTCAATCTAATTTCACAATCTCTGCAATGTGATACTCCAAAAAGGCTACGCACGCATTGAATTTTTCCATCTACTCACTTCCACAGTAATGTACATTCCCCATAAAATACATAATTTCTTCATAAAATAGATTATATGAATCCAGCCCAAATTCGTAACATATCAAATCAATTTAATACTTCAACCTAGAAGTTTTAAACTTGACTTCACCAATATCGACCACAACGTTCAATGGCTTGACCATCGTATGATGGCTTCCAATTTTATATGCAAGTTAGGTGGTTCAAACCTACAGTTGAGCCCGAATGAGATTCAACCTTATCATATACAAAACCTCTACACAGAAATTCATTCAGAGCATTTCCCATACAATTATTATTGTGCCATCACCTGATTTCACAATTTCCTTTGCGGATTCACTGTATTATGACTGTAATTTCCTTAGTATATATATAACCTCACACACTATACTCCACAGTAAATCCATGTACAGAGTTAAACATAATTGCACCTTGAATAGTTCTCTGCTTCTTTTCTATCCTCTGCTCCTTGACTGATGCTGCTCCTTACTTCTATTTTTGCTATCTCTACTACCTTTTTTTTTGCCTCCTCTGCTCCTTGACTGATGTTTCAGGTGCTCCTCCTTTGTCATCTCCTTTGCCATCAATGACAACATTTCCAACAGTCTCCCCCTTTGGTATTGATGGCAACACATCCACCGATAATCCAATGCTTCCTCCAAGTCTTCCTCTACATAGCTTCTTTTAGAATACCCTTTCTTTTGTTACCTGCCTTTCTCCCCCTTTGACATCAATGGCAAAGGGTTGCACATTTCTCAGTGTAGATTCTGTGTTTGCATTTCTTGTCTCTGATTTGTGTTTAGATCTTCTTATTTTGAATTTGTACCTTGCTGCTCCAAACTGGTGTAAAAGAGTTGTTGAGAGAACACTTTTGGGGATTATTGAACTTGTCTATACACATTAAGTCGATACCATTCCGAAGCATAGACTCCTTGCACTTGTATAGAGAGTAGGTGATGACAGCCATATATAATCAGACTTGTATAATAAGAGATGCATTATTGGATCAAGACTTAAAGATTGTGAATGCTCCAAGTGACATATCAGGCTTGCTTCAACTATACTTCAGTCTATATCTGATGTAGTGCGCCAATATATTTCTGTTGAGGAAGATTGTAGATGAGATAAGTCTTCTTCTGCAATACACATCTGTAGACAACATCTGTTCAGTTGTTATGATGCCAATATATCTTTTGTTGTTGTGGTTCACCTGTACTACCTGTTGTTTGTAATCTGAGCTAGACTGCTGACAAGGATAATACACTTAAAGACTAAAAGGTCCTTGTTTCTATTGTGAACAATGAATCAAACCAGAGTTTACAATTTATTGTGAGATTAGGAAATATCTTTCAATATAAGAGACCAAATGACTTTTATTGCTTGCACACTGTACTTTCAAAACAAATCCTTCAATGTATTGGTCAGTCTTATTTATCAATCATGCAATTTTCTTTATGACATGAGGAGGTATGTATGTCAATGATAAATCTCTCTTTAAAGGTGGATTACCAGTAAATCCTTTGTGCTGAAGTAGGATTTAGATGATTTAAAAAAAAAACTTTTGAGCTTCAGATGGTAATCACAACTAGTCCTTTATTCTTCAGATACTTTGACTGTTCTATCAGAATGAACTTCCACAAAAGCATATTCAAGATGTTTAATTGAAAACTCAGCAAACAGACTTCACACAGTTTTGTAACTGATCTTTAAAAAGAGGCCTTGAAGATATACATGTACCAACTTCAAGAAGGCATGAAATTATATATAGAAAAATATATTGCTTCGGTGCTCAATATACTACTTCAAGTGTAAATCAGATACTGATCCTTTAGCACTGCTACTGCCCTTTTCATGCTGAATGCAGATAACCCTAGGAATTTTACCTTGATGCATTCTTGCCATAGTCCTTTGATCCCGAGGACCTGTATCATACTACTGCTCTATGACAACACTTGATATTCTGTTGATAGGCATGCTGCTTGTACCTAAACACCAATTGATATTACTTTGATAAACCATGCAGATATTTCAATTCAGCTTGCACATTAACCCATAATTGATGCATCCTTCATAAATTATATTATTGATCTTTCCACTGTTCACACCAACAATCATCAATATATTGAATCTGATCTTGGCATTATTTACCACTCTTCTTTTTCTATCCTTCTGTTCCAAAGAAAGCCATTGCATGTTCCTTTCTAGGACTGCTCTAGAATCATTGCTGCTTTATATTCAATTCAATTGTTCTAACATAAAGATTTTCAGGAAGACATCTTCAATTTCTTTTCTATGAATCTTCATGGGTTGATTACTCAAAGATTTATTACTCACTTAACTGCATTTCTCCAAGTGGACCTTTTGAAAGATGTAATGAACTGATGATAGGCACTTTTCTTACTCATCCTTCTTAATGTGATACATTGTTAATTCTAGCAGTATGAGGCATAGTGTGATCATCACTTTAATGTGCTAAAGTCTTCTTAGCTTATATGTTCATTGCTAAGGTTTCCTCTATCATCATGGCTTCTTGCTCTCTTCTCTTCTTCCATCAATCTGTCAGCTACTTAATACTTCAGATGATCTTCTTTCTCTATAGTTCTCTTTTAGAGGAATTTCCTTTTTCTTCCTAATCTCATAGCTGTTCTCATTACATGGAGCTCTTCTTAGACTACTTTCATGGGGTCTATATATGAACTGCTCTCCCCCTGGGATGTTGCTTCATATTTGTCACTGGATGGATTTTTTCTTTGCTTCCTAGAGCAGCTCCCCCTGAGACTATGGAGGATTCGTTATGTTATTGAGATAACAGGCTCCCCCTTTCTCTTTTCCTTCCATACTTTATTCGGGTTCTGCATAATGTCTGCACTTCTTTTAAATTCATAGTTTTGTTTGATTTGCTTTGATCCCATCATCTGTCTAGAGTTCTTTAATGTATATGGCAGATTACAATATTTTGCTTTGTGACCAAGTTTGAGGCATACATAACATCTTATTTTATCATAGTACATTTGAGTTGATGTATAATACTTTGTTCCCCTTCTTGAATACATTTTACATTCAACAGATTTATGTCCAAAATTATTGCATGCATAACAATGGCCATGGAAATGATTTGTGTACCTGGTGGAAGATTGTCCTTTCCATTTGCTTGCTTGAGGGGTTCTTCTCTTTTGCTACATCTTTTGCTGGTTGGAGTTGATAGGCCTTCTCTTACATTGTGCTGCATTATGTCCTGGTTTATGACAAGAGAAACATGTGCTATTTTTCATAGGAGGAAAGAACCTTCTTTGACATCTTCCAAATTTATTCAATTCATCTTCAGGAGCATATGAGCCTTTAGCAGTTGATTGTTTCATCTTCTTATTCTCTGTCCTACCATGTTGCTGCTTGATTCTATTTGTTTCTTCACAAATCCTGTTCTTGCTGGCTTCTATTTTTGTAGTAATCTGCTGAGTTGCTTCACTGTCCTTTACAGCTTTTACAAAGATGATTTTCTTGTTATCTTCTGCCTTGGACTTACTGGTTTCTCCTTCATATCCTATCCCAGTCTTTATGAGAGGTGACCTTTGTGCATTTAGAATCTGGTCCAACTGTCCAGAGCCTTTCATTAGAGGTGTATTCATTAATAGTTCTCTTTGGGCTTTTTCTAATTTCTTTCTTAAGCTCACTACTTCTTCTTCCAATCTTTCACATTCCTGACTTTTCTCTCTCATTTGTTGCAACAGAGTGTCTTCTACTTTCTTTGCCTCTTCAAGCTGTGTCTTCAGGCCAATAATTTCTTTCCTATCTTCATATTCTCCCTCATCACATATTTGTACCAATATCTTAAGGTCTTTGTTTTTATTCTTCAATCTTTCTATTTCAGTCAGAGCTGTGTCAAGTTTGGCTTTTTCTTCAGCTGCAATTTCTTCATGGCTCTTACTACCATTCACACTAGCAGGTACCTCATTTGATTGAACATCTTCTTTTTGACATGAATTTCTCTTTTTCTTAATTCTCTTTTCCTTTTTGACAATGCAGTCCTCTGTGTCTACTCCATGCATGAAATGCAATCTGTCCCAGATTTCTTTTGCTGAAGTTAAATCCATTATTAACTCAAGATCCTTGTTATGAAGATTGTTATATATCACACATTTTTCCTTGGCATTCCTCTGTTGTTCTTTCACCGTGGGTGAGTCTTTGCAGTAACCATCACATACAAGCTTCCATACCTGAGGTTCATAGGCCATTAAACCTATTTTAACCTTATCTCTCCATTCAGGAAAGTTTGTTGTATTTAACACAGGTGCATTTTGATAGTCCATGACTCAACCAGATCTCCTTCAAGCTATTAAGCTTACACCAAAGGAACCAGCTCTTATACCAATTGTTGAACCCTTAGTTAAACTAAGAGGGGGGGGGTCAATCAGTTTAACACATTCATGGACTTTTAAAACTTTTTCATTAACACTTGTTTACACCTTCATTTCATGTTTAACTGAACTTGTGAGTAATCTTAGAATGTGAGCAACAAGCATTAATATAATGTAACAGTAGACTTAATATGAGAGCAGCAAATATTAAGCAGATGATATAAACCAGATCAACACATAAACATCATGCACAGAGACACCAGATATAAGTGAAACCCATAAAGGGAGAAAACCACATCTTATTATTGTTGTGATGCAAAGGCAAGCTCCAACTCCCTCTCACCACTAATTTTCTGCAGAAACCAACCCACAGGAGGCTCCAACCTCAATTTGGCAAGCTACAACTTGCAAGGAAGCTCCAACTCCCTTCAATTTTCTGTAGGCACCAACCTACAGGAGGCTCCAATCTCAGTCAGCTACAACTGACAGCTATCAAGCTTCAACTTGATAGAGAAGCTCCAACTTCCTCAATTTATCACAAGAAATGTTTGCTGATTTACCTCAGACATCAGCTCTGTTCTGTAGCATCTCTTCTGTTGTCCATCAGTCCTCATATCAGCCCTGCATCATCTCTGCTCAGCTCCTCCTTCTTCTTATCTTTTCTCCTCAATTCTTCATACTCTGCATTTTCTATATTCACACTCTCTAACCTTCTTTATGCATATCAAGTTGATATTATATATAGAGTTCATCACATGACTTTTTACATTCCTCAGGGAACTTGAAGTAAATAGTCCTGACTTTTTGCCTTCTGCCTTCTCATTTCTTTTACCCGCTCATTCAAAAAAATATAACAATATGCATTTATTTCAATACTACAGTGGGAGTTTTGTTTTCCTACCGGAGACTTGCCAATGCATCACAAACAATAAAAAATTAATTACAACATTTACATTCACATTTTCAGTTACACATTTCAATTTCACTCAGCTCCTTTTCTGGATTTTGGCTTTACTGGATTTGTCTTTTCTGCTGCTGTTAAGTAACTGATCTGCATACTTCTGTTCATCATGCCTGCAAAATTCCCTGTGACTTTTCAGTTCCTACATTCTTTGTTTAACTCTGTTAGGCCCACATTTTCATCCCTGTGTTTATTCACCTGTTCAATGTACTTTTGTGCACCTGTTGCATATATAACTGCTTTTTCAAGTTTATCCTCAAATAAATATAAATCTAGGCAATGTCTGTTCATTATTAATCTCTGTGCTTGGGCTCCCTGCTTACACCCTCTCTGTCCATATAATATACTTTCAAATCAACCCCCTTCAGACTTTTTGAATCACTGTACATTTTTCCGCAATTGTCTCTCTCTCTTTCATTGCAGTTGTGTAACTGCTGCACATATAACTGTCTTTTAATATAACAGCTGATTTTAAATCTGGGCAAACTTGAATTAATGCGGAAACTTCATTTTTCCATGGTTATAAAACCATACGTATAAATTCATTCATATTTCAATCTTTACAATATTTCATACGGGGCCATATATATCGGGACCCACATATTCCAAAGTCTTCAAAGTGAAAACGCCTTTTGAATAGTTTTTACTACAGAACCTTTGGTTTAATCAACTCTCGACATCTTCAAAACTTGGCGTTATGTCGCCCTTTTCATCCGACGGCGGAGAGCACGTCGCCTCGCTCCACACGATCCGACGGATATCGCTTGAGTTACTTGCACAAACGATAATGCGCGATGGCGCGCAGTGAAAGCGGTTTTTGGGTCCCTCTGTATGCCACGTGTCAGCCGCTCTATGGAATCGCTCCGATTTCTTGAAAACCGCTTGCCCATCGAAGGTGGTGCGATGAAAACTGTGTGGTGTTCCAAACCTGCTGTCACTGTTCATACCTCATGGTTCCGGTTACTCACTCCTGGTTCCGTCTAACTCCTCAATGCACCGTTTCGCCGAACTCTGCCATCAACCATTCCATCAGTCGATCCAAGGGTCAATCTGTTTGGTCTTCCACTGGTTCGAATAGAGTTGAACTCCTCTGCTTTCTAAAATTCCTTAGTCATTTGATCAACGCATTTATACAATCCTCTTACAACCGAACCTTTCGATTTGGTTTTGTGCTCTAGTTGCACCAAACGCACCTTCGATCTTCATATTCTTGTGACCTCAATGTAAATCCCATTACAATAAAAGTCGTATATAAATTCAACCCTAGAACTTCACAGTAACGTTCTATTCCGAGTTCTGTGTGTGAGACAGAGCCTTACGATCGATCCAGCCGTCGCACCATAAAGGTTTCCACTCCTGTGCCTTTGAGGCACCATTCCCCAGTGTTGTTTCGTCGATCTAATTTCACAATCTCTGCAATGTGATACTCCAAAAAGGTTACGCACGCATTGGATTTTCCCATCTACTCACTTCCACAGTAATGTACATTCCCCATAAAATACATAATTTCTTCATAAAATAGATTATATGAATCCAACCCAAATTCGTAACATATCAAATCAATTTAATACTTCAACCCAGAAGTTTTAAACTTGACTTCACCAATATCGACCACAACGTTCAATGGCTTGACCATCATATGATGGCTTCCAATTTTATATGCAAGTTAGGTGGTTCAAACCTACAGTTGAGTTCGAATGAGATTCAACCTTATCATATACAAAACCTCTACATAGAAATTCATTCAAAGCATTTCCCATACAATTATTACTGTGCCATCACCTGATTTCACAATTTCCTTTGCGGGTTCACTGTATTATGACTGTAATTTCCTTAGTATATATATAACCTCACACACTATACTCCACAGTAAATCCATGTACAGAGTTAAACATAATTGCACCTTGAATAGTTCTCTGCTTCTTTGCTATCCTCTGCTCCTTGACTGATGCTGCTCCTTACTTCTATTTTTGCTATCTCTGCTACCTCTCTTTTTGCCTCCTCTGCTCCTTGACTGATGTTTCAGGTGCTCCTCCTTTGTCATCTCCTTTGCCATCAATGAAAACATTTCCAACAATAAATTTATTTTGAAAATCTTTTCATTACCCTAACTTAGGCATTTTCTAGTATTAACCAGTATGTGTACTAGTGCAATACATGCGGTTCATGTATATGTAGCAATCATATGGATTCTTCGTATGTATGCTAGTATTCCCCCTCTATTTGTAATTGTCAGTCGGTCCGTACATACTTCCTCACTTCAGAAAACTCTGTCCCAAAGTTAGGGTTTATATAATATATTAGTAATTGTTTTAGTGACTAGTGTAATCATTTAAGGATTGCTTCTCAAAATTGATTTTTTGTTGGAATATTTATAGGTTTATAAACTTATAGTTATGCATTGTCCGAACTAGGTTCTCCAGCTATTCTAGAATCATCCTATCCTTCATAATCTCTTTTGCTCCCATCCTATCCTTCCTCTATGGGAATATGCTGGCGTCAATTATACTAATCTAACCATTCGTAGGTCCCAAGGATGACAGCATCAATTATATCGACCTCGTTTCCTAATAGGCATCCGACAGTCATCATCACACATCTAGGAGAGCATGACTCGCACAGTCCTCCCATGACTCCACATTTTGGAGGATAAACGGTGGGTAATACCTCCACCCCTCCTAGTGGGACCAGGGTCACCCTATTATGGAATCTCACTGAGCCTTAATTGTTCTTGGAATTTTGTCATCACGTGATCGTTTTGGTAACGATGTTATCTGCAATATAAACACTTGTCCATACATTATATCATATGCCTGAATATATTCAAAACAATTTATGTTCAGATAACAGTTTCTGTATAATTCATACATGTTGTTATCTACGGCATAACATACTTGGCCATATTATCCAACCCATATATCAATAAGTTAGCTTTCATATCAAAATGTAGTCATTCTTTAATTTTTGTCTCATCAACATGTCGATATGTAGAAATAAAACAAAATTATAGATATCTTCATCCATAACTTAATTCATGATTTAGATTTCATATCAAGGTTAATCAATTACTAAACTTCATGTTGGTATCCACATTCTAGCAATGTTAATTAAATAACATATTTCATATTGGTATCCATGTACCAACAAAGTTAAGCAAATAACATATATCATGTATCAATAGAGTTAAGCAAACAACATATTCTTATGGGTATCCGTGTACCAGCAAAATAAAATTCATTTTTACATGTGATAGTTCAAAATGATGGTCTTAAGTATCTAACTAAAATAAATTAGTCATAGAGAACATAAGGTTTTAAGTTAGTCAAAATCAACAGAAGTTGGGATATCTCTGACATATGGTCTCTATATCTTCCCAGGTAGTCGATCCAGGGCTATACTTGCCCCACTGGACCTTAACTTGGTCTACCAAACAATTCCTGAGCTATCGAACCCTACGTTCCAGTATATGTAATGGTTCGACCGAATTGGTTCCCTCGTCCGATACCTGCAGTTCCTTCCATTGAAGGTTATGAGATTTGTTAGCTATATAATATCGTAAGACATATACATGAAATACATTATGAACTTTATGCAAGTAGGGTGGCATTGCAAGGCGATAAGTGACAAGTCTGACTTTTTCCAGAACTTTGAATGGTCCAATAAATCATGGTGATAACTTTGTCCCTTTTCCAAACCAGATGGTGCTTTTGTTTGGTCTGATGCGGATGAAGACTTTATCTCCTACTTCATAGTTCCTATCAGTCATGTGAGTGTCAGCATAACTTTTTATTCTATTATGTGCCTCTTTCAAAAATTGCCTAATTTTCTTTACTTGTTCCTCCATCTCTTGAATTAATTCTAGCCCCACTATCATTCGGTCTTCCAACCTGTCCCAACTCAATAGTGTTTTGCAAGGTCTTCCGTATAATGTTTCAAATGGCGACATCCCGATCAAACTGTGATAAATATTATTGTATGAAAATTCAACTAAGGGCAAGCACTTTTCCCAGTGTGATTGTTGATCCATAACGTACATTCTTAGCATATCTTCTAGTACTTTGCTTACCCATTCTGATTGCCTATCAGTCTCAGGATGATAAGTGGTGCTTAAATCTAATTGAGTTCCAAGGTTGATTGCATACAAGTCCAAAATCTTGGAGTGAATCGTGGGTCCCTATTTGATATGATCTTCTTAGGTACTCCATGAAATCTGATAATTTCATTTATAAATACTGGGCTATGTCAGCAACTTCATAAGTATCTCTTACGGGGATAAAATGAGCATTTTTCATTAATTTTTCCACCACAACTAGAATGGCATTATGCTTTTGTGGCATAAGAGGTATCCCGACAATAATATCCATAAAAATTATTTCCCATTGGGTCATAGGAATGTCATGAGGTTGTAGGAGACCTGCTGGGTGACAATGGTTAGCCTTTACTTGCTAACATTCAAAACACTTTGCAACGAATTGGACAATGTCGTGTTTCATGCCTGCCCAAAAGAAGAGTTTCTTTATATCAACATACATTTTCTTTACACCAGGATGTGCACCATACAATGCTTTGTGGGCTTCCTTAATGATGGTGTTTCGAAGATCCCCACTATCAGGTATGTACATTCTTCCATGAAATCGCAATAGTCCATCATCTTCTAGTTAATATCCTTTAAATATTAGTTCTTTTGGGTTTTTACTATCGAGGTCGGATCTTACTTTTAAGTACCACCTATCTCTTACGAGATGCTCTAGTACTCGTTTCCTTGAGTCTACCTTGATAGGTATGAGGGAAAATATTTGTGGTCTTTTACTTGAAGTATCTACCACTACATTCTCTTTCCCTTTTATATATGAAATTCCAAAGTCATATTCACTTAAGAATTCGCTCCATCGTCTTTGCCTAGCATTCAAGTCTCTTTAGGTAAACAAATACTGTAAACTTTGATGGCTGTTTTTGAGCATAAAGCTTCTCCCTACTAGATAATGTTTCCATATCTTTAAAGCTAGCACTACAACAGCTAACTCTAAATCATGCGTGGCGTAAAGTTCTTCATAAGGCTTTAATTTTATTGAAGCATATGCTATTACTCCTTTGTCTTGCATTAATACTACACCTAATCTTTGCTTAGATGCATCAGTACAAACAGTAAAATCTTTGTCCATATCAGGTACTCGTAAAATTGGTGCACTGGTCAATAATCTTTTAAGTTCAGAGAATGCTCTATAACATTTCTCAGTCTATTCATACCTAACACCTTTACGTTGGAGGCTTGTGATAGGCTTTGCAATTTTTGAGAACCCTTCTACAAACTTTCAATAGTAGCCGACTAAACCCATAAAGCTTCGTACTTCATGCGAATTTTTCAGTATCGGCCATTCCATGATTGCTTTTACCTTCTCAGCGTCTACAGAGATTCCTTCACCAGATATAATATGACCCAAGTAATGAATTTTCTTTTGAAAGAAAGAACACTTGGATAATTTTCCATGTAACTGGTGTTCCTTGAAGCAAGATAATACTATTCATAGATGTTCTTCATGTTCTTTCTCAATTTTTGGAGTAGATGAGGATGTCATCTAAGAAGACTTGTACAAATTAATCGAGATATTTGCAGAAAACATTGTTCATAAGGTTCATGAATATTGTTGGTGCATTAGTCAACCCAAATGATACCACAGTGAACTCATAATGCCCAAAACGTGTTCTGAATGCAATCTTAGAGATATTGCTTTGTTTAATTCTTAGTTGATGATAACCCGACCGTAGATCGATCTTTGAAAAGACTGCAGCTCCTTTCATTTGCTCGAAGATGTCATCAATTCGAGGCATTGGATACCTATGCCTTATTATATCTCGATTTAAATCTCGATATTCTATACATAATCGCAAGGGACCGTCCTTCTTTTTGACAAAAATTATAGGAGCACCCCAAGGTGAAATACTAGGTCGAATGTGTCTTATATCCAATAGTTCCTTCAACTGAATTTGCAATTCTTGAAGTTCTGGAGTTGTCATTCTGTAAGGTGTTTTAGAAATTAGTTTCGTACCAGACTTTAATTATATTGTGAGATCTAGCTCTCTTTTAGGAGGCAATCCAGGTAGGTCCTTTTGAAAAACATTCAAAAATTTGGAAAACACCAGATATTATTCCAAGGATGGTACTTTATCCTTACTTCTTTAATTGCATATACTTGACAACATTTTCTTAAGCAACACTTCATTTGCATTGTTGAGATGAAGTGTAAAGATACTTTCCTCTTAATACCTTGGATTTGGATCGTCTCTCCTTCATCATTTATACAGAGTATTATTTTCCCGTAACAGTCTACCCATGCTTGATGAGCTTCTAACTAATCCATCCCTATGACGAGGTCGTAAGTTCCTAGCGCTGTGACATATACTTTTAACTTAGTCGAACATACTCCTACACTTAAATCTACGGATTGAAGTTCTCCTAAAGCCATTTCCACCTGTTTGAAATCGTTTTGCTTGCAAGCTACCAACCCAAATTTATGTAATGCATATGATGAAATAAAACTATCAGTCTCACTAGTATCAAATAAAATTTTGAGGTTTATGCCATTAATAATACTTGAGGATTCCACTATAATGGGTTGATGTGCTACTTAGTTGTTGTTAGCTACTGCATGGATTCTATGATTTCCTTGGGTATTTGATGATGGTTCTTTTCCTGTTCTATGCAGTGTTGATAATATCGGATTTCGCGAAATATCACAAATATCACGATATTTTCAAGTAAACAATATTTCAGCTTGAAAATATCGCAATATTTTCAAATTCGAAAATATCGGCAAAATATTACGATATTTTCAAAATATTAGCTAAATATCACCAATTTTTTAAAATATTGACTAATTTTTAAAAATTTGAAAAAAAAATGACTTTTTATGCTTTGCCGATATTTTGCCGATATTTCCGATAAGATGTTTTATGGACCCTCACCGATATTTTGTCGATACCGATATTATCAACACTAGTTCTATGCATTACAATTGATAGACTTCCAGACAATCATGCTGAAAATGCGGTCCTCCACATCCCCAACAATTAACCTAGAATGATCCCCTTAAGTCAGATTATGAGTTTCTAGATAAGGAACTTCGTCCTCTTGTGCTACTTCCTCTCATGTTTCTTCCTCTATTAGCAGTTCCTCGACATTTCCATGGGCTTTTGTTAGACGATTTAGCAACTATAGTATTAACTCTCATGGGAGCTCTTGCTCATACTCCTCTCGGGGTAAATAGATTACCATAAAGAGATGGTCTCGAGCTACTCCCCTTGAAGAATTTTTGGGGAGTCTTTCCTATATGAGGGAAAATCCGTCCAAAGGAAGATGTTGTTAGAGACTCAGATGCAGTCATTCATGATCACCAAGGGGGAAGACATGGAACATTTCCTCTTCAGATTACAGTTGATCAGAGACAAGTTGACTGCCACAAGTGCAAAGGTGGAAGATGATGTGATGGTCAGGACTGCTCTCAATGCAATCACAGATGAGTGGGAAACCTTTGTCCAAAGTATCATGGGCAGAGCGGACCTCCCAGACTGGGATAGCTTGTGGGCAATCATGCGTCAACAAGAACTTCGCAGAATCACCAAGAAGCAATACAACTCGGGATCGAGCAAAGTGAAGAAGGAAGATGAAGAAGATGCAGTCTTGGCATCAAAGAGGCAACAATGAAAGAAAAAGAAGGATCTATCTAAGATCAAGTGCTTCAGTGTGGTGAATTAGGACATTTTACCAACAATTTTCCTCAAAAGAAAAAGGATAAGGAAGCTTCTTCTTCCAAGGTTGTTGAGGCAGATGATGTGTCAGAAGATGATGAAGCCATGAGCGTTCATGAACCACGAAAGTGGGGCAACATGGATCTATAGAGGAGCTACAGAATGCGTAGCGGGATCCTTGAGCAGCTCATATCTTGGATCACATCCAAGCTACGGGAGTCTTAAGAGTGTAACGGGACAAGTGGAGCAGTGGGGGCATAGATCATGGATGAAGCAGAGGCAGATCTGAAGCATGGAAGGAGCGGCGCAGTGCAGATGCAGCAACAGCGTAGAGGCAGCAGCAGCATAGGGGTTGATGTGACTTAATAGCGCAGAGCAGAGCTGCTTACGCAGAGCAGAGCTACAGCAGCGTGGAGGCTTCAAGAGGACAGCGAAGTGCAGCAACAACGTGAGAGATTTCAGCACAAGGGGCTAATGTGACTTCTGCAATGCAAAAGGAGTCTGCTTACGCAGTGCAGCGCTGTAGTTGTGCATCATTCTCCAGATGACAGCACAGATCAGCAGCCGATGGAGCTTCAGTGATGAGGTTGCAGCCCAACTAACTTGTCTATCAAAGATTGGGTAGGAGATTCAGTTGTTTCTCTCAACAACTGAAGTTGCAGTGCAGCAGTTAGCAGTCGCAGTGTTATGGGCAGCACAGATGCAGCAAATTGAGAGGGACCTGCAGTACAGATGAGGCAGTGGCAATGAAAGCGTCATGGGCAGCAGTACAGAGTTGAGTGGCAGCAGGCCAAGTATCAACAGCACAGAAACCAATACCCAAAATCTTGTGATACATGGTGTGATGTATTGCTAGAGCACACTCCATGCTAAGAGGGAGTGTTGAGATTTTGTGTATTTGGGGTAGCATTGAATGTGCTCTAGCTCCCAAATTTTGTGGAGAGACTAGAGTACACTTTATCTACAAGACCCAGAAAGGGATTTGGGAAATTTCATCTGGTTTGGGAGATATTTAATTAATTAATTATTTTAATGTATTTCCTAAGTCTAAACTTAGAAAAATTAAATAATTAAAGTTAATTAAATTAAACATGTGATGAAATTGTCTTAAGTCACACGGATTAAGATTTCTTTTAATCTTAGCCATTGATTCAAGATCTAATCATGGTCGTTGGTTTCCCAACGAGAAAATTATAAAGGAAAGGCTTAGGGTCATTTGTAAACACACACAGAGGCAGAGCACTGAAGCTAAGCTGGGATTCTAAGGCAGGGTATGCTAAGAATTCTCAGAAGTGTTTCAGCGGCAGAGAGGGGAGTTTAGACAAAGGGGATGATCTGATCCCTGTATCTAGAATCAGCAAGAGACAGAGAGTAGCTTCAGAAAGGCAGCGTAGAGAAGCAGGAGCATCAGCAGCAAGAGGGCAACAGTTGTGCAGCGCAAGGGCAGCTTCAGCTACATAAGTGTTGCGCAATCACTCCTAGGGGAACTAAGGCAGCTAGAAACCCTGAGAGGTTACACAGAGACCCTTAGGGGTAGCATAGTGACTGCGTCACCCAGTCTGGGGTTACGCAACCGTTTCCAGGCCAACGCTAAGGGATGCAGACGCTGACACAGGGGATTCAGGGACAATGCTAGGGTTTCTAGGGCCTAATTTTGGCTGAGTCCTGTAAATTCCGTTTGAGGGTGTGGATCAGTTAATATTTTGGCTTCAGAACAGCCGGTGAGTTGCAGATCTATATTTTCTCTGTTGGCATTTCCAGATTCGGAACCTAGATTTGTTGTATTCAGAAATACTCTTAATAATAAAACCCTCCAGCAACCAGTAGACCGGTTTGCCCACATTGGGTTTTTCCGAGTCCCATTTGTCCAGAGAATCACTGTGTCACATTGTCTATGTGTGCATGTACTTTTTCTAGATCTGAATTGGTGAAAGTCTGTTATGTGTTTTGCTTTGATACTAATCTGAAGTTTTTAGTTAATAACTTAATTAAGTAGGAGGAGCATAACTAGATCTAACAGTTGATTCCTGCATTAGTAACATTCAGAAATTTTCACAGTTTGCAGCGGCAGTTGTTGTTGGTGATGGGGAGCGAAAGAAGTGAATGGTAGTGGAAACAGGCGGCAAAGGTTTTATTGGACAACGGTGGAAAATTAGTGTTCATAAAACTAGGGGAAGTAAGTGTAGGTGATTTCTCTTACTTGATAGTTGCTTGTGATGTAGTTTTACCTTACTTGATCAACTTCTTCTTTTCCTTTGTTATTATTAGTGTTCTATATCATCAAACAACTCCCAAATCATAAAGAACAATGAGACAAAGGACACAAGATATAGGCGATCAAGTAGGGCCAAAACCTCTCCAACTGAGAGGAAAACCCACAAGAATTCTTCTCTTCGTATTGAACTTCAATTGAGGAATTCCAAGACCTATGACCCTTAACCAAGACCATCCAAGACCAAGTCAAATCTTTCCTGCTTTCTGGTAACCTTAACCTTAGCAATTTCTGCAAATTCGATCCTCAGAAGATTCTTCTGAAACTTTGATCTATCCAACAGATTCTTTTGCAACTTCAACTTGCCCAACAGATTCTTCTGCAACTTCAACCTGCCCAACAAATTCTTCTGCAACTTCGACCTGCCCGTCAGATTCTTCTGCAACTTCGTACTGCCCGTCAGATTCTTCTGCAACTTCGTACTGCCCAACAAATTCTTCTGCAACTTCGTTTTTCCTAGCAAATTCTTCGGCAACTTTGTCTTGCCTAGTAACAGTAGAAACCCTAACACAAGAGAGAAAGACAGAGGCTGAAAACTTCAATCTTGCTCTTCTTCTTCTTTTGCGTCTTTTTTCCAGCTTTTATCTTGGGAGATCAAACTTGCTTGAGAGTGTGTCCAAATGAGGTCAAGTTCCTTCTTATTTATAGGATTTTGAGGGGTGCGAATTGCTAACTTTAGGTTGACTTGTTCCTTCATGTAGGCCAACTTGATCTTTGCACCATGATGAGGTCTTGCTGGGTCTTTTGACTTTATTTTGACTCAAATAGATTTTCTTTACAATATGTAACATGCCCAATTGGGTCTTCAATACATTACAATGACTCAATTGACTTGTAGACTAAACAACAAGCCCTAGAAGCACTGAATGGGTGCTTGACCTAAAAATAATTTTCCCTTGAGCATGAAACCCATGCCTCGAAAATAACAATAATAAATTTTTTTTTCTTCTTTTCATTAAATATACAAAATCATAATTATATATGTCATTATGAAGACTGAACCTAGTTACATATTTCAACACTCCCTCTTAACTAGGGAGGTATTCATAATCCATACAAGGTATTTGGACATTCATAATCTGAAGAATTCTCATAAGAAGAGTCGGATTGGTAACCCATCTGTTTAGCATCATACCAACTGGCATTGTCACATAGCAAAGCCTTGACTAATAGCTCTATCTCTCGACAAGATCAGAGCACAATCTTGGAAAGACCAATGATTGATATACACCATCATCATCATCTCTCAAGGCACATACCCCACCCGGGTGTTAACAGGGTATGTCCTTCCAGGACTATTCTTATATTGGATTCCCAGTCGTCAAAGAATATTGGTCCTCTGCGACTACTCTTACCTTGGATTCCATATCACATCCTCAGAGAGCATTGGATGCTAGATGCTTACCCAATCCTCCATTATTTCTTCACAATATGAAGACAAGAATGTTGTGTCTATCTCTCCCTCTTAACCAAGGAAGATATATCCATTTCTATAAAGGAATGTACCTAAGCTCCCTCTTATCCAGGGACTTGTCCAAGCTCCCTCTTAACCAAGGACTTATTGTTAGTTTTTGTAGCATCGAATGTGTGCTAGTCTTGAAATTTTGTGGAGAGGCTAGAATACATGAGATCTTCAAAACCCAGAAATCGTTTCTAGAAATTCCACCTATAAATGACTTAATTAGATTATTAGTCAATTTTTTTCAAATATTTCTCAAGTCTAAACTTAGGGGATATGAATAATTAATCAGAAGTAATTAAGTCAAGGTGTGAATGTTCTAGATATTAGAAATTGGAGAGAGCATCCATTGAACAAGATTCACACACAAATAATTAATTTCTATATATCATAATCAAACGAATATATCACAATTTTATAGTGCTGCTGAGATCCAATTAATTCCACTCTTGGAGAGAGAAGTTGAGAGAATCTCTCAACATCCTCCAGCAAACCAAACCAATCTCTAATCTTTAGTATACATCATAAATGAGGCATTATCTCAAACACCCCCCCTTAATGCCTACATTACAGAAATGGAGAACACACTAATTTAATACAAACATTTGTCTGCCCTGGTCTTCATTAACATTTGTACCCACTCTGAGATCTCATAGACAACGCTCTTTTCTCCACCATTTTCGAGCTACCATTCAACCCATTTAAAATACATTTGTTTCTGACCAGCAATGATGAATTTGAAAGATCAAAGATTCTTGACACCCCCGAAGAAGAGTCTCGACACTGAACTATCCTATTGAAATATTTCCATCTGTGAAATAACCCCGAAGAATAAATTTCAACAGTCTATCGGAAAATATTCTAGGTACAGAATATGATCAGCGATCAATCCTACAAAGTGACCTTTACACACAAGGATCTCATTGTATAACCTGTAACCGATGCTCTTGAAGCCCGAAGCACAACAAGATCCATCAGCATATAACAAATTCACACAATCAAATTAGCCAATTGTTCTCTCGGCACCGAAGAACGTCGAGAACGACTAATTTAAATAATGCTAAATTGTTCAATAATTGGTTCTGCACTACACAAATCTCACAAAAAATGTCACATAATATATATCTAACAAATGCACAAGCAGCTTCAATTTCTCCATCAATGTAGCACCTTCCTCCTGACGATTTGACTCTCCAGCGATCGCAGCCCCCGTATTTTGCAAATGAATTTGCAGCTTCCATTGAACACAAATTTTTCACTGCCAAGAACTTCCATAACTTGTCCGAGCAAGTTGGCAAAAAAGCGCCATAGGTTAAAATGTTAGAAAGAACTAGGTAAGATAGATTATTACTATACATATATTTACCCATGACAAGTTGATTTAGTGCTTTCGAACAACTTCAACATGTATTTGACAAAGGTAGTTCAGCGTCTTCATTTAAAGAAACAGGGCAACAGATAGTGTTCCAAACGTTCCTACTCAAGCTTTAAATGCGTTTTTGAATGTCCTTTAACAGATTTAGTAGTCCGTACGCCACGTGAGCTCCTAATATTTGGTCCTCGATTGGTGATTTGGCCATTAGTTTTATATCTGTTGGCAATTCTTTGAGCTTCACGGTTACTATTGGATTTCATCTCCAAATTACAAGATTCTGCCCAAATCGATAATCGGCAATGGCTGCAGCCATGGAGGCTAGATAAAAACGCACATACTGATTCTGCAAAATGTTGCAGATACTGAAGCTGGAATCGGTGAAAAGAGAAGCATGGAATAGGCGAACAGGACATAAATAATCCACCACAACATTTTATCAATCGGCCCATTCTGTTTCAATACCTGATTCAGCTCAGACATTTGATGAGCTTTCACATAAATTCGAGCTATGCCAGTCCTTCACTGAAAACGGCCCTATGCTATAATGCTCCCTTTCCCTTCTCAGCGTCCAATTAATGCTATGATGCAATTGGCCCAGATCTTGTATGTTCGAGGCTTCTATATTACCTTCGTTAATACCCAATATACACAAGAGCGCATCAGCAGATCGGGATCGGTGGGAACTGTTAAATATCTGCCTGACTTTAGATTTGAGATGATTCTAGACAGAGTATCATTCTGGACGCACAGTGCTTGCAGTTTTTACGACTTCCTTCAACGATCCATGCACGTTTATAGCAACAACAAAATTATTCCCGTATCGCAATGAACACACAGCACATTAATAAAAACTTCACACAACAAACACTTTATTCACACAGCTCTCACATCTTCCTGGGTACTCCCGTGAGGGATTAAGCCCAGCCAAGCTCTGATACCATATTAGAAATTGGAGAGAGCATCCATTGAACAAGTTCACACACAAATAATTAATTTCTATATATCATAATCAAACGAATATATCACAATTTTATAGTGCTGCTGAGATCCAATTAATTCCACTCTTGGAGAGAGAAGTTGAGAGAATCTCTCAACATCCTCCAGCAAACCAAACCAATCCCTAATCTTTAGTATACATCATAAATGAGGCATTATCTCAAACAGGCTCACACAGATCGACTTCAAGTTAAACCTACCCATCGATTAAGATCTAATCTTGGTCGTTGAAGTCTCAAGAGAGGATTATAAGAAGAAGTCAATGGGGCTTGGAGAAATCACTTGCAAAGTTCGATTTCATTGGCAGATCAATTTCCAAAGTAGCAGCAGTCAGTTGCTGGAGAGAGAGTCAGCAGTCAGTTGCTGGAGAGAGAGTCAAACAAATCGAAGCAGTGAGAGAGGGGAAGAGACAGTGAGGTTAGAGGAGGCATTCCAGATCAACGAATGCATTTGCAGAGAGGTAGAAGAGCCACAGAGAGGCTGACGTTGGGGCAATGCTCTAGAGGCAAAATCGATTTGCTGTGGAGGAGAGACATTTTCAGTTCCAGAGGTCGGGAAGGAGTCCCAAAGTACCGGAGAAGTATCTTTCCAATAAGCAGAAGGCAGAACGACTTCATCATAATTCAGTTTGAGCCTAAACGTCCAACCAACTACGCAGAGCAGCGCAGAGGCTTACGAAAAGGGTTAGAGGGTAGTATTTATGAAGGCAAGTCGTGACCGGAGATTGCCTGTGGTGCGAGGAAAATTCCTCTCCAGATTTTTGCCATTATTTTTCTCTGTAGGATTGTCAGTATTTTAGCATCCAGTTGTACTCAAATTTTCTCACTGCTGCTTAATAATAAAACCCTCAGTTGTTGCACTGGTTTTCCCAAGTTGGATTTTTCTGGGGTTCGTCCAAAAATAACTGTGTTAATTTAATATGTGTGTGCTAGCATTTCTTCCAACATTTATTCTTCCGCAGTTTTATTTGTGTAGGTTGCAGTGTGATTTATTCATTATTTTCCGTAGAAAACGACAAATAAATTGTTAAATCAAATTATCAATTAGGAGAATAATTTCCAGTTGCTGCAATAGGATTCGGGTCACTGAATTTTTACACTTGCTTCCAAGGTCCCTCTTAACTAGTGACGTGTTTCCAACAACGACTTTCTGTCCTTGGTGGAGATCATGGGACCTTCAACTACTTGAAGAGCTCCTCCTTTCGATGTCATGAATTTCATCTTTATCATTATGGAGCCTTCATCTTTTGGGACTTCTTCGTAGGGCATCGGACATCCATCACTTTCCTTCACAAACCATGTTATTTATGTCATCCTTTTCTTCATTGGAATGTGATCTTCTAATCCACATCTGGCTTTTCTTCATACAACTACTTCTCCCAAGTCATGCTTCCTACAGGATCTTTAATCCAACCACATGAGTGCTAGTTGTAGGTATCATCTACAACTCTCTTTCGGTGTCCCTATATCAACTCATCTAGATGTTGTTCAAAAATTAAAAAAATGAACATCAAATCAAAGTTACCTTTTGTGATGGCCTTTCATTGTGACATCTTGCTTGCAACATCAACATCCTGCACATTCATAAGCACGTCTCCAAGAGTTTCAATGTCAAGGGTCTCATTTCTATACAAACCTTATCAGGGTCTTCATGCCTACTCTATGGAGATGTCATGGCCAAATATTCTAGTCATCAGATGTTGATTTCCTTTTCTACGTGATCATAGTTGCATCTTTCACAATCTCTCCTTACTTTCTTCACATATTGCTTCCCAGGAATATTCCATTCATAGTTCCTTCATCTTTGTCAACTACCTCATATTCCATATGAGGACATATTATGTTGATTTCATCTTGTTAATATGCGAACCATGCCTTCACGCATCTTTGCAAAGGAAGAGATCCCTTTTCCTTGATCATGCTCATGAGGTAGAGAATTTACCCATGCTATCTGCAATTATATGATGACATGACTTATTTTATCAAATACATGCATACATACCTCTTTTCCCTTTTTGGTCATCTAGACTTCCTTTTGCAGCTTCCTTTCCTTGATTGAAAGTGCTTCAACCATCTTGACATGTTGTACTCCTTTGTCACCATACCATCATCCTTCTAAATGATGAATCCCATACAAGGTGGAATTCTCAGCGAGACACTTGCTTCTTCTAAGAGAGGTGAACCTTCTAATGAAGATTTCAATGGAGGATTTTGATTATCCTCATCCTGCAAATGCTCATGACGATGCATGATCAACTCTTTCTATAGGCTAGATGACTTTCTTCTATCCATAAGTACCACTTATGCTTTCAATCAGGTAACCAAGAGCTACTTCCTTCCTATGATGACTGCTACTTCAATGTAGACTTCTACTTCATCTATCTTTCAAGCTTCTATCACAAGCTCTTGCTTTAATCATATGCTATTATGATGTCATCCCTAAAATAATGCATCCTATCATGCTTATACTGCATTCCACCATGATAGATATCTTTCAAGAAAAACTGAAAAAGAACATAGTGAAGGAGATTATCTCAGTCATAGTAGAGATCTTTCACTTCCTCCTCCTTTGATTTCTTCTTTTCAGCTTCTTCCACTTCTTCGTTGACATGGGCTTCATCTCTTCCTCTTTTGTTGTTGTCCTTTTTGAGCTTAGCACAATCTCTCTTGTAGTGCTTGTTACCCATCACTTCGTGGGTGATATCCCTTGAAGAAATTTTTCTCCATGATGGACCTCAGCCGACAACGAGCAACCCCTTGCAGCCTCCAACTAGCTCATTGTACCATTTCTCTGCCACTTGAGCCAACCATGTGGTCCCTCACCCATCTGTATATTGATCATATGTTTGAAGGTGGGCCTCCCGAATCTTAAGGTATGTCTTGTCATTTGGTAATTGAGTATTGGGTTTACTTATCATGGATAATTTTGGGCATGGATTGATGGGGGTATTTGGCGTAAAGAGTGGCTTAGTTTGTGCTCATGTCCCCTTGATCTCTTTTGGGTGCTACCCCTTGCATCTTAGTCCCATGGGATCTTCCTTATTGACCATTTGGTTCTAGGGTGGTACTACTTGGGAAACCCCGACTTTGGGTGCGTGGTCCCGCTCCTTTATCCACATATATTACTCCCTTTCCACTCATTATACCCCCATTCATCATTTCCCCCACCTGGGTCCACATAGGATCAGCCTCCCTATTCCCTTGCCCCCACCTTGGGTCAGGCTTGGAATGATACACGAAGGTTGAAGCAGCTAAAAGAAAAAGAAAAAACATAATTGGCCACACTTAACAGGACATTGCATTAGAGAACTTTTGAGGTCTAAAATAGGCCTCCTAAGAAAAATGTACAACCAAAATAAACTTTATAAGAACCAATAGGATTCAAGTAGATAATGTCAACCATGGGGGATGATTCGCCAATTTTGGGGTAAAAAAGTACAAATATTAAAAAATAATAAAATAATAAAACTACTTTTTCAACTTGTATTTTAAACTTATCTACCTAAGGTTTTTCTCAAATTTCGAGCAAGAGTACTCGTTGGATGCAAAATTTAATTCTTTATCCAAGGAGTACCCATGTTACATACTTTCAATGGACCCTGCTACACGAAAAATGAAAAATACATGAAAAAATGTAATTGCAATCATGTTTTTCATGTATTTCTCATTTTTCATGTAACATGGTCCATCGAAAGTATGCAACATGGGTACTTCTTGGATGAGGAATCAAATTCAGCATACGAGTGTTCCTGCTCAAAATTTGAGTAAACCCATAGGAAGATAAGTTGAAAATACGAGTTGAAAAAGTAGTTTTTTCTTTTCTCCCTCTAAAATTTGATGATGTAATCTAATATTATTTTATTATTTCCACTATTATTTTATAATTTCCTTAGGAAGCCCATTTAGACCTCAAAATTCCCTAATGTACCACAAAATGCAAAAGATGGTTCGAACAAAAACTGATTAGCACGTGGGCAAAAGCCAATGCATGAGCTCTGCCCCTTACTTATGGCCATCACCCTAGTTTCATAGGCCCTAGATGAGCCTCCTTTGTCATACAAGAACCAATGATTGTCCCAACCCCCTGAGGGCAATGAACTGCCCCACCTTAAAGGGGTAATCACTGTTATATCTGACACATCATGCTCTTATCCTTGAGCTCCAAGTAGTTAATTAAAGAAAATTCATAAAAGGCAAAAGGCATATAAAGAGGGGTGGAAAAATCAAGGTCGAGACACATCATGTACATCGATTTCTCCCTCCTACACATTATATACCCTGGGGTGTGGACTTCCCTTTATCTTGCTGCCCTTATGCCCTGATATGTAGCCCAGGATTGCCCCTCTCATTCCCTACTATGTTTCACTTATTTATCACTTGCCACCCCCATTCAAGGGATGTACCTTGGACCTCCTATCCCCTTTAAGGGTTGAAACCACTTAAAGAGGTACATGGGTAACCCCCTTTGGAGTATGGAGACACTAGCACATGCCAAAGCCCACTACGGAAGGGCATGCCATTGTGAAGTGCCCACTTTTCTATCCATGATTTGTAAGCTCTTTTACACGATTATTCTAATGACTGGTTATGCTGGAAGCCTAGGGGACGCATTGGATCTTATACAGGATTGCAGATAGTTTCCATTTGGGTTTGGTCTCTCTATACGGGATCCTAACCTCCAAGGCCTACATTGTCACATATAGGGTGTGCATAGAACCATGTGCCTCCATAGCAGCAGACAACACTCCACAGATCTGCATTGATGTTCAGGGACTACTAGTGATCCACTTTTGGGATGATGGTGATGTGCTTGGTACACCATGCCCAACGGGCCCCACAGGAGCCCCGCACTCTTAGCATGTGTCCCAGGACATGTACGATGTCATGGCAGCATTCCTTCCATCACTCGAGCCCTTGCAGAGGATCTACAAGCATCTTCAGTTCATATCGAGACCCATGGGTTCATTTGTGTGCCCCCACACCCATTGGGAGCACCACAGCTCTACTATTCGGAGAATAAGGGGCCACCCCCTTGTCCATCATATTCCGAGGAATTTATTCCTCATTATGGCACTTCAAGACATTATTATGCTTTTGGAGGGCCCCACGACATGTACATATTATTATTTGGACCCCTGTGAGGCTTATTTCTTCCATTCATGAGCTAGTTTGGTGGGCTTGTCACCAGTAGGGGTTTTATTTACACATTATTTTATCATTAGGAGCTAATGTAGGCCCATAGGCTAATTCGAACTCCTTACAAGGGTATATATCGATTTTAGCTACATGCATTTGTATCATCACTTAACTTCGGATCTCTCTACTCTTAGAGAATTTCACATTTCTTCTTGGATGATTATTTTGGATAAATGAATGAATTTTGATGTATCAATTTGGGCATTTTTATCTTGGAGCTTCATTTTTTGCAAGTGTGATGCTCATTGGATATACTCTCTAACACTATAAGTAAATTTTAATGATATATTTTTGTTGTTGCATACTGTTGAACCTCACTATAATTAGGGCTAGTTGCTGCATCATTGGAATGTGGAATTGAGTGTCTATTTAGCCTGTTTAATGTATGGGCCATTGTTAGAAGAATTAAATGTCTAGAGATTGTTTTATCTTGATAATATTGCACCATTTTCATTAAGTATAAATGCTTGAAGGTCACTTTTCTTCTTTTTCCCTTAACATTGGATGAAGTTGACTTTCCGAGCCTCCTTGATCAAGAAGTCGAGTTCTCAATCATTATCATCCTTGACTCCATATCCCCAAGGGAAATAAGCACTGGTCCCTTAAAAGGGTGGTCATTTTCCCCTCCTTTTTCAAATTTTTCACTTGTCCCAAGTCTAGCCCTGATAGGTCACCTACGGCATCATTTTCCCAAGAATCTACCCACAAGAAAAAAATCGATCTCTTAGAGGATACTGCGTTGGTGGGTTCCCTCCCCTCTGAATTTGAGGAAATTCCTACAGTGGAATCTCTAGGAATCTCAGGCCCTAGCTCTAGGACCAAATTTTGCCTAGGCATCTCCAAGGCTAGACCCTAGCAAGATCAATTCAACCTTTTGAAGCAAAATTTCTTGTTTGATCCTTTCCCCTCACCTCGTCCAGGGTAGGAACATCATTGGTTGCTATATTCCATCCTCGAACCTAGGTTGGGTCCACTTGGTCTTGTGTGGTCCCGTTTCTTACCAAAGACTAATTATCAAAGGCTATTTGGGAAACTAAGTCCATATAGGATTTTAGGGATCGGGAAGTACCTCTTCAAGTTGTATCCTTCTCCCCTATCCTCACCCCTTCTCCCCTGGAAGGCAAGTCCCTTGCTAAAAGAGAAAGCAAGCATCGTCTTTTCACCTCCTTGGGAAAGGGTTACTAGGATCACTCCATACTTATCCATTGACATATCATTTATAAGTGGCTTCCCAAAAACATCGAGACTCCTCCCATCGGTGAAACTCCGTAAAGAGCAAGGAGTCTTAACAATGGTGACAGTGGGCTAAGCCTCCACAGTTGTCCTTAGTTAAGCAGTTTCCCTATTAGGGAACCCCTTTAGGTCCCTTGTTGGTTTAAGTGGTAAAATTTATGGCGTCTTTTCCAGGGACAAGACGCATGTATTTTTCTCCATACGACAATATTGATAGATCATTTTTGGCGACTCCATTAGAAGAATGAAGCCCTAGTTCTTCATTGATCCGAGATTTATATTGGCATTTTTCAAGGAAATTTCATTCACCCTGGCAAGTCTCGTGTCATTAAAGACCCAGCAACATGTTGACCACATACATTCTCGCCATAGATATGACTGGGATCCCAAGATATCTGTTAATTTTGGGCAACTAGGTCCAAACTCCGTGTTGTACTGCTCAAATGTCAATGCCAATATTTTTATTGGATTCCTCTTTCGAAGAGGTGCAAGATCGATCTAAAGATCATCTTGATCAGATGATCAGAACATTTATTTTGAATTAATTCCACTTATGTGCAAGGTCAGCGAAAATTGTAATGTAGGCTTGGAGCCCCAACAAATGTGTCACACACCCTCATAGATGGATATATATTGGTCAAACTTGGAGGTCATTTTCACCATCACTCATCACACACTTTTCTCGTGTCTAATTGGTTCGATCATCATTTGGAGGCTTCTTCTCTCACACATGGGAAAACAGCAGCTAGGGTTTCGGATATGTTCTAGGGTTTTCAGCACAGCTTTGACCAGCATTGACTTTGGTCAACGCTTGGTTCATTTGACCTCGAACTTTCCCAGAATTCCGATTCTGCAGTCCACTTTTTTTGGCACAAAAACCGAGGCTGGAAGTTGACGTTTGACTTTGCTGCGTTGAATTTTTGTTGCTATCATTCTACGTTGACCGTTCACTGGACAACATTGACTTTTGTTGACTTTGGGTTGACTATTGTAGAGTTGTCTTGAGGGTTGTGTGACACTTCTGGTAGGTTGACCGTGAGGAGACTTTGTTGGTTGAAGCATCCTGTTGACCGACGTAATGCACCACAACACATATATTTTACTGATCAAGTGTAGTGTATTTTTGGCTCTCTTCCGTCGATCTATTGGTATGTTCTATCAGCATTTTACTTTCATGTTTATGTGATTGCTATTTGGTATCGAGTTTAAAGTAAAGTTGCATCAAGCATAGAACATCTACGAAAATTTACATGGTATCAGAACTAAGGTGAAGACAAAGCCCAAGTTTGTATTGAGAGCAATCACCAAAGAAGTAGCATTTGTCAAGGACCCATGGGTACCTCAAATTATAATGGCTTCAAAGCTAATGATAAGTTGATTGGCAAGTCTGACTATCATGCTTGGAAGATTTCTTTGGACTTGGTCTTGGAAGATCAAGAGGTCATGGACTATGTGCAGAGTAAAATCCAAGAGCCTCCATCATTTGCACCTCCTGCCACCAAGATGAAGTATAGAAAAGGAGAAATCAAAGCTAAGTTGATCATCCGGGATTCCATCCATAAAAGTTTGGTTGCCTACATCTCTGAGCTGGGCACATCTAAGGATATGTATGATAAGTTGGTCAATATGTTCAGGGCTAATAATGCAAATCAAGTTCTTTTCTTTAAGAACCAATTGAAGAATCTCAAGAAAGGCAAGGATGAATCCGTTCAATCTTATTTTCTGAAGTTGACTGAAATCAGGAATAACCTTCTTGCCATTGGGGAAACAATAGTTGATCGAGAAATGGTTCTCATTGCACTTGGAGGTCTCCCCTCTGAATGGCATGTATTCTTTATTCTCAATAATAATGTGATTCCTGATTTTGACGAAGTATTGTCGAGATGCACTCAAGAGGAAACAAGAATGATGGAGTATGAAAATGAAGGTAATGTTGCCTTCATCGCTCGTGCTAAGAAGAAGAACAATGGTGGTCCGAGGAACCATGGAAGAGCAGGGGCCCGAGAAAAGAAAGGAAGATGTTACACATGTAACAAACTTGGCCACTATGCTAGAGAATGCCCTAATAGAAGGGATTCTCGCGGGGATGATGACAACAACAACAAGAGGAATGGAAATCAAAGGAATAACAGGTTCATAGGAAAGAGGAAGGCTCCCTCTGGTCGCAATGGAAATGGGAAACCTTTCAAAAGGTCAAGAAATTCCAGGTATGAGGAATCTAATGTTGTTGATGATAAGAAAAATGAATTCCTTCTTGTATCTGCCCTCTCTGTTGCATCTCCACCCGACACCTTGGATGTTTGGTTGATTGATAGTGGTGCCTCAAGGCACCTCTCTGGGTTTAAAGAAGCTCTCTCTGATTTGATTAAGAAGGATACTAATCTGAAAATTATCCTTGGAGATAATGCCACCTATCTCGTGAAAGGGACAGGGACTGTGACCGTGACCCTCCACTTATCTCAAGGTCAAGTCCTCCATTTGCAAGATGTATTGTATGTACCTGATTTGAAGAAGAACCTTGTGTCTATTTCGGCCATGGAAGACAAAGGTTTCAAGGTGGCATTCATTGATGGAAAGGTACGCATCTGGAAGAAGAGTTTCAAGGAAGCTCTCACGATTCGGTTTAGAGTTGATACACTCTACCAGGTTGGAGGAAGTCCACTGGGGGCTATGACATGTGATACTATTCGTCAAACCGAACTATGGCACCGGAGGTTTGGACACCTTCATTACAAACACCTTCATTACAAAGCCCTTCCGAAGCAAGGAAGGTGGTGACAGGGATGCCCGAATTCAAAAATGATCATGAAGGTGTATGTCAGGGTTGTGCCAAAGGAAAGCATACAAGGGGACCTTTCCCCTCAAGTGTCACAAAGACATCTAATGTCTTGCAATTGATACATTCTGATCTATCTGGTATGCTGCCCGTGACATCTTTGGGAGGATGTTCTTATTACATGACGTTTATAGATGACTTCTCTCGCAAGACCTAGATATACTTCTTGAAGAAGAAGGATGAAGCTTTCATGTGGTTTCATACTTTCAAAGCCTTAGTGGAAAATCAAACAGGGAAGAAGATCAAGATTTTGAGGACTGATAATGGCACTGAATATGACATGAACGAGTTCAATAACTTTTGCAGAGAAGCTGGCATTAAGAGGGAGACCACAACCGTATATACTCCTGAGCAAAATTTATTGTGGAAGTTGCCCGTGCCATGCTATGTGAGCAAGGTCTTCCGAAGTTTCTATGGGGAGAAGCTGTGAACACTACTGTGTACATACAAAATCGATGCCCGCATTGTGCTCTGAACTCCAAAACTCCCGAAGAGGTTTTCTCTGGTAAGAAACCTGATGTTTCTCATTTTAAAGTTTTTGGTTGTCCCATTTATTTTCATGTGCCAAAGGAGAAGAGAAGCAAGCTGGATGTTTCTGGGAAGAAGGGAATATTTGTGGGCTACAGTGAAACTTCGAAGGCTTAAAGAGTCTATGTGCCTGGTCAAAGAGAAGTGGAGATTTGCCACAATGTTACCTTTGATGAAGATGCTTCCCTCAGGGAAGTGATAAATCTTCCGAGCTCTGAGGAAGATCATGATGTAAGATCACGGAATCAGGAAGAGTCAAAGGATGAGATGATGCCCGATGTTGAAGGACTGATGGACCCCATTGATCCACCTCCTTCAATGAAGAGAAAGCCCTCATGGCTCTAGGATACTCTCGAAGATGCCGAGAGACATATGGCCCCAAGGGGGACATTCCGTGAAAGCAAGAAGCCGAATAGATACCAAGGGTATCTAGCAGCCATGAGTACAATCGTACAATCTGAGCCTAGATCTTTTGAAGAAGTCGTAAAGCATCAAGTCTGGAAAGATGCTATGCATGAAAAGTACAAGTCCATTATGAAGAATGATGTATGGGACGTGGTTCCAAGGTCAGAGGACAAAGTTGTTGTCACCTCGAAATGGCTCGATAAGAACAAGCATGGATCTGATGGTAGTCCTGAAAATTTCAAGGCAAGATTCGTTGCCCATGGCTTCTCTCAAAAGGAAGGCGTAGACTATGATGATATGTTTGCAACTGTGGCCCGATATACCACCATCTGATCTATTATTGCCCTTGCTGCTACGCAAGGATGGAATCTTTATCAGATGGATGTGAAGACCGCTTTTCTGCATGGTTCGATAAAGGAAGAGGTGTATGTGGAGCAACCTCTGGGGTTCGAAGTCCAGGATAGAGACTCTCATGTATGCAACTTGAAGAAAACCCTCTATGGGTTGAAGCAAGCCCCCAGGGCTTGGTACGAGAGGATTGATAGCTTCTTGATGAAGTTGGGCTTCACTAGAAGTAATGCTGATCTGAACCTTTACTTCAAGGTTGATAGAGAAAAGCCTCTCATTCTGGTTCTCTATGTGGACGATCTCTTCCTAACAAGTGTTGACCCTCTCATTCATCAATGTAAGAGGGAGATTGCTTCTGAGTTCGAGACGAAGGACCTAGGACTGATGCATTACTTCCTAGGCCTGGACGTCTGGCAGAGACCTGGCGAGATTTTCCTCTCTCAAGGAAAATACATTGTGACGCTGTTGGAAAGATTTCGAATGGTGGACTATAAGTCTGTGTCGACACCGATGGAGCTCAAATTTAAGAAGTTGAGTGGAAACGCTATTGGGCCCATGCTAGATAATCCTACCGAGTATCGTCAACTCGTAGGGGCCATGATGTTCTTAGTGAACACCCGTCCGGACGATGTTTTGCAGTGAACACTTTGAGTCAACACATGGTTGATCCTCATCACATTCACTGGGTTGGTGCCGAGAATCGATTGAAATATCTTCGGAGCATGATAAACCATGTGCTGAGATACATTGTCGGGAGTTTGAGACTCCATGGATATACTGATGCCGATTGGGCTGGCAGTGTGGTGGATCGCAAGAGCACATCTGGATGTTGCTTCACACTTGGGTCTGCTTCTATATCCTAGATGAGCAGGAAGCAGAAGTCGGTGGCTTTGAGCACCGCAGAGGCCGAATACATTGCAACAAGTATGGCCTATTATGAAGCTATTTGGTTGCGAAAGCTCTTCAGTGAGTCGTTTGGACATGTGCTAGATACCACCGTTATCCTTTGTGATAACTAGAGTGGGATTCGTGTGTCAGAGAATCTCGTGTTCCACGATCAATCCAACCATATTGATATTAGGTACCACTTTATCCGGGATATGGTACAGTGAGGCGTCGTAAGGCTCGATCATATAGGAACTGATGAGCAAGTCGCGGATATTCTCACAAAGCCCTTGGGGAAGGTCAAGTTCCTAACCTTCTGTGAGAATCTTGGAATCGTGGAACGACCCTATGTTGAGGGTCCTGTCGGACGATGAGCTTTAGGAGCTCCAGGGGGCTTTGGGGATAGCTTCTTGGAGCTATAAGCAACCACAGGGCTAGGCTTGCCAAACCTTGTTGGTGTGTTTCCGTCCCACCGTGAAGATATTGAGTTGGTTCACATCTATTTGATCTATGCCCCATATGCATCCTACCCATGGAGTCTCGGACTCATGGGAAGTACCTCTCATCTTGGCCAATGAGGTGGGAAATGTGGATAGAGACCGATAGCAAGACCGATGGACGCATTGGAGATTGTCGTACTCTCTATGTCTAGGATAGCATGTGTCCAACCACTTGATCTGGGATCAAGTCTAGTGAGGTTTTGAACCTCCAACTGACTTCGGGTCAGTTAAACTAACTTCGGGTTAGTATGAGACTCCTTTGAGTCCTATAGAGGTTTCGGACCTCTGAGCTGACTTTGGGTCAGCAGGGAGTGATGTCTTTGTGACTCACCATTTAAAATAAAGAAGCTAGCAAAGCAAGTTACGGCGAGATGACGCACGATGTTTGGATGGGACAGGTGGATGGAGTTCTCCCTAGTTGAGGGGGAGTGTTAATTTTGGGCAACTAGGTCCAAACTCCATGTTGTACTGCTCAGATGTTGATGCCAATATTTTTATTGGATTCCTCTTTCGGAGAGGTGCAAGATCGAACTAAAGATCATCTTGATCAAATGAGCAGAACATTTATTTTGAATTAATTCCACTTATGTGCAAGGTGGGCCATAATTGTAATATAGGCTTGGAGCCCCAACAAATGTGTCACACATCCTCACAGATGGATATATATTGGTCAGACTCGAAGGTCATTTTCACCATCACTCATCACACACTTCTATCTTGTGTCTAATTGGTTCGATCATCATTTGGAGGCTTCTACTCTCTCACACGTGGGAAAACAGCAGCTAAGGTTTCGGATCTATTCTAGGGTTTTCAGCACAGCTTTGACCAGCATTGACTTTGGTCAACGCTTGGTCCATTTGATCTCAAACTTTCCCAGAATTCCAATTTCTGCAGTCCGCGTTTTTTGGCACAAAAACCGAGACTGGACGTTGACCTTTGACCTTGCTGCATTGACTTTCTGTTGCTGTTGTTCTGTGTTGATCGTTGACTGGACAATGTTGACTTTTGTTGACTTTGGGTTGATTGTTGTAGAGTTGTCTTGAGGGTTGTGTTACACTTCTGGTTGGTTGACCATGAGGAGACATTGTTGGTTGAAGCATCCTGTTGACCGTCGTAACGCACCACAACACATATTTTGTTGATCAAGTTAGTGTATTTTTGGCTTGTTTTTCTGCCAATCTATTGGTATGTTGAATGTTCTATCAGTATTTTACTTTCATGTTTATGTGATTGCTATTTGGTATCGGGTTTAAAGTAAAGCTACATCAAGCATAGAACATCTACGAAAATTTACAATATCCCTCATCGAAATCCATGAAGAATATGCCAACATTCGATGGGGATCCGCATTCTGCAGCCACTCATGTGGTAAGGTTCATGAGGTATCTTTCAAAGCAAAATATAACTCAACCTTGTGACCAAATGGAATTGTTTGTCGTATCCATTACCCCCCCATACCAATTGGCTTGAGTCATGTAAACCTAAAAGCATTCCTTCTCTGTCGATGTTGACTGTGCACTTCTTGTTGCATGAAGGGTCAGGTTTCCAATCTCATGAAGACATATGCCAAATATTGGATGTGGCCCTTCAAGAGGAGGAGGCTATTGAATATGGTTTTGTGCTTAAGGAAGAATGTCTTGATCCTTCTCCAAAGCATCATGATCAAGTGACTGATGTGTACCTTGAGGATAGTGCCGAAAAAGAGACTCATGAATTGGAAAACATGTCCTCTAAGGATAGTGATGATGAAGATCTGGACCCCGAGAGCCCTCTAGTGTTGGAAGAATGGATGATAGAGTATGAGAAGTCTTGCAAGCAATTAACGGCTACATATAAATCCCAAGAGATTTTCTCCTACTATTGTGAGCAATCGGAAAGACTCTATAACATGAAGTGAGAATATAAAAAGAGTCCTACAGATGACCTCCTTCTTGAAACATTCCATCAAAATTATTTAGTAAATACCTTGGATTTCATTCTTCAAGAACGAATGAATGGGGAAAAGTCTTCCATGTCTAAAGAAGAGAATGAATGGCATCCTAACCACCACCAAATATGTAGTGAAGAATCTATGAATGACCCTTGGGTTGTTGATTGGGGAATTGGGTATGACTATAACAATGAAGACCCTGTAGTCTCTCAAATCCATGAGAATGAACTCAGGAAGGAAGAAGATACTCCTCCCCTTTGGAACAACAATGTTCGCCCTTACGAACCCCTCCCTAGTGATTGGAAGGGTCTCTTTTTTATGTTCCAAGATGTTTCAATCAAAGAAGAGCCTTCCGAAATTGTGGGAAATTTTGATGACTCTAATATGAAGAAAACTAAGGAAGAAGCTTCATTAAGCCATGCCACCAATACGGAGTTTTTCTTCATGTTTGAGCATTCCTCCCCCTATTATGTCCCTGCCCTGAGATGGATGTTTCTGACAAGGTTTGTCCCCCTAGTTTTGATGAAGAGCTAGTTTCCCTTATGAGAAAACAAGAATCATGGTTTTTCCCCAAATACAACGATGAGTCCACTTCTTGTTTTCCCAATGACAAAAACAGTATCATCCTCAATATGTATGAGTAATTTACTTCTTCTTACCCTAGGGATGATAGGCCCGAGATAGTTCTTCATCAAGGATTCATAGACTTGGTCATTGACATGTCCATCTTCTGGTTGGAGGATCAAATCAAATCTTCTCGATTGATGTCTATCCCTTCCTCCAATTTTCCTTTCTATGACATATGGGTCTCTTGTTTTCCATCCTCTCGCCCTCACGACCCCTCCTATCATCATTACCACTTGTATTGTCAGGTTCATTGCAAAAATAATCATGGAAGCATGCGTTATCATATTGATCAATTGACATGTTGGTTGCATTGCATCTATGATTATACCTAGTATTTGACATTGTATGTTATGCATGTTAGGGTAGGATACATTGCATGATAATTTTGCATTAGAACTAACCGCATATGATATTTCTCACGATAAATTAGCAACATTTAGATTAAACTTTGCATATTTTATTACTTGTTGGTTTTTTCGGTTGACATTAAGCATGGGTGATCATAAGACACCGTGAAAAACATGTTGTCCTGATCTTTGACATGTGTACATAATAGGTCTGCGGTGACCAAGAGATTGTTGGAGTTCTCGTGACCTCTCGTTCGAGTAGCCCTGCCCACTTCATCAAGAGATCACGTCCTAGTTGGAGCCTCATGTTACCCACCACTTCGTGGGTGATATCCCTAGGAGAAATTTCTCACCATGATGCACCTCAGTCGGCAATTAGTAACCCCTTGCAGCGTCTTACTAGCTCGTTGTGCCATTTCTCCGCCACTTGAGCCAACCATGAGGTTCCTCACCCATCTATATTGATCATATGTTTGAAGGTGGGCCTCTGGAATCTAAAGGTATGTCTTGTCAATTGGTAATTAAGTATTGGGTTTACTTATCATGGATTGATGGGGGGATTTGGTGGAAAGAGCGAGCTTAGTTTGTGCTCCTATACCCTTGATATCTTTTGGGTGCTACCCCTTGCATCTTAGTCCTGCGAGATCTCCTTTATTGACCATTTGGTTCTAGGGTGGTACTACTTGGGAAACTCTGACTTTGGGTGCGTGGTCTCGTTCGTTTCTCTGCATCTATTACTCTCCTTCCACTCATTATACCCCCATTCATTATTTCTCCTACCTGGGTCCACATAGCTCCCATGCGTCCACATAGGGTCAACCTCCCTATCCCCTTGCCCCCACCTTGGGTCAGGCCTGGAATGATGCCCCGAAGATTGAAGCAACTAAAAGAAAAATAAAAAGCATAATTGGCCACACTTAACAAAGTAATTGTACCACAAAATGCAAAAGATAGCCGAGACAAAAAATGATTATCACGTGGGCAAAAGCCAATGCACGAGCTCTACCCCTTACTTATGGCCATCACCCTGGTTTCATAGGCCCTAGATAAGCCTCCTTTGTCATACAGGAACCCATGATTGTCCCAACACCCTGGAGGGCAATGAACTACCCCACCATAAAAGGGGTAATCACCGCTATATCTGACACATCATGCTCTTATCCTTAAGCCTCGAGCAGTTAATTAAAGAAAATTCATAAAAGACAAAAGGAATATAAAGAGGGGTCGAAAACATCAAGGCCGAGACACCTCATGTACCACAATTTCTCCCTCCTACACATTATATACCCTGGTGTGGGCTTCCCTTTATCTGGCTGCCCCTATGCTTCGATATGTGGCCCAAGATTGCCCCTCTCATTCCCTACTATGTTTCACTTATTTATCACTTTCCACCCCCATTCAAGGGATGTACCTTGGACCCACTATCCCCTTTAAGGGTTGAAACCACTTAACTTAACCCCCTTTGGAGTATGGAGACACTAGCACATGCCAAAGCCCACTACGGAAGCGCATGCCATTGTGAAGTGCCCACTTTGTTATCCATGATTTGTAAGCTCTTTTACACAATTATTCTAATGACTAGTTGTGCTGGAAGCCTCGGGGACACATTGGATCTTATACAGGATTGTAGGTAGTTTCCATTTGGGTTTGGTCTCCCTATACGTGATCCTAACCCCCAGAGGACTACATCGGCACATATAGGGTGTGCATAGAAAGCCATGGGCCTCCACAGCAGCAGACAACACTCCACTGATCTACATTGATGTTCAGGGACTACTAGCGATCCACTTTTGGGATGATGGTGATGTGTTTGGTACACCATGACCAACATACCACACAGCAGCCCCATACTCTTAGCAGGTGTCCTAGGACGTGTACGATGTCATGGCAGCATTCCTCCCATCACTCGAGCCTTTGTAGAGGATCTAAAAGCATCTTTAATTCATATGGAGACCCATGGGGTCATTTGTGTGCCCCCATACCCATTGGGAGCACCACAGGTCTACTATTTGCAAAATAAGGGGCCACCCACTTGTCCATCATATTCCGAGGAATTTATTCCTCATAATCGCACTTAAAGACATTATTAGGCCTTGGGAGGGCCCCGCAACATGGACATTATTATTTGGGCCCCTGTGAGGCTTATTTTTTCCATTTCCGAGCTAGTTTGGTGGGCTTGTCACCAATTGGGGTTTTATTTGCACGTTATTTTATCATTAGGGGCTAATGTACGCCCATAGGCTAATTCAAACTACTTATGAGGGTATATATTGATGTTAGCTACATTCATTTGTATCATCACTTCACTTGGGATCTCTCTACTCTTAGAGAATTTCACATTTCTTCTTGGAGAATTATTTTGGATAAATGGATGAATTTTGATGTATGGATTTGGGCCATTTTTATCTTGGAGCTTCATTTTTTGCAAGTGTGATGCTCATTGGATATACTCTCTAACACTGTAAGTAAATTTTAATAATATATTCTTGTTGTTGCATACTGTTGAAGTTCGCTATAATTAGGGCTAGTTGTTGCATCATTGGACTGTGGAATTGAGTGTCTATTTAGCCTGTTTAATGTATGGGCCACTGTTAGATAAATGAAATGTCCTAGAGATTGTTTTATCTCAATAAGATTGCACTATTTGCATGAAATGTAAATGTGTGAAGCTCACTTTTTTTCTTTTTACCTTAACATTGGAAGAAGTTGACTTTCCAAGCCTCCTTGATCAAGGAGTTAGTTCTCAATCATTATCATCCTTGACTCCATATCCCCAAGGGAAATAGGCATTAGTTCCTTAAAGGGTGGTCATGTTCCCCTCCTTTTTCACCTATTTCCCCTTTTTCCCAGGTCTAACCCTGATAGGTCACCTAGGGCATCATTTTCCCAAGAATTCACCCACAGGAAAAAATCGATCACTTGGAGGCTACTACATTGGTGGGTATGAAAAATCCTAGATCTGGATTTCTACTGCAACAAATCTAAATTACTTCTCCTATTATTTGATAATTATTTTATTACATTGAAATACCAAAGTAATTATTGAAGTAGTCTACACAAATAATACTACGGAATAAATCTAAGTGCTCAAACAATCTGAACAAAACTCAATGAAAAACAACCACATTGACATAGTTATTTTTGGACTAAGTCCCCGGAAAAACCCAACTTGGGAAAACTGGTGCAGCAAATCTTAAGGTTTGTATTATTAAGCAGCAGAATCTTGAATACAACTAGGGTGCCAACATCCAGCAAACCCTTTTGAGAAATCTAGACAGCAAAAATGACTGTGAGATATACCTCACTCAGTAAGTCTCCCGCTGATCAAAAACAGCGCTGATGAAGCGCTCACTGCGTCTGCGTGATTTCTTACGTTGGATCTGCGTAAGCCTGCATAGGCAAGCTAAAGGGACTACGTCACCCCTTCCTGTAGCTGATCTGACTGATTTGAAGCTGGATCTTGGCCCTCCTGGCTCAGAACCCCAGCCTCTATCTTTCTCTAGACTGACTCCAAGAGACACTGCGTTGGCTCTGCGTGATTCTCTGTAGTAACTGCGTCACCCTAGCCAGAAATTGCGCTGTCTCTCTCCTGCGTTGATGTTGCCTCTCTCTGAAATGTATTCTTGGCCCTCCTGACCAATCTCTGCTTTTGCCCCTCTCCAGATCTGATCACTAAATCAAATCACTTAGCAAACCCAGCCCTAGTGATTTGTTCTTGATCAAAAGTTGTGTCTTATCACACAAATTCGAAAATGCTCAATGGCTCAAGTGTCAAGTGTATTAGGCCCCTCACCCTCTTTCTTATAATCTTCCATTGACTCTTCAACGGTCGAGATTAAAACAAATCAAGGGCTAAGATTAACTTGGAGGTGATCCATGACTTTATCTAGAAGATTCACACTTGATTTAATTAATACACTTTAATTAATCAAATTCCCTAAGTTTAGACTTAGGAAAACATTAAAAAATGATTAATTAATTTAATTAAATCATCTCTAAGTGGAATTTTCCAAAACCATTTCTAGGTTTTATGGAATACATGTGTCTTAGCCTATATACAAAATTACAAGGCTAGAGCACATCTGATGCTACCATAAATCAACAGTGGGTTCTCTCCCTCCCCTTCGAATTTGAGGCAATTCCCACGGTGGAATCTCCGAGAATCTCAAGCCCTAGCTCTAGGATCAAATTCTTCCTAGGCATCCCTAAGGCTAAACTCTAGCCAGATCAATTCAACCTTTTGAATAAAAATTTCTTGTTTGATCCTTTCCCCTCACCTTGTCCAGGGTAGGAACATCATTGGTTTCTATATACCATCCTCGAACTTGGGCTAGGTCCACATGGTCCTGTGTGGTCCCATTTCCTACCAAAGACTAATCATCAAGGGCTATTTGGGAAACCAAATTCATATCGAATTTTAGAGATTGGGAAGTACCTCTTCAAGTTGTATCCTTCTCCCCTATCCTCACCCCTTCTCCCTTGGAAGGCAAGTCCCTTGCTTAAATAGTAAGCAAGCACCATCTCTTCACCTCCTTGGGAAAGGGTTACTGGGATCACTTCATACTTATCCATTGACATATCCTTGATAAGTGGCTTCCCAAAAACATAGGGACTCCTCCAATCGGTGAAACTCTACAAAGTGCAAGGAGTCTTAGTAGTTGTGACAGTGGGCTAAGCCTCCACAGTTGCCCTTAGTCTAGCATTTTCCCTATTAGGGAACCCCTTTAGGTCCCCTGCTAGTTTGAGTGGTAACAATGCCCATATTCTTGATAGTCATAGCATTAGATTTTTGACATATTCTTTTTCTGAAGACCAAACTTCCCAAACTTTCCTTTTCTCTTAGCCATGGCAGCAAATGCTTGAACTTGCTCGTTTGATCCCACATCATTTTTTGCCTTTAACCTGGTTTCTTCAATTTTACACAATCACCAAAGTTCATTGAATAGGGTAGCTTCCTTCTTTCCATAGATGCTTGATCTAAAGTTGCCCCATACCTCTGGCAGTTCATTAAGCACTATGGTGGTCATTTCTTTATCGAACATTATTTCCCCCAACTCTCGTAGTTGATCTCTTATTTCTGATACCCTCATTTCTAATACCTTCTTCCTTTTATATTTTCATCTTGTAGAGTTCTTGTCTTAATGATATCACTTCTCCTGTAGTACTTATGGAAAACAATTCTACTAGCTTTTCGTATATTTCTTTCGATGTCTCCAACTTTGATACATATGGTATGAGGGGATATTTGATGGATTCTATAACGATCCTTTGAGCCTTTACTTCTCCTTTTGATGTATTTTGCTAGAGCTTGAATTTCTTCCTTTGGAGGTTTAGTAATTAAACCCTTAACATGATCAATGACTTCGTTTTCTATGAGGATCAAATCTATCCTCTTCTTCCATGCAAGAAAATTTGATGCCCTAACCAATTTTTTGCTTTCCTTGCAAAATGAAGTCGTTTTGATAGCAGATTCAGACATAAATATAGAGGTACTTACTTGTCAAGTGAAGGTACTCCTTGGTGATGAAATCTTCAACTTGATGCTTTCTTGATTTTGATGATGATGTTGATAATAGAATATGTCTTCCTTCAAAGAGAGGGAGATAACCTTGATTCTTTAATGACAATGACAATGTTTCTCCCTACTTCCCTTGGATGTGAGGACGTCAATATGCTTCAATTTGTAGTCCTTCTTTCTTTGAGTAGAGGTAGGGTCTTTGAGGTCTTCTTCTCCTTGAGGTGATGATTGTGCAAGGTTCCCAAGAATGATTCAACTATAGAATCCTTTTTTGAACGAACTAGGGTTCTGAGGTCCTCTTTAGTGGCTTCCTTCAAGATGATTATGTAATCCTTGTCCTTGTGGTGCCTTTGAGATGAGTGGCCCTTCTTGATGATTGATGCTCTTGATGATCTTCTAGTGCTTTGGCCCTTGAGTGTCCTTCTTTAAGTTGCCTTTCCTTGTCTTGTCACCTTCATTGTGATGTCATGTTGAGAAATCTAGGGGCAATAAGTGTAGGTGTTTTCTCTTGCTTGATAGATGCTTGTGATGTATTTTTACCTTACTTGATCAACTTTTTCTTTTCCTTTGTTATTATTAGTGTTCTCTATCATCAAATAGCTATCAAATCATAAAGAACAATGAGACAAAGGACACAAGATATAGGCAATAAGCCAGGGCCAAAACCTCTCTAACTAAGATGAAAACCCACAAGAATTCTTCTCTTCTTATTGAACTTCAATTGACGAATTCCAAGACCTATGACCCTTGGCCAAGAACCTCCAAGACCAAGTCAAATTTTTCCTGCTTTCCGATAACCTTAACCTTAGCAACTTCTGCAAATTCAATCCTCAGAAGATTCTTCTGCAACTTATCTCTATCCAACAGATTTTTCGGCAACTTCGACATGCCCAGCAAATTCTTCTGCAACTTCGACATGCCCAGCAAATTCTTCTGCAACTTCGACCTGCCGAGCAGATTCTTCTGCAACTTCGTCCTGCCCAGCAAATCCTTCTGCAACTTTGTCTTGCCCAGTAACTGTAGAAACCCTAACACGAGAGAGAGAGAGAACCCCAAAATTTCAATCTTGCCCTTCTTTTTTTTCATCCTTTTTCCAGCGTCTATCTTAGGAGATCGAACTTGCTTGAGAGTGTGTCCAAATGAGGTCGAGTTCCTTCTTATTTATAGGCTTTTGAGGGGTACGAATTGCTAACTTTAGGCCAACTTGTCCCTTCATGTAGGTCGACTTGATCTTTGCACCATGACGAGGTCTTGGAGGGTCTTTTGACTTTATTTTGACTCAAATAAATTTTCTTTTACAATATGTAACATGCCCAAATGGGTCTTCCATACATGACAATGACTCAATTGACTTGTAGACTAAATAACAAGCCCTAGAAGCACTCAATGGGTGCTTGACCTAAAACTAAATTTCCCTTTAGCATGAAACCCATGCCTCAAGAATAACAATAATAAATTTATTTTTCTTATTTTCATTAAATACATAAAATCATGATTACATATATCGTTATGAAGACCGAACCTAGTTACATAGTTCAACAAGTAGCAGTAGGAAATTACCAGCGGCGACGATAATTTATGGTGGCGACAATGTCGATCATGGCTACGAGTTGGCTCTGGCGATTTTTTTGACTCGTTCGCTGCTGCAATTCCCGGTCCGTTTGGTTGCGGTGTTTGGCAGGGTGACAGCTAGTTGTGGTTGTGCAATAGTGTGAAAGCCAAAAGTGGTCGTGGCTGATTTACTGCCGACATGAAAGTATTTTTTTTTTTGGTTTTTTTTATTAAAAAAAAAAAATGTTCTTTTTTAACTTCTTTTTTTTGTGGCATTTCTTTTGGAATTTATATTTCATATTGTATATATATAGAGTTTTTTTTTTTTCTTTCCTTTTTTTTTCTTTTTTTTTAAGATATATATATATATATATATATATATATATATATATTATACTCTCTTTCTTCTTATTTTTTTAAATGGCCAAAGGTCGGGATCTACCAACACGACTCTAATACTAATGCAACGAACAAGGTTTGTATACACAGCAATAATCTTCAAAATACTTCGACGACAACGACATCCATTGTAGGACAAGTAATTGTATATTGAATATTATATAAAAGAATTGATGAGATGATTACAATGAGGGTGAGGGCCTACTTATCACAAATAGTCATGTCCTTAGAGACATGTCTCTTCACTATTAATCATTGATCATTATTATTGTTATTTACATTATTTGTATTATTTTAAATATATATTTTATTCATAACAGATTCGAGTGAGAGAGAAGGATATCCCGAAGACTACATTCAGGTGTCACTACAGGCACACTGATTTCTTGGTGATGCCCTTCAGGCTAACCAATGCACTAGCAACTTTCCAATCTTGCATGAACCATGTGTTCCGCAAGTAGTTTTGCAGATGTCTTAGTCTTCTATGACGATATCTTGATCTATAGCAAAACTGGATTGGCCTACACCCAGGAACATGACAGGGTTGTGGGGATTCATGGGCATATGTACCTATTATAGGAGGTTCGTGAGAGGATTTTCACAACTGGCAACGCCCCTCACAGATTTGACAAAGAAAGGGGCGTTCAAGTGGACAGATGTGGCACGAGACACTTTTAAGTGCCTCAAGAGAGTGATGAACGATTGCCCACTGTTAGCCTTGCCAAATTTTTCGCAGCCCTTTGTATTGGAATGTGATGCATCTGGAGAGGGACTTGGGCTAGTTTTGATGCAGGGGGGACACCTGATAGCATTTAAAAGCCAAAAGTTGCAGAAACATGAGAGGTTGTATTCTGTATACAATAAGGAAATGTTGGCCATTATGCACGCATTAGCCAAGACCCGACAGTACTTGGTGGGCAACAGGTTTAAGGTGAAGACTGACCACAACAATCTTCGGTTTTTCTTGGAGCAAAGAAAGTTGAATGAGAGGCAACAGAAGTGGGTCAGTAAGATCAAGGCTTATGATCTTGACATAGAGTATGTCAAGGGAAAGCAGAATGTAGTGGCAAATGCCTTGTCCAGGAGGCCCGCGACACTCACTTATGATGCTCAAGATTCAAGAGCGCAGTTATTGGTTGAGTACTCCAAATACCATCATGCATGCGAGGTTCTGGATGGTGCTACTAGGGCTGACAGGTACATGGTGATAAATGAGGTGATTTACTACAGAGACAAAATCTATTTGGTACCTGCCTCCCAGTTGCGGGAGAAGATAATGCAGGCTACACATGACTCACTGTTGGTAGGTCATCAGAGGTTCCTCAAGACGTACTGGACCATCAAAGGGAATTTTAGTTGGAGGGACCTCAAGAAGGACGTTTTGAGGCATGTTCAAGAGTGTGTCACTTTTTAGAGGAACAAGGGCGAGCAAACACATTTGGTTGTGCTACTTCAGCTCCTTTGCATTCCTGAGAGGATGTGGGAGAGTATCTCCATGGACTTTATCACGAGGCTTCCAACAATCCAAGGCTGTGACTGTATTTATGTAGTGGTGGACCGATTGATTAAGTTCACACATTTCTTTGCCATTCTGGCCATGTATACAACATCACAAGTGGTTGGGCTATTCTTTAGAGAGGTGTTAAGGTTGCACGATCTCCCTAAGACCGTTATCAATGGTAGGGACAGCAGGTTCATGGGGGGCTTTTGGCAAGAGCTTTTTCGATTGATGGACATTGAGCTCACACCTAGCACTAGTTACCACCCACAAATATATGGACAAACGGAGATCGTGAACAAGTGGTTGGAAGGTTACTTGCGAAACTATGTGGTTGGGCAACAGCATGCATGGGTGAAGTGGTTGCATCTAGGAGAGTACTGCTACAACACCACTTACCACATGTCCATAGGTATGCCACCTTTTCATGCTCGTATGGTTATAATGCATTGTCTTTTGTTGACTTGGTTTTTGGAGACAGAAGGGCGCCAAGGGCCAAAGACTGGACACAGGAGAGCCAAAAGATCCTTAGAGCACTTAACGACAATTTGCAGACTGCGCAAAATCAACAGAAGATGTATGCAGACCGGCACAAGGTAGAGAGGCACTTTGAGGTTGGGGACTTAGTTTTCCTATGCCTTCAACCATACAGGTAGTCCACACTGAAGAAGAAGGGAGTTGAGAAGCTCAAACCACGATTTTATGGGTCGTACGGGGTGATTAGGCGAGTTGGGAATGTAGCCTATGAGTTGGAGCTCCCTCCAGGGAGCAAGGTACACAACGTGTTCCATGTGCCTTGCCTAAAAAATTCCTTGGGGCAGCGTGTCACAACTGCTGCAGAGTTACCTCTATTAGATGATGAGGTGCATCAAGTATTAGTTCCGGAGGCCATTTTGGAGGTAAGGGATAGGAAACTCCACAACAAATTCATTCAAGAGTTTCTTGTCAGATGGACAGACTTACCAGAGGAGGATGCCACATGGGAAAGGGAATAGATACTACAGCATCCAACTTTGTAGTTGCTTGAGGACAAGCAAGCTTTGGGTGGGAGGATTGTGATGTCCCCACTCAATAAAATTTGCTACAACGTTTCCTCTTTTGCAAATTTTTCCATTTTGGCATGATTAGACCTACGATAAATGGGTTAGGAGGACTCCTCTTTTCGTTTTGGGAATTGAGGGCCACAAACATTAAGGAAAGGAGAAAAATTAAAAGATAAGTGGAGTGTGGGGGCCACACCAAAAAAGAAATTTGAACTCCCTTTGGAAAAATTCATACTTGAGAGAAAGGGAGGGAAAAGGAGGCAATGGTGGAGCCCACATGGGAAAGGAGAACCAGCGAACATAAATAGGAGAGGTTGGCTCCATTTTGAGACTTTTTTCCCAAAATTAGAGAACTGTTAAGGTCTAAAATGGGCCTCCTAAGAAAAATGTACAACCTAAATAGACTTTATAAGAACCAATAGGATTCAATACGATGATGTCAACCATGGGGGATGATTCACCATTTCTGGGATAAAAAAGTTAAAATATTAAAAAATAATAAAATAATAAAACTACTTTTGTAACTTGTATTTTCAACCTATCTCCCTAAGGTTTTACTCAAATTTTGAGAGGGAGTACTCGTTGGATGCAAAATTTGATTCCTCATCCAAGGAATACCCATGTTGCATACTTTCAATGGACCCTGCTACACGAAAAATGAGTACATGAAAAAACGTGATTGTACCCATGTTGCATACTTTCGATGGACATTGCTACACGAAAAATGAGAAATACATAAAAAAACGTGATTGCAATCACGTTTTTCATGTATTTCTCATTTTTCGTGTAGCAGGGTCCATCAAAAGTATGCAACATGCATACTCCTTGGATGAGGAATCGAATTTTGCATCCAAAAATTGTTCCCGCTCAAAATTTGAGTAAACTCATAGGGAAATAAGTTGAAAAAGTAGTTTTTTCTTTTTACGCTCTAAAATTTGATGATGTAATATAATCTTATTTTATTATTTCCACTATTATTTTATAATTTCCTTAGGAGGCCCATTTTAGAAATCAAAATTCCCCTAATGATTGAAAACTAAACCATTGTTCGCTTGAGCTGCTTAGCCAAGTCAACGAGTGTTGCTTAGCACGAGGGCATTTCCAGGCAAGAATTTCCAACTCTTTCTTTGGTGAACCTTGAGTGACCCTATGAGAGACATTGCTAAAATTGAGAGTTGTTCCAGATCTGATTTCATGGGAATTTGACATGTTCTGCATGTAGACTAAGCGTAGTTGAGGGAAGTCGAATCATTTGTAGGAGCAGTTATATTGCATGCTGGTTTCAAAGAATTTGGAGGTGCTTTGTCTTGGGATTTTGCCGGAGGTTTGAGATGGTTCATAGGATTGAATCTAAGGCAAACACACAGCCCGAAATTTTATCTTCAGAGACTGTGCAGCGGTTTACTGGTTGGGCCTACACAAACATTTGGGAAGCTGAGCTATTGTGGTGTGGAGGCGGAGGAATTTGGGCCAAATTTGGTGAAATTTCGAAGAGGAAATTTACGGAAGATTTTGGGAAAGTTTGGTGCCTATTTGCAGTGACATTTTCAGGGGTGTGAATTTCTCGCTGAAGGAGGAACTCGCACTTCTTGAGGGGTCCCGGGTTGGGTAGAGGGAGCCCAAAACCTTTCTAGGTTTTGTGGATATATTGAGTTTAGGCTACAGTTAAATTTGCATAATCTTTTTATTCTAGATGGTCGAGACACCTATTGCTTTCCAACTAGAAGCAGCAAAAAACACCATGGCAGGGCACAGCGTTTGTGGGAAGAGTTACCAAAAATTTGAGCTAACTTGGACACCTAGGTTTTGCCTGAAGCTTGCAGTAGCAAGCCCAGCCTCCAGGTTCTTCTACTCTCATTGTTGTAATAAGATTTCCTATTATTAATACAAGGGCTTAGAATTTGGCTCATATTTCTAGTATTTAATATATATGCTTGTATGTTTATGAATTTTGTACTTGTATTTGTTCATTGTTTCTATTATTTGCTAAATAGTCCTATTAGGAATATTACAATTTCACACATACGCAGCTAATTACTCCTCCAAATCATTTTTTTATTCCTTCAAAAAAGATTACAAAAAAACTTCACAAGCTTCCCAAAAAAACAACATTGCATGATTACCGAAATCACCCTAAACTTAAGCGGAACGACTGTCTGAGAAGTGTGGCCTATTGTATGGCTATACAACCTAGCAATATGGATCGTACGGCCTCTATCGATACAATTGTATGGATCCAATCTGTACAATTATATGGATCCATATGGATCCTAACCATATAGTTGTATGAATATATGTGCTACCTGGAAACACCTCTTTCTTGGTTTCCTACACTCTCTCTCAGTCTCAATCACTCAACCTACACAATTGATCAACTATTTTGAAAGCCTCTACCTTGATATGTCTTTGTACTTTTAGTCAAGAGTCTATTCTTGAGATTACTCCTAGTCTAAGTCATGCATGAAATTCACTTTTACGACTCAACGACTGAATATAAGACTTTCACTTTCTTTACTATGTGAATTACAAAATATAATTACATTTTCAAAAATAGAATCACTTTTCCAAAATATTTCAAACTATTTCTCGCACAATCACATTAGAAACCACGCGAAAGAGCATGTCCAAGCTACAATTCTCAACAATTCCTCTTGAGCATGGAAGGAATTCTGCATGGATCCAAGTTTGTCTCTAAATGCCTCAACTTTCCTTTTGCCAAGGGCTTGTTTAGAATCGGAGCTAATTGTTGATCCATGGGAATATACTAAAGCTTCACTACTCCCTTTTACACCTTATCTCATATGAAGTGATAATTTTTCTCTATATCTGGACCTATCAAGAAACACTATACTCTCGAAGAGTTTGATGCAACTCTAATTATCAAAGTAAATCATACTCTTGATCAAATAATCTTGCACGTACCTTGAAACTCTAAATGGCCTCACAACTAGTAGTACAAGTTGCCATGTATTCTACCTTTGCTAAGTTAAGTGCCATAAAAGCTTGCTTCATGCTGACCAAAATACCATCATTGTTTCCAAGCTAACGCAACACCCGAAGATGTTCTTCCAGTCAACTACACTACCTGACCAATCTAAGTCTGAATGACCCTACAACTTCACTTCACCATCTCCAAGATATCTTAAACCATACTCTATAGTGCCCTTCAAATACTTAAGCACATCTCTTGCTGCTACTTAATGCTCCTGACTTGGCTTCACCATGAACTGACTCAAGGTGTTCACTGCAAAACATATTTTTAGGCTAGTGTTGATCAAATACATCAAGGAACCTAATAGTTGCCTATATATCATGCGATTCACCAAGTCTGAATCCCAAGCAGTCACCTTCTTCAGATTAGTCATCATAGATGTGGCTTGCTATCCACCAAAATGGGTAACCCCATCGAAGAAAACTAGAAAAATTTTCTTTTACATTTGGATAGCCAGCCAGCTAATGGCCCTCAACATCCACATCTCGATGATGATATGCCATGTGCCTCCGCCATTTTATAAGCCACATACTTCTTTCCATGTGGCATTTCCTCTTGGATGAAGGTGGGTTGTTATTCAAAAGGTACTTTAATCATTTTGCAATCGGGTGCTTATACTTGTTTGTTTTAGGAATTTATTATGGATAAAGGGGTGATCTGGAAGATTGACCAATCTTGACTTTAGATTTATTCTCACACCTTTTCCGGGAGGTTAATCTTTAGCCCTATTCCAATGGGACCTCCCCTGAGGCCTTAGGGTTATAGGATGGGCACTATGTAGAAAACCTAGATTGAAATAGTGTGTTCATTTTCCCCTACACCAAAATTGACACTTTCCATCTCACATTACAACCCCTTAATTACCACCTCCATTCTTCAAGTCTAACTTGCCATTGGTTCATTGGGATTTGGCACCCGCTTATCCACATCCTTGAGTAGGGTCAGGAAACATTGCCCTGGAGGTTGACTAAGAAAAAAGAATGGAAAAAGAATATTACGGCCACAATGAAAAAAAAATAAGAAAAACAAAATGAAAAAGATGGTCAGGACATAAGTTAGTGTGAGGGAAAAAGCCTAGCATGAGCTCTACCGTCCTCATTAGCCATCACCCAATTCTTGAGCACTTGATGTTCCATTTCATCAAAAGGAACCCTTTCATGTCCCAACCCTGACGAGCAATAAATTGTCTCATATGAAGGGGTAATATTAAATGTTATATCATAAAGAGCAAGCTCTAACCCTTGAGTGATACACCCAAAATAAAAAGCATTATTATAAAAAAGTGAAAGGCACACTAAAGGGGTGGAAAAAGCAAGTCAAGCAGGGTAACTCAAGCCTCCACAATTGTTCCCTCCATTACATATATACACTCAAGATGTGGATCCCAATTAGATGGTCTCTTTGACTATGCCACTTGCCCATGAAGCCTTTCCCCTCCATTGCGACTCTTGTACACTAACACCTATTGATTAATGGGTTAACCTTGGAAATGCCACTTCCCCATAGGGGTTGGAAGCACCTAATAGGGTTGACCATTAGCTATCGCTAGCAATTGGCTTTGTTAGGTGGTCCACAATAGCCCAGGCCTTGAGGGCACCCACTGCACAAGTACCAACGTCTTTCAGAGAGGTTGATGACTTAGAAGATGCAGCATTGCCAGCTTACATCAAAGCATTGGGAATTATGATGACTTGAAAAGATGATGCATTTCCCAAAGCACCCCTAGGACCCAGGACACTAGTCTTCTTTGATCCAACAAAGAGGATTCTTGACGATTGCACCACTGGACCCAACATGCCCCTAGGCTAGCCTTGACACTACCTAATGGGCAGGCCATGATTTGGAGCCGAGATGAGGATAGTCTTCCATGAGATGACTAGGGAGGGATTGTGGCACTTGATGGAGCCCTAATTGTGTTGACCATTGGAGACCCATGGAGATGATGTGGTGACACCCTAGCAGGATTTGGGACCCCTAGAGTTGCTTTGAGGTTGGCTTTGAGGGATACTCCTCAAATGATAGATGATCATGACACAGGGACATACTTTCAAGTTTTAGCCTTAAACTCACCATCACATAGCATAGGGAGCCCAAAAGGGTATGACGTGATCATTTAGAGGCTTACAACTCACACGTGTGGGTCTTTTGTGGGATAATTTTAACTTGAGCTAGTGGGTTAGCATGTAACCCAAGGATTATTTTATGTTTACTCATTGTCAAACTTTTTTAGAGGCTTCTTAGGCTAAAATTAGGTGAGGTAGACCTCATATAAATCAAAGGTCACCTCACATCTCATTTCATCATCATTTGTGGACTATTTCAGCCTCATTAGAGATTTCAGCCTAGCTCTTTTAGCCTTGTACTCTTGTGGAGATATGATCTTTGTGGATAATTTTGTTGTTGGAGACTAGTCTTGGTTATGGTGTGTGACATCCCTAGGCTAATTCCCCTTCACTGTAAATATTTCATATACTTTAATTTTAATTAAAAAGGCCTGAGAATTGGAACATAGATTCCAGATTTTGAGGAGGGTAATTGCTTGGGGAAGTTTGTTGTTTTAAATATAAGTCATGGGTTGATTGAGTGGTTTAATGGAGCTAACTATGTCATTAATCAATCTGAAAACAATGGCAGTCCCATGATCTGGTTGGGCAAAAAATACAAGCAAGAAAAGGACAAAATTTATGATGATGTATGTGCTATGTTAGCCATGAAGAGAGCCTACGCAGACCCACAAAAAGACAAGGACAGGGTTGGTCAGTGGAGAAACATTGAGGAGGAGAATAATTCCGAAGGACATTTTTCTTTCTCATGCATTGGGGAGAGAAATAGAGAAGGCACGGCAGAATGAATAGTTGTGCTATAGAGGCAGAAAAGCCATAGCACAAGAAGGAAAAAAGAGCAAAAAGATTTGTGCTACTATCAAAATGCAAGGAGCAGAGAAAACATGAGGTTGAGCATTGGGAGATGGAAGAATATCTCTAAGGTGAGGATAGTAGTCTCTAGAATCCCTGTAAGACTGGAGGATGGAGCTGGTTTTCTTTGGATTCCCTTGCCAACATGGGTGGAGGTTTGTTCCTTGGATTCCTAGTAAGGAGAGTTCTTTAGCCCCCCTTTGCTTGTTTTGCTGGTTTTGCAGTGGATTTTGGATTCCCTTAATTGGGTGAAACCAACGTTACATGAAGCGGGGACGTTTTTTGGAAGCGGGGACACGGAAGCGTCATTTCCCAAAAATCTAGGAAGCAAAGCATTTCGAAAGCATCTACTATATATATATATATATATATATATATATATATATTGCATTTATGTTAGAAAAAAACATCCCAAATACCAAATTAGTTGTAGAAGACACGAAAACATGCATATTTTTACAGAAATCAAGATAAATATGGCATCTATGATTCCATTACACATAAATGATTAATTATTCGAGCATCAACCATCTAGATTCTATCAATTACAAACATGCATCACATTTTTAAGCATATTATAAAACATAAAACATTTAGAAGATAAAATCATCAAACATTCAAGTAACTTATCTAGCAAGTGAGCAACTGTCAACATTAATCATATCCAAAATTCAAATAATAATGTTTATAAAATAGGCCACTTGGCCACCACCAAGACTCAAGTACACATTGAACTAGGAAGAGTAACACAAAAAAGTTCAAATTCACAACAAGCCTACAAGTCTAATCTATGACAAAAGTAGTAAATTGTGAATATTTCTACTAATCTCTACTCCTTCCACTACAAACAGTACGTGGGCCTCCACATGCTGGCAATTAAGAAGATGGTGGTTGTGGAAGTTGTGGCACTGAAACTGATGAAGATGAAGCCCCTTTTTTTGGTGTTGAGGCATGGAACCTGGGAACCAAGGGACCAGATGGGGGTGTCATCTCAACTCAATCATCATCATCCTAGATAAGAGCATCCTCTAAATGCTCTAATCTCAACACTTCATCCTCCAAATTGGGTTCCTCTGGATTTTTGTCCCAAACCTTAAAGTCTTCATTACTCTTTGCATCATCACAATAATGGGACAACAATCACAAGTTGTAGTGAACATAAACCAAGCTCTCTTCCCGGTCTAAATTTAAACTATTCCTTCTAACACTGTGGATGAAAGAATAAGAGCTCCAACACCTCTCTGCAGAAGAAGTTTTTACCACCTGTGATAACACCCGCAATGCCAAAGTCTGTAGAATTGGAGTAGCACCTCCATGCATGTTCCACCACTCAAGGGAAGAAAAACTCCCTCGATCTCTAATTGCATACATGCTCCCAAATGGACCAGTGCTAAGCATATAGTTCCTCAACTGTTTCCGTACCATGGAAACCTCCTCCTCATCAGGGACTAATTTATCCAATGCTCTCATATAACTAGGTGGAACCTTTAGATCTAGGTGTGGTTTTCTCCTGCCTCACCCCCCCCCCCAAGTGTTGGTGTTGAAATCCATGATGGATGATAGTATTTAGGTGTGAGAACATATGCTAAGGCATGCAATGAAACATTTAGCATTTCCCATCATTTTTTCTCCTTTGCACGAATATAATTGTACAAGCTGATATCTCTATGCTCAACAATGTCTTTAATCTGCCCCAACATGCTGTCCATTTGTTCATACACCTCCCCAATTATTGGTCGATCTGAATCTGCAAACTTGATCATGTAATAAATTGGTTTGGAGAATTGCAAAACATATTTAATCTATGACCAAAATAACATGTCAAGAATAGTGTCCTCGGCTACATCAGCACCATCTCTATCAGCGCTAATTTCCTCCCATGATTAAGAGGTCACCATATTAGTTAAAGTTTGTCTCACCTTCATTAACCGCCTAAAGGTGAGCGAATAACTTGCAAATCTTGTTTTTACAAGTTTAAGCAACTGCAACTTGGAGTAAGTGCCATAAAAGTAGTTTACCCTTATATGCTCTGTGATAAATTTAATGAGTTGCTTCCCTCTCTTGTAAAGCTCATTAATCCATCCGCATTCTTTATGCTTCACAATATCATGCATATAAAGGTTCAATGTGTGCACCAAGCACCCAGACCAAAAGATTTGTGGATGAATATGCTTAATAACTTTTCCTGTTGCTTTACAATTTGTTGCATTATCAGTGATCACTTGAACCACATTGTCAGGACCAACATCTTTGATTGATTGAAATAGGAGATCTACAATGTTTTTGGAAGTTGCACTTGTTACTTGCTTGTCGCCTACACCTTCCTACAAGTCAGTGAGAAAAGCCTTTAACCCCACAAGGTGTGGTTGGTGGAAAGGAACTCAGAGAAGGGGTTGTCACACTAATCCTAACTCTCTCTGTTTAAGCTCTCTTCTAGGCTAGCTAAGGGGAGTGGTACCTAAAATGAAAAACTAAGTTAAAAGGTGTGAGTTTCTAGGAGCATGTTGGAGTGAAATTGGATTACTTTTAAAGATTTATGATCCAATATGAGCAACCTGAAATAGCAATGACAATGATAAAACCATACAATCAGTGCCTTATAAAGAACTTGTTCAAAAGTAAAAAGTAATGCTCTCAAAAGTGAAAGAAAATTAATCCTGAAATGGAAACAAAAGATTGTTAGCACAAGATATTTCAAGATAAAAAAATTTCCTTTGAGATAATCAAATTTAAGAATCAAAACACTAAAACATATCTTGCTCAAACTCCACAATTAGTAATTAACTTGGAAAATTTCAACAAGGAAATGCCAAATGCCAAATGTGAAATTAGACTTGAACCATAAAAAGAAAGCACTTGTTAAGAGAATTACAATACTAGCTTTTGGAATAAACTTTGCATATAAAAATTCAAAACTTTCAAGAGACAAGTAAATTAAATATGATGGAGAAGGCTCTTGGTTAATTTTATTAATTACCACTACAATAAAATTGCAAATGAACTCTTCAATCCTCAAGACTCACCTTTGCCCAAAACATGTGCATCTCATAGTGAGGAGTCAACAGAGGAGTAGAGAGTCCCTAACATATCTATTCAACCAACTTATGTTGGAAGTAAAATTTTAGTGAGTGTTGGTATGCAAGTTATGTTTATTGTCCCAATTAAATTGCTACATGCAATGCTTCAAAAGAAATAGAAATGAGATAGTGCTCATTGCAATAACAAATCCAACTTAAGAGACAAAAAATGGAAATAAGCTCATGTGTGTTGCACTATTAAAACAACAGTAGGAAAGTTAAATGAGATAAATTTTCTTTAAGATACAATTGAGAGATAATGCTCCAATAGTTCCCCAAATTATGTACCATAAATGGACTAAATAACGAGACATGCACCTAACTAACCATGAAACAATTAAAACTTGCCAATAATGTAAATTGCTCACCCATAAAAGAGATTTGTTCAAATTGTAGATTTTGGAACTTATGCATGTTAGATTTGTTAGACAAGATTTAGTGAATGGAAAGTGGAGTGAATGTGTTGTTAATTTAAGCATTCATACTCTTCAACTAAGGAAGGGGAATGCCATGGGAAAAGATCCCAAGCTCCCTCAAAAAAATTATCTTTTATTAGTGATGACAATGAGTAAAAAAGAAGCATCTAAGAAGGCTGCCCAAAAGGATATTTTTACAAATATAGGATCTTGAAAAAATGCTAGGATCTCCCCCTCAAATATGACAACAAAAGCAAATGGAAAACATCTCTAAAACAGAAATTTTGCAAGGCTCAAAGGCCCATAGCCTAGATGATCTTGCTGTTGTCCCTACAATGCTCATGACCTCCCTAAAAAATCAGTCTTTGAGATAATGGAAGGTCCTGCATGCAAGAGAATTAGTAATTTTCTACCACCTCTTCTTCAAGCTCTTTGTTGTCGAAGGCTCAAACCTATGGGCTGCAAAACAAAGTCAAGTATTAGAGAAAAATAAACAAGATTAGACTACAAACTAATACACAAAAACACTAGTTCAAGTAATGGGAGTGAACCCCCATACTTGCCTAGTTTAGAAACTGCTCTTGAAATAGCTTGTATAACTTTGAAAGCTCTAAAAGAAGTATTTTAATTTTAAATGAAATGGATGATCAAGTAACTAGAGAACAAGAAAACTTCCTCATGGTCTTCGTTGGATGAAAGACTTGGGGTTGAAAATCGTTGAGTCTTGGATCGCTTTGACTCTAGGAGTGAGTTGATCTATGTGAGACTTCCCCCATGCCCAAATGGATTCTTGCACACAATACCAATATATCTTCCCCACACGCTTGAACAAATATCAATTCACAAAAGGATTAGAGCATCATAATGAAATAGGATAAACGAAACATTCCTCCGAAAATGACTTGGCAAGCTCATTTCTACAATAGTACTCTAAATCAATGATATGTGCAAGGTAGCTAGCACACATCAATCCAAGCAAGATGGCAAATGTAAACTAATCTTGATCAAAAATGTAAATGAATTCAAACACAATAGAAAGATTATGAAAATAAATCACCTCACAATGCCAAGAGAACACTAGCCAAATATCCCCAAAGTCTTCATTATATTAACCAAATATGCAAGTACAAAATGACAGAGTTTCCTCAAGCCCAATAGCTCATAACATGATACAATATGAGAGCCCATGGCTCTATTATATAGAGAGTTGGGAGTAAATCCCAACGAAGAATGCATGTGAGAACTAAACTTGGAGCAAATCCCAAAGAAAGATAAGCCAAGTTCGATGTGGAGAAGACAGAGACACCAGAGCAAAATCAAATTCCATATGTGCACCTCAAGGGAAATCGAATTCGATATATGACCCAGTGAACTCATCCATGAGCGAATCGAAGTACTGTGCTACATCCAATCAACCACTGCCAACTCGAACTAAGTGAAACTCCATCTGCAGATGATCCCAATGAAGCTCTGCATAGGCCCTTGAGGACTGCATGATTCCTCTAGTGAATTGCGTAGTCTGGCCTAAAGAAAATGAGTAAATCCTCCAAGTGAAGCTTCAAGTGTTGCGGCACTCCAGATAACTCGTGAGAAGAGGCCCCACATAGTCTTCAGTCCAAATATCCTATAGAATATTCCCTTGGTGCATGAATTCCTTTAATAAATTCGATATTCCACATGTGCAATTGTTGCTTTATCTCTAGGAAATTCAATTTTTATGAAATAATGGTGTATTAATGATGCAGTGTTCTCAGTCATCCTCCACATATCCGTTGACTCAACTCTTTGACTTAGGATAATTTCCAAGTCATTTCCACGTCATTCTGTCACATGGAATAATTTATCTCTCTATTTTAGTTAATTCTAGCCTAATTAATTGCCACAATTTCCACTAAACTTAGGAAATGTGGGTTTTGAAGGTCCAAAAAATATTATTAACCCCTCAAAGTGAGTCCACTATCATAGTAGAAGGTTGAAGGTGAGAGGTGTAATTTTGATTACTCATACCCCATACAACTTCTCAAGACAACACTTATTACAATCCAATTACAATTTTTACTGAAAATTTTGACCTATGGGAAATCTAAAAAATTAAAAAATGACTACCTAAACCTAACCAAATTCCACGAAATTTTTTGTGTGATCTAGTATGGTAATATACAATGACTTTAGACACTATGACTCACCCAAGGTCTCACCATCAAGCCGTAATCTGGCTTTGGGTTAAAATTGGAGGAAAAACTCAATTAATTATGAAGTCCTAGTGGGGAATTGATAATTAACCAAGTGAAAAAAACCTTCAAGTCTAATACTAACTTGCTGGAAAGGTCCCAAGCTACCTAGGCATGTTACAGACTCAATACTAACTCAAAACTCATATTACTAGCATCACTTATTACAATTCCCCGTAGGGCGTGGAATCTGGGTACAAGAGAAAATGATGAGAAGTAGAAGTAGAGTTTAAAAACTATGGTGAACTGATGATATCAGTGTCCTTTGGTTCATCCTTGGGCATGGAGTCTTCCTATAATCATTAGGTTTCACTCCAGTGGTCGGCTCCATATGGGGATGCATGTTAGATATGAAGTGATAGTGTGCAAGAACCTAGAATCTGCATCCAATGACCATATATATTAGCAGTATCCATTCAAAATATCATCAAACAAAATTAAGTACATAAATGGAAATTTTATTCTAAGAGCATAATTTATTCATGAAATAAAACTACTTAAACAAAATTTACAAGGGATAAGGTTAGAAATATGATACAAAAAGATGCTCCATGGCATCAGATGTCTTTGGTGAAATCCATCTTGAGAACCTGCCTACTCATAGGCAAATCCATAGGTTCTTTCTTTGATGTGCCTTGTCCAATTCTGACTATCTTGGGACTATGACTTGCCCCAATGTTAACATGTTTGTGGCCATCAGATATACCAAACCTCTTCCTTTTCTTTTTTCGACTATTAATGTGTTGAGGCTTGATCCTGCTCAAAACTGGTGATTCATTTTTTATATTTTTTTCCTTTTTCGTTTTTTTCTTTTCTTCTTGGTTAGTTGCGATGGCGATGATGATGTAATTACTGTCAATCCTACTGCTTTGTCTTGAAAATGCTCTAATGGAAGATTTGAAGTACCCAAGCTTTTTGAGTTATGCCTAATCTCTTCATTTTCAATCTGTTCTGTTGGGGGGGAGAAAACTTGCCAACACTACACCACTTCCTGTCTGGCATGATCTACAGATAATCTCCTTTTAGGTTTCCTTGGATCCTCAACATGATATCTTTTCTCTAACTCCGGATCAAGTCTGACAAAAGTATTATCTGGCATGGGGATGGTGGCATATGATAAGTCCATTTGAAGGGTATCACCTAAATCTGATGCCCATTTTCTTGATAGGAGCATTCCCCATGAACTATGAACATCTATCACAACGATAACCATAGTCATTATTCTATTTGGGTATGCAGCTAGGAAAACTTGTAAATCTTTAATTATCCTACACACTTCAATTCTTTTAGAATCCATGAGCATATGTTGCAATAGGGTCTAGATACCCTTAAATTCAGTTGCTACATATCTTTCTTAGTCATGACATTTGATGAAGCCCCTGAATCAAGCATGCAGTTGTGTAAAAGACAATCATTCACTATCAAAGAAACATAAAATGGTAGATGATCTTGGTTCCCCACACAACAGTTCATACTTTTCAATACAATTTCTTCATCTTCTGGTTCATTATAAGGATTTTCTTCCCTTTTGAGTAACTTCAATTGCACTTAGTAACTTGGCCCTTTGAGATGGTATCCTTAAAAGTTCTATCACTGGGATAGAAACCTTTGCATTATTCACCCATTTTCCCAAGTCAAAGTTTAATTTTGAAGTAGGAGAAGGAAAGTTTTTGTAATTATTCCGGTCTTGAATATCCCTTCTCTGAGAAGTCATCCCTTTGTGTTTTTCCATAGCAAGAATCTGTTCAGATGTAGACTTTTCCCGAAAAATCTTAGTCACTTTGTCAAAATTTGCAATCATTTTGTCAACCCCAAGATTATTATGCCTAAGGTCAATCTCTTGATTTCTTTCAATGGTGTATATTTGATCTTCCATGGAGAAAATATTGATTTGACCACTAGTTCCTACATGTTCATCTCCAAACATGCTACCTTCCATGATTTTCTTTACATATGGGCATGTGGCCTCTTCATGGACTCATTACATGGCCTACAAAAAGGGGAAATTTGATCTACCATGTTGGTGAATTCCAATGGATTTGGAGGACTATAATTTTGTTGAGGGCCTTTATTCTATTGCCACCCATTATTTGGCCTTGGTTGGAATCTTTGCACTTGTGATCTTTCCATGGCCACCAACCTATTTTGCATGGCTTGCATTTCTTTAGTGTGATTTGCTTCAATGCTCTTAATGAGTTGAGTTAATTCTTTAATAGGATCATGTGTAGTCTCTTCCTTAGCCTTGCTTTTGGAATCATTCGATTTTAATGGCCCTCTTGTGAAACCAAGAATCTAAGATTTTAAATTCTAAATCTTCCGAGAAATCACATGAGAATTTTTGGAACCAAAAATGCTCATGTGATTTCCCAGAAGATTTAGAATTTAAAATGTTATGGATCACAGAAGCTTGCACTCTCAAATCTAAGATTTCCCTGATTGCTTTCTAGCCCTCTCCATCTTCAAGGCTTCAGTTTGAGCTACACCCAAAGTTGCAGGCTCCTTTCTCCTCAACTCATAAGCAATGTCGGCACCAAAAGCATCTAAATATGAGCATAGACGAAATGCATCAGGAGGTTTAACAGTAGTAGGCATGTTTTTTTACCAATTCATTGAATCTCTTGTTAAACTCCTCCATGGTTTCATTCTAGTTTTTCTTCATGTTGCTAATGGCACTGATCAAGTGACTATTTTCTCTCCTCTCACCAAAATTTCCCATGAAAGCATTAATAATAACTTGTAAAGAATCATAAGAAATAGCAGGTTGTTCAGTGAACCAATCAAGAGCATCCTCTTCTAAAGAGAGAACAAAAAGCTTCATTTTTACATCCTCATAGTTAGCAATGTTACACCACTTAAAGATTCAAACATTAAAGTTCTTCACATGTGCTGTAGCACTAATCGCATTGTTACCTTGAAAGAAGGCAATCTTTCAATAGCATTGTCAGTGATATTGTGAGGATAGCCATTTATGTTAGTAAAATTACAAGGAGCAAAGAGATCATTCATGATGCTAGGCTCTACTTGTCCTTGAAAAAGCAAACGAATGTCAGAAATAGCCTCTTTCCCAAGACTAGCAAGAGCTCTACTATAAGAAAGTCTATTTAACCTCCTTTAAAAACACTTTCAGGATCAGGAGAGGGGCTAACTAGACCACTTGAATTTCTCCTAGTAAAGACTCTTGCAAAATTAGGATTGAGTGGAGTCGCCACTTGAGCAAGAATCTAAATCTAAAGTTCAAAGATGCCAAAATCAAAAGTTAGACGATTTCTCAGGTACAAGAAGACTTGTCCCCAACAACGGTACCAAAAATGTTACTCACGTGCCGCCTACACCTACCTACAAGTCAGTGAGAAAAGCCTTTTACCCCATAAGCTCTAGTTGGTGGCAAGAAACTCAGAGAAGGGGTTGTCACACTAATCCCGACTCTCTCTGTTTAAGCTCTCTTCTAAGTTAGCTGAGGGGGGTGGTCCCTAAAATGAAAAAACTAAGTTAAAATATGTGAGTTTCTAGGAGAATGTTGGAGTGAAATTGGATTACTTTTAAAGATATATGAGCCAATATGAGAAAGTTGAAATAACAATGACAATGATAAAACCATATAACCAGTGCCTTATAAAGAACTTGTTTAAAAGTAAAAAGTAATGCTCTCAAAAGTGAAATCAAAGTAATCCTGAAATGGAAACAAAAGATTGTTAGCACAAGATATTTCAAGATACAAAACTTGCCTTTGAGATAATCAAATTTAAGAATCAAAACATTGAAACATATCTTGCCAAAACTCCACAATTAGTAATTAGCTTGGAAAAAGTGAACAAGGAAATGCTAAATGTCAAATGTGAAATTAGACTTGAAACATAAAAAGAAAGCACTTGTTAAGAGAATTACAATACTTGCTTTTGGAATAAGCTTTGCAAATGAAAACTCAAAACCATCAAGAGACAAGTAAAGTAAATATGATGGAGAGTGTTCTTGGTTAATTTTATTAATTACGTCTACAACAAAATTGCAAATGAACTCTTCAATCCTCAAACATCACCCTCGCCCAAATCATGTCAATTTCACAACAAGGAGTCAATAGAGGAGTAGAGGGTCCCTAAGATCTCTATTCAACCAACTTATGTTGGAAGTAAAATTTTAGTGAGTGTTGGTATGCAAGTTATGTTGATGTCCCAATTAAATTGCTACATGTAATGTTTCAAAAGAAAAAGAAATGAGATAATGTTCATTGCAATAAAAAATCAAACTTGAGAGACAAAAAATGGAAATAAGTTCATGTGTGTTGCACTATTAAAACAAAAGTAGGAAAGTTAAATGAGATAAACTTTATTTAAGGTACAATTGAGAGATAATGCTCCAATAGTTCCCCAAATTATGTAGCATAAATGGACATAATAATGAAGCATGTGCGTAAATAACCATGAAACAATTAAAATGTGCCAATAACATAAGTTGCTCACACATAAAAGAGATTTGCTCACGTTTGTAGATTTTGGAACTTATGCATGTTAGATTTGTTAGACAAGATTTAGTTAATGGAAAGTCGAGTGAATGTGTTGTTAATTTTAAGCATACATGAGATGGAAATAAGCATAAAAGAAACTAGAAAGCAAGGCAATCCACCCAAAAATGTCTTTCCTCTTCAACTAAGGAAGGGGGATGCCATGGGAAAAGATCCCAAGCTCCCTCAAAAAAATTATCTTTTATTAGTGATTACAATGAGTGAAAAAGAAGCCTCTAAGAAGGTTGCCCAAAACGAAATCTTTACAAAGATAAGAGCTTGAAAAAAAACTAGAATCTCCCCCTCAAATATGACAACAAAAGCAAATGGAAAAAATATCTAAAACAGAAATTTTGCAAGGCTTAAAGGCCCACGGCCTAGATGATCTTGCTATTGTCTCTATAATGCTCATGACCTCCCTAAAAAATCAGCCTTTGAGATATTGGAAAGTCTTGCATACAAGAGAATTAGTAGTTTTTCGCCACCTCTTCTTCAAGCTCTTTGTTGTCCAATGCTCAAACCTATGTGCTGCAAAACAAAGTCAAGTATTAGAGAAAAATAAACAAGATTAGACTAGAAACTAATACACGAAAACACTAGCTCAAGTAATGGGAGTGAACCCCCATACTTGCCTAGTTTAGAAGTTGCTCTTGAAATAGCTTGTATAACTTTCAAAGATCTAAAAGAAGTATTTTAAATCTTAAATGAAATGGATTATCAAGTAACTAGAGAACAAGAAACTCCCTCTTGGTCTTCGTTGGATGAAAGAATAGGGGTTGAAAATAGTTGAGTCTTGGATCGCTTTGAATCTAGGAGTGAGTTGATCTATGTGAGATTTCTCCCATGCCTAGATGGATTCCTGCACACAATACAAATATATATATTCCCTACAAGCTTGAACAAATATTAATTCACAAAAGGATTAGAGCATCATAATGAAATAGAATAAACCAAACATTCCTCCGAAAATGACTTGGCAAGTTTATTTCTAGAATAGTACTCTAAATCAATGATATGCACAAGGTAGCTTGCACACATCAATCCAAGCAAGATGGAAAATATAAACTAATCTTGATCAAACATGTAAATGAATTCAAACACAATAGCAAGATTATGGAAATAAATCACCTCATAATGCCGAGAGAACACCAGCCAAACAGCCTCAAAGTCTTGATTATATTAACCAAATATGCAAGTACAAAATGGCAGAGTTTCCTCAATCTCAATAGCCTATAACATGATACAATATGAGATCCCATGGCTCTATTATATAGAGAGTTGGGAGCAAATCCCAAGGAAAGATAAACCAAGTTCGATGTCGAGAAGACAGAGACACTAGAGCAAAATTGAATTCCATATGTGCACCTCAAGGGAAATCGAATTCCATATATAACCCAGTGAACTCATCCATGAGTGAATTGAAGTGCTACAACCATTCAACCACTGCCAACTCAATCTAAGTGAAACTCCATCTGTAGATGATCCCAATGAAGCTCTGTGTAGGCCCCTAAGCACTACACGATTCCTCCAGTGAATTGCGTAGTCTAGCCCAAGGAAAATGTGTTAATCGTCCAAGTGAAGCTTTAAGTGTTGCATCACTCCAGATAACTCGTGAGAAGAGGCCCCACATAGTCTTCAGTCCAAATATCCTATAGAATATTCCCTTGGTGCATGAGTTCCTTTAATAAATTTGATTTTTCACATGTGCAACCAGGGTTGTGGGGGAGCCGCCACCCCTCCCCTGCCCCCATAGACCCTACTCCCAAAACGCGCTCCGAGCAGGAGCATTTTGGGAGCGCAACGGGAGCGCGCTCCCGAAAACACTCCCTGAGGGGAGCGTTTTCAAGAGCACGTTCCCTAAATAGAAAAAACACTCCCTGGTTTTCAAGGAGAATTTCAGGTAGTGTTTTTTTAGGGAGGGAGCGTTTTTTTAGAGAGGGAGCATTTTTTTTTAGGGACAGAGCGTTTTCGGGAGCGTTTTTGTTAGGAAGGGAGCATTTTCGGGAATGTTTTTTTAGGGAGGGAGCATTTTCAGGATTGTTTTTTGCTTAAGGACATGGTCCTAAATGAAATTGCTTGCTCTCCATTTGCTTAAATTATCCATTTTCCAACCTAACTATAATGTCAATATAATTTGTGTATCAACTATTTTTTAGCATATTATGATACAATTCCATTTGCTAATGGCCATTATTTTATTGTAAACCCAGGAAAGGTATATCCTTTAACAATCTTGAGACAAAATTTCGTACCATAAAGTGGAATGGATTTTGTTCAAACTAGTTGAAAAGCATACATCGTATTCGTTTTATGCAAGGATCAACTGTCAATATATGAGTAAAGGCTAATTTTCATTAAGGAATAAAAACAAAAGCTTAGCTTTAAGACTCATTGTGTTGTAGTTATTATAAGCAGAATATATGACCCTTTGAAACTCAGTATTTTATTCAACAACAATTTCTCTCCATTGTAAAAAGTAATCATTCTTTGTACTATTGTTAATGCCTTACACCTACTCCTTTCTCACATTGAAACCAAGTTGACAGTCCTTTGCAATCAAGATATGACATCTTATTGGAGACAATGATGGATGACCGAAATATTTGTTGATGGTTAATCAATGTGTCTACCCTTTTAGGTCATGGCCATATTGCTTGCATGAGATGGGGGCTTGTGTATTTTCCCATCTACTATTTCTTAGAGATTTTACGACCTTAATGGCAAAGTGGGTAACAAGTCAATGAAATGCAATTGCTTAAACTTTGCATAACTAATGATATGCCTTCTAGGTTGAATTTCCCATTTCCTTAAAAGAAATCAATTTATTCCTTAGCAACACATTCTACGTGTTCTCCACCTGTTGGACATGTTGAATACCTAAGTAGTCAGCTAAAGTGCAGATCCCATTTTCCCCCTGGGGACTGACTTATGACTCTAAGATTTTAACTCTATTATATTTTTTTAGGCAAGATCCCATTTTTTTTCTTAAGCGACCATCACATAAAAAAGCATGCGGCTTCCTACACAATGATATCAAAATCAAAGCCCCAGTTTAAGTTGCCTAATGTGACCCCAACATTGCAGTAGCTTACCGTATCTTTTAGGATGATATTCTGTTAGAAGTGTTCCAAAAACTAGATGTATCATGTGATTTTCTCAATGTGTGTTCAGTTTTTATTAATACATCATCATTTTAAAGATTTTTAAATCTTTACAACCATCTAGATTTCTATGGTTGACAATTTGCACATTATTTCATCTAAGACACACCACAGGTTAGAGCTTTTTCATTTTCTTCTAGGTTACATCTTGGGAATTTGTGTGAATATTTTATTGGATCATTATCTTTAAGTGGGTGTCTGACATAAAGTATCTTCTCTTCATTCTTACATCTTTACAAATACCCTTTAACGTTTCTAGAGAAATTATTCTTCATTCTTACATCTTTACAAATACCCTTTAACATTTCTAGAGAAATTATTCACATTTTTTTAATTATATTTTCTAAGGGAAGACAATGTCAACAAGCATTAAGGCCAAGCATTAGAAGACCACCATTACCACGATCTACTCAAATTTCAAAAATTAGACATTTCTCGTGGCAAGAGGCCAAGCAATAGATAAAATAGATTTAGTAGTCATTTCTAGTTTCTAGTAGTTTTTAACTTCTTATAACTGTTGAAACTTGACTCTTTCATATTTATTATGATATTTTTTGTAAACAATATACGACAATTTAAGTTTGAAGTTGGCAATTATAAGTTTATAACTCTTATGAATTATGAATATGATGCTTCATGAAATTTGAAAGTTGTTTCATTTCATTTCATTTTATAACATTTCATTTCATGTTAAATATTCTTTGTTGTAAATGTTACACTTAACTTACAAGTACAACTATGGTGATCAATGAATCAATCATGATAAATGTTATATATTGAATTTTGAAAACCTGAAACTTTAAGATTGATGAATCATGGGACTCAAGAGTCAATATGTTGTATGTTTCTAACTTCTAGATTAGAAACATAATCTTCTAGATTAGAAGATTATAACTTCTAGATGATTGATGTTATATGGTTCAATCTATGTTTTATTTTTTTATGTCTAATACATAATTCTACATGCTTTTGTTGACATATATGCATCAAAATATAAAATTATATATATTATAAAAAAATGCTCCCCGAAATGCTCCCAGACTAGGAGCTTCTGAAATGGTGCTCCCGCTCTCGCTCCCCATTTTCGCTCCCGCTCCCAAGTATCCTTGTGTGCAATTGTTGCTTTATCTCTGGGAAATTCAATTTTTATGAAATAATGGTGTATTAATGATGCAGTGTGCTCAGTCATCCTCCACATGTTTGTTGACTCAACTCTTTGACTTAGGATAATTTCCAAGTCATTTCCACGTCATTCTGTCACATGGAATAATTTATTTCTCTCTATTTTATTTAATTCTAGCCTAATTAATTCGGCCTTGTATGATAGGAGTATCCCTCACTCCTACATCCCAACTAGGATCGTACAACCAAACACCTCGTTGGATCCATAGGACTCAGGCATTCTTGATATTATTGACCTCCATCCCTAGACTTATTCACTTAGTCTTATACATAACTAGTGCCTTTGATCCAATTATATACATGTTTTTGAGGCTGTCCTATTGTTATATCCTTCTTTCCTTCATTTTATCCTAGTTTTAGCTTTGCAATTTTCTACGAGTTGCATTTGCACTCCCACTTTGTACTCGTACTAGATGTATCGTTTAGTCCCATTGACCTACTTTTGTGGTCATTCATAGGAAATTAATAAAATTACCTTATCTTATCCACAAGTTTAGTTCTATGTGTTCATATTCAACATCAATAGCACCCTCCCCTTGACTTGACTTTATTCTTCCCAACAACATATGGGATCCACTCCTTGAATACTTTCTCTTTCAAATTCTAAATACAATTTTCTTTCAAAAATAAATGGAAAAAAGAGGAGATTGGAAACCAAAGCAAAGTAAAGAAAATGAGAATAAAATCTCATGAGTCAAGAGTCAAGACTATGGACTGAGGGAATGACCTCTTAAAGGAATGGAATTCGACTAATTATTAACCTCCTAACACAAATTTTCAATCAAATTTTCCAACAAACCTTAAAATTTACTTATAAATAAAAAAAATTAAAATTTAAAAAAAAAAATCATAATGTAACACAACAAAGTATAAGAATGAAATAAGATAGTGATGATGATACAAACAGGCTCCCAATTCCTTCTCAAAGCATGTATTCTTGGTATTAATAAGCAACACAAAACAGTATCCTTGAAAGGACCTTCCACAGATTACTATCCAAAGGATCTCAATAAAAATATCACTGTCTACACATCAAATAATTAATGGTCTTATAGCACATCAACAACACGACAAAAGCTTACCTAAGTGCCCTTGCTCTCAGTATGTTAACCAATATCTTGTCCAGCCACTGAACATAACCTCATTTTGATTATACCAGCCTAGATCCAGCCGAACTCCGAATATATTAAGCACTTAGAAAGATCAAAAAGAAATCAAAGTGCAAAACTCTTGGTCCTTAAAAGAACCAGAGTTAAGATGGATCTACCCTGGGGTGTGTGTGTGCATCTTAATTAATGCTTAGTACTTTTTTATATATCATACTTTACATTTTTTCCATTTTGATTAATCACCACATACATTAAGCATCTAATTCATACTGGACTGTACAATGTACCACGTTTCTCTCGGTGCAACTAAGTCATCTATAGAAAAGGTATTACACTAAAAGATTATTAACAAGAAATTATTTGATGCCCTGTCTCAACTTAAGAGGTCCCAACAAATTAAAAATGATATTTCGAGAAATTTATAGTATACCTCAACATGAATGCCTTTCCTCTTCCACAAAAGAGATCTAAGAGCACGTTTTATTTTTCCTCCACCATTATCTACACCATCTATAATTTTTGTAGCAGAATATACAAGAATATCTGGCTCTGCGTGCTGAAAATCTTCCAGGCTGACAATTGACTGCAAAAGGATCACAACCTATGAGAATCCACAAAACCTTAAAGTGTGGGAGTATGAGATTTTCAATACTAAATGATTGATATAATATACTAGAATATTGGCTTCAAAAATAGTCTTCTTTAACAATGGAGCTTTTTGAACAAAATGGACATTGTGTTAAGTTGCCCTTTCCCTTCCTGTAGAATGCAAAACTGTCCTCTATTAGGCATATTTCCAAATGCAAGCCTATAATTTAGAAAACAGCTAACACTTTAATGTTTGACTCAAAAGCAGTGCAGCCAAGTGGGTCCAAAAATACACAAATGGAAGCATCTTGTTACGGCTGAAGAGTGGATGCAGCCTCAAATATTGTAAAACAAGACAATACAGTTGATTGGTCTAAGACTATGATGAACATATACTGCTTTCTACAATGCTGCCTGACATTTGTTAGTTTTCAGGTTACTCCGAAAGTGTTTACACCATGTTTGGGGGTGCTTCATAAGATTTGGAGTACATGGTGTATGTTCAACCTCCAAATGGTCCACGATGGATTAGCACACGGGAGATGTTCCATGATGGATTAGCATAATGGACATATCTTGCCCATGTCTGCTTGACCTCAAATGGGGTCTTGCTTGGCATTCTTCCATGGAATGCTGGAGTTCTCTTGACAGCTTGGTGGACATCCTTCATTGTGGCCAGTGGCCACAGGGAGAGGTCCACTTGCTTGGACAAATGCCCTACATAGGAGGAGTGTTGTGCATTTTGAAGGAGGGCATCAAGCCCAAGATGGCGTGGTGTAGCCTGGATTCCTAGATGGTGGCTTGGAGTTGGCTCAGGGATGCCTGGGCTGCAACCTAGGTCACTTGGTTCATGTTCATGTTCGAGTTCAACAATCTTGAAATTCGGAAAAAAATTACCAAGCAAAATACAATGGATAAACTTCATGATTAAATTTGACAGCTATAAATATAACACACACAAACGCATATATGTGATTGTTAAATTATCTAATTCACATATCTTTTATAATAAATTATAATTATAATTATTACTATATATATATATATATATATACTCATTTTATTTACATAATAAAAACATGTATATAAGGAGTAATATATAAATTTATACTAATATAAAAAATTTACATAATAAATATTTGATGTATATAAATATAGATTGTAATTAATTACAATAGCCTACGATTTAATTATTACAATTACGATAGCCTATGATTTAATTAACTTGGCTATTGTTTAAATTACGGTGGCTCAAACATAATGTGCTTGCAATGTTGAGAAATCTAGGGCATCAAGGTTAGGTGATTTCTCTATTATGATAACTGCTTGTGAATGCTTTTTACTTCTTAGATTAGGATCTTCTCTTGCTTATATTATTATAATGTTTTCTTCATCAAACAATTACCAATGCATAAACCATAAAGAGACGAGACACGAAACATAGGCGATCAGTCAAGGCCAAAACCTCTCCCACTTGAGAGGAAAACCCGAACAAATTCTTCTTCTTATAGAGACTTCAATTGACGAATACCAAGACCAAAACCCTTGAGCTATTTGCCACTCCAAGACCAAGACACGAGACTTCCTTGATGAGATCCTTAGTCCACGATCCTTTTGCTTTTTCCTTCTTCTTGGCTTCTTCTTCAACCTCAACCTCTTTTTGCTTCAGACCTTCGGCCGACCAGAATTAGGTCAACAATCCTAATTCAAAAACCTTCTTCTTGATACCCTTGATTAGGATATAGTATCCTCTTGGCTTGTCTCGACTTCTCTTTCAATTAGCCCTCCTTCCAATTCGGCTCCCTGGGAGGGCTGCAATTTTCCTTGGCTCCCGCTACTGCAACAGACCTCTTTCTTTCTTGCACGTGTGGAGGTTTACAGCCCTTAAAATAGACCCAAAAATATCCCTAAGGACTTCGCTCTCCCTTCTTTTTACTTCACTAGTTGGGAGGCGTCTTCTTTGACCCCTTCAAATTTCTTACTGCAGTCTTGTACTTGTCCAAAATTCTACGTTCTCAAATCTCTCAGAGAAAGAACTATCATTAGGAATTGCAATGGAGAAAGATCCCTACAAAAATGTCACTAATTGGAAGTGAAAGGATGGGTGAGCCAAAACAGTTAACATCCCAAACCTTGATAATGCCATAGCAAGTGATACAAGTCAATGAGGGAAGTAGGAAGTTCTTTACAATATGTACAAGAGGAAAACCATCGCAAATCAGCAATGCTTGAGGCAACAGTACAATCATGATAAGATGGTTGAAGTTGCATTGATGATTGCATATTTGGACCATAATAAGAATTTGTGGACCAATTCATGTTGTTGTTGTGAGGATTTGGAAGGAAGAACTTGTTACCCACCACTAGTGGGTGACCCCATAGGAGAATATTTCTCCTAGATTTGTCTTCAGCTGGCAGCCAGCAGCCCCTTGACAGCAACCAGTGTAGCCGATGTTGTGCCAGATGTCACCACTCCATGAGCCAGTCTTATGTCCCCTCGCCCCTCTTTCGAGATCGTATGTTTGAAGGTGGGCCATCGAATCCTAAAGGTATGATTTTTCATTATACAATTGGGTGTTTATGATTATTTTTCATGGGAACACTTAGGTATGGATTATTGGGTCACTTGGAACGAGGAATGATTTTGGTTGTAGTCTTGTTCCCTTACCTTAACTGGGGGGTCAATCTTCAAATCTACTACCATGGGATCTCCCCTACTGGCTTACAGCTCTAGGATGGGCACTATTTGGGAAACCCCAATTTTGATGGCGTGGTCCCATTTTCCCGTTACACATTTTTCACTCCCCTCCACACATTACATGCCCTATTTCATCATTTTCCCTCCCTAGGTCCACATGACCACTGCGTCCACAAGGCTCTCGTATCCCCCTCCCCTCGTCCACATATCTAGGTCAGGTTTGGAACGATGCCCTAGAGGTTGATGTAGCTAAAAAAAAGATAAAAGCATATGGCCACATACAAAAGGAAATGTGCCACAAAATGCAAAAGATGGTCAGGACAATACAATTTAGCATATGGGCAAGAGCCAAACATGAGCTCTACCCCATATCATTATGGCCATCACCCTGGTTCCTAGGGCCCCTATGGGTGCCCCTTGCATCATTAAGGAACCCATGTATGTCCCAACCCCTGGTCGGCGATGAACTTCCCCACCTTAAGCCGGGTAATCACTGTTATATCATACACATCATGCTCTCATCCCTTGGAGCCTCGAGCAGTAAAATAAAAGGAAAAAAATAAATGAAGAAGGGTAGAAAAACAAAGTTCAAGGTAACTCATGTACCACGATTGCTCCGTCCTATTTTAATACACCCAAATATGTGGACATCCCTCATCATTACCACCCTTGAACCCATGGCATTTGGCCTTAAGACCTCTATGTCCCTGTTGACCACTAAAGTCGCACTTGAAGATATGTCAAAGACTGGATGACCAAAGCACACTTCAGATCATTCCAGGACATTCAAATTAGTCAAAATTCAAGAATTCATCTTTTTCCTATCATCATTCTGTTGTTTAAACTCCGCAGCCCTGAGGGGACATTGTAAAAATCATTCTAGTATAATGAAAAGAGTCATGTAACAGACCTAGGTAGCTTAGGATTTTATTAGGAAGTGAGTTCACTCTAGGGTGTTTTTTTTCCTTGCCTAATTATTTGTGTTTTTTAACAATTATAATTAATTAATTTTTTCTCCCAGAAATACCCTAAAGTTGGAGTGTGGCTTGATGGTAGATTCTTAGGTGAGTCCTAGTGTCTAGACTCTAGAGTCAATGTATATTACCATACTAGATCACCTCTAAAGTTTTGTGGAATTTGGATAAGTCTAAGTGTCAATTTTTTATTATTAAAAATTTCCACGAGACGAGATTTTCTATGTAAACTTTGATGTTAGATGTAATAAATGTTTTCAAGAGAAGATGTACGGGACATGAATACTCAAATAGACCTCTACAACTCAAATTTCTATTTAGACACACTTTGAGGGTCAAAAAGTGATTATTCACCCCTCAAAACCCAATTTTTCTAATTTTTGGAAAAAACTAGCAAATAAATTGGCTAGAAAATAAAAATTCTCTGCAAGTGAAAAATACTCAAAATGGCCCACGAGGTGTAAATAAATTGGCGATCTCCTTGTTACGAAATCTTATGTAAACCAAAGAGATTCAAAGTTCAAATCCTCATGGGTTAGACCAACAAAAAGAAATGCTCAAAATGAGGTGGACATTCACAAGGTACAGAGTTAAGTAAAAAATGATGAAGATTCCATTTTCCGAGGAGGTTGTCCACCCAAAAAAAATTCAATGGTCCAAGGTAGCAGTGCTAAGAAATTCGAATTCATTGAGGAGATGGTCCAAGTTTTGTTGATTGAATGGGATTTAATCGAGGAAAAATAAGGAGAATATTTTTAAAGTGGTGCAAACAAGTCCAACATTTCAATTTCCTCTCAACCTAGTCTCCATTAAGTTTAAAGGTCCCCCTCTCAAGATTTGCAAAAGCATCCAAGGGTTTCGATTTATATGGATGGGATCTAGTCGTTTTCTCTTGGGATCAAGACATTTCTTCATGGGATCAAGTTGTTTTGCTTGGAGATGTGTGCCATCATCAAGATCTCGTCCCATTTTTTCTATTTAAGACAGCCTTGACCTCCTCATTTGTAACAATAGTTCTAGATCGAGCTACTAGCTAGCGGAGCTCTGTAGAGATTTTTTACTGGAATTTGGGCTTTTATGGTAATATTGTTCAGATTTATTTGTGCTTAATGCTCTACACTATTTGATCTCTAATTTGTTAGCTTCATATGCCTTTTTTAGATTAATTTATGCAAGTTAACTTGTATTAATTTCTAGATTGGAGGACCACTTTAGATCTAGGAACACTAGTATGTTTTTGGTTGAACCTCTAACCCCCTTTTTCATTGTGTAGTCCAATCCCTTGTGGATCTAACAATATATTTTATTAGTGATTAGAAATTCTATTGTTCTTGATTGTGGGGTAAGTTCTTGGCTAAATGAACTCACTTTCCACTGAATAAAGGTGGAATAATTGTTAAAATTGGAAACTAGGACCAAATTCCCCCGTGGGACAGCTCATTTGATGGAGATGATGATTGCATTAAATTCCTCTTTTCGAGAGGACCAAAATTGATCTAAAGATCATCTCATTTGGACAAGCAAAAGTGTGATTTTGAATTAACATGGTATCAGAGGACCATTGTTATCTAAAATTAACATGGTATTAGAGCCCGGGTGAAGACAAATCCCAAGCAAGAGAGAGAAAAGCTATCACTAAGATCTATTGGACAAGGACAAAAGCCTCAATGGCTTCTATATCAATCTAAGGATAAGCTTAATGATAAATCAGACTATCATGCATGGAAGATGTCTTTGTACTTGACTCTGGAAGAAAATGATATTATGGACTACGTGCAGGGAAATGTGGTGGAACCTCCTTCAAATGCACCGGTTGCTACTAAGACAAAGTATAAGAATGGTGAGGTCAAAGCGAAGAAGATCATCAAACACCCCAATCAAAAACATTTGATTGCTTACATTTCTGATTTAGGAACATCCAAGGAGATGTATGAAAAGTTGGTTGGGATGTTCAAAGCAAACAATGCAAACCAAATCCTCTTTCTCAAGAAGAAGTTGAAGGACATCAAGATGGATAGAGGGGAGTCCATCCAATCCTACTTCATGAGGATTACCGAAATCAAGAATGGCATTCTATCTATTGGAGAAGTTGTTTCTAACAGGGAGCTCACTCTTATTTCCCTTGGAGGTCTCCCATGAGCATGGGATGTATTTAATACCACTATTTTTAACAATGACAGGATTTGTGGCTTTGACGAACTGTTGACTAGATGCACTCAAGAAGAGACGACGATGATGGAGAGAGACAAGTCTTCAAATGGAAATGAGTCCACTACATTCTCCACTCATGCTAAGAGGAAGAATAATGTTGGTCCAAAGAGACAAGCTCAAGGATCCAAGTAGGGATTCAAAGAAGGAAGAAAGGGAAGATGCTACAATTGTAACAAGTTTGGCCACTATGCTAGAGAGTGTCCTCAAAAGAAGGATACTCCATGGGATGACAACAACAACAACAATCGCAACAATTTCAAAGGTAATGGCAATCAAAGGAATAACAGGTTCAACAACAAAGGAAAAGGAATGCTACCGCTGCTCGATATGGAAATGGTCGACCTCCCAAAAGATCAAGAAACTACAGGTATGAGGAATCTAATGTTGTAGAAAAGCAAAAACAATTTTATCTTATTTCTGCCCTCACTACTGCCTCTCCTCCGAACACTTGTAATATTCCTAGTGGGAAATATTAAGTGATAACAGAAAATAAAGCTTAAGGATTTAACCATAAAACTAACACACCAACATAATGACAAATTGCACCAAAAATTGTACCAAGAGCTGAGCCATTTTATCAACTAAGAAAACAAGGTACAGATAAATGAAGAAGAAGAACCTGGGCTTGCTACAACAAGCTAGTCAAGTCCCAGGTGAAAATGGAGTTACCCAAGTGCTGGAAACTGCTCTCCCCAAGTCTCTGCACTGGCCCAGTCAATTCTACTACTGATGGATGGAATGGACTTCGTGTTTCGGACTTCTAAACTGCACGGAAAATTCCAGGAAATTAACTGGAGCCTCCTCACAACGAATCCAAAATAACCCAGAAGAATCTAACAGACCCAAGTGGTGGAAATGGTCCCGAAGTGAACTATGCCCTTCTCCAATAATTTCCACTACTGGGTATTGACTAGAACACTGATTTCTGTCAGAAATACTGCCCAGAAAATTCTACAAAATTAACCCGGACTCCTCTCACCAAACCCACAAAAGCCCAGAAAGGGTTTGGCCTAAATCCACCAACCCCCGGTGACCCCAATAAGTGAAAATTGCCCAATCTAGCTAGAAAACGCCCCACAGTTTGACATTACGAAATTATGCCCAAATCTACCACTAGGTAAATTCTCCCTTCAAGTATACCTCCAATCTACGGCCCTTATCTCTCCACAATTCTTCTCCCTTTTTCCCTTGCATAGGTTAAGCCAGAAACCCCTACGCACTTCCAAATGAAGAGAATTTCATCACACAGATTTGTTGCTCGCTATCCCTGCAAAATCACCACAAAATTCTCGGCTCCAACTAGGAAAACCTTCCTACAGATAACCCAAATTCCAACTAGTTGTATGTTGGACCACAATGAATAACTCGCATTGCCTCTACGCTCAGGAAATACGCAAAGCTGGGAATATTGATGTCAATGAAGCTCTATGAAAGCCCAGCAATGGACTCTCCAAATTTCCAATTAGGGAGGCAATTTAAGTCCTCCAACGATGGGGTGGAATTCCGCCTAGAATTCCTATGCTAAACAACACTCTACCCTTGCGCTAAACAGCTCCAAGAGAAGATGAAGTGTTTAGTGTAATAGTCAAAAGATGATGCACAAAATGAATCCCTCCTCCTTTTATATTTTCTCTCCGTCCTTCTAGACTCCTTTTAATATAATTTTATTGGTGGGGGCCATTTTCCACTTAATTACTTTTTCCACCATTTCAATAAAATAATAATTTGCCACCAATCTGCAATAAAATAATACTTGCCACCTTTCTCCAAAATACTAGATGCCCCTTTTAATTAATATTACCAAAATTAGGCAAAATTCCCATGCTCACAATATTGGGGATATTACAACACTTTGGATAATTGATTGATTGATAGTAGTGCCTCAAGGCACTTCACTGGTTACAAGGAGGCCCTATCTAATTTGATTGGAAAGAAGACTAATTTGGAAATCATACTTAGAGACAATGCCACCTACCCCATGAAAGGGATAGGGATTGTCACTCTTCACTTGAATCAAGGTCAAATCCTTCATCTACAAGATGTATGGTATGTACCTGATTTGAAAAAGAACTTGGTATCTATTTCTGCAATGGAAGATAAAGGCTTCAAGGTAGCATTCGTTGATGGGAAGGTACGTATTTGGCAAAGGAACCTGAAAGATACATTCACACTTGGATTTAGGGCTGAAGGTCTCTATCAAGTTGGAGGAAGTCCTTTGGGAGCTATGACTTGTGATACTTCTCTTCAATCCGAATTATGGCATCGAAGATTTGCTCACCTTCATTACAAAGCCTTACTTGATGTAACGAAAATGGTCACAGGTATGCCCGAATTCAACATAAATCATGAAGGTGTTTGTCAGGGTTGTGCAGTTGGAAAACATATAAGGGTACCATTCCCTTCAAGTGAGAGTCAAACTACCGGCATTCTTCAATTGATCCATTCTGATCTATCTAGTATGTTGCCTGTAACCTCTTTGGGAGGATACTTGTACTATGTAATTTTTGTGGATGACTTCTCTCGCAAAACCTGGATCTATTTCTTGAAGAAGAAGGACGAAGTGTTCAAATGGTTCCGCTCTTTCAAAGCCTTGGTTGAAAATCAAACAGGGAAGAAGACCAAAATATTGAGGACCGATAATGGAACCGAATATGAATCAAATGAATTCAATGACTATTGTAGAGAAGTTGGCATTAAGAGGCAGACTACTACTGCATATACTCGTGAGCAAACTGGAGTTGTCGAAAGGAAGAATCGAGCAATCATAGAAGCTACTCGTGCCATGCTCCATCACCAAGGCCTACCAAAGTTCTTATGGGAAGAAGCTGCCAACACCACTATATATGTTCAAAATAGATGCACGCATCAAGCATTGGACTTCAAGACACCCGAAAAAGTTTTCATCGATAAGAAACCTATGTTTCTCATCTTAGAATTTTTGGTTGTCCCATATATGTTCATGTGCCGAAAGAGAAAAGAAACAAGCTAGATACATCTGGGAAGAAAGGAACATTTGTGGGCTACAGTGAAACTTCAAAGGAATATAGAATCCATGTATCTGGTCAAAGAAAAGTTGAAATAAGTCATGATGTCACCTGCGATGAAGATTTTTCCCTTGGGAAAGTCAAAGAACTTCCTATCCCAAGGAAGGACAATGATGATGATGTAGGAAAGAAGGTTGAATCTCCGACAGATGACCCGATGCCCGATGTTGAAGGCCCAATGAATCCCCTGGTCAGCCCTCTACTTCAAGGAAAAGACCTTTGTGGATCAAAGATACTCTTGAAGACACTGAAGGACATGTTGCACCAAGGGGGGCATTTCATGAAAGCAAGAAGCCAAACAGGTACCAAGGGTACTTAGTGTTGAGATTTTTGGATTGTTCGGGTAGCTTCAGATGTGCTCTAGCTCCCTAACTTTGTGGAGGGACTAGAGTACATGAGATCTCCAAGACCCGGAAAGGGATTTGAGAAATTGCATCCGGTTTAAGAGAAAATTAATTAATTAATATTTTTAATTAAGGACCCTAAGTCTAACTTAGAAAAATTAAAATATTAAAGGTAATTAATTTAAACATATGATGGAAATGACTTAAGTCACACGAATCAAGCTTTCTTTTAATCTTAGCCGTCGAATCAAGATTACATCACAGTCGTTGGTTTCCCAACGAGAAAAGTATAAAGGAAAGGCTTGGGGTCAATTGGAGAACACACACACGGAGGCAGAGCACTGAGACTAAGCTGGAATTCTAGGGCATGGTTTGCTAAGAATTTCCATAAGTGTTTCAGCTGCAGCAAGGGGTAGTATTGGCTAAGGGGACGATCTGATCTCAGAACCAAAAGTCAACAAGAGGTAGAGAAGCAGCAACCAGAGCAGCGCAGAGGAAGCAGAGGCTATGCAGCAGTTGCGCAATGCAGAGGGTTTCAGGCACTACGCAGGAGGCCATCAGGGCTTACGCAGGGCCAGCCAGGGCAGTGTAAGGATTGCGTCACTCAGTCTGGGGTTACACAGCCCTCTCCTGAGCAGCGCAAGGGCATCAGAAGGCTAGCAGTGCTAACGCAGAGGGCTTCAGAGCAGCGCTGGGGTTTCTAGAGGCTAAAAGGGGCTGAGTTCTGTAAATCCCGTTTGAGGGTGTGAATCAGTCCACTTTTCCGTCTCCGGAATAAAAGTATTGCTGCAAATCTTATATTTCTCTGTCGGGTTAACCAGTAAGGTGCCCAAATTTGTTGTACTTAGATTCTACTTAATAATATAAACCCTCCAATAGCCAGAAGACTGGTTTTCCCGCATTAGGTTTTTCCGGGGACAGTTGTCCAGAAAATCTTGTGTGTCACTTTATCTGAGTGCATGTATTCAGTTTTAGATCTGTATCTGTGAAGAATTGTTAATGTGTTTACTTTCGATGTTAATGCTGAAATTTCAGATTAATAACTTGATTAAATAGGAGAAGTATAACCAGATTTAACAGTAGGATTTTTGCATAAGGAATATTCAGAAATTTTCACATGGTATCAGAGTAGCTGAATCATCAGCAAGAATACTGAAGAATCCTTGCTGCAGAAAGCAGCAAAGAAAGCAGCAGTAGCTGCAGAAAGTCAGACCAGAGAGGACAACACAACAGAAGAGGGAAGCAGAGCCCACGTAGTCTCCACGCAAGCCTACGTACTTACTACACAGAGACAGCACAGAAACAGCACTGGGACTATCTGCTCACGCAGAGGCCAACTAGGGTGATGCAGTCTTGAGGCTGTGGCTGATTCAGAGTGTCGGAAACAGTGCTGCAGAGCTTTAGTAGTTGTTGGTGGGGTTAAATTTCTAAAGGTGCAGAAATTAACCTGAGCACTAGTTGACAAAGAGAGGGAGGAGAACAGCTTCTCAGAGGATTTCCAGCCAAAGAAATATGCAGTTTGATCAGAGGATCAAAGAGCGCTGATTCGTTGAGATTTGGCAGACTTCTAAGAGAGGAAGTTAGTTGTCAGAGGGAGCAGAGGGTGCCTTTCTCGCCAAGGACCCTAGATCCAAGTCTCTAGCATAGAGAGAAGGATTAGTTCCGACAGATTTGCTGAGTAGATGGCACCTCACGGACTACGTGATTAGGATAGGTTGGACGGTCTGTCCAACTTTGCAGTGTGGAAGGCCAGAATCCTGGTAGTCATGGAGGCATACGGTCTGAGGAAGCATGTAGAGAAAGTCTTGGCCACGCCGACCACTGCGGATCTCCTAAGGAAGCATGAAGAAGCAGTGGCACATGCTAAGTGCTTCATAATGGACGGGGTTAAGGATCATGTTGTACCACACATAGCCTAAAATGAGACCGTTAATGAGATGTGGGAAGCCTTAACCGCCTTATATAAAGGAATATTCGTCCAGAGGAGAATGCTTTTGGAGAATCAGCTGAGGTTATTCATGATGGAGAAATCGAGCCCTTCCTTTTCAGATTACAGGCGATCAAGGATCAGTTGACTGCCATGGGAGTGAAAGTGGAGGATCACGTGATGGTGAGGACTGAACTCAATGCGATCACAGAGGACTGGGAAACTTTTGTCCAAAGTATATTGGGCAAAGCGGACCTTCCCAACTGGGACAGTATGTGGGCAATCCTCCATCAAAAAGAACTCTGTCGGTTCACTAAGATATAGTACAGCACTAGATCAAGTAAGATGAAAAAGGAAGAGGAAGAAGATGCAGCCTTGGCATCAAAGAGGCAGCAAGGGCGGAAGAAGCATGATCTATCAAATATCAAGTGTTTCCAATGCGGCGAACTAGGACATTTCACCGGCAATTGTCCTCAGAAGAAGAAGGACAAGGAAGCTTCTACCTCCAAGGTTGTTGTGGCAGACGATGGCTCCGAAGATAACATAGCCATGAGTGCTCATGAACCACGAAAGTGGGGCGACATGGAACTGTAGAGCAGCTACAGAGTGGTGGCGAGATCCTTGAGTAGCCCAACTCTTGGATCACATCCGTGCTACGGGAGCCTGAAGACAGTAGCGGGACAAGTGGAGCAGTGGGTGCAGAGAGTCACAGATGGAGCAGAGGCAGAGATGGATGCTGAGAGGGATCAGTGTAGTGCAAATGTAGCAGCAGCATAGCAGTGTAGCGTAGAGGGGCTGATGTGACTTTAGCAGCGCAATGCAAGTTGGCTTAAACAAAGCAGAGCTACAGCAGGGTGGAGGCTTCAGGAGGACAGCGTAGCGCAACAGCAGTTTAGGGGATTTTAGCGCAGGGGCTGATATGAGTTCAGCAATGCAGAGGAGGTCTACTTACGCAGTGAAGAGTTGTGGCGATGTTGCAGTCTCCTAATGACAACGCAATGCAGCAGCCTATGGAGCTTCAATGATGTGGATGCAGCCCAACTGACTTGTCTATCAAAGATTGGACGAGAGTTTTCAGTTGCTTCTCTCAGCAACTAATTTGCAGTGCAACAGTTGACAGCACGATGCAGCAGATTGAGAGGGAGTTGCAGTACAGATGAGGCAGTGGCGATGGCAGCGTCATGGGCAATAGTATGGGAGAGCAGCAGCAGCGCAGTGATGAAGGGCAATAGGCCAAGCATCAGCGCAGAAACCCAAACCAAAGATCAGTACAAAGCTTCTGGGGTGAAGTAGTGTTGTGCTAGAGCACTTACTTCGCTAAGAGGGGGTGTTGAGATTTGTGTGGATTGTTGGGGTAGCTTCGGATGTGCTCTAGCTCCCAAACTTTGTGGAGGGACTAGAGTACATGAGATCTCCAAGACCCAGAAAGGGATTTGAGAAATTCCATCCAGTTTAAGAGAAAATTAATCAATTAATATTTTTAATTAAGGACCCTAAGTCTAACTTAGGAAAATTAAAATATTAAAGGTGATTAATTTAAACATGTGATGGAAATGACTTAAGTCACACGGATCAAGCTTTCTTTTAATCTTAGCCGTCGAATCAAGATTAGATCACAGTCGTAGGTTTCCCAATGAGAAAAGTATAAAAGAAAGGCTTGGGGTCAGTTGGAGAACACACACACAGAGGCAGAGCACTGAGACTAAGATGGAATTCTAGGGCGTGGTTTGCTAAGAATTTCCAGAAGTGTTTCGGCTGCAGCGAGGGGTAGTATTGGCTAAGGGGATGATCTGATCCCAGAACCAAAAGTCAGCAAGAAGCAGAGAAGTAGCAACCAGAGCAGCGCGGAGGAAGTAGAGGCTACGTTGCAACTACGCAACGCAGGGAGTTTCAGCCACTACGCAGGTGCTACACAAGGCCAAAAAGGGCAGCGTAGAGGCAGCAAGAGGCCATCAGGGTTACACAGGGCCGGCCAAGGCAACGTAAGGACTGTGTCACCCAGTCTGGGGTTACGCAGCCCTCTCATGAGCAGCACAGGGGCATCAGAAGGCTAGCAGTGCTGACATAGAGGGCTTCAGAGCAACATTGGGGTTTCTAGAGGCTGAAAGGGGCTAAGTTCTGTAAATTTCGTTTGAGGGTGTGAATCAGTCTAGTTTTCCATCTCCGTAACAAAGGTATTGTTGCAGATCTTATATTTCTCTGTCAGGTTAACCAGTAAGGTGCCCAGATTTGTTGTACTTAGATTCTACTTAATAATATAATCCCTCCAGCAGCCAAAAGACCGGTTTTCCTGCATTGGGTTTTTCTGGGGACATTTGTACAAAAAATCTTGTGTGTCACTTTGTTTGAGTGCATGTATTCAGTTTTTAGATCTGTATCTGTGAAGAACTGTTAATGTGTTTACTTCAATGTTAATGCTGAAATTTCAGATTAATAACGTGATTAAGTAGGAGAAGTATAACCAGATTTAACAATAGGTTTTCGACATAAGTAATATTCAGAAATTTTCACACTTAGTTGCTCCATTGTTTAATCTGAGCCACAACATTTGAAGAAGCTGTGACACACCAAGTATGGAAGGATGCAATGAATGAGGAATATGAATCAATCATGAAGAATGATGTCTAGGCTGTGGTTCCTAGACCCAAGGACAAGTCAGTGGGCACTTCAAAATGGTTTTACAAAATCAAACATGGAGCTAATGGGAGTGCTGAAAAGTTTAAGGCCGGGTTCATTGCTCGAGACTTCTCTCAAAAGGAAGGAGTGGACTATGATAAGATATTTGCACCAGTTGCTCGATACACCACTATTCGATCCATCATTGCTCTTGCTTCCTCTCAAGGATGGAGCCTACACCAAATGGATGTGAAAACTACTTTCTTGCATGGCTCGCTTAAGGAGGAAGTCTATGTAGAGCAACCTGACAGGTTCGAAGTTCAAGATCGAAAGACATATGTATGCAGGTTGAAGAAATCCCTCTATGGGTTGGGATTTACAAGGAGCAAAGATGCCCCTAAACTATACTTCAAGGTTGAAAAGGATAGCCTCTCATTCTGGTACTTTATGTGGATGATATCTTTTTGATAGGTGCAGACCCTCTCATGTATCAATGCAAGAGGGAATTGGTTTCTGAATTTGAGATGAAGGACCTTGGGTTGATGCACTATTTCCTAGGCTTGGAGGTCTGGCAAAAGCCAGGTGATATTTTCCTTTCTCAAGAAAAATATATTATGAAGTTGCTCGAGAAATGTGGGATGGTGGAATGCAAGTTTGTGCCTACTCCAATGGAACTCAACTTCAAGAAGCTATGTGCAATTGTTGTTGGGCCTGATTTGGCAAATCCTTCTGAGTATTGACAACTTGTGGGGACCCTGATGTTCTTGGTAAACTCTCGTCTGGACATATGCTTCGATGTGAACACATCGAGTCAATTTATGGTCGAGCCTCATCATATACACTGGATGGCTGCCAAGAATCTCTTGAGATATCTCCAGGGCACAATCAACTATGGTTTGAGATACACTGTCGTGAATTTGAGGCTACATGGATATACTGATGTTGACTGGGTTGGCAATGTGGTGGATCATAAGAGCACATATGGATGTTGCTTCTCATTGGAGCCTACTTAAATATGTTGGATGAGCAAGAAGCATAAATCGGTTTCTTTAAAAACCGCCGAGTCTGAATACATTGCTACTAGTATGGACTATTGTGAAGTTGTTTGGTTGAGGAAGCTCTTTAGTGAGCTATTTGAGCATGTGTTAGATACCACTGTGATCTACTGCGACAACCAAAGTGGGATTCGCCTTTCAGAAAATCTTGTGTTCCACAGCCGCTCCAAACACATTAATATCAGGTACCACTTTATCTGGGATGGTACAGTGGGGAGCAATAAGGCTCCAACACATTAGGGTTGATGAGCAGGTCGCAGACATTCTCACGAAGCCCTCAGGGAAGGTCAAATTCTTAGCCTTCCGTGAGAGACTTGGAGTCGTGTCCCGCATGAGTTGGACACTGAGTTATGGGAGCTCCAGGGGGCTTGGGGTACTTCTTGGAGCTATGAGCGACCATAGGGGGAGTGGTTCACCTTCCCCTAGTGGTGCTATATGTACAAGATGAGTGGTTTGTGAAAAATTCTGAATATTACTCTTATGCTGAAATCTGCGGTTAGATCTAGTTATGCTCCTCCTACTTAATTAAGTTATTAAGCTGAAAATTTAGATTAATATCGAAGCAAAACACATAACAGACTTTCACCAATCCAAATCTAGAAAAAGTACATGCACACATAGACAAAGTGACACAGTGATTTTCTGGACAAATAGTTCCCGGAAAAACCCAATGCGGGAAAACCAGTCTGCTAGCTGCTGGAGGGTTTTATAATTAAGAGATTTCTGAATACAGCAAATCTGGGTTCCAGATCTGGAAAACCCGACAGAGAAATAATAGATCTGTAACTCGCTGGCTGTTTTGAAGTCAAAATAACGACTGATCCACACCCTCAAACAGAATTTACAAGACTCAGCCAAAATTAGGCCCTAGAAACTTCAGTGCTACCCCTGAAGCCCCTACGTCATCCTCTAAAGCCCCTGCGTCCCTCAGCGCTAGCTTGGAAAGGGTTGCATTACCCTAGACTGGGTGACATACTCCTTATGCTACCCCTTAGGGTCTCTGCGTAACCCCTGAACGTTTCCAACCGAATCACGCTGCCCTGGGAGGGACTGCATAGCACCTGCATAGCTAAAGCTGCCTCTGCGCTATGTAGCTGCTGCCCTCTCTGCCTCTGTGTCTCCTGCTTCTTTCTACGCTGCCTCTCTGAGCTGATCTCTGTCTCTTGTTGATTCTAGACCTTGGGATCAGATCATCCCCTTGGGTCTAAAACTCCCCTCTCTGCAGCTGAAACACTTCTGAGAATTCTTAGCAAAGCCGCCCTAGAATCTCAGCTTAGCTTCAATGCTCTGCCTCTATGTACCTTTACAAATGACCCCAAGCCTTTCCTTTATACTTTTCTCATTGGGAAACCAACGGCCATGATTAGATCCTGAATCAATGGCTAAGATTAAAAGAAAGCTTGATCCGTGTGACTTAAGACAATTTCATCACATGCTTAATTTAATTAACTTTAATTATTTCATTTTCCTAAGTTTAGACTTAGGAAATACATTAAAATAATTAATTAATTAAATATCTCCCAAACCAGATGAAATTTCCCAAATCCCTTTTTGGGTCTTGTAGATCAAGTGTACTCTAGTACCTCCACAAAATTTGGGAGCTAGAGCACAACTGATGCTACTTCAAATACATAAAATCTCAACGCTCCCTCTTAGCATCAGGAGTGTGCTCTAGCAATACATCACACCATGCATTACATGATTTTCGGCATTGGTTCTGTGTTGTTGATGCTTGGCCTGCTGCCACTCAACTCTCCACTGCTGCTGCCATTTTGTACTGCTGCCCATGACACTGCCATTGCCACTGCAACATCTGTACTGCAACTCCCTCTCAATTTGTTGCATCTTTGCTGCTCATAGCACTGCCACTGCTGATCTGCTGCACTGCAACTTAAGTTGTTGAGAGAAACAACTAAATCTCCCGCCCAATCTTTGACAGACATGTCAGTTGGGCTCTTTATCACTGAAGCTCCATAGGTTGCTGATCTGTGCTGGCATTTGAAGGATGATGCACAACAATAGCTCTGCACTACATAAGCAGACTCCCTCTGCACTGCTGAAGTCACATCAGTCCCTTGTGCTGAAATCCCTCACTTTGCTGCTGTGCTGCGCTGTCCTCCTGTAGCCTTCACTGCTGCAACTCCGCTTTGCGTAAGCAGCTCTGCTCTGCGCTGCTGAAGTCACATCAACCCCTACGCTGTTGCTACCTCTACGCTGCTACTGCATCTGCATTGCGCTGCTTCTTCCAGCCTTTAGATCTGCATCTGCTTCATCCGTGATCTATGCACCTACTGCTCCACTTGTCTCGCTACTGTCTTAAGGTTGCCGTAGCTCACATGTGATCCAAGGGATGAGCTGCTCAAGCATCCTGCCCTACATTCTGTAGTTCCTCTACAGACCCATGTCGCCCCACTTTCGTGGTTCATGAGCGCTCATGGCTGCATCATCTTCCGACCCATCATTTGCCACATCAGCCTTGGAAGAAGAAGCTTCCTTGTCCTTTTTCTTCCGAGGACAATTGCTGGCAAAATGTCCTAATTCACCACACTGGAAGCACTTGATCTTTGACAGACCCTTCTTCTTCTTTCCCTACTGCCTCTTTGATGCCAAGGTTGCATCTTCTTCATCTTCATTTTTCACTTTGCTCGATCCCGTGTTATACTGCTTCTTGGTGAATCTAGATCTAACAAATTCAGATTATAAGGTCACACTCACGGCTTCGACAAACCCAAATACAGTTCTATGCGGCCTCTCCGCACGCAAGTGCATGGGCTCCGCCGGGAGATGCGATTAGACCGCGGGGCCACCCCGTCTCGGCGTAACCCTCGCTCTCGAAAACTGCGTTGTCCCTTCAAATCTGCCCTTCTGCTGCTCTTCGTATTGCTTTCAGCAGCAAAAACCTTTAGTCTTCTGCTGGTGACTCTCCTAGATCTGCAATTGCTCTGATACCATGTGAAAATTTCTAAATATTACTTTTATACAAAAATCTATTGTTAGATCTGGTTATGCCCCTCCTACTTAATTAAGTTATTACGCTGAAAATTCAAATTAATATCGAAGCAAAACACATAACAGACGTTCACCAATCCAGATATAGAAAAAGTACATGCACACATAGACAAAGTGACACAGTTGATTCTGGACAAATAGTCCCCAGAAAAACCCAATGCGGGAAAACCGGTCTGCTGGCTGCTGGAGGGTTTTATTATAAATAGTTTTCTAAATACAGCAAATCTGGGTTCCAAATCTGGAAAACCCGACAAAGAAATAATAGATTTGCAACTCGTTGATGTTCTGAAGCCAAAATAATGATTGATCCACACCCTCAAATGGGATTTACAAGACTCCGCCAAAATTAGGCCCTAGAAACCCCAGCGCTGCCCCTGAAGCCCCTGCGTGCCTCAGTGCTGGCTTGGAAAGGGCTGCGTTACCCTGCATCGGGTGACACAAGCCCTGGCGCCGCCTAGGGTCTCCTTCCGCAATCCCCGAGGATTTCCAACCGAATCACGCCGCCCGGGAAGGGACTACGCAACACTCCGCAGATAGCAAAGCGGCTCGCACCGTGCGCGTCAGCTCTCTCTTCCTCCGTGTCTCCTCGCTTCTTTCTCGCGTTGCCTCTCGAGCTGATCTCTAACTCTTCTCGATTCTAGACCCTAGGATCAAATCATCCCCTTGGTCTAAATTCCCCTCTCTGCAGTTGAAACACTTCTGAGTATTCTTAGCAAACCCTGCCCTAGAATCTCAGCTTAGCTTCAGTGCTTTGCCTCTGTGTATCTTTACAAATGACCCCAAGCCTTTCCTTTATACTTTTCTCGTTGACAAATCAACGACCATGATCAGATCTTGAATCAATGGCTAAGATTAAAAGAAAGCTTGATCCGTGTGACTTAAGACAATTTCATCACATGTTTAATTTAATTAACTTTAATTATTTCATTTTCCTAAGTTTAGACTTAGGAAATACATTAAAATAATTAATTAATTAAATATCTCCCAAACCAGATGAAATTTCCCAAATCCTTTCTAGGTCTTGTAGATCAAGTGTACTTTAGTCCCTCCACAAAATTTGGGAGCTAGAGCACAACTGATGCTACCCCAAATACACAAAATCTCAACATGGTTCACCTTCCCTTGTGATACCCCATGATGGTTGACATGTGTGTAGGGTGAGTGGTTCACCTTCCCCTACGATTGCAGACACGTGTGTAGGGTGAGTGATTTTTTGCCCCTACGATTAACATATGAGCAGGATGAGTGGTTCACCTTCTCCTATTGATGCCCCAGCATACATCCTTCCCATGTAGTCTGGGACTCATGGGAAGTACCTCTCATTTGGCCAATGAGTTGAGAAACATGGATAGGGACCATAGCACTACCGATGGACACATCGTGTACTGTCGTACTCCCTATGTCTAGGATGCATGGTGTTTAACAACTTGATCTGGGATCAACTGAGGTTCAACCTCTGAACTGACTTTTTTCAGTGGAGAGGCAAGTGTTGTAAAATGTAACTAGGTTCGGTCTTCATTATTGTACTTGAAGTCAAAATGTAATATATTTGTCAAAAGAAAGTGAAAATAATTTTATTATTATTTAAATTGACTTATTAAAGCATGGGTTTCATGCTTGGGTCAAATGAATAGGTCAAACCTCCATTGTAGGCTTTAGGATTATTTATATGGGTCAAAGACATTTTGTTTATTGGTCAAAGCATCCTCCATCAAGTCTCCTTCTATTGGCTTCAATAAGATCATCATCAAGACGACTACATATAACTGAATTCAAGTTGGCCTCAACATAAATATTGACGCAGTTGTTCATGGAGTAATTTGAGATATGATGCAAGAAAATGTATGATGAAGGAATTTTCTGTCAAAGGTTCGGTTGATATTCCTACTGCAATAATTTGAGAAGCAACATATAGAATGACCCCAAAGGTTTGTATTTGAGTATGTACATGTGAAAGTATATTATTGATTGGGGTTGTGTTTGTACAGGTGAATCTCTCGAAGGATTTGATGGCATGCTGGTTACCAATCAGTTTGATCAAGAGAGATCGGTTGTACTTGATCTACTGGATCAAGGAGCGTTAAGGCTTTGGGAGTGAAGCATTTCCTAGAGGACATCTTGTCGGCACTTTGTGTTGATGTTTAGGTTCCAAAGTTGGAAGGGCGATGTTGGATACACACTTATTTTCTTGCGTTGATGATTAGCAAGTAACCTTGATGGTACCTAGAGTCGCTGAAAGCTTGAGTCCATCTTAGTCCCACCCGGATGGATTTCCCTGGTCAGGAATCTAGTCCGTGGCATTGTGATGCCTAAATTGTTGAGAGACCAATGGATAGATTTCCCTGGTCAGGAATCTAGTCCATGTCATTGTGGTGCCTAAAGTTCTTCATAAATGATGTGGTTTGAGATCTTCTATGTACCTCTTTGAATATATGAATACCTCCCTAGTTAAGAGGGAGCGTTGGAAAATGTAACTAGGTTCGGTCTTCATTATTGTACTTGAAATCAAAATGTGATAGATTTGTCAAAACAAAGTGAAAAGAATTTTATTATTATTTTATTTGACTTATTAAACATGGGTTTCATGCTTTGGGTCAAATGTATAGGTCAAGCCTCCATTGTAGGCTTTAGGATTATTTAAATGGGTCAAAGACATCATGTTTATTGGTCAAAGCATCCTCCATCAAGTCTCTTTCTATTGGATTCAATAAGATCATCATCAAGACGGCTACATCTAACTGAATTCAAGTCACCCTCAACATAAATATTGACGCAGTTGTTCATGGAGTAATGTAATATTCCAAATTAGCAGTCAGCTAATTGGAATATTGATTTTTGTCAAATTTTGGCCTTTTCTAATGTTAGCAGAAAATAAAGTGGGTAAGGGTGACCCACAAATAAATTTTATGATTAAATCACTTTCCTAATGTCACCAAGGCAAAGATTAGAGCTGGAGTGGGACCCGTGGGGCCAACATCACGCAGAAGACAGCAGCCTAGTGGCAGCGCAGGAGAGGCAGTAGCGTGGGCAGCGTGGGGGCAGCAGTTGCGCAGTGATTGGCAAGCAGAAGTGGCAGCGTAGTCCAGTGGGGCCCAAGGGAACGTTGGGGGATCATCTAGGTAAAAGAGGATGAGAGCAGCTCATTCCTCATTCATTCATCATCTACTGTCTGTCTGAAAGACTGAAAGCACGCTTGAGCTGTTTAGCAGAGTCTACAGTGTTGTTTAGCACAGAGATTTCTGAGCGAAGATCTCAACCTCATCCTTGGGGGACTTCGAGTGCCCGCTCAGGAGAGGAGTCACACCCAGTTTTGAGAGAGGAGTCACAGCTGCACATCCAGGAAATACGCAGTCCCTCCACAACAACGCAGAGGCCACGCAGGTACAGAAGGATTACATAGTTCAGAGAGGAGAAACACTTGGAAGAGGAGGAGAAGGAGTAGATTACGGCCAAGAGTTTGATGAGGGAGTTGGCCACTTCCTAGTAGAGTTCTTGAGCCGTTTTCCAGCGGTCATCCAGAAAGCCAGAGAGCCCAACAGAACAGCGTGCCAAGCCCAAAGAGGTGAATTTCTGGAGTCAGAATTTTTGGAAACCCTTCGCGGGTTTTTCTGGGTTTGTTGAGGAGTGTTCGGTGTCTAATTCCTGGAATTTTCTGAGCAACAGAACAGCCTCAACACGCAGGGCCTTTACAGCGAGCAGCAGTAGTTTCAGCCAAGACTACATAGAGGAGGAGCCACGCAGAGCAGCAGCACAGCAGAGATTTCTGAGCAGGGTTGAGGTGTGTTTTTCAGCCTGTTTAGTGCAGGCCAAGGTGCCATATTTCTAAGCATGTTCTTGTACCTCTTTCCCTCAGAGAATTAATAAAATGGCTCAAATTTTTTTTACTGTATCATGGTGTTTTTAATGGCTATTTTCTGTTTGATGTAGTGTTAGTCTTTGCATGCTTTATATTATTGTTTGTTCCCAATTTGGGGTATTACAATGGTATCAGAGCTCATAAACTTGGCTCAGCGTGTGGATCACGCGGTCTATGACACTGGAGGATAGGCAAAACATCACATACTGTTAATTTTGAGCAACTAGGTCCAAACTCCATGTTGTATTTCTCAAATGATGATGCCAATATTTTTGTTGGACTCTTCTTTCGGAGAGGTGCAAGATTGATCTAAAGATCATCTTGATCGAATGAGCAGAACATTTATTTTGAATTTATTCCACTTATGTGCAAGGTCGACCAGAATTGTAATGTAGGCTTGGAGCCCCAACAGATGTGTCACACACCCTCACAGATGGATATAAATTAGACAAACTTGGAGGTCATTTCATCATCCACTTATCACACACTTCTCTCTTGTGTCTGATTGGTTTGATCACCTTTTGAAGGCTTTTCTTCTCACACATGTGGAACATCAGCGAAGGTTTTTGTATGGATCTGTCTAGGGTTCAGCGCAGGTTTGACCAATGTTGACTTTGGTCAACGCTTGGTCCTTTTGACCTCAAACCTTCACCAAACTTCCGATTTCTGAAGGTCGTATTCATTGGCACATATACCGAGGCTAGACGTTGACATTTGACCTGCTGCGTTGACTTTTTGCTGCTATTGTTCTGTGTTGACTACGTTGACTGAACAGCGTTGCTTTCGTTGACTTTGGGTTGACTTTTGTGAAGTTGTCTTGAGTGTTGTGTGACACTTCTAGTTGGTTGACAGTGAGGAGACTTTGTTGATTGAAGCATCCTGTTGACCGCCGTAACGCACCACGACACATATTTCGTTAATCAAAAGTTAAGTATATTCTTGGCTTGTCTTCCGTTGATCTATTGGTATGTTCTATCAGCATTTTACTTTCATGTTTATGTGATTGCTATTTGGTATTGGATTTGAAGTAAAATTGTATCAAGCATAGAACATCTTCAGAAATATACATGGGATCAGAGCTAAGGTGAAGACAAAGCCCAAGTTTGTGTTGAGAGCAATCACCGAAGTAGTAGCATTTGTCAAGGGCCCATGGGTACCTCAAACTATAATGGCTTCAAAGTGGATGATAAGTTGACTGGAAGTCTGACTATCATGCTTGGAAGATGTCTTTGGACTTGGTCTTGGAAGATCAAGAGGTCATGGACTATGTGCAGGGAAAAATCCAAGAGCCTCCATCATCTGCACCCGCTGCCACAAAATATAAGTATAGAAAAGGGGAAATCAAAGCTAAGTTGATTATCCGGGATTCCATACACAAAAGTCTGGTTGCTTACATCTCTGAGCTGGGCACATCTAAGGAGATGTATGATAAGTTGGTCAATATGTTCAGGGCTAACAATGCAAATCAAGTTCATTTCTTTAAGAACCGAATGAAGAATCTCAAGAAAGGCAAAGATGAATCCGTTCAATCCTATTTTCTGAAGTTGACCGAAATCAGGAATAACCTTCTCGCCATTGAGGAAACAATAGCTGATTGAGAAATGGTTCTCATTGCACTTGGAGGTCTCCCTTCTGAATGGCATGTATTCATTACTACCATTCTCGATAATAATGTGATTCCTGATTTTGATGAAGTATTGTCGAGATGCACTCAAGAGGAGACAAGAATGATGGAATATGAAAATGAAGGTAATGTTGCCTTCACCACTCATGCTAAGAAGAAGAATAATGGTGGTCCGAGGAACCGTGCAAGAGCAAGGGCCAAAGGAAAGAAAGGAAGATGTTACACATGTAACAAGTTTGGCCACTATGCTAGAGAATGCCCTAATGGAAGGGATTCTCCTAGGGATGATGACAACAACAACAAGGGGAATGACAATCAAAGGAACAACAGGTTCAAAGGAAAGAGGAAGGCTCCCTCTGGTCGTAATGAAAATGGGCAACCTTTCAAAAGATCAAGAAATTTCAGGTATGAAGAATCTAATGTTGTTGATAATAAAAGAAATGAATTCCTTCTTGTATCTGCCCTCTCTGCTGCATCTCCACCAAACACCTTAGATGTCTGGCTAATTGATGTGGTGCTTCAAGGCACCTCACTGGCTTCAAAGAAGCCCTCTCTGATTTGATTGAGAAGGATACTAATCTGCAAATTATCCTTGGAGATAATGCCACCTATCCCGTAAAAGGGACAGGGATTGTGACCCTCCATTTATCTCAAGGTCAAGTTCTATGTTTACAAGATGTATTGCATGTACCTGATTTGAAGAAGAACCTTGTGTCAATTTCAGCCATGGAAGACAAAGGTTTCAAGGTGGCAGTCGTTGATGGAAAGGTACGCATCTGGAAGAAGAGTTTCAAGGAAGCTGTCACTATTGGTTTTAGAGTTGATACACTCTACCAGGTTGGAGGAAGTCCATTGGAGGCTATGACATGTGATAAAATTCGTCAAACCGAATTATGGCACTGGAGGTTTGGACACCTTCATTACAAAGCCCTTCCCGAAGCAAGGAAGGTGGTGATAGGGATACCCGAATTTAAAAATGATCATCAAGGTGTATGTCAGAGTTGTGCTGAAAGAGAAGTGGAGATATGCCACGATGTCACCTTCAATGAAGATGCTTCCCTCAGGAAAGTGATAAATCTTCCTAGTTCCAAGGAAGACAATGATGAAAGAACAGGGAAGCAGGAAGCACCGAAGGATGAGATGATGCCCAATGTTGAAGGACTGATGGACCCTATTGATCCACCTCCGTCAATGAAGAAAAGACCCTCATGGCTCAGGGATACTCTCGAGGATGCCGAGAGACATATGGCCCCAAGGGGTACATTCCGAGAAAGCAAGAAGCCAAATAAATACCAAGGATATCTAGCAGCCATGAGTATAATCGTACAATCTGAGGCTGGATAATTTGAAGAAGTCGTAAAACATCAAGTCTGGAAGGATTCTATGCACGAAGAGTACGAGTTCATTATGAAGAATGATGTCTGGGATGTGGTCTCGAGACCAAAGGACAAAGTTGTTGTCACCTCAAAATGGCTCTTTAAGATCAAGCATGGATCTGATGGTAGTGCTGAAAAGTAGAAGGCAAGATTCGTTGCGCGAGGCTTCTCTCAAAAGGAAGGCATAGACTATGATGATATATTTTCACCTGTGGCCCGCTATACCACCATTTGATTCATCATTGCCCTTGCTGCCACGCAAGGATGGAGTCTTCATCAAATGGATGTGAAGACCGCTTTTCTACATGGTTCGATAAAGGAAGAGGTGTATGTGGAGCAACCTCTGGGGTTCGAAGTCCAGGATAGAGACTCTTATGTATGTAGGTTGAAGAAAGCCCTCTATGGGTTGAAGCAAGCCCCCAGGGCTTGGTACGAGAGGATAGATAGCTACTTGATGAAGCTGGGCTTCACTCAAAGTAATGCTGATCCGAACCTTTACTTCAAGGTTGATAGAGAAACGCCTCTCATTCTGGTTCTCTATGTGGACGATCTCTTTCTAACAGGTGTTGACCCTCTCATTCATCAATGTAAGAGAGAGCTCGCTTTTGAGTTCGAGATGAAAGGCCTAGGACTGATGCACTACTTCCTAAGCTTGGAGGTCTGTGGCAGAGGCCAAGCGAGATTTTCATTTCTCAAGGAAAATATGTCGTGAAGTTGCTAGAGAGATTTGGTATGGTGGACTGTAAGTCTATGTCAACACCGATGGAACTCAACTTTAAGACGTTGAGTGGAAACGCTGCTGGCCCGTGCTAGCAAATCCTACCGAGTATCAACAACTCGTAGGGGCCCTGATGTTCCTAGTGAACTCCTGTCCGGACATATGTTTTGCAGTGAACACTTTGAGTCAACATATGGTTGAACCTCATCACATTCACTGGGTTGGTGCCAAGACTCTCTTGAGATATCTTCAAGGCACGATAAACCATGGGCTGAGATACACTGCCAAGAGTTTGAGACTCCATGGATATACTGAAGCCAATTGGGCTGGCAGTGTCGTGGATCGCAAGAGCACATTTGGATGTTGCTTCACACTTGGTTTTGCTTCGATATCTTGGATGAGCAGGAAGCAAAAGTCGGTGGCTTTGAGCACCGCTGAGGCCGAATACATTGCAGCAAGTATGGCTTGTTGTGAAGTTATTTGGTTGCGAAAACTCTTCAGTGAGTTGTTCAGGCATGTGCTAGATACCACCATTATCCTTTGTGATAACCAGAGTGGGATTCGTTTGTCAAAGAATCTCGTTCCACGATCGATCCAAGCATATTGATATCAAGTACCATTTTATCCGGGATATGGTACAGCGAGGCGCCGTAAGGCTCGATCATATAGGAACTGATGAGCAGGTTGCGAATACTCTCACAAAGCCCTTGGGGAAGGTCAAGTTCCTAACCTTCTGTGAGAATCTTGGAATCGTGGAACGACCCTATTCTGAGGGTCCTGTTGGACGATGAACTCTCAGAGCTCCAGGGGGCTTTGGGGATAGCTTCTTGGAGCTATAAACAACCACAGGGCTAGGCTTGCCAAACCTTGTTGGTGTGCTTCCACCCCACCGTGATTATATTGAGTTGGTTCACCTCTCTTTGATCTATGCCCCGTATGCATCCTACCCATGGAGTCCCAGACTCATGGGAAGTACCTCTCATCTTGGCCAATGAGGTAGGAAATGTGGATAGAGACAAATAGCAAGACCGATGGACGCATCGGAGATTGTTGTACTCTCTATGTCTAGGATGGCATGTGTCCAACCACTTGATCTGGGATCAAGTCTAGTGAGGTTTCGGACCTCCAACTGACTTCAGGTCAGTTAAAATAACTTTGGGTTAGTATATGACTCTCTTGAGTCCAAGTGAGGTTTCGGGCCTCCAACTGACTTTGGGCCAGTTAAACTAACTTCGGGTTAGTATGAGACTCTTTCGAGTCCTATAGAAGTTTCGGACCTCTGAGCTAACTTCGAGTCAGCCAAGAGTGATGTCTTTGTGACTCACTGTTTGAAATAAAGAAGCTAGCAAAGCAAGTTACGGCGGGATGACGCACGATGTTTGGATGCCATTGGTGGATGGAGTTCTCCCTAGTTGAGAGGGAGTGTTAATTTTGGGCAACTAGGTCCAAACTCCTTGTTGTACTGCTCAAATGATGATGCCAATATTTTTATTGGACTCCTCTTTCGAAGAGGTGCAAGATTAGTCTAAAGATCATCTTGATCGGATGAGCAGAACATTTATTTTGAATTTATTCCCCTTATGTGCAAGGTTGACCAGAATTGTAATGTAGGCTTGGAGCCACAACAGATGTGTCACACACCCTCACAGATGGATAAAAATTGGACACACTTGGAGGTCATTTCATCATCCACTCATTACAGACTTCTCTCTTGTGTCTGATTGGTTTGATCACCTTTTGGAGGCTTTTCTTCTCACACGTGTGGAACAGCAGCTAAGGTTTCTGTACAGATCTTTCTAGGGTTTCAGCGTAGGTTTGACCAGTGTTGACTTTGGTCAACACTTGGTTCTTTTGACCTCAAACCTTCACCAAACTTCCGATTTCTAAAGGCCGCATTCATTGGCACATATACCGAGGCTATACGTTGACCTTTGACCTACTACGTTGACTTATTGTTGTTGTTTTTCTGTGTTGACTAAAGAATGTTGACTTTCGTTGACTTTGGGTTGACTTTTGTGGAGTTTTCTTGAGGGTTGTGTGACACTTTTGGTTGGCTAACCGTGAGGAGACTTTGCTGGTTGAAGCATCCTGTTGACCGCCACAACGCACTGCGACACATATATTTTGCTGATCAAAAGTTAAGTATATTATTGGCTTATCTTCCAACGATCTATTGGTATGTTCTATCAGCATTTTACTTTCATGTTTATGTGATTGCTATTTGGTATCGGGTTTGAAGTAAAAGTGTATCAAGCATAGAACATCTTCAAAAATTTATACATACCGAAGGAAGCGGTATAGAAGCAAGGGAAGAGAGCTTGGAATCATGCCAGATAAAGTAGACAGCATTCCAGAGGAAGAAGAGAAGGGAAAAGCACCAATGGTAGAGGAGAGGGAGGATGGAAAGGAGTTTGCTAGCCTCCTTTTGAAGTCGATGCAGGAGCTCAGGAAGAGGATAGAGGAGATGCAGCAGAAGATTGTCGGAGATAACAAGCAGTGGGAAATTCCAAGGGAATTTCAGATCAGAGAGGGATCCGACACTTCCCATCACCCACCTGAGCCTAACATTGCACAGCAATTGGTGCCACGCACTCCACCATGCTCTACCATGCCCACATTCCTGGCTTCGGGAGCAGGAGCAGGAGGGCCACAAGAGCCAGAGGTGGCTCACTACGAAGAATACTTTGCAGAGTATCAGTCTTATGGGCCGAAGTTCAGAGATGCCCTCTCCTTCAACGAGTTCTTTCAATTGAAGAACAATAGCAGACCACAATGCCAGACTAGAGGAGGGTACACGCAGGGCACTGACCTCCAACATATCGTAGGAAAACTTTTCTTACCTACTTTCAATGGGTCATTGAAATGTTCAGCCAAGGCTTGGGTGGAGAAGCTGGACATTTATTTCCAGCTTAACCAAATGGCTGAGGTAGAGGCCATCAAAGTGGTGGCATTGCATCTTGAGGAAAAAGCCCATGACTGGTGGTTCCATGGGATAGCTACGCTAGGTCACTCAGCAATGACAGCGTATGATGAGTTCACTTGGAGGCTAATAGAAAGATTTGATCAGAAAGACTCGGAGGAACATTTTGTTGAGCTAACCAAGCTTAAATAGACATGGAACCCAGAAACCTACATTTATGAGTTTCTGAGGCTTTCAGTGATGGTCCCAGATTTGTCTATGCCCAGGCGAGTGTACATGTTTATTGACAGACTGGTTGAACCCTTGCGTGGGCTAGTGAGGTCCACTCGGCCCACTATGCAGCAGGACGCAGTAGGGAGAACCAAAGATTTGCAGGATGCTTTGCCGAGGACGAAGGCTCCCTTGCCTAATAGGCCAGCGTTCCAGCAGAAGGTGAAGGACGTGAGAGCCACACCACCGAGAGGGAACTAGAGCCGAGGGCCTTTGGATGATGATACCAGAAGATATTTGAGACGGAGGAAGCTTTGCTTCACTTGTCAGGAGCTGTGGGCACCGAGTCAGAGATGTGCCAGAGGAAAGGCACACTACATTGAGTTTTTCTCCAACAATGAGGGGAAAGAGGAGGCATATAAGGAGTTGGGAGGAGATACCAACACCGAAGCACCAAGAGCCACCACCACCTCCCTTAGCAGCAAGAGGGTCAGCATTTGCACCGATAGGAGGGGTCCTTGCATCCCTGCGAGGAGTTCCCAAGTACCTAACTTTGAGGGTCCGAGGGACAATGCAAGGGCAGCGTGTATCAGTATTGGTGGACAGCGGGGCCACCCACAACTTCATTGTTGCCCAGCTAGTTCAAAGGAGGGGCATACAAACAAAAAAAATTGATGTGTTTTTTGTGTTGGCTCTAGGGGCTAAGACCATGCAGTGCATGCGTTATGTCCCGCCACGAATATTGACCATGGGAACATATACATTAACAGATCACTTCTTCGTGGTCGATATTCCAGACACCAACGTAGTGTTGGGTGTTCAGTGGCTTATCACACTTGGGAAGGTCACTTCAGATTGGGAGACACTGGAGATGGAGTGGACGGACAAGAAGAGTGGCAAGCATGTGATGCTCAAGGGCATGCACACATACCCTCCACAGATAGTTTTTGCGCATCGGATGGAGGCAGATTTCCGGAAGGGAAACAAAGAGTGGGCAGTGGAGATGAGGATTTCAGAGGCAAGTGTCTTGGGTCAGCCTACGCACCCAATTGTGCAAGCCATCCTAGAACATTTCTCCACAGTTTTTGGGGACATCCCACCAGGACAGCCACCGGATCGAGGGTTTGAGCACACCATTGGGCTGGAGTAGGGCATCCAGGCTGTGATCACCAATCCCTACAAGCACCCCAAGGCCTACAGGGATGAGAATGAGAGAGCTATACATGAGCTCTTAGCATTGGGACATATAAGGCACAGCATGAGCCCATTTGCTTCTTCAGTGGTTATGGTGAAAAAGAAGGACAGCACAATGCAGATGTGCATAGATTACAAGGCACTGAACAAGAAAACTATGAAGAATCGTTACCCTATCCCCAGGATCGATGAGCTGATGGATGAGTTGAGGGGAGCACAATTCTTCTCCAAGATCGATCTGAGATCAGGGTGAGGGACTAAGACGTCACCAAGACTGCGTTCCACTGTCACAATGGCCACTTTGAGTTTTTGGTGATGCCCTTTGGGTTGACCAACGCTCTGGCTACATTCCAATTTTGCATGAACCACATCTTCCATGGTCAATTGAGGAAATTTGTGCTAGTATTTTTTGATGTCATTCTCATTTATAGCCGCACATGGGAAGAGCATTTTCAGCACATAGAGGTTGTACTGCGTTTCTTGGAGGAGCAGCATTTCTATGCCAAGTTGTCCACGTGCAAGTTTGGGCCAACAGAGATGCTCTACTTGGGGCATATCATAGGGGTGGACGGAGTGAGAGTACACGAGGAGAAGATCCGGGCCATCCGGAACTGCCCAGAACCGAAGAATGTGACAGAACTTCGGGGGTTTGTGGGGATTTGCACCTACTACCAGAATTTTTTCAAGGCGTTTTCACAGCTGGCAGCACCCCTCACAGACCTCACCAAAAAGGGGGCTTTCAGTTGGACAAAGACTGTGCAAAGGGCCTTTGACAGGCTGAAGGAGGTGATAAGCAGTTGTCTGGTTTTGGCACTCCCCGACTTCACACAGCCCTTTGTGCTGGAGTGTGATGCTTCAGGAGAGGGGGTAGGCGCAATATTGATGTAGGCAGGGCATCCCATAGCTTTCGAGAGTGGGAAGCTACTGCCACATGAGAGGCAGTATCCCATCTATGACAAGGAAATGTTGGCTATCATGCATGCGTTAGCAAGTTTCGGCAATGTCTTGTGGAGAACAGGTTCCAGGTGAGGACCGACCACAATAGCCTAATATTCTTCCTTGAGCAGAAGCAGCTGCAGGAAAGGCAGCAAAAATGGGTCAATAAGATCCAAGCATATGATTTTGACATCGAGTATGTCAAGGGAAAGAACAACGCGGTTGCAAATGCATTATCCCGAAGACCTACAACGTTGTCCTTGATGAGCATTGACGCAGATTGGAGGGCCCAATTGTTTGTGGAGTACTCCAAAGATCGATTTGCATGTGAGATCCTCGATGGGCAGGTGACTGATGACAAGTACAGGGTGATGGATGAGGTCATCTACTACCGTGATCGGATCTTTTTGATAGGCAGCTCCCAACTGAGGGAGAAGATTTTGCACACAGCCCATGACTCACCGCTTTCACACCACCAAGGGTTCACCAAGACATACAGGACCATCAGGGAGAGGTTCTCTTGGAAGGGCCTCAAGGAGGACATACTTCGGCATGTCCGGGAGTGCGTAGTTTGCCAGCGGAACAAGGGGGAGCTAAATCATCTAGCAGGTTGATTAGAGTTGCTTCCCATTCTGAAGGGAAATGGGAGAGCATCTCCATGTACTTCATCACCAGATTGCCAATGGTGCAAGGCAAGGATTGTATTTTTGTAGTGGTTGACCGGTTGACGAAGTATGCTCACTTCTTCACCGTTTCAACTCGGTACACTGCTTCACAGGTGGTTGAGCTATTTTTCCAAGATATCTTCAAACTTCATGGGCTTCCAAAGACCATAGTCAGTGACAGGGACAGCCGGTTCATGGGAGGCTTTTGGTAGGAAATGTTTCGTTTGGTGGGCATCGAGTTAACACCTAGCACCAGCTACCACACACAGACAGATGGGAAGACCGAGATCGTGAACAAGTGGTTGGAGGGCTACTTGAGGAACTATGTCACGGGACAACAGAAGGCTTGGCTACATTGGCTTCACTTGTGAGAGTACTGCTACAACACGACATTCCACATGTCGATCGGTATGTCTCCATTCTATGCTTTGTATGGTTATAACGCCTTGACCTTTGTTGATGTGATGTTTGGAGCTAGCAAGGCCCCTAGGGGCAAGGACTGGATCTCAGAGAGCCAAGAAATACTCCAGGCTCTCAAACATAACTTAGCCATAGCTCAAAACCAGCAAAAGCTTTACACAAATAAGGGTCGCATAGAGAGGCAGTTTGAGGTGGAAGACTTGGTCTACCTTCGTCTCCATCCATACAAGCAGTCCATGTTGAAGCAAAAAGGCGCTGAGAAGCTCAAGCCACACTTCTACGGACCATACAGGGTTATCAGGCGGGTTGGAGAGGTCGCTTTGGAGTTGGAGCTGCCATCAGGGAGCAGGATTCACAACATCTTCCATGTCTCATGCCTGAAGAAGGCTTCGGGACAACAAGTGATGGCAACTATGGAGCTTCTGCCTACTCATGAAGAGGGGCACTTAGTACTACAACCGAAGGCCATCTTGGACACTCGGGAGAGGCATTTGAGGAGCAGGACAGTGAAAGAATATTTCATCAGGTGGAGAAACCTTCCGGATGAGGATGCCACTTGGGAGGGGGAGCAGATCCTGCAGCATCCATCTTTGCAGTTGCTTGAGGATAAGCAACGTTTTGGCGGGGAGGACTGTAATATTCCAAATTAACAATCAACTAATTCGAATGCTAATTTTTTTCAAATTTTGGCCTTTTCTAATGTTAGCAAAAAATAAAGTGGGTAAGGGTGAACCACAAATAAACTTTATAATTAAATCACTTTCCTAATGTCACCAAGGAAAATATTAGAGTTGGAGTGGTACCCGTGGGGCAAGCATCACCCAGAATACAGCAGCCTAGTGGCAACGCAGTAGAGGCAGCAGCGTGGGGGCAGCAGCTGCGTAGTGATTGGCAGGCAGAGGTGGCAATACAGTCCAGTGGGGCCCAAGGGAACATTGGGGGCTCAACTAGGTAAAAGAGGATGAGAGTAGCTCATTCATCATCTACTGAATTTTCTGTCTGAAACACTGAAAGCATGCTTGAGTTGTTTAGTAGAGTCTGCAGTGTTGTTTAGCACATAGATTTCCGAGCGGAGATCTCAACCTCATCCTCGATGGACTTCGAGTGCCCGCTTAGGAGAGGATTCATACCTAGTTTTGAGAGAGGAGTCACAGCTGCACATCCAGGAAATAGGCAGTCCCTGCACAACAACGCAGAGGCCACACAGGTACAGGAGGATTACACAATTCAGAGAGGAGAAACACTTGGAAGAGGAGGAGAAGGAGCAGATTGCAGCCATGAGTTTGATGAGGGAGTTGGCCACTTCCTAGTAGAGTTCTTGAGCCATTTTCCAGCTCTTTCTTCCAGCAGTCATCCAGAAAGCCAAAGAACCCAGCAAAACAGCGTGCCAAGCCCAAGGGGGTGAACTTCCATAATCAAAATTTCTGGAAACGCTTCACGGGTTTTTCTGCGTTTGTTGAGGAGAGTCCGATGTCTAATTCCCGGAATTTTTTAAGCAGCAGAACAGCCTCAACACGCAGGGCCTTTACAGCCAGAAGTAGCAATTTCAGCCAGGACTATGTAGAGGAGGAGCCATGTAGAGTAGCAACGCAGCAAAGATTTCTGAGCAGTGTTGAGGAGTGATTTTCAGCCTTTCTTGTGCAGGCCAAGGTCCCATCTTTCTAAGCACCTTCTTGTGCCTCTTTCCCTCAGAGAATTAATAAAATGGCTCAGATGTTTTTTACTGTATCATGGTGATTTTAATGGCTATTTTCTATTTGTTGTAGTTTTAGTCTTTGCATGCTTTATATTATTGTTAGTTCCCAATTTGGGATATTACAAGTAATGTCGGTCCATTTGTTATGGACAAACTACTATAAATACAAGCCTAGAAGCTCGCATTTCTTTTGAAACTAAACTTGGATTTCAGAGGATCCTTTTCGGTGACCACAGAACCGTTCGGATTAGTATTTCAAAGATATATTTTCTTCCTTTATGATTTTCCAACAATTTTCCACTTGGAGAAAAATAATTTCTCAATAATTATTTTTTGACTCTAAATTAATTAATTTTCTGGCTTAGGATTTAATTTTATTTTAGCCAGAAAAATTAATTAATTGACACAAGAGGGGATTAATTATTTTTCCACCCGCAAAAATTTTGGCCATGGTGTCTAAGTATGAGGGAACATGCACCAAAATATTTTTTACATCAGATATTAGAAATTCAACCCTTAAAGGGTAATACCTTTTTACATATAAACCCTCAAAATAATTACCCATTTTTGCGACACAATATGATCTAGTAGACCAAGTGATTAGTAATAAAATAATTTAGCCAAATAGCTTAAATTATTCCCAAACCACTTTTACAAAGACTCAATATAACACTAGGACTAACCTAAGACTTTGTCAATATATTCCACCCTAGCTTTGGGGTTTAAGCTGCAAGAAAAACTCTGTCGATTATTCGTGTTTGGAAACACAGATAATGCAGTGAGGTTATAAACCTCCTAGGATGAAGTTTGTCGCCAAAATCAAAGGGTTGCTTAGGTGTTGTTACATAATTAAATGGTCTTACTAATATCGTTTACATTACAACTTGCAGAAATTGGGTTTACAACGATATATCATGTGGCTAGCTAATGATTCTGATCATTGAAAAATTGTGTACACTACTTGCTTGGACTTGTGACAAAATGGGTGCAACAAGTACTTTGATTTCATATTTTGCCCACTGTTTTTAGCACATGCTTGGATATTACTGTTAATTTTTCCAATAGGAATATTACATTTTTTCATAGATTCAAGGAGTTAAAAGAGTCATTGTCATATGTAATAGACCCTATTGGGCACCTTGTATCAAGTCAAAAGAATTTATTTGAGTCAAAATGTGTCAAAGTGACCCTCCAAGATCAAGTCAGCCTACAAGAGAAGAGGTCGGCCTCATTAACGGAAATTCAAGCCTCATGGAAATGTATATATAAGTGCATTTGACCTCATTTGAAGAAGAGTATCCAAGGAAGTTTGATCACAAGAAAGAGAAGTCTAAAAGCAAGTGAAGATCGAGAAGAAGGCTAGAAGATAACAAATTGAAGTTTTTGGGTCTATGTCTCTCACACATGTGAAGAGGGAGCTAGGGTTTCTACAGCTACTAAGGACAAAATTTCAGATCTCCAAAGAAGGCCGAAATTTGTGATCAAAAGGCAAGACATATCATCCACTTTTCTAAGAAAGAAGAAGCAAGCAAAGCGAAGGAGGCCAAAATTAGCCTCTTTATCCCACACATGCGAAGTTGTCGCTAGTGAAAAAAGGCCAAAAATTGCAAACCTGCAGTAAAGGCCGAAATTTGTTGCTGGGAGTCGAAGTTGCAGAAAGTTGTTGGGTCGAAGTTGCAGAAGTTGTTGAAGTTGCTAGAAGAATTTTGTTGAAGGTTGACTTGGTCTTGGAGGCTTCTTAGCCTTCGGTCTAAAGGTCTTGGAATTCGCCATTTGAAGATTCTATAAGAAGAGAAGAATTCCTTGCAGGTTTTCCTCTCTAGGAGAGGTTTTGGCCCTGGCTAGCAACCTACATCTTGTGTCTATTTGTTCTATTGATCTTCATGTTTTTGGTAGTTATTTGATGATAAAAACACTATAATAATCAAGAGTGCAATATCCCAAATCGGGAATAGGCAATAATATTAAGCACAATAGACTAAAAACTACAGCAAAGAAAAACACACCATCAAGATTCAAAACACATAAACTAGAGCCAAAAACAACTGTTGAGCCATTTTATTAATTTTCTTGGAATGAGTATAATACTGGTGCTGAAAGGATTGCACCTGGGCCTACTCAAAGCAGCCAGAAGAACAACTCAAACACAAGCTGAATCTCCCCTCAGAATTGGCTCTACATGGTTATGTCTTTGCGCTTCCTAGTCTAGAAATGTTGTTGCTGGCTAACTTCAAGTTGTTGGATAGGTTGCTTCCCTTGCTCAGAAAATTTCGAGAATTGGACACCGGACTCTACTCATCAAACCCAAAAAAACCCGTAAATGGTTTGCTGAAAGCTCGACCCCGAAAATTGGCCCTCTTAGGCTTTGCTCAATGAACTATTGGGGAAATCGAACCACTGGAAGGAACTGCTAGAAAATGCCTCCGGTATGCTGCAATAATCCCTGGTAGGAGGTGGCTAGCCTCCCCTCCAAATCTCCTGTTGTGAATTCCCTTCTCTCCAACCCCTCGAAACCAACTTCACTCTGCACTGCACAGTCCACTACGCAGTTTCCTCCTCCTCTATGTAGTCCAGAAATGGCTACGCTTCCTCCTAATGCTGTTGTGGAAAATCTCCTCACCAAGTGTCGAACTCCTCTCCTAAGTGGGCACTCGAAGTCCCCCGAGGTAAAGGTTCAGATCTCGTGTGCTAAACAGCACTACAGACTTAGCTCTCCGACTCAAGTGTGCTCAGTCAAAATGACAAGAAGAAATTGGATGAATGAATGAGGAATGAGAGCTCACTCCTTCCTTTTGTCAATTGAGGCTCAACGCATTCCTTGGGCCCCACCTTGCCCTGTGTTGCCTCTCCTTGAGCCACTCACACGCTGCCCCTCTCCAACCAATCCTGCGTTGCCTTCACCGTGCCCCCTCCACGCTTCCACCTAGGGACAGCTCAACCCCACCACTAGAGCCAAATTTTTTCCTTCAAAACTTTAGAAAGTGGCTTTATTTTGGAAAAATATCATTTGTGGGTCCCCTGCCCACTTTATCCCTGTTCAACACTAGGAAAGGCAAAAATTAATCAAAATTAATATTCCAATTAGCTTAACTGCTAATTTGGAATATTACACTCCTCCCCGCCAAAATAATGCTTGTCCTCAACCAACTGCAAAGATGGGTGCTGAAGAATCTGCTCCCCCTCCCAAGTGGCATCCTCATCCAGAAGGTTCCTCCATCTGATCAAATATTCCTTCACCACCCTGCTCCTCAAGTGCCTCTCTCTGGTATCTAAGATAGCCTCTGGCTGAAGCACCAAATGCCCCTCGTCATTTGTAGGAGGGAGCTCAGTAGTTGTTGACACTTGTTGTCCTAAAGCCTTCTTTAGGTAGGATACATGGAAGATGTTATGGATCCTGCTCCCCGATGGCAACACCAGCTCATATGCTACCTGCCCAACTCGTCGGACAAACCTGTAAGGTCCATAGAAGCAAGGCTTGAGCTTCTCAGCTCCCTTCTGCTTCAGCGCGGACTGCCTGTATGGATGAAGTCGGAGATACACCAAGTCCCCTACCTCGAACTGCCTCTCCACACGGCCTCGGTATGCATATGTCTTCTGCTAGTTCTTCGTTGTCCTCAAGTTGTCCTTCGGAGCCTGAGGATATCATGACTCTCTTGGCTCCAATCTTTGGTCGTGGGGGCCTTACTAGCTCCAAACATGGCATCAGCAAACATCAATGCATCTTAACCATACAAAGCACGAAAAGCGGACATACCAATAGACAGATGGAAAGTGGTGTTGTAGGAGTACTCCCCCAAGTGCAGCCATCGCAGCCAAGCCTTATATTGCCCAGTGACGTAGTTCCGCAAGTAGCCTTTCAGCCACTTGCTCACTATCTCCGTCTGCCCATCAGTCTGCAGATGGTAGCTTGTACTCGGTGTGAACTTCGTGCCCACTAATCGGAACAGCTTCTGCCAAAACCCTCCCAAAACCTGTTATCTCGATCACTGACTATGGTCTTGGGAAGACCATGCAACCTAAAAATGTCTCTGAAGAACAACTCAACCACCTGTGAAGCTGTGTACCGAGTTGAAATGGCAAAAAAATGTGCATACTTCGTCAGTCTGTCAACCACAACGAAGATGGAGTCCTTGCCCTACACCATGGGCAACCCAATGATAAAATCCATCGATATGCTCTCCCATTTCCCCTTCGAAATGGGGAGCGGCTACAACAGTCCTACTAGATGGGTCAACTCCCCCTTGTTCCTCTGACAAACTACACACTCTCGGACATGTCGGAGTACATCCTCCTTAAGGCCCTTCCAAGAGAACCTCTCTCCAATGGCCCGGTAGGTTTTGGTGAACCCTTGGTGCCCTGATAGTGGGGAGTCATGAGTTGCGAGTAGGATCTTCTCTCGCAACTGGGAGTTGGTGGTCAAAAAGATCTGTTCCCGATAATAAATGACCTCATCCATCACCCAATACCGTTCATCCATCACCTGTCAATCCAACACCTCGCATGCAAATCGGTACTTCGAATACTCCACTAGTAATTGTGCCTTCCAGTCTGCGTCTACTCATCAAGGAGAGGAACACTGGCCTCGGAGACAAGGCATCGGCCACCACATTATTCTTCCCTTTGACATACTCGATGTCAAAGTCGTAGGCCTGAATCTTACTGACCCACTTCTGTTGTCTTTCCTGCAACTGTCTCTACTCTAGGAAATACCGGAGGCTGTTATGATTTGTCTTAACCTTGAACCAGTTCTCTATCAAGTACTGCCTGAACTTGGCCAATGCATGCATGATGGCCAACATTTCTTTGTCATATATGGGGTAGTGCCTCTTCCTGCTCTCAAAAACAATGGGGTGTCCATCCTGCATCAACACTGCCCCTACTGTACCCATATGCATCGCACTCCAAGACAAATGGCTTGGTGAAATGAGGGAGTGCAAGTACTGGGAAGCTACTCATCACTTGTTTGAGGCGGTCAAAAGCCTCTTGCGTTGGGGGTGTCCAAGTGAATGCCCTTTTCCTCGTCAAATCCGTGAGGGGCACAGCTAGTTGAGAGAATCCTTTCACGAACTTCCTGTAATAGGTGCAGATGCCCACAAATCCCCTCAACTCAATGACATTCTTGGGCTCTAGCTAATCTCTGATGGCCCTTATCTTCTCCTCGTGCACTTGTACACCGTCCTCTCCTATACTGTGGCCCAAGTATAGCATCTATGTCAGTCCAAATTCGCACTTAGAAAGCTTGGCATAAAACTTCTGCTCCTCCAAAATACGCAGCACTGCCTCCACATGCTGCAAATGCTCCTCCCATGTTCGGCTGTAGATCAAGATTTCATTCGAAGAAGACTAGCACGAACTAACTTAGTTGGCCATGAAAAACATGGTTCATACAGGACTGGAATGTGTCTGGAGCGTTGGTTAGTCCAAAGGGCATCACCAAATACTCAAAGTGCCCATAATGGCATCGGAATTTTGTTTTGGGGACTTCCTTGTCCCTCACCAGAATCTGGTGGTACCCTGATCTCAAATCTATCTTGGAAAATAACTTGGCCCCCCTCAACTCATCCATCACCTCATCTATCCACGGAATGGGGTAGCGGTTCTTCATTGTCTTCTTGTTCGGAGACCTATAATCGATACACATTCTCAGCGTACCGTCCTTCTTCTTCACCAAAACAATTGATGAAGCAAAGGGGCCTGTTGTAACTTGTACTCCTGTCCCTGAAGCTAAGAATGTGGGAATGGTGGAACGCGGTGGAGTGTAGGGTACAGCTGGCAAAGTAGTGTGAGGGCCTGCCTGGTGCTATGAAGTGCCAAACCCTTCTCCAATCTAGAATTCCCCTTGGACTCCCTTTCCCTTACTGCCATTACTAAGCCTCTAGCCCATCTCCTCAAGTCCTCTTGGAGAGGTCTTACACTAACTTCATCATCATCAAAGGAATCAAAGTGATCTCCCCCATATTGGAGAAAAGAGCAGACCTCAAGCATTTTTGAAGGAAGAAAAAGATCTCTCCTCATCTTGAAGAAGAAGCATTTTGAAGAAGGAAGATCATCCCTCCCTAATTCTAAATCTCACACTCTAGTGGAAGACATCATCTTCAAGGAGGCATCTTCATTCGTCAAGTACTTTATATTCTTATCTCAACCTACAAATCGAATGACTACTTTCTACAAGGAGAACAATAAACTTGTTGGGACATCAAACTATCTTGCATGGAAGAAAAGAATAGATTTGATTCTCACAAAAAATGATGTTTTTTATTATATTAAGGGCTCCATCACAAAACCTCCTCAAGCATTATCAAAATATATGAAAGGATAAATAAGGGTTCAAAGAATCCTCAATGAATCTATGAAGGATTCTCTCATTACCTTTGGAGAAAAATTGAAGACATCAAAAGAGATCTATTCATAGAGCTGTAATCTGTAAGTATAGCAAGGGAAATAATATCCTTAAGAACCAAATTATACAAAATGAAAGTATCAAAGGAAGAAGGGGTAGCTTCATATCTCATGAAGGTAACTCAAATTAAAGATCAACTACAAGAGCTAGGAGAAAAAATGTCAGATCGAGAAATGACCATGTGTGTACTCAATGTACTACCAAATGAATGGGGCAACTTTGTATCAAGCATCTATGCAGAGAAGAAAGCTACACCATTTAGTGATGTATGGGCATTATGCAATATTGAAGAAACCAGATTAGAATCAAAGAATGATGTTGAATCCAATGAGCAATCTCAAGCATTTGCAGCCATGTCAAGGAAGAAAGGAAAGTTTGGAAAGTTTGAGCCTCTAAAGAGATTTCAAAAGAAATTTGACATGTCTAAAATTCAATGTTATGAACGTAATGAAAATGGGCACTACAAGAGGAGTTGTCCTAAACTCAAGAAGGGAAACAACAAAACGAAAGAAAGAAGTGAAGCTCATGTCACTGAAGAAGTAGACGAACCTAAAAAGAAGAAAACAAAGAAGGAAGAAGTGAAAGACCTCTACTATTAAAGGTCTCTCATACATTGAGTTCATTTTGAAGACAACAATCATGATAAGAAGCATAATAGTTATGGTAGTATGCATTGTAGCAGTAATTGAGATGGCATCATTATTAGAAGCATAGAAGGATAGTAGAAGTAGCAAGTTGCATGGCTAAAACGGTCATATTACTAGATAGAAAGGAAGAAGCTCCTCACATCATCATTAGAAAGAAGCTTTTGCAAAATAAGAATCATCAAGATCCTCCACCAGAATCTTTGTTGAAAAGGTTCACCTCTACTTGGAAGAAGCAAGTGTCACATAGGTAGTCTACATTCCACATAGTGTGGGATTCAGAGTTTAGATGTATTAAGGTTGTTGAAGATTGTAACTAGGTTCGGTCTTCATAAATTGTATTTGGTTCAATATTTAGTGTACTTGTTAAAATAATAAAGAAAAGAATTTTATATTATTATTAAATGGCTTATTAAAGCATGGGTTTCATGCTTGGGTTATATTATTTTAGGTCAAAATCCCCATTGTGGACTTCTAGGTTTTATTCTGAGTTTATAGAGTCATTGCAGATTTAAATTGACTCATGGGCTTCTAAATCATGCAATTAGGCCAAGTATTGAGTCAAATATGATTTATGGAGCCTCCACATTAAGTCGGCCTTCAAGTGATCAAATCAGCCTCAAGTCCAGTAGAACCCATCAGGGAGATCAAATTCATTTGGAGACATCTCTCTCACTCAAAGAAATTCGATATCATTTGTTGCATCAAGGAAAAGTGCGAAGTGAAGGAAGAGGTCAATTGAAGTGTAGTTTTGGGCAAACTAATAGATTGGAAGAAAATCAAAATTTTGGTGCTACTCTCTCTCTCACGTGCTATACTTTGGAAGATAGAAGTCTCTCAATATATTGTTGCTTCAGTTGTTTCCAATTGTTGCTACCAAGAGAAGAATAGGTCAAAGTTGGTTTTGTCAGATGTTGTTGCCTTGAGAAGTTGTATTGGGTCAAAATCGAACTCCTACAAGCAAGATTGAAGTCTTTCCCTCAAGATCGAAGTTCCAGAAGCAAGGTCGAAGAAACTACTACATAGTGTTGTTGATGTTGTTGTTGCTACTAAATTGAGGAAGGATCAAAAGGAAGATTGACTTGGTGTGGAGAAAGTCCGAGTCAAGGTATAGAGTTTCAAGATTACTATTGAAGGAAGAATTACTGACTGGGTTTTCCCCGATAGTGGGGTTTTGCTCTGGTTGTTGGCCTACATCTGGTGTCCTTGATCTAAGTGCTTTTTCTTTGATATTTGCTTGATGAACTAAGAAGAAAGAAGATAAGAAGAACATAATAAAAACTAAAGAATATCACAAGTAAATAATCAAAAATAAGAGAATATTTTTGCCTTTCTGATTCTCTAACATGGTTTCAGAGCTTTGGTGAAGGAAGAAGGAAAAGGCAATCTCAAGGATTTGATCAAAGAGACATAAGAACTTCACTAGAAGAAACTCTTTAAGGAAAGAAGTCTTAATTACCTTCAAGGAAGATGTCTAGCACTATCAAGGGAGAGAACAAGCTTGAAGGAGCTTCAAATTATAGATCTTGGAAAAAGAGGATGGAACTAATCCTTGAAAAGAACAAGGTCTTAGATTTGGTAAAGGGAAAAGTGAAGAAGCCCGCAGAAAACTCAAGTGATGCAGATAAGGTAAAATTATGAGAATTGGAATTAGTGGCTATGAATTTGATGGTTGAACGCATGAAGGACAACCTTGTCCCCTTCATAGCAAACATTGATCATGCCCAGGAGATGTATGAAGCCTTGTCAAAACTATTTACCATCAAAAATATTGGAAAAGTGGCAAGCTTGAAAAATGAACTAAGGACTACTAAGATGACCAAGGAGGATATTGTATCCACTTTCTTTGTGAAGATAGCATGAATAAGAGATGACCTCCTTGCAATTGATGAAATGGTGACAAATAAAGAACTTGTGATCATAGCCATAATAGGGCTACCACCTACTTGGGGTGCATTTACTTCGGGTCTCAACAACTGGAAAGAAATTCCCACCTTTGAGAAACTATGGACAGCCTGCAATGAAGAAGAGTTAAGAATCTCAATGGTAGCCAACAATGAAGAAGTCTCAAATGCTTATGTTGCTAGTCACAAGGGAAAATTCAAGAAGAAATGGCCAAGGAAAAAGGTTGATATGTCCAAGATTGAATGCTATCATTGTCAAAAAATGGGGCACTATAGAAGTGAGTGTCCCGACAATCCTAGAAGCAAGAAAAGAGATAGAGATCGTGCAAATGTGGTTGAAGAAGTATCCTCTCCCAAAAGAGCCAAGCCCAAAGAGAATGACATAAGGGACTTACATTAGTAAGCCCCTTGTTCCTAACCTTAATAATTCATTTGTATATTTTATGTTTAGTTATAGGTTTAGTATCTTTTTGGAAATACATGTTTCTTGTTTTATAAGTTTTTAGGTTTCCCTCAAAGATTTGGAGGGACCCCACAACAACTCCTCAAGATAATTATCTCATTCCCTCTCAATTTAGTTTCATATACTTATTTAAAGTTTTGATTATATTAAATACTAATCACCTGTCTACCTCTATTTCCTTGTCTAGGAATTCACTGGCTAAATGCTCAAGAATCATGGAAGAAGGCCTCAAAGATTAAGAGAGAAGCCCTCACTAGACAAGCATTGGAATCAAAAAGATTTGTCAAAGAATAAAAGGTATGTTTTAGATTATAAAGTCTTGTTATTCTCTTTGGTATATCCATTTTACATTACTAATTGTTGTTGTGGCTAGCTCTTCTGAATCTTAAAAGATTCTTATTTGGGATGATTCATCATTTGATGAATCTACCCACCTTATACATCTCTGATTGTTTGCATAAAAAGAACCCTAAAAAGGTTCTCTGGAAATCCCTAACCTAAGGGTATGTTGATAATGTGCGAAACCCTAAACCTACTTAGGGTTATTAATGAAGAAATTGCTATGCTATTTGTAATGTCATGTTTGGGATTTTGATGTGATCATGAAAGCTCTAACTTACTAGAGTTGAAATGATATTGTTCGAAATCTCGAACCTTTGAAGTTTTGATAGAATAAGGGTTTGCTTTGACATGAACCGAAACCCTAGGTTTTTGGTTAGGTCTACAAGGAAAATCTTTGTTATGAAAAGTCCTAGGAATAAAACCCTAGGTATATATTTCTTTGATTGAATCCCTAGCTTAGTCTAGGTCAAATGCATGTCTAATATATTAAATATCATCTGATCATATGATATGTTTATGCATGATGGTAATCTCCTAGAAATATGTGTTGACCAAATTTCTAATGGTCATAAGTTCTAGGGTTTGGAAACAAGCTCTTGTCAAAGTTTGAAGTTCTAGGATGATGATTGAAAAGTCTAGGGTTTACAACTAAACCCTAGTAGTGGCTAAATTCTCTAGTGTGTATCTATATAATGTTTGCTGAGAATTTATGGATGGAAAATCTAGGGTTTACATCAAACCCTAGAAGAAGTTATCTATGATGTGTTTGTTTTGATTGAAATCTACGGTTTACATAAAACTCTAGTAGATAGTCTATCATATGGCTTCCGAAAGTTATTAGATACCTTTATTTTTCTTTTGACTTATTTCTACGAATTGCTGCATGACAGAACTATTCTTCTGTCATCTTGGTTGAATTGCTTATATGATTTAAGGTTTGTATCAGACTTGGGCTAGAAATTGAAGTATTGAAGTATAGTCTTTTGTTGATTATGTAAAGTCCAAATGCTTCCGCTACTATAAAATTTTGTTATGAATAACTTCATGCTTCTATAGAATTGGTTGTACTTGCTATCTAAGTTGTATAGGTACATCATATTGGTGTAGAAGTTTATAAGAGAAAGAAGGATGGAAGCCATGAAAGATTCTCCAACACCGAAGGAAGAAGTCAATCTCCCTAGATTAAGAGGGAGCCTAGATAATAGAAGAAGTGATGGTTATAGTTCTCTACTTCATGTGTCATGCACTAGACCAGGACAAACAGTCGTAAGTCTTAGTGAAGGCCATGAGTAAGAATCATAGTCATGATTGGAGAATGCTTTGTTGAGATGCTTCTATAAGAAGGAAAGTAGGATCTGATTAAAGAAATGTTGCTATGTGTGAAGTAGGGAAAGGAATCTTCATTCAAAAATTCAACTGATAATCCTACTTAGATAAGTTGAAGGGAAAAATCAAAACCCCGAAGGTTTGCTTTGATTATGTATTTGAAAGTATATTGTTGATTTGGATTGTGTTTGTACATGTGAATCTCTTGAAGGATTTGATAGCATGCTTGTTACCAATCAGTTTGACTGGGAGAGTTTGGTTATCCTTGATCTGTTGGATCAAGGGGTGTTGAGGCTTTGTGAGTAAAGCATTGCCCGAAAAGACATCGGGTCGACACTTCGTGTTGATGTCTGGTAGGGAGGGTGCAATCAGGTGGATGTGCACCTAGTTCCCTGGGTTGATGGTTGGTAAGTGAGCCTGATGGTACCTATAGAGGTTGAAAGCTTTAGTCCATCTTAGTCCCACCTCGATAGATTGCCTTGGTCAGGAATCTAGTCCATGGCATTGCGGTGCCTAAACTGTTGAGTGACCAATGGATAGATTTGCTTATTCAGGGATCTAGTCCATGGCATTAAAGTGCCTAAAAATTCTTCATAAGTTGACATAGTTGAGATCTTCCTTGTACTGTTGTATTATGAATACCTCCCTAGTTAAGAGGAAGTGTTGAAGATTGTAACTAGGTTCGGTCGTCATAAATTGTATTTGATTCAATATTTATTGTACTTGTCAAAAGAATAAAGAAAAGAATTTTATATTATTATTAAATGACTTATTAAAGCATGGGTTTCATGCTTGGGTCATATTATTTTAGGTCAAAGTCCCCATTGTGGACTTCTAGGTTTTATTCTGAGTTTATAGAGTCATTGCAGCACAAGAACTCAATGAGGTTTTGCCCTAGTTGTTGGCCTACATCTGGTGTCCTTGATCTATGTGTTTTTGCTTTGATATTTGCTTGATGAACTAAGAAGAAAAAACATAATAAGAACTAAAGAATATCACAAGTAAATAATCAAGAATAAGAGAATCTTTCTGCCTTTCTGATTCTCTAACAAACGTATGATGACAGTAAATGTAGCATGACAATTTGATCAAAGTATTTCCATCTTCTAACAAGGGAATGTTGAAATTTTGATGTTCTATGATGTTACAATCACTTAAATATAAACCATATAAGCCATATGCACAATGGAATATAGCCAAGAACTCAATGAGACACAAAGAAGTTAGGTCAATGACAAGGCGAAAACCCAACCAGATTCTTGTTCTATTAGAAATCAATTATTCAACAGACATATAAAGTACAATGACAGAATGAAGAAGTTCACCCAAATCTGAAGAAGATCTCTTATAGCAGTAGTTGATGCAAACATTGAATCACTTTGGGTCTCCAAGATCTACTCTTGCTCTTCAAGACTCTCTTCTCTCTCTCTCAATCTTCCTCTAGACTCTCCAACTCTGTCTTTCTCAAATTCGAATTCTTGATTCACAAGCACAAGTAAGTGTATCAAGTGAGGATGAGAGGCACAAATATATAGGAAGAGCAAAGAGGTTGAATTCATGAGAGAGTAACTCCTATGCCTTGAGGAAAAGTTACATATGACAAAATAGGAGCGTAACTTATGCATTTAGGAGAGAAGTGTAACTTATGCATTAAAGAGGTGTAAGAAGAATCTTTTTATGACGAGACATTAAAGTGTGTAAGGGTGTAAAAGGTGCATAAGAACATTAAAGAGAGAGGAATGAATCCATTAAGAGAGAGAGAGTAACATATGCATTAATTGAGGGGAGTTATATATGACATGATTGATTCTCATGATTGAGAGACTTGAATTTTTTTTAATAATAACATAAAGAGGATAATAGTAATAATAGTAATAATATTGATGATTAAGTAAAAAATTAAACAATTGAGATTGATTAAGGACAAGTTAAGAGGTTTTCCATCATGTATATATGATTATGAATGGATGGAAGGTGATTTAATATTTTTGGAAAGTCATGGTTGCATAGATAGATATGAATTTCTATTTTTAGAAAGTTGCTTTAGAAAGGTTAGAAATGAAATTCTATTCAAGGAAATTAATCCCATAGCTGTCAATTTTCAACAGGGGAAGGAAGATGCTAAAGGAAGTCTAAATGACCACATGAAAGAAGAGGTATGCATATATTTGGTAATAGATAGATAAAATCATGTCATCACTTAGTTGCAAATAGAAAGGTTAGAATACTCTATCTCATGAGAATGATTAAAGATGAAGGAACTCTTCCTTATGAGTGACACTTGAAGGCATAAAAACAATATGCCTTGAACTCTTCAACATTATGACATGATAGAATCAACATCATCATATGGATCTCATGAAGAATATGATGTGGTGGGACATAATTGTTCCTATGCAAGAGGAGCTATGTATAAAGATCCCAAGAAAGCACTATGATGAAGAAGGAAAATCTCGATAATGGAAGCCTTGGAAATGGATTCAAATAGAAAAGGATGTTGATGATACAAAAGCAAATGTTATGACGAAAGGCCGTCATAAAGAGGTAAATCTATTTTTAAAGTTCACTTGTTGATTTTTGAAAGAAAGAATCGAGTTGGATTGGAACAGGGCTACCAGCAGAAGGTTCTAGAAATTCACCTACAACTAGTACACATAAATTTGATTGATGATTCTAAAAGGAAAATGACTTGGATGAGGTAGCAGTATGAAGGACAGCCAAATGATGACAAAGAAGATCACTCTCTGATGACAAGGAGGATGACATAATTAGCAGTAATTAAGTTCACCACTATGTTTCGTTGAAGGAAAGTGATGAGAAAGATGGTCGAAGCCCTATGAAGATATTATGGAAGAAGATGGCTCCTTGATGTAAAAGTTGAAGTTTATTCATAACATGATGATGCAAAAAGAGGAGCCCTACAAGCAGTTGATAGTACCATGATTTGCGTGGAAGAACAGATAGTTGTTGTTGGAAACAAGTCCCTAATTAAGAGGGAGCTTGGGTATATTCCTTTCATGTAAAGGAATGAGTATATCTTCCCTAGTTGAAAGGGAGAAATAGACACATCATTCTTTTCTTCACATCGTGAAGAAAGAATCGAGAATTGGGTAAGCATCTGAGACCAATACCGATACTCTTTGAGGATGAGGTAGGGCATCCAATAGGCAAGAGTAGTCGAAGAGAAGATTCCTTAAGGATGTGTAAATCCAAGAGGAAATGGTCCTAAAAGGACATACCTTGTGGACATCCAGAAGGGGTATGTGCCTTGAGAGACAATGATGAAGGTGTTTATAAATCATTGTCTCCCCAGCATTGTGCTCTAATCTAGTGGAAAGATAGAGTTGTTAGTCAAGGCCTTGCTATATGACAATGTTGGTTGATATGGTGAGATGAACTGATATACGCTGAAAAGATAGCTTATGAGATGGCTTAACAATCCGACTCTTCTTATGATAATTCTTCAATATGTGAAGGTCCATGTACCTTATATGAATACCTCCCTAGTTAAGAGGGAGTGTTGAAAAATGTAACTAGGTTTGGTCTTCATAATATTTAATGTACTCATGTTTTTATGTATTTGATGTAAAAGAAAAAGAAAATTTATTATTATTATTTTATAGCACCAGTTTCATGCTCTAGATCAATTTGGTTTATGTCAAAGCACCCATTGTGTGCTTTTAGGGTTTTGTCATAGAGTCAAGGAGTCAAAAGAGTCATTGTCATATGTACTAGACCCTATTGAGCACCTTATATCAAGCCAAACGAATTTATTTGAGGAAAAATGTGTCAAAGTGGTCCTCCAAGATCAATTTGGCCTACAAGAGAAGAAGTTGGCCTCACTAACGGAAATTCCAGCCTGATGAAAAGGTATATATAAGTGCATTCGACCTCATTTGAAGAAGCGTATCCAAGGAAGTTCAATCACAAGAAAAGGAAGTCTAAAAGAAAGCGAATATCACAAAGAAGGCTAGAAGATAACAAATCTGAAGTTTTTGGGTCAATTTCTCTCACTCGTGCGAAGAGGAATCTAGGGTTTTTGCAACTACCAAGGACAAAAATTCAAATCTCCAAAGAAGGCCAAAATCTATGATTAAAAGGCAAGACATATCATCCACTTGTCTACGAAAGAAGAGGCAAGTGAGGCGAAGAAGAAAGGAGGCCAAAATTAGCCTCTTTATCCCACACATGCGAAGTTGTGGCTAGTGTAGAAAGGCCGAAAATTGTAGACTTGCAATAAAGGTTGACATTTGTTGTTAGGAATCGAAGTTGCAAGAAGTTATTGGGGTCGAAGTTGTAAAAGTTGTTGAAATTGCTAGAAGAATTTTGTTGAAGGTTGACTTGGCCTTGGAGGGGTCTTGGTCTTGGGTCTAAAGGTCTTGGAATTCAATATTTGAAGATTCTATAAGAACAGAAGAAACTCTTGCGGGTTTTCCTCTCTAAGAGAGGTGTTGGCCCTGGCTAGCAGCCTACATCTTGTGTCCATTTGTTTTATTGATCTTTATGTTTTTGTTAGATTTTTATGATAAGAACACTATAATAATCAAGAGAAGAAGAAGCCAATTATAAATACTACAAGTTGAAGTAAAGAACATCACAAGCAGTAATCAAAGTAAAGAGAAATCACCCTAATCTAACTGCCCTATATTTCTCAACACTCAAAGTCAGCCTTAGAGCGAGCCACAAAAGATATATATATATATATATGCAAGCCCTATGGAACGAGCCACAAAATAGATACAAGCAAGTCTTATAGAACCTAAGTTGCACGAAACGAGGAAACAGGTACGAGTTTCTGAAACGGGTATAGGTACGAAGCGTGACCCCCCAAAATTTTTGAAACGAGGAAACACAATATATATATATATATATATATATATATATATATATATATATATATATATTAGTACGTTTAAGAAATATGTGCAAGCATGAAGCATACATGATACAATATAATTTATTACATTATGATTAAATTGTCCAACGTCAACGCATAAACTATAAGTCTTTAAAGTTACATCACATTTACTCATGAATGATCACATGATGAAAATAGCAATATCCAAAATCAGCCACGAGAAATTTCTAATTTCTTGTCTCGTGCTTGATTGGGAGTCTCCTCCTGCATAGTCGAACGATCTTCGTGCTTTGATTAAATACAAATTCCATACCCTAGTACCCTGGGTGCTCTTGATTATTGGGAGTCTCCCCTACATAGAGGGCTTGGTTCTCTTGATTAAATACGAGTTCCATACCCTAGTACATGAAAAAATTCAATGGAATCATTGCAATCTCTCCAATCCTGAAAAAATGATAAGCTTGCTGGATTTTGAGTGAGATATAAAATTCTACTTTCTCCATATGAAATCCAATGAGGGCAAAACCACTCTCAAACATCCTGAGTCATTTCATGGTAATGTTAAAAATTTAAGTAAAATGAATATCACTTTTACTTTAAGAATTTAACATTACCATGAACTGCATATCAACGCTAGGGCCATAGGCTTGAACATTAGGCTGCCCTAAAACAAAAAAATAAAACACAAACCAAAGAATAATAAAACACAAACCAAAGAAAAAAAAAAGCTAAAAAAAAGAAGTGTAAATGCCAGAAACGCGCATGTACGGCCTGGAAACGCGTTTCCGTCCATACTAGGCACGTTTCCCCAACATGAAACAGCGCAGTACATACGGTCAATTCTAGGTCGTACAGTACAGTGAAACCCGTTTCCGTTTCGTTTCCGAGCTAAAACGGACCTCTGTGAAACGTTTCTTGCAACATAGTATAGAACGATCCACAAAACATATAGATGCAAGCATTGTAGATTATACAATAGAGATGTGAGCCATAATAATAGTAAAAATTGCCAGACATAGAAAAATGCACAAGCCACAGTCATGAGCCACAAAATATAGGATCTGCAGAGATAACAAAGAGAGCCTCTAGAATAAATGTGAACCATAGGAAAACATAAAGCAATCCTTTGAAATTTAATGTAAGCCATAGGAAACATAAAGCGAGCCATTGATAAATATAGTGAGCCACCCAAATGTGAATCACATAAAAAAATACGAACCACTGTGACATAAAATATGAGCCAGTGAAAAAGCGTGCCATTGTTATAACAAGCCATTGTGCATATGTAATTTGAGCCACATAAACCAGGAATGTGAGTCATTGTAACGTGTCATCAAACCATACAAAACAAAATGAAAAGTCATATGCCTAGAACAGTCTTTAAAATTTTGGCCAGAGGTGTCCTCAAATTCATCCAAGAAAAACATCTCTTCACCACCTGTGGTTACCTCAAAAGATGCGATGTATTTTGATATCAATTAGCTCTCAAAGGAGGTATATTTATATAATATTCGATGGGGTGCCTCAAGCCAGCTTGTAACCATTGGATGGAAATACATTTAATTTCAAACTTGCTCATTTTAGTATTTAAAATAATTTTTCCAAATGCTTTCCCAGATTGATTTGAGCCACATTAAAAAAGAGAAGAGTCAAACCAATTAATAATTATATTTCTTTACCAAATTTAGAATTCAACTTTTGGGGGAAGAAGGGCTTCTCCTGGGTTTTTGGGTTCCGATGGGAAATTTGTCCCATAGCTGCTCCAATTTTCAACAAGCCTAAGTGTCTAGGTGTGCAGAAGCCGCCCACAGATCTCTTTAGGAAACTCGCTCAAGTGTGAGCAAGTTGCTAATGTAACTTAGTCTAAGTTTTAAACTTATTAAAAGCACATAATTATTATGTTGGCTAATTGAGCTAAAGAAACTTAAGAAAAGTAAAGTAATTTACTTTAGTGATTATGCTTAAATCTCAACCATTAATCCCAGGTGAAGTGAAATCTAATCTCAGACGTCGATCACTTCAGAGATTAGGATTAGGTATTTAGCTCAATGTAAAGCTATAAAAGCACGGCTAAAAGAGGAGAAAGACACGCCATAAAGCAGCACAAACCTTTCAGAGAGATTTTCTCAAGTGAGGAGTGACACTCTAGTGTGTTGGGTCCGAGGAAGTGCAGAAGGGCAGCAATGGAGATCCAAATCAATCAAGGTGATCAAGCACCAATCTACGGCCTGATATGCTCAATCAGATCCAAGGCATATTGTATCTACAATTTTGTTAGTTAGGCCAATATCCTAGGACAGAAGCCCATGTATAGTCAGAATTTTAATGAAGAATTGTTGATTGGGAAAATTTGGTTTCTGTCATTGACATTGAGATTGGTCATATAAATTTTGCTTCAACTAATTAAGTTAAGAACTTAGTTGTGCTTTCATTCGCTAGGTCTGTAATCTACTAAAGTTAATGAATTAGCAAGTGCTTCGTTCAAGGAAAAATTAACACTCCAAAATATGGAGGACTATTAAAAATGATTTTAGAGTAGTCTAATTAGTTGTTAGCTTGTTGTTATCTAGCCATTAAAAAAGTTGTATAAAGGCTAGTCCCTCCTCTAGAGTTGTTCTTGTTTTCTTGTGAGATCAGCTCCATTAATAAAAGAACTCATTCGCAAACTTGTGTAATTTTGCTTACATTTGTGGGTTGGCTCTTACTATCTCGTTTCTTCTTGGTTATTTTGTGGTAATCATTTTAATCTAAACTATTTTCAATTAGTAAGATCGCATAGAAGCTAGAGGATTGACCCATTGAGGGCCTACACAATCACGTGGAGAAGGAAAACTAGCGAGAAATCCCATTTTGTTTCTTCATTGAAGGTGGGTCATTCCAACAAGGAGCTTTAATGGGGAAGGAAGCTTGCATTTCACCTCATACTCGAACAGAAGGTCAACGAACGCCATGCTAAAGGTCGCTCCTAGATGAATCCGAAAAGTGGAGAGTACCTTAAGTCACAAGTGGGTGTGATTTCTTTTGTAAACCAATCCTACTTTCTTGATTAAAAACAAAATTGACTTAGAGAGGTGTGTATTTCACAACCCAACTCTTGAGGCAAGTTATTGGGGCACAAGGTAAGGATTTCCAACAACCATATTATTCATAAATGTCCAAAAAAAATCATTTTATGTTCTAATATGGAATATTTTACTTCTTGCTTTTCTTCAAGTATTATCTCATTTAACAAGTCTATTTGCCTTCAATCTTTAAAATTGATAATTATTTTAGCCAAGGCATGGATACAGTAAACTTGGGTTATTTTTGCATATCTTTTACCCCTTGTATCAAGTATTTTCTTGGAGATCTAAGCATTCAAGTGCTTGTTACAAAATAAATATGCAATATTTCAAGGTCCCCTATGTTGAATTTTTGTAACTATGTTCGGTCTTCATAATTAATATTATTGATGTATTCTATAAAGCATGTTCTTCATGCTATCTTTGTCAAAATAAAAATGTAAAAAGCCATATTCTTCATGTCCTTTGAAAAAGAAGAAAAATTGAATTTTTTAAGTTGAATTTGGTGGCTCCAGAAGAGGCCAAGTCAGCTAAGTTAGAAGAAGGAACCCATTCGACCTTCAAGATGACTACATATATGAGGCAATTCGACCTCCTCATCAAGCAAGAATCTCGACTTGTCTGAGGCAAGCGAAGGTTTGGTCTGAGCAAGCAAGCGAAGGTCTGGTCTAAGGAAAACAAGCGAAGGTCTGAGGCAAGCAAACGAAGGTTTGAGGAACATTAAGTTCAAAAGCAGGCAAGCAAAGAATTTAATTTGAGGCTAAATAAGAAGTATTCTTTAAGGCAAAGAAGAAGGTGATCTGAGGGTTGCAAGACCGAGTTTATGGACCAAAAGGGACGTTGAAATTATGCCCTAACAAAGCAAGCCAGATCGAATTTCTTGGGTAGCCATATGACTTGACTAGGAGGTTGATGGACCAGGTTTGACCTAATTGTATTGTTGGTCTGTTTGACCTCATATTTGAATCATGTATCTCTATTGAACTTGATGATTTCTCTAAGGAAAAGGTTGCTAGGTTTTTCCCCCATGTGGGTTTTCCTAGGGTAAATTCATGTATTCTTTGTGTGCCTATCTCTTCATGATCCTACTGTTAGTATTATGTTGTTGATGTCTTCTATGTAATTGCTTAATGATGGAATAATCCATTAGGGCAGCATTAGGGTTTCTTATTAATTCGATTTCTCTTACTTGACATTTACTAGTGATATTATATTTGTATTATGTTGATTATATTAGTGTTCTCATCATCAAATAAATGCCAAAAGCATGAATATCATACACAATGAATAACAGTTGTTGGCACTCAGCCAGGGAAAAACCCAATCAAACTCTTCCACTAGTAGATTCAGATCAAACTGAGACAACCAGGACACAAGACCAAGACAAATGACCTCCTTCACTCCATCGAGTCATCCTTCCATAACCAAGATAAACTGTAGTCAAATTTCCATAGTCAACATCAACTCTTCAACATCTCGGCCCTCTTTGTAATCCTAAAGCTTAGCCTGCAATATCTGAAGTACGTTATGAAACTTCGGCTCCTGCACCTTAGTCATTGATCCGTTACACATGTGACAGAAACTATTGTTCTTTTTGCTAGACTTTCTCTCTTATTCCTTCGCTTGACCTTTTTCTTCTATTTCCTTAGGCTTCGCATCCCTTTCTTGACATGTCAAATTGCAGAACGAGTTACAGATCCAAGTGATACAAAATAGGTCGACTTCATTTGCTATATATACTACTTGAAGTCTATTCTTTTGAGGCCAACATGGTATGCGTGAAGCCGACTTGATGTCTTTGATGTGCTGGAGGTCAACTTGGTGGAGAAGGGGTTTACATGACCAAGATAATAATTCTTTCTTGAATTAAATGGCCCAAGTAAGGTCTAGAATATATTGACTTAGACTTTGACCCAAGACATAATCCCTAGAGCACTCAATGTGTGCTTTGACCTATTGACCATTGACCCAAGCATGAAACCCATGCTTTAATAAGTCAATTTATTTTTCTTTATTTTTGCAATTACATCATGACTCAAATAAAATTATGAAGACCAACACTAGTTACTTTTTTCAACACTCCCTCTTAACTAGGGAGGTATTCATAATGTACATGGAAGATCTCGAAATGATATGTTCTACGAAGAGTCACAGCACACGCAGTGCTACAAATTAGATACTTGACCAAGGTATCTAATCAAATGGGACAAAGGTGTGTTCCAAGCTTCAGCCACTCAAGGTGCCATCAGGCTTCAACTCTAACTCTAACCCAGGGATCCAGGTATCATATCCAAGGTTGGAGCTCCACAAGACCAATGATACCCTCCCTACTTCAGGATCTAGACATCAACGTAGACCGGACAGATGTCCTCCCAAGCATCTTGTCACCCCAAGATTCTTCATCTCTCCTTATCAACTAAATCGGATATATTTGCGAGTCCATGCATGCTTCAAAACTTTCAACCTTCTTATGGAGAGATCCTGCACAATGACAGCCCCAATTAGTAATGAACTTTCAATATATATAAATATATATATAAGTTAACTCAAACCTTTGGTGTTCTCAAATATAACGATACTACTTAGGTTATCATCATATTATCCAAACACATCTTCATCGGAAGATTTCTTCTTTAACTTCTACAACAACACCAAACTCGGCTTTAGCACTGCTTCGAGAACATCCAAGTCTTGTTTACAACTTTGCTACTCTCAAATATCTATCTACAATGCTTCAACCATGATCTTTATTCTTACTTCAAGGTCTTTATTATAGTTGTCACAGTATGCCCTCCCTCTCAACTAGGGAGATATACACTTACTTTCATTCAAGCTCTCTCTCCACTTAGGGAGATCAACAACTTCATATCATTGGAGAAACTTCAACCTTTCAAAGCTTCATTTCTTTAGGAACACCATTCTTTCTTATGGCAACAAAGTCATTTATTCATCTTTTATGTCATCATCATTCTTATAGCTCAATTTATCCATCATGCTCATCATTATTATCAAGTCATCCTTAATTATGAACATCTTCAACCTCTTGAAGATTATGTGCCTGCAAAAAGTACAAATATACAGAAGCATGAAGTCAACTATATCAAATCATGTCATTACGATGGAAGCATCAAAACAATCAAGATTTAGAAATGAAATACCTAAACCTAGTTAGGTTCATTGCCAACAAGGGTTACATCTTTTAAATCCCAGACATAAACAACTTTGCTAGGGTTTTGTCACAAATCCTAGACTCCATCATCGAGACTTAAAGCCTTAGATATCAGCAACTAAATTAAGTTAGCAATCTAATCAAGTGCAATAGTGTGATGGTTATCTAGAATATCTACTACTTTTAAGAGAGTGAGTTCCTAGGGATTTGAGTTACAAAATCTAGACATCATTTAATTTCATTATTGCCAAGAATTGTCATATATCATGGATTATTTATAAACCCTAGAAAATTGTGAGAGAGGGTTTCTAAGAGGGAACAAGTGAATGAGAGAGAGACTACCATATGTACTACTCCTAGTCATTAACAATCTCTAATGAGGATTTTCCATCCCTAGGATCATACTAGCAACTAACTCTAGAAACTAAGCAAGTTATACATATCTCGAAACTTACATACCCTTTTTTGATGCTCCATTGAGCTTATTGCTCCTTTTGCAAATTGTACATATGATGTTAGATGTATGAGAAAAAAAGAATAAAAACAATGCTTACCTGATCTTCAAAGATTCTTCCACAAGCTAAGACAAATTCAATGTTGTAATCTACTTCCTCCCCATGAGACAAAGATGCTCATGCTTCACTAGACAAGGTCTTCTTTTCTTCAACGATAGATTATGCATTGATATAGTAGACTGGCTTTAAGATAGGTATATAATTTCGAGCACAACAAAGATTATTTTTGTCGACTTTTTTGTCACTTATAGATCTCAGCCTCCATTAATATGTATAGGTCTCTATGACTTAGATCTTAAATACACTATTTATTAATTTATGGCGCTATCTCTTTCTCGAGACGAATACAGGTTTCTTTTAGTGACGACTGTAGACCGTGAGTTGACTGTAGCTTCTAATTTGATTTGGAATATCTTCATAAATGACAGTCTTTTAGTCCATTCATTAAGTGATCCTTTCATTGGTTACTCTAATCTAGAGATTCGGTCACCTTCTTATATCTGAGATGGTATAGAGTTTGGATGAGACATATTCTATTTCGGGTTTCTGATATAGTATAATGTTTGGATTACATACATAATGAACACAAGATGTAGGCACTCATCCAGGGCAAAACCCTTATGAAGGGGAAAACCCAGTCAAACTCTTCCACTAGTAGATTCAGATCAAATTGAGACAACCAGAACTCAATACCAAGACAAATGACCTTCTCTCCATCAAGTCAACCTTCCATAACCATGTTAAACAGTATTCAAATTTCCATAGTCAACATTAGCTCTTCAACATCTCGTCCCTCTCTGTAATCATGAAGCTTAGCCTGCAATTTCAATCCTGCAATATCTGAAGTATGCTCTGAAACTTCGGCTCCTGCACCTTAGTCATTGATCCTGTAATATCAACAAACGGGATATTAAACCCAAATTTGCAGAAATTCGCTTAACCAAAGATTTTCCATAAATTATCATTTATACCACAAAACATTTCCATGTAAAATAAGACAAATTAAGCATATGCAATAGCATGTCGAGCATAAATGATCTCAGATTTTATTATGTTAAATAGCATAAAGAGTGTACATGATAATATAGCTGAAGTATCTGAGATGGATGATCTGATCTCCAAAACTAATCTGCTCTGATGCTGAAACCGACCCTCCCAAAACTGAACTGCTGCACTCTCCCTCCAACAACAGCTGCCACTAAATCAACTGAAAAGCAATGAAGCACCCATTGAGGATTTGAGTGATCCTCACTCCAATATCCCTGAAGCTCCGTGAAACTGTTGAATGAAGTCTCCTCAAAGAGAGTTGGGTTTTCGTCCAACACTCGACAACATACCCAAGGATTTCCGTCCTGGGGCTACCAATGGAGTAGAGAACTGGGTTCTCAACCTCACATACAAGGAAAGATATCAAATCCAAGATATTTCGCAATGGCCTCCTCCTCTTCTTTTATAGATTTCATGGACTCCTCTAGAGCCTTTTATTTTATTATTATTTTAATCATGGAGCACTTTTCCCTCTTATTTTCCAAATAAAATATTCTTTTTTAATGCAGGAAAGAGTAAATCGGCTACCATGTCTCCTTAAGTCACTGAAACTTATGTCTAACCATCCCATCATGTATGTATTCTCATTCTGGTTCTGACGAGTTATTACACTAAGGTGTTCTATCACGAGTTATTACACTAAGGTGTTTTATCACGTATTCCTCCCAGAATGCCACCTTGAGCGTAATTAATTGAGTTAAGCCCAAAAATAACTCAGTTTTCCAAAAGTTGTCGAAATGCACCGGAATGAAAGGCAAATTGTGCGGATGATGGAATATATCAAGCGAATTCCATTGGTCCTCATAGAAACTCCTCAAAACTCCTCCAAAAAGGCCATGGGCCCGTTGATGACACCGACTTGTACCTGTGACTTGTCTGCTCCCAACTTTCGAAGTCCATCCTAACCCTATCATAAGGGACACCAAAAAAAGGAATATTACAGACCTTTCGCTCCAAGATTGCTTGCCCTCAAGCAATCCAAATATGTGGGCCACCCTGTTGGCCCGATGCAACTAAGACCTAATGCCTGGATCCCATACAAACCCATGGGTGCTACTATGCTCCTGTGTCAAGCCACCCGAAACAAACCCCTCAATGTCGAGATCCCAAACTGATCTCTCACTGCACCTATCATCAATCAATCTCCCGGATTCCAACGCCACCATGGCCAATCATCACCCAAGTCCCATGACTCGGACTGTGCACTGTCTCTGGCTATAGCTGCTACCCCATGAAGCGAATACCAACTCAGCAACTATCTCTAATCCAACCTCTGGCCTAGGCCGAGGTCAATCCTTCTCTGCTAATGTCGAGCTAGTGTTACTGAAACACTGTTGGACTGTCGGTCCATAATCCATGGCCCAATGGAACATGCAACAACTCTTTCATCCAAGTGCTCTTGCCAAAGTGTACCCAGAACTAATGTAATATTCCCAATTAGCAGCAACTACTTGGTAATATTAATTTTCGCCAGTTTTGCTTTTCTAAAGTTAAGTCAGTTAATAAAGTGGGTGATGAGAAACATAGCCTACACTTAGGAAATAATTATTCCCTAAAGTCACTTGAGCACATATTTACTTAACAGCATGGGGCCCAGGAGGGTGAAGTGGCAGTGTGAGGGAAGAGGCAACGTGGGCAGCGTGGGCCCATGACAGCACAGTGAGAGAGGGACAGCGTGGGCCAAGAGGGACAGTGTAGTTTAGTGGGGCTCGGATGGGAGCAAGGCTCTCAAAGCATAAAGAGGGGAAGAGGCTCCTCATTCTCTCATTCTATTATGCATCTCTAACTTCTATCTTTTGACATTGAGCACGCTTTTGCTATTGAGAAAAGTCTGCAAGTGTTGTTCAGCACAGCAGGTGTCTCCGAACGGAAATCCCAACCTCAGCCCTGGGGGACTTCGAGTGCCTGCTTGGGTGAGGAGTTCTATCCATCGTTTTGCAGGAAGGAGCCATAGCATCTTCAGCCAAGATTACGCATTTTCTTGGATAGTGCAATCTCTTAGAGGGATTACGCAGTTTGTGGTAGAGGCAATTCCGGGAGTGAGGATATATCAGGGGTTTCAGCCGAGATAGTGAGAAGGGATTATCCCTTCACTATTTCATCATTTTAGTACAGGAGGAGGCCATCATTTGCAGAGGATCATTCAGGGCCAGCGTATTTCACTAGGATAGTGATATTTCCTAAAGGAGGTCAAATCCCGGGGTCATCCACTCCGAGATTCCTTCATGGGCTTTTCTGGGTTATTGGAGGAGAGCTCATTCCCAGAGTTTCAAATTTTTCTGAGCAGGGGAACAGCCCCAAAGAGCCATCCCATTTTAGCAGTCGCAGCAGTCCAGCGGCAGCAGCAGCGTTTGGAGATTACGCAATCCTTGACAGAGCGGCCATTCATTGAGCATTTCTCAGAGTATTTCCAGCTTGCCTTGTGCAAGCCAAGGTGCCATCATTCTGATCACCTTTGTACTCATTGTTATCTTTCAGTTATATAATAAAATGGCTCAGCGTTTCTCCATATCTACATTGTTTATGTGATGTGTCTCTATTTGTTGTAAATGCTTGTTTATGTTGCTTTATATTACTGTTTATTTCTATTCGGAATATTAGAGTGGTATCAGAGCTCATAGACTTGGCTCATCCTGTGGAGCAAATTAGTCTATGACACCAACAGGAAAACCATATATCACTTACCGGACAAGGAAGTACAAGGATCAAGTGCGGAGGCTTGAGGCCACTTTTGGAGAGGGAGACTGTGTTCCAGTGGTGGACACAAAGGAGGAAGAACCAATGGCAGAGGAGAAAGATGAAGGGAGGGAATTCGGCCAACTCCTGCTAAAGTCTGTGCAGGAGCTATCGAGGAGGATCGAAGAGATGGGACAGAAGTTTACCGCAGACCATAGACAGTGTGAAACCCCAAGGGGTTTTCACATCAGAGAAGGGTCTGGCACTTCCCACCATTTGCAGGAGCAGCTCACAGCGCAGCAAGTTGTGTCACTTACTCCCCCACGTTCCACAATGCCCACATTTCTGACTACAAGCACCGGAATGGGAGCGCCTTAGGAGCTGGAGTCGGTTCATATGGGGGATTATTTTGCCGAGTATCAGTCCTATGGGCGAGAATTTGGTGAAGCTCTCACTTTCGATGATTTTGTTCAACTCAAGAAGGACAGCCGACCCCTTAACCAGAACAGAGGGGGTAGATACACACAAGATGGGGACGTACAGCGTACAGTGGGTAGGTTTTTCTTGCCAACATTTGACGGGTCCTCAAAATGTTCGGCAAAGGCTTGGGTGGAGAAGCTGGATATTTATTTCCAGCTCAATAAGATTGCAGAGGGAGAGGCCATCAAGGTGGCAGCGCTGCACCTTGAGGGAGAGGCCCACGATTGGTGGTTCCACGGGATGGCCACGCTGGGTCACTCAGCAATGACAGCGTATGCGGAGTTTACACGGAGACTAGTAGAGAAGTTTGACCAGAGAGATCCGGAAGAGCACTTCATTGAGTTGACCAAGCTCAAGCAAACCAGGAACCCGGAAACCTACATTTCCGAGTTCTTGAGGCTTTTGGTGATGGTGCCTGATTTGTCCTCAGCCAGGATGATCTACATGTTCATTGATGGGTAGGCAGAACCTCTGCGTGGATTAGTCAGATCCACGAGGCCTGCTACACTTCATGATGTAGTCTAGAGGACCAGGGATTTGTAGGATGCCCTACCCAGTACCAGAGCTCCTTTCCCCTAGAGACCGGCATTTCAGCCGAAGGGGAAGGACGCGAGAGTTCCACCTCCGAGGGGGAACCAAGGCCGGGGCCTTTGGACGATGATACCTGGAGAGATTTGAGACGAAGGAAGCTATGCTTCACATGCTAGAAGCCATGGGTGCCGAGACATCATTGTGCTGCAGGGAAGGCACACTACATAGAGGTCTTCTCCGATAGTGATGGGGAAGAAGATGCATACGAGGAGATAGAGGCAGAAGGCAACGTTGTAGTGCAGAGAGGGGATAATCCACCAACCTCCACCCCCAGGAGCAGGAGGGACAGTGTTTGCACCTACTAGGGGAGTCTTGCTTCTTTGCGAGGGGTTCCCAAGTATTTTACATTGCGTGTCCGGGGCACCGTGCATGGACAATGTGTTTCAGTGCTAGTCGACAGTGGGGCCACCCACAACTTTATTGATGCACAGTCGGTAGAGCGAAGGAGCATACCGACAGAGAGCTTTGATGGATTTTCAATACTGGTACCGGGTGCCAAAACTATGTAGTGTGCTAGATATGTACCAGCATTGGTAGTGAACATGGGGACTTACACTCTGAAGGATCATTTCTTTGTGGTAGACATCCCGGTCACCAACGTGATACTGGGAGTGCAATGGTTGATCATGTTGGGGAAGGTCACTACGGACTGGGAAACTCTGGAGATGAAGTGGACAAACGAGAAGATCAGTAAGCATGAGATGATCCGAGGCATGCACACTTATCCCCCGCAAAAACAGTTTTAGCACACTGGATGGAGGCAGGCTTCTGGAAGGGAGACACAGAGTGGGCAGTGGAGCTGCGTGTTTCAGAGGCAGGATCTACAGGGCAAGCAGTTCACCAAGATGTGCAATCGATTTTGGATAGATATGCTACAATTTTTGAGGATATACCGCCAAGGCAGCCACCGGATCAGTGGTTTGAGCACACCATTGAACTTGAGTGGGGCATTCAGGCCGTGATTACTACACTCTATAGGCACCCCAAAGCCTACAGGGATGAGATTGAGAGAGCTATTCATGAGCTCTTAGCACTGGGACACATTCGACCCAGCATCAGCCCATTTGCTTCTTCTGTTGTATTGGTGAAGAAGAAGGATGGCACACTGAGGATGTGCATCGATTATCGGGCTCTCAACAAGAAAACCATGAAGAACCGATACCCCATCCCGCGGATAGATGAGCTGATGGATGAGCTGAGGGGGTTGAAGTTCTTTTCGAAGATTGATCTGAGGTCGAGCTACCATCAGATCCGAGTGAGGGACCAAGATGTCCCCAAGACAGCCTTCAGATGTCACTACGGCCATTTTGAGTTTTTGGTGATGCCCTTCAGGGTAACCAATGCACCGGCCACCTTCGAGTCCTGCATGAACCACATCTTCCGTGGTCAATTGAGGAAGTTTGTGTTGGTATTCTTCGATAACATCTTGATATACAACCGAACATGGGAGGAGCACCTATAGCGCATTGAGGTTGTATTGCGCATTTTGGAGGAGCAGCATTTTTATACTAGGCTCTCCAAATGCGAATTGGGCTGATAGAGATGCTCTATTTGGGGCATATCATTGGGGTGGATGGAGTGAGAGTGCACAAGGAGAAGATCCAGGCCATCCGGGATTAGCGGGAACCGAGGAACGTGACTGAGCTTTGGGGGTTTGTAGGCATCTACACCTACTATCGAAAGTTTGTCAAGGGGTTTTCCCAACTTGCTGAACCCCTCACAGACCTTACCAAAAAGGGGGCATTTAGTTGGACGGACACAGTGCAAAGGGCCTTTGACAGGCTCAAGGAGGTGATGAGCAGCTGTCCAATTTTGGTTTTTCCGGATTTCATGCAGCCCTTTTTCTTGGAGTGTGATGCCTCAGCAGAGGGGGTGGGCGCAGTCTTGATGCAGGGGGGCCACCCCATAGCTTTCGAGAGCAGGAAGCTATTGCTGCATGAGAGGTTGTATCCCATATACAACAAGGAAATGTTGGCTATCATGCATGCACTGGCCAAGTTTCGGCAGTACTTGGTGGGGAACAGGTTCAGGGTGAGGATTGATCACAACAACCTCTGGTTCTTCTTAGAGCAGAAACAGTTGCAGGAGAGGCAGTAGAAGTGTGTCAGCAAGATACAGGCATATTACTTTGACATTGAGTATGTCAAAGGGAAGAACAACGTGGTGGAAAATGCTCTATCACGTAGACCGGTAGCGTTGTCTCTAATGAGCCTAGACATGGACTAGAGGGCTCAATTACTGGTGAAGTACTCCAAGGACTGTTTTGCCTATGAGATACTGGATGGTCAGATCACAGATGACAGGTACAGGGTGATGGATGAGGTTATATACTTTAGGGACAGGATCTTCTTGACTGGGAGCTCTTCGCTCAAGGAGAAGGTACTGTGTGCCTCACATGACTCACCATTATCAGGCCACCAGGGTTTCACCAAGACCTACAGGGCCATCAGTGAGAGGCCTCAAGGAGGACGTACTCTGGCATGTCAAGGAGTGCGAGGTGTGTCAGCAGAACAAAGGAGAGATGAGCCATCCAGCAGGATTACTACAACCACTCCCCATTCCGAAGGGGAAATGGGAGAGCATTTCGATGGACTTCATCACGGGGTTGCCCATGGTGCAGGGCAAGGATTGCATCTTTGTGGTCGTTGATTGATTGACAAAGTATGCACACTTCTTTGCTATATCAGCACGGTATATAGCAGCACATGTAGCAGATTTGTTCTTCAGGGACGTCTTCAGATTGCATGGTCTTTCGAAGACCATTTTTATTGACCGAGACAGACGCTTCATGAGTTGCTTTTGGCAGGAGTTCTTTCGTTTGGTGGGTACAGAGTTGACTCCGAGTACAAGTTATCACCCTCAAACAGATGAGCAGATAGAGATAGTGAACAAGTGGCTAGAAGGCTACTTGCAAAACTATGTCACAGGGCAGCAGAAGGCATGGTTACGCAGGTTGCATTTGGGAGAGTACTGCTACAACACCACTTTTCACATGTCCATTGGTATGTCTCTGTTCTATGCTTTGCATAGATACCATGCTTTGAATTTTGCTGACGTGATGTTTGGTGCTAAAGGACTGGATCCAAGAGAGTTAGGATTTCTCTGGGCTCTTAAGGATAACTTAGCTACAACTCAGAACCAGCAGAAGCTGTATGGCGACAGGGAACGGGCTGAGAGGCAATTTGAGGTAGGGGACTTGGTCTACCTACGACTTTAGCCATACTGGTAGTCCACGCTAAAGCAGAAGGGGGTCGAGAAGCTCAAGCCCCGCTTCTATGGACCTTACAGGGTGATCCGCAGGATTGGGGAGGTTACATATGAGCTAGAGCTGCCTACAGGTAGCCGAATCCACAACATCTTCCACGTATAATGCCTGAAAAAGGCATTGGGGCAGCATGTGACTGCAACAGAGGAGCTACCACCGACAGATGATGAGGGGCATTTGGTGTTGCAACCAGAAGCCATCATAGACAGCAGGGAGAGGCAGCTATGGAGTAGGACAGTCAAAGAGTAATTGGTGAGGTGAAGGAACTTGTTGGATGAGGATTCCGCTTGGGAGAGTGAGAAAATCTTGTAGCACCCATCTTTGCAATTGCTTGAGGACAAGCAACATTTTGGCGAGGAGGATTGTAATATTCCCAACTAGCAGCAGCTAATTGGTAATATTAATTTTGGCCAGTTTTGCTTTTCTAAAGTTAAGTCAGTTGATAAAGTGGGTGATGAGACACATAGCCTACACTTAGGAAATAATTATTCCCTAAATTCACTTCAGCACATATTTACTTGACAGCATGGGGCCCAGGAGGGTGAAGTGGCAGCGTGAAGGAAAAGGCAGTGTGGGCAGCCTGGGCCATGACAACGCAGTGAGAGAGGAACAACATGGGCCAAGAGGGACAGCGCAGTTTGGTGGGGCCCGGATGGGAGCAAGGCTCTCAAAGCATAAAGAGGGGAAGAGGCTCCTCATTCTCTCATTCTATTATGCATCTCTGATTTCTGTCTTTTGACATTGAGCACACTTTTGCTGTTGAGCGAAGTCTGCAAGTGTTGTTCAGCACCGCGGGTGTCTCCAAGCAGAGATCCTAACCTCAGCCCTGGCGAACTTCGAGTGCCTGCTCGGGTGAGGATTTTTATCCATCGTTTTGCAGGAGGGAGCCATAGCATCTTCAGCCAGGACTACACATTTGCTTGGACAACACAGTCTCTTGGAAGGATCACGCAGTTTGTGGTAGAGGTAGTTCTGGGAGTGAGGATATATCAGGGGTTTCAGCCAAGATAGTGAGAAGGTATCAACCCTTCACTATTTCATCATTTTGGTGTAGAGGCCATCATTTGCAGAGGATCATTCAGGACCAGCGTATTTCACTGGGATAGCGTTATTTCCTAAGGGAGGTCAAATTCCGGGGTCATCCATTTCGAGACTCATTTCTGGGCTTTTCTATATTATTGGAGGAGAGCTCATTCCTAGAGTTTCACATTTTTCTGCGCAAGGGAACAGCCCCAAAGAGCCATCCCATTTCAGCAGTAGCAGCAGTCCGGCAGCAATAGCAACAACATTTGGAGATTATGCAGTCCTTGACAGAGCAGCCATTCATTGAGCGTTTCTGAGAGTATTTCCAGCTTGCCTTGTGCAAGCCAAGGTGCCATCATTCTGATCACCTTTGTACTCATTTTTATCTTTCAATTATATAATAAAATGGCTCAGTGTTTCTCCATATATGCATTGTTTATGTGATGTCTCTCTATTTGTTGTAGATGCTTGTTTTTGTTGCTTTATATTACTGTTTATTGCTATTCGGAATAGTACAACTAAGAATGATACCCCATCAATAGAATACCAACTCATGATCTCCCGCCAATCTATCCCGAAAGAAGAATCAAATGCAGTGACACCTACATATGGAACAAGTCTGGCGTGTTGTCGCCAATCCATCCTCAACTCACGCTTCTTTGTCCCATCTGTCAACGAGATTTGTCTGAAGAAGAAGGCCCCTCTCTCTATAATAGGCCAAAGTGGGCAAGATATGTCACAAGCCCCATCAATGTACTCCTGGAAAGTGTTTTTCCTTGAAAGTACTGCAGCTCTGCTAACTACCTGCACCTCATCAATGGGTTGGCCCAAAGATGGATGCACCACCATCTCTAACAGCTCCTCCCTCTCCTAATCAGGGATTTCATACTCTTGTTGTCTACTAGCCTCCCGTAGAACTACCCTATCAACCTCCAACATCTTCTGAGGATAAGTATCTGCAACTACTGTCACCCTGCTAGATGTTCGTATATCTGTCTATTCCTCATCAATGGTTGACCCCAAGGGTAGCCGCACATCCATCACAGACTCAATGTGAACCTCCATCTGGCTCTCCTCAAAAGGACTAACATGCATATTGTGCATATCATCCTCCTTAGCTGACACATGCTCCACCATATGCTGCTCCAGCTAAATCATCACAAGTGACTCATCATCCTGAATATCTCCCATAGAGTCCCCTGATTGCTCACCATGCACACTGGAATACAAATCCGGCCTATTGTCATCAACTCCGCATCACTGCTCATGCTCCCCATAAGCATCCTCATATGACCCCATGGACTCATCCAAAGAGTCCTCATCCTGACATACAGAGGGAATGCCATCCTGCTCTACCTCTGCCACCTCATCTGCATCTCTCAAACATGAGTGATTAGGCTCCCAAGGTTCTTTGCATATGAAGCAAAGTCCCTTCCTCCTCAGCTCATTTTTGCTGCCTGATCCACCAAACTAGAGAAACTCCTCCCTGGTCAACTGTCTCCTAAATAGCCCAATATTCTACTCAACCAGCCCTTCAGCTAGCTCATAAGCAGCAGGTGAGACCAACTGCTCTCTCCTCCAAATGCTCAGTAATCTAGTCTGCAACACCCGACAAATGGCATCACAACCCCTCATACATGATGATAAAATGGACTGCATGTGTGCTATGACTGTGTCAGCATGATGTTTCCTAATGTTGAAGAAGCATTGGAACATCTGCAGAATCAAGCCATCACACTCAAGATCAAACATGATCTCATAAGTCCTAGTCATGGCCATGACCTCTAAAACCTCAAACTTCTTCCCAAAGGTAGAGCCTCCATTGTTGTCCAATTCTTGAAAAGTCTCTACTATCAGTCTGAAAACTCTCTTCATAACATCATCATTGTAGGGAGGAAAGGGTGCTACTATCCTCAAAATATCACTGAAACAAGAGACAACTATAAGCTTGAATCTCTCACTTAGATGTTCCAAGAATATGGCTTGTACCAATGCAAGCATAGATGGCTCCAAAGCCCAATTTAAACTCCAATCAAATTGCTTTACCTTTGAAAGACAAGATTCCAGTTTCTCCAACATGGAAAATTCATTTTCTGATCTTCCAGTGTTTAAGTCCATCCCAAGCGCATAAAGCCAATTTCCCACTTCCTCCTCCTTTTGTAAATTCCTCGGATGCCTTTGTTGGAGCAAATTATGTACCTTCTTGGAGAAGGATTTGTTGTTCTCTTCCAAGGAACTAACTTCTGCATTGTTTAATCTTTTCAATTTTCTTAGGAGTTCTTCCATGGTTCAACCCAATGATGACAAGAACATTTATGATAATGAGGTCATTGTTTTTTTCTGAGTTTTGAGTGTATGTCATTTAATGAGAAATTGTCAAATACTTGACATTCCTCATTGTTGTAGGTGAATTTTGGATTTAATGTTTAAGGCATATACTAATAACATAAACTATTGATATTGATGACAATATTACAAGCAGAGATGCAAATTTTATCATGAGAAATGCATCACAGCTACAGATTAGAAAAACCTGATTTGAGCACTGTGAATGCCTTGAATTTAATGCCCAACCTTCATATATCGCAGCAAGGATGACTTTCAGAGAGTAACCCCTTCATTTCGCTGCTTTCTACTATCTGCTACAGTAGTGACACTACAACGATGATATGCTCAAGTGACGAAGTCCTTCCGCTCCACTAGAATATTAATCTCAGACTTGAACTTGTTTGAGTACCTTTCTACCAAATAAACTCTGAATTCACCCTACAGTGATACCTTCCAAGCACATCCTAGGATTTTTCCCTTAAATTTCTGATGCGGGTATGAATGTCTATAAGTGTGCCTTGGATCAATGATATATTTAGAATAAGAATAGAGGATCAGAATACCAAATAGTTCACAAAGTGTTGCAAGAGACACCTGAGAATTTAATTCCAACAGAGACGACAAGGAATGAAGTGGTATTCGGCCTCCAGAACAGCTTTTGTCTCCACTTCAAGACCAACCCATATGCTCAGTTAAATTCCGAGGCTCCAAACAAACACATCCACACAATATGTTGGCCCACAATCTGATCGCAGCTTATACACACACCTCTGCTCTATACTTCATATGCACAGTGACCCGTCCTATGCGGTTGTTGGAGAACTCGGCATGGGTTTAGAAACATGACCGCCAATCGATCAACAAGCAAGTCCTCTTGCCAGCGTCCCACAATCTTCCCCACTAAACAGTGAATCGCATCACTGGCCACTGTGCATAATTGTTGGTGTACATGCACTTAGACTAGCTGTGTTGGTGTACATGCACCTAAATTAGCTTTAGTTAACTTACTGTTTTCATGTGATGTACACTTGCTTAGTTAAGTTAACTTACTGCTTGCATGTGGTGCATCTGCACATTAACATAACATAAAGCACACTTAGCTTCAGTTAGCTTTAACTATCTATAGGTATTGCATGTACAACTAAGCTTAACTTAGTTGCTTTTATGTATTTATTCCAAAACTAATATTGGAGAATCAATTTCATTCTTTTCTCAATTCTTGCTCGCTTCCTTCCTTCTCTTGCAAGTTTGTTCATTGTTTTGCAGATCTAGATCTTTGTATCTCAAAATCTTACAATAATGCTCCAATGGTTGTTTAATATTGTGCTACCACAGAGTAAGTTTTGATTCGGTCCCTGTCACGTCTTGCAGATCAACTCTCCCGTCAAAACTTGGCCTGAATGAACATGGTGATCAGAGAATCGGCAACAAAAACTCGTCTTTTCGATTATCTATTTGAGCAGTTGTGTTTGACCTATAAACGACCCCTCTAGCTCGTACTCCTATAGCACTGCCGCGCTTGCTTAGGAACAACTAGCCAATTAATTAATGCAGGCAGTAATCGTCCCTTTCTCTGCAACAACGACAACTGACATTGATGCAGTCCCTGTGATTGACTTGGCTCTGCCTCAACCAATCAACGGTCTCCCCACCGACATTCTCAACAGCTTGATCGAAGCTCAGGCTCGATACGAATATGGGTGCGACTTCCACAAATGAATCGACTTGAACTTTTTATGGCTTCAAGGAAATAATAAACTGAAGAATATTTCCCTTAGAAAAATAATCCGTGGCTCATTTCGATCGCCCACGGCTGCTGGTTGTTACAGCAAACAATTGGCTTTACAAATGTGATCCCATTAGTTTGCTTGACGATGATAATATTCCACGTGCAATCATATTTTCCCCTCTGAAATGCTCAATCACACAGAAAATCTCCCCTCTAGTCGCAGTGGGTATCTACGCTCACTAATTTATGGAATTTCGGCCCCTTAATCAAATTCCGCCTTCACTCGTCCTCCTTCGCAAGATATGGCCACGACTTCTGCTCTGGGAAAGAATGGCATTCAGCCTCTCGACTGAAGCATACACTACCATCTCGGCTCCTTAACTGAGTTCCAGGCAAGATACATTAGGGTATTACTCGATCAACCTATTTTGACCCATATGTACTGACTGTGGCACGATTCCAAAATTGTTGAGGATGTTCAATTGAACCTGCTTCTCATGGAATCGAGCATCGATTCTTTGCATGAAGGCCCTTTATGATGATGATTCGAACTGATGGGGAGAAATTTCACTCTACCTGTCTCCCAAAATTGAAGTGACGGCACATGTGTATAGACCCTAATAAAAATTGAAAACTTGTCATCAACCTTGGACAGCTTCTTTAAAAACGAAATTTAATAAGTTTATGATAATTTGACCACCTTGTAGGAAGAAATCTTGGTAATTATGACCTATTTCGGCACTGGAAAATTTTCCCAAGCTATCTTTTCTGAAACCTTTGATTTTCATCCAAGGTTGTTCTACAATAACCCTCGAGCTGGCAGGATGCACAGCTCTGATACCACTGTAATATCCCCAAACGGGATATTACGCCCAAATTTGTTGAAATTCGCTTAACCAAATATTTTCCATAAAATTATCATTTATACCACAAAAGATTGCTATGTAAAATAAGACAAATTAAGCATATGCAATAACATGTCGAGCATTAATGATCTCAAATTTTATTATGTTAAATAGCGGAAAGAGTGTACATGATAATATAGCTTAAGTATCTGAGATGGATGATTTGATCTACAAAACTAATCTGCTCTGATGCTGAAATCGGCCCTCCCAAAACTGAACTACTGCACTCTCCCTCCAATAACAACTTCCACTGAATCAACAAAAAAAAAAATGAAGCACCAATTGAGGATCTGAATGATCCTCACTCCAATATCCCTGAAGCTCTGTGAAACTCCCGAATGAAGTCTCCTCAAAGAGAGTTGGGTTTTCATACAACACTCGACAACATACTTAAGATATCTTTCCTTGTATGTGAGGTTGAGAACCTGTTTCTCTACTCCATTGGTGGCCCCAAGACGGAAACCCTCGGGTATGTTGTCGAGTGTTGGACGAAAACCCAACTCTCTTTGCGGAGACTTCATTCAGGAGTTTCACAGAGCTTCAAGAATATTGGAGTGAGGATCATTCAGGTCCTCAATTGGTGCTTCATTGTTTTTCAGTTGATTCAGTGGCAGTTGTCGTTGGAGGGAGTGTGCAGCAGTTCAATTTTGGGAGGGTTGATTTCAGCATCAAAGTAGATTAGTTTTGTAGATCAGATAATCCATCTCAGATACTTCAGCTATATTATCATGTACACTCTTTCCGCAATTTGATTAATTTGTCATATTTTACATGGCAATCTTCTATGGTATAAATGATAATTTTATGGAAAATCTTTGGTTAAGCGAATTTTTGCAAATTTGGGCGTAATATCCCGTTTGGGGATATTACAGATCCTTTACAAGTGTGGCAGAAACTATTGTTCTTTTTGCTAGACTCTCTCTCATTCCTTCGCTTGACCATTTCTTCTATTTCCTTAGGCTTCGCATCCCTTTCTTGACATGTCAAATTGCAGAACGAGTTACAGATCCAAGTGATACAAAATAGGTTGACTTCATCTGCTATATATAGTGGTTGGAGTGTAGGAATTTACAGGGTAAGTTCCTTAGATCAAACACCAAAGGTCACCGCTCACAAACAGATCACAAATCAATATACCAGTATTTGACGTGGTTAAAATCCTCGAAGAGAGTGAACCGTCGGATCACTACATATTGTGACCATCGGATTATAAGTTACAAATGTACATAGTAAAGAAACACACTTTCCCTAACCCTACGCTAGACCAAGTTATACTTAACTATTTCCTATGTGTCGGAATATCCTGACATGGAGTCTATTCTTTTGAAGCCGACATGATATGCTTGAAGCCGACTTGATTTCTCTGATGTGTTGGAGGCCGACTTGATGAGGAAGGGGTTTACATGACCAAAATTATTATTATTTCTTGAATTAAATAACCCAAGGAGGGTCTAGAAAATATTGACTTAGACTTTGACCGAGGACATAACTCTAGAAAACTCAATGGATGCATTGAACTATTGACCATTGACCCAAGCATGAAACTCATACTTTAATAAGTCAATTTATTTATTTTTTTTCTTTTGACAATTACATCATGACTCAAATTCAATTATGAACACTGACACTAGTTACATTTTTCAACATTCTCTAATGCAAAGAAGAAGGTGATCTGAGGGGTGTAAGACCGAGTTTATGGACGAAAAGGGAGGCCGAAATTCTGCCCTAACAGAGCAAGCCAGATCGGATTTTTTGGGTAGCCATATGACTTGACTAGGAGGTTGATGGACCAGGTTTGACCTAGTTGTATTTTTGGTCTACTTGACCCCATATTTGACTGATGCATCTCTATTGAACTTGATGATTTCTCTAAGGAGAAGGTTGTTGGGTTTTTCCCCATGTGGATTTTCCCAAGGTAAATCCATGTATTCTTTGTGTGGCTATCTCTTCATGATCCTACTGTCATTAATATGTTGTTGATGTCTTCTGTGTAATTGCTTAATAATGGAATATTGAATATGAATCTGAATAAGATCTAAATCATTTGAAGTAATTATCAGTATAGAAGACCCTATATAAAAAATCAACAACCTACTCATACCAAAGCACTTTGTTGGGATTTTGCATTTAGACTCTAATAATAGTAATTGCATTGCTGATTTATCGATCAGAGTAAAAAATAGAAGTGTTTTCAGCTGATTCTATTGAATATTCATAACTGAAATATGTCTGGGCATAGCACCCAATCAGACTTGATCCCAAGATCACAGAAATAGAGTTTCCAGCTTGTTGGAAATTGATCTTTTCTATTGTCCAAGGCTTGGAAGTCGTTAGATCCATATAATAACTTCTAACCTCCCCACCCCTAGATCTTTGAACTAGTAATGCTTACGCACTAATTGGGTAGCATTTTAAGGGAAAATAGTTTGTTGTCCCTGCACTTTACTACATAATTTACAATGTGCAGTTACAGGGACACAAGTTGATTTGTTTTATAACCCCTCTAACCAGTGACCCAAACTGAAAAATAACTTCATAATTGGTTAGTTTATTTGTCATTTTTATTTTTTGCTACAGATTACATACAAAAAACAGCAGAACAGCCCCTTAATTAACTCCACCTCAAAAAACAGCAGAACAGCCCCTTAATTAACTCCACCTCATCTTTGACCCCATTTAAGGCACTAGTTTTATTTGGAGTAAATGAGGTTGAGAGGAAATCCTCACTTAACATTTAAGAGGAACTTGAGCCTAAAGAGCATGGGTTCGGGCCGAGTTGATAGTGGGTTCTTACCATGTGTATGCCCATCCTAGCACATTGCATGGACCTTTGCAACCCTGCTAATCGAATTGGTAACATGGCCTTCAAGGATATTAATATAAATTTCAATTTTTATTTCAATTTCAAAGAGATGATCAAATGCTATGTTGGTCTTTCCTATATTGGGTTTCAACCTGAAGAGTTTCAACTGCTTCTTTTGTATTCTATCATTTTATACCCTTTTTCTTTTATTGCAAAAGGACTAAGGTGGGATGTTGTTATTGGGATATTACTTTGTTGCTCCTATTGCAAAATTTGATTTGTTCAGGTATTTCTAAAACCTCTTATATTCACTTGAACAAGGTATTCCCTTCCTAGGCATCCCCTTCTTGCGTTCTTTTGTATTGACCACCAAGATGGATATGGTTAGTAGGTGAAGCTTCAGATTAGTAATCCCAACTACCCTTGAACGATGGCAATGGTTGTCAAGTGGAACTGACCCCATAGTTTTGCTCAAATGGGAGGTTTGTTAATTGGTCAAGGTTCTAGTATGATGGTCAATGCCCATAATGACTAAAAAGGTGCATCTCTATGTGACTTGTTTTACAATTGTAATGGAGAATGCACACTACAAGGACAAGCAGACTGACTCATTACACCAAGATTTAAAGAAGGTAATCCTCAATATCCATGTAGGAAAAGGGACAAGACAAAGAACTCCAATACCTACCTTGAAAATAGGACTATATGAAATTGAATGGTCAAAAATTAGAAATAAAAGCATGCATTGCTAGTGTCTATCATCCACAGACAGATGGAAGGTATATTCTCGAGGGGAAAAGACATCAAGTTTGACATGTAAGAAAGGAACATGTGCAATGGATATGAGCAAGATATACCAACTAGAGGTAATATATTTAAGCTTTGAAACATATCTGTTCCAATAACTTGTTCCCCACCTATGAAAATGTTCCTAAAATGTTTCCATGATGAAAGTCCAGCTGTATCCATCTGCTATCCAAAGAATTTCGCATATTTTTTTATGGTTTGATAACAATGCTGAATAATTATAATTTCTGATAACTTCAGGCATGATCTTATACAATTTACCTTTTCTATGGAGCTTACACATCAGCCCAATGTACTTTAATTTACAGAAACAAAAGAAATGGGGAATAGTAGTTCAGTTGTTTCTAACTTGCCTGATTACCATAAACAGAAACTAGCTGAATGCTAAGAATATCAAGCTTGTATATCGAAGAGTTCATATCAGATTCTTCTGATCCAAGTTCCCAAGGAACACCATCCTCAGGTAACATCATGGACACTAAGTCGGGATCATTGTCCTGTGGAATAGAGGACTCTGTGAACAGTTCATCACTCAGAATAGAATCTGTCACATCCAAATCTCTTGAATCGGACATATTCTCCAATTCAACAATACTTGGACTTTCTGCTGGTCTTGAGTCTCTCACAGTATCATAGGGTGAACTTGGTTCACCAGATCCACTACTGACCTCATCTGCAATCAAGAAGAAAGATATTTTCATAGCTTATAATAATTCAGTAAAGCAATGTTTTGCAACGATTTCATAAAGAAATGTTCTATCTCACTAGTTGTGCCATCAATTATCCTTTTCTGTGCACTAATATTCATTTTATCATCAGCTTACCTCTTGTTATGCATTTAACATTATGGACACTGCAGGAAGAACCCTTACCTTCTTCTGTATAATTGTCATCTCCACTTGAGTAGGACAGGCCATATAGAAACTTCCGTAAATAAGACTCTTCCTCCACATAAGCAGGTCTTAGAAGTCCAATAATGCAAATGGCATTTGACGGCCTATCCATCTTTTCGAAGTAGTCTGTAGACACCACCTAAACAAGACAGAAATCACAGGGATAACCAGCATTTTAACCAAGATCATATTTCATCCAAAAGAAGTACACTGAATTAAACATAGAAAACAATTACATTTAGACTTTCTTCCAAACAATACTTCAAAACATCTCATAAAAATGTGATCCTGATAAAGGAATTTAGCTTAGAGTAAAAGAGGAAATTTCATCTCCTTGTTCAAGCTGTCAGTTCAATAGATATTGATTCTCATAACATTAGAAAGAAAAGAAATTTGTCAACTACACTTCTTGAAGCAATTACTAAAACATATATATCAACTCGGTAAAATCCACTAAGAACATTACATGTATAAACTTGAAACATTATATATCAAAAACAACAAAGTTACAAGCCTTGGTCAAAACCAAAACACAAAGGTACAGGAAGACTGAATTGAACCTGGTAACATCAACCTTGTAGAATTGAAGTCTGTCACATGTCAAGTACGTGAATCCTTCACATGGTTCAGGTTTTGCTCTCAAGTAGCTCTAAAATAATTTACATCATCTCTGAAAATAGCCCCACAAGCAGGGTTGTGGGGGAGCACCCCCCTCAAACTCGCTCCCAGAGCATGCTCCCTTCCGGAGCGACCTTGGGAGCGAAACCTAGCCTTTTTGCAAAAACATTCCAAATGCAAATTTTTTTCAAAGAAACGGTAATTTTTGAGTGGGGCAGCATAATGATCAAGCCTATGGCCCTAGTTTTGATATGCCATTCATGATAATGTTAAAATTTAAGTAAAAGTGACATTCTCCTTAACCTTCATTTTCATCATCATCATTTTACTTAAATTTTTAATATTACCATGAACTGACTCAGGATGTTTGACAGTGGTTCCGATCTCATTGGATTTCATATGGAGAATGCAGAATTTTAGATCACATTCAAAATCCAGCAGACTTGTCAGTTTTTCAGGATTTCAGTATTGGGGGGATTGCAATGTTTCCATTGGATTTTGTCATGTATTAAGGTATGGAACTCATATTTAATCAAGAGCACCAATCCCTCTATGTACCTTGATGTTAGTGGGATCACTCAAACAAAATATTGACTTGACATGCTACGTTTTTTGAATTTTCTATCTTATGTTAATGCTTAGAGGGTGATATTAATGACAAAGATCCTGATTTTCCAACAAGACTCAAAAATTAGACATTTCACAAGGTAGCAAGAGGCCCAAGCATTCGCTATAGATAATAGGTTTACTTGTCTTTTCTAGTTTCTAGTAGTTTTTATAACTGTTGACTCTTTCGTATTTATTATGATATTTTTTGTAAACAATATATGACAATTTAAGTTTGAAGTTTGAAGTTGGCAATTATAACTCATTGCTAATGAATTATGAATATGATGCTTCGTGAAAGTTGAAAGTTGTTTCATTTCATTTCATGTTAGATATTCTTTGTTGTAATTGTTACACTTAGCTTAAAAGTACAACTTTGGTGATCAATGATAATTAATGCTATATATTGAATTTTGAAAGCTTGAAACTTTAAGATTGATGAATAATGAGACTCAATATGTTGTATGTTACTAACTTGTGGACATGGTTGATGAAGATTATAACTTCTAGATGATTAATGTTATATGGTTCAATCTATGTTTTCATGTTTTTTTATATCTAATTCATCATTCTACATGCTTTTGTTGACATATATGCATCAAAATATTAAAAATATATATATTATATAAAAATTCGCAACCGAACCGGGAGCTTCTGAAAATGTCACTCCTGCTCCCAAGTAACCTTGCCCACAAGACATGAGTAATTTTTCCATCCCCACTAATATGATCCTATTCTACCAGCCTAGGACCATCTTAACTCCAGATCTATGATGATCTATCAAGTGCCGAGACGGATCAAATCCCTCGAGGTACAAACCTTACCTCAATTTTTGCACTCTAAAAAGGTTTGCACCTTGAATTATTTGATGGCTCTTGGAAGTTCGCATTTGATAGATCTAGAGTTAAGATGGGTCTAGATTGATACACATGTGTGCGTCTATAAGAGAGAGCACCTCTTAGTGCAATTAAGTGCAATTCAAGAGGACGAGCAATGATATAAAAATTTGGCATTGTAGTGTAGAAACCAATTGCTAAGTTTTACATAGAAATTATAAATATAATTGAATACAATAAATTTTTCCTTTCTTGTAGTTCATCTCACTGGAGTTGTGATTTGTGCTGGAGAAACTTGATTTTGTCCTGTGCATCTTGTAAACAAATTTGAACATCGGTGAGAGTAAATTTGCAAATTTTAATTGTATCATCAACAGTTGAGAGTATTGGAGTATTTAGTAACTCTAATAACTCATCAATTCAAGCAATTTTCCAAATGAAGGGTGCCATCAATACTTTGAGTCCTTAGCTGTCCAAATGGAGCAGGTGTTGTCCAAATGTTAGAAACTGAATATCTCCTTAGTGACCAAAGTGTGAGTAGCAGCTAGCTCATTCAAGGTAGTACCCTTTGCTGATTCAAGATATGACACATTGTCCTTCGAGAATGGAAATAGAATGGCCTCGTCTCCAAGAGTAGTAAGTTAGCACGAACCACCAAGGTTGTAATACAATTCGTCGTAACAACCCCTCCGACTAGGGTTCTAGCTCAAGCTTCCTTTACAGTAATTCCCACTCTTTTGTGCAGGGCTGTAATTCAAGTTTATTCCAATACGTAAATTATGAACAAATAGTCGCGAAGACTTGTATAGAGAATGGCTTAACCATCATGTTGTTGACATGCTTGTGACATGTGTCATTTTGGCTAACCTAGTCTTAACTAGGGCATAAAAATATATGACACACCTCAGTGAAACCTACCGTGGCATCAAAGTTACCATTATTGGGGATTCTGAAATACTTTCTAAATGTTTTGCACGGCATTTCCACATTCAAGTGCTTCAATTACATCAATCCTTTAGCATTGATCCCATTTTCCAATGAATACACACCCTCTAATTTCTAATTTACTCTATCTGAATATAAAAAATTGGTTTGGGTTGACAATGAATGGTACAATCATCAGAGGAAAATAGGAATGGAAACAAAAGCAAGAAAAAACAACTACTTCATGGGTCTTGACTCTTATCAATGGGGTTGCCACAGCGGAGATATTGATTTGAGGGCATTCTCTACCATTTTTCAAAACAATTCACCAACTTCCAAGATGATCAACCTCAATAACTTTTTGTCCACAAAGTATATGTTATTTTTTCTTAGGGCTATATTGTTCTTTGTTGTAGATAATAGCACTTCAAGCTTTTTCAACATTTACATATGCATACATCCCATTACATCATAATATCATTAGCAATTATGTAGAAAGAACAATAACATCAATATTGCAGCGGAACATAAAGGAACAACAGAAGAAAAGCACACACAAATAGAGACACAAGGAGTTACGTCAGAGACCAAGGAAAAACCCCACAAGGGGGAAAAACCCAACCAATTCTTATTCTGTTAAATATTCATCAATTGGTACATCCATAGTGAGATGCATCATTACATTAGGCCTCCTAGGGCTTGTTACCCACCACTTCGTGGGTGATATCCCTAGGAGAAATTTTTCTCTATGATGGTCCTCAGTCGGCAGCCAGCAAACCCTTGCAGCCCTCAACTAGCTTTTTGTGCCATTTCTCCGCCACCTAAGCCAGCTATGTGGTACCTCACCCATCTGTATTGATCGTATGTTTGAAGGTGGGCCTCCGGAACCTAAAAATATGTCTTGTCATTTGGTAATTGAGCATTGGGTTTACTTATCATGGACACTTCTAGCCATGGATTGATGGGGGGGTTCAGCAAAAAGAGTGGGCTTAGTTTGTGCATCTATCCCCTTGACCTCTTTTGGATGTTACCCTTGGATTTTAGTCCCGTGGGATCTCCTCTACTGACCATTTGGTTTTAGGGTGGTACTAATTGGGAAACCCCAACTTCGGTTGAGTGGTCCTGCTCCCTTATACACATATACCACTCCCCTTCCAATCACTTTACCCCCATTCATCATCTCTCCCTCCTGGGTCCACATAGGGTCAGCCTGCTCATTCCCTTGCCCCCACCTTAGGTCAAGCTTGGAACGATGCCCAGGTGGTTGAAGCAGCTGAAAAAGAAATGTAAAAGCATAAATGGCCATATTCAACAAGAAAATGTACCACAAGATGAAAAGATGGTCGGGACAAACATAATTAGCACGCAGGAAAAAGCCAATGCATGAGCTCTACCCCATACCCATGGCCATCACTCTAGTTCCATAGGCCCTAGATGAGTCTCCTTTATCATTCAGGAACCCACGATTGTACCAACCCCTGGAAAGCAATGAACCACCCTAGCAAAAAGGGGGTAATCACTACTATATCTTACACATCATGTTCTTATTATTTGAGCCCCGAGCAGTTAATCAAAGAAAAATCATAATAGGCAAAAGGCATATAAAGAAGGGTGGAAAAAGCAAGGTCGAAGAACCTCATGTACCACGATGGCTTGGCTCCCTCCTACCCATTACATACCCAGGTGTGGGTTTCCCTTCTTCTAGCTAACCTTGTGACCCGATATGTGGCCCAAGATTGTTGAGAATTTGGAGGGTTGATGATTAATTCAAATTCTCTTCTTGATAGCAATTTGTGAGCTTACTTGAGTTACTTATTTCTTCTCTTGCTGAGCTTAGTTAGTCTATCATCAAGTCAATTACCAAAATACAAAAGATACAAAGTTAGGCTCTTCGAGCCAGGGAAAAACCTCTCCCTCTTGGAGAGGAAAACCCATGAGAAATACTTCTTATAGATCTTCAAATGACGAGTGCCATGACCAAGACTCAGACCCTTGACCTGTGAATGCCTCCAAGACCTTGACACTTCTTCCAAGTCTTCCTCCAACACTGATCCTTTTATTCTTCACCAATGTATACTGACCTCCATTAGCTTTAGAGAACTCGGTCTCTAAGTTTATCTTGAGATCCTCCTTATCCTTTGCATGCACATCAACTTTCCAGAATGTAGACCTTCTTTCTTACCTCTATGATCCGCACTTGATCACTTCTTAAATCCGCATTTCATTCATGTTGACTTCTGCACTTCATGACTGTTAGAGTTCACACTTTTTCACTGTTGACGCTTCAGAGAAATCCGCATCCCTTTCTTCCGAAATTATGCATTGTCATCTCCTACAAACCCGCATAGTTTACCACTGTGATCAGCATAGGAATCTGCATTATCTTCTTGACCTTAACATTGTTCCACTTCAGAGAAATCCGCACTTTATTTACTGCACTTTTAAACAGAGGAATCTGCACCTCAGATCTGCATCTTAGTCACATGTGAATACGCAATGGGTTAGACTTCTTGACACTTGTAATCATCTCAGAAGATATACACACTGATAAATAGTCTTCTTGAGAGTCTTCTTGTCAAATAGCTCTTCATCTTTAGCACCTTAGCTCTGATACTATGTTGAGAATTTGGAGGGATGATGATTAATTCAAATTCTCTTCTTGATAATTACTTGTGAGCTTACTTGAGTTACTTATTTCTTCTCTTGCTTAGCTTAGTTAGTCTTTCATCAATTCAATTACCAAAATACAAAAGACACAAAGTTAGGCTCTTCGAGCCAGGGAAAAACCTCTCCCTCTTGGAGAGGAAAGCCCACGAGAAATTCTTCTTATAGATCTTCAAATGACAAGTACCATGACCAAAACTTAAACCCTTGACATGTGAATGCCTCCAAGACCTTGACACTTCTTCTAAGTCTTCCTCCAACATTGATCCTTTTATTCTTCACCAATGTATACTGACCTCCATTAGCTTTAGAGAACTCGGTCTCTAAGTTTATCTTGAGATCCTCCTTCTTATCCTTTGCATGCACATCAGCTTTCCAAAATGTAGACCTTCTTTCTTACCTCTATGATCTGCACTTGATCACTTCTTAAATCCGCATTTCATTCATGTTGACTTCCGCACTTCATGACAGTTAGAGTTTGCACTTTTTCACTGTTGACACTTCAAAGAAATCAGCATCCCTTTCTTCCTAAATTACGCATTTTCATCTCCTACAAACCCACATTGTTTACCACTGTGATCAGCATATGAATCCGCATTATCTTCTTCACCTTAACACTGTTCCACTTCAGAGAAAACCGCACTTTATTTACTGCACTTTTACACAGAGGAATCTGCACCTCAGATCCGCATCTCAGTCACAGGTGAATACACAATGGGTTAGACTTCTTGACACTTGTAATCTTCTCAGAAGATGTACGCATTGAACCCTGTACTTGTTCTTCAAAATCCGCACTTTAGTTCTGTGTGAACTTAGAGAGAAATCCACATTTTTTCCTGTCCAAATGAGCCGTAGCTCTAGCTCTATTTATAGTGGAATTACCTCTGCTTTAGGCCGACCATATAGTCAATATTTAGGCCGACTTTAATCACAGATTTTGGGCCGACTTGTCCAGCTGTTGGAGGCCGACTTTAGGAGCAGAATGAGTTGATCTTTCAACGTAGATAATGGGCAGTCTTGAGGGCCATTATGGGCCATTCTTTCGCAAGGTCTTGGAGGACATTCTTCATACTAGACACTTCATTATCATGACTCTTAATTACACTTATAAATATAAGACAAACCCTAATAGACATCAAGAAGCAGTCTATTGACCTATAATAAAATCTTGTTCATGAAACCCATGAAGCAAGTACAACAAAAATTACATTTTATTATCTGTCTTCTATAAATCCGTAATTGCATAGTCAATATGAAGATCGACCTAGTTACACTTTTCAACAAAGATTGCTCCTCTCATTCCCTATTCCATTTCACCTCTTTATCACATGCCAGCACCATGTGACGGATGTACCTTCGACATACTATCCCCTCTAAAGAGGAAACCACCTAATAAGGTACTTGGGTAACCCCCTTTGGAGCTTGGAGACATTAATGCATGCCAAAGCCCACTATGGAAGGGCAAGCCATTATGAAGTGTCCACTTGTTGTCCATGGTTTGTAAACTCTTTTACCTGATTACTTTAAACACTTATTGTGCTGGAAGGCTAGGGGACGCATTGGATCTTATTCAGGATTGCAGACGGTGTACATTTGGGTTTGGTCTCCCTATACAGGGTCCTAACCTTCCAGAGGGCTACATTGGCACATATAGGGTGTGTGTAGAGAGCCTTGTGCCTCCACAATAGTAAACAGCACTCCATGGATCCCCAAAGATGTTCAGAGATTGCTCGAGATCCACCTTTTGGACAAGGGAGATGTACCTGGTACACTATGCCTCGCTGGCCCCACAGGTGCACCACACACTAGGTAGGTATCCCAAGACTTGTACGTTGACATGGCAGCATTCATTCCATCTTCTAAGCCCTTAAATATGGTCTACAAGCATCTTCGACTCATTTGGAGACCCATGAGGTCATTGGTGTGCCCCCACACCCACTAGGAGCACCACAGGTTTATTGTTTGGAGAACAAGGGGCCACCTCCTTGTCCATTGTTGAGATTTTGTGTATTTGGGGTAGCATCAGTTGTGCTCTAGGTTCCAAATTTTGTGGAGGGACAGAGTACACTTGATCTACAAGACCCGAAATGGATTTGAGAAATTTCAAGTTGTGTTCAAGTTATTCAAATAATTAATTATTTTTGATGGATTTCCTAAGTCTAACTTAGGAAAATAAAATAATTAAAGTGAATTAATTAACACATGCGCTGAAATTGTCTTAAGTCACATGGATCAAGCAGTCTTTTAATCTCAGCCGTTGATGGATGATTTAATCCTGGCCGTTGAAGGGTTCAACGAAAAAGTATAAGAGAAAGGCTTGAGGGTCAGTTGAAGACACACAATTTCTGTAGAACTGAGGAATAGATCTAGAATTCTAGGCCGGGTTTGCTAAGAATTTCCAGTGGAATTTCTTGCAGTGAGAGGTAGTATTGGCTGAGGGAATGATCTAATTCCAAGAGCTAAGAGACAGCAAGAGGCAAGAGGAGCAGCTCAAGGACAGCGCAGAGAAGCAAGGCAGCAGCTACGCAGGACAGCGCAAAGGCACTGGGAGGCTTTAGAAATCACGCAGAGTGGCTTTTAGCGCCAGCGTGAGGCTGTGAGACCCTTCCAGGGGTGACACAGTCCCTTCTGGTGCAGCACAGTGGCATTTGAGGCTAGCAAAGTTGACGCTGAGGCTTCAGGGGTAGCGTTGAGGGTTTCTAGAGTCAGATCCAAGCTGAGTCTTGAAAATCCCGTTTGAGGGTGTGGATCAGTCAGATATTTGGCACTAGATCTTCAGGTTAGCTGCAGGATTTTATATCTTTTATTCTCTATCGGGTTTTCCAAGGTTGGAACCCAGATTTGTTGTACTCAAAACTACTTAATAATAAAACCCTCATATCTGTTGAACCGGTTTTCCCGCTTTGGGTTTTTCCGGGGACTTATGTCCAATAATCCATAAGTCACTTTGTTGCATGAATGAATTATTCGGTAAATGATCTACATGTGTAGGTTGTAGTTGTGTTTATTTTCGGTATTTTATTAATCTAATTTCTGAAAATAACTCGTATAAATTAAATCAAGTAGGAGGAAATGAACCAATACACTGCAATAGAATTTTCACATGGTATCAGAGCGATAGCAGATCAAGTTGAATCTCCAACAATCAATTGAAGAATTATTTTTTCTAAAGGGTGGCAGAAGAGACAGCAAATCCGGAAAGGGCATCTTGACAGCAAGAGAAAGCAGATCCAAAAGACAGCGCTGAAGCTGCAGAAGGCCTCTGGTCTTACGCAAACCCTTCCCAGGGCAGCGTAAGGACTGGGCCACCTAGTCTAGGGTTACGCAGTCCACTTCTGAGCCACGCTGGGACTGCGCTAGGCCAGCCAGGAGGACGTTGTTCAGTCACTTCTCTTGCTACAGAAGAATTCAACCAAGTTCTAGAAGCAGTGCTTCAGATCTTCAGCAGTGTTGGTGGGGTAGAGATTCTGTAGGTGCAGAATTGTGCCTAGCTAAGGCAACAAAGGCGGGAGGAAGATAGTTATTCAGCAGATCTGAGCCAAACAAATCTGAGATTCGATCAGGAGAATCGGAGAATATTGTCCGTTTGAAATTTGGTGGAAGACTTCCAAGAGAGAAGTCAGTTTATTCAGATCTGAGAAAAGATGGCTTGATATGGACTGAGGGATCAAGACAAATTGGATGGCATGTCCAACTATGTCATCTAGAAGGCCAAAATCCTCTCAGTTCTGGATGAGTATGGTCTCAAAGATCATGCAAGGCAGACACTTGTTGTACCAACTGATGCAGATCCACTCAAGAAGTATGAAGAAAATCAAGCATGGACAAAGCGGTTGATCATAGACGAAGCCAAGGACCATGTGATCCCGCATATTGCTAGTAAGAATACAGCAAATGCTATGTGGAAGTCTCTAGAGGTGATGTACCAAGGAGGCTCTGTGTAAAGAAGAATGCTTCTTGAGAATCAGATGCAGATGTTCCAAATGATGAAGGGCAAAGAGATAGATCCATTTCTCTTCAGACTTCAAGCTATCCGTGACTAGCTGATTGGCATGGGTGCTGCTCCAGACATTGGGCTCCTGGTGAGGACAACCCTGAATGTTGCCTCTAAAGAATGGAAAGCGTTTGTCCAAAGCATTTTGGGAAGGGCAGCGTTACCATCTTGGGCAGATATGTGGGCTATTCTCCGCCAAGAGGAGATCAGGAGGATCACCAAGAAGTATTTTAGTGGAGGAAGCGGATCAACGAAAGTAAAGAAAGAAGAGGACGAGGATGCAGCCCTTCCATCAAAGGAAAAGAAGCAAAGGAAGAAGAAGAATCTTGGTCATTTCGCCAACAGTTGTCCTAAGAAGAAGGACAAAGGAGCTTTAGATTCCAAGGCTACAGCAGCAGATGAAGAAGGCTCTGATGATGATGCAACCATGAGTGCTCATGCACCTCGAGAGAAGAGGTGGGGTGACATGAATATATAGAGTATCCATATTTGATGGCAGGATCCTTGAGTCAGCCCTACTCTTGGATCACATACAAGCTAAGGGAGCCTTAAGACGATAGCAGGATGAGTCGGGAGATGGTTGCAGATGACCACATTGAAGAGCAAGAGGGAGTTGAGGAGCTGAAGAGTGAACAACGTGATGCAGAGGCAGACGCAGTGTGGAGGCAGCAGCGCAGAGAGGGTGATGGGACTTCAGCAGCGCAGAGAAGCTGGGCTCATGCAGTACAGTGTTGCAGCATGCCATTTTCTCCAAGGGGACAGCGTGATTCAGCATCCAGGGAGCTTCAGTGGTGGAGGGCAACTTGACATGTCTGTCAAATAGATGGGCAGAGTCTTTCAGTTGCTTACTTCTCAGCAACTGAGTTGCAGTGCAGCAGTTAGCAGTGGCAGTGCTATGGGCAGCATGATGCAGCAATTTGAGAGGGAGCTGCAGTACAGATGTGGTAGTGTCAATGGCAATGGCATGGGCAGCAGTACAGAGAGCAGCAGTGCAGTGGATGGAGGGCAGCAGGCCAAGCATCAACAACACAAACCAAGTACTCAAGATCTTGTAATGCGTGGTGTGATGTATTGCTAGAGCACACTTCTGATGCTAAGAGGGAGTGTTGAGATTTTGTGTATTTGGGGTAGCATCAGTTGTGCTCTAGGTCCCAAATTTTGTGGAGGGACTAGAGTACACTTGATCTACAAGACCCAGAAGTGGATTTGAGAAATTTAAAGTTGTGTTCAAGTTATTCAAATAATTAATTATTTTTAATAGATTTCCTAAGTCTAACTTAAAAAAATAAAATAATTGAAGTGAATTAATTAACACATGTGCTGAAATTGCCTTAAGTTACATGGATCAAGCAGTCTTTTAACCTCAGCCGTTGATGGATGATTTAATCCTGGTCGTTGAAGGGTTCAACGAAAAAGTATAAGAGAAAGGCTTGAGGGCCAGTTGAAGACACAATTTCTGTAGAACTGAGGAATAGACCTGGAATTCTAGGGCGGGTTTGCTAAGAATTTCCAATGGAATTTCCTGCAGTGAGGGGTAGTATTGGCTGAGGGAATGATCTGATTCCAAGAGCCAATAGATAGCAAGAGGCAAGAGGAGCAGCTCGAGGATAGCGCAGAGAAAAAAGGCAGCCACTACGCAGGACAATGCAGAGGCATTGGGAGGCTTCAGAAATCACGCATAGGGGCTTTTAGGGCCAGCGTGAGGCTATGAAACCCTTCCGGGGGTGACACAGTCCCTTCTGGCTCAACGCAATGGCATTTGAGGCTAGCAGGGCTGACGTTGAGGCTTCAGGGGCAGCGTTGAGGATTTCTAGAGTCAGATCCAGGCTGAGTCCTGTAAATCCCGTTTAAGGGTGTGGATCAGTCAAATATTTGGCACTAGATCTTCAAGTTAGCTGCAGATTTTATATCTTTCATTCTTTATCGAGTTTGGTTGGAACCCAGATTTGTTGTACTCAGAACTACTTAATAATAAAACCCTCATATTTACTGGACCGGTTTTCCCGCTTTGGGTTTTTCTGGGGACTTATGTCCAAAAATCCATGTGTCACTTTGTTGCATGAGTGAATTATTCAGTAAATGATCTACATGTGTAGGTTGTAGTTGTGCTTATTTTCTGAATCTAATTTCTGAAAATAACTTGTATAAATTGAATCAAGTAGGAGGAAAGAAACCAATACACTACAATAGAATTTTCACATCCATCACTTTTGAGGATCCTATTCATCATTATGGCACTTATGGACCTCATCAAGCCTCTTGGAGGGCCCTACGACATGCATAGATCATTATTTGACCTCTTGAGAGGCTTATTATTTCATTTGTGAGCTAGTTTGGTGGGCTTGTCACGAAAAGTTAGTTAATTTGCACATTATTTTATTTTTAGGGGTCCATTAGGTAATTCGAACTCCTAATGAGGGTATAAATAGCAGTTGGATGGATTCATTTTGGATCATCACTGGATTTGGATCATTTTCTCATTAAAGAACTTCACACGTTTTTCCTTGGTGGATATTTTTGGATAATGGATGAATTTTGATGTATGGATTGGGTTCTTCTTATCTTGGAGCTTCTTATATTGCGAATGTGTTGCTGGTTGGATATATTCTCTTACATGTAAGTGTTATTTTAATGGAATTTTCTTTCATTTTGCTGCATACATTGGTTATGATATTTTATTTTAGCGCTAATTGTTGCATGCATTTACGACATCAATGTGTGAGGAGATTTCAGAGGAGACTTGGCGGGGAGGCTTAGAACTTCCTAACAGGGATTTTCCAGGCATTTTGGTAGCCTTCAGCAGCAAAAATTCCAGAAGGACTGAATTGCCCAGCAATGTAGTGAGCCAAGCCCAAGAGAGCCAATTTTCGAGGTCAAGCATTTGACAAACCCTTCGTGGGTTACTGTGGATTTCATGAGTAGAGGTCGGGGTTAAAAGCCCAAAATTTTCTGGGCAGTGTAGTAGGCCCTAGCAGCATTTCTTCAGGAGCAGCAGCTACAGCAACAACAGCATCCCTGGCCAAGGGTAACGCAGAGCTACAGCCACACAGTGTATTGTTGAGGGTGATTTCAGGCTTGTTTCAAAGGCTATCTTCAGCTTGCCTTGAGCAAGCCAAGGTGCCTCCATTCCAACACCTCTATTGTACACATTTTCCAGCATATTAATAAAATGGCTCAGCTCAATGTCATGGCTCCAATTGTGTTTTAATGGCGTATTTATTCTTTGTTGTTTGCTTATGTCATTTGATGCTTGTTATTACTGTAATTTCCCATTAAGAATATTACATTGTCATTGAGTCATCAAGTCATTAAAATTCATTGTCATGTATGAGAGACCTATGTGGGAATGTTACATATTGTAAGAAAATTATTTGAGCCAAAGTCAAGTAAATTGACCCTCCAAGACCTTGTAAAATGCCAATGATCAATTCGACCTTCAAAAGGAGTTGTCGTCCTAATCAAGAGGATATGTCAGCCTAATTGCATGAGTAAGAAGCCTATAAAAGGAGAATTCGTCCTCACTTAAGAAGGCATTTGATTCAAGCAAGAAAATCAAGGAGAAAAGTGTGAGTAAGAAGTCTCTTAGATCAGCGAAGAAGAAGAGAGAAGACTGAATAGTTTTGGATATGTTTTTGGACCATTTTCTGTTCACACGTGTGAGGGAACTAGGGTTTATCTCACTGCAATAAATCCGAAGTACAGTAATCTCAAAGGAGTCGAAACAAGTAAAGGAAAGGATCTTTCTTGAAGGTCGAAGTCAGAAAGAAGCTAGCTCAAGCTAAACAAAGGAGAAGGAGGGCTGAAGTAGCCTTAATTTTGTCACACGTGGGAAAAGTGCAGGCAACTTCAGGAAGCCAAGAATTGCAGGTAGGAAGGTCGAAAATCTCAGACTAGGGTTGCTGTGTCGAGGGTCAAGAACAAAGGAGAAATTGCAGAAATATCAAGAAGAAGTTGACTTTGATGCATGCATTGACTTGGTCTTGGAGGGGTTGTAGGTCAAGGGTCTAGGTCTTGGAATTTGTCAATTGAAGATTTTATAAGAAGAATTATGTGGGTTTTCTGCTCAAGAATGGAGAGGTTTTGACCCTGGCTGATCGCCTATATCTTGTGTCCTTTGTCTCATTGTTCTTTATGTTTTTGGTAATTGTTTGATGAAGAAAACACATAATAGTAAGCAAGTAAAAGAAGAAGCGAATGAAGTAAAATTAAAAATACATCACAAATAGTTATCAAGCAAGAGAAATCATCTCATTTCACTGTCCAATATTTCTCAACATATTAGACCTTAGAAGTTTGATCCTTCTACTTGTAAAATTTTCCACCTAAGCCTTTAATTCCTTAAACCTATCAAAGTCTTCACCCTTTGTCTTTAAGTAATAAATCCATGTCTTTCGGGAGAAATCAGCAAATAAAGTTACATAGTACAAAAAACCACCCAAGGATTTCATTGACATGGGTCCACACACATTACAATGTATAAGATCTAAAAGTCCCTTGGACCTACTATCACTGCTCAGAAATGGTCCTTTGGTATTCTTTCCAAGTGCACATCCTTTGCCTAACTCCTTTATGTTCAACCTTGATTTCTGATAAACTTGTAACAAGTTCTCTCAATCTAGGGAAGGCTTTGAAGTGAATGTGAGTGTACCTTGTTGAATGGTGTTTTCATTGATGCCAACGTCGGTCCTTTGAACACTCTTAATATTTGTCCAGTTTACATCAATTGGAATCTCCAAATAACAAGAAGCCCTCGACGCACCACACTTGTTGAGGAAAATGGATTTACAGGACAGCGTTTTTTATCACAAGACCATCATCATTTGATTCTCCTCATCATGCCAATTCCAACAGTAGTTGGCACATCACATGGGTCCTCTCGGTTAAGGATATATGGCTACTTGAGGTTATTGCCCTGCAAATATGGTTAAGATCCCAAAATGAAAAGATAAGGGAAGCCTATTAATTGGATTATTTGTGGCATTCTTATTTCAAAAATAATTTAAATTAATTTCCATGGGCCTCCTAATCAAATCCGACTTCAAAAAGGAAGAGTTTATTAAAATGCATATAAATTAAATTCTAATACCTCGAGTCAGTGTACTATTTGTTGGGCTTTTTGGCTCCAAATTTGAAATTCAAATTTGAATCTTGAAGGGTCGGCTTCCCTCCAAAAGTCCAAGTCAGCTCCCTTAATGCACCCCTCCAACATCTATATATTGTGGTTGAATTCCCCACAAAAGCATATGGATTAAACGCTTATATGAAAGTAAGTCTTTGTAATCATCTGCAGCCTAGTATAGTCACGAAGATCTGGAAATGCAGGCCACGTTTAGAGATGGATTTGGGTATTTGAAATTTATTTTTTTTGGTGGGTATGGTTATTCGCTAGTTGTTGAGAAGCTTCTAAGATTATTCGACCTACTGTTGAAGCTACTCTAGCTTTTCCTGAGGTAATTCCAAGGCATATTCGCACAAGTTATCTAAGAACCTTTTGCAGACCTTATTCGTTGCTTTCTTAGAGGGTTTCTAGTTTCGAAGCTCTATGGTAGGGCTAATCCGAAGTTCTAAACCTCATTATTTTCGGCCCTCTCTAAAATCCTTAGAGAAAATGAAGATCATACGATCCTATTAAAGCAGGTCTCTCTGGCATATGCGCACAGATTTCGAGGCCTAATTTTGGGCATCAACAAAAGCGGATCTCTTGTGGCATCACTGTAACTCGGCACTAAGATTGTTGGCACATCAGTCCTTTATTAAAGCACCTCTGATTATTATTTTGTTGGAGCAATTTGGCAGCAATCCTGAAGCCTATCGCAAGATATGTAGACCTAAATCCAAGACCTTCTAGCATTTCAGAGATCAGGCATGACTAAGAATGCATATTGAGGTCATCAAATTCAGAAGAACATTAGATTTGAAGATACAACAATGACACTAACATGGGAATCAAGCCTTTATCAATGATAAACAAGGTAAATTACCTAATGCTCTGAGACGGTTTGATGGGCTATCTGTTGGCTACACTTATTGAAATTTTCCGAGATATTATCGCTCCTTCAAGAAGACTTTTGTGCCTTAATCTCGGTCCTCTTGAGAGGCCTAATTTTTGTGGACAGGTTTTCTGAAGTGGACGGATCCAGGGATAATTCAGTCTCGCTTTAGGGCTTTGACCTGGTTAAGGGTGCCATTTGTATAGAAGTATTGCAGACTTGGTTATAATTTATTCAAGGCATATCTTGTGATTGTCCTGAAGCTTAATTCATCCCTGTGTCTCATTGAGATCTTGTGGAGTCTTAAGGCATAAATAAAATGTCCTTCAGTGTGACATTCTTTAAGGATCGAAGCACTTTTGATGGCAGAAATTAGTAGGCCCCTGCAAGCATTCTTATGAATCATCTCTTGTTGTGATAAGTCTAAGTTTAGATATGTAGCTGACCATTCAGGACCTACTACAGACATATCTAAAGTTTGTTGTCAATACAATAATCATTGATGTTGAACACAAGGTTTCTTGCGAAGGTTCCAATATCTGCTTATTGATAAAAATGATCAAATTAGAGAGAATGATGTAGTGGGCGCTGCTACAGGACTTTTGGCATCACACTGGTACATTCATTAAAGTAATGTGAATTTGACAGAGATCTGAAATATAACAATTGAGCTATGCAATTGAGCTTATAGCAGTCTTGTGTACAAGCATTATTGTAGTTGTTGAGTTCAGTTTTAGAGTTGTTATGATGTGTCCCGAGTGTATTGTTGACCGTGTATATCTGAGCCAAAATGTTCTTAGTTTGAGTTGTTCCCTGTATAAGCCCTGCCTTGTCATGATTTCGCTGTAGAGTAGATGTAAATATGTGTTACTGTTGCAAAGAGTTTGTCAGTGTATATTGTATGTGCCGCTATTTGTGTTGAATAAGGACTATCTCTAGAGGTTTTGCAGCAGAGTGCATTTGTTGATGTTGTGCATAGCTATGTTGATGTTAGCTTTGACAGTAAAAATGCACTGCAAAGTTTACATAGTTGTCAATGGTCATGCACTATCGTTGATGTACTTGATGAGGTTTGCCAGGGTTCGACAACTTAATGAGCAGAGAGACGGTGGCCAATTGTTGATGTGCTACAGAATTCACTGTATGGAAAGAATTAAGAGAGGTTGTTGCTAGGTTGTCCTTGTATGAGGTGGCATGTTGCAGAAAATACAATGATGCAATGTATACTTGTTGCTATGATTGATGCCAGGGTTTGACATGATAATATTGTTGACAAAGAGCAGAGAGAAGACAGAGTTGTTTGTTGAGATTTTGTGTATTTGGGGTAGCATCAGTTGTGCTCTAGCTCCCAAATTTTGTGGAGGGACTAGAGTACACTTGATCTACAAGACCCAGAAATTGATTTGGGAAATTTCATTTGGTTTAGGAGATATTAAATTAATTAAATATTTTAATGTATTTCCTAAGTTAAAACTTAGGAAACTTAAATAATTAAAGTGAATTTAATTAAACATGTGATGAAGTTGTCTTAAGTCACACGGATCAAGCTTTCTTTAATCTTAGCCATTGATTCAAGATCTGATCATGGCCGTTGATTTGTTAATGAGAAAAATATAAAGGAAAGGCTTGGGGTCATTTGTAAAGACACACAGAGGCAGAGCACTGAAACTAAGCTGAGATTCTAGGGCAGGGTTTGCTAAGAATATTCAAAAGTGTTTCAGTTGCAGAGAGGGGAATTTAGGCCAAGGGGATGATCTGATCTCGGGGTCTAGAAAACACAAGACGCAGAGATCAACTCAAGGACAGCGCAGAAGAGAAGGGAAGCTGCAGTAGCAAGGACAACGTGATTTTCAGCAGGAAAGCCTCAGAGGGTTATGCAGAGACGCTCAAGGGCAGCGTAGTGACTGCGTCACCCAGTCTGGGGTAACGCAGTCTCTTCCGGAGCAGTGTTGAGGGTTGCAGGTGCTTCAGAGGCTTTCAAGGGCAGCGCTAGGGTTTCTAGGCCCTAATCTTGGTTGAGTTATGTAAATCTCGTTTGAGGGTGTGGATCAATCATTATTTTGGCCCTAGATCAGCGAATGAGCTGTAGATCTAGTGTATTCTCTATCAGGTTTTCCAGATCTGGAACCCAGATTTGTGTATTCAGAAATATTCTTAATAACAAAACCCTCCAGCAACCAGAGACCGGTTTTCCTGCATTGGGTTTTTCTGGGGACTATTTGTCCAGAAATAACTGTGTCACTCTTTCAAAGTGTGCATGAACTTGTTCTAGATCTGGATTGGTGGAGATCTATTATGTGTTTTGCTTCGATTTTAACTTGAATTTATTCAATTAATAACTTGTTTAAGTAGGAGGAGCATTACCAGATTAACAGTGATAATTTCTGCATAAAGTGTAAAGATTCAGAAATTTCCACATGGTATCAGAGCAATTGCAGATCTAGGAGGGTCACCAGCAGGAGATTGAAGGTTCTAGCTGCAGAAAGCAGCTGGAAAAGTAGTAAAAACACAGATCTGAAGGGGCAATGTAGTTTCATTGGCAGATCCACGTAGAGGGAAGGGTGACGCTATCTAGCACTATCTCCTAGCAAGCCCACGCAATTACTGCGCAGAGGCAGCTCAGAAATGTGTTGGATTGGTCTGAAGCCAGCCAGTGTGATTCAGATCTGAATCTGTCAAATCCAGAAAAGACTGCAGAAAAGCTGCAGAAATTCAGAAGGTGCTGGTGGGGTTAATTTTCTGAAGTTTTCAGATCTTTAGTCTTAGCACAAGTGACAAAGAGCGGGAGGAGAACACTTCTCAGAGAGTTTCTCACCAAAGGAAACTTGTAGTTTGATCAAAGGATCAAAGAAGAAGCTGAATCATAGTTGACTTGGTAGATTTCCAAGGAGGGAAATCAGTTGTTAGAGGGAGCAGAAGGTGTCTGTTTCACCAAGGGCCTTAGATCCATTTCTCTAGCAAAGAGAAAAGGAAGTTCTGACACATTCTAAGAAGATGACTCCTCATGGACTGCGTGATCAGGATAGGCTGGATGGCCTCTCAAACTTTTCAGTTTGGAAGGCAAGGATCCTGATTGTCCTTGAGGCATATAATCTTAGAGACCATGCAGAGCAAACTCTGGTCACACTGACAGATCCGAATCTCTTTCGAAAGCATAAGGAAGCTGCTAGGCATGCCAAGCGGCTGATTATGGATGGTATCAAGAACCATATTGTACCACACGTAGCTGAGAAGAAGACAACTAACGAGATGTGGAAGGCCTTGACTTTCCTGTATGAGGGAAAGTTTGTCCAAAGAAAAATGTTGTTGGAGACTCAGATGAGGTCATTCATGATGACCAAGGGAGAAGACATGGAGCATTTTCTCTTCAAATTGTAGTCAATCACAGATCAGCTGACTGCAACGGGTGCAACGGTGGATGATGTTGTGATAGTCAGCATTGTCGTCAATGCAATCACAGATGAGTGGGAAACCTTTGTCCAAAGTATCTGGGGCAGAGCGGAGCTCCCAGATTGGGACCACAAGAAGAACTCTGCAGATTCACCAAGAGGCAGCACAGCCCATGATTGAGCAAAGTGAAGAAGGAAGATGAGGAAGATGCAGCCTTGGCATCAAAGAAGCAGCCAAAGAAGAAGAAGGATCTTTCAAATATCAAGTGCTTCCAGTGTGGTGAAATGGGACATTTTGCCAGCAATTGTCCTGAGAAGAAAAGGGATAAGGAAGCATCTTCTTACAAAGCAGTTGTGGCAGATGATGGGTCAAGAGATGATGCAGCCATGAGTGCTCATGAACCACGGAGGTGGGGTGACATGGACATGTAGAGGAGCTACATGGAAGATAGGCAAGATCCTTGAGAAGCTCATCTCTTGGATCACATGCGAGCTACGACAGCCTTAAGACAGTAGAGGGACAAGTGGAGCAGTGGGTGCATAGATCACAGATGAAGCAGGCAGAGGCAGATCTGAACAACTTTAGGAGCGTTACGGTGAGCAAAGCAGAGCAACAGGTGGCCAAAGAACAGCCAGAAAGCTGATGTGATCACAACAAGAGTGGTGTCGCTACGCAAAGGCAACCGCAAAGCAGCGCGTAAGGCTTCGCAGGGATGAAGGCAGGCACAGCGACAGTGATTTCGGCACGAGGGGTTGATGTACTCGTAGTGCAAGAGGGAGTCAATTACTTATGAGCCGTAGTTGTGCACGTTCTTTAGATGCCGTACGTATCTATAGCCTACGAAGCTCGCTGATGACGTGCCTCATCGCACTTATTTATTAAACGATTATGTATATCTATATTTGCTTTCTTCAAACCGAAGCGAAAGGATCGCGCGGCGTATTAAGGGGAGCGTGCGTATGCGCATATTGGGAGGGAGCCGCGCGCGGGCCGCGCGGCGCGGCGCAGCCGCGGCGCAACATAATGGCGAGTAAACAGGCAGCGAGTGGGCACCAGGCCAAGCTTCGGCTATAACGTGTAACCGCGTTCAAAGTCACATAATGCATAGTGGGACAGACACAGAGCACACCCTTGATGCGAAGAGGGAGTGTTGAGATTTTGTGTATTTGGGGTAGCACTCGCAGGGTCACACGCAGACCCCAGGGTGTCGTAGTGACCGCGTCACCCGGGTACCGGGCAACGTGTAGCCTCTTCCGGAGCAGCACCGAGGGTTGGAGGTGCTTTCGCAGGGTCGACGCAGGCCATCGATGCGCATTGGGGTTTCTAAGCCCTAATCTTCGCCTCGAGTTCTTTAAATCCCATTTGAGAGTGTGGATCGACTATTATTTTGGCCCCAGATCGTACCAAAGGAGTTTGTAGATTCAGCGTGTATTCTCTATCTAAGCCCATCCTGAACCCAGATTTGTGTATTCAGAAATATTCTTAATAATAAAACCCTCCAGTAGCCAAAGCTCAGTTTTCCCGCATTGGGGTTTTCTAGGGACTATTTGTCCAGAAATAACTGTGTCACTTTGTCAACTTGTACATGAACTTGTTCTAGATCTGGATTGGTGGAGATTTGTTATGTGTTTTGCTTCGATTTTAACTTGAATTTATTCAGTTAATAACTTGTTTAAGTAGGAGGAGCATTACTAGATTAACAGTAATAATTTCTGCATAAAGTGTAAAGATTCATAAATTTCCACATTGTTGAGGTTGTCTAGCTAAGGCTTGGTGCAGAAACAAATTTGATTGTAACTAGGGCTTGATGTATAGATTGAGCAGAAGTAGATTTGAATGACTAGAGATTGCAATGCAAGTTGTTTTGTATTAACTTTAAACACAGGTGGATCCAGTTTGAAAATTGTGAAACATGGTCCGCTTGTTGAATAGGGAGGTTAGGCGTTGCAAGGCTGGAGAGTGGAGGCTCCTTCAGGTTGGAACCTGAGAACACTTCAGGGTGGCAGGGTGGTGGTAGGACAGGTTGGAGCATGCACAGGGCATTGGAGCATCCTTCCAGTCTGTAGAAATTTGAATAACTGATATATTATTCACCGAGATTCTCCTAATCACACACTATTTTAGTTTCACGCATAATACAGAATCTCTTCTACCATTGATCATCACATGCGGAAATAAAATCAATTGCATGCATACATTAAAACCACAAACAATCACACATATGAACACAGTATTTAATGGGAAAGCTTAAAGCTGAAAACCCCAACTATCTTTATATTATATGTGATGGAGATCATGTAACAATCATAGTACAAAAGCTCCTCACAAGCTCTCATGCACACCCTCAATTGCTACACACTATCAAGCTAGATCTAGCAAAGCTCATGCTCCAACCCTTAGCCACTTGATAGCCAGCCTCTATTGCTTTTTCAAGCTATGGGATGGCCTCTTTATATAGATAAACCACCAGCCTGAACTGCGCAATCCTCATTGACTACTCCACCTATCTGTGTGTTGCAAATAGCAACAATATAGTCACAACTGATAGTTAACTTGCTCTTTCACCTATTCCTGCACTGGTCTCCACTGAAATTGTCCATGCACTGAAGTTAACTGATGTATTCTTTAGTTGATTAATGAGTTTATAATTAGTGAATTAATTAATAATTAATTCACACCACTCTCACTAATTGTATCAATTAGTTAAACTAAATAAAAATAGCTCAACTATGTTTAGATTAGTTAAACTGAATACAACTCCACTAACTTCCTCAATCAACTCCACCAAACTCTGTCACATGAGTTCTAACTGAAGTCTTCATGCAATAGCTCCACTAAACCCTTAGGAATTGCGTAATTCCTTCTGTCAGCTGCATGTGCCACTTCTAGGCATCAAACTGAAGTGCTCCAAGAGAATAAGATAATGTTTAGAGTCTAAATATTATTAAGAGCTAATAATATTTGACATCCCTATTTTTAGACTAGCAATCTAAAAATAGATTCCTCCCAGTATGTCTAAAAATAGAAGTCCATATATTTTTCCAACTTGACCAACCCTCCACAAATAGCATCCTGCAACTCATAGAATCATGATCCACATGTCTAAAAATAGACTTTACGCCAAAAATAGCCTATGGGCCCACTTAGTGAAGGCGACTCCTTTCCACTAAGCTCATCATCTTGTTGCAATCTCAACACTCCCTCTCAACAAGATATGGATTATCTGCAACCCCTATCCTGCCCCTGTGGTATTCGAATTTGCTCCTGGTGAGCGCCTTCGCCAAGATATCACCATCCTGATCCTCCGTGGGAATGTATGAAAGTAACATGACCTTCCGCTGCACACACAATCTACGATATGATGATGCGGGATGTCAATGTGTTTAGATCTATCATGAAACCAATGGATTAGCAAGGTTTGATGCAACTACGATTATCACAATAAATCACGGTGAGCTCTAAGTGTGAGCCAAGACAACCGGAAACCGGGATCTTCCTCATGCATGTAGCCTGTGGCCCCACCAAACTACTTGCCCTTATATAAGCCTTTGTTCGACTGATGCCACGGATCTGCGCTATAACTTGTGCCAGCTGCTTTGTCGACCGATGCGAAAATCCCTCCCGGGATATTGTCTTCCTCCAGACGGGCTCCCTACCCAATACCCCATCTTATGAAACCCTGCCGGCTTCACCTCATCTTGTTGTCTGCCTACACAATCCATGTCCGGGTGTGCCTCTAAGATAACGCAATACATGCTTGCCTCCCTTCCAAAAGAGCTTGGTAGGCTTAACCATAGCTTGTGAAAGATGGTTAACAGCATAACATATATTGGGTCGTGTATTGACCAGATACATAAGTGACCCCACCAACTGTCGATAGACAGTGGCATCCACTACCTCCGCTGAAGTAGCATCCTCCTTCCTCCAACCACCAGGAAGAGGAGTGTCAACAGGCTTGCAGCCTTGCATGTTGAACCTCTCCAGAATCTCTCGGGCATACTTGCACTGAGAAACAAACAGTCCTCCGCTGCGCTGCCAAATCTCCAATCCCAGGAAATAATGAAGGATGCCCAAGTCCTTCATCTCAAACTCTTTTGCAAGATCCTCCTTACATGAGAGTATCAATAGCTCATCACCTGTCAAAATCAAATCATCTACATAAAGTACAATGATCAGCAACTTACCCTCCACCACAATCTGGTATAGGTTCGGATCCGCCTCACTCTTGGAGAATCCAAGTGCGGTGAAATAACTGTCTATCCGAGTGTACCAAGCATGAGGTGCTTGTTTCAACCCATACGAGCGCTCTCCACAGAACGCACACACATACGAGTTCTTTGCGAAGAGATCTCGGAAGCAACCAATTTGCTCCCTGTGTCCCACCTCCTCCTCAATGACTCCGTTGAGGAACGCAGTCTTCACATCCATCTGATGAATGTGCCACCCCATCTGCGCTGAGAGAGCAAGAATCGTCCGTATGGAAGAATACCTTGCGACAAGTGCAAAGGTCTCCTTATAATCGATCCCCTCTATCTGTGAAAAGCCTCGGGCAACAAATCTTGCCTTGTACTTCTCCACACTCCCGTCAGCTGCCTGCTTCACTTTGTAGATCCATCTCGAACCCACCATTGATTTCCCCTCCGGTCTCAAGACAATCTCCCATGCACTGTTTCTGACAATCAAATCATACTCTTCCACCATGGCATCTACCCATGAGGGGTCCTCCACAACTTCCTCGAAAAAGGATGGCTCTGTCACGATACGCTTGCTCATAAGAGCCATGTATCCAGTATACCGGTCAGGTGACTGTCTCTGTCTACGCTGTGATGTAGTTGCTCTTACAACCTTCTCTGCATCTTGAGCCAGTCGCTCAGCTTCTGTAGTGCGCTTCCGCCCTCTGATGGTTGGCGCTGCCTGAGTGGTCTCTTTCACTCCATGAACCTCCTCTTGTGGCTGATCCACATCCTGAGGCTCATCCTTAGGAACTAATAGCTCCTCATCTGCATGCAAGTGTGGCTCCCTCTCAAGCGAACACTTCATGGCTTTCTCCTCATGAAATTTGATATCCCGTCGCACAAAAGCCTTGCGACTGTCTGGCAAATACACAAGATAGTTGTGGGGTGTATCGGTGTGCCCCACAAATATCCCAACCTCTACAGTCAGCTCCACCTTCTTCCTGGCATCCTTTGTCACATGAATGTAAACGAGTAGATGAAAATCCGCAAATGGGAAATATCAAGCCTCTTGCCAAAATAAGCCTCCTCCGGTGTACTCATGCCAAGAACCTTGTGAGGACAACGGTTCTGCACATACACTGCTGTATTGCATGCCTCAGCCCACAAGTGAAGGGGTAGGCCCTGATCATGCAACATCGCCCGTGCAGCACGCACGATCGTTCTGTTCTTCCGCTCAGCCACCCCGTTCTGCTGTGGGTTATGGGGTGCGATGAGCTCTCTCCGAATCCCTTCTGCACTGCAGAACTCCTTGAATTCAGCCGAGATGAATTCACCACCATTGTCGGCTCCCTAAGAGCACCACACCTTCCCGTTCTTTCTCCGCGCGAGTGCCTTGAACTCACGAACTTTGAAGTATGTCTCTCTTCTGCCACTTGAAGAGAATCCGGCCTCGGAAAAATCATCAACAAATGTCACATAGTACCTGTGCTTTGCTGTCGAAGCTACTGAGAAAGGTCCACACACGTCTGTGTGAATTCTCTCAAGGATCGTCGTGGCGCGACTATCCTTCTCGTGAAAGGTGGCTTTCACAAATTTTCCCAAGGTACATCCCTTGCACTGATCTGACTGCGCAAGAGTACCCTTAGGAAGCCCAGTAGAAATCTGCTGCAATATCTTCAAAGCTCCATGGTGAAGGTGGCCCAATCTCCGGTGCCACAAATCGCCATCATCTTGACTCACCACTCCTTCTGCCTTGCCTGCCATTGCTGCACAGCCATATACCTACAATTGATAAAGGTTCTTAACTCGAACCCCTATCCTCCGAGTCTCACCAGTTGCCTTACTGCGCAGGAAAGCCTTTCCCTCGCTAAAGACAACATCATATCCCTTGTCTTCTAACATAGCCACAGAGATAAGATTCTTCTTCAATCCTGGAACATGCATCACTTCCTTCAATACGAAGGGTTTACCAGACTCCCTCTCAAAGGAAATGGTACCGATACTAGTTGCACTGTATCTACCATCATCGCCCATCTCGATGTGCACTCCAAGATCTTTCTCATCCATATCAGTAAACAAATCTCGATCTCTTGTCATGTGAAAAGACGCACCACTGTCCAGAAACCACAGACCATCACTGTGAGACCGGCATGCGGCTCAGGCACGAGGCTAAGGCCTCTCGGTGTGATTCCGGCCTTTGCTTATTTTTATTATTTGAGACCAATTTGTGTAATGTCAAAGTGTTGGTCTTCGATCGACGCCACCTTGGTTTTATCTGCTTCTTGCCTTTCGCACCAGAATGAGAATATTTCTTGCTCTTCCCCTTCTTTTCTTTGGCAGCCAAAGCACAATTTTCTTCATTAGATACCTTTGATGAAGATCCGTCCATGGTACTCCGCCTTATCTCCTCTTGCATGAGATCCGACCAAAGTCGCTCCCATCCTGGCAATTTCTCCCGACCATTGACAGAGTCCTGATAGGAATACCAACTCTTCGGAAGACCAAGGAGAGCCAAGTCCACCAAGTCCTCCTCATCTACAGTCACCCCCACACTTCCCAGCTCATCCCTGCATTGGGTGAACTTCGTGAGGTACTTGGGTATGCTGTCGCCTTTCTCCATCTTTATGTTTCCGAGTTTATCCTTGAGCGCTGCTTGTAAGTGGCTCTTTGGCACGGAATAAATACGCTCAAGGCTTTCCATCGAGGAGTGAGCCCTTCTTCCCCGTGCGAGGCCCAGGACTGTGCCAGTCAGCACGCCCTCCCATAGAATCCTTCGACACTTTGCTGTCTTCTTTTTCCAAGCCTCAATTACGGCAGCATCGCTAGAAGTAGGCTTTGGGGCTTCAACATATATGAACTCCTTCAACCCATTGTCATCTAGCACCGCCTCCATCCTGTCCTTCCATGCAATATAATTCGAGCTTCCCTCAAGGGCATACTCGAATCGTAATCCGTTGAAAGACATTTCAACTTCGACACCAAGAAAACACTGCTGCAAATTCGAATTCCACCAGCACAAAACTCAACTGCTTCAATGTTTTGCAATTTCTCCAATGATCAATATTGCTTTGATACCATGTAGAAATTTGAATAACTGAGATATTATTCACTGAGATTCTCCTGATCACACACTATTTTAGCTTCATGCATAATACAGAATCTCTTCTACCATTGATCATCACATACGGAAATAAAATCAATTGCATGCATACATTAAAACCACAAACAATCACACATATGAACACAGTATTTAATGGGAAAGCTTAAAGCTGAAAACCCCAACTATCTGTATATTATATGTCATGGAGATCATGTAACAATCATAGTACGAAAGCTCCTCACAAGCTCTCATGCACACCCTCAATTGCTACACACTATCAAGCTAGATCTAGCAAAGTTCATGCTCCAACCCTTAGCCACTTGATAGCCAGCCTCTATTGCATTTTCAAAGCTATGGGATGGCTTCATTAAATAGATAACCACCTGGCCTGAACTGCACAATCCTCATGGGCTTACTCCACCTATTTGTGTGTTGCAAATAGCAACAGTATAGTCACAACTGATAGTTAACCTACTCTTTCACCTATTCCTGCACTGGTCTCCATTGAAACTGTCCATGCACTCAAGTTAACTGATGTATTCTTTAGTTGATTAATGAGTATATAATTAGTGAATTAATTAATAATTAATTCACACCACTCTCACTAATTGTATCAATTAGTTAAACTGAATACAAATAGCTCAACTATGTTTAGATTAGTTAAACCGAATACAACTCCACTAACTTCCTCAATCAACTCCACCAAACTCTGTCACATGAGTTCTAACTGAAGTATCCATGCAATAGCTCCACATAACCCTCAGGAATAGCGTAATTCCTTCTGTCAGCTCCTGTGCCACATCCGTGCACTTAACTGAAGTGCTCGAAGAGAATAAGATAATGTTTAGATTCCAAATATTATTAACAGCTAATAATATTCGACATATCTATTTTTAGACTGGCAATCTAAAAATAGATTCCGCCCAATATTTCTAAAAATAGAAGTCCATCTATTTTTCCAACTTGACCAACCCTCCACAAATAGCATCCTGCAACTCATAGAATCATGATCCACATGTCTAAAAATAGACTTTGCGCCAAAAATAGCCTGCGGGCCCACTTAGTGAAGGCGACTCCTTTCCACTAAGCTCATCATCTTGTTGCAATCTCAACACAGTCAAAGATGGCAAATCAAGGAGTTGGAGCTTCCTTCAAGTTGGAGCCTGTAAATTAGGGTGTTTGAGTGTCCTTCCAATTGGAGTTGGTAAACCAGGGCATTGGAGAGTCCTTCTAGTTGGAGCTGGTAAATCAAGGCATTGGAGAGTCCTTCAGGTTGGAGTCTGTAAATTAGGGGGTTGGAGCCTCCTTTAGTTGATCTTGGAAGTTGGAGCTTCTTAATTGAAGTAAATTTTGAATACCTACATTAAGAAGCATTCGGTGGTTTTTCTCCTAGAAGGGTTTCCACCTAAAAATCTTGTGTCTATTGTCTCTGATGTTGTGCATTGTTGAATGGTGTTGTTGATTTATGTTTTTGATCTAATGCTAATGTTAATTATTGCTCTGTGAAGTTAAAAATTAGTTAATTGAAAGGAAATATTGATTCACCCCCTTCTCGGTATTTCCAACATACCTTTGGTGCCATAATTCAGAGAGATCAGTGTCATTATGTATCAATGCTTGAATTGATTGCCCTAGGAGTCTATACAAGCTTCCTTCTCGCACACTAATTACTTTGGCAAAATCTATGCTAGAGCCTTTCTTCAATACTAGAACATGACCATCAACAAAAACAACTCTATACCCTTTATCTTCAAAGCACGAAGTAAAGACCAGATTCTTTTTTCAAACCAGGTACACATAATATAACATTTAAGAAAATGTTTACCTCTTAATTCCAGCTGAAGGGATGTTGAACCAATGCCTTTGACCACATATTTTCCATTTTCACCAAGCTCCACCCTTTGAGTCATCTTGCTTTCTAGTATCTACTAGCTCTATGACGCTTTCACGACTTCTGTCATATGTCTAGAAGCACCACTGTCAACCAACCACACGTCCTCGTGATCTGCTATATAACCAGTAAGAGCAGAGTAGTAAAAATAATTACCATCTTCAAAGTTGTCATTCTTTGACTTCTTTTTGTGTGCTTGATCATCATCACTAAAGTTTGTAGCAGAGGCATGTTGCTTGCCCCTTCTCTTCTTGCTATTATTCCTTTCAGGACACTTGTCTTGATAGTGGTCATACTTTTGGATGCTTGGCATATCCTTCCTTCCTTGAGAGGGTGCCGTCTTCTTCCTGGAGTGGGCCTTCTTCCTCTATTCCTTTGAAACCTTCCAAAATTCTTTCTTCCCCTGCCATTCCTAGATTGAGCTGCAAATGCTTGATCACCATCTTGAGGTCTTTGAATCCTCCCTCTTGAGATAAGTCTAGATTCTTCTTGAGTGCAAGATGCCCATAATTCATCAAAACATGGAACTTCCTTTCTTCCACAAATACTGGTTGCAAATGGATCCCATGAAAAAGGAAAACCATTGAGTGTTGTAATTACAAGCTTTGCATCGGAAACTTGTTCTTCAATAGCTTTAAGTTGATCTCTTAATTAAGAGATCCTTATAAAATAAGAAGCCACGGTATCATCCTCAGTCATTCGAACATCACGAAGCTTATTCTTCAAAATCATTTTCAAACCAATGTTATTGACAGAGTACAATCCTACTAGATCATCATACATAGCTTTTGGAGTTTCCAAATCAGAAATATATGAGATCAAGTGATCTCTAATGGACTCAACAGTGATCCTCGTGGAAGTGATCTCGTTCTTCTTGAATCTTGCCTTTACTTCATTGTCTTGAGGTTCAGTCACTTTGCCCTTCACATGACCCAAGACATCATTCTCTGCAAGAATAAGATCAATCCTTTTCTTCCAAGCATTGAATTTAGCAGCACCTTCCAACTTGTTCTCTATTTTAGTATAGGAACCCATGGTCATAGATAAAGTCAAATCTGGAAAATAATCAGATTACAGAAGTAGGTCTCTTAATAGTGATCTCAATGCCCTTTCCTTCACCAAAGCTCTAATACCATGTGGACTTTATAGTGCAATTAAGACAACCACAAATTTTCTGTCAGATAATTACTTCCGATGATACAATTACTTCTTTAACACATTCAGATCATTAAGAAATTACAGCTTCGAAAATTTCAACCATAAATGCAGTAGGGAAGAAGAGATCATAGTAAAATAAGGATGCACAAGAGACACAAAAATTTACCCGGGGAAAAACCCAACAACCTTTTTTTAGGAGAAATTGTCCAATTCAATCAATTTGTACATCTGAATTTCAGTCAAAAAATCATTCCATTGACAAAACCAAATTCCAAGTCAAACTGGTCAAATTTTGCTCACAAGTCAAACTTGGTCAAAGAGGTCGAAATTCGGCCTATTGTTGCTTCTCGTCAACTTAAGTCAACAATTATCGCAATAATTTTCCCTTTTGAAATTATCGTGATAATTTCAATTTATCGCAATAATTTAGGTAATTGTTGCGATAATTTGGAAATTATTGCCCTATATCTATCATTTTCACCTTATAACCCAGTTTTTGCTCTTTTAAACCTCATTTATTAAAAGTGAGTTAGGGGATTGAGCTGTGAGAGTACTGTGACTATTTTCCATCAAGCAAACAACTATTGTTTTCATTCCCCATGATTCATCTCACGAGATACATACATTAGTAGTCAATGGTAGTCATCTCATAATATTAAATTTTTATAGTAAAAGTGACATTCTCCTTCATCTTTTATTTTCATCCTTAAATTTTTAACATTACCATTAATTAACTCAGGATGTTTGAAAGTGGTTCCAACCTCATTGGATTTCATATGGATAAAGTAGAATTTTAGATCCATTCAAAATTCAGCGGACTTAATAGTTTTCAGGATTTGAGGATTAGTGGGATTGCAACACTTCTATTGGATTTTATGATGTATGAGAGTATGGAACTGATATTTAATCAAGAGCACCAATCCTTCTATCTACCTCGATGTTCCACAAAATCTAACAGGCCTTAGAGAGGGAAACCCTTTAAGACAAATAGCTAGTCTAAGTGTTAACAATGGGGCAATCGCCCATTATCACCACAGCCAAGGCCCCGTGCTATTTATGGATTTTCACCGATGGGAGGAGTCCCGGTAGGATATGATCACCGATGAATGATATTCTAAGGTTAAAGTGTAAGGTGATAGGCTAGAAACTCCGAAGAAAGGCTCAAATTTATGGTATAAGGCTTCAAGAAGCAATACGCTTTCTACAAGAGACCTAGTAATAAAATGCACAAAACTTAGGGTTTTATTGTTTTGCTTGATTTTAGGTACTCTTGATATCAAGGCAATAAGGAAAAAAGGATTCTTTTGATATACTTCAACAAGTAATAGACTCATACAACCTTCAAGGAAGTCCCCAATTTGAGGAGGAATAACTAGGGTTTCCCTCTTAAGGCAACACCTAGGGGAAGAGATTTATGGAGAAAACTTAAGTGGATGCCCACCAAATTTGGAGGTCATCGTCAAATAGGCAACACCCTTAACTTGATGTTTAGAGTTTCAAGTTCCCACAAAACCTCTCCCAAGGAAATTCGCTCTAAGCCCTGGTTAAATGTCCTATCCTTAAAGGACCAAACTTTTAAGAGGAAAATTTATGGACAAAATGTGAGAGAGATCACCAAGGACTTGGATTAGTGCCTTGTCCGTTGGGCATATGGAGTCAAGGAGGTTCAAGATAAGCTAAACTATTTTTAAGGAGGCTAAAAATTGATGCCCTAGGTATCAAATTCTAGCATTTACCCACTTCTAAGGAAAATGGAATTTGATGGAGAGTTAGAGGACCTCCTCCACTAGGAACATTCATTAAATGTTATACAATGAATAATATATGCAATTCTCAACTAGATAGCCTTTCAAAATTTAATTTTCAACAATTAGGGCACAAATAAGCTTAATCTAGAAGCATAAATTCTATATATTAGATAATTTCAAGGCAAAATTCATTAACAATATACATTTACAACACAACATGTAGTATATCCATCCATTCACCAAAGAAATAGCTCCAAAGACAATCCATAATAGCTTCCAAACATCGAAATGCATCCAAGAAATTTCTAATAGCCAAGAAGGAACAGTTGTGAATTCTATTATGAGGTTCGAATTCTCAAGTGATGAGGACGAGAAAATAGAATGATCTCTCTCTAATTTATACATGTCAAATGATCTCTAATTTAGCCTAAAAATACCCTAAAGTTGTAAAATAATGGGCAAAACTAGATGAGATTACAAGCCAACCTCATAGCCAATGCAAAACGAAAAAATTAACCCACAAAAAAGGATGCAATGTTGATGTCATGCATGTGTAGGCCCTTCTAGGGCATGTGTTGGCTCCTCCAGTGCCAAGTCGACTGTAAGGGGGCTCCAAAAATATGGATCTATGGGTTGGCCCCTAAATCTCCATGTGAATCATCCTGTAGACCCAATTTTTTTGTTTGGATCACCAAATGGATCTCAAGGGTTCTCTTAGTGATAGAATAGACTAGTTCTACTCCAACTTTGAGGGCTCAGAGAATGGTGTTAGCCCTCCCATGTCTCAAGGGGTGAGAAAAACCTCATCTAGGCCCCAGATCAGCTGCCAAACCATGTGTAAATTTTTAAGTTGGTTGGGGGCATGTTGTTCCAAGTTCATCATCTCATGAATAATGTGGGGCAAAGTGCAGACTGTTGGGGTGCTTTAGGTGCCCATGGAACGGTGTGATGCTCAGTAAGTGATAGGATTCCCATGGTTCTCAACGCTTCACCTATAGGGTGCCATAATGCTCCTTTAGTGGACTTGGGCACCAGTTAAGTTGCCCAACCCATGATGAAAACCACCTATCAATTACACACAATGTTTAGTGTTGCATCTTTACCATTAGGTACAATAATCATTAGTGCATCTAAGTGAACCACGCTTGTTAATCAAGGAAAATTGATACTTCATACGGGCTTCCCTTCCAAATTCAGGGTTTTGATGTCATAATAGTGTTACCTCCCTAGGTAGGAGTGGCTAATAGACAACCCTATTAGGTGTTCCTAGCCCCGAAGGGGAAAGACATATCCCTAGTACATCCTTCAATCAATAGGTCGCATGTGAATAATGATGGAACCAAATGGGGATAAAGGGGTCTCAGGGCTAAATGCCATGGTCAAAGGGGTAGCAATAATGAGGAATTCCACATATTGGGTGTATAGATGTGAGGAGGGAGCAATTATGGTCGCGTGAGTTACCCCAGCCTTTGTTTTTCCCACCCATCTTTATTTGCCTTTTGTTTTTTCTTGATTTTTCTTTGTATTACTGCTCGAAGCTCTAGAAAATGAGAGCATTCTTTGAATGATGTATAGCAATTATTAACACCTTAAAGGTGGGACAGTTCATCACCCACCAGGGGTTGGGACGTACATGGGTTCTTTATATAATGTGATGGGGCAATCATTGGCCCTAGGAACCGGGGTGATGGTCATAATGATAAGGGGTAAAGCTCATGCTTGGATTTTTCCCATGTGTTATTATTCATGCCCCAGCCAGCTTTTGAATTTTATGATTTTATTTTTACTTTTGTTTCTTGCTTGTGGCCATGATACACTTTTACTTTTCTTTTAGCTACATCAACCTTCAGGGCAACATTTCCAGGCCCGACCCGGATATGTGGACAAAGGGAGGGGGTGTGCCAACACCTTGTGGACCCAGAGAGGGGAGATGGTGAATAGGGTTCATAATGTGCGGAGGGAAGTGATAAACATGGAATGGGAAAACGGGACCACGCTACCAAAATTGGGGTTTCCCAATTAGTGCCCTTCTTAAAGCCATGGGACAAGTAGTGAGATCCCAATGGACTAGAATTGAAGATTAACCACCAATTTACGATGAGGGAACAAAACCACGGTCAAAACCCTTCCTTCTTCCAAGTCACCAAATAATCCATGCCAAAATGCCCAAATGAAAAACTGCATAAGCACCCGATTGCACAATGAATAACATACCTTTTGGATCGGATTCCCACCTTTTAACATGTGCTCTTGAAAAATGGGCAAGGAAACATATGACTGATGCAGGTGTGTTAAAATTGAACAACTAGGTCCAAACTCCGGGTTGTACTGCTCAGATGATGACCCCAATATTTTTTTATTGGATTCCTCTTTCGAAGAGGTGTAAGATTGATCTAAAGATCATCTCGATCGGATGAGCAAAACACGTACTTTGAATTTATTCCACTTATGTGCTAGGTCAGCCTGGAATAAAATACAGACTTAAATGTCTTAAAGGACGTGTCACACACCCCCAAAGATTCCTATATATTGGAGAGACTTAGAGTTCATTTGATACACTTTTGTGTGGAGGAATTTTCTCTCTCTAGATGGACTGTTCTATGTTTGGGTTGTTCTGGGGTTATGTGTGACACGCTTGGCCGAATGACCTATTGGAGACTTTGCTAGTAGAAGCATCCTGCTGATCGTCGTAACGCCACATTTCATAATCTCTGTTTTGGCTTGTCTTGCATCGATCTATTGATATGTTCTATCTGCTTCAGTATATTGTGCCCTAATCTGAAATGGCATAGAACATGTTCTAAACTTAACATGGTATCAGAGCTGAGGTGAAGACAAAGCCCAACATGTTGACCAACACGCTGTGGATATTTGCGGTCTTTGTTGAAAGACAAGAAGAGGAACTCGATTAAGACAAAATGAAGGATAAGAGGTTGGGTTTATGTCTCTTTATGACTGTTTGGATGCCAAATAAACCTTGCAGGAAGGACGAATTCCATAGAGAGTTTTCTAAGAACGATTGAACCGGTTTTGGGTGGGCAAACCCTTGTAGAAGAAGCCGCAGTTCTGTGCGGACAATCTGAAGAAGGCCGCAGCCCTAGGTGAGGGCCAAAGTTTGTTTGGAAGGCTGGAAATAGCCCGAACGTCAGTACTCAAGAGCAGCCTCTAGGAATCTAAAGGCTGATGACATGTTGGAAGCTCGTGAGAAAGAGGATAGACATCTCTGTCTTAAGGTCGCAGCAAATAACTCACTTCAGCAAGGAATCTATGATTGTTTGAGGTATGGGTCCCTTATGCTGATGGCCGCATTAAATTTTGAAGTTGTGTTAGGGTGATTCCTCCCTAAAATCTGGCATATCGCATGCCCTGAAGGAATCACTGAAATTTAACAAACAAACAAAAACAACAACAATAACAACAACACATAGAAAGAAATAAAAAATAAAATAAAATAAAATTGCTTAGATGAAATTCTCTACATATAAGTTATTTGCAAAGAGCTGCTTTCATTGCTTCGATGATAGCTTACGGCACACGGAGGAGCGTTGGTTGGACAGACGTCATCACGCTGTGTGTGGGATGAAGCCAATTTTTTTTTAATTCCCGAAAATTGCAGGGTGGGCAAGCAAGGAGTTGTCGTCATTTACAAGAGGGTTGTCTGAATTAATCCCTAACGCGGAAAACCTTCACGGTTTTTCTGGCTGCCGGAAAATTCTATCACTGGCTGGACGCCCGATCTCAGAGGCTGACTGCATCAGGCCCGATCAAGGACCCGAGCTGAAATGATAAGATCAATTCCGATGATCTCTGTCTCGCAAAACTGGTGCACGGATGAGTAATTTTGATTTTGAAGCGAGGTTAAACAAAAATCGTAATACTGTTCGTCAGTCAAGATGCCGATATCGTGGTCCTCAATTCAAGACATTGGAGGACGCACGGGAATAAAGCAACAACAAAATACTTCTCGCAAAACAAAAACTACCGTTACCAGCAATTGGATCCAATGGCTGCCTTCGAAAAATCACACAGCGCGGAGGGAAATTGGATTGATCAGAATGTCAATGCTACAAAAACGGGAGTGTTCTTTCGTGGATTCTCTCCCATGCATTTCAGTACAAAATTATGGATCAAGATGCACACCCACAGTGGTATTTTGAGACAGAGCAAATCTTGGAGAAGTTGCTCATTAGTTCTTATTGACTGGTGGAGAATGTGCTCAGCTGAGAAATCCCGCGAGCATTGTTTCTAAGGCTGCAGTGAAAGTGGTAGAAGGAGAGCAGGCATTCGTGGAGAAAGGGATCTTTGATAGAACGTGTCAAACGAGCTGGGATGAACCATATGCATCAAGATTCATAAGGCGGATTCGCAGGGGACAATAAGAGTGGTGTCAATTCGAGCCTTGGATGGAACGATTACATGCTCATGACTGATTTCATTTCTCCAGAGATCGGTTATTTGGTGGATGTCACAGCTGTTTTCAATGCTTCATTTCATGTTATCATGGAGTCTCAAAACCGTTATTCAAAGGTTGCTAAAGATTGGGGTTGGCGTGAATTTATCACCTTGACAAATCTCTTTGACCAAGATTCAGTGTACTTGGTGCAAGACACAGTGGTCTTTTCTGCAGAGGTTCTCATTTTAAAGGAGACCTCTATAATGCAGGAGTGCACAGATCATGAAGTAGATTCTGTCTCTGAACAAAAACTTTAAAAAATTGTAAACCGAGGAACCTTCACATGGAAGGTCGAGAACTCTTTAGTTTTTAAGAAGATCATGGAGACAAGGAAAATCTTCAGCAAATTCTTTCAGGCTGGTGGTTGTGAGCTACACATAGGTGTCTACAAGTCATTTGATACTCTATTCATATACTTGGAAAGTGATCAATATGTTGGAACCGATCCTGATAAGAATTTCTGGGTCAGATATCGGATGGCAGTAGTGAATCCAAACATTCTGAGAAAATTGTCTGGAAGGAGTCATCCATATGTTCAAAGACTTGGAATAATTCACTACAATTCATGAAAGTCTCGGACATGTTGGATCCAAATGCAGGGTTCCTTACCTATGACAGTTGTGTTTGTTTGTGAGATTCTGGATTGTTGTCCCTAGTTTGAGTTTTCTGATCTTGAGTTCGAGCTCCTTGGAGGCAGTTTTCGGTTCACACATAGGTGAGGATGGTCAAAGATCCTACTGGTGGTGAATAGAAACAACGTTGTAGATTGTAGCTGCAGATCCTAGCTGAAGTTGGTCACAAACTCAATGATTCCCAGATCTGTGCATAAGCAAGACCATAATGATATTTAGAAAGATGACATACTGTGTCATTTACCACATGTTTAGAAGTTGGACACTTATATCTGAGCTAGATCTGCTTAACAGAAAGGTATCACATAAGGTATGGACTGACATGAAGAAGGGTAAATTTTGTGTTTGGAACATCTGTATGATTGGTTCCTAGATCTGTGCAATTTAGGAGACGAATTGCAGAGCTAAGATCTGAAGACTTGAAGCCCTAGATCAGTCCACTATTAACTGTAAATCTGAACTTGAGAAGCAGTGCTGGATGAGATGCCAGATGTAGTAGATGAAGCTCTCAAGAGCAGAATTACGAAAGAAAGAATCATGTTTGGACTCCTAGTTCTGTGGGTCACAGTAAAGAGGGTTGGTTAAGGAAGCTACAGCAGACCTCCTCAGATTAACAGGACTTCTAACACAAGTTGAGGCTTGTTGATATATTCTCCCTGTTGGACAATGACATAGATAGACACCTATGTAGCAGTAAGCATGTGACAGTAGCAGTTTCACATTGGAGCGTAATGGTAAAATGTGCTTTTGCAGCTTTCAGACACATTGTTGGAATCTTGAACCATGATCAGCAAAGCCTGTTGGATGGTTGTGACTGTAGGAGATTAAGTACCCTGCTCCAAGTTGGTGTCTAGGATGCCCTCATTTAAAATAGATGTCTTCTCTTGAGAGAGAAGTTGGCATTAAGAGGGAGAATACATCTCTGTATATGCTCCTGAGCTAATATCATTGCTGAACGAATGAAGATCCTCATGGCTCAAAGACATATGGCTTCAGAGGGGGAAATTCCGGAAGAAAACCAAGAAGCCATATAAATACCAGGGGTATCTAGCTGCCATGAGTACAATATGAGCCTAGATCATTTGAAGAAGCTGTAAAGCATCAAATCTGCTAGGATGCGAGGGTGATGTCTGGGATATGGTTCCTAGACCATAGAACATAGTTGTTGTCACCTCGATATAAGATCAAGCATGGATCTGATGGGAAAATGTGTTGCCTGAGACTTCTCTAGGAAGGCACTAATTATTATAGAACCTATAATCTATTATTTCCCTTGCTGATACGCAAGGATGGAAGCTTCATCAAATGGACAGAAAGATCGTTTTTTTTGACATAGTGCGGTAAAGGAAGAGGTGTATGTAGAGCAAACTCTAGGGATCGAAGTCCAGAATCGGGACACCCATGTTTGCAGGTTGAAGAAAGCCCTCTATGGGCTAAAGTGAGCACCCAAAGATTGGTACAAGAGGATAGATAACTACCTGATGAAGTTGGGCTTCACTTGTAATAACTGATCTGAACCTTTACTTCAAGGTTGATAGAGAGAAATAGAGAGAAGCCTCTCATTTTGGTGTTGTATGTGAACGACCTCTTCCGAATAGGTGTTGACCCTCTCACTCATCAATGTAAGAGGGAGCTTGCTGCTGAGTTCGAGATGAAAGACCTAGGACTGATACCTAGGCCTGGAAGTCTGGCAGAGACCTGGCAAGATTTTCCTTTCTCACGGAAAATACAATATGAAGCTTTTGGTATGGTGGACTAGAAGTCTGTGTCGACACCGATGGAACTCAACTTTAAGAAGTTCAGTGGCAGTGCTGCTAGGCTCGTGTTAGCAAATCCTACTGAGTATCGTCAACTCATAAGGGCTCTATTGTTCTTAGTGAACACCCGTCCGGACGTATGTTGTGTCGTGAACACTTTGAGTCAACACATGGTTGATCATAACATTCACTAGGTTGGTGCCAAGAAACTCTTGAGATATCTTTGAGGCACGATAGACCATGGGCTGAGATACACTGCCAGGAGTATGACACTCCATGGATATACTGATGCCGATTGGACTGGCAGTGTGGTGGATCGTAAGAGCACATCTGGATGCTACTTCACAGGTAGATCTGCTTCCGGCAGGAAACGAAAGTTGGTTGCCTTGAGCACCGATGAGGTCGAATACATTGCAGCATGTATGACCCGTTGTGAAGTCACTTAGTTGCGAAAGCTCTTCAGTGAGCTATTTGAGCATGTGCTAGATGCCACCGTTATCCTTTGTGATAACCAGAGGGGGATTCATTTGTCATATAATCCTGGGTTCCACGATTGATCCAAGCATGTTGATGGTTGGTACCACTTTATCTGGGATATGGTACAGCGAGGCGTCGTAAGGCTCAATCATAGGAACTGATAAGCAGGTCGCAGATATTCTCACTATGCCCTTGGGGAAGGTCATGTTCCTAACCTTTCGTGGGAATCTTGGAATCATGGAATGACCCTATTTTGAGGGTCCTGTTGGACAATGAGCACTGGGGGGCTTTGGGGATAGCTTCTCGGAGCTATAAGCAACCACAGGGCTAGGCTTGTCGAACCTTGTCGGTGTGCTTGGGCCCCCCCATGATGATTGAGTTGGTTCGCCTCTCATGATTTGTGCCCTGTATGCATCCTACCCATTTGAGTTTCGGACTCATGGGAAGTACCTCTCATTTGGCCAATGAGGTGGGAAAATCTAGAGACTAGTAGCAAAGACTGATGGACGCATCAGAGATTGCCGTACTCTCTATCTAGGATGACACGTGTCCAACTACTTGATCTGGGATCAAGATTAGCGAGGTTTCGAACCTCAAACTGACTTCGGGTCAGTGAAACTAACTTCGGGTTAGTATATGAGACTCTTTGTGAGTCCTATAGAAGTTTCGAACCTCTAGGCTGAATCTGTCAGCCAGGTATGATGTCTTTGTGACTGACCCACTTCTGTTTTGAAATAAAGAGGCCAGCAAAGCAAGTTACGGCAGGATGACGCATGATGTTTGGATTGCACTTGTGGATGGAGTTCTCCCTAGTTGAGAGGGAGTGTTAAAATTGGACAACTAGGTCCAAACTCCGGGTTGTACTGCTCAGATGACGATCCCAATATTTTTTTATTGGATTCCTCTTTCGAAGAGGTGTAAAATTGATCTAAAGATCATCTCGATCGGATGAGCAGAACATGTACTTTGAATTTATTCCACTTATGCGCTAGGTCAGCCTGGAATAAAATATAGACTTAAATATCTTAACGGACGTGTCACACACCCCCAAAGATTCCTATATATTGGAGAGACTTAGAGTTCATTTGACACACTTTTGTGTGGAGGAATTCTCTCTCTCTAGATGGACTGTTCTATGTTTGGGTTGTTCTGGGGTTATGTGTGACACGCTTGGCCGAATTACCTATTGGAGACTTTGCTGGTAGAAGCATCCTACTGATCGCCATAATGCCACATTTCATAATCTCTGTTTTGGCTCGTCTTCCATCGATCTATTGATATGTTCTATCTGCTTCAGTATATTGTGCCCTGATCTGAAATGGCATAGAACATGTTCTAAACTTAACAAGGTGGAAAAGATAAAATGGCACATCACATTGGCTACAAGGTGGTTTTCAGGGGTTGTTGGTTGTCGACTAGAAGAAGATGATTAGCAGAAAAGTTCTCCTGGGGGTACCCACTTTTGGTGGGTAACAAGTGGCATTGACTGTTGAACTCCTCCGTCATAACCCTAGTTAAAATGTACATTTCACTCAAGCAAAATCGTTGATTAGGCATGTTAAGATTTTTCTATCTTATTTTAATGCTTAGAGGGTAATATTGATAAGGAGGATACCAATATAGGCAATGATTTTGATGTTATGTAGCTATTTGTTGTAGCATGATTTTTTTTGGACTCTAGAGGCCGTTTAGCGCCTTTCTGCTGATCTATTTTGATTCAAAGATGAATTGCACTCAGTGCTATTTTGGTTATATGCACCCTTGCTATATACATGAAAAACATTGCATACTTGTGTACAATAATTGGGATTTTTATGGATGCACATGAATTATATGTCCTTTTCAAAATTTGATTATTTTATGAATTTTTTGGTCGACCAATGTTTTGATCTTGTTCTAATAATATTGTTGAGGATGCTATGACCATTTTCCATCAAGCAAACAAGGGGAAATCTGTTGTTTTTATTGCCATGATTCATCTCATGAGATACATTTACTTTTGTTTTGATCTGATTTTGTATCATTCTGTCTGCTGTTATGACTCATAAAAATATCATATTTCAGTATCGATATCAAATGTACCACTTGACATCCTATACATCTCATATATCAATTTTATTTTCATATTTATGTAGCGATGTGTTTGTTTGATGTTGATGTTACTTTAGAAGTTAGAAAATTGAAAAAAAAATGATTATTTCTGTATTTTTTAAAATTTCCTGATAATTTCCAATATTTGCCCCGATATTGCCGATAACTTAAATTTTGGAACCCTGGCGATAAATTGCCAATAATGGTAAATTTAGCATTGGTCTTGAATGACATTTGTTTTATGTTGGTTGGTTAGATTAGTGTTTTCTAAAATTAAGAGTGCATTTGTAAGTTAAGTTGGGATACATTTTGGACCTTTTTTCCTTTATAAAGCTTCAGATATTTCCTTCTCTTGCTTTATGAAAGCCAAAAGGATTTCTCACCATACCCAATATGTCTCATTCTCCTAAATGCAAGCATGTTCCAACCATCCTACTCAGGAAGGTTTTAAGGAGGTCTCCCCAATCACCCATTCCCATATCTCTGTAGACAAATCCATGTCTTTCATGGTTCAATGTCAATTGGATGTCTGTTATTAATCACATATAGACTAAGTTACCAAGAAACGGAAACAGATATGGATCCAGATACAGATCCACCAGATTTTTGGATTTTCGAAAAGCCAGGATCCGGATACGGTGGGGAAACACTACGCATAAAAAATACAATAATATTTTTTTAATTTTCAAAAACATATTCAAAGTCAAATGTTAAAACCATTCAAGAATCACAACAATAGAATTGAATTCATTAGGTAATTCATAAATCTGAATATTGAAATCATAATGCGTCATGCTTCATACAAAAAGGATAACTGTAAATACAAAATTGAGTGTCTCATCAATGATCACTCTATTGATATGATGTAAATCATTAGGTAATTCATAAATCTGAATATTGAAATCATAATGCATCATGCTTTATACAAAAAGGATAACTGTAAATACACAATTTAGTGTCTCATCAACGATCACTCTATTGATATGATGTAGAGTATGTCTAACTACATGTCCAAAAATGGGTCTACATGTTCACCATTCGAATATTTCAACTCTCCATCATGATCAACCTGTCATCTCCCTTGAAATCTAAAAGTTCCCTATCTACAGTGGTAAATGAATATTGTACATTGTTTGAGAACATACTATAGTCTATGTAGCATACTCTTTTAAGAGGACTCTTAACCTAGAGCTGGATGGGATTCATCTAATTAAATTATTAATAACATAGCCATCCTTTGTACATTATATATTATGATCTATGCATTGTCTCAAAGCTTTCCTGTTAGCATTATTAAAAATTTAAAACTAAAATTTTGATGTGTCAGACCTTTCCTGCAACCATTATCATGTTTTATACAGCCTATAGTAATTGGTAACTTACTTATTCAACTATACAGCCTACAGATTACTAATAAGTAATCTAACTAAAAATCTAAATAGAGTATTTGTTTTTTAGGGTTTCAAACAAGTGGTAGATATCCTTAAAATAATTAAGAAATAAACCAAAAATTCTGATGTTATGTGCTTGGGATTTGTCTTGTCAGGGCTAGTTGGCCCAAGATCCATTCAGTAGCATAGGATCCGTTTACATGGAAGATCCTATGTAGATTTGGGTGGAGTTGTATTCATATCCATCTCCAAAACGCAGATCCGTGGATCCAGCAATAAGACCCCATGGATCCGGTAACATAGCATATAGGTTCTTTGATATTCAAATTTCAAACAAACAAGTGTTAATTTTGTGTCTAGGCTAACACTTTAATTTTATTGTAATGTCTTAATGTGCACCTTGTTGTCGCATAGAATGTCTAGGCACCGCGACAACGGCTCAGATCGGGGGTTGTCACCCTGATCCCCAATCTCTCTATCTAAGTTGTCTCCTTGCAAGCTAAGGGAGGTAGACCCTAACGAAAATGAAGAAGGAAAACTGGCTGGAGATCAACCAATTCAAGAGACACAACTAGTCAACCAAATACTTGTTAAGATTTACGAGATTTTATAGATCCAATTAGATTCGAAGATTTAAAACCAATGCCTTGTGGAGTCAAAATACCCGTTATAAATTCAAGATCAAGTAATTGATATGTAACTGCTGCTATGAAAAATCAATCCACCACAATGCTATTCAATTTCTCAATTAATCAAACTGGGAGATAAATTCTTTTCTATTCAACATTCGATAAACACCTTCGTAATTATGCATTAGCAATGTTCGATAAAGACATGTAATTTAAAATCACTTGAAAAATTCCCAAAGTTAACTTAAACAATTAATTACCAATTTCAAGTAATTTAAAACCACAATTAAAGCTCATTAAACGATCATCAACCAACGCTAAGCATAAAATACTTTGAACCAACAATTTAAATTCGAAACAAAATATTATCATGAGGATACTATCAAATTTAAATGCAAATATTTTCAATATTTCTGAATTTATGGTATTCCAAATAATTCCAATTCAGAAACCCATAGTCAAACTTTAGATAGAAAATTAAAGCTTAACTTGACTATGTAAAATTTTTTAATTTTTTTTTTTAATTTTTTATATTTTCTTTTAAATCTAAAGTTAATGAAACTAAAACCCAAAAAGGTATGTACAACTAAAGCTAAAGTCTAAAAATAAAAATAAAAAAAGTTAAGAATTTTGGAATTTTTTATTTTACAATTTTTTTATTTTTTTTTTATATCTTAAAGTTTTTAAATCTAAAAATTAAACTAAAAAATTGAAATCCTAAAAAAAATTAAAACTAAACTAAAGCAGAGTTACATAAAATCTAAAAATTACAATTAAAAATAAAACTAAGAACCAAAACTAAAGGCTAAATAAAATGAAACTTTAAAATTAACGCTAACTAAAAAATCATAAAAACTAAAGCTTACAAAGACTAAAGCTAAAAACCAAAATCTAAAATTAAAAAAAAATAAAATAAATTTTAAATCTAACTCTAACTTAATAAAACTCACATAAAAAATATACGATAAGTTTTTTGTTTTGCAGGTTTTGGAAAGTCGTATGGACGGCAGGGAAGAAGGAAAGATTACATACAACCAGCGTACAGATAGAGGGATGAATGGCAGCATATGAAAGATTGCTTGCAAACAGCGTGAGGAGGGAGCCGGAATGGGAGAGAGGGAGCTGTGGCAAAGATGGGCAGCGTACGTACGGTGGATCGTACGGACAGCATACGGGTAGCAAAGGGATGAATGGCAGTGAGGGAAAACACTGTATGGACGACAGGAAAGCTCAGACATACAAATTACAAATTTGCAGGCACACAAATTTCTTCATTCAGCAGTAAATTTCGCCAGTATCACTCAGATTTTTCAAAATGTTGATTTAGATGCATCAGAGATTCACACCTTTGAAGCTAAACTATGCCCAGATCTGCAATCCAAAACAATCTAAAGCCAGATCTTACCCTCCAGGGCCTAGATCTGGCTCAAATCTATAAAAAAATCCGAGAAATCTCTCAATAGAACCTGCACAAAACCAGAAACCAGCAAACCCAGAAAAATTCTAGTGAATAAAAAAAAGCGAGTTTTACACTACTATTTTACAGATCAGAAGCCCTCTGCCCTCTTAGCCAGATTTAAAATAGTTCAGCACAATTCAGAAAATAAAAATTTAAAAGAGAGGCACAAGCCCAATAAAGAACCCTGCAAAAAACAGAATTTAAGATAAACCCGGGGAATTAGATCTGGAGGGCTCTTCAAATCTTATTTCCTTGGGAGTCAACTGCTCCAAACTAGGACTTCCCCAAACGTCCAATTCTAAATCTGGAAAATTTCTGCAAACTTAAAGTTAAACAGTGAAATTAATAGAGAAATAGTGATAAAACATAAAATTTTCATGAGCTAGAGATAACTGTTAACTCGATCCAATTAATATTTTTACCCTAGATCCAATAACTTAAGCAAGATATCTATACGTAGATAACTCTACAAGAGACATTAATCAACAATCCATTAAAATAATCACCAGCAGAATATTAAGAAGAAGTTTACCATAAAATGTTGAAGAGGAACACCACCATCAAGATAAAACCCCAAAGTCTTCGTTTGTATTATTCCAGAAAATATTACAGGAGAACTTCAAGAGCGAGTGCACGATCGAGAGATTGGATGATTGAAAGACTGACAAAGACCCCTAATTTATAAGATAAAATCTCCAACGGCTAGTTCAGTTGATCCATGTCAAAGTAATCTCGACCGTTGAAAAGATTTGATCATCTTTTAATCTGCACCGTCAAATTATAATTTTGAGGAAATTCGAATTTATCATTTAATTCCATTTTAATTAATATTTTTTGAGTTAATTACCTCAAAATTTTGACTTTGACTTAACCCCCAACACCTAAGAGTCCAAAATTTCTTGAAATTCTCAATATTCCCTTGGCCTAAGACCTTTAAAAATTTATTTTTTAAGGACCCACGAATTTTGCCTTTGAAGAATTTTAACTCACCTAGGACTTAGAATTAATTAAATTTCTGACTTAAGGTTTTTTAATTAATTTGGCCAGAAAATTTAATTAATTGACCGACAGGGGATTTAATTATTTTTCCAACCCTCTTTACATAAGATAAATACATTTAGACACATAAAGGGGAAATACCCATTCATATAGACCCTCAAATAGTTACCCAATTTTGCGATTCAAAACATGATCTAGTAGACCAAGCAGCTTGTAATAAAATAATCTAGCCAATTAACTAAGATTATTCCCAAACTACTTTACAAAGACTTGATAGAAACACTAGGATTCACTTAGCATCTTGATGACAAAATCTACCCTAGCTTTGGGGTGAAGCTGGAGGGGAAAACTCTGCCGATCATTTGTGTCGAGAAACACAAATGAATCAGTGAAACAAAAAACCTCCTAGGATAAAAGTCGTCACAAAAATACTAGGCTTACCTAAGTTGTTACATACATGATGGTCTTACTTAGATCATTTTCATTATAAACATGCAGAATGGGTTTACATCGTTTAAAAAATTGTCGACTGATGATGGAATCTGAATGGCGCGAACACGTCGAACATGATGAATCCCATTTGAAAAAATGGGGGTGTACTGCTATGGGGTCATTGACAAAGTGTGGTCAACACACCTGACAAGTTCTTAAATTTATAGGGATGAAATGGCCGTGATATTGATACAAGTAAATAATTCACTGATATCAAAAAGCTATATTATTGGCACAATAAACCATTATGAAACCAAGCTGACATACTTGAATAGTGGAAGAATTTATATCTTGGCATGTTCGAAACTTGATTGAGACAGGAACCTCCAGAATATTACTGGCTGGTGGGACAACTCAAGGGGTATTTTAAATATAGAAGGGAAAAAATGAAGTCCACTCAACTTACATTCTTTTAATATTGGCTTGCTGCTAAATAATGAAGGTTATGATTTCCAAGTTGAAGGTTTTTATGCCAAAACATGCAATCCCTAGGATGTATATGCATTTCTTATAAGTTCAACAATCCAATTTGTGTGCCTAAATGTGCACTGTTAGTGATACTATCAAAACAACTGGATAAATGCAAGTCAAGACAGTTAACATGCAACCACATTGCTGGTTTTTATAGTCAAAAAGACTACATACATAATTTTGTTAGCAATGGATCCTCAGTGTTAGCCAAGAACATACAATAAAAACAACATACAAAGAAAGCAGATCTAGTGTGATGGTTCCACAACAATTTTTCTACCATGGTGTAGTTAAATTTCCATTGATATAGGACTATAGGATTACCATTTTAGAGAACTAGGCCAGTATGAACATTGCTGCAGACCAATAGAGGATCAGTCATCATAGACAAAGTTTTAATTTTTTCATTTCATAGAAAAAGTGAATCAGTACCTTGGCTATCTTTTCTGCAAAGTTAATAGGATGAACTGTGTTTGCGGTATCTAGTTTTTCCCCATCCCTTGATGACTCCGAAATACTTGAGTCATCTCTGCTACTAATAGAATTCCTTTCCTACAAAGAATTTAAATAATAATGAGAATGTGTATTTAATACTGATCTTTTTAATGCCTTTACCAGATGGAAAAAAACACTGAATTAGCGAGCACAAACCTCTTCATCATCCTTATTGTCAATGCCACCAATGTCTTCATTGTTAATCTTATTGAGATCTTCAGCTGCAGCAATATCCTGTTCTCCATATCTATGAATATCATCCACATCCAGTCCTATGAAAACATTCTGGCCACATTGCAAACCAAGTTTGACAACTTTGTACATGGAACTTTGCAGGAAAAAAGATCAAAGCCTTTGAAGAACACAAGCAGCCAATATAGAAGGAACTTGGAAAGAATTGCACAAGTTCTCGCACCACAGGATTGCTCGCCCTGGGGCTTCGCAGGATATTCTCATTATTATCAAGCTCAATATAGATGTCTGTAACACTTTATGTCAGAAGAGTAAGTTCATTTGAAAGTTAGAAAACACAAATGCCATAAAGCATTGTGAAGGAGGTATAAATGTTGCAACAAAAATACGCAAATCATTTGTAATAAAACATATCAGAGACCTCCATAATCATCAACAATATACTGCAACTCAATCCTGGAAATGTCCTTATGAGGTTCACGATGTACCATGCCCGAAAAGAGAACAAATGCTCTATGATTTGCCTACAAGTTTTACAAACATAAAGATGTAACATATAAGTAATTTTTTTGAAAACATTCACTTTACCAAACTCTATAGCATTCTATTGACATTATCAGAAATAATATTCAGCATCAGCTCCTACGATAAAAATTATGAGCACCTCGACAGTGGTTCTAGCAATTTCAGCATCCGTCAATCGCATGTCTCCTCTACCAGGTTTTTCACACTCATTTACTTCTTCGAGAGGATGGTAACCTAATTCACCTCGGTGCTCAAAATCACCAGATGTTGAATCTGAGAAATATGCAGCAACTTGCACTTTCGATTGCCGAAGATTTTCTGTTTTAGAAAATAAGGAACTATCTGAGGAGCCGAAAGAATGATTCCCTGTGTCAAAACTGCCAACAGACCATTCTATATCGTCAAAATTAACACAAAACATAAAGCATGATGATATATTAAAGAATGACAACAAAGAGCAAGCACATAATGCAACAATTAGGATTTGATCTTTGAAGTGATATATGCAGCATTTCAATAACAAAAAAAGGGATAACGCAACCATTTCCATTGCCAAAATAATGAATAAAAAATGTTTGCTACTATAGGCACATAATCTAATATTTGAAATTGGCAAATTGCATGCCATTGTGCTTAATGATTCTATAAAATAAGAGCCGCAGTTCAACTATAGCACCAACCCTGTTGAAAAGTGTAACTAGGATCGGTCTTCATAATGACTTGTAATTATATATTTATGTAATGAAGAAGACAATGATAATAAAATGTATTTTGTAAATGGGTTTCATGAGCAAGGAGTTTTTATTATAGGTGAAAGACTTATTCTTGATGTCTTTAAGGGTTTGTCATCTTATCATAAATATGTAATTTAGGGTCATGTATATGAAGTGTTGTTACACTCGTAAAGGACAAGTATTGATGTAAAAAGCATGCCTCAAGACCTTGTCAAAGTGCTCCTTGAAGTCGGCTCAAATGTGTTGGAGACACTCCTCCTCAAGTCGGCCCACAAACAGCTGTTCAAGTCGGATTACCCACAGGAAGACATGTCGGCCTAGAAGAGGGAAACAGTCCCTATATATAAAGGAGGGACTGCAACCTCATTTGGTCACCAACAATTCGGTCATGTTCTGAGACAGAAGTGCGAGAAAAGGTCAGTTTCTGGTGTGTAAGGAAGAAGCAATTCAGCAAAGGACAAAAGGAGTATAACGCAGTGATAAGGGCTCTCTGTTTTGGGTCTGTACCTACCTCGCATCTCTGAGGTAGGCCGAAGATACTTCAGGAAAGAACAGTAATATAAAGGGTCTGCTATCTAGTGCTGAGGGAAGTGCGAAGAAGTGAAACCATACAGCAAGGAGTAAGGGATTGCAAGGTGTGCAAAAGAGAAACTAGATTAGTCTCTGTCTTGATCTCAGATACTTCAGAAAGAGACCGAAAGTATACACAGTGTTTAGGAGTGTTTCCACAGTAAGAAAGAGACCTTGACATTGTGCATCAAGTATGTACTAAGAAGGACCGAAAGGAGATCTCTAGGACGCTGAGCATAAAGTTAAGGAAGGGTGGAAAGGAACTTATTTTCAAGGGCTATTAGACTAGGGACCGAGTTTCCCTAGTTCTGGTGCAAAGCAGTGCAAAAAGGAAGATCAACATAAGGAGCCTAAAAGAGCAGTGACAAGGTCTTGGAGGCATACTGAAGTCAAGAGTTTAGGTCATGGTACTCATCAATTGAAGATCTATAAGAATAATTATTATCAGTTTTTCCTCTCGAAGAGGGAGAGATTTTGGCCTTCGCTTGAAAGCCTAAACTGTGTGTCTCTTGTGCATTTGATAATTGACTTGATGAAGAAAATAATAATGTAACGAAAGATAAGATTTAAGTGAAAGAAGCATAACGAAATCACAAGTAATTATAATGAAAGAGATGTTGAGATTTTTGGGTAGCATCGAATGTGCTCTAGCTCCGAAATTTTGTGGAGGAGCTAGAGTACATGAGATCTCCAAGACCCAGAAAGCGTCTGGAGAAATTCCATCTAGTTTAAGAGTTATTCAAATAATTAATCTTTTTAATTAAGGACCCTAAGTCTAACTTAGGAAAATTAAAAGATTAAAGTGAATTAAATTAAACATGTGATGAGAATGCTCTAAGTCACGCAAATCAAGCAGCTTCTAATCTTAGTCGTTAATTAGAGATTAGATCACGATCGTTGGTTTCCAACGAGAAAAGTATAAGAAAAGGGCTTGGGGTCAACTAGAGAACACACACATTGGCAGAGCACTGAATCTAAGCTGAAATTCTAGGGCATGGTTTGCTAAGAATTTCAGAGAGAGTTTGCAGTGCAGCGAGGGGCAGTATTGGCGAGGGATTATGATCCAAGGCCAAGAATAAAATAGCAGCAAAGAGACAGCATATCCAGCAGCACAAAGGCCAATCAGAGCTACGCAGATCAGTAAGAGCCACGCAGAGGGCAGCACAAAGGCAGTAGGAGCCCTTCAGGGCTGACGCAGACCCAGTCAAGGCAATGCAGGGGCAGCATAAGCCTAGAGAGGGTGATGCAGGCCCTTTCAGAGCAGCGCAGAGGCTGATGCAGGCCAGAAAGGTTGACGCAGAGGGCTGAGGGACAGTGCTAGGGTTTTCGGTGGGCTAGAAAGGGCTCGAGTTCTGTAAATCCTGTTTGAGAGTGTGAATCAGCCATATTTTTTGTCTCTGAGTGAAAGAGGTATTACTGTCGTGATTTTCTTTGTAGAGCCAACCATGTCTAGTGCCCAGATTTTGTTGTATTCAGATTCTGCATAATAATAAAACCCTCCAAAGCTAGCTGCATCGGTTTTCCCGCATTGGGTTTTTCCAGGGACATTTGTCCGAAAAATCTGTGTCATTTTGTCATGTGTGCGTTATATTCAGTAATTGATCTGTAAATGTGTAGGCTGCAATTGTGTTTACTTTGTTGATTTTATTGAATAATTCATAAAATTAACTTGTAATTTAATTCAAGTAGGAAAAGTAAATCGAGATACTGCAGTAGGATTTCTATATTCAGAAATTTTCACATGGTATCAGAGCATTGCAAATCAAGCTGATTCACCAACAAAGCGGCTGAAGATTATTTTTTGTTGCAAAGATCTGGAGAGGGCAGCGTAGCACCAGGAGGACGCAGTCCCAACAGAGGCCATGCAGGGGTTGACGCAATCCCAGCTGAGTGACGCAGAGGCAGCGGAGAGCCTTCCAGAGTGACGCAGGAGCAACCTACGCTGCGCAGTTGCTGAGCAGAGGCTGCGTTGAGCCAGTCTGCTCACGCAGAGGCCAACCAGAAGGATGCAATCCAGTTTCGAGTTGTTGTATAGAGTTGTTGTAGACCGGAAGCAGAGCTTCAGATCTTCAGAGGTTGCTGGTGTGGTGGAGATTATGTCCATGCAAAATTGTGACTAGCTAAGTTGACAAAGAGCAGGAGGAGAACAGCTGCTCAGCTGAATTCTTTGCCAAAGAAATCTGAGGATCGATCAGGAGGGTGATCGAAGAGGGTTGATTCAGAGATTTTGGCAGATTTCCAAGGAGGAAAATCAGTTGTCAAAGGTAGCAGTTACTATAGAGGGTGATTTTTCGCCAAGGACCCTAGATCCAGGCTACTGTTGAGGGTAGCAATAGTAGTAGGAAGAGGAGTATATGTTTTGACAGTTTGTTTCTAAGAAGATGGCGCCATACGGACTGCGTGATCAGAATAGGTTGGATGGCTTGTCCAACTTTGCTATCTGGAAGGTCAGAATCCTGACCGTCCTGGAAGCATACGCATTACGAGAGCATGCAGAGAACGTCTTGGCTACACCAACCAATGTTGCTCTTCTCGCGAAGCATAATGAAGTAGAGGCGCATGCTAAGCGCTTCATCATGGACGGGGTCAAGGATCATGTGGTCCCACACATAGCCGAGAAGAATACGGCTAATGCTATGTGGATAGTGTTAACTACAATGTATCAAGGGAAATCCATCTTGAAGAAGATGCTTCTGGGAATCTGGAGAACCAGATGAGGTTATTTGTGATGAATAAGGGAGAGGAAATTGATCCTTTCCTCTTTAGGTTGCAGTCGATCCGAAATCAGCTGATTGCCATGGGGGTCAAGGTGGAGGATGATGTCATGGTGAGGACTGCTCTAAATGCAGTCACAAATGAATGGGAAACATTTGTCTAAAGCATTTTTGGCAAACAAGACCTTCCAAGCTGGGATGACATGTGGGCTATCCTCCGACAAGAGGAAACCCGTTGGATGACCAAGAGACAAGCCAGCACCGAATCCAGGAAAGTAAAGGAGGAGGAAGAGGAAGATGCAGCCCTTGCATCCAAGAAGTAGCAAGGGAAGAAAAAGAGGGATCTATCCAAGATTCGATGCTTCAGGTGTGGTGAACTTGGACACTTCGCCACCACTTGTCCTCTAAGAAAGAAGGACAAGGAAGCTGAATCCAAGGCTGCGGCAGCTAAAGAAGACGATGGCTCTGATGATGATGTGGCCATGAGTGCTCATGTGCCTCGAGAGAAGAGGTGGGGCGATATTGATCTGTAGAGCAGCTACAGATGGGGAGGCAAGATCCTTAAGTAGCCCAACTTTTGGATCACATACATGCTACGAGAGCCTTAAGACAGTAGCGGAGATGACTGGAGCAGTGGGTGTAGAAGATCACGGTGAAGCAGAGGGCAGAGTTGGGACGTTGTAGAGGGAGCAGTGCAGTGCAAAGGCAACATCAATGTAGAAGCAGCAGCGCAGAGGGGTTGATGGAACTTCAGCAGCGCAAAGGATGCAGTGCTTACGCAGTGCAGAGTTGTAGCAGCGCAAAGCAGTAGCCAAGGGAGCTTCAGTAATTGGGCAAGGGTCCTTCAGTTGCTTACTTCTTAGCAACTGAGTTGAAGTGTAGGAGTTAGCAATGGCAGTGCTATGGGCAGCATGATGCAGCAATTTGAGAGGGAGTTGCAGTACAGATGTGGCAGTGATTGTGGCAGAGTCATGGGCAGCAGTACAAAGAGCAGCAGCAGCGCAGTGATGGAGTGCAGCAGGCAAAGCATCAGCGCGGAGACTAATGCCAGAGATCAGGGCAATACTTTGGTGTGGATGTATTGCTAGAGCACATTCCTCGCTAAGAGGGAGTGTTGAGATTTTGGAGTAGCATCGGATGTGCTCTAGCTCCAAAATTTTGTGGAGGAGCTAGAGTACATGAGATCTCCAAGACCCAGAAAGCATTTGGAGAAATTCCGTCTGCTTTAAGAGTTATTCAAATAATTAATCTTTTTAATTAAGGACCCTAAGTCTAACTTAGGAAAATTAAAAGATTAAAGTGAATTAAATTAAACATGTGATGAGAATGTTCTAAGTCACACGGATCAAGCAGTTTTTAATCTTAGCCACTGATTAGAGATTAGATCACGGTCGTTGGTTTTCCAACGAGAAAAGTATAAGAGAAGGGCTTGGGGTTAGTTGGAGAACACACACATTTGTAGAGCACTGAAGCTAAGCTAAAATTCTAGGGCGTGGTTTGCTAAGAATTTCAGAGAGAATTTGCAGTGCAGTGAGGTGTAGTATTGACGAGGGATTCTAATTCCAAGGCCAAGAATACAACAGTGGTAGAGAGGCAGCATATCCAGCAGCACAGAAGCCAGCCAGAGCCACACAGAGGGCAGCGCAGAGGGAGTAGCAACCCTTCAGGGCTAACGCAGACCCAGTCAGGGTAGCGCAAGGGCAGCGTAAGCCCAGAGAGGGTGACATAGGCCCTTCCAGAGCAGCGCAGAGGCTAATGCAAGCCAGAAAGTCTGATGTAGAGCGCTGAGGGACAGCTTTGGGGTTTCCGGTGGGCCAGAAAGGGCTCGAGTTCTGTAAATCTCGTTTGAGGGTGTGAATCAGCCATATTTTTTGTCTCCAAGTGAAAGAGGTATTACTGTCGTGATTTTCTCTTTATGGACAACCATGTCTGGTGCCCAGATTTTATTGTATTTAGATTCTGTATAATAATAAAACCCTCCAGAGCTAGCTGCACCGGTTTTCCCGTATTGGGTTTTTCCGGGGACATTTGTCCGAAAAGTCTGTGTCAGTTTGTCATGTGTGAGTTATATCCAGTAATTGATCTGTAAATGTGTAGGCTGCAGTTGTGTTTACTTTGCTGATTTTACTGAATAATTCAGAAAATTAACTTGTAATTTAATTCAAGTAGGAAAAGTAAATCGAGATAATGCAGTAGGACTTCTATATTCAGAAATTTTCATAAAAGCCCTAATTTCTCAACATGGTATCAGAGCTAAGGTGTTGAAGTCAAGAAAGGGCTATTTGGCAAGAAGACACACAAGTATCAAGAGATCAAGGATCATTTTTTCTAGAAAGCATCAAAGCAAAGGTCAGAAATCTACATTGAAGAATCAATTTTCAGATTTAAGAAGATCTCCATTCATTAAAAAGAGGCCGTTTGCAGCAATTGGAAAGTCGTCTCAAGAAGTTCAAGGACCTTTCTCAAAAGACCTATACATCAAGATCTAGTCAACATCATCAAGGACACCGAAGCCATCACCATCAACAACTATTTGGTGTTGAAATCAAATCAACATTGTTGAAGACATCATCAAGCCATCCTTGATCATCATCATCATCATCAAGGATTCAAGGTGATCTAGCTCTCATTCACCACTATCAAAGAAGCTAATCTAAGAGGGAGCTCCTACTGCTATCTACACCATCATCAACAAGGAAGTTGAGAAGAAGAAGAAAGCATCTACTCAAGTAAGTATCTTTATGACTTCATCCAAATTTGTCAAAATGTCTTTTTGCAAAGAAAGCAACAAATTGGTTGGGGTTTCAAACTTTCTTGCATGGAAGGAAATGACAGATCTAAATCTTAATGAGAATGAAGTCATGGACTATATCAAAGGGTCGGTAACTAAACCTTCAAAAGAAGATACTCAAGCTCATGCCAAATATATGAAGGGAGACATAAGAGCCCAGAGGATTCTTATAGAATCCATAAAGGGCTCTCTCATCCCCTATATATCAAATCTAGAATCTTCAAAAGAAATATATGACAAATTGGTGGAGCTATTCTCGATGAGTACTGCAGGGGAAGTAATATCTAAGACAAGAACTATACAAGTTGAAGTTGTATAAAGAGGAAGGAATCACTTCATATTTTATGAAGATTTTTGAAATGCGAGATCAATTGCAAGAATTGGGAGAAGTAATGTCTGATAGAGAAATGACTACAGTGGTGTTGAATGCTCTACCAGAGGGATGGGGAAACATAACTTCAAGCATCTATGGGAAGAAAGAAGCAACACCATTCTAGGATCTGTGGTCTCTATGCAAGATAGAAGAGACTAGATTAAAAACCTGAAATTGATACAAGATAAAATGAAGAAAATCAATCCCATGTTGCCGAAGAAATAGAAGAACCTGATTCAAAGAAGCCTGAGAAAGAAGAAGTGAAAGATCTCTACTATGATTAAGAACATCTTCCTCTTTAAGAGGAAACTGTTGGTTGTAAAATAGTATATTAGGATGCATTGTAGATTAGATAGATGCATCATTTTTAAAATTAGCATCACGGTAGAAGCATTAAAAGTAGGAGTATTTATCATAGGAGGATGTCTGGAAAAACATTTATGAGATATCTATGTTATGAGATAAAATGGCTCCTAGGAACCTCATTGTATAGGAGGCAATTATCTAGATCATGGTTCATCATTCATTAATCAATATGGGAACAGGTGTTGACATTTTTCTAATGAAGTCCTCTTTGGATTTAATGGGTTAGAAAGAAAGCAAAAGGTTTCATCAAGAATTCTAACTTGCAGAATTTTGGGATAAGTATGTGATGACATATTGATAAAGCAGGTCAAGAGAATGAAACTTTTCATTTTAAGGAAAACTGCAGCAAGATGACTCAAAAGAAAGAAGGATGAGGTACATGTATATATATGTTGACACTGGATGCTATGAAGTCATTTCATATGGTTGCAGGTGTTGAGAATTTGGAGGGATGGTGATTAATTCAAATTCTCTTCTTGATAATTACTTGTGAGCTTAATTGATTTACTATGTCTTCTCTTCTTAGTTTATTTAGTCTTTCATCAAGTCAATTACCAAAATACAAGAGACACAAAGTTAGGCTCTTCGAGCCAGGGCAAAACCTCTCCCTCTTGGAGAGGAAAACTCGTAAAGAATTTTTCTTATGGATCTTCAAATGACAAGTACCATGACCAAGACTCAGACCCTTGACCTATGAATGCCTCCAAGACCTTGTCACTGCTTCTTTGACTGCTTCCAACACTGATCCTTCTTTTCTGCACCACTTTGCATGGACTTGCACCAACACTAGAGAACTCGGTCTCTCAGTTTGTCTTCAAACACTTCTTCTCACTGATTCAGATATTATATACAAGATCATCCGAGATCTTATCTTTCACTTCACATATCCTTGAAGATATATTACTATCTTTTATATACTGTGATTAGGAAGGTAAATCACAAATTTACCTTCCTCTTTTCTCACACTGCAATAACCCTTAGACTTTGTATTATATCATGATCATCAATCTTAGCCCTTCGCATTACATGACATCTGAATGCTTCTAATGCACAGAACACAGACTTTAACTTCAGACTTCTCTGTATGTATCTCAGGTTGACTGCACACTAATCCGCACCACAGATCCACATACTTAACTTCAGAGTTGTTCGCATATGGTTCTGTCCTTAAACCCGTATTTTCTTTTGTCCTAAAGTTCGCACTCAAACATAGGCTTGTTTGAAGTATCTTCTTACTGATCCACACTTTGATTTCAAAGCGATTTCAAAGCTATCTGCAAACTTGTGAGTCCCAAATGAATCGCAGGTCTGAGTATATATATAGAGGCATCTCCTCTGTTTTAGGTCGACCATACAACCAGCAGGTACGCCGACTTTAACCATTGTTTATTGGCCAACTATATCACAATGTATATGAGCTTATCTTCCAGCGTTGAATGGGAGCAGACATAAGCCATTCCTCCATAGATTTATGACAAGGTCTTGGAGCATTCTTTAGCCACTTCATATGACACTTAATTACACTTGTAACCAGAAGACAACCCTAATAGACATCAAGAAGAAGTCTATTGACCTATAATAAAAATCTTGCTCATGAAACCCATGAAGCAAGTACACCAAATATACATTTTATTCTCTTTGTCTTCTTCTTTACATAAATACATAATTACATAGTCACTATGAAGACCGATCCTAGTTACACTTTTCAACACTCCCTCTTATTTAGGGAGGTATTCATACAGGTACATGGTCACTTTCAAATTGAAGAATCTCATAAGAAGAATCGGATTGGTAATCGCATCTGTATAGCACCATATCACCAGCATTGTCCTAGTGCAAGGCTTTGACTAACAGCCCCATCTCTCTACGAGACAATGGGCAACAATGCTGGCAAGACACATAACTTATAGACACCATAGTCATTGTCTCTCCAAGGTACATACTCCACCGAGGTGTTCCCAAAGTATAACCTTCTTGGACTATTCTTTTCTTGAGTAGCTAGCCCTCAAAGAATATCAGTCCCCGACTACTCTTATCTTGAATGCCCTATCACATTCTCAAAGAGTATCGAATGCCAGATGATTACCCAATCCTCCATTCTGTCTTCCCAAGTGAAGACCAGAATGATGTGTCTATCCATTCCCTCCACATGGCCTACACTGAGACTTACGGTTGTTATTCCTGGTCTAGTGCATAACACATGTATTAGAGAATCATATATGTCACTCCCTCTTAACCCAGGAAGGACATACTCCAAGTTTCTTCAAGAAAGAAACTTATCACCAGGCTCCCTCTCAATCCGGGACCTACAGCAGCAATGGTGAGACACCCAGCTGCTCATGAAGAATTCCTCCCTTCAATGTCATGGATTTCGATATTGAGGAATCTTCAACCTTTGGCTTCATAGGGCACAGATCATCCATGAGTCATGTCAGCTATCAGAAAGTGATTCATCTGACTTCCTTATCTGGTCCACCTTTTATGCCATGTTACTTTCTTTTGAACCATCTCCAAGGATCTTACATCCTTTCACATGATTGGTAGCCCCGCATAAATCCATCCAGATAAACATATACATCTGAACTTTTAAATCAAAAGTTACCTTAGTGATGATCTTTCACCATGACATCTTCCTGTAGGCATCGGCATCCTTTATTCAGATTAACACATCTCCTAATGATACATTTTGTCAAGGGTCTTCTTCTTTACCAGATTTCTATCAGAGCCTACATATCCTCCCAGGAGATATTCTAGTCACATCTTCTTGGCTTCCGGATGATAACTGCCTCTTGACATGGTTGCACTTCATGATCTCTTCCTTTCTGCACATCTTCATTCCCAGGAACTTCCAATTTCCAATTCCTTGTTCATATACAACCACCTCATATTCCATATGAGGATATATTATGTTGATTTCATCTGTCAGTGCACCGTGAGAGATCCTCCTCCATAGATCATACTTCTACATATAGAAGTCCATTACCTGCAACCATATGACATGACTTCACAGCATCCAGTGTCAGCATATAAATATATATACCTCATATCTTTTTCCTTTGATTCATCCTGTAGCAGATTTACTAGAATGAGGAACTTCATTCCATTGACCTGCTTCATCAATATGTCATCACATCCTAATTCCAGAATTCTATAGCATAGAATTCTTTGATGAAACCTTTCTGTTTTCTCTCTAACGAGTGAATTCATAGAGAATTCCATTAGAAAATGTCAACACCTGTTTCCATGATGACCCTTGATCTTGCTGACTGCCTTCCATCAGTATTGTTATCAGTGAGGTTTTCCAGGAGCTGATTCACCAAGAGCTCCTACCATGCTTCTATCATGATGCTATTAATATACATTGCTTCCTATTATACTAACCAACAAAAATCACTTAAAGAAGATGATGATCTCAATCAAAATAGAGATCTTTCGCTTCTTCTTTCTTAGATTTCTTAACATCAAGTTCTACCATTTCATTTGTGACATGGGCTTCTTCCTTTTTCCTCTTTTCCTTTCTAGATTTAGGACAATCTCTTTTATAATGCCCAAGTTCATTACATCCAAAGCATCGTACTTTGTCCATATTTCTTCTTTTGTTCTAAGGACCAAATTTTCTGAATCTTCCTTTCTTCCTGGATATGGCTGCAAAGGCTTGATTCCCTTCACTTTATCCTGTATCAGCTTTGGCTTTCAATCTTGTTTCCTCTATTTTACATAGAAACCAAAAATCATGGAATGGTGTTGCTTCTTTCTTCCCATATAAACTTGAAGTGGAGTATCCCCATTCTTCTTGTAGAGCATTCAGCACCACTGTAGTCATCTCAGTGTCAGACATTACTTCTCCCAGTTCCTGCAGTTGGTCTCTTATTTCATAAAGTATGAAGTGATTCCTTCTTCTCTTGACAATTTCATTTTGTATAATTCTTGTCTCAGAGAGATTGCTTCTCCTGCAGTACTCACAGAGAATAGCTCCACCAGTTTCTCATATATTTCATTTGTAGACTTCAGTTTTGATACATAAGGAATGCGTGAGTCCTTAATGGATTCTATGAGAATCCTCTGGGCTCTGATTTCTCCCTTCATGTACTTGGCATGAGCAGGAGCATCTTATTTTGAGGGTTGAACTGTAGATCCTTCGATGTAATCCATAACTTTGTCTTCAATTAAATTCAAATTTGTCCTCTTCTTCCATGCACTAAAGTTTGATGAACCAACCAATTTGTTGCTCTCTTTACAATAAGTCATCTTGACAGATTTAAGTAAGGTCATAGATACTTTCTTGAGTAGAGTGAGTTGCAGCTTCCTTGATGATGATGAAGATGAAGTCAGGAGCTTCTTCTAAGATTGAAATCTCCAATGTAGGTGTTTTCTTGGATCCTTGATGATAAAGGATATCTTCAAAAGATGATGTTTCTTCCAACAATGTTTTTGAATATAAATCTTTGATGGCAAAGATTATTTTCTTGATGAGTTGATCCTTTGAATGAGATGAAGATCTTTCTTGAAATAGCTTGAGAGTCTTCCTTGCAAACTGATTTGACTTTTCACCCAAACTTTGAGCTTTGCTTCCTGGAATGTCTTCTTGTCAAGTAGCCCTTGTGTTCATCACCTTCACTCTGATACCATGTTGAGAATTTGGAGGGCTAGTGATTAATTCAAATTCTCTTCGTGATAATTACTTGTGAGCTTAATTGATTTACTTATGTCTTCTCTTCTTAGTTTATTTAGTCTTTCATCAAGTCAATTACCAAAATACAAGAGACACAAAGTTAGGCTCTTCGAGCCAGGGCAAAACCTCTCCCTCCTGGAGAGGCAAACCCGTAAGGAATTCTTCTTATAGATCTTCAAATGACAAGTACCATGACCAAGACTCAGACCTTTGACCTATGAATGCCTCCAAGACCTTGTCACTGCTTCTTTGACTGCTTCCAACATTGATCCTTCTTTTCTGCACCACTTTGCATTGACTTGCACCAACACTAGAGAACTCGGTCTCTCAGTTTGTCTTCAAACACTTCTTCCCACTGATTCAGATATTATATACAAGATCATCTGAGATCTTATCTTTCACTTCACATATCCTTGAAGACATATTACTATCTCTTATAGACTGTGATTAGGAAGGTAAATCTGTGATTTACCTTCCTCTTTTCACACACTGCAATAACCCTTAGACTTCGTATTATATCATGATCATCAATCTTAGCCCTTCGCATTACATGACATCCAAATGCTTCTAATGCACAAAACACGGACTTTATCTTCAGACTTCTCCGTATGTATCTCAGGTTGACTGCACACTAATCTGCACCACAGATCCGCATACTTAACTTCAGAGCTTTCCGCATATGGTTCTGTCCTTAAACCCGTATTTTCTTTTGTCCTAAAGTCTGCACTCAGACACAGGCTTGTCCGAAGTATCTTCTTACTGATCCGCACTTTGATTTCAAAGCTATCCGCAAACTTGTGAGTCCCAAATGAACCACAGGTCTGAGTATATATATAAAGGCATCTCCTATGTTTTAGGCCGACCATACAGCAAGCATGCAGGTCGACTTTAACCACTGTTTATTGTCCGACTAGATCACAATGTATATGAGCTTATCTTCCAGTGTTGAATGGGAGCGGACATAAGCCATTCCTCCACAGATTTATGACAAGGTCTTGGAGCATTCTTTAGCCACTTCATATGACACTTAATTACACTTGTAACTAGAAGACAACGCTAATAAACATCAAGAAGTCTATTAACCTATAATAAAAATCTTGCTCATGAAACCCATAAAGCAAGTACACCAAAAATACATTTTATTATCTTTGTCTTCTTCTTTACATAAATACATAATTACATAGTCACTATGAAGACCGATCCTAGTTACACTTTTCAACAGTAGGTAGTATACTTCTATCTTTAGAAGTATGATCAAAGGAAAATAGAATTTCCTCTGATGCACAAGTTGTCAAAAGGCATGATCAACACCAAATGAAATCAACATAATATGTCCTCATATAGAATATGAGGTGGTCGTAGACAATCAAGGAACTGAATAAAGGAAGCTCTTGGGAATGAAATAAAATTGTGTGGAGAAAAAAAGAAAGAAATCATGCGAAGTGCAATCATGATCAAAAGAAATCAACATCCAAGGAAACCAAGAAGACTTGACTAGGAAATGTCTTGGGAAGATATGTAGACTCTGATAGAAATCTGGAAAAGATAGAGACCCTTGACAATACATATCTTTAGATATGTGTCAATCTATAACAAAGGATGTCGATGCCTACAAGAAGATGTCATGGTGAAAGATCATCACTAAGGTAACTTTTGATTTAAAAGTTCATGTTTATAATTAAATGATATATTATGAACTTATGCAAGGCTGCCAAAGGGAAGCAGATACCTTCCACAAGTTGATAACCATATGACAGGATGAAAGATCCTTGGAAGAAGTATGGTTCGAAAGAAAGCAACATGGCATGAAGCTAGACCATATGAGAAGATTGATGGATCACTTTCAAATGGAAGACATGAGTCTTGGATGAAAGTGATGGATAATTTGTGCCCTATGAAGAGATCCCAAAGATGAAGACTGCTCAACTACAAAGAAATTCATGACATCAAAGAAAAGGGTTCTTCATGAGCAGGTGGTTGTTTTCATCATTGCTGCTGCAGGTCCTTGATTAAGAGGGAGCCTGGTAATAAGTTTCTTACTTGGAAGAAACTTGGTAATTCCTAAGCCCAAAGGGAGCTTAGGTACATTCCTTTGTGGAATATGTCCTCCCTAGTTGAGAGAGAGAGATAGACACGTCATTATGGTCTTCACCTGGGAAGACAGAATGGAGGATTGGACAATCATCTGGCATCTAATACTCTTTAGGGGATGTATTAGGGCATCCAAGATAAGAGTAGTCGTGGAAGGCCCGATATTCTTTGAGGACTGGGAATCCAAGAAAAGAATAGTCCTAGTGGACATATCCTGAGTGAACCCGGGTGGAATATGATCCAAGAGAGACAATGATGTAGGTGTTTATTCATCATTGGTCTCGCCAACATTGGAGCTCAAAGATCTCGTGGAGAGATGGAGTTGTTATTCAAGGCCTTGCACTATGACAATGTTGGTTGATATGATGTTATACAGATGGGATTACCAATCAAATTTTTCTTTTGAGATTCTTCAGATTGAGAGTGACCATGTACCATTATGAATACCTCCCTAGTTAAGAGGGAGTGTTGAAAAGTGTAACTAGGTTCGGTCTTCATAATGATTTGTAATTATGAATTTATGTAATGAAGAAGACAAAGATAATAAAATTTATTTTGTAAATGCTTGACTCATGGGTTTCACGAGTAAGGAGTTTTAATTATAGGTCAAAGACTTCTTCTTGATGTATTTAGGGGTTTGTCATCTTGTCATAAATATGTAATTTAAAGTCATGTATATGAAGTGTTGTTACACTTGTAAAGGACAATTATTGATGTAAAAAATATGCCTCAAGACCTTGTGAAAGTGCTCCTTGAAGTCGGCTCAAATGTGTTAGAGACATTCCTTGTTAGGTCGGCCCACAAACAGATGTTCAAGTCGGCTTACCCACGGGAAGACATGTCAGCCTAGAAGAGGGAGACAGTCCCTATATGTAAAGGAGGGACTACAGCCTCATTTGGTCACCAACAGTTCGATCATGTTCTGAGACAGAAGTGTGAGAAAAGGTTAGTTTCTGGTGCGTAAGGAAGAAGCAATTCATCGAAGGACAAAAGGAGTATAACGCAGTGATAAGGGCTCTTTGTTTTGGGTCTGTACCTATCTCGCATCTCTGAGGTAGGCCGAAGATACTTCACGAAAGAACAATAATATAAAGGGTCTGCTATCTAGTGTTGAAGGAAGTGCGAAGAAGAGAAACCATACAGCGAGTAAGGGATTGCAAGGTGTGCAAAAGAGAAACTATATTAGTCTCTGTCTTGATCTCAGATACTTCAGAAAGAGACCGAAAGTATACACAGCGTGAAGGACGGTTTCCACAGTAAGAAAGAGACCTTGACATTGTGCACCAAGTATGTACTAAGAAGGAACGAAAGGAGATCTCTAGGAGGCTAAACATAAATCTAAGGAAAGTTGGAAAGGAACTTATTGTCAAGGGCTATTAGACTAGGGACTGAATTTCCCTAGTTCTAGTGCAAAGCAGTGCAGAAAGGAAAATGAACATAAGGAGCATAGAAGAGTAGTGACAAGGTCTTGGAGGCATACTGAACTCAAGGGTCTAGGTCATGGTTATGGTACTCGTCAATTGAAGATCTATAAGAAGAATTATTATCGGGTTTTCCTCCCCAAGAGGGAGAGGTTTTGGCCCTGGCTTGAAAGCCTAAATTTTGTGTCTCTTGTGCATTTGATAATTGACTTGGTGAAGAACATAATAATGTAACGAAAGATAAAATCTAAGTGAAAAAATCATAACGAAATCACAAGTAATTATCATGAGAGAGAAATATTAATAAGAGCCTTAATTTCTCAACAAACCCAAGGTAGGATTTTTCCAGTCAGTTACAGAGAATAATCTATATTTTGTAGTTGAACCCAACAATATCGTCTACACCAAAAAGTTAACTAAGACTTTGCAGAAATCGAAAATACATACCATTTAATAATAAGCATGTTAAAAAAGATCCAATGGTAGAATAAAAAAATAAGTTATAGTCTTTGCCATCCTATATCAATGGTTGCAAGTCTAATTGTGATGTTTGCAAGCATCTCACATCTAATGAGACTGATTGCAGAAAGCTAATATTCAATGCTATACAAGTTTATAATATGTTGACCCCTCAACACACCCATATGGTGCATATGGGGGCACCTTCTAAAATTTTACCTGTTAGGCTTGCAAGTCATTCGATCCTATGTGAAATTCAAAAGATTAGCATCCCCCATCGAAGTAGAATTTTGTTATTCAAATCTAAGGCTTCAGTGGTTTAAGATACTAGTTGGGCTTTTGTATTAAAGAAAGTTAAAATATTCCTAATAGTAAAATATAGGAAATAAGAGAGGCTATGAACTAAATACAAATTGCAATCTCAAAAACATGCAAGCGCATGAATTAAACACCAAAAATATGAACAAAGCTCTGAACCATTTTATTAATATGGGCAAAATGGGTACAATAGATGGTAATCGTAGAACCTAGGCTTGCTACAAGCAAGCAAGACAAAACTCAGGTGATAATAATGAAGCACAAGTGTTGTAGAAGCTCCTCCCCAATTTCTGCGTAGACCCAATAAATTTTTGTTGTTGTTGTCAAGTAGGAAATGGAAAATTTGCCCTCAAAAGTGCTTAGACAATTATGAGAAATTAGTTGGTGCACTTTCTCAATAAGGCCAACAAAACCCATAAACGGATTGGCCCTAAAACAACTCACCAAGAAACCCACAAAGTGGTGCAAATTGGCAGTTGACTAGTAAAATGCACTGCTGAAAGAAAGTGAATTTTTGGCTTGAATATTTCCAAGTTCGTGCTGAAAATGCAGCCACAAACTCCTCTCCAAATACACACAAAAACCCAGAAAAGGTTTGGGTTGATTCTGAGTGACGAGAGAGCCCACCAAATAGTGTGAGTGGACCTTTGATTGGCTACACGCACTACTGAGAAATAATGCTCCGAAAACTCCCAAATCCTCCGCTGTAATGCCACTAAAATTCCACACAAAATCCCCTTCGAAATCTACCTTCTCCTCCAGCCAATCTCCTCCGGAAATTAGTTTCCCTCTTCCCCTGTGCAAGCTTTCTCTAGTGAGCTCTTTGCACTGCCAGAATGGAGAAATTTGGCCCACCAAATGGCCAAGACTTATGCCCTACAAAACATTACCAAAATTTTGGTCTCAAGGTAGGAAATTTCTGTGCAAATCACCAAATCTACTGACTTACTCTAGATAAAGAAATTTGTGCTCCACAAACTGCCTCTGCGCCCAGGAAGTGTGCAAAACTAGGTGAACACATGCAAGAAAGCTTTGTGGAAATCCTGAATTGGACTCCCCAAATTTCCTCACTAGAGAGACACTCGAAGTTCTCCAAAATGACGGTGGAATTCAACTTGGAACTCCTGTGCTATAACAACACTTCTCTTCTTGTGCTAATAGCTCCAAGAGAAGATGATTTGTGAAGTGCAATAGACAAAAGATGATCCACAAAATGATTCCATCCTTTTATATTTTCTCTACATCCTTCTGGACTCCTTTTAATATTATTTTATTGGTAGGGGCTATTTTCCACTTAGTTACTTTTTGCACCGTTTTAATAAAATAATAATTTGTCACCAATCTGTAATAAAATAATACTTGCCACCTTTCTCCAAAATACTAGTTGCCCCTTTCAATTAATATTACCAAAATTGGGCAAAACTCCCATGCTCACAAAATTGGGGATATTACAGTCCTCCCCGCCAAAAATTGCTTGTCCTCAAGCAATGCCCGAACAAGCACGTTCTCTATCAACTGACCCAAATGGCTACTGCAAATGATACCGACATCCCAAATGTGCCACTGAGTCATACCTATTCCCAGCACTATCATGTCATGAATGAGTCCCTCGATACCAGGGTCCCAAGCCATCCTGATCAACGTGAAGCACCCCTTGCTCCACTTACTGTCGAACCTGGTACAGGCACCTAAATCCCTCTGCATATTGTCATAAGTAGAGCATCATGTAATATAAAGTCCTGGTCAACTCGTGCAGTTACTCTACTGAGTCATCCATCTCATGCACTCCAAAGGTGGACTCCTAAAAATACAATTCAACCCCGATGGAGATGAATCTTCACCCGCATGAGCTTCCCCTGATCTCCTCCTGCTGATCATCCCTCCATGCTAGTGAAATCCCCCATGCCAACAGTGAATCACTAAAATCCAATGGAATATCGGGATGATATCCCCCTATCGAAACCAGCTCATCCCTAAGGGTAGCTAAATTGTCAAGTATTGTGATGTCAAGGTCCCATGCCCATTGCAGGAAGAAACTGTCCAGTTGACCTTGCAACACTCTGGTCAGGACTGACTGCCCAACATACCTATAGCAGAGCCTCCTGTCCTGTAACCCTCGGCCATAATGTATGTGATGATCGAGGTTATGCCCAATTTGGCCAAGCGACTTAGTAATGTTAGAGCCTATCACTCCTTCATTGGCCCCCATCATGAGCAACAACCTGCCTCGCCATATGATAAAGACCTCGATGATCCCCCCATGTGTTAGCCTAAGAATGAACCAGATCACCCGTTATCCTGACTGTACTCACTAAGAGATGGTGTCCCACCATTCAACTGGATCCCTAGATCTCATAAGCATATTAGAGGTCCACAACTCTCAATCCTCACAACCTGTTGCAGTGACATGCAACTAGCTACTGGGACTCCTTTGTGCCTCGTCTTTGTCCCCTATATGTATCCAACAGATGGACACCAAGCATCAAGAATTTGTCCCATGTATGATGAACTGCTCTGCTCCTGCCAGTCCACACAGCAAAATCTGTTATCCCAGCTCATGATGATGTACCTGGATACTGTCAGGAGCCTTGGAATCCTCCTGCCACTGAGGACTACCATCCCCCGTGCCTCTCGCTCACATTACACCTCGAGTTGTCCTGTCGATAGTGCACCCTACTGTTCACTCACGATCACCTCCCTAAGCCTACACTTGTCAACTCATGCCCTGACCAGATGCCACCATCGAGAAGTCTCTCGCTAGATACTCTGTGTCCCAACTAACTATCTCGAGCGAGCCTCTTGTGTCCTGATGCTCATGATGAAGGTATCAAGGGACAACATCCAACTCCTCTGTGCCTGCAAATAATGTAGAAGTGAGAGAGGCACATGAGTCCCCATGGATATCATCAAATGATGTTCACTTGCGTCCTCATCGATCCTGGGTGAACTATACACAATGGCATGCTTGTCGTCTCTATCAGGCAGTCTCCTAGGTGGTAACGCTCCAAAATCCCAACGGGAAGCATCACGCATCACTACATACGACCAAGCATCCCTGCGCTCCCCTGCATAAGAACACGTATCTTTGTGCCCCTTGGCACATGACTACACTTAGTTGCACACCTTTGTGCATTGTTGGACGCCACTACCAGCCGCCATATCATCTGGTGTCCCTCTTGAAACGAAGTAGTTGTCCCTCCATCCGAAATGTCGAGGTGGTGTGAATCACTCCTCCTACTCCACAGTGCAAGCCCGCACAACACGACACTCCTCCATGCATCTTTGTGCTCCTCTACAGAACACTGAACGTTGTGGCATAACTTTGTGCACCACTAAACACCTATGCCAACGACCGCACCACCCTGCATCCTTGACCATCCCACATGCTAATGCATCCACTACTCTGCTAGTGAATCCACCATGATGTGGGTTACACCTCCTCATCTGCCCTGGTAGACCTGAGCGGCTCGGCTCCTCACATGCTAACGGGAATGATACTACTGTGCCTAGCCTCAGTAGCTCCTGCATCCAATATGCGAATAAGAGAGCATTGTATCCATACAATGCCCTGTCTGATAGCCTACTGATGCCAGCTCCTCTGACCAGCCCCTGCCAGAGTATGTTGAACATCCTACAGTCCCATGTACGCTCAACATCCCAAGACAACCCAAGGAGTCTGTCCATAGACTGGTTGACCACTGGTGCTGACCGAAACTCCCCTAGCGAATGTGTGTGCTAAACCACTAGGTCAACTATACCACGAAGGTCGTAGTCAACCGGCATATCTAGGAAATGATAGATAGTCCCACCTGGATCCCAATGCCATTCTGGGCTTCCAGTATCCCCAGTGCCTGGAAGCTCCTGTTGAGCTTTACCCGAGTCCACTACCATCTCCATAGCCCACTTCACCGAGTACCAACTCAGAATCTCTCACCATCCAGCCACAAGAGAGGGATCAAATGTACGAACTCCCGTACATAGAACAAACCCTCCATCCTGTGAATATTGCACCCTGCGTAGCTCCTGTCGCCTCATCTCATCATCCTGGTCAACACATAAAATATATCGAGGTGACTCTGCCTCTCCCTCTCCAATGTGCAGAGGCAACCTACTAGTGCTACAAGCCCCATCTATGTATGTCTAAAGAGGGCTGCTCTAATGCTCTAATGTTCACTCTAGCTGTACCATTAGGGAATCCAACCGTACGCCAACGTGAGTCAATTCGGTCGCTGACTCAACACAAACCACTCCCATGCCCTTCAGCTCTTTGTTTTGGTGTAGAATAACATCTCGCACTATCGTGGCCTTCCTTTTCAATGCTATTAAGACCGACCTGTAACTGATGAAACTGTTGTGGGCAGCCATCATCTAATACCATTGTATCTCCTAGCACCTCATTGATCTATTGTGCGCTGCTATCACTTAAAAACTCGGACACAGCCCTAGACACCTCATCAATGGATACCTCAACAACATATGGCACCTCCTCAATGGTGGACACCCCTATGTCTCCTGCCACCTCGTCAATGGATGGCCCTATGGGTATATGCTCTACTCTCTCCCCCAAGGTGTCAATTGGTGCTATCAAAGAGGTCTCCAACAATGGTGACTCTTGCGACACGCTGGGTATATCGATGTGCTCCTCACCATCCTGTGTTCCCTCAGCATCATGCTTAACCTACTCCTCAAGCTCCTGTGTTCCCTCAGCATCATGCTTAACAAGAAGCAGTTTGCAGGCAGAGTACAAAGCTACAATGAATGCTGCTCCTGACGTTATATGGCTGATAAGGGTTCTTACTGATGTTGGCGGTGATCAGAAGGGTCCCACTACTATCTTCTCCAACAACCCGAGTGCCCAGAAGTAGCAAGAAAGCTTGTTCATGAGCACACCAATCATATATAAGTACATCTACACTTCATCAGGGAGCGGATCCACCTTGATGTGGTGGACTTAGTTTATAGTCCTACAGAGAAACAGCTGGTTGACATATTTACGAAGCCACTTGGTCCAAACAAATTTCAGAGAATTAAAACCATCAAATACGGTAATTTGAGAGAGAGGGTAATTTGCCCGTCAAATACGGTTAAAAAATTCTCAGAACCATCAATATTCTTCATCAAACTGTTAAAACGGGCACGGGAGTCATCAAAACCATTTGAGGCCGTTTATTTTTGAAATTCCACCAGTGATCAGAGATACAATGAGGCTCGCATTACAGCGGCGTGTTGGAATGTAATGATTAACAACCTAGTGTGAATATCATTACCACTTAGCCCAAGATGATCTGATCATGAAGCAAGAACGCAGCTGAGAAGAAACTTAAATAAGGCAATGACATAAACAACACCGAATTTTCCATAAGAAAAAAACCACAACCCACTTCATCAATTTGATGCCATACCGAATGCTCCCTCCAAGCATAGTCCTGTGGCCTTCGTGTACTACTCTTCTCCAAGCAGCCGATTGACACCTCCTAAAATCCTCCGTATGGCAACTCTGGCAATGCAAAGGCAGATTGCAGCCTGCCAAGGGGCATAAGACAACATCCAATTTCTCAGTAGAAAGCTTCAACAGAGTAAGAAACCCGCAACGCCCCCCACCCACCCGCCTAAACGAAACCAAAAATAAATAAATAAAAAACATCATTCTGGTGATTTCTCAGCTAAAGACCTGATCAAACGGTCGGTATAAGGGCGGATTCAGCAGCATTCCTTCTTTTATGATTTAGTGAAACAGGGAAAAACCATTCAGTCCCAAGCCAGAAAATAATGGACAAAACTCTCCAATCCATGCTCGAAAATGCATAAAATGAAGAGACTTTAAACCTGAATAAACTGACCTGGAAGCACAGCCAATGATGATATTTTGCCATTAACCGCGATCGCCATGGGCAATCCTATTGTTGTTCCTGTTGTCCGCCTGCAGATCCTTCCTCGCTTTTATGTGTAATATTCCACTCTGGTCCCGTCAACTGTCCCTCGACAGCGCTAGTTTGATCGTCGATATGAATGCCGAAGATGCTAACAGGCACACGTAACAATTTTACACGTGTATACAAATATGCTCGTGTATTTTATTATACCAAAATACTTTACATTCACTGTATTATACATTTTACAGAAAATTGTACTATCTTCAAGACAACCCTGGAGAAATTAATTCAGAATGAGAACGAGCTTCCAAAGCTTCAACAGTGACTTGAAAAGTGCAAAAGAGCAAAAAAAATAGAAAATCATAATCAAATTGTTTTCCTTTAAATGCTTGGTTTGATGAAGAATGCAAAACGGCAAGAAGAACCTTGAAAAACACAGGCAAAGAGAAGTTATATAAGCAGATATTAAAAGGGAAAAAAGATAAGTTCATGCAAACAAGGCGAGAAGAGTTAATATATCTAGGCAGGAATAACCCAAAACTTTTCTGGCAGGAACTTCAACCAAGGAAGAAGCAAATCAAAAATAATATTACAGCTAATTAATGGTTTGAATATGCAAGACAACTCTATGAGAAAGAATCAGAGGTTGAGCCTCCTCTGGGGCTCAACACAACTACAAAGCTCTTCACTTTCTTTTCTTTTTTGGTAATCTTGGTAGTTCCTTTCATTTTTCATATTTTTTCTCTTTTTCTTTTTGTTCTATTTTCATCAACATGTCTAGATACATCACCCCGATCAAGGAAGGGAATTGAACCTGTGATGAATGCTATATACATCACCCCGATCAAGGAAGGGAATTGAACCTGTGATGAATGCTATATCAGCTCGCCTCATCACCGTTTAGCCAACTACAAAGCTCTTCACATTACAAGAGGTGGAGATTGGAATTAAAAAGCTGAAAATAGGAAAGGCAAAAGACTTGGTTGAACTTCAAGCAGAGTATCTAAAATGGGGAAGGAACACTCTTGCACCGCACATCATGGAAATATTCAACAACATCATTCAACAAGGATTCCCAAGAGACTGGATAACTAGCCTAGCAATACCCCTTTTTAAAAGTGGAGACATTAATAATATGTCCAATTATAGAACCATTATTATCAATCCTTTGTTTGCAAAGCTTTTCGGCAACATGGTAGAAAATAGAATCAGTAAGTGGGCAAAAGTGAAAGAAAAGACGGCAAAAGGACAAGTGGGTTTTACGCCGAAGCATTCTACAGTGGATCATGGCATCACGTTGAGACACATTATTGAAAAGGTTTGGGGGGATAAAGAAGAAGTATTTTGGTGTTTTGTTGACTTCAAAAAAGCATTTGACACAGTTCCTAGAGATAAGTTGTGGCGTAGAATGGAAGAACTTGAAATTCCTTTGCATTATAGCATTGTTGTCCATAGACTTTATGAAGAGATGAAAGTCAAAATTAGAACCTCAATGGGTATTTCAAAAAGCTTTAGAAGTGACATTGGAGTCGAGCAAGGTTGTTTTTTATCCCCTACTCTTTTTGGTTTATATATTGATAAACTGGAAGAGTGGCTAAATTTGCAAGGTGGAGATGGTATTCAGTTGGCAGGGTTTGTGATAAAGCTTCTTTTATATGCTAATGATCTTGTTTTGATTTCTAAATCGGCCCATGGATTGCAAATGCACCTATGTGCCCTTGAGCATTTTTGTAGAGCAGTGGAGATGCAAGTCAATATTAGCAAGACCAAGATAATGATTTTCTCTAATAAAAAAGAAGCAAAGTCAACATACGTTCTTCTTTGAAGGCAACACTCCTGAAAAAATAAATGAGTACAAATACCTCGGGATCGATTTCAACAACAAACTTAATTGGGAGGACTGCAGAAAGAAGAGAATCTTTGGAGGGTGGAAAGCATTGTATGCTTTTCAAAACAGATGCAGAGAAGCAGAGTTATGGGATTGGAAAACGATTAAAGTGCTTTTTGGATTCCTAGTTTGTCCAGTGATGCTATATGGGTGTGAATTGTGGGAAAGCAGCACCCCTGTCTCAAAATGGAAGAAAATTGAGAAAATCCAACGTTTGATCATGAGTAAGTTCAAAATAAAAAAGTTCAGTACCTTATGAGATAATGTTGAGTGAAACGGAAGCAATTCCCATCGAAGCAATTGCTATGGTGCAGCTCATAAGATATCTAAACAGAATTGAGAAAATGGGAGTAGGAAGATAGCCTAATGTTGTCTTCAAGGAAGGCATGAGTGAAAGAAATAAAACATGGCTGAGACAAAACTACACATGGATGCAAAAATGGAATATCTACCTCAATGCATGTCCCACAAATAGCAAAGAGCTAAAGAATTTTGTTATGGATAAATTTCGTAAACAGGTATGGGGAAAAGAGTTGGGTAGAAAGAAGAAGTACTGCATCAAATAATTCAACCCTATGTATGATATCCAACAAAAAGAGTACATTGGAGCTACCATTCCGTGGAGAGCAAACATTCTTATTGCTCAATTAAGAACCAACTCGCATCATCTTCGGTGTGAAACAAGGCGTTGGAAAAGGCCTAAAGAAGCTTGGGAAGAACGAGTGTGTACATTTTTCACGTCTGGAACAGTGGAATCAGAAAAACATTTCATTTTGGAATGTGGTGCATTCAAAGACATCAGAGAAAGCTATGGGAATATGTTAGCATCGGTTTCTTGGCATTATCTTTTCAGCAACGAGATAGTTGGAAGGTTGGGCCAGCTCATCATCAATTTGAACAATAAGAGGACTGAAATGCAAAAGGCGAAAATAGGGAACCCATAGTCCCATAGGCTATTTTTAGTCTCGTGGACGTTAAAATTTCATTCATTCATTCATAATAGGTAAAAAATAGTTATTCATAATTTAATCCATTGTACTTCAGACTATAGAGGTATTTCCTAAGTTATGTGCAGAGAATATATATATATATATATATATATATATATATATATATATATATATATATATATATATATATATATAGTTTTAAGCAACCAGAGTGTGGGTCTTAATTGTGAATAATAAAAATGGTTTCCAAATGAGTTTTGTATCATAATATGAATGAATGAATGATATTTTAACGTCCATGAGAATAAAAATAGTCAATGGAATTACCAGTTTCCTTTTTTTTTCTTTTTGTAATTCAATCATTTTCTTACTCAAATTGATGATGAGCTGACCCAATCTTCTAACAATTTCCTCACTGAAAAGACAATGCCACAGAATTGATGTTAACATACTGTGGTAAGTGTCCCTGATGTCTCTGAAAGCATCACATTCCAAAATGAAATGTTTTTATGATTTCGTTGCCCCATAAGTGCAAAAAGTACATACCCTTTCTTCCCAAGCTTCTTTAGGTCTCTTCCACTGTCCCATTTCACACTGAAGTTTATGTGAGTTAATTCTTAATTGAGCAATAAGAACATTTGCTCTCCATGGAATGCTAGCTCCAATGTACTCTTTTTGTTGGAGATCACAAGTGGGGTTGAATTCCTGAACATAATACTTTTTATTTCTACCCAACTCTTTTCCCCATATACCTTTACGGAACTTCTCCAGCACAAAATTCTTTTACTCCTTGTTATTTGTCGGACATGCATTGAGGTAAATATTCCATTTTTGCATCCATTTGTTGTTTTGTCTCATCCATGATTTATTTCTTTCACTCATACCTTCATTGAAGATAATTTTTGGCCATCTATCTCCTCTCATTTGCTCTTTTTTTTTTAGATACCTTATAAGACGCATCGTGGCAATTGCTTTAATGGAAGCTGCCCCTGTTTCACTCAACATTATCTCATAGGGAACCGAAATTTTTATTTTGAACTTGCTCATGATCAAGTGTTTTTGAATTTTTTCAATTTGTTTCCATTTTGAAACAAGGATGCTACTAACCCACAATTCACACCCATATAATAGCATTGGACAAACTAGGAGTCCAAAATGTACTTTGGTCGTGTTCCAAGAGCCATAACTTTGCCTCCCTACATATATGTTGAAGTGCATATAATGTTTTCCACCCCCCTGAAATTATTTTCTTTCTGCAATCCTCCCAATTAAGCTTCTTGTTGAAATCGAACCCGAGGTACTTGTATTCATTTACTTCTTCAAGAATGTTGTCTTCAAAGAAGAACGTATGCTGGCTTTGCTTCGTTTTATTAGAGAAAATCATTATTTTGGTCTTACTAGTATTAACTTGCATCCCCACTGCTTTACAAAAATGCTCAAGGGCATATAGGTACATCTGCAATCCATTGCCTGATTTAGCAACCAGCACAAGATCATCAGCATATAGAATAAGCTTTATCACAAACTCCCCCAATTGAACACCATCCCCACCTTGCAGATTTATCCACTCTTCCAGCTTGTCAATATATAAACCGAAAAGGGTAGGGGATAAAGGGCAACCTTGCTTGACTCCGATGTCACTTCTAAAACTTTCTGAAATGCCTGCCGAAGTTCTAATTTTGACTTTCACCTCTTCATAAAGCCTATGGACAGCAGCTCTATATTGTAAAGGAATTTCAATTTCTTCCATTCTACACCACAACTTATCTCTAGGGACCGTGTCAAATGCCTTTTTGAAGTCAACAAAGAAGCAAAATAATTCTTCTTTGTTCCCCCAAAATTTTTCAACAATGTGTCTCAACGTGATACCATGATCTACTATAGAATGCTTCGGCTTAAAACCTGCTTGCCCTTTTGTCCTCTTTTCTTTTACTTCTGCCCACTTACTGATTTTATTTTCTACCATGCCACTGAAAAACTTTGCAAACAAAGGATTGAGCATAATGTTTCTATAGTTGGAAGGATTATTAATGTCTCCACTTTTGAAAAGGGGAATTGCTAGACTAGTTGTCCAATCCCTTGGGAATCCTTGTTGAATGACGTTGTTTAATATTTCCATGATGTGCGGTGCCAAAATGTTCATTCCCCACTTTAGATATTCTGCTTGAATTTCAATCAAGTCCTTTGCCTTCCCTGTTTTCAACTTTTTAATTCCTCCCTCCACCTCATGTACTGTGAAAAGCTTTGTAGATGTGTTGATCCTGGGAGGAGGCTCAACCTCTAATTTTTTTCATAGAGTTGCCTTGCATATTCAAACCACTGATTGGCCGTAATATTATTTTCAAATTTCTTCTTCCTTGGTTGAAGTTCTTGCCAATTTTTTTTGGGTTATTCTTTCCTAGATATACCAACTCTTCCTGCCTTGTTTGCATGAACTCATATTTTTTCTTTTTTAAAATATGCTTATATAACTTTACATTCAACTTCCCCTCTCCTTCCTTTTTCAAGGTTCTCCTTGCCATTTTTCATTCCTCGTCAAACCACGCATTCACAGGAAAACAATTTGATTTTGATTTCCTATTTTTTGTTCTTTTGCACTTCTCAAGTGCACCCTAGATTATACTTGTTAACTCATGGTTGTTGAGGCTTTGGGAGGCAATTTTATCCTTCTGAATTGATCTCCTCAACATTGTTTTGAAGATAGTGCAATTTTCTTTTGTTAGAAGAATTTTTCCCCTTGATGCCGATTGTTGAGAACATTGGGTTTTCCTCCTATTATGTCTTTCTTCTAACTAGGATAACTTTATATAAATTGGGTTATGATATGATTTTAAGTCTCAAATATGCTCTCCAATCTTAACTTCATCTATTCTTTCTATTAGGCTTTGTGAACCAATAACATAGTCAATGACACTTTCCACGTTGTATGAGTTGCAAGTGAAGTTCCTAGACTTTTTCCATCTATCTAAACCATTGCAGATAATTAAGTTGAAAGCACCACACAACGTAAGCAACTCCTCTCCAAAATGATTACTAACTTTGTCATCTTCTGAACATCTCAACCATCGAGAATTATCCTTTTCAATGAGCCAGATAGGATTGTGATCCTCTTTGCAACAAAGAATACTAGCTTTTTTATTTGTTGTTCTAGCATTGAAATCTCCCACTAAAAGAAGTTCTCCTTGTTGAGAATATGCGGCAATATCTTGCTTTAAAGTTGCATGCGGATCTTTGCTATCCAAACCCTAATTTTTGTAGGTTTGTGATACTTGAGGCGCAAAATAACATGTTGCAATTCTTATGTCATTCTCATTCTCTATTATTTTGAACCATAAATATTGTTTATTTGTATATTCTTTCACTAACTAAATGTGACGACCTTCTTTTTCTTTCACTAAAACCAATATTCCTCTGTACCCTTTGCCATTTTCTACTGCCTCATTCCAAACTGCTAACTTCAAATAACCGTCAAACGTAGGAGTTTTGTAACCATCATGTTCACGAGTTTCTGTGAGACAAATCATGTCTCTACCTTCTGCAATAGGCCCTATCCCAGGTCCCCTCCTCCAAGGGTAACCTATACAATTCCAACAAACCAGACTTAGGTAGACCTAGGTAGGATTTGGTTGCTACGCGGTTTGGCACACAAGACTCGAATTTGAGTCTTCACCTGTTTCATCCATGTTGATCCTATTGTTTTACTCCCTATTATAGAGTTACCTGTTTTTTCTTTATTGTCAGCATGCTGCCCTATTTTTCCATGAGGCCCAAACACTGCAATAACCACTTTACCATTGTACAACCAATGCTCTTTTCCCTTCGTTTCTTCCTGCCCTAACTTTCTCCACTTCTTCTCTTCTCTCTTCTTGTTGCTTGCTAGTTAAATCTTCATCTAGGAAGAAGTGTGAGCCTTTCAAGAGTTTCCTTTTGCTTATCGTGCACAATTGCCATGATGAATTTTATAGATCAAGGTCTTTTCTCACATATCTTTCCCACCCTCCTTGCTTGACAAATTTTCCCTCTCCACTATAATTTCTCTCTCAAAAAGTCCCTTGTCAAATTGAAATTGATTTCATTCTTTCCATAGTCTCTTATTCCCTAGATAATAAAGTTTATTTCCCTCTCTTTTCTTTCTTTATGTTCTCTTTCTTGTGCTCCATGAGAACTTAAATCTTCTTTTTCCTCTATCCTGTGACCATTAGTGTCATCAACCCTAGTTTTGATTTCTTTTGGAATGTATGTCTTCTTGTTCTCTTCTACCTTCTTTTCGGAAAGGACTGTTTGCTGACCCATTTGTGTATCTACCTGAGTTGTTTTAAAGATTATCACATCTTAGTTTGATGCCATTGCGTCATTCCTACTTTGTCATGCTACCTTCATGTTTTCCCATTCTCGTTTTCCTGCCTCTACATCATCTTGTAACATTGTTACTAGCTCTTTAAAAATTCTATTACCTTCCCTTAAACATCAATTTTCAAGTGTGATCTCTGAAAGTTTGTGGTCTCTTTCATATTCGTTGGCTTCTAAAATTTCCAGCCTTTCCCTAGCCTTCATTAGTTCTTGGACATAGAGATTTAATGACCAAGTAAGAGGTGTAGTTGTGGGACTGTAAATAATTGACTCTTCTGTATTTTTATTGATCTTCTTCTTATGGGTCTGTTTTCTTCTTCTTTGTTCCCATTTAAAGCGGGAAAGTCTGTGCTTTAAAATACCTTGATATTGTTTTGCATTAACCCAAATCCACTTTCATGTTTTGTCAGTTGAAGCAATTTTGACTTGGTCCAAATGATTTGTTTCCACAAAATCTGGGATTTCCTTGCCATTTTTAACATTTACTATTGATTGGTTTTCCATTTTGGGGTTTCAACAAAAAAAAAACCAAAGATCTCAAAGTGAATTTGCCACAATTCTCGTGGGAGTGTTTGCCCAAAAATATTTTTCAAAATGGAACTTCATGGTTTATGAGTCTTGGTCTCTTCCAAGCTCGCATAGCCAAACACCAGCAAGCTTGAATCCTCTAGCTGAGCCCAGCAGCGTGCTGTTGCGACTGTTGCGTGTTGTTGTTGTTCTCTTCCGCTTTTCAAATGTCTCTGAAATTGTTCAAAATCCAATCTTCTAAAACCTGAATTTGCTAAAACTCTAAACCTCGGACCTACATACAAAACCTTCACAGCATGTTCGTACCTGTGGAAGGAGGTACCGTCGACATCCCCAAAGAAAGGATAACTTTCACTTCACACTGTTTTTTTTTGGTTAAGAATTAGTCTTACTATAATGGTTAACGACCCAATATCTAGAGGCATCTTGAAAGAGTGAAAGTCTGTCCCCTTACAGACCACCAACGGGTTATCCCAAGTGGCATTGTTTTCCTTGAATAATGGTGATGAGTGAGTCTGTATTCGCAATAGTAGACAAAGATGATCGACCTCACTACTAACTACTAGTTTGACATCTGAGTTATGATAGGTTTTCCCACCGTGTGAAACAAAATAATGATGACAATGTGTGAGTGTTTATAATTGATAATTTTCCAATCCAATATGTGTAAGTTTTACTCTGAATTTGATTTAGACAAAATATAAATTTTAAAAATAAATAAATAAAAATTTAATTAAAGTACAAAAATTTTAAAAAATTTATAATTAATTTTTAACTTACAAAATCAAAAGTAGTTAAAACAAACAGAGTGATTCTTTTCTTTTCTTCAATTCTATAGACCATTTTTTTTTCAATAAAGATATTAACCTCCATTATTATCATCACATAATATTAATATAGTAATTTTTCCATAAGATAATAGTCTATGAAATATAGCATTGGTGATAAGGTCTTTTGTTAAGTTATTTTATAGTGAAAAGGTCAAGGTAAGTGAACACAAATCCAACGATGAATACATATTCAGATTCTATTTTAATGGGTAATTAAGTCCCTAGATTCATATTTAAAGTTAACAAAATGCTAATAATAATTTTTTTTAAAATCATCTCAGTTAAAAGTTTTTTTCTAAATAATCTTACAAGTTTTCTTCTAAATAATCTTTAAAAATATAATGAAAAGATTTAAACCATTAGTACAGGTTAATGTGGCCATCCTAAGGGCTAATTAAGCCCCTAGATTTAAATTTAATGCTAATACTCATAATAATAATAATAATAATAATAATAATTGAATTAAAAGTTTTCTTTTAAATAATCTTTAAAAAATATTAAAAAATGTGCATATTAAATAACCATTACTCGATGCAAGAGTACATTATAATTTGTCAAAAAAAACATTTAGAACATAATACAAAAAATCCCAAAAAATATTAATTTCTAGTATATAAATATACACCATAACTATAATCAAATACAAACATTCCTAGAAACAATTCCATAGAAACATACATAGCTTACTTGGTTACATCCCAAGCGTGATTAAAGGGTTCTAAATTCTTCTAAATACTTATTGGTTACAAAGTTGAGCCTGATATGTAAGAGGAATGAGAAGAAAAGCAAAGAGAAACTTGGTTGAATCCCAAGCTTGCTTGACGGTTCCAGATTCTTCTAACTACATAATAGGAATATATAGGAAAGAAAGAAAAAAATAAGAAGGAAACATGGTTTAATCTTAAGTTCACGTTCTTCTAAATAAGTATGGTTGGAAAGTTTATCTTATTAAGTAAGAAATAGTTAAGCTATATATAAGGAATAAGAAAGCCAGGGAAATATGGAATAATAATAATAATAATAACAATAATAGTAATAATATTTATCCAATGAAAATGAAAAAAGAGAGTCTCAAAGAAAAATTGTGAGCTTGACCTAGGTGCAGGCGCAGCTGCCCGCCCTCGCTCCTCTACCTCTGCTGCTCGTCCGCAGCTGCATGGCCCCTCCAGAGACCATCCTAGGGGCGGCTCCCCATCCTGATCACGCCTTGGCATTCTCAGCGTTGATCAACTCTCTGAATTCGCCCCGAACAAGGCCTGCAATATCTAAGTTTGTCAAAAAACTGGGTGGGATTCAGGTTGTCTCTCTTCCTCATACAATCCCTCTAATGGATACCCTCTCTCTTGCTGAGAAGGTCTTACTGGGAAATTTACTGGTCTCTAGCCCTCGCCGAAGGCTATCCAAAAATGGGTAGAGCGCAACTGGACGGACAAGATTAATGGGAAAATTTCAATCAGATTCTGTGGTAGGGAATATTATACGTTCCATTTTGAGACCAAAGAGGATAAAGATCTCATATTCAGGAATGGCCCATACTTCATGGACACCAGAAGGATTTATCTAAACAAATGGACCCCTGATTTCGATCCAGAACTTGACGTCCCCAATGATGTTCCTGTTTGGGTCCATCTCCCTCACCTTTCTCTTCATTGCTAGGGAGATGATTCGGTAAGAGTGATTGGTAATGTCGTAGGAAAGTTTATTGACAGAATTGAGCCAAAGGACAACATGCAAGCCTGTGCAAGAATCTGTGTTGAGGTATATCTGGGAAAGGGAATTCCGGAGGTGATCAAGCTAAAAGTGGGCAACTGGAGGCATATACAACAACTTGACTACGAACAAATCCCCTTTAAGTGTAAGGTATGCCATGAATATGGTCATTTCGCTAATAGATGTGCAAAATTTATTGAAGTTGAAAATACAGATCATGAATCTTAATGGGAAGTCATTAAAAAGAAAAAAACAACGCCAAACTCTAAGATCTCCAGTGCCTCAGCAGTCCACCAGCCCTCTCAATCTGTCAATCCCCCCATTCGCCCACACCTGGAACCTTCCTTAACTTCTCTTCATATCCCCGACCCTCCTCTTAATCCTTCCTCAGCCCCTGATCCTCCTTTTACCTCCCCTAATCCTTTCTCCTCCCTTGCCTCCTCCGAAGAGGATCCTCCTGAGCCATCCATCCCCTCCCCTCATCCTGACTCCCTTCTTCATCCATCCACTTCCAAATCATGTCCCCCGTCTTCTTCATCTGAGCCCTCATTGGCTCGGATTGTCACCTGAAATGCAACAAAATATCAGGCGGCTACTTTGGAAATCCTCAAAAGAACAGGCCCAGGAAGAAAGCTTTCCAAACACCATCGTGATGAAGTAGCACAGAAGGACATTGATCTAGGTACTCAACACTCAATAGATTCCTAAATCGGAGGACCTATAATCAAAGAAACCAATCAACATGAGTAAGGAGGGAAGACAGGGTCACAACCTGCATTCCTGAAATAATGAAAGTTTTCACTTTGAACTGCAGAGGACTAGGGCACCCCTCCAAAAAATCTACCCTAAAAGACCTTCTCAATCAAGAAAATCCAGACAGAGTCCTTATTCAAGAAACAAAACAAGGAGAGACTGAAATGAGAAATATCATAAATAGAATTAGGAACTACATGGGCACTTTGGTAGAATCTAGAGGTGCCTCGGGAGGCATAGAAACAATATGGAATCAGAACATTTGGAAGAAGACTGCAATTGTTAAGACTCGTGATTGGATCAAAGTCATGCTTTATAGCCAACAAGAGAATATCAAGATTACTGTCTACAACATTTATGGGCCAAACCACTACAGGGACAAAAAAATTTGCTGGAACGCTAAGAAAGCTGATATAAACAGTGAGGAAAATCCTAATGTCATCATTAGAGGGGATCTAAATCTGTATTGCACACCAATGAAAAAAGAGGAGTTAATTCCAATCCAGACCTTGAACGAGGGCAATTGGAATCCATTATGCTTGATCACGATCTGGTGGATTTTATCCCCAAAAATCGAAAATTTACTTGGAATAATCATAGAATTGGGGCTGCAAATATTATGGAGAGGCTCGACCGCTTTCTTGTTGATGTTTCCCTCATCTCTCATTTTTTTGTTGCCTCCTCTTCCATCTTGACTTGTTTTGCCCCTGATCATTATCCTGTCTCCCTTACATTAGGAGACCAGTCTTCCTCGGGACCCCTCCCCTTTCGATATAATCCACTATGGTGTGAATTTCCTAAAGCTCAACTGATTGTGATCAACTCCTAGTTACAACATGTTGAGGGCTCCCCTATTCATATTTGGGAATCTAAATTGAAATTGGTGCACATAGCACTCAAAGAATGGGTCAAAATCCATTACAGTGAACTAGACAAAGTTAAAAATGACATCAAGAGAATGCTTGAAATAGTCCAAACTGACATTGACATCCACGGAATAAACAAAGAAAAGAAGGACCATGGAAAATAGCTCTATTGGAATTAGTATAAAGCTAGCGTGAATGAAGAGGAAAAATGGAGGTTTAAATCTATAAATATCTAGTTGTAGGCCGGGGACAAAAATACCTATTTTTTCCATAAACAAACCACAGTTAGAATGTTAAGGAGTAACATCGCAGAAATCATAGATGAAGGACAAAAGCAAACAGATCAGGAAGCTATTAAAATAGCAGCATACTACAACAATAAAAATCTTTTAACCAAGAATGTAGAGCCAGATGATTACAGTGATCTTTTGACTTATACCCCTAAGTTGATTACAGAGGAAATCAATGCATCTATCACTAAGGAAATTGAGGAGGTTGAATTTCTTAACGCAATTTCGAACCTCTACCCCGACAAATCTCTGGGCCCGAATGGGTTCTCCATAATTTTATACCAGACCTTTTGGGATGTCATCAAAAAAGACCTCATCAAAATGATCCTTCGGGTTCAAATAAAAAAGAAGGTTGGGGGATTCACTAACTCAACTTTCCTTACCCTCATCCCTAAATAAAACCACCCCTATTCCTTTTCCAGATTCAAGCCTATCTTCCTCTGCAATTCTTCATACAAAATCTTGGTTACCCGCCTCAAAACCCACCTCTCGAATCTCATCTCTGAAAACCGAGGAGGGTTCATCTCCCAAAGACAAATAATTGACTCCATCCTTTAGGTCTAAGAAGCCATCCACTCTAGCATGATGAGATCTAATAAAGGTTTTATCCTGAAACTAGACATGGCCATTGCTTTTGACAAATTAAGGCACTCCTTCCTTCTCTCTATCCTTCAGAAAATGGGATTTGAAGCAGACTTTATATCTCTCATCCAAAGTTGCATATCCAGTCCTTGGATACCCCCCTTAATCAATGGAAGACCTGGGAATTATTTCCAATCTTCCTGAGGCCTTAGGCAAGGTTGTCCCCTCTCTCCCTTCCTCTTCATTGTTATGGCAGAATCTTTCAGCAGGACTTTGGATCACAAACGCAGAGAAGGGCTAATCACTGGCATCGAATTTAACAATGGAGTCAAGAATATGAATCACTCTCAGTTTGTTGATGATACCCTCTTGATAGGTGGGGGCTCCAACATCATTGCCCAAAGGTTCAAATTGCTCTGGAGGAATACATTACTCTGGAGGACAAATAAACTATCACAAAAGCTGCATTTATGGGTGGAATGCAACTATCAACACTATCCATAACATAGCTCAAATTTTTGGGGTCCCCTACCAATGGAATTGGACCCATTTCAACTATCTTGGCATGCATTTCAATGCTGAACAGTTGAAGACTGAGATCTGGAATCTCAGCATCAACAAAATGAAAAAGAAAGTTCAGCAATGGGGATCCTCTTGGCTCAACTTGGCTAGGCGCATCATCATCTTAAAATATTTTCTATATTCCTTGCCTTGGAACCACTTTTCCCTTCTTCAGGCTCCCATCAGCATTCGGCACAAAATAGAAGCCATATTAAGGCACTTCTTATGGCAAGGAGGTAAAAGTGAGAAGAAGAAATTCAATTTGGTTAAATGGAGACAGGTAACACAAAATCATGCAAACAGAGGATTGGAAATTCACATTCATAGGCTAATGAACATTGCTTTTGAGGTAAACGAATTGTTTGGCGCCTTATAACGATACAACAAACTTGGTGGAAGCAAGTGCTGGAGTCAAAATATCTCTCCACGTCAAGGCAAAATCTCTTAGAAAATACCATTCTTCATAGAAATTGCACTAAAATATGGGCTCTCTGCAAAAAATCCATTCCTTTACTCATCAATAATATCTCCAAAGTCCCTCATGGAGGACACAGTGTAAATATCTGGGAAGATAAAATTATGGGGCAACCCCTGTTTGTGCTCAACCTAGTGTTCCTAAATTGAGTTCATTAATTGTCAACTAGGGTTGGTAAACTGCTGAAGTGTGGTGCACTATATGTGCCTAGGTATTTGTTTCTCACTACATTGTGTTTAGTGTTTTATGATGTTTTTGGTTTTATGGTTTTATGTTCAAAAGAAAAAGAGCTAAATGTTGGAAAAGAGAAGTGGATGGTTATACTAAAATAGAGCAAAGCCTAAACTATGGATGTCAAACAACAAATGTAAAGCTTGATAATGACTTCATTGCAAGAAAATAAATCACACCATGAGCTTGAACTTATCCAATTCATTCATTAAAGGTGTGTTGGAAGAGCTTGAGAAATGGACAAGTTAAGTGTAAATGAAGTTCTCCTAAATAAACAATCTACTCACAATATTACAAAATGATTATTTGTAACACAGTAAGGTTTCTATTCTAGATTAACCTATGATGCTGAAGTTACCCTATTCTGCAACTTGACTTATCACTTCTAGGCCTTATTCATAAGTTTGAGATTTTCTAAAATAATGCTTGGGAAAAAGGCTATAGGTGAGTTTGTGAAAGATTTGCAGAGTGATCAAAGCCTTAAACTGATATTACTGACCCCTGTTCATGTGATGATGTATCAATATAAATTCAGAACAAAAGTAAGTTGTAAATAATGAAGGCCGAGAGACTAATTTTGACAACTAGCACTACTTGAAACACAATGGATAACACTAGGCTAGAAAGCGGTCTATCAATCTTAAAATATAGTGACTACAACTTAAACTAGAATGCCATTAATCTTTTCTTGAAACAAAATGAACTGAGACTGAACTAGAGTGCTTCTAATCTACTTGAAGTACAATGAACAGAGTTAAACTAAAATGCCATTATCAAACTGGAAATGTAGTGACAGAGCTGAACTAAATGCAATCAACCTCCGGAGTGCTCTAACTAAATTAAAATGCAACTAGTCTATGGAATTCTACAACCCATCTCGTTCAATAGGAATGATATTTTGGAAGAGTTTGTAAAATAATTTTGGCTGTATTATTCAATGCAATTGAACATAAACATAAGATTGAAAGCAAATACAACTAGAATCTAAGACACCACGACTATTTCTTATTCATTGTTAATGATGTTTTGGAAGAGTTTGTAGGAGTAAGACCGGCTGTGACACTTAGTGTAAACAAGCATAAATCATAAAATTCGAAAGGAAATGCAACTAAAACCTACAATACCACAGCTATGCCTTATTCATCGTGATGATATTTTGGAAGAGTTTATAAGAGTAAGTCTAGCTGTGATAATTAATGTAAACAAGCATGAACATAAACTTCAGAAACTTGCCTAAGCTAGAAATGAAAACGAGACTAAAATACTTATCTAAACCGTATAAACAAGGCTGCTCAGGTAGCAGGGGCCCTCTACCACCAGAGTAGCACAAAATCTACTTCAATATTGACTCAACGCTTTCAAGGAATTGATGCTTCTTTCATTAAAGATAAATTACTTCAAAAACATAGTGTTTTCGGACTTCTGAAATCTAGCAATCAAATACAAAATCTAACCTTGTCCCTCAGTTTCCCGAGCCATATTTGTAACAAAATTACATAACTGTCTTGAGATAACCTAGGGATAATTGTCTTTCCAAATAAAAACCAAACTAGGACTCTGATGGTGGTCACATAATATAATTAAGGACATCTGGACTGTCCTTGTCCTATTAGGAGTCTCTCTCCTAGTTTGAGTTCCCACGTGCATAACCACCTACAGAATTCCGTTCAAACTTCGTGGAGAGCAACAAATGATGAGGGAATGATGTGGAATACGACCATATGTGTTTTCCTCTGAGATGACACCTGGAACCTGCGTAGACATAAAGACAGCTGCAGAATCGGCCACTAGCTACAGAATGTCTGCATTCTGCAGCTAGATCTAGTTCAAAAGTACTACAATGACAAAATCATAAAAACATAGCAAGTTAGTCATGATATATATTATTAAAGCAATTTTAACTAATTCTACTGATCATTTGAGCCTGTGATTAATAATGTACAAAGGAAATGGAGTGGAATGTGGTGGAAGAAAGAACATCTTTGTAGCTCAACATACCCCCACTGCTAGATTCTTGCATGTCCTCATGCAATTATTCCATGAACTCTGAGACCTCTGCAAGGACATCTAACCCTCTTCTTCTGCTTTGCCTGGCAGTCAAAGGCCTTCTGGGCTTCCTTATGACTAACTTGAATCTCAAATTTGTGAGTGCCTTGGTTAACTTTTTATTTATCTTCTTCAATTTTTCACTGGCCTTGTGTAACTTTTGCATTTGTAGAGACAGAGTTGAATTCATATCAGTTTTCAGTTTAACTTGCTCTCTCAGAATTTCATTCTCATTCTTGATATGTCTATTGAGTATTTTTAACTCATATTTATCCCTCCTTAGGATATCAACTGCAGATTTTGGTGGACTAGGAGTTCTGTCTCTTCCTTCTGAAGCTCTTTTCTCTAATATCTCAACATAGTTGTAAATTTCTTGCTGTGCTGGGTCTATTTCAGGAGCTCCTTCATCAAAATCCTCCTCAGTAGGTGTTTCTTCATTCTCTATGTTTATGAATCCAGATTGTTTAACCTTTGTTTTCTTTAGTATCCCTCTAAGTCTGTGGCTCCTTCTCGGTTGAGATGACCCTTCTCCTTTCTCTCTGGCAAATTTTCTTATTATCCTCCCTTTCTTAAGCTGCTTCTTAATCTGAGTCAATTTCTCAGAAATCATTTCTTCACTGCTTTCTTGTATTGTTTTACCAGTTTCAGTTTTGGAGGTTTTCCATTTTCTGCTTCTTTTTGTATTTGTCTTCAGGTGGAGGTTCCTTGGGTTCTTCAAAGTGATTTCTCACTAAGAAATCTTCCCAATTATCTCCCATTTTGCTCAAATGATGTTCAATCAAAATTTTGACTAAACCATGGTGGTATAAGGTTGTTTCCAGAAATTGAATTCTCTTTTGAACACTTGAGGCCATTTTCTTTAAAATATGAAGCAAGAAAAAGGGCAAATTGAGTTCTTCTTCTAGGAAATGCATTATCAACTGAATATGATAAACATAGAAAGTACCATATCTTCCTTCACAAGTGATGAGTTTTTGCAAGATAAGCAACATGTTCCTCCATTTGTTCTTTAGTGCAGAGCTAGGGATACCCTTTTTAAAAATGGTAACATCCATACCTGGTGACTTGAGTATCTGCTTCCATGCTTCGTTATGAAATTCTCTATTCTTGAACCACCTTTCTCCTTGTCTGGGCAATTCGGTTGCTTCTACAATGGAAGCTTCTGTAATGGTGAATTTGATATCTCCTATCTCGACCTCAGCCCCATTGAAGGATCTTGCAAATGTTTTGGTCACCTCTTTGTGAAATCCACTGATTTTTTCAAAGAATTACAACCACCCTGCTTGCTGCAACATTTCTCTGACTTGAGGATAACCCTCCAAGTACTTAGTTCCCACCAGTTCTGTCCTCACTATGAGACCCATCACTTCTCTTTCCAACCTTCAAATTGTTGCTCATCTGTTCACGGTGACAATGGCTGTTACAGGGATGTTTTTTCCCCACAGACGTTTCCTCTGTTTTACAGACTGAAATGGTTAAGAGTTGGCTACGGGAAAGAATGATATGGAGTGATTGCGGAATGAATATAATGAGGCGAGGATGATGTATATGAGTTTGAAAGATATCACAGAAGAAAAGACCGCGGAGATATTTTGTAATGAATTCAAAATCATCATTAAATGCTTTGGCCTAGTGACGTGACTAATCCAATCACTTCAGCACTTTAACCGTTTAGATTTTTAAATGATGATCAGATATGGGATTTGAAATGGTGGAATAGAAGGAGTTTTATCCAAAGTTTTTGCGGGAGGTTTGTTAGGCATGATCAACAAAATTAATTAAAACAAATTTTTGAATTATTCATAACTTAACAATACTAAAATCTTTCATGATATGTCATTATAATCAGAACTTTTACCTTTGCCTTTCCTCTTCTTCTTCTTCTTCTTCTTCTTCTTCTTCTTTTTTTGGTTCTTCATATGCTTTGTTCTCTCCTGAAAATCATTAATTTTTGAGTCTTCATAACCTTCTTGATTTTGCTTGTTGTCATGGATATGCAGGATCATTTTATTGCAGATCAGGTGATTACTAGACAGTGCCTTCAGGATCTCTGGCTGTAGAATGTCTGTCTGGCTGCAGAATGTCTGATTGATTGCAGAATGTACCTGTAGAGAACTTGAAACATGAAATGGAATGGTTCGGAGCATGAGTGGAATGCTGTATGGAATGAGTGAAGATGGATAATGAAATATGGTGTAATGGAATATGAATGAAGTAAATAATGGAGTGGAATAGATCACAACTTATGAAATGGAGTGAAGTATGAGAAGTGGCCTGCAATTCATGATATGTATTATTCAATTGCAGAAAGACATCAAACTTTAAAAATATGGAATGGAAATGAGGTGGAACATGGAGTGAAATGAATGAAGTGTGGATGAATGAATGAAATGGAGTATGGATGAATGAATGAAATGAAATGGACCACAAGTGAAATGGATCTGCACTTATGATTTTGTAACAACTGCTTGCAGAAAAACAAATTTGAAAAGCTAAAGTGTCAGAAAGATTCTGATTTTCACTCTACCTTTTTCGTATAAACATGCTAATCAGTGATTAGTTTTCATGTTTATACCTTCTTCTTTTTTAAATAAAATGACTTCAGAAAATTCAATTAAGTTGATGAAGAAGAAAGATTCTTCTTCATTAACTTCACATCACTGTTTTCCTGGAACTTCTTGACAAATTCTTCTCTTGAAAGTGGCTTATGATACAGCTTCAATCTATGACCATTCACAAGAAAAGTGACCTCTTATTCATCTATTGTCCTGATTTTTATTGCTCCATTGTCAAAAAATTTCATAATTTCATATGGCCCAAGCCAATGTGTTTGGAATTTACCTTGAAAATCTTTGAACTTTGAATCAAAAAAGAGAGCCCAGTCACCTTCTTTGAACTTCTTTTGCTTGATGTACTTATCATGCCATCTAGTCCTTTGCTTTTGGACTATACTTATTTTTTGAACTGCATCCTGTCTGATCTCATCTAATTCATTAATCTGCTCCAATCTGTGCGTTTGTGCCTATGTTAGATCAAGTCCTAGCTGAACTTCCATTTTAAAAGTTTGAATCTGAAACTCTATGGGAAACAAAACCTGTTTTCCATAAAAAAGTTCATAAGGAGTATGGCCTATTGTGCTTCTCCATGTAGTTCTATAGGCCCACAAAGCTTCAGGAAGCCTGTCTTCCCAATCTCTTCTATGTAAATGAACAGTCTTTGTTAGGATCCCTTCAATGACTTTATTGGTAGATTCCACTTGACCATTTTCTTGTGGATGATAGAATGAATTTTGTATGCAGTTTTGTACCTCTCATGTTTGTTCCACTGTGCCAGTGTGATTAGGCTCCCTTGTCCTTAAACAAATTCATGAGACACCAAAGCAGAGTAAAATATCCTCGAAAATAAAATCAACTCTGAGATGCTTGATGTAATGTCTTTGGCCTCCTTCTTGCATGTACATAATCAGTGTGAACTAATATATATTTCTTTTGTCTTGATGGAGGACTAATAGGTCCTACAAAATCTAAAGCCCATTTTTCAAAAGGTTCAATATGTACTTGAGGCTGCAATGGCATCTCACCTGAAGGAGAAGGTTTCCATACCCTCTGACAACTGTCACACCTTTTGACATAATCTTTAGCATCTTTAAAAAGGAATGGCCAATAGTATTTTAAATGAAGGACCTTATAAGTTGTCCTCTTATCAGCAAAGTGTTTGCCACAAGGTTCATCATGACATGTCTTGAGGATCTCAAGCATCTCATCTTTCCGAACACATCTCCTAATGATAAAATCTGGACATCCTTATGCAACTCGTGCTTGAGGCATGAATATTTTTCACTGTCATAAATGATTTTTCTTTTATCTCTTGCATTCATTATTGAAGGAAATTTTCCTGAAACTAAATAATTAGCAACGTCAGCAAACCAAGGAGTTTGGGTAGAAATTGCAAAAAGATATTCGTCAGGAAATTGATCTTCAACTGGAGTGTCATCTTTGATTTTTTGGAGTCTAGATAGGAAATCAGCTACTGTGTTTTGTTTTCGAGGCCTATCTAGAATGGTAATGTTGAATTCTTGTAAAAGAAATAACCATCTTATGACTCTGCCATTGGTAATTGATTTGTTCATTAAATATCTAATTTGTAGCATCCGTGAACAAACTTTCATAGCTCGCTATATAGTGAAAGATTTGCCATATGAACAACAAATCTTAAAATCCTTTCTTTGGGCCACAAGATAGTTTAACTCGAAGGAGTCAAATTCTTGCATCGGCATAGTAAGTGTGCATAGCAACTGTGCCTTGTCCTAACACTGCCTCCTAGAGAGAGGGGGGATTTATAATCATGAAATATGAATAATTCCACAGTCCCCTCGTTAGGCAGTTTAAATTTTTGTTTTCGTGGTCTCTGTCAATCGGCATCTGCATCTTGCTTGAATTCATATCTGAAAGAAATTTAAAGAGTGGAGATGTTATCTTGGTGAAGTTTTCTATAAACCTCCGATAATATCCTGTAAATCCTAGAAAACTCCTAACATCTTTTTGACAACTTGGAATAGATGAGTTAGAGATGACTTTCAACTTTTGACTCATCAACTCTAATCCCATCCCCTGAAATATGATGCCCCAAAACAATACCTTCAGTAAACATCATGAAACATTTCTCATGACTAAGTGAAAGATTTTCTTCTTGACATCTCTTTAAAATTTCCAAGTTTACAAGTTTTTCAAAATGTGTTTCCACAAATCGAAATCATCCATATATACCTCTACACAATCATGTATTAGATTTGAAAAAACTCCTAATACTGCCCTTTGAAATGTTGCAGGTGCATTGCATAATCCAAATGGCAATACTCGATAAGCATAGGTACCCCAAGGAGAGGTAAATGTGGTTTTGTCTTGATCCTCAAGTGCTACTTGAATTTGATTATAACCACTAAACCCATCTAGAAATGAGAAGTACTTTTTGCCAGCTAAGGTATCTAACACCTGATCTATGAAAGGTAGGGGAAAATGATATTTAAGAGTAGCTTTGTTTAATTCTCGGTATTCAATACATACCCTCCATTTACCATTTTTCTTTGGCACAATTACCAAAGGGGAAACCCACTGACTATCTGAAATAGGATAGATAAAGTTGACATTCAACCATTTTTGCAATTCTTCTTTAACAATCTCCCTAAGATTTGGATTCATCCGTCTTTGAGGTTGTCTGATTGGTTTACAATTTTCCTCTATGTAGATGTGATGAGTGCAAGTCTTGGGGCTTATCCCTTTCATATCAGTGTACTCCCATGCATATGCAGAAGAATGTCTCTGTAAGATCTTGACTAGCTTTTCTTGTTGAGATTTTTCTAGGTTCTTGTTTATGTTTAAAGTTTTTCCTGGAAATATCTCAATTATAGAGCTGCCAAATTTATCCATAGAATAAAGAGACATCTGTCTTGATGACAAAAACTCAATGTTGGATTCTTCTTGAAATTGTTCATGTTTGTATTCTGAAGAGGATTCAAAGTTTTCTAAAGTATTCAGAATTTGACTATCTTCACTAATTTCTAAAATTGTGAAGAGAGGTTGTAAGTCTTCTTCATCCTCTATCCATTGAGTATCATCTAAATCTGTAATTGTCCTTGCTGGAGGATACAAAGTGAATTTCTTAGTTGAACTACCATCAGAGATGTACATATCACCGGATCTACAACTAATGAAAACATCAGCTATAGTTAACCAAGGTCTCCCTAATATAATAGGATGTCCTCCTAGATTATCCTGGGAGTTAGGGTATGAAACTATTGGTACCCTGGTAGAACTAGAGATCGGAATATCTTCTTCATTACCCATCGTTTGACTGCTTATCCGTCCTGGCTAATTGTAATAGTGTGGGTGTAAAGAGAAGATTAGGAAGTCTCAGTTTGTCCATGATTTGTCTACTCATGATATTTATTGCTGCTCCTAAGTCAATGAGTGTGTTTTGAATTTCAATTCCATTGATGTGAATTTTGACAACTGGATTTCCTGGGTCAAGATACTTTTGAATAGCAATCTTGCCCATCATAATGTCTGCTATTTGTCCTACCAGTTGAATTTTCTTGGTTTCTCTTATTCTTTTTCTTGTTGTTTTCATACTCAACTCCTTTATTGTTTTGGCTAAAATTGGGATTTCTGGATAGCTTGTAATAACAATCTTAATGTTATCGTTTATCAAGTAGGAAATCATAATTAGGTACCATAATTTGTTTTTCTACACCCCTATCAATTTGTAATCTTTCTGGAAAGGGAGGTGTAGAAGTGGATGTTGATGGCTGCTCTAATACATGAGTTGAAATGATTGGTTCTTTTTGTTTTGATTTTTCAATGTTTGGGTCCTGAAAAGATGTGTCTTCTTCAAGACTTTTATTTTCCCGTAGAGAATCTTCCTCAAAGTTATCTTGTTCTTGTATGATCACAAAAGGTTTCCTCTTTTCAAGTATTCTTCCAGACCTAAGTTGAACATCACTAAGGTCTAGAGGAGTAATTAAATAAGTTGGAAACTGTTGGCATTCTATCATGTATGTATTCTGAGGATTTTTATTGTTGGGGTTTGGTATGGGTTGAGCAGGCAACTGATTTGATTTCTAAGGAAATGGTAATGGAAGTGGTTGATTTTGATGTTGTGGGTTCTGAGGATTCTGTTGAGGATTTTGTTGAGGACTTTGAGGAGAAAAATGTGGGTATGGTGGATAGGATGGTGGATACTGATAGTATTGAGAGTATCTTCCATAGGGATTTTGTGCTCCTTGTGCCCGATATTGAGATTGATTTTGGAATTGGGGCCAAGGTTGCTGCTAAGAATTCCAATTTGGTGGAGGTTGGTTATACATTTGATCATGGAATCCTTGTGTTTGAGGTCCTTTCCAAGGCCTTCTAGAGACAAAATTGAGAGATTCTGTGGAATTTGTAGAAGTTTCCTCTTGAAAGACAGCCTTAAGACCAGGAAGTGAAGGACATCTATTGGTTTCATGTTTTTCTGAACAAATTACACAAGTCTCTACAACTTTTGCATCAAAAGGGCATTCTCTCTCAAGGCATGCTTCCTTCTACATTTGGGACAAAAGATTGCTAAGGCATCAAATTCAGCTTTTTGTTTGTTTTGTAACTTAAGGGTGTCTATTTGTTCACTAAGACTCCCTAAGATGTCAGATTTGAATTCATCAAGCATATGCCCTATCTCTGCCCTACTCACTGTCCCAGAAGCAGACTTACTTTCCCTTGCAAGAGCAGGGTCTCTTGGACCTTTTACAGTTTTGGATTTCCCTCTTGAAAGGTTGATACATAACTCAGATATTTCAGGTAATGTGAGCTGAGATATATCCCCTTTTCCCATCATGTTAAGGATATCCAACCATTCATCCCTAATTGTTTTCAACAAGAGAGATTTTAAGGTGCCTTGATCTAAGTTCTCCATTTTTGCTCTTTTGATGTTGTAATGAAATCTCTCCAACAAATCTTCCAGGTTTTCATCTTCTTTTTGTATCATCTTAAACACTTCCTCCTTATGATTGATTGGCATACAATAATTCAAATACCTCTCTAGAAATGCTTGTTTCATGTCTTCCCATGTCCTAATAGAACTGTTGATCAAACTCATAAACCACTTCAATGCTGCTCCTTTCAATGTTGAAGGAAATAGTTTAAGTTTTTGAGCATCTTGTAAGTAGTCATAAGTTATACATAGGACTTCAAATTCAAATAGGAAGGTTTCAGGATCTTCAATTTTAAGTCCATAGAAGTTTGGAAGGACAGAGGGTGAAATGTTTTTCATAGCTGTATTGGTTTCTTCATCTACTATAGGAAACCCAAAATAGTTTCCCATTTCTCTTCTACATCTTCCTCTACTTCCTTCTCCTTCTGCACCTCTACCTCCTTCTCCTCTACCTCTACCTCTACCCCTTCCAAATAATGTGTGTTCTCCATTAAAGACTCCTCCTCCCCCTTCTTCTGCCATAGTTGATTCTTCCGTGGAAGTGGAAAAGTTTGTATCTCTAGCAAGGGTCCTTGAATCTTCTCCTAAGACAGGTTCAGTGGATGAAGTGGAAGGTCTTTCTAATGGAATATTTGATCTTAAGTCTTCTGGAAGTCTAGGATCAGTAAAGGATGGAATGTGGGTCTGAGTTGGAGGTGTATTGGCTCTTGGTCTAGGTGAAACAAGTGATGTTCTAGGAATCAAACTTCTGCTTCTGCTTCTTATGAATCTACCCCTTGAGTCTCTCTCTCTACGCATATCATTGTTTTTGGAAGTTAAGAAACAAGGCTACCTAGTTACACTTCCCCGGCAACGACGCCAAAACGTTTGTGCTCAACCTAGTGTTCCTAAATTGAGTTCATTAATTGTCAACTAGGGTTGGTAAACTGCTGAAGTGTGGTGCACTATATGTGCCTAGGTATTTGTTTCTCACTACGTTGTGTTTAGTGTTTTATGATGTTTTTGGTTTTATGGTTTTATGTTTGAAAAGGGAAAGAACTAAGTGCTGGTGAAAATAAACTATTGGTTATTTAAAATAGAACAAAGCCTAAACTATGGATGACAAACAAAAAATTCAAAGCTTGATAATGACTTCATTGCAAGAAAATAAATCACAACATGAGCTTGAACTTATCCAATTCATTCATTAAAGGTGTGTTGGAAGAGTTAAGTGTAAATGAAGTTCACCTAAATAAACAATCTACTCACAATATTACAAAATGATTATTTGTAACACGGTAAGGTTTCTATTCTAGATTAACCTATGATGCTGAAGTTAACCTATTCTGCAACTTGACTGATCACTTCTAGGCCTTATTCATAAGTTTGAGATTTTCTAAAATAATGCTTGGGAAAAAGGTTATAGGTGAGTTTGTAAAAGATTTGCAGAGTGATCAAAGCCTTAAACTGATATTACTGACCCCTGTTCATGTGATGATGTATCAATATAAATTCAGAACAAAAGTAAGTTTGTAAATAATGAAGGCCGAAAGACTAATTTTGACAACTAGCACTACTTGAAACACAATGGATAACACTAGGCTAGAAAGCAGTCTATCAATCTTAAAAGACAATGACTACAACTTAAACTAGAATGCCATTAATCTTTTCTTGAAACAAAATGAACTGAGATTGAACTAGAGTGCTTCTAATCTACTTGAATTACAGTGAACAGAGTTAAAATAAAATGCCATTATCAAACTGGAAATGTAGTGACAGAGCTGAACTAAATGCAATCAACCTCCGGAGTGCTCTAACTAAATTAACATGCAACTAGTCTATGGAATTCTATAGCCCATCTCGTTCAATAGGAATGATATTTTGGAAGAGTTTGTAAAACAAGTTTGGCTGTATTATTCAATGCAATTGAACATAAACATAAGATTGAAAGCAAATACAACTAGAATCTAAGACACCACAACTGTTTCTTATTCATTGTTAATGATGTTTTGGAAGAGTTTGTAGGAGTAAGACCGGCTGTGACACTTAGTGTAAACAAGCATAAATCATAAAATTCGAAAGGAAATTCAACTAAAACCTACAATACCACAACTATGCCTTATTCATCGTGATGATATTTTGGAAGAGTTTATAAGAGTAAGTCTAGCTGTGATAATTAATGTAAACAAGCATGAACATAAACTTCAGAAACTTGCCTAAGCTAGAAATGAAAACGAGACTAAAATACTTATCTAAACCGTATAAACAAGGCTGCTCAGGTAGCAGGGGCCCTCTACCACCAGAGTAGCATGAAATCTACTTCAAGATTGACTCAACGCTTTCAAGGAATTGATGCTTCTTTCATTAAAGAGAAATTACTTCAAAAACAGAGTGTTTTCGGACTTCTGAAATCTAGCAATCAACCACAAAATCTAACCTTGTCCCTCGGTTTCCCGAGCCATATTTGTAACAAATTTACATAACTGTCTTGAGATAACCTAGGGATAATTGTCTTTCCAAATAAAAACCAAACTAGGACTCTGATGGTGGTCACGTAATATAATTAAGGACATCTGGACTGTCCTTGTCCTATTAGGAGCCTCTCTCCTAGTTTGAGTTCCCACGTACATAACCACCTATAGAATTCCGTTCAGACTTCGTGGAGAACAACAAATGATGAGGGAATGATGTGGAATACGACCATATGTGTTTTCCTCTGAGATGACACCTAGAACCTGCGTAGACATGAAGACAGCTGCAGAATCAGCAACTAGCTACAGAATGTCTGCATTCTGTAGCTAGATCTAGTTCAAAAAGTACTACAATGAAAAAATCATAAAAACATAGCAAGTTAGTCATGATATATATTCTTAAAGCAATTTTAACTAATTCTACTGATCATTTGAGCCTGTGATTAATAATGGACAAAGGAAATGGAGTGGAATGTGGTGGAAGAACGAACATCTTTGGAGCTCAACAACCCCCTCTCTCAAACAACCCCAGTACTCTTCGCATTCAAAATTATCTCATAAGTCATGGGATCAATACATTGGACCAAATTTCCAACTGGGAAGGGAATACTAACTTATGGAAGGGTTGGACCTTCCCACCCATGTCTCCTCTCCTTGAGAATGACAAAAAAAATTCTGAAAGAAATGCTCCAGGGTGCTACCCCTCACCTTCACTCACTGATTGTGACTTTACAACCACGCCTCGTTGTTGGTCCCACCATCTCTTCATCGGTTGCTTCACATTTCGCTCATTGCTTCTCTTTCCCTTTCCCTTTAAGACTCTTCACCCCTCTCCGTTGATTTATTTTTTGCGATCGTGCACCGCTTCTAGTCCCACCTCCTCACCTCCCATCGCAAATTTCACTTCGCTCCATTTTCGACTCTCGTTTCAGACCTGCAGCTCCTATTACCGATAGAGATTTTGGGATTTCGCATATCACAGACCGCTTTCTTTTCCTTTTTCGCTTTTCGCACTTCACACTTCTTTCCATTTAGCTCATCACATTTCACTGATATCCTTTTTGCTCTTATCCCATCACAAACTGCACTTTGCCCCTTTTTCCACTTTCCTTTCAGACTCGCATATCCTTTCATCGATTGCGATTTTGTGCCTTCGCAGATCGCAGATCGCATTATTTTCCTTTTTCGAGCTTCGCACTTCACGCTTCTTTCCCTTTAGCTCATTGCATTTCATTGCTTTCTCCTTTTCGTTCTTCACTTTTTGCCATCCTTTACCTTCGCTCTTCCTTCCTCTTTACTTTCTTTCTATAAGCCGCATCTATCACGATTATCCGTCTGCGCCGACCCTTCAACACTTCACTTTCTTCATCTGTGTTGCCCTCCCCCACTGTCTTCAACAATTAATTTTCTGCAGTAGTGTTTCCACCTCTCTCCTTTAATCAAGCAGTCTTGAGAAATAGAAAATGCCTTCACTGTGCCGACCTCCAATCCGAGATGGAACATATCAGAGGATAGTTGAAGCTTATGGAACAAAATCATCAAGTGTACATTGCTTTCCTCCAGCACCCGGCGCAATCTTCTAAGGAGAAGTTGAGCATCTCCTTTAACAGTTGTGCCAACATGAAAGAGTCAAGGTAGATTTTGAAATATATGCCTGACAAGAGATCAAACAATGTTGCCACGGTCTATCCGGGAGAAAATCAAGACATCATTGACTATTCCGCATTCTGCCATCTTTCTCTTTAGATTATATTTTCTAAATTTTCTTTTATGCTCTCTCAATTTGTTATAATATATCAAGATTTTGTCATGCAGTATAGTAGTAATAATAGTCACAAAGGAGGCTCAATAGTTTTCCACATAACCCCTCTATGGTACTCTTCTCCAAAACTCGAATGTAACATGGAATTGTTTCCCATCTTTTTTGAATACTAAATAACAACCAATCCTATTAAAAAAAATGAAAAAATATATAATTATGATTATATTAACAAAGATATATATATATTATTGTAAGTTGAGGATTTTTATTGATAAAATAAAAGAGTACATATAGGATAGCTCTACTACCTTCCTTGGCATGTAAGACTTTAAACTGGACCTAAGGCATAACAATAAATTTTTTGTCCCTAAAAACAGATAAATATAAATATTTTCAACATGATAGTACATAGACTCAAAAAACCATGACCTTACGACCATGTAAGAGATAGAAACAATTACCATACAATGAATATCTAAGATAAAAAAACTAACAACTGAAAACATAAACAAAGTAACTAGAATCATCACTAAGCCCCAAGGGATATCTCAAATGGTCGGGTTCCCGTTGCTAAGTAACTTTCCAATTGGAAGGTCATGGGGTCAAATCTCCTCATGCCCTTAGGGTTAGGTCCCGAAATTAAGCCGACGGCTAATCCCTCCGGGTGGATCTACCAGATTACCCATGGATGTAGCGATCACTTAGTGGCTGTGAACCACAGTTGAAACACACCAAAAAAAAAAAACCCTAGAATCATCACTGAAAACATATAAATAATCAAGACGAGGTGGAAATGTATGTGGGCTCATAATTCCTTGGACAGTTTGTGGGTATGGTCCCTTGCCACGCAAAATAATATTCTCTATACAAGGCATACAATCACTCATGTTCTGAAACAATTAATCTTTGGTGCCATTCTTGTCCAATAGAACTTTCCCAAGCAAAGAATTTAAGTGTCAGTAAAAATAAATAGTGTGGAGATGTTGATTTTTCCTTCCCATGGTATTGCTTATATTGAGCACCCAATCAACAACAAAAGCTAGAACCTCGGTATCATAAGTACATCCTCTGTTAAAATTAATTTTGTCCTCAGTTGCATGGATTTCTTGTTGAATTTCTGGAGGGAAGGGGTTCTAAGAGTAGTATAATCCGGATAAATATTGGGCTTTTATGTGGGCTCAAATGTTATTGAAGTCTCCTTTGCCACCAACTCCATGTTGAGAAATATTTGGCAACTAGATTAGGTGATTTATCTTACTTTGATAACTACTTGTGATGTATTTTTACTTGAATTTATTAGCTTCTTCTTTCACTTTATTATAATTATTTTTCTTATCATCAAATAGCTACCAAACAATAAATAACAATGAGACAAGAGGACGCAAGATATAGGTTACCAGTCAGGGCCAAAACCTCTCCTTTTGAGAGGAAAACCCACAATAACTCTTCTCTTCTTATAGAACTTCAAATTACGAATTCCAATACCTATGACCCTTGACCAACACCCCTCCAAGACCAAGTCAAACTTCTCCTTGATATATTTTCTTCTCGCAAAGTGAAACCAAGTCAACTTGCCTTATAGTAGCTTCAAATTATCCTTTTTCGAACTTGCAACCTAACTGCAACTTCAACGTCTTTTCCTGTGATTCTTGACCTACCTGCAACTTCAACGTCTTTTCCTGTGATTCTTGACCTACCTGCAAATTCTGCAATTTTCACATGTGTGGACAATTTGGCCTTCTCCTTTCTTCACTTGACTCAATTTCTTCTTCTTGTGAATTCAACTTACCAAGGAAACCTCTTTTGTCCCAAAACTCAGCTCTTATTAATAACTGCAATTTTGATTTGTTGCGACTTTAGAATGCCCTAGCTCCTCTTCGCATATGTGAGAGTGATGACCCAAAAATAGTCCAAAATTATTAAATTTTCTTCTCTTTATGCCTCCTCCTTTGCTTGGTGACAAGGCTTATTCTCGTCTTCTTATTGAACTTATGTGATGTGTTTTCGGATGTCTTTAAATGAGGTCGAGTAGGTTGACTTGTCACTGTCTCTAGACTAACTTGTTGTTTGCACTTTGACAAGGTCTTAGAGGGTTTTTTGCTCTATTTTTTACTCAAATAAATTTTCTTTACAATATGTAACATGCCCAAAATGGTCTTCCATACATGACAATGACTCAATGACAAGCCCTAGAAACACTCAATGGGTGCTTGACCTATAAAACAAATAACCTTCAACATGAAACCCATGCCTCAATAATAACAATAATAATTAATTGTGTTTTTCTCTTTACATCAAATACATAAAATCATGATTACATATGTCATTATGAAGACTAAACCTAGTTATATATTTCAACCCTCCCTCTTAACTAGGGAGGTATTCATAATCCATACAAGGTACTTGGACATTCTCAAACTAAATAATTCTCATAAAATAAGATGGATTGGTGAGCCATCTCACAAGCTACTTAGCTTATGCTAGAGCATCTCATCATACCAACCAAAATTACTACAAGAAATACCTTCACTAATAGCTCTATCTCTCCATAAGATCATATCACAATGTTTGTGAGACCATTGACCGATAGACACCGTCATAATTTTCTCTCAAGCCACATACCCCACCCGAGTGTTCACAGGGTATGTCCTGTTAGGACAATTCCTATCTTGGAATAACACATCCTCAAGGAATTTCCTCTTCAACTACTCTTGCCTATTGGATGCCCTACCACGTCCTCAAAGAGTATCATAATCAATATCGAATGTTTACTCAACCCTCCATTCTATCTTCACAGTATGAAGACAATAATGATGCGTATATCTATCCCTCTCAACCAGGGAAGATATACTCATTCCTATAAAAAGGAATATACCCAAGCTCCCTACTATCCAAGGACTTGTCCAAGCTCCCTCTTAACTAGGGACTTGTTTCCAAAAGCCAACTATCTGCTCTTTGGTAGAGATCAAGGTATTATCAGTTGCTTGTCAATCTCCTCCTTTTGATGTCTTAAACTTCATTATATTCATTATGGAGCCTTCATCTTCTAGATCTTCTTCATAGGGCATCAGGCATCCATCAATTTCCTTCAATGAATCAATAGTCATGTCATCTGTATTTGCATCGGAAAGTGATCTTCCAATCCACATTAGGATTTTCTTCACATAACAACCTCTTCCAAGTCATGTTTCTTTCAGGATATTCCATCCAATCACATGATTACTAGTTGTAGGTGACATCTACAACTCTCTTCCGGTAGCCCTGTTTCAACACAACCATATGTTGTTCAAAAATAAAAAATGAACATTAAATCAAAGTTACCTTTTATCATGGTATTTCATCATGACATCTGCTTGCTTGCAACATCAACATCCATCACATTCATAAACACATCTAAAAGACTTTCAATGTCAAGGGTCTTCTTCCTTTACAGACTTTATCAAGGTTATCATACCTTCTCCATGAAGATGTCATAACTAATTCTTCTATTCATAAGGTGTTGATCATGTAGAAATTAGTATACACTAAGCATGCATACATCTAGGTTCCCCTGATCTCACAATATTTGACTTCTTGAAAAATACAGAATCATTCCACTGTTAATATTTTGTGGAAAATTAATTGCAAACACATGTGAAGCATAAATAAAAACAATCGCACATAACACAGTTGTTTAACGGGAAATCCTGAAGCTGAAAAACCCAACTATCATATATTATGTATCATGGAGATCATGTAATAATCTCATACAAAGCTTAGTACATCAAGCTCTCAATACAATCAATCATCACACACTAATCAGAAGAAATCTGCAAATCCATGCACTGATTTCTTGCCACCTGATAGCCTGCCTCCACTACGCAATCCCTGCTGAAGAATAGCTCTAAATGAATTCGAATTACCCTTGCCTTGACTGCGCAATCCTCATTGGAAACTCCAATGTGTGTGTGGTGCAATCAATTCATCACTACAGTCACAACAGATAGTTCATCTTGCCCTTTCACCTATCTCTCCATTGGGTCTCCACTGGATCTAACATGCACTATAGTTAATTGTTGTATTGTTCAGTTGATTAATGAGTTATTATTTGTGAATTAATTAACTAATTAATTCACTCCACTCTCACTAGTGTATCATTCAGTTCGACTAGATACAACTAGCTCAACTGAGTCTAACTGAGTTAAACTGAATACAACTCCATGAACTACTCTTTCGACTCTGTCATAACTTTGCCACTTCAGTTCTAACTGAGTCCTCTATGCATGAACCACCAGTAAACCCTAGGAATTGTGTAATTCCTTCAGCCCACTGATTTTCCAAATCTATGCACTGAAACTAAGTGCTCCAAGAGAATAAGTTGTTGTTTATTGTCGGATTATTATTAAGAGCTAATAATAATCGACACTTCTATTTTTAGATCGACGATCTATAAATAGACTTCGCCCAATATTCTAAAAACATAATTTCATCTATTTTTCCAACTTGACCAACCATCCATAAATAACATCCTACAACTTCTGAAATATAATCACCATGTCTAAAAATAGACATATTCTAAAAATAGACTTGCACCAAAAATAGCCCGCGGGCCCACTTAGTGAAGGTGACTCTTTTCACTAAGCTCATCATCTTGTTGAATCTCAACACTCCCTCTCAACAAGATAGGGATTATCCTTCACCCCGATCCTGCCTCTATGGTATTCAAATTTTCTCTTGGTGAGCACCTTAGTTAAATATCTGCATCCTGATCCTCCGTAGGAATGTACTGAAGCAACATGATCTTCCGCTACACACAATCTCTAATATGATGATATCGGATATCAATCTGTTTAGATCTATCATGAAACACAATATTAATCGAGAGTTTAATGCAACTCTGATTATCACAATGTATCACTGTAGGATCTAAATGTGAACCGAACAAACCGACCAGGATCTTCCTCATCCAGATAGCCTCACATGCAGCTTGAATTGCTGCCATGTATTCTGCTTCTGATGAGCTGAGTGCCACGGATATTTGTTTCCTTCTATACCAAGAAACTTTCGTAGATATAATACTGAAAATCCCTCCTGATGTGCTCTTTCTGTTTGTTGAGCTGCCTGCCTAATCTGCATCTGTGAAGCCATGCAACTTCACCTCATCCGTCTGTCTGTACCATAAGCCATACTCAGATGTGCCCCTGAGATATCTCGGGACATGCTTGTCTACCTTCCAAAAGAGCTTGGTAGGCTTAACCATCGCTTGTGAAAGCTGGTTCACCGCATAGCATATGTCCGGTCTTGTATTAACTAAATACATGAGCGAACCCACCAACTGTTGATAAACAGTGGCATCCACTACCTCTGTCGATGTAGCATCCTCTTTCCTCCAATTTCCTGGAAGAGGAGTGTTGATAGGCTTGCAGCCTTGCATGTGAAACTTCTCCAGTATCTCCCAGGCATACTTTCCTTGAGACACAAACAATTCACCTTCCCGCTGCCATATTTCCAATCCAAGGAAATAATGAAGGAGGCCCAAATCCTTCATCTCAAACTCCTTTGCAAGATCTGTCTTGCATGAGTGTATCAACTGCTCATCACCTGTTAGTATTACATCATCAACATAAAGAAAAATGATTTAAAGCTTACCCTCCACCACAATTTGGTACAGGTTTGCATCCGCCTCACTCTTGGTGAAGCCAAGTCCACTGAAATAGTTGTCGATCCGTGTGTACCAAGCACATGGTGCTTGCTTTAGCCCATACAATGCTCTTTTGAGCCTGCACACATGCGACTTGATTTTGTAGATCTCAAATCCTTTAGGCTACTCAATGTACACCTCTTCCTCAATGATCCCATTAAGGAACACAATATTCACATCCATCTAATGAATGTGCCAACACATCTGCGCTAAGAGAACAAGGATGGTCCTTATGGAAGAATACCGTGCAACAGGTGCAAAGGTTTCTTCATAATCAATCCCCTCAATCTGTGAGAAGCCCTGGGCAAAAAATCTTGCCTTATGCTTCTCGACGCTCCCATCAGCAACTTGCTTTACCTTTTAGATCCATCTTGATCCTACAACTGATTTACCCATCGACCTTGGAACAATCTCCCAAACATTGTTTCTGACAATGGAGTCATACTCCTCCACCATGGCATCTACCCATGTGGGCTCATGCACTACTTCTTCAAAAGAAGATGGCTCTGTCATGATACACTTGCTCATCAGAGCCATGTATCCAGTAAATCGGTCAGGTGACTGTCTTTGTCTGTGCTGTGATGTAGGGACTCCTACATTCTGTGCTGCATCAAGTTTCAGTCTCTCAGCTTCTGTGGTACACTTTCTGCCTTGTCTGATGTTTTGTTCTGCATGAGTGGACTCCTCCACTCCATGAATCTCCTCCTGTGGCTGATCCACATCTAGAGGCTCATATTTGGGAACAAGAAGTTCCTCCTCTGCATGCAAGTGTAGCTCCCTCTCAAGCGACAACTTCATGGATTTCACCTCATTTAATTTTATATCCCGTCGCACCACAGTCATCAAACTATTTGGAAAATAAACATGATAATTATGGGGTGTTTCTGTCTACCCCACAAATATCCCAACTTATGTAGTCAGCTCCAGCTTCTTCCTGACTTCTTTTGTCACATGAATGTAAACGAATGAGCCAAAAATATTCAAATGAGAAATATCAGGCTTCTTACCAGTAAAATCTTCTTCAAGTGTATTCATGCCAAGTACTCTATGAGGACAATGGTTTTTCACATAAACCACAGTGTTTCATGCTTTCGCCCACAAGTGCATCGGTAGGCCCTCGTCATGCAACATTGCTTGTGCAGCACCCACGATCGTTGTGTTGTTCCTCTTCGTGACCCCATTCTGCTATGGGTTATGAGGCGCTATGAGTTCTCTTCAAATTACTTCTTTTCTTCAGAAGTCTTTGAATTCACCCGAGATGTATTCACCACCATTATCGCTCGGTAGAGCTTTCACTTGCTTCCCCGACTCCTTCTCCACCAATGCTTTAAACTCACAGAACTTTGAGAATGTTTCGCTCTTCTTATGCATGAAGAAGATCCAAAATCTACGAGAATAGTCATCAACAAATATAACATAATACCTGTGTTTTTCTGTTGAAGCAATTGAGAAAGCTCCACACACGTCTGTGTGAATTCTCTCCAGGATCACCGAAGCATGGTTCTCCTTCTCATGAAAGGTGGTCTTCACAAACTTACCCATAGTACATCCCTTGCACTGATCTGACTGCACAAAAGTACCCTTGGGAATTCTAGTAGAAATCTGCTGTAAAATCTTCAAAGCGCCATGGTGAAGATGGCCCAATCTCCTGTGTCATAATTCACCCTCATCCCGACTCACCACTTCTTATGCTTTTCCCACCATTGTAGCGCAGCTATCTACCTCCAGCTTGTAGAGATTATTAGCTCGAATCCCTATCTTCTTTGTTTGACCCGTTGTTTTATGTTGAAGGAAGGCTTTTCCCTCACTGAAAACAACATCATAACCTTTGTCTTCCAACATTGCAACTGAGACCAAGTTCTTCTTCAGACCTGGAACATGCATAGCATCCTTCAATAAGAATGGATTACCAGAATCCCTCTCAAAGGTAATGGTCTCAATGTCGGTCGCACTGTATCGACCATCGTTTCCCATCTCTATATGCATCTGGAGGTCCTTCTCCTCCAAGTCACTAAACAAATCCTTGTCTCCCGTCATATGGAAAGACGCACCACTATCAAGATACCACACCGATCCCATATAGATTGAAACCAAGCATGTGATCAAAGAGAAATAAAGTTCAAATTGTGAGGCTAAGGCCTCTCCAGCTGCAGCTCCAACAACCTTCTTGTTCTTCTTCTTCTGTGGGCAGTTAGTGGCGAAATTCCCATGTTCGTGACAGTGAAAACACTTCACCTTGGACAAATCTTGCTTCTTGCCTTTAGCTTCAGATTTTGAATGGGATTTCCTCCCCTTCCATTTCCTTGCTTTGACAACCAAAGCGCAATTATATTTATCTTCATTCTTCGATGAAGAGCCATCCCTGGTACCCCGCCTTATCTCCTCTTGCACAAGATCCGACCAAAGTTGCTCCCATCCTAGCAGTTTCTCCCGTCCATTGACAGAGTCTTCATAGCTATGCCAATTCTTCGGAAGCCCAAGGACAGCCAAGCTCACCAAGTCTTCATCATCAACAATAATCCCCACACTTCCCAGTTCATCTCTACAGTGGACAAACTTCGTGAGATATTTTGGAATACTGTTGCCCTTCTCCATTTTTATTTTTTCGAGCTTGTCTTTCCACGCCAACTTCCTCTGGCCACTTTTTCTTTGAAACAAACATGTCAAAGCCTTTCACATTAAGAATGGAGTGGATTTCCCTTGAATGCTAGACACAATATGGTCCTTCAAACCTTCCAACAGAATTCTTCTTGTCTTTTCTACCTTCTTTTGCCATGCGTCATGTAATGTAGCATCGCTAGATCTTGGCTTAGGAACATCGCTATCGATGAACTCCTTCAGTCCATTATCCTCCAGCACCGCCTCCATCCTATCCTTCCAGGCTGTGTAATTTGAGCTCCCATCAAGGGCATACTCCAATCGCAACCCACTGAAAGACATTTCAATGTATACTCAGCTTCTGCACTAAGAATTTTCTGCAACAAATTCAAATTGTCCACCAGCACAAACTCAACAATTTTTCACAATTGCAATCTTCAAGAATTAACACTCCTCTGATACCATGTAGAAATTAGTATACAATAAACATGCATACATCCAGATTCCCCTGATCTCACAATATTTAACTTCTTGCAAAATACAGAATCATTCCACTGTTAATCTTTTGCGAAAAATTAATTGCAAACACATGTGAAGCATAAATAAAACAATCGCACATAACATAGTTGTTTAACGGGAAATCCTGAAGCTGAAAACCCAAACTATCATATATTATGTACCATGGAGATCATGTAACAATCTCATACAAAGCTTAGTACATCAATCTCTCAATACAATCAATCGTCACACACTAATCAAGAGGAATCTGTAAATACATGCACTGATTTCTTGCCACCTGATAGCCTGCCTCCACTGCGCAATCCCTGCTGAAGAATAGCTCTGAATGAATTCGAATTACCCTTGCCTTGACTTGCAATCCTCATTGGCAACTCCAATGTGTGTGTGGTGCAATCAATGCATCACTATAGTCACAATATATAGTCCATCTTTCCCTTTCATCTTGTTAGTGCTCGAATCTGCCTTAGGCTGAAGGAAAGTAGGATTCAAGGTAACATCAAACCAAGCTCAGCCTCGTAGCTAGCCCTACGAGGACAGGAGAGGGCTCTCTCCGGGTCTATCTCGGCCAAAGATGTCTAATAGGGCCTGGGATGACCTATAATGAATACAGATTTTAGGCTAGTAAATAAATAGGAAAGAAGTAATTTAATGAATGGCTGGATTTTCTGGGCTGTATGGGACCAAGGAACAACATTAGCAGAGAGATTAAACCAAGGACACAGATTATCTCACGAGGCAAGATAGGCAAGAAGTTTAGCAATCAATTTTAAATAATATGAAGTGAAAAGACTGTCGAGAGGTCGAAAAGGGCATAATACATGAATCCTTTTCAACAGAAGAAAACATAGAACATGAACACTTTCCCAAGGCAGAGCAATAAATTGGATTCTACCTTTCTTACTTAAAAGCATTCAACTGGAAATGATTGATGAATGAACTGTAAAGCATAACAAGACACACATGAAACAGGAAGAAGAAACATATGCCAAACTCGTACCACATGAATCTCGTGAATCAGAGCTGTATCATTTTATTAATTCTCTGCCAAAACTGTACAATGAAAGCTCTGTGTTTCTCTCCCACAATTTCCCAGAACTCTGCCCTTACAAAATGTTTTACAATACAATAAATAAGACCAATTTGTCAGAATATGGATCGACAGACAGAGGAGCTGTTACAACAGCTCAAGAACTAAAAACTGAAGATAGAGAAAAAAAGCCAAATAATCTCCAAAAGCTGCGTAACACTTGAAATCTGTTTGATAACCCACAAGGAGGCAACACCTGTAGCGTAGATCTCGTAACTGAAGACAAACATAGGCATTCCACCCTATCTTCCTGCTGTTGTAGATATCTACGTTTGACTCTCCGCTTTTTCCTTTGCCTGTTTGAATAAAAACCAAATTTTTTTAACACAAATGCCTTTGACCGAAGCCTTAGCCTTTAGTGAAGGAAAAATACAACGAAAATTTGTTTGTCAACAGTTCTCCGCTTTCAACCGTTTGGAAGATACTTGGTGACCAGAGCGCCCACCGGCGACATGAATTGGATTGCATAAGAGTGCCAACATTTCATCTGTACAGTCGCAGTTCTTATAATGATCCCAGTTCACGGTCCCATCTAAATAATATCGCTTTCAATGCCAGTGATCCATATCCATTTGCTTTCATCAATAAACTTAATGAGATTCCCGACATTCTCCGCACCAAACATCGATCAATGGAAACTTAAGATGATTTGATTTACTTACAGCAGAGGGGTCACGAAATTTAGAATTTCATTGAGGTAATGAGAAAATCTGCCTGTGGACTCTGTGCGCCGCGTCCACCTCCAGTGCATCGCGCCAGAGGAAAAATACACTATGGGAAAATGCCCAATGCGTTGCATCGCGCCAATGTGCCGCGCCTGCTCCCAATGCGCCGCACAGACTTGTAAACGAAGTCTTGGTTTTCCATCTGTTGTAATCCCTAAACCAGTTTCAAATTGTAGTTAATGTGCTCGGAAAGTGCTTCTCAACGTTGTTGACATCATTGACAAGTGGCGCCCTTGGATCATCAACATAAATAGAAACAATTTTCCAATCCAATACACCTTCATCAACCATTGCTAAAGCAGCTAATGGCTTCACTTTGGGTACTCTTCCAATTTTAGCCTGCCTTCCCCCAATCTTCACTACATTAACTGGATCATTGTCATCAAATGCTCCTTTAACTTTTGCATTTGCAAGAGATGAATCTTCCCATGTTCATGGAAGCAATCCATAGTTCCAATTCATGTTATATGGGTAATATCGAAGTTTTCCCTTTTTAGTGTTTTGCTTGATTGGAAGTTTTCCCTTTTTGTAGTAAAATGTATCTTCAGTTGCAACTTCTATTTTTGCACCTGTTTCCTTTGGTATTTTAACCACAAAATTGATAACCCCATCTCCTAATTGCAATGAAATATCATGCCAAGGTGATATCTTCTTCCCAGTTTTCTCAAAAGAAGAAAACTCTGTAATCCAGAGTTTGTGGCTTATTCTCTCAACTTTGCTTTGGGCATTTTATATCATCATGTTTCTGATTAACTGAATGATGGATTTCTTTTTGTCTTACAGGGTATAGAGCTGTTGAACCTAGCAAGATGAGCAGGGCTGCCTGAAGAACTGTAGAACTTGAAAAGCCTTATCAATCATGTATTAAACAAACTTAATGATTTCTTCTTCAAAACAGAGTTTTGAAGAAGAAATGTCCTTCAGCATTATTAATAATGAGAATCTTGAAATGAAAAATTATTTAAAACTTCCCTCTGACCTGCTGACATTAAACCCTAGACCTAAACACCAAATTAACTCCTTGCTAACCTAGACATCAAACAGGAATGTAAATGACCTAAGCCAGCAGGATAAGGCATGAGGGGAATGAGTAACAAGGCCTTCCGTCAGTCAATGGCATGCCCCTAGTGAAATGCAACTGAGTGAATCGAGCGAGACACCTAAACAATGAAATGCTAAAAGAGTTTTTTGATCCCTGACGGAGGACTGACAAGACCGACTCTAACATTGGCTCCAATGGGGATGGTAGCTCCTTGGAGGTGCCAAGAACGACATATCTTTGGGAGAGCAGACCAGTGCCTTATCCATTGGGCTATGGAGTCCATTATTTTGAAAAATTGACACAAGAATGTTGACTGCTTTATAAAAATTCGACTCAAACTGACAGACTTTCAAAACTGAAATGACTGAAAAAACTTGACTCTAACAAACTAACTCAACATGACTAAGACCTGAACTTAGAACTTGATGGCAGTACATGACCACCTGTGTTTCTTATAAGACAATATACCATCAAACTATATCATAATGCCAATGTAACCAATCAAGAAGATGCCTTCTTGATTGATTATCCTGATCAGATCTGCTGGTCAACAATAGATACTTGTAACTGGGCATCCAAAAACATAGTTGACCACGGTCTCCTTCATCACTGAGTGCTGCAATAATCACCTTCACTGCTGACTGCAAAAGATTTGTCAGTGGATCCTGAAAAACATGAAGATTTACCTCCTGCTGAAGAAACAAGGTGTCCTTTTCTCTTGATTCTGATCTGTCTTCATAATGTACTTCAGTAAGAGTATGTTCTTGGTCTTCAAAAAATTCTGAACAAGTAGAGGAGCAGATTTACTCTTGAAAAAACATTTCAAAGCATGAGAAATAGGAAGAAGAATCTGAATGGCAGTCCTGAATGTTCTGAGCTTCTGTAGCCTGAATATATTGTAGGTCATCTTCATATGATATGACAGCCAGATTCTCATTACATTCATCAATCATGAGAAAATAAAATTTAGATGATTCTTGAAACCCAACACTATCATTTCTATCGTCTACCATAAATTCATCAAGAGAAACTTTTTCACTTACTTGAACGAAAATCTCATCTTGTGTTGTATAAACTGACTGGATTACATGAAGGCTATGTTCTAATGAACTGAGAACATTTGGATCCATAACTCTGTCTTCTTCATTCCAGATGATCTCAATAGCAGAGTTCAGCACAAGGTATTCTTGGTCATCACAATCTGAATGTAGATCTGAAATAGCTGATTGGACATTATCACAATCTGCAATTGAAACTTGACTTCCATGCATGCTGTCTTCTTCTATGGGCAGATCTGAAACGAAACTTTCTCTTTCACCATTTTCAACCATATGGAAATCTTCAACCTGCTGATCTTCATAAGTATCCTCTAAGTTTTCTGTGTGCTGCTGAAATGGGTTTTCATACAATGCTTCCAGGATTTCTCCGTCCATTAATTCATTATCTCCATAAAAATTCTCAAGATCTTCAATGAAATTACTAATGTGTTCACAACAATTCTGCACTAACATTAAAGACGGACAAGATTCCCTGTACCTTTCAAAGAATATTGTATGAAAATATTTTAGACAATAAATAGAAGCAGGTGGCAAATTTTCATACCAAGATCGGGCTTCATCTTCCAGAGTAGCCATAAACATTTTCATCAAACAGTCTTCAGGAAAATTGATTTTTAATTTATGCACATGAACGTGAAATTTCACCAGATGAAGAGCAGCGTCATTACCTTCCTCATTTCTGAACATAGGAAAATTCTGAAGCCAATCCACTTTGGGCATTTTATTCGGAAAACCTGGGATGTGATCTCGGCTCATGGGAGCGTATCTTCTTGCAATCCGGTCCATCTTGACAATCTTAAAGGTACTAATCTCCCTGTAGTGAAGTCACCATGAAGGATTGATTTCTGGATTTTTCAGTGAAATCGCCAGGTGAATGATTTCAGCCTTGCTATGTCTCTGACTGCTGTCCACCATCAGCATCAGATCTGAACTTGATACATATTGTTTGGTCAATTTAGTGTGTCCTAAATTGCTGCATTTAATTGTCAATCCGGGAATCATAAGCTGATGAAGTGCGGCGCACTATATGTGCAAGATAACCTCTTTCTTAACTTTTTGTCGTTTATGGTCTTTCTAAGGTGAAATGGAAATTCTAAAGTGAAATGCAAGCTTGGTTATATTTGTTCAAGGAAGTGATATCCCCTATAATGATTTACCAATCTCGAAACTTTAAAAGCAAATTGAAATTACAATGACAAAAGAAAGTAAACTGCTGAAATGGAAAGTGCTGTTAATCTAATGAATCAAAACGAGAAATTAGTGAATATGAAAACTAAACTATTCTTGCTGCCAACTGAACACAAAAGAAACTACGCTTATGGAAATTCAAAATTGCAATGAAATAAATCTAAATCAGATTACATCAATTCATTTTCTGACCCTTCATCATTAGACCGGCTATGACTTGCGGAAGTAATCATAAACAACTTGTGTAACTGATTATTTAATTTGCAGAAAAGAAACTAATACTAAACTACACATTTCATCATGCAGCCCCTCACCATCAGTCCAGTTGTGGCTTTCGGAGGTAACCGAAGACGCTAAGAGCAACTTAATATATCTAATTTTGCAGAAAGGAAACTAATACTAAACTACACATTTCATTATGCAGCCCCTCACCATCAGTCCAGCTGTGGTTTTCGGAGGTAGCTGAAGACACTATGAGTAGCTTAATATGTCTAATTTTAACTACTGAATCAGATAAGAAAAACTGAAGTGCACAAGACAAGACTGAAGTTAAATAAAGACTGTGGAAAGAAAACTAGCACCAGAATAATGTCAGTTTCATATCATTAGCAAAAATACTATGAAAATGCCCCGGGCTGTCTACCTAAAACCTGCACAAGAAAACTGATCAGTGTTTTAACAATCATAAAAACATAAAAGACAAGAATGCAATGGAAATTACAGAAATGTATGAACAGAAATGAAACAACTATGAAATATGAACATGTAATGGGTTATGATACAATGACTGCTTAAAGAAATGAAATGAAAAATATATACATTAATACACAGAACCTCGGCTGAGCGGGGGCCCTCTACGCAGCTCTGGTATGATCTTCAAACACGAATTAAGTTATGAAACAGAGTTTTTCACATTAAAAAGAAAGTCATTACAGGCTGGTGGTATTACGGCTCAAGGCAGCGTAATCACCACATAACAGAGTACGCACATCAACTTAACAACTAACAACTATCGACTCACATTCACTAACTCTACGTGCGTATGCAAACGCTCTTTATAAAGCAATAAAATGTAACTGTTTCCTGAAGTTTATGATAGCAGCCAACACGTAGACCACTAAGGCCACGGATTTAGGAGTATGGCCATGTTGGGAAACGGATCTATGGAAGGTGGGCGCTTAAATTCAACTCCAGAACTTTGCACAGATGTCAATTAACTTCCACAAGCTTGGGAAACGGCCGTATGGATGTTTCTATGCCACGAAACAGAGTCCAGCCGACATAGAACTCCACAGTTGACTTCCACGTGGATGGCTTTGACCGCAGCTTTCCTTGACGAATTTCATTGAACCAATAGGACACGAACCATGTCCTTGTCATTCCTAGCCTGCCCATGTGGCTCGTTTCCTTCGTTGACACCTGTAACATTGATTTCCACAAAATAGCTGCGGAAAGTTGCAGCGGCTGCGGAAAGTGACAAGTTTCCACAGCTGTATGAACAAAATCTAAATCAAATAGAAAACACACAAACATAATTAAAAACCATGTTAGATACCCTTTTGCACATGATATTTGACAATTTTGGAGGTTTTAGGTGAGTGAAAGAGATATGGAAAAGTGTATGGAAGAGAGACAAATTCGGGACTCAACATACAACCACTGTGAAGGTGTTGCATGTCCTCATGCAACCAAAATTTTGACACTCTTTATTCAATTCATGTGCCTTGATACTTCAGCCAACACATCTAACCCCCTTCTCTTCTTCTTTGGTACTGCCATCATTCTGGGTTTCTTCATGAGGCACATGAATTTGATATTCACAAGTGCTCTGCTCAATTTTTGGCATTTCCTTTTTAGCTTCTTATTTTTCTTTTGCCAAATACCCAAATGTAACATAGTATTGTCATGGATAATCTTGTCGAGTTTGCCTTGCTCTTTGAGTGTTTCATTTTCATTTTTGATATGCCGATTCAAAAGCTCAAGCTCAAAAATCTCCTGTTTTAATGACTGAACCAAGTCATCCTGCAATGTATGAGGCTGAATAGAAGAGGTACTTGGGCCTGTGGCTGCCTTCTCCAAGGATTCTATATAATCATAGACCTCCTGCTATTTGGGGTCTACTTCCGGTGTCTTTTTCATTGGACTGTCCTCAAAATGCTGCAAGGGAGAATTATGTTCAAAATTTGGCTGAGGAGAACTTTCATCAATATTTTGCTGAGAATAAGATGGAGTACGCTCATTGTCTGATTGGGAGTGAAAGGAGTCGGGTTCACTAACTGACTGAAATGGACTATGGTCAGTTGGAGACTGTTCAGATGTCTCTTCACCCAAATCAATGAAATGAGGACCTTTAATTTGTGTTTTTCTCAGTTTTCCCTTAAGCCTGTTGCTTCTCCTCACTTGCTGTGGTACATTACCCTTTTGTTCTTGTTTTCCTGTTTTTGCCTTTTTAGATAGAGATGACTGTTTTTGAAGAAAAATTAATCTCTCAGATAGAATTTGGTGATCTTCTTCTTCTTCAGAAGAAGTTTTATGGACAGCCTCAACAATTTCTTTCCCTTTTGATATTTTTGGCTTCTTAGTTTTGATTTCCTTCTTCTTCCTTTTTACCAATCTCTCTTCTCTATCATTTTTATTCATAGTAATAGTAGAAGTATCTTGGATTTCATCTACTGTTCTTTTCCTTCTACTTCTTTTTGCTGTGCTAGCTGCGGGAACTTCCTGTGTAGGAGCATCTTGGGTTTCAACATCCATTTTCTTTCTTCTACTCCTTCTAATTGAATTACCTTCAGGAATTTCTTGAGGTTCTTCAAAGAAGTTTCTAACTAGGAATTGTTCCCATGTATCTTTTCTTTCTTTTAGCTCCTTTTCAATCAAAATTTTTATAAGCCCATGATGATATAAATGAGGCTCTACATCTCCTAGGTGTTTTTGCACAGTCACAACCATTTTCTTCAAGCTATTGAATAGGAAATAAGGAAGATTGAGAGTTTGGTTTTCAAGGAAATTCATTAATATCCTAGTATGATACATGTACATAGAGCCAAAGCGGCCTTCACATGTGATAAATTTCTGAACAATGAGTAATAAAGTGGCCCATTCATCTTTTATTGCATGCACAGGGATTCCTCTTTTGAAAACAATGATATCCATACCTTGATTTCGGAGGATTGTTCTCCATGCCTCATCACTGATACTTTTGTTTTTGAACCAACGTTCTCCTTCCTGAAGAAGCTCTGTGGCTGCTGCTATTGATGCTTCATTAACCAAAAACTTGAGGTCTCCCACTTCTGCTTCCGAGCCATCAAATGATCTTGCAAACGCTTTGGTAACTTCTCTGTGGTAACCCCGGAATTTTTGAATAAAACGCAACCATTTAGCTTTTCTCAACATCTCTTTTGCTTGTGAAAATCCCTCTATGAACTTCGGTCCTTCCGGCTCTGCCCTTAATAATTTTCCCATTTTACTTCTCTGTGCTTCACGGCTTGCCTCTGTGAGGGTTTTAAGCGGAAATAAAACAATGGGATATACAGAGTCGAGCACAATGCTGTGGGGACGTTATCACAAAACGGAAATGAGCACCATACACAGAATGGAATAAGACTGTGGGTGAATATACGGGAATGAGAGTGAACAAAAGGAACGGAATGGAGTGAAACAGGGAATGAGAATGAGTAGAGTGAGGGTTTGTAAACACGACAGAGACACGACAAAGAGGTTAACAAAGCATAATGCATTCGGCCGCATTTTGAATTTTTGGTGGCTGTGTCATAAATATGAACACGTTTCAATCAATGATTATGAAGTTATGCGGCTTGTAAGAGTCCTTTGTCAACTCAAATACGTATCATTATCTACGGTAGGCTATTTGAACATGAGTAAGAGTCGGAATTTCAATAATGAAACCGTTTGTGAATAAATGCAAGAGGATAACATAGAGATCGTGGAAGGTTACGGACTGTCAATATAATCATTGCGCATTATGGGTAGAGCTCATAGTTTAAAATTACATAAAAATGTGTTTTTTTATACTATTTGAAATAAACGTTTTTCATACCTTTGGAATCCTTGCTTTTGCCCTTGGTCTTCAACTGATTGATCTTCATTAGTGTCTTGAATATTCCATTGATCCTCTCCTGCATTTTATTTCATGATTTTATGAAAACAACAACTAACTGTACATTCTTTTTTGAAAACAGAGTAGTAGTAGCTGCGGAATCTGCTCCTGGCTGCGGAAACTGGAGTCAGCTGCGGAAACAGATGTCAGCTGCGGAAACTGACACAACTATTACTTGGCTGAAATAGAAATGAACAAATGACAAATGACCAGGTGGAAATGGTCATAAAAAGATTTTTATTGATGGAATGGATGAGATGAAGTGGAATGAAGTGAAATGAAATGAAATGAAGTGGAATGAAATGGAGTGGGTGGTGAGATGAAATGAAATAAAAGACAGAATTTTTTTTTTTTGGAAAATATAGAGTGTCAGGTATCCCTGATTTTCACTCCATATTTTCTGTATAAGACTGCCAATCAATGATTGGTTTTCAGGCTTATACCATTTTTTTTTTTCTTTTTTCTTTTTTTTTTTTCTTTTTTTTTTTTTTAAACTTGAAAAACAAAAACTAGCTTGGTAGAGAAGAAGGATTCTTCTGTACCAGCCTGATTGCAGAACTTTCTTGAAACAACTTGACAAAATCCTCTTTAGAGAGTGGCTTATGATAAACTTTCAATCTATGGCCATTCACTAAAAGAGGATTTTGAAACTCATCAATGGTCTTGATTCTTACAGCTCCATTGTTAAAGATCTTGTCAATCTCATATGGCCCAAGCCAATGAGTCTGAAATTTCCCTTGAAAGTCTTTAAACTTGGAGTCAAATAGCAATGCCCAATCTCCTTCTTGAAACTTCTTCTCTTTGATATATTTGTCATGCCACTTAGTTCTTTGATATTGAACTAGATCAGTTCTTAGAATTGCTTCTTGTCTGATCTCATCTAGCTCATTCAATTGCTCCATTCTATGCTTTTGAGCTTCTGATAAGTCCATTCCCAACTGAACTGCTATCTTGAAGGTCTTGATTTGGAACTCAATGGGGAACAAGACTTCTTTCCCATAAACAAGTTCATAGGGAGAATGTCCTGTTGTATTCCTCCATGTAGTTCTGTAGGCCCACAAGGCTTCTGGAAGCCTTTCTGCCCAATCTCTTCTATGTAGATGAACAGTTTTGGTAATGATACTTTCAAGAACTTTGTTTGTGGACTCCACTTGACCATTGGCTTGTGGATGGTAAGGAGTAGATTTTCTGTGCTTGATTTTGTATTCTTCCATCAACTTCTCCACCAAATTTGATGTGAATTGGCTCCCCTGATCTGTTACAATTTCTCTTGGAACACCAAAGCGAGTAAAAATATCCTCATAAAGAAAAGGAACAACTGAATTTTCAGTAGCAGATACTAATGCTTTAGCTTCTACCCATTTAGTAACATAATCAGTGCAAACCAATATATACTTCTTTTGCTTCGATGGTGGATTAATCGGTTCAATGAAATCTAAAGCCCATTTTTCAAAGGGTTCAATGAGTACCTGTGTTTGCAATGGCATTTCATTTGAAAGGGTAGGTTTCCCTACTCTTTGGCAGCTATCACACCTTTTGACATATTCTTTTGCATCTTTGAAGAGAGAAGGCCAATAATATCCCGAGGAAAGGATTTTATAGGCCGTCCTTTTGTCCGCAAAGTGTCCGCCGCATGGTTCATCATGACATGCCTTAAGAATATCAGGCATTTCATCTTCCCTGACACATCTTCTGATCACAAGATCTGGCCCTATTTTAAACAATTCGTTAGAAATCCATGAATATTTTGAACTCTCCTGAATAATCTTTCGTTTTTCTCTTGGAAATAAATGTGAAGGTAGTTTCCATGTAACCAAATAGTTAGCAATATCTGCATACCAAGGGGTCTTAATAGTTACTGCAAACAAGTATTCATCAGGAAATTTATCTTCTACAGGAGAATCTTCTTTAGTATTCTGAATCCTAGACAAGAAATCAGCTACTGTATTCTGTTTTTCTGGTCTATCCAACACAGTAACATTGAATTCTTGCAAAAGTAAAAGCCATCTTGTCACTCTGCCATTAGTAACAGGTTTGTTCATTAAATATCTAATTGCAGAATGGTCAGTATGAATAAAAGTTTCATAGCCTGTTATGTAATGTCTAAATTTATTAATTGCATGAACAACAGCTAAGAACTCTTTTTCAGTCACAGTATAATTCAACTCTGTGGGAGTCAAATTTTTACTGGTGTAATAAATGGCATAAGGAATTAAATCTTTTTGACCCAACACGGCTCCAAGAGCTGTATCTGAAGCATCTGTAGAAATATGGAAAGGAAGTTTCCAATTTGGTCCTCTCAAGATAGGTGCTTCAGATATTCTTGTTTTCAAAGTTTCAACAGCGGATTGACAATCAGGATCCCATTTAAATTCACAGTCTTTTGTAAGCAACTTGAAGAGTGGAGATGCTATTTTAGTGAAGTTTTCTATAAATCTTCTATAGTAACCAGTAAATCCTAAAAAACTTCTAACATCTCTTTGACAATTTGGAATAGGAAACTTGGAGATGACTTCAACTTTTGATCTATCAACTTTAATTCCATCTCCTGAAATATGATGTCCTAAAACAATCCCTTCAGTAAACATCATAAAGCATTTTTCATGGCTTAATGAAAGGTTTGTTTCTTTACATCTTATGAGAACTTTTTCAAAATTTTCTAATGCTTCTTCAAATGAATTACCATAAACTGTAAAATCATCCATATAAACCTCTACACAATCATGGATTAGATCAGAAAAAAATTCCTAGTACTGCTCTTTGGAATGTTGCTGGTGCATTACATAACCCAAAAGGAAGCACTCGGTAGGCAAAAGTTCCCCATGGACAAGTAAATGTGGTCTTATCTTGATCTTCGGGTGCTACCTGAATTTGATTATAGCCACTAAAACCATCCAAAAATGAAAAGTACTTTTTACCTGCTAATGTATCTAATACCTGATCAATAAAAGGCAAAGGAAAATGATCCTTCAAAGTTGCTTTGTTCAATTCCCTGTAATCAATGCATACCCTCCATTTACCATTCTTTTTAGGTACTATAACCAAAGGAGAAACCCATCGGCTATCTGAAATTGGATAAATGAAGTTTACATTGAGTAGTTTTGGAGCTCTTCTTTCACTATCTCCCTAAGATTTGGATTCATCCTTCTTTGAGGTTGTCTGATTGGTCTATTGTTTTCCTCAATATAGATATGATGGATGCAAGTCTTAGGATCAATACCCTTCATGTCAGTATACTCCCATGCAAATGCAGTAGAATGTTTTTGCAAGATTCTGGTTAGTTCTTCTTGTTGTGACTTCTCCGGATGTTTATTGATATTCAATGTCTTTTCTGGAAAAATCTCAAAAACAGAATTACCAAATTCTTCCATAGAGTAAAGAGACATTTGTCTTGATGATAAATATTCTATGTCAGATTCCAACTGAAATTGTGTGGGGTCATATTATGAAGTTACTTCAAAATTTTCTAATGTGTTCAGAATTTGACTATCCTCACTAATCTCAGAAATGGTAAAGACAGGTTGTATAGTGTTCTCATCATCGACCCATTCATTGTCTCCTATATCTGTAATTGCTCTTGCGGGAGGATACAAATTGAATTTCTTTGTCGAATTACCATTAGAAATGTACATGTCTCCAGATCTACAACTAATAAAAGCATCGGCTGTGGCCAGCCAAGGTCTTCCTAAGATAATTGGATGTCCTCCTAGATTACTTTTGGGAGTCAAAATCATAAAGTCTACTGGATATTCCCAAGAATCTAAGGAGACCGAAATATCTTCTAATACACCATCTGGTTTAATAACCGATCGATCTGCAAGTTGCAATAAGGTAGGTGTAAAAAGAAGGTTAGGAAGTTTTAACTGTTCCATAGTTTGTCTACTCATAATGTTGATAGCAGCCCCTAAGTCAATCAATGTGTTTGGAATTTCTATCCCATTTATATGTGTCTTGACAATTGGACTTCCTGGATCTACATATTTCTGCATGGTAATTTTTCCCATCATAATGTCTGTAATCTTTCCTACCAGGTGGATTCTTCTTGTGTCCTTTAGCTTTCTTCCTGGTCTTTTGAAACTCAACTCCTTTATGGTTTTTGCTAGAATAGGAATTTCTCGAATGGCTTGTAGCAATGGAATCTTGATACAAACATTCTTCAATTCATCTAGAAATTCATAGTTAGGCAACAAAATTTGTTTTTCCACCCCCTTATCAATTTGTAGTCTTTTCGGAAAAGGAGGTGTAGATGAAGATACAGGTTGCTCAACTATAGGAGTTGTGGATGCTAGCTTTTCTTTTTCTTTTTGAATTTTTGAATTTTGAAGAGATTCTTCCTCAGAACCCTTATTGACTTGAAGAGAGTCCTCCTCGGAGGTATCTTGCTCTTGAATGTCTATAGAAGGTTTTTCTAAAACTCTACCAGATCTGAGTTGTACATCGTTGAGAGGAACAATCATATAGGTAGGAAATTGTTGTCCTTCTACCATATAAGTAGTTTGAGGATTCTTATTGTTAGGATTTGGCAATGGTTGAGCTGGAAGTTGGTTTGTCTTCTGTTGGTATGGGAGCATGAGTTGAGGATTTGTATTTTGTTGAGAAGGTTGATGTTGTGGAAATGGCAATGAAAGTTGTTGTGGATTTTGGCTTGGAAATTGTGGAGCTTGTTGGTTTTGAAAAGTTGGAGGATATTGATAAAATTGAGCAAATCTCCCATAAGGATTTTGCATCCCTTGTACCCATGGCTGATATGAATTTTGATGTTGGGGCCAAGGTTGTTGCCAAGGAGTCCAATTTGGTGGGGTTTGAAGATTCATAGGGTTATTAAACCTTTGAGATTGTTGTCCCTGCCAAGGTCTCCTTGCGACAAAACAGAGAGACTCTATTGAATTTGGATCTTCTTGAAAAACAGCTTTGAGTCCAGGGATTGAAGGAAAATCCTTGATTTCATGATTTTCTGAGCAAATCAAACATGTTTCTACAACTTTTGCATCCAAGGGACATTCCCTTAAAGCATGTTTCTTTCTACATTTCGGACAAAAGATGGCTAAAGCATCTGTTTCTGCTTTCTGCTTGTTTTGGATTTTAAGGGTGTCTAGTTGTTCACTAAGACCCCCTAAGATATCAGTTTTAAACTCATCGAGCATATTACCAATCTCTGCCCTACTTACTGATCCAGTTGCAGATTTGTTAGCCCTAATAAGAGAAGAATCCCTAGGCCCTTTTCCAGTTTTAGATCTTCCCCTTGAGAATTGGATACATAGTTCTGTTATATCATGAAATGGGAGTTGAGAAATGTCTCCTTTACCCATCATGTTTAAAATTTCTATCCATTCATCTCTAATGGCTTTTAATAGGAGGGCTTTCAAGGTTTCATTATCTAAGTTGCTCATCTTTTCTCTTTTCAAGTTGTATTGAAATCTTTCAATTAAGCCTTCCAAATTTTCATCTTCTTTTTGCATCATTTTGAATACCTCATCCTTGTGATTGGTGGGCATACAATAGTCCAAGTATCTATCCAAAAATGTTTGTTTCATATCATTCCAAGTTCTGATAGATTGAGTGGCTAATCCCATGAACCATTTCAAAGCAGATCCCTTCAAAGTTGAAGGAAAAAGTTTGAGTTTTTGAGAATCTTCCATATAGTCATAAGTTCGGCACACTACTTCAAACTCAAACAGAAATGTTTCAGGATCCTCACTTCGTAATCCATAAAAGTTAGGGAGAACAGATGGTGAAATATTTTTCATTGTTGTATGAGTTTCCTCATCAACTATAGGGAATCCAAGAAAATCGTCCCTATTTCTACCGTTATTTCCTTCACCATTGTTATCTTCATTATCTCCTCCTCCTCTACCTCCACCTCTATTTATTACTTCCTCTGCCATGATAGCTTCTTTAGAGTCCTTATAGTCCTCTAGTTCTTCTACCAAGGAAGGATGAGAGAAAGTCTCTTTGTTGACTAAGTGGGTTTTAGTAGGTGGTGTAGGAGAATCCTCTAATTTAGTTGTTCCTTGACTTCCAAAAATCTTAAGGCTAGGGGTAGATGATGGTGAATCTGGTCTATGCCTTGAAGAAGATGGAGTTATGAAAATCGAACTCTTGGCTTTAGCTATAAACCTTCCCCTAGAATCTCTTGCTCTATGCATGTCATTTTTTTTATATATTTTTTTAACAAAAGTTGGGCTAATAATTCTCTTTCTGATATTCTAGATCACACTAGGTGCAAGAAGAGAGCATACTTAAGAAATTACTAAACCAATAACTCTCTTTTCTGATCCTCCAGATCACACTAGGTGCAAGAGGAGAGCATACTTCAAGAAGTTATCAAGTTTTCCCTTCTTTTATGATTTTATGTGGTTTTTTTTTTTTAAGAAATTGGCTACCTAGTTACACTTCCCCGGCAACGGCGCCAAAATTTTTGGTCAATTTAGTGTGTCCTAACTTGCTGCATTTAATTGTCAATCCGGGAATCGTAAGCTGATGAAGTGCGGCGCACTATATGTGCAAGATAACCTCTTTCTTAACTTTTTGTCGTTTATGGTCTTTCTAAGGTGAAATGGAAATTCTAAAGTGAAAAGCAAGCTTGGTTATATTTGTTCAAGGAAGTGATATCCCCTATAATGATTTACCCATCTCGAAACTTTAAAAGCAAATTGAAATTACAATGACAAAAGAAAGTAAACTGCTGAAATGGAAAGTGCTGTTAATCTAATGAATCAAAACAAGAAACTAGTGAATATGAAAACTAAACTATTGTTGCTGCCAACTGAACACAAAAGAAACTACGCTTATGGAAATTCAAAATTGCAATGAAATAAATCTAAATCAGATTACATCAATTCATTTTCTGACCCTTCATCATTAGACCAGCAATGACTTGCGGAAGTAATCATAAACAACTTGTGTAACTGATTATTTAATTTGCAGAAAAGAAACTAATACTAAACTACACATTTCATCATGCAGCCCCTCACCATCAGTCCAGCTGTGGCTTTCGGAGGTAACCGAAGACGCTAAGAGCGGCTTAATATATCTAATTTTGCAGAAAGGAAACTAATACTAAACTACACATCTCATCATGCAGCCCCTCACCATCAGTCCAGCTGTGGCTTTCGGAGGTAGCGGAAGACACTATGAGTAGCTTAATATGTCTAATTTTAACTACTGAATCAGATAAACAAAACTGAAGTGCACAAGACAAAATTGAAGTTAAACAAAGACTGTGAAAGAAAACTAGCAGCAGAATAATATCAGTTTCATATCATTAGCAAAAATACTATGAAAATGCCCCGGGCTGTCTACCTAAAACCTGCACAAGAAAACTGATCAGTATTTTAACAATCATAAAAACATAAAAGACAGGAATGCGATGGAAATTACAGAAATGTATGAACAGAAATAAAACAACTATGAAATATGAACATGTAATGGGTTATGATACAATGACTGCTTAAAGAAATGAAATGAAAAATATATACATTAATACACAGAACCTCGGCTGAGCAGGGGCCCTCTACGCAGCTTTGGTAACGATCCTCAACACAAATTAAGTTATGAAGACAGAGTTTTTCACATTAAAAAGCAAGTCATTACAGACTAGTGGTATTACGGCTCAAGGCAGCGTAATCACCACATAACAGAGTACGCACATCAACTCAACAGCTATATCAACTAACAACTATCAACTCACATTCACTAACTCTACGTGCGTATGCAAACGCTCTTTATAAAGCAACAAAATGTAACTGTCTCCTGAATTTTATGATAGCAGCCAGCACGTAGACCACTAAGGCCATGGATATAGGAGTATGGCCATGTTGGAAAACGGATCTATGGAAGGTGGGCGCTTAAATTCAACTCCAGAACTTTGCACAGATGTCAATTAACCTCCATAAGCTTGGAAACGGCCGTATGGATGTTTCTATGCCACGAAACAGAGTCCAGCCGACATAGAACTCCACAGTTGACTTCCACGTGGATGGCTTTGACCGCGGCTTTCCTTGACGAATTTACTTGAACCAATAGGACACGAACCATGTCCTTGTCATTCCTAACCTGCCCATGTGGCTCGTTTCCTTCGTTGACACCTGTAACATTGATTTCCACAAAATAGCTGCGGAAAGTTGCAGCGGCTGCGGAAAGTGACAAGTTTCCGCAGCTGTATGAACAAAATCTAAATCAAATAGAAAACACACAAACATAATTAAAAACCATGTTAGATACCCTTTTGCACATGATATTGACAATTTTGGAGGTTTAGGTGAGTGAAAGAGATATGGAAAAGTGTATGGAAAAGAGGCAAATTCGGGACTCAACACATATACTGGGGCAAAAAAATCTACAAGTCGAGTATTACATTTACAAGCAAACCATCTCCCCAGTATGGTCGCCACTATGTTAGTGCTCGAATCTGCCTTAGGCTGAAGGAAAGCAGGATTCAAGGTAACATCAAACCAAGCTCAGCCTCGTAGCTAGCCCTACGAGGACAGGAGAGGGCTCTCTCCGGGTCTATCTCGGCCAAAGATGTCTAATAGGGCCTAGGATGACCTATAATGAATACAGATTTTAGGCTAGTAAATAAATAGGAAAGAAGTAATTTAATGAATGGCTGGATTTTCTGGGCTGTATGGGACCAAGGAACAGCATGAGCAGAGAGATTAAACCAATGACACAGATTATCTCACGAGGCAAGATAGGCAAGAAGTTTAGCAATCAATTTTAAATAATATGAAGTGAAAAGACTGTCGAGAGGTCGAAAAGGGCATAATACATGAATCCTTTTCAACAGAAGAAAACGTAGAACATGAACACTTTCCCAAGGCAGAGCAATAAATTGGATTCTACCTTTCTTACTTAAAAGCATTCAACTGGAAATGATTGATGAATGAACTGTAAAGCATAACAAGACACACATGAAACAGGAAGAAGAAACATATGCCAAACTCGTACCACATGAATCTCGTGAATCAGAGCTGTATCATTTTATTAATTCTCTGCCAAAACTGTACAGTGAAAGCTTTGTGTTTTTCTCCCACAATTTCCCAGAACTCTGCCCCTTACAAAATGTTTTACAATACAATAAATAGGACCAATTTTTCAGAATATGGATCGACAGATAGAGGAGCTGTTACAACAGCTCAAGAACTAAAAACTAAAGATAGAGAACAAAAGCCAAATAATCTCCAAAAGCTGCGTAACACTTGAAATCTGTTTGATGACCCACGAGGAGGCAACACCTGTAGCGTAGATCTCGTAACTGAAGACAAACATAGGCAGTTCACCTATCTTCCTGCTGTTGTAGATATCTATGTTTGACTCTCCGCTTTTTCCTTTTCCTGTTTGAATAAAAACCAATTTTTTTTAACACAAATGCCTTTGACCGAAGCCTTAGCCTTTAGTGAAGGAAAAATACAATGAAAATTTGTTTGTCAACAGTTCTCCGCTTTCAACCGTTTGTAAGATACTTGGTGACCAGAGCGCCCACCGACGACATGAATTGGATTGCATAAGAGTGCCAACATTTAATCTGTGCAGTCGCAGTTCTTATAATGATCCCAGTTCATGGTCCCATCTAAATAATATCGCTTTCAATGCCAGTGATCCATATCCATTTGCTTTCATCAATAAACTTAACGAGATTCCCGACATTCTCCGCACCAAAAATCGATCAATGGAAACTTAAGATGATTTGATTTACTTAGAGTAGAGGGGTCACGAAATTTAGAATTTCGTTGAGGTAATGAGAAAATCTGCCTGTGGAATCTGTGCGCCGTGTCCACCTCCAGTGCGTCGCGCCAGAGGAAAAATACACTATGGGAAAACGCCCAATGCGTCGCGTCGCGCCAATGCGCTGCGCCTGCTCCCAATGCGCCGTGCAGACTTGTAAACAGAGTCTTGGTTTTCCATCTGTTGTAATCACTAAACCAGTTTCGAATTGCAGTTAATGTGCCCGGAAAGTGCTTCTCAACGTTGTTGACATCATTGAAAAGTGGCGCCTTTGGATCATCAACAGAAATAGCAACAATTTTCCAATCTAATACACCTTCATCAACCATTTCTAAAGCAGCTAATGGCTTCACTTTGGGTACTCTTCCAATTTTAGCCTGCCTTCCCCCAATCTTCACTACATTAACTGGATCATTGTCATCAAATGCTCCTTTAACTTTTGCATTTGCAAGAGATGAATCTTCCCATGTTCGTGGAAGCAATCCATAGTTCCAATTCATGTTATATGGGTAATATCGAAGTTTGCCCTTTTTAGTGTTTTGCTTGATTGGAAGTTTGCCCTTTTTGTAGTAAAATGTATCTTCAGTTGCAACTTCTATTTTTTCACCTGTTTCCTTTGGTATTTTAACCACAAAATTGATAACCCCATCTCCTAATTGCAATGAAATATCATGCCAAGGTGATATCTTCTTCCCAGTTTTCTCAAAAGAAGAAAACTCTATAATCCAGAGTTTGTGGCTTATTCTCTCAACTTTGCTTTGGGCATTTTATATCATCGTGTTTCTAATTAACTGAATGATGGATTTCTGTTTGTCTTACAGGGTATAGAGCTGCTGAACCTAGCAAGATGAGCAGGGCTGCCTGAAGAACTGTAGAACTTGAAAAACCTTATCAATCATGTATTAAACAAACTTAATGATTTCTTCTTCAAAACAGAGTTTTGAAGAAGAAATGTCCTTCAGCATTATTAATAATGAGAATCTTGAAATGAAAACTTATTTAAAACTTCCCTCTAACCTGCTGGCATTAAACCCTAGACCTAAACACCAAATTAACTCCTTGCTGACCTAGAAATCAAACAGGAATGTAAATGACCTAAGCCAGCAGGATAAGGCATGAGGGGAATGAGTAACAAGGCCTTCCGTCAGTCAATGGCATGCCCCTAGTGAAATGCAACTGAGTGAATCGAGCGAGACACCTAAACAATGAAATGCTAAAAGAGTTTTTTGATCCCTGACGGAGGACTGACAAGACCGACTCTAACACACCTATCTCTCCACTGGGTCTCCACTGAAACTAACATGCACTGTAGTTAACTGCTGTATTTTTTAGTTGATTAATGAGTTATTATTTGTGAATTAATTAAGTAATTAATTCACTCCACTCTCACTAGTGTATCATTCAGTTAGACTAGATACAACTAGCTCAACTGAGTCTAACTGAGTTAATCTGAATACAACTCCATGAACTACTCTTCCAACTATGTCATAACTTTTCCACTTCAGTTCTAACTGAGTCCTCCATGCATGAACCACCAGTAAACCCTAGGAATTGCGTAATTCCTTGTTACTCATTTTTAAATACGGCCACCCAAAACTAAGTACTCAGGAAGAAAATAAGTTGATGTTTATTGTCGGATTATTATTAAGAGCTAATAATAATCGACACTTCTATTTTTAGATCGACAATCTATAAATAGACTTCGCCCAATATTCTAAAAATATAATTTCATCTATTTTTCCAACTTGACAAACCATCCACAAATAGCATCCTGCAACTTCTGAAATATGATCACCATGTCTAAAAATAGACTTGCGCCAAAAATAGCTTGCGGGCCTACTTAATGAAGGCGACTCTTTTCACTAAGCTCATCATCTTGTTGAATCTCAACAGATCACTTATCTTATCTGATGTGACTATAGTTGCATCTACCACGAACTCTTCTTCCTTTCTTCACATATTTCTCCCAAGGAACTTCTATAAATAGTTCCTTAATATTTTTCAACTACCTCATATTCCATATGAGGACATATTATGTTGATTTCATCTTGACAATATGTGAACTAGTTCAAGGTATATGTCTTCCTTCATTTTTCCAAAGGAAGAGATCCTTCTTCTTTGATCATGCTCATAAGATAGAGCATTCATCCATGCTATCCGCAACTATATGACGACATGAATTAATCTATAAAATACATACATACTTATTTTCTTAGATTGGTCATCTAGAATTTATTTGGTAGCTTCCTTTCCTTGCTTGAAAGTACTTTACCCATTTTTCACTAATATGTCATCATACCATTGTCACTCCTAGAGACAGTCTCGAGTTGCAAAATACCAATGCCTAGGACATCTTAAGAATCAGAGGATTTAAACTTGTTCATCTAGATCTTAATCTGAGTGTATCTTCATTTAGGATTAATGGAACTATGGTTCAAGATACCTGTAGAAAACATTGGTACTAAGCTTCATGCACACTGGACATCACTCAGAATGGATTCGAGACTGTAAGAATCGAGGACGCCTCCAATGGGCCAAGTAAAGGACTAATGAACAAACTTGGGAGTATAAGGTGGCAGTAATTCAGAGGAATTAGGAGGAGAAACCCCATGAAAGATGGGCTTATTCTGCAATAAGAATATGTCCTTCTCAAGATCTGGCGAAAAATGGTAGATGAGAGGTTGATGGAGAGGGAGTCTCGTGGTGAGAAATATTAAGGTTATAATATAATTAACGTAAGAGTGTTGTCTTTCTTCAACGAGGATGCATAAAAAATAATTTATTAAATCATTTACCACCAACATTTCACATATGAGACTCTTTGAAGAACAAATAACAAGGCGGAAAGAAGCTTAAAAAAACAAGAAAAAAACACATACATACTGCTCATTAACCCAATTGGAATCCATCCATAGACAAGATCGTTCTTATATTAACTTTCAAAAACGGCTCTCTCGGATATGCATTTAGAGCTCAAACAACATTACATGAAAAGCCACACAGTATGCACGTTTCCACAAAATCCAGAACCCCTTCATACTTGTTGAGTTTCACCTTTATAGGCTCTTAGCCAATTTTTTTTCTAGGCATATATTCCTTCTTGATTCCCAGTCCATACATCAAAATCAAAATGATATGGTCCAACTGTAGCTGCTATGAGCAACGCTCTTCCTAACATAAAATAACAATAATGAGGGTGAAATCATGATTTCACCAGCTAAACATCATAACAAAAAAGTAAAGTAAAACAAATTAACTATGGGCCGCATGCACCTAATCTTGATATATTCAACGGTTGTGCCGAGGGGTGGCAGGTGCGTTGCCGTATGGGGGTGGAAGAAGAGCCGAAGTGGTGAGATAATGGAGGCACCATCGACTGTGACATGGACGTGGCTGGAGGGTGCGTGTGTTCATAACATCTCTGCCATACGATGTTTGCAGGTAAGGGCCTAGAGCTAAAAATATCGAATAATGTGTGTAGCTAAGTCAGCTCGAAGTAATCGATGTTGGTATAGAAGAACTGCTTGACTTTGGCGAGTAGTAGGAATTCCTTGCACAGTGATGCCACCAAGGTTTTGACCTTAAGATGGGAGGTCTTTTCCAAATTTGAGTCAGCCCTGACTTTAATCTCGGTCATCCGCTGCTCATATGTGGCCCAAGGGAGTAGTACGTCCATGGGGTCCTAGCAAGTTGGCAACCCTACCTCTACCACATTATTCCATTCATGATCGAATGCTTCCACCCCTTTGGCCACTATCCCCAAACATCCAGCTGCTTTTAATCGTGCCTCCTCATTATGTACCATCTTCATGATTTCCATTACCGTGCCGAAATGGTCGACCACTCTGCGCATGCCCAAATATTTAGTGGGGAGTTCATTGATGAATCGAATGTATCCATGCACAATCCTCACGTTGTCATTTCCCTCTCGACGACCTGCGTCCAGCTACACTTTGAAATCACGGATGACATTATTTTTATCATTTTCCAATGTGATGAGCTCCTAGTGATCCTTCACCTCTTTCATAATCCCACTCTAGATGATTTGTCTGGCCTCTACCAGTGACATATTACCTTTGAGTTGCGCTTTTAAGTCTTTGACCGACTTTCTCAGCTCTTGAGACTCCCTACGATTGGCATCTATTTATTTTTGCAAAGATGAGATCATATTTTCATTTTCTACGAGGGAAGCCTTTGCTTTGTCTAACAACCTACGCACGGTTTGAGTCTCATCTTCAGAGACCTTCAACTCTGTCAGGGCCTTGGTTAGGTGTTCTGAGGCATTCTAGGGATCGTCAGGCACTTGAACTAGGCATACATGACTGTCTTGTGCCTATTGGATCTCATTCAGTTATCACTTTAGCTTTGTTATTTCCTCATCCTTTTGGAGAATCATCTCTTTGAGGGCCTCCTTCTCTTTCTCAACCTGAGCGAACTCCACTGTTTGGATGTGCTACGAGTGGGGAATATTTAACTTATGTCACAGATCCTGCACCTTCAATTCTTTCTTCTCCAACAGAGTTAGCATTGTCACTTTCGGATCAGTGCCCTTACTCCCTATCATCTTCTTGTAATCCGCTAATTGACTGGAAAGAGCCTTTTCTTTTTCTCTCTCTCTCTCTCTTCGGGGTATTTGACATCTTGGCTAACTTACTCTGAGACTTTTCCAACGTGAGGGTGTGTTTCAACACCTTGGTATGCAACATCTCTCCAATAGCCTTGTGTAGGTTTAGCTTGTTAGCCAGTGGAATGGAAGCAAGATCGAGTATCATTTCTAGGGCCCTATACTTAGAACCTGGAGGAAATGGGTGAGAAGCCAAATGTTGGACTATGATTATCAACTGATCATTCTCCACCTCAAGAGCCGTAAAGAGCCTAATATGGTGTCCGTCAATGAACTGAGCTAGCTCGTCCCTCAACCTTTCCCCGGTTGACTGGTTCTTAGCTTCAATCTACTCTCCTTTTGGCCATTCCTTTCATGATCTTGCGTCCCTTTCTGAAGGGCCTTCCCCTCGAGTGATAACCTGTGAGTATTCTGAAGGTGCCTTTGAAGATGCAGAGTCGAAAGACAATTGGAACCCTGGCTTGTATTTTCCTTTACCAATATATTATGGGGCTTCCTCTTCAGGCTGATTAGTGACATGTCCTTCAGGCCCCTCTGTTCTTTGCTTTTTGTTGAGGTAGCCTTCCTCTTTTTCATCTAGAAAATCTAGTGCCATTTGATAAATATCCTGATCCTAGAACTCCACCTCATTGTGCACATTGTCTCCTCTCCCTTCAGTAGCAGGGGATTCGACCTCCATCTCTGTATCCAAAGGTCATGAATCGCAGTTTGCTTTCCATTCTATTAGAGGTCTAGGCTCATGTTCATATGTCAAATATTTAATCTTCTTCCTTCTATGCACGATAAATCCCTTAGGATCATAATGACATACATCCCCTTGCAGGAAATTCATCTTCTGCAACAGACCCTCAGCCAGGGGGAGTGCATGTATTGAGTTGATATTAAAAGGCCCTACCATGGTCGGGAGCCTAAGAATATATCCCTTCTTCGCAAGCACAAAATGAGTTTGGTCTGCACTCAAGACTTGTCGGATGAACTTGAGGGCGAAGATTCTCATGGACATGAAAACTGGTAGACGGAAAGGAGGAACTTCAAAACCATAAACCCTCATCTCAATGTAATATTCAAACAAATACTGATCCCCGACACAATCTGTCTTGTTGAACTGGAGCAAATCCTTTTGTTCAAGAAAAATCCTGGGCGAAGGGTTGCCATGTATAATTTCATAGGCCCTTGACATGAAATCTGTGATGAATTTTGTGTACCCCCTTACTTTTGGGTGTTGATGGATAGAGAGGGTCCATTCGAAAATGGAATTTAGCTCATCATCTTGCATGGAGAATTTTTCTAGGCCTAAGCCCTCAAACTTGTCTGCGTGTGTGAACAAGAAAAAATAGAACATCAAAGAATAGTACCTAAAACAACTTGAAGTTGATAGGTCTTGGAACTAAGCTTGAATAACAGAGGCTAGGAAGGTGGGAATGTCCAGCAGAATCTTGGGCTGCATCACAAGGTATAAAAACCCTAGACATGATTTTTTTACCCCACCCACATTATCTAAACCCAACATCCCTGAAATGACTACTAGGATGGGCTGGATGGTTTCTTGGAAGAGCGACAGAGGGGTAGTTTCTGTGGGTATGAGAGTGGACATGCGAGACGTGGTAATTAGCTCAAGGAAACCCCTATGCTTTCCAATAGGAAGGTTTGAGAAATGACATGAGAGGGTGACTTCGGTGAATTCGACGCACTCAGGAGAAGAGGGATAGCACAGGGCTTTCCTTATCGACTAAGGAGTGATTTCGAAAATTTTATTCCCATGTGCGGAGAGAAAAATATCCTTTCGCTCAATGTAAGTGTCTAAAAACCAAGCTATAAACTCAGGGAAAGGGTGGACATATGGGGGAATCTTATAGTAAAGACCTGAATGTATGACCCTAAACAAGTCCTCACCCAACCATTTATAACCCATAAGCTCAGACCTCATATTAGCTACATTGAAAGGGTAAATGGTATCACAGAATTGGGCTTGAGAGTCCATGAGTGGCTCGGGGCTAGGAGCAGTTCTGGCTTCTCGGGCCTGCGGGGTTTCGAGAGCAATTTTCTTTATTTTCTCCATCATAAATTTGATAAATAGTAAAGGAAAATAGAGAGGGGCTTGACCAAATACCTGAGGCGATGACGAGAGCGACGTGAGGAGGGAACTACACAACTGTGGATTTTTACCTGGGCGCTCAACTTGGTAAAAACAGACTGTGAATGGTGAGAAACAATGGTCAGTTGTGAAAACCAGATGGGAAAATGGTCATTTTTTACGGTAAAAACGAGGATGACAACTAGAGGGCTGACGCCAGGAGGACGTCAGTGGGAGGACATGTGGCGCAAGAGGATTGGCCAATGGCGGCCGGGTGGATGAGGGGCCACGTACCTGACACAAGGTACCGGCTTTGTACCAGAAAACTTACCTTACCTTACTTACCTCAGCATCATTTTGCGTTCTACCATTGGACGAGTGGTCCTCATGACCTTTCGTTTGGTCGAAAGCTCGAAGGCATATGCCTATTTCCCCCTTGGAGCTCTCTTGATTGGCCCGTAAGGTGACTTACGTCACTCCCTCCAGCGGTTCATTTCCGTCGCTTTCTTCTCGCTTAAGAACTATCGGAGCAGGCATTCTGCGGCGCCACTATGAGCTGTGCGATGGCTTCGTGGGCTCCGAGGCCACTGTGAGCTGCACGACGGATTCATGGGCTCCGCGGCCACTGTGAGTTACGCAACAAATTTATCGGTTGTGCAGCCATTGTGAGCTGCGCGATGACTTTATGGGTTGCACGGCCATTGTGAGCTGTGCGCTTGGGGAAACTGCCACTTAGGTTGTGCAGAACTTCTCTTGGTTGCCTTACTAATTGATTTGCTCGTCTTATGGCCTTGTTTCTTCAGGTTGGCTTGAGCTTGTATGTTCACAGGCCAACGCTGGCTCCACTTGGGGAAAAGATGCTATTTTCAGTGTGTTGAGAACATGCAGACTGGGTACTTGCGTCTTCTTGGGCAAATGGAGTCATCATTGAAAATTTCATGAACATTTTGTAGTTAAAATTCAAAAGAGTGAAGTATGCAGAAAAATAAAAGTGGCATATATACAATGGGAGGATATGTACAATGGATTGCTGATGTCCATGTCAGTGCTGGAAATAAAACTTGAGAAATTGTCCATTGACAGGCATCTCAACTATATCTCCTTCCAGACTCTCCAGCATGAAAGTGTTATTTCCCTTGGCCTCTGCCACCCTGAATGGTCCAAACCAGAGCAGATCAAACTTCCCATGCTTTCCCTTGTCTGAACTTTTAACGTCACATCTTAGTACTAGGTCCCCTGCCTGAAAATATCGATCTTTAGCCTTTCGATTGAACATACCCTTCATATTTTCCTGGTAGCTGGCTAACCTGAGGTTGAATGTCTCCCTAGTTTTATTTAGTTCAACTAGCTGATTCATCCTTCTCATGAAGGTGTTAGGCTCTTCTTCAATATCTTGCAAGAACTGGGTTACGGGTAGCGCGAGCTGAGTAGGAAAGACCGCTGCCCTACCATACACCAATACGTAGGGATATTTCCCAGTGGATCTCTTGGTTTTGATCCTGTTGGCTTAGAGTGTGAACTTTAGTTGAGAATACCAATTATTTTGGTTTTCATTGATTGTCTTCTTTAGGATCCTCACCAATGTTTTATTTGACGATTCGACCAATCCAATTCCCTGAGGGTAGTATGTTGTGGAGTGCCCAAGAAGGATGTTATATCGCTGGAAGAAGTTTATGAAATTAGCAGACTTGAAGGCCTATGCATTATCTGTGATTATATTTTTCAGGCATCCACACCTTGCTACTATATTCTCCTCCAAAAATTTGATTACCATTGTGTTAGTAGCGTTCCTTGCAGGCATTGCCTCAACCCAATTGGTGAAGTAATCTGTGGCGGTGAGGGTCTGTCGGTGTTGGTTACTGGAGGCCAGATGGACTTCGCCTATGAAGGCAATTCCCCACTGTTTGAATGGCTCTTCAACATGGACCGTGATCAGCGGGAGGGGCGCAAATTTCGGTCCCCCAGGGAAAGTCTGGCACTTCTCACAAGCTCTAACACGAGCTTGAACATCGCTGAATAAATGAGGCATGAAGAACCCTTCTTTGAGGATATTATGTGTTGTTGTGTGCCAGTTCTAGTGTCTCCCACATATTCCATCGTGAAACTCCTTCATCACTTCTTCCACCTCTTGCTCGGTCAAACACAACCGTAGTATTCCCAATGGGTCTCTCCAGTACAAATGTCCGTTTGCTACTGCGAACCTTTAAGACCCCAACCGCAACGTGCGATACTTCATTTTGTTGAAACCAGGAGGGCATCTCAGAGTCAAAAGGTATTCAAATATATCTTTTTACCACGGGGAGATTAGGTACTTGATGTGTGTTTTTCTATGGAAGATTCTATTCCTGGTTGTGCATTTGTATCACCTTTCACCTCGCCTCCTATCTTTGATAATTTTATTCTTAGAGCTTGACAGTTGGATTCTGAAAAAATATTACCCAGCCCCTTGCCTTTGATAAGATTATTAGGTTTGATCTCCATTTCATATTCCTGGATCTTTCCAATCCACTTGCCTCTTTTTCCTTCGTTCTCACCCTGGACGAGGATATATTTTACTGTGGCAGTGGGCATGTAAGATTTTATGGTGGACTGCAAAATGTATACCCGAAATGCTTTTAAGGCCTTAACTAGAGTGTATGCTTGCTTCTCCAGTATATTGTATTTTAATTTTGCATCTCTGAGGACTTCACTAAAAAATGAAATAGGTTGCTCATGCCCCTCATCATTCTTTTGCAACAATACTGTGGTGATTGTGTGAGATGATGCAAATGAAAAAATCAAGAATGACTTCTTATAGTCTGGGCTAGCCAAAAATGGGGCTTCTGCGAAGTCCTGCTTGATCCTGTCAAAATAATCCCTTGATTGAGGAGTCCATTTCATTTCGTTATTTTTCTTTAGCATTTCAGTGATATTCCTAACAATCTCGGCATAATTAGGCATTATTGAGCAGGTAAATCCCGTCTGCAGACAGAGGTGATCCCTCTAGCCCTGGAGTGGGTCTAGAAACAGGGGAACAAGCTGGACTTTCAGACTCCTAGCTTATAAATGAAAACGAGTTAGGATAGATGACCTACTTGGTCCAACGCTTTTTTTGTATTCTGTAGTAGCGATCCATTGATCTTTGTCTTCACACATCGAAACCTTTCAGTGATAATGTCTGTGTACTTTCACAAGGATCAAGTGAATGGTGACAACATAAGAAAACATATTTTCATTCATAGCTATTTGATTGGTCAAGGAGAATAATTTTTTTTGCATATGATCGAACACAAAATTGGAACCACAAAACCAATTATGCATTAATGATACAGAAAAGAAGTTTACAACCTTAATGCCTTGACATTGTAGCCTCCTTCGATGGGTTCAGTCAAGCGCGTCTCAAGCATTCGTTGGGGATCAGACTTGGTGAGGAAATGGGCCTAAACTCTCTCTCTTGACAATGGATTCCTCTCTGCGTTATTCTTCACACCAGCTATAGTAAGGATTGCTCAGCTAGCTGAAACTATGTGAGAAGGAAGTATTTATAGGAGAGGAGGAGGTGGTTTGGGATCCCTCATTAGGTGGAAGAGAGGCCTTATCCTTTGGGGAGTTGCTAAATTGTAGGAAACAAGAAGCCAAAGGGAGGACTTTGACATTATCTAGTCGAACAAACCATGATGACTTCGCTCACGAAGTGGTTAGGCATGGAAACTTTGTTTCTATTTTAAAAAAATTTCCAAAAATAGCTCAGCGAGGGTGCTCCATTGAGACAGAGCGCGAATGGGCGTGGGGCTTAGTGTTAATTTCTCTATGGGTGCAAGGCCATAACTGCCTACCAACATCGACCCAAAATCATATGTTTTTGAGAGCCTGCTTGAGGAATGATCAACATAAGAAATGTTCTTGACATGCCAAGGGATGTAATGACACTTTTAGCAAGGTATGACAATACACGTAAGTCATTGAAATGGTTCTCCAATATTCCGGATGGGGATTGTAGGGACGGTGAAAAAAGACTGTGTAACAGATGCCCCTTAAAGCATGAGGTCTGAGAGAGAGGGAGGAGTGAAATGCTTTATGAGAACGTGCCCAAACCAAACACCATCATAAGAAGACCTACAAGAACAAGTACAAGTGATATATTTGATACATGAATATGTGGCATGGGTGCAACCATCCATAATAGAGTGAATATAAAAATGAGATCCAAGGTATGCATGCAGCCATCCAACAAAAAGGATCAATAAACAGACTCAGGTATTGTCGCAACCGTCCAATCAGAAGATTCATGCATATAGCCATGATAAACCAAATCATCTCACAACCTAGATTTTATCAGAAAAAACCCAGTGTCTTGCGCTCCATTTCGATCCGAACAAGTACAAATTAAAGCATTCGAATGAATGAGCTGAAGTTGAACATGCGAGAAGATCACCTGATTACCAGGCAATGATGAAAATTGTTAACATGCGTGAGATAAACCACAAATAAAGACAATGGCTCTCAAGGTACAACTAGTACAAGTCGCAGAATGTGAACAGTGAGCTGAAGTTGAACACCCGCGAAATCACTTGATCAAAGGCCAATGATGAGGACTTGTCGTTGAATGTGAAGAAATTTCCATTGAGGCATGTAAGCTCCAAGGTACCGGAAGGGAGTCTCTAGATCAGCTTCCTGGATAATGAGCTGAAGTCGACAGGAAAGAGCCTGATCAAAGAGACGACCATGTGCTACATAATAAACAGAGACAATGAACAGGCAATGATGAATGAGAGGATCATGAGAGGATCAGAAGTTGAAAATTGGAAGGAGAAAACTACTTGAACATATTGGCGACACGACTCTGGAAGTTGGTATTAATTTCTTTAAAGATCAAAGGTCATGATGATATTAAGCAAAAACTATGAGAAGTAGTCAATGATAACCAAACCAATGGAGAAACAAAAATGACGAAATGGGATGTCCCTAACCTGAAACGAATTGCAGACAAGTGTCATGTTCAAGAGCGACATACTTCCGACATGTTGTGTAACCAACTCCAAAAATAGAAGAAATGAGATATCAACGCCTTAGAAATAAGCCACTTCGAGGGGGCAACCTCCAATACATTACATGAATGAACAATTCTTGGATGATACAATTTACAAACCTCCTTTCTATATATAGGATTCCATGGGGCCATAATGTAATCCTAGTGGGATACAATGTAATCCTAGCCGACCTAACAATAATAATTTAAGGGCACAATAATAACAAAATGGGGGTTAAAAGGGTACAATAATAACAATAAGGGGGTTACACTAACAACAATAAGGGACTATACTAGTAATATAGGGACCTAACATGCCCCTCTCCTTCAAAAAAGTGTTGTCCTCAACACTTGAGTAGCTCTGGGTGCTTCTGTATAAAATTCTCATCCTCCCATGTAGAATCTTCAGTGGGTAAGTTCTTCCACTTGATGAGATACTCCGAAATTGATCGATTCCGTAGTTGTCGAGTTCTTTTTTCCATGACTGCTTCAGGTTCCAATATGATTTTCCCTTCCCCATCAAGTTCTGGCAATACTGTTTGAACTGGAAGATTTTCACCTATAACCTTCTTTAAGCATGAAACATGGAAAGCTGGATGTACTCGCGAAGAAGCAGGAAGCTCCAATTTGTATGCCATAGTACCAATCTTTTGCAACACCTTGTAAGGACCATAGTACTTTGGCGATAATTTATTATCCTTCTTAGCTTGCTTGAGGGACATTTGTTTGTATGGTTGTAGCCATAAAAATACCCAATCTCCTACATCAAAACTTCTCTCACTGCGATGTTGATCTGCCTGTTGTTTCATTCGATTTTGTGCCAAATTCAGGTTATCCTTTAAGAGTTGGAGAACTTCTTGCTGATGCTCAATGTGATCTTCGACTGCTTGAACCTTCGAATTTTCCCTTAAAGATGATGTGATGGATGGTGGATGATATCCATAAAGTGCCATAAATGGGGTCATTTTTGCTGCGGTATGGAAGGAAGTGTTATACCACCATTCAGCAAGAGGTAACCACTTGACCCATTGTGTTTGTTTATCAGATACAAAACAATGAAGATATCCTTCCAAACATTTATTTACTATCTCAGTTTGACCATCAGATTGAGGATGATAAGATGAGCTACGAGCTAATTGAGTACCCAAACAAGAAAATAACTCCGTCCAAAAATTTCCAGTAAAAATGGGATCTCTGTCGCTCACAATAACCCTTGGGCTTCCATGTAGCTTTTGAATTTTGTCCACAAATGTAGTAGCAACTGTACTTGCTTTAAATGGATGAGATAATGCACAAAAGTGTGCATACTTAGTAAGTCTATCAACTACCACCATGATGACATTCTTTCCTTCGGACTTAGGTAAACCTGTGATAAAATCCATTGAAATATCCTCCCAACGTTGACTTGGAATGGATAAAGGTTGTAGAAGTCCCGGGGTCTTAATTGTTTCCACTTTATTTTGCTGGCAAACCAAACATTCCGCCACAAACTTTTGAATATCGGATTTAAGGCCATCCCAAAAAAATTCTTTCTTCACCCTGTGGTAAGTTTTTAAAAATCCTGAGTGTCCTCCTAAAGGAGAAGTGTGCAATTCCAGAAGAATATTTTGTTTTAGTTGGGAATCCTTACAAAGATATAAGCGATCTTTGTACCATAAGGAATCATTTTTCCAACTAAATGTATCGGATGTACTAGGATCTTGCTGCAACTTTTGAATGAGTGTCCATACATCTTTGTCCTTCTTCCATTCATCTCTTGCTTCGGTTATCCAATCGGGTTGGATAATAGAAATGGCACAAAGCAATGCTTCCACCTCTTCATTCTTTCTTGAGAGTGCATCTGCAACAACATTAAGCTTTCCTTTTTGTAGATTATTTCAAAGTCATAACCCAACATCTTTGTGACCCATTTTTGCTGCTCTTCTGAAGATAGTCTTTGTTCCAAAAAGTGTTTAAGACTATCATGATCAGTTTTTACCTTGAAGTGTCTTCCCATTAGGTAATTTCGCCATTTCTTTAGTGCATGCAGTATTGCTAACATTTCCTTCTCATAAATAGGTTTTTGTAAGTACTTTCCTTTGATTGGACGACTTTCAAAGGCAATGGGTCTTCCTTCCTGCATTAAAACTGCACCAATTCCATTTCCTGAGGCATCACATTCCACAATAAAGGTTTTTGTGAAGTCTGGCGTAGCTAAGACCGGTGCTAGGCACATTGCCTCTTTAAGATGTTCAAAGGCCTTAGTTGCTTCGGGAGTCCATGAAAATGCATCTTTCTTCAATAATGTTGTTAGAGGTGCTGCTATTCTCCCATAATTCTTAACAAACTTGCGATAATAGCCTGTTAACCCGAGAAATCCTTGCAATTGCTTTATTGTCTTGGGGACTTTCCATTCCTTAATGGCTTTAATTTTGTTAGGGTCTACTTTAACACCCTCGTGAGATATAATATGACCCAGATATTCCACCTCTTGTACTCCAAAGAAACATTAGGATGTTTTTGCATATAATTGTTTCTCCTGCAATAGTTTGAGCACCCTGTCAACATGTTCGACATGATCCTTCCAAGACCTGCTGTAGATTAGTATATCATCAAAAAATACTAGCACAAATTTTCTAAGGGTTTGAAAATGGAATTCATCAACCCTTGAAATGTAGAAGGTGCATTGGTAAGGCCAAAGGCATGACCAAAAATTCATAATGACCCTCATGAGTTCGAAATGTTGTTTTTGGAATATCTTCAGTCTTCATTCTAATTTGATGATATCCTGAACGAAGATCCAACTTGGTAAAATAAATTGCTCAATGTAATTCATCCAATAATTCATCAATCACAGGAATGGGAAATTTATCTTTAATGGTGAGCTTATTGAGCTCCCTATAATCCAGACACATTCGCCATGATCCATCCTTCTTGTGTACCAATACTACGGGAGTAGAGAAAGAACTTTGACTAGGTTGAATTATACCCGCCTCTAACATTTCTGCAATCATACGTTCAATTTTTCTCTTTTGGAAGTAAGGATATCTATAAGACCTGATGTTTGGAGGAACACTTCCTGGAATCAAATGAATAGCATGATCATGATCACGAATAGGTGGGAGTCCTTTGGGAGTTTCAAACACCTTGGAATGATTGTCCAAGACTTGTTGGAGATCTGCGGAAATAGATGATTTTGATGTCGGAACTTCTAGTGAGCATAATTGTGCAATTACACCTCGTTGTTCTTTCTTTAGAAGCTTTTTCATGATGTTAGAGCTTATTATCCTTCTTGGCTTCCCTTCAATACCCCGTAATTTGACTTCCTTTCCTTCTGAAAAAAATTTCAAGAAAAGTTCTTGAAAATTAAAAGCTACCGTCCCCAAAGATTGTAACCATTGTACTCCTAGTACAACATCAGCACCTCCCATAGGAATGGAAATAATTAGACTTGTCAACACATATTCCCCCATGGTTAGCTTGATATTATGGCATTTTCCAGAGCAATTTATAGTTCCTCCATTTGCAACCATCACTTGACATTCTGGTGCTGGGTATAGGAAACGATTTAATTCCTTGGCTACCTTACAATGAATAAAATTATGGGTGCTACATGAATCAATCAACACTATTAACTTTTTCTTCTTGATATGTCCTTCTATCTTGAGAGTTTGAGGAGTGGTAATTCCTGCCAGTGCATTACATGATATGGTCGGATTCATTTCTTCCCCTTCTATGGCTGGTTTCTGGTGTATATCCACTTCTTGTTCATTTTATTCTTCCTCTTCACATTCTATGTAAAATAATTTCTTCTCAGCACACTTATGAACTTTAGTGTATTTTCTATCACAACTGTAGCAAAGCACTTTTGCTCTTTTTTCTTCCAATTGTTGTGGTGTCAACCTTGTAGGTTGTGGAAATCTAGATGTAGCAACACTTCCTTCTTTATAGAATTGAGTGGTAGGCTTCCTTGTCGCCATAATTTTACATTCAACTTTTCTTGCCAACTTGAATGCCTTCTCCAATGAATCAGGTTCCAGAACACGAACTTCATGTTGGATGTTATCCTTTAGAGTACCTAAGAAGAGATCAATCCTGTGTTCCTCTGGAATATTAGTTACCCATATATTCAATTTTTGGAAGTCCTCAATGTGCTGCCCCACTAAACCCTTTTGTTTGAGATTTATCAATTGGCTAAAGAAGGTGTTGCTCTTTGTATCTTCATAATGTGCTATCATTTCCTCCGTAAAAATTGACCAAGTGACAATTTTTTTACGGGAGCAAAGCCATTGATACCATACAAATGTATTTTGTTCTAAATGTAAAGTTGCAATGCGTACCTTTTGTGTGTTTTGTACGTTATGGAGATCGAAATATTGCTCCATCTGTAGTATCCATGTTACAGGATCCTTTCCATCAAACTTCCTCATATCCATCTTTGGAATATGGTGGTTCTTCCCGCCAACATTAGAGTTTATGAAATCACAATTAACATTTATTTTGTTCTCATCATGAGGTTCTTCTACTATCTTTTCACCATTAGGAAACCTTTCTTGTATAAACTTTGTCAAACCTTTTATGTCTGCTTTTAGAAAATTCTTCATGTTTTCCATTTTCTCATCGATCTTAGCTTCCATGTCATCAATCTTAGCTTCCATGCCCACTTCCATGCCATCCATCTTAGCTTCCAAACCAATCATCTTAGCTTCCACGCCTTTCTTCAAACCATCCATCTTAGTTTCCACGCCTTTCTTCAAAACTTCCATTTCATTTTTTGTTGTTCTTTGCGAAAGCGAAATTTGCTCTTGTAATTTTGATATGTCATGTTGCCATTCTTCATCTTCATGAGTCATAGTAGAGCCTTCTGAAGGCTTAATGGGTGTTGAATTATTTTTAGGGGCCATTTTATAATCCAATACTGATATCTATTCTACAATATGCCCTTGGGATCAATTTAACTTGATTATTCAAACAAGACTTGTGCAATTTGAAAAAAATACACACCTTTTTCTTGCTTTGAGGAGCTCGATATTTAAATTGTATTATCTTTGTGATTTCAGATCTTCAATATCTAAAATTCAGCACTGTAGTATCCCTCTGAATTTTCTTTTGAATGCCACAGGTATGACCTGATTTGGATTCTCCAAGACAAAGTTGTGTCCAATCTCCCACAATGACCTAATTATGGACTGGTTCAGTAGAGCGAACTTGTACGACTTTCCACGTGTCACTGTTTCATCCTTTGTCTCTTAAATTGATAGCCAATAAACTACAGTCTGTGTACTTTTGACCACTTTTTACGGCATTCCAATCCGATACCCAGAGAGAGAGTTATTGAACTTTTCCCACGATCACCTCTTTGAGATGCAATTCAGGAGCCTGAAAAAGCACTACCTTCCACAGATCATATCTCCAAAAATATTGCGAACCAAGCTCTAAAATTTTTTGACAAATTTCCTCAGGATTTCAGCTTCGCACCATATGAATTTCAGATTTTGAACCTTCGTAGAAAAAAATTTATAGGGAAAATTCCACGATGACCTATTTAGGAGCTTGAAAAAAGAGCTAACTTCCACAGATGATATCTCCGAAAATATTGCGAACCAAGCTCTGAAATTTTTAGACAAGCTTCCTCAGGATTTTGGCTTCGCACCCTAAACATTTCAGCTTCTGAAACTTCGTAGAAAAAAATTTATAGCGAAAATTCCACGATGACCTATTTGGAGCAGCGAAACCCTAGAATCCAAACCTCTGATACCAAATGTTGTGTAACCAACTCCAAAAATAGAAGAAATGAGATATCAACGCCTTAGAAATAAGCCACTTCGAGGGGGCAACCTCATGGCTGATACATGAATGAACAATTCTTGGATGATACAATTTACAAAACCTCCTTTCTATATATAGGAGTCCATGGGGCCATAATGTAATCCTAGTGGGCCACAATGTAATCCTAGCCGACTTAACAATAATAATTTAAGGGCACAATAATAACCAAAATGGGGGTTACAAGGGTACAATAATAACAATAAGGGGGTTACACTAACAACAATAAGGGACTATACTAGTAATATAGGGACCTAACACGACATGACTGAGAACTGGTTCCATTCCCCCCCACCATTGCTGGCGAGTACCCCAATTATTTTTGGAAACAAGCTTTAAGGGGATAACATATGCTTGTCATATAAGTTTTTCCTTTAGAAAAATCCATCCTAGTACATTTTACGAGCTCTAGGAAGGAGGAACTCGGTTACGTCATGGTGACGATTCTCGATGTCATGTAAGTTTTAACGAGTCTGACAAAGGAAGAACTCAACCTCTTTTCATGTTTAGATAGTTTGAAAAGAAGTGGAAAAGAAAACTCCAGCAAGGCCCTTTTCGTAGGTAGTCTCACAGATCCGAATAGGTAGAAAACCATATCTGAGAGAACCTCTTAGTCGCGATAGGCTAAGGTATTCCTTTTTCGTAAATAATCTATCCCAACCCAAAAAAGGGGTAAACGTATACCGGGTAGATTCCATTTCACAGCCTTTAACGAGTTCAAAACGACAAGAGTCTCGACAATCTTTTCAATTTTCGAGAGTCGAAAAAGAGCTGAAAGATGACTCCATGGGTGAATTTTTCATGTTTTTACTGAGTTCTAAAAAGTAATAAAATACAACTTGTCACTTCATCGCCATCACGTTGAGGACCTGTTGCTGCACAAGAAACACATGTAAAACCCATTTTTCGAGATAAAATAATAAAATAATAAAAAATTATGCTCAAAAACCTAATTAGGGTTCTGAAAAGTTTATAAAATGCCAAAATTGGTAAAAATAAATTACTTTTCACTTTTTACCTCTTGTGAGCATTTTTTACCCTTTTTCACAATGATCTTGTGGAGCTGACAACGGACAATCCAGGAGACCAATCGCGAATCCGTATTTTTCAGGTGAGAGCTCGTATCCTTGCTTGCATTTTGAATTAATATTTATTGCCTACATTTCATTTTGTCACATTTGTGGGGGATTTTTGTTCAAATTAGGGCAGGGCAGTCGGCGCGGGTTCTGGGCACGGACTCGCGCCAACCCGCCTTATAATCAAACGGGGGCGCGCCAACCGCGACCACGGATTTTTCTTGTAAACTCAACCAACTGGCCCATTTTAAACCTTTCAATAGTGAATAATTTGACTAATGATAGCCCAATTGATGACTTTGCAGGTGTGTGAAAGCAAAATGGTGATCGAATGGAAGGAAAGAGAACACGAAGAAGAAGATGAGGAAGCCATGGGCAATGTAAGATGCATGGACGTTCTAAGGGACTGCGGGCTTCTAAAATTCTTCATGGCGCCATGTCTCCGAGCTTAACCAGAGTTATTAAAATATCTGATCAATGTATGGGACATTGATCGGGAAAGATTTGTGATCCACGATCAGGAGTTAGAGATTGAAGTCTCTGATGTATACTTTATAAATGGATTGTCATGGAGGGGGGTAGTACCAATCCTGATTGGTACCCGGCCCACAATGGAAAATATGAGCATGGTCATCGATAGGGTGTACTAAGGGGCAAGGAAAAGATCAAAGAGCGAGAAAGTGGATATTCAAACCATTCTTGATTTGGCACTAAAATTAGTGCTGCACACCATCACTCGAGCTGTTGAATCTCAAGCTCCACATGAAGCCACAAAAACATAGCTAATACTTGTCATAGATTGTATGGATCCAACTCTTTAAAACTAGGTAGAGGCCATAACAATAAATATGAAATGCCAATTGACAAAATGCAAGAACGACAAACTGAAACAATTCGGCTATGGGTCCATCTTGGTACCATTCATCCTGGAACAATTACCAATATTTCAACATCAGGAAGTGATAGTTCATACACAACCATCCCAAGAGGTCGTGGAGACCAGAATTCTTTGACTGGCTCCACCGACAACTAATTGTCGTGGAGGACTGGCCCTATTCTAGCACAGACTTTACGGGTGATGCAAATCTCCCACTTCCAGCGGGAGAGGATTGGGATGAAGCATTGAGTAACTAATTTTTTTATTTTGATGAGTATTAAAATTTGTTTTGATTATATATGTTTTGATGTTAATTTATGTATTTTCAGATGTTCGCCCAGAAAGACCTATAGGAATGTCTCCAATAGCACAGAGGATTCCTCGTGATTTTGATGTGGCCCCTCATGGTGAGGGAAGCGAGGAGGAGGAAATCGTATGAAACCTGGAGGGACTCACTAGTAGAATCCCAGATTATGCAACATTTGACGATGTTCCCTGCTCATAATAGAGGCACACTGCAAGGGTGTCTAACCATGTTCACCACTTATTGAGGCAGCTTGTGCGTGCAGTGACATGCTACCATGAGCATCATGCTGACTAGACGCGTAGGCTTTTATTTCTGCATATTTTTTGAGAGACATGATGCCTCAGGATGTAACCAAAACATACATATTTTTTGAACTTATGATGCACATGGATGCAAACAATCGATATATATATATATATGCCTATTTTCCTTTATGAATATTATTATGTGATGATGATGTTTTACAAATTATGCAAATGCCTATCTAATACAATATTGGCTACTATATGAGTCTAGGAATATGCTGATATGTGATGTAATAAAAAATCCTTTCTAATAAACAAACACGTAAATACAACCTTAAGATTTGAGGATTTCTAACAAAATAATGCCCATTAAGCTGAAGAAAACAAGTTGAAAGTCTAGGTTAACAATTAATGCACGAATTTCGTGAGCAACGACCTCAGTTAAGAGTTCGATGACAGCACTATATTTAACGAAATTTTTTGTGGTTCGTCCTAGACAGATACCTTGAAGGTCTATCAACTCACCATTAGGGTTATAGATCACCCAGGACGCAGAAGACAGATTCTGGGTGCTGTGGGAGGCACCATCCGTGAAATAAACATAAGGAGTGGCAGACATCTACATAATAAGCAACAACATAATAAGTAGGAAAAACTGCTCAAAAAGCGCGCCAAGCCAAAAAATGTACAATAATGAAAAGAACGCCTATGTACAAAAGAACATGCACGATAAACTCATGCATAATATTTTTTGAGATACAACCCATTTCGGGGCTGGTCCAAAGGATAACCTTCATAATCAATTACCTCATAAGCCCCGTTCTGCAAAACATGCTTAACAATATATGGTCCATGCCACATGGGTTGGAATTTTCCTGCCCCTAGCTTATCATGAGCTTGGTCATACAAGAGGAAGAGGTCTCCTTCTATAAAGGAACAAGGAGAAACCAACTGATCAAAATGTGCTTTGACCCGCTTTTTCTATACCTATGACAAGAGCAGCAAATCAACAAGTTTCATCAAGCCTCTCTAAATATAGAAGACACTCTTCCTCTGGCGAAGTATTAAGCAACAATTCAACAACTATCTTGAGAGAAGGGATTTCACATTCAATTGGAAGGGTAGCTTCGAGACCATAAACAAGATGGAATGGAGTTAATCCGGTCGCATCCTTCACCAAGGTTTGGTAAGCCCAGAGAGCTGAAAACAACATTAGATGCTAGTTGGACTTGTGCATCCCATTCGTACGCTAAAGTATAGTGACTAGAACCTTGTTCACGGCTTCAACCTGACCATTGGCCTGAGGGTAGTACGGCTGATTAGATGTGGATCAAGGACCTAAGTGATAGCTCAAATTTCAAAGTGTTCAAAAGTGTATTGAACCTAATCAACTGGATAGATCTCATCTCCCTGATTTCGACACCGTGAACGGTTCGAAAAATCGACATCGTATGAAGAAGTTATCACAGTTTGAAAAGTCTAGTAAATTACAATTTTTGGACTTTGACCAAGTTTGGCTGGTTATGGAAAAATTAAAAAAGAAAGAATATTCCTTAAAATATTCCCCAAAATATTATGTTTGGACTAGTTATCATGCCAAGTGGCGGATTGTAATTGGGAAATTGGTTGACTTTTTGAGTTTGGGCCAATACGAGGCCGCCACGTGGCAAGCTCGAAGGTCGCCACGTGGTCCATGCACAGTGTTGCAGAATTTTTGCGAACTCCCCGAGATTTGACCGCCTGACCTCTCCATGAAAATTCCCGTGTCGTGCCAGTCGGGCTACGCATTAGTTCTTGATAATATAGTGGTGCCAGTTGTATTTAACATTGCTTTAATGTGCATATGGGGGTCGGAAGGGGCCCAACCCCCCCATGTGGCCTTAGCGCTAGGAACCAAGGGCTAATCCCCACACTGTCAATGCTTCCACATTTCTTGTTAAGTGCCGACACATGGTTACAGATATAGCCGCGCGGTTAACCTAATTGTCTTTACAACCGGAGTTGGGGAACTTTTATCCACGATTTAACGTAGGTTTCGCCTTTAATAAACCCCAACCGTTATGGCTATTTAACCGCATTCTTATGAAATGAGCCCACGCGACATTTAGAAATTAATGCCACAGTTTAAACTGGCACATATTCTAGCGGGCATGCCATATTTGGTGGAAATTTCCAAATTAACTTCGGTTAACTTAAGTTCCTCCAAGTTTGGTGGAGGATTTTTAGGGGCATTGGGAAAAATGAGTTCAGGCTCTATCTTGAGCTAGATTCAACCAATTTTGGAGTGAAAATAGTCAATTTCAACTATCTCAGACATTCCAGACTCATTGGTGAGGGTTTCAGAGCCATCAGAGGACTTTTGAGTAGGTTTTTTCTTCAGTGAAGTTCCAGGGGCCACTAGGGCCACCATGGGCCAACAATAGTTTGAGGCTTAGCCAGTGTAGCTAGAGGCCATTCTCAACAATCCAATAGTCAATTTTGGATGTTTCAGAAATTATGGAACTAATGGTGTGGTTTTTAGAGAATTTATAGGACTTTTGAAGGCCTATATGCTTTAGTGAAGTTCCAGGGGCCACGAGGGCCAGCAAGTGCTAGCAGCAGTTCGAGGCCTAGCCAGGGCAGCTAGAGGCCTTATTCAGCAAACCAATAGTAATTTTTGATTGTAATGAGAATTATAAATCCATTTATGGAGGTTTTAGAAGTTTTTCAGGACTTATAGAGCTCGAGAAGCCACAAATAAGTTTTATTTGACCTTAGTGCCAGGGAGTGCCATTAGGTGTCGGAGGCGAAATCAGAGCAGCCGGAGGCCAATTTCAGTGAACCAATAGTCTATTTTGAATATTTTTGGAATTTTGAATCCAATTAAGGGATATTAAGATCCATTTGAAGACTTATGAAGGTCAATAACCTACAGGGAAGTTTTGGGTAGCCTAGGGTCAATTAGGGAAGGAGGCCTAGTTTGGGGATGCAGTGCTCATTTTGAGCAAACGATTAGTCTAATTTTGGTGTCTAATGTGTGATGGAGATAGTGGGTGAGGTTTCAGGGACAAAAAAATAATTCTAAAGGAGTTAGTGCCATAGAGAAGCTCAGTGTAGCTCAGAGCACCAATAGAAGGAATAAAGTCTAAGGGAGTCTAGATTTGTTTTTAGAGTGATGACAAGCATGAAAAGGATATAGATGGTATTCTGAGCCCATTGATTCAATTTAGTAACCATTGGAGTTAAGTGTGGAGCTTATAAAATAAATTTTTCCATAATCCCAAAGAGCCAAGTCAAGACGACAAGAACTTAAGGAGACGTAGCCCACGATATTTGGGTTAACTCCTAGATTAAATTTGTTGTTATGTGTGGATGTTTATTTTCTGCATTATATTTCTGTTGCACATGTTTAATTTCAGAAAAAACAAATGGAATTATAACACTTAATGATCCAGATTTATGTAGGAACGCAACGGAATACACATATAACCATAAGCACAAAGATGTAGCGGAAATAATGCTTCATTTTATTAATATCAAATAATGATTGAAATAAGCTTATAAACATAATGGAAACAAGCTAGGGCACTGGTAACGTATCTCTGAAAAGAGATGTGGCATACGTAGGACTCTGAATAGTGTTACATCAAGGCTCGAAGGCCTATTACAGACATAATGAAAATAGATGAGAGAGGGTACTGGCTGCATATCTCTAAGAAGAGATGTGATGGTTACCAGCCCCTTAACTGTGTTACATTGAGGCTCGAAGGCCTATTACAGACATCATGGAAATATATGAGCTAGGGTACTAGCAGCTTATCCCTGAGAAGAGATGTGACAACTACGAACCCCCGAACTGTGTTACAATGAGGCTCGAGGGCCTATTTATTGTTGATAAATAATTTAAAATCAGAAATGTCCAAAAACGTAACCCTAGGAGATGAAGCACCAAAAATGTGGGCCCTTTTTGGGTAAATAGGTGTTTCAACTTCTCGGGGACGTAACTTTGGCATTCGATCTCCATTTGACGTGATCAATATCTCGTTAGAAAGATCTGTCCGAGGACTACAACTTTTGGTGCAATAAAGATAGACCATGTTACTCTCATTTTTCCCAAAAACGACGTTTTGGGCCTCAAAATGGCTCAGAAGTTCAGGACCCGAAAAACTGCTAAAAATAGTAAGATGTGTTGAAACTTAAAAACAGAAAGAACTAATGGCGGGGGTTCAAATGGAATAGGTGGGTGGCCACCAATATCCACCTGGATCATTAATGCCCCAAAATGGCTTCGGGCGTGCAGGACCCAAAAACCTGCTAAAAATAGTAAGCTGTTGGAAGTGAAAAGCTGGAAGAATTGATGTTGCGGGTCCAAATGGAATAGGTGGGCGGCCACCGATATCCACCTGGATCAATTAAACAATTAAAAAATGTACACTTGTTTCAAGTAAATTTTTTCGCAAAATTCAAGTACAAGCTAGATCTTTTATTTGTTTAACTAAGTGGGAGGTTCTTGAAAATCATAACAAGTTATCCAACCCATTTTCAGATCAGGTTAGTATCGGAGCACTAGTTGCTTGCTTTACAGAGCATTTGGTTTCTTGATTGACAGAGCAATAGCTTACTTGTTTGACTTGAAAGGTGTTTAATAATTAAAGGATTTGACTGTTTGCAAATTGAGTGTTGCTTGAGTTTGCTAGAGGTGAAGGGAAAGATACTGTTAGCTAAGTCCAGAAGAGGACAAGAAGGAAGAAAGGTTGAAGGCATCTTCCTTACCCAAAGGACCTCAAGGCAACCCTTGAAGCACAAAAGGGTTTGTTTGCAAAAAGCTACTTGAAGAAGAGCTTGACTCTACAGCCATTTTGTTCAGAAGCTTTGTCAATTGTTTTGAAATATTTTTAATTTTGTTGAAGTGATTTTGTTCATTTTCATAATGACAACTTTATCAAGTGAGGTTTCAAAATCCTTCTCCTTCACAATATTCTTCGATGAAGACATGAAGCGAGACTTCTACATCCTAAAGGAAATGGTGAAAATTATGTTTGAAGATAGAAGAGAAAGCACTGAACTTCGTGAGAAATTGTTTGCTATGAAGCAAGAGAAGGAAGAAATTCTCCAAAGAATGCATGAGATGGAGATGCAACCCCATCAAGCCCAAGAGGCCTTAACCAAGAACATGTGTGAAGTAGAGGTAATTCACTCTAATTCGTCTTCAATTTCCTCATCAGATAGATGTGTTGGTTCATTTGAAAATCACACTAGAGATATAGGGTCCAAGTTAATGTTTAAAATGGGCTATGAAGGAAAGGGTTTAGGCAAGCATGCATAAGGCATGATTGATCCTATTTTGGTTTTAGAATGACCTAAGAAATTTGGTCTTGGTTATGTTCAATCTAATGGCGAAGACTCTAAACCCACGAAGGCATTTGAGGCAACTTCAAAAAGAACTTTTGTCGCAAGTTCTAAACCATAAACATGTCAAGTTTGTTTTCAAGTTGATTGCCATTGTTGGAAGCCTGTGTTGCAGCAAGAATATTGTAGACATGCAGGTTATGGCGAGCATGCGAGTTCGAACAACTAGCAAGACAAGAACATTGATGTTAGTCTTCAAGGGAAATATGGAACCTCTACTAGTTCATCTCCTCATGAAGGTAAAAAGGATGGACATGCAAAGCAACATTTGAGGTATAATTCTTCCCATAGTCAAGTTGATTATGTTTTTGCAAGGCATGGCAATTCTGCATGCTTGAATGGAAGAAAGAGTTTCTGTGCATATTGTGGTATGTTTAACCATGATGTTTTGAGATGCTGGAAGAGGATGAAGGCACACAGGAAGCAGTTGAGGCAAAGGCAACTTGCAAAAAAGGTGCATAAGACTTGCACACATTTCGAGAAGAGGGGAAATTTCGTTGCCCATTGTTGGACATTGCATCCAACTGATCATCCCAAGCACACGAGGCAAGTGGACAAAAATACTGGCGAAAGTGGAACCAAGGATTCCATCATTGATGTGAGAACAGATGTTTCACATGAAGAAGATTTGCAACATCAAAAGTCATCGTGGAAGTGGCTCGGTAAGAAGTGGTTTGACTTCTTGACATAGTAAGACATACATTCATTTGTACATATGCAAATTTCAGTTATGTATGCATGTTTTATGTTGTAATCTCACGTTTGTTTGAGCCACCTTGGATCAATGATCAAGGACATGATGTTCAGCTACCTTATGAAAATTTCTCGCCAGAAATTTCTGAGTGAGTTCAAGGAAGACAGTTCTTAACAGGAGGAAAAGCACATCCAGAAAGGGAAGTGTCGACTACCTTCAAGTTGTGGTTCAAAGGCACTAAGTCATGCAAGGATAGTGTATGGAGGCTGAAAATAGAGGGTGTTGTATTCTCATCTAGTGTACAGATCAATATATCAGTCTTTTGGGGTCCAAAATATTCCCAATGGGGAGGTGTAATCAGATGTGGATCAAGGACCTAAGTGATAGCTCAAATTTAAAAGTGTTCAGAAGTGTGCCGAACCAAAGTGACCGAATAGATCTTGTCTTCCTGATTTCAGTGCTGCGAATGGTTTGAAAAACTGACACCATATGAAGAAGTTATCGTAGTTTTAAAAGTCCAGTAAACTGTAATTTTTGGACTTTGACCAAGTTTGACTAGTTATGGAAAAATTAAAAAAAAGAATATTCTTGGGAATATTCCTTAGAATATTACATTTGGACCAGTAATATCATGCCAAGTGGTGGTTTGTAATTGGGCAATTGGTTGAATTTTTGAGTTTGGGCCAATAGGAGGTTGCCACGTGGTAGGCCCGGAGGCCACCACGTGGTCAATGCATAAGGCTGCAAAATTTTTGCAGACTCCCTGGGAGTCGACCACCTGAACTCTCTGCGCACACGCCCACGTCATTCTAGTCGGGCTACGCATTAGTTCTTAATAATATAGTGGTGCCAGTTGTATTTAACATTGATGTAATGTGCATCCCCCCCATGTGGCCTTAACGCCAGGAACCAAGGGCTAAGCTCGAGACCCCCGACGGTTCCACATTTATTGTTAAGTGCTGACAAATGGTTACGACTATAGCCACATGGATAGCCTAACTGTCTTTACAACTAGAGTTGGGGAACTTTTACCCATGGTTTAACGCAAGGTTTCGCCTTTAATAAACCCCGACTGTTACGACTATTTAACCGCATGCTTATGACATGTGCCCACATGACAATTATAATTTAGTGCAATAGTTTAAATTGGTGGATATTATTGTGGGGGCACCATAGTTGGCAGAAATTGCTGAATTAACTTCAGTTAACTTAAGTTCCTCCAAGTTTGGTGGAGGATTTTTAGGGGTCATTGGGAAAAATGAGTTCAGGATCTATCTTGAGCTAGATTCGACCAATTTTGGAGTGCCAATAGTCAATTTAGACTATATCAGACATTATAGACTCATTGTGAGGGTTGAAGAGCCATCACAGGAATTTTGAGGAGGTTTTTCTTCAGTGAAGTTCTAGGGGCCACCATGGGCCAACAGTAGTTTGAGGCTTAGCCAACGCAACTAGAGGCCTTTCTCAACAATCCAATAGTAAATTTTGGATGTTTCAGACATTATGGAACGAATGGTGTGAATTTCAGAGCATGTAAAGGAATTTTGAAGGCCGATATTCTTCAGTGAAGTTCCAGGGGCCATTAGGGCCAGCAAGTGCCAGCAGCAGTTCGAGGCCTAGCCAGGGCAGCTAGAGGCCTTATTCAGCGAACCAATGGTCATTTCTGACTTGAATGAGAATTATGAATCCATTGATGGAGGTTTCAGAAGCTTTTGAGGACTTCTAGAGCTCGATAAGCCATAGAGAATTTTCTTTGACCTTAGTACCAAGGGGTGCCACGAGGTGTCGGAGGCGAAACCGGAGCAGCCAAAGGCCAATTTAAGTGAACCAATAGTCTATTCTGACTAATTTTTGGCATGCTAAATCCAATGAAGGAATTTTCAGAGCCATTTGAAGACTTTTGATATTCGAGAAACTACAGGGAATTTTTTGGCAGCCCAGGGTCAACTAGGGAAGGAGGGCTAGTTTGGGGATGCAATGCTCATTTTGAGCAAAAAATCAGTCTAATTTTGGTGTCTGATGTGTGTTGGAGACAATAGGTGTGGTTTTAGGGACAAAAATATAATTATGAAGGAGTTAGTGCCATAGAGAAGCTCAGTGTAGCTCATAGCACTAAGAGAAGGAATAAATTCTAAGGGAGGCTAGATCTATTTTAAGACTGATGACAGCTATGACAGGGATATAGATGGTGTTCTAAGCCCATTGGTTCATTTCAGTAACCATTGGAGTTAAGTGTGGAACTTGTAAAATAAATTTTTCCATAATCCCAAAGAGCCAAGTCAAGATGACAAGAGCTCAAGGAGACATAGCCCACGATATTCGGGTGAACTCCTAGATTAAATTTGTTGTTACGTGTGGATGTTTATTTTCTGCATTATTTTTCTGTTACACATGTTTAATTTCAGCAAAAACAAATGGACTTAAAGCACTTAAGCAATTAAAAAACATACACCTGTTTCAAGTAAAAAATTCCGCAAAAGTCAAGTACAAGCTAGATCTTTTATTTGTTTAACTGAGTGGGAGGTTCTTGAAAAGCATAACAAGTTATCCAACCCATTTTCAGATCAACGACATTGAGTTTTCGTGATGCAAACCCAACTTGGAAGTCAACTCAGCCATCATGTAATGAAGAAAATGAGAACCATGATCGGTGATAATGGATTGAGGGACACCAAACCCAGTAATGACATGATTGAACAGAAATTGTGCGGTTGTCGTACCGTCAACTGTAAGTGTAGGCATTGCTTCAACCCATTTCGCAAAGTAGTCAAAGAATACAATAATATAAGCATGCTCCCCGACCGAGTGAGGGTTACACGTCATAAAATCGATGCCCCATTTCGCAAAGGGACCATTGGTAATGACATGATGGAGGTGTGTGAGTGGTGCGTGCATCTTGCGCTGGTAAATCTGGAAATCGTGATACTTGCAGACTGTTAGCCACCTATAGTATTTTGTCAAAGAAAACAGGTGGCTAAATATGTTTCTGAGCCTTCAAGAGAGACATTTCTGTGGTAAATCTATCATTCTTGAATTCTCCATTTGACTTCTATCCTTCAAAATTATCTTCGCTGCTGTTTCCATTGATGAGCCCTACTGTTTTTGTGAGAGAAAATGTTTTCAAAAGGCCTCCATTTTCTCCGTTTCATTCCCACAAAATCCCCATTTGTCACCCTTATTCCCTTCACAAAACTCCCCTATAACCCTTCATTTAACCTCTAAATCTTCCTAAATCCCTTTTTTAAACCACATATTTCCCTTTATTTGGTTTAAAATCCTCCTTTCAACCTATCGGAACCCTTCATTTGGCCTTAAAATCCCTGTTTTTTGGCCTAAAACACCCTTTTGCATTATAAAGTTTTTTAGCCCCCAAGGGCTTATGGCTTTTAAGCCCCATGCCTCATATGACTATAGCCCCACAATCGGGTACTAAAGGGCCAAGAAACCCCCATTAAAACCTTACCTTTCGTTTATTTTTCCATTCACAACATCACGGTTTCGAACGAATCTGGGCCGTTGAATCCACAAGAACCAACATCCGAGATTGCGTCACGCTCCGCCCATAACCCATTGCCCCTCTGATCGAGATCCAACCGCTCATTCATGCGAGATCCGACGATTCACACTTAACCTGCCGTTCACCCCGCGAAAAGCCACCTTACGTCACTACCGGGCCCACCAGTCCTTTCGCCCACACACATTGCCTCCCGTCGCATGCTATCTGCACCGTCTGTTCAACATCGCACGATCCGACGACTGAAGCTCCGTTTCACAAAATCTTTATGCCCAAGAGTTAACGTTTCAAATCTTTGCGAAATGGGTGGTTTTGGAAATCCACATGGCGATCAGTGTATGGAATCGCATTCCAAAAGTGAATACTGCCTCTCTCCCATTTCATTTTGCGAAAACCATTCCCGGTTTCCTGCCATACTGCTGCCCTCCTCAACGTCATTTTCGCTTTTAATATCAACCGTTGATCTCTGAGATCAAACGACTTGTGTTATATCGCAACCCCATTCGTTTTCCTTTCATCTATTCTCCCAAATGACTTCATCGAGCAATCTCCACCGTAGATCATCCGGATCTAACGGTCCACATCTCTCGTCGCACCTAAACCCCCATCAGACCTGGTAGGTACTCCGGCAGGGTTTTCTTCCCATTTTCCGCTGCATCCACATTTTTCCTCACTGCTTCTCCACCCTCGCGAGCCTTTGAAGCAATCATCCCCACTCCCGTAGGTTTTTTATAACGTGTTTTTCATTTTTTGCAGGTTTCAAAGTGGTAATGAATCCATACAGTCTTTAGAGTCACAGACATGTGACACATAACGTAGAAGGACCATCACAGAGCTGAAGATCACAGAGGAAGAAATCCCTGAGGAGGTTTAAAACATGTTTTATTGAAGATCGGGTTATTAACCCTGACATAAACCCTCCAGCGCCACTGTAACCTATATATTCACACAAACGGATCAATAGAAGTTTAAAGTGTATTAGAAAGAGATTAAAGGATTAATGCATAATGTTGAAGACTTAATGCTTATATCCAATGTTTAGAAAGATAAAGGACACAGGTGAAGACCCGAAGATGATCAAGGAGGCTTAATGAATCCTAAAGCACACATCAAGCCATATAAGTGATTTAATATCAGTAGAACGTTCTTTACCCTAAGAAGGACCAATTCACATGGCCTACTCCATTCCTTATCGATCACCAGAACAGTTATTACTCTGACAGAAGTCCTTAAAACTGTCAGTGCATTAGTTATAAGGCATGGAAGACCTGAAAGACAAATCTTCACCTTACTTGTCTCAGAGTATAAACAAGACATCTCAGCGAGGAAAGTACTTCAAGAACACACCCTAGAGGTTATTGAAAACCTGACAAAGAATTCTAAATTCACTAAAGAGTACTGAAAGTTAATGTAAAGTTATTAAACAGAATGGGCTTCAAAGACATTTCTCCCTCTGTTTTAATGAATCATTTAAATCCAATATACCACTACTATCACTCATTCACCTATAAGAACCCATGAGAAACACAATGAAAATGTTGGTTGGTTGTTGAAAAATTACTGATTGTAAGCTGTTCTACTGAGTTAGAGTTCTGTGAGTAGTAGTTGTAAATAGGCTTGGAGATGATTTCTAGATGATATCAAGCTATTGGACAAGAATGTACGTGATTGGTTTTGCTCTTCTAATATGAGAAGCATGTTCATCAAATCCTGATCTAAATCAGTGGTGATGTGTCCCTTCTTTGTTATTGTTTTCCCTCTGTTTTACATCATGTTTCATTTTCTCTGATAAGAAACAGTAATTTTAGCTTAGGATATACTACTGCAAGTACCCTAATGTTTCCTGCACATTCTTATCTTTAATGTTTTCTGCTATTTGTATATCTAAGAAAAAATTCAATATAATTTAACCGGTCAAAGAGTTGGTTTGTCCATACTTGCTGATGTATGAATTTAGAGTTTGTTTCTTAGATGTTCTTGTTTGGTTCTACTGAAAGAATAGGAGAATAGGGAGATTTAGTGATTAGCCCCATCCCCTAAGTCCCCTTTCCAACAGTTAGCCTTTCTAAGATCCCTTTGAGTTGAATGCCAAAGCAGAGAAGGTTAAAAGTCTTTCTCTGATCTTAGGTTTCACTCTGTGTTTAAACATAAGTGTTTTTCTACTGTCTAAAAGCAATCAGAAGCATTGCTGGATTGTGGTCTTTGGAGTTGGCCTCATTAGGAGTTTGGATCATAGAGGTATAACGCATGCCCTGTCCCTAGACTTACTCCGAAGTGGTCATCTTGGAAGGTTTTCCTTATCATTCCCATTCACTTCCTTATTGTTTCATCCCATACTATCATCTTAAGAGATCCTCTGTTTTAGATGACTGGCCCTTTGAAAGCCTTGGATATTTGAATTGCAAGTAAACCCTTTTATGACCCCATTTCCCAATGGACTTGTGTTCTCTTTGAATTATCTCCCCATTGCTGAAAATCCTTCAATACTCATTTATTTTCCTTACACCGAACCCTTATTTCATGTTTCCCAACCAAACAAACAAATAAAAAACCCTTGTGCCCTATAGCTAGCCTAATACCTTAATTTGAACTTCAAAGATATATTATTTTTTACTTTTATAGAGAGATCCCTCTCTAGATCTAGGAGGGCTAGATCCTGAGATCCCAAAGTGGTTTGATGTTTTCTTGTCATTTGGTATTGCCAAATCTACCAAATCACAGGAACCCCAACATAATGGCGACTCCACTGGGGATTCTGAGTGAATGACATCTTAGACACCTTTAAGAACTCAAAAGACCCATAATCTCCTTAGATTGGTATTTTATTGCTGATGGTGGACAGTAGCCTGCTTCAAAACATTTTAAACCCTCCACCTGGCAACTCCACAACTCCCATAAGACCAAATGAATCCACTGGTAGAAGACCCTAAACTGGTTGAATAAGACCTAGTGACCTCTTTTCTTATTTACAAAATGATTCCAAGGATACAACAAAGATATTCCCCAATGAGTAGAGAACATATCCTTGGGTTCCCACATAAGATGCCCTAGGTGTGTTGGGATGATAACCTTCCTGTCTTTCAAGGTGAAGATTTTGAGGACCCACTTCTACATCTCATCAAATTGCACATACATATATGGAAGGTAAAGACTGAATGGCATGAAGATTGCCTTATGAAAATTTTCATGTTAACATTAAAAGGAAAGGAAAGGGACTGGTATGAATGGTTAGAACCTAGGAGTTTGTTTTCTTTGAAAGGCATGCACCAAGTATTTTATGAGAAATACAAAGAAAACCCCTCATCCATACCATGGAGTGAAAACTGTTGTGACCAATCTCAGAACCTCATACAATACCTATCAGATATTGATCAGAATTTGGTAGACATGCATCTTGAAGATCTGTTAGAAGCCATTCAAGAGTTTCATATGCATCCTAACTATCACAAGAACCCAGATGAATCAGTTGAGGAAGAAATAAATCAAGACATAAAAGACATTCCTCAAGATATTCCTAAAAACCCAAATAATGATTCATCATCCCTTATAGCTGAGGCCCAAGAAGACATCCAGCCTCAAATTCAGTTTTCACAAGAGATAGAGAACTACTGTACTTCTGCTCAAAGAGATACAAGAACATCGTCCCCTTTGACAGAAGAAGAAATAGATCAGATCATCAATAGATAGCCAACCTCTGAAAATTTTTGTAGAACAAACACTCTTACCCATTCATCTACTGAGCTTTGTTGTACAGATTTAGAAATCTCCCCTGTAAATCAGAATGAAGAAAGACCTGCTAATAATCCAGTATGTATGAATGGTAGCATTACTTACATTAATGATTTTCCTAATTTTGATCTATTTGATGATGATGTTCTCCAAACAGAAGTTGATCTTGTAGGGCCATCATTAGTAGATTTGTGGAAGGAAGATCAGTTCCATCAACTTCAAGAAAGTAATGAGCCCATGCATGCTATTTATGATACTGATGAGGAAAGTTATGAAAGTCCAGTAGCAAGAGAAGATTCATTGAATCTTCACTTTGCTTTATCTCAGATCATCAGTAATAGTTTCCATGCGTTTGGAAATAAACAGCCTTTCACCTCAAAGGGTGAAGAGGAAAACAATGAAGAAATTTTTGAGCAGGTTGAAACCAAGAAGCCTTCTATTGAAAAAGAGGAAACAATGGAGCAGACCCCTACTCAAGAATACATTGATTTTTTCACAGATCTCAGCCCACCAAATCAGAATATTTCATAGCTACAAGAGGACAACATTGCGGTATATTATGAGTCCTCCAGTTAAAAAAATAATGAAGATAAGGAAGAGTTTCTTTCTCAAAAGAATATTTTCCTTGATCCAGTGGAAGAGGAAGTAATCCTGGTTAAAACCTAATTGTCAAATACTCACAACCATGTATTATTTCAAGATCCTTATGCTCATTTCCTGCAGACATTTAGAGAAGGATCAAAGGCCATCAAGAGTAGCTTGTTGCAGACAACAAGAAACATTTTAGAAGCTGCTGTTAAAAAAAAAGAGAATGGGAGTGGCCCTGCCTATCCAGCATGCTCAAAGAGATGAGTAGAGAACGATCATGGGATCATCTAATAGACTAGATGTATTGGAAAAGAGAGTTTGTCAGCTAGACATGTAAATATTCCAAGTTAGAATACGGTAGGTAGGAATCTCAATAAAGATCAGCCTATGAGCATTTAGTTAGTTGTTGATTTTACTTTGAAGAAAAATTCAAAAAATAGAAAAAATAGAAAGAGAAAGGTTTAGACAAGCTCAAATCTTGAACCTATGAAGCATTAAAACGGAATGGCTCTAATCAGATCAAAATCCAAGCCAGAGAAAGTGAAAGGCTGGTTCTAACATGCTCAAAACTTGAACCATCAAAGAAAAGAAGAAGAAACAGCTCTAACTAGATCAAAACCAAAGCTGGAATGAAGAAAGGGATGTGACTCTAAAAAGCTCAAAATCTGAGTCACAAGAAGAAGGAAGGATGCGCTTAATTTTCAGAATTTCAAGCCTTCACTATCTTGTTTCAATTTTCTACAAAGTTTCAGTTCATGTGCAGCTTGTCTTTATTCCATGGACCCACAGCAAATCAAATGGTCTAATCCTGGTTTGGCTATGTTTCAATTTCTGTTTTAGAATGTAGAGAATGAAATCTGCCAGACAGTTTAATCCAGGGAGATATTAGTTTAGGTAGAGAAACCATGAGTCCAACTGTTTAATCTGGTCTCATGGAGGAATAAGGGTAGAATTAGATTAGTTTTTGCTTTCAATAAAAAATAATGATGAGGAAGGTCTGCAAGTCTAAATGCACCTTGAAGAAAAAATGTTAGGATAGTAGGATGGGTAGGTAGTTGTTTGGGGAAGTATTGCTGCTGATATAATGCTTTCACTCATGTAGTAGCTGATCAAAGAAGAAAAATATGGTCAAGGACCAGGATATGGCCTACTTCCAAAGATTATATCTGAGATTCTTGACACCTTCAAGAAGATTCCATCCCCATGTGGAGCCACTGTTAGCCACCTATAATATTTTGTCAAAGAAAACAGGTGGCTAAATATGTTTCTGAGCCTTTAAGAGAGACATTTCCGTGCTAAATCTATCATTCTTGAAGCCTCCATGTGTCTTCTATCCTTCAAAATTATCTTCACTGCTGTTTCCATTGATGAGCCCTACTGTTTTGTGAGAGAAACTATTTTCAAAAGGCCTCCATTTGCTCCATTTCACTCCCACAAAATCCCAAATTTTCACCCTTATTCCCCTCACAAAAGTCCCCTATAACCCTTCATTTAACCTCCAAATCTTCCTAAATCCCTTTTTTAAACTGCATATTTCCCTTTATTTGGTTTAAAAATCCTCCTTTCTACCTATCGGAACCCTTCATTTGGACTTAAAATCCCTGTTTTTTGGCCTAAAACACCCTCTTGCATTATAAATTTTTTTAGCCCCCAAGGGCTTATGGCTTTTAAAACCCCCGCCTCATATGACTATAGCCTTGCAATCGGGCGCCAAAGGGCCAAGAAATCCCCATTAAAACCTTACCTTTTGTTTATTTTTCCATTCACGACATCACGGTTTCAAACGAATTTGGGCCGTTGAATCCACAAGAACCAACGGCCGAGATTGCGTCGTGCTCCGCCCATAACCCATCGCCCCTCTGATCGAGATCTAGCCGTTCATTCATGCGAGATATGACGGTTCACACTTAAACTGCCGTTCACCCCGCAACAAGCCACCTTACGTCACTATTGGGCCCACCAGTCCTTCCGCCCGCACACATTGCCTCCCATTGTATGCTATCCGCACCGTCCGATCAACATTGCACGATCCGACGGCTGAAGCTCCGTTTCCCAAAATCTTTATGTCCAAGAGTTAATGTTTCAAATTTTTGCAAAATGGGTGGTTTTGGAAATCCACGTGGCGATGAGTGTGTGGAATCGCATTCCAAAAGTTAATACCGCCTCTCTCACATTTCATTTTGCGAAAACCATTCATGGTTTCTCGCCATACCGCTGCCCTCCTCAACGTCATTTTTGCTTGTAATATCAGCCGTCGATCTCTGAGATCGAACGGCTTGTGTTATATCACAACCCCATTCATTTTCCCTTCATCTATTCTCCCAAACGACTTCATCGAACAATCTCCACCGTAGATCATCCGGATCTAACGGTCCAAATATCTCGTCACACCTAAACCCCCATCAGACCTGGTAGCTGCTCCGACAGGGTTTTCTTCACATTTTCCGCTGCATCCACATTTTTCCTCACTGCTTCTCCACCCTCACGAGTCTCTGAAGCAGTCATCTCCACTCCCGCAGGTTTTTTATAATGTGTTTTTCATTTTTTGCAGGTTTCAAAGTGGTAATGAATCCATACAGTCTTCACAGTCACAGACAGGTGACACATAACGTAGAAGGACCATCACAGAGCTAAAGATCACAGAGGAAGAAATCCCTGAGAAGGTTTAAAACATGTTTTATTGAAGATCGGGTTATTAACCCTGACATAAACCCTCCAACACCACTGTAACCTGTATATTCACACAAACGGATCAACAGAAGTTTAAAGTGTATTAGAAAGAGATTAAAGGATTAATGCATAATGTTGAAGAATTAATGCTTATATCCAATGTTTAGAAAGATAAAGGACACAGATGAAGACTCGAAGATGATCAAGGAGGCTTAATGAAGCCTAATGCACACATCATGCCATATCGGTGATTTAATATCAGCATAACGTTCTTTCCCCTAAGAAGGACCAATTCACACAACCTACTCCATTCCTCATCGAGCACTAGAATAGTTATTACTCTGACAGAAGTCCTTAAAACTGTCAGTGCATTAGTTATAAGGCATGGAAGACCTGAAAGACAAATATTCACCTTAATTGTCTCACAGTATAAGCAAGACATCTCAGCCAAGAAAGTACTTCAAGAACACACCCTAGAGGTTATTAACAACCTGGCAAAGACTTCTAAATAGACTAAAGAGTACTGAAAGTTAATGTAAAATTATCAAACAGAATGGGCTTCAAAGACATTTCTCCCTCTGTTTTAATGAATCATTTAAATCCTATCTACCACTACTATCACTCATTCACCTATAAGAACCCATGAGGAACACATTGAAAATGTTGGTTGGTTGTTGAAAAATTACTGATTGTAAGGTGTTCTACTGAGTTAGAGTTCTGTGAGTAGTAGTTGTAAATAGGCTGGGAGATGATTTCTGGATGATATCAAGCTATTGGAAAAGAATGCATGTCACTGATTTTTCTCTTCTAATATGACAAACATGTTCATCGAATCCTGATCTAAATCAGTGGTGATGTGTCCCTTCTTTGTTATTGTTTTCCCTCTGTTTTACATCATGTTTCATTTTCTCTGATAAGAAACAATAATTTTAGCTTAGGATATACTGCTGCAAGTACCCTAATGTTTCCTGCACTTTCTTATCTTTAATGTTTTCTGCTATTTGTATATCTAAGAACAAATTCAATATAATTTAACCAGTTAAAGAGTTGGTTTGCCCATACTTACTGATGTATGAATTTAGAGTTTGTTTCTTAGATGTTCTTGTTTGGTTCTGCTGAAAGAATAGGAGAATAGTGAGATTTAGTGATTAGCCCTGTCCCCTAAGTCCCCTTTCCAACAATTAGCCTTTCTAATATCCCTTTGAGTTGAATGCCAAAGCAGAGAAGGTTAAAAGTATTTCTCTGATCTTAGGTTTCACTCTACATTTAAACTTAAGTGTTTTTCTACTGTCTGAAAGCAATCAGGAGCATTGTTGGATTGTGGTCTTCGGAGTTAGCCTCATCAGGAGTTTGGATCATAGAGGTATAAGGCATGCCTTGTCCCTAGACTTACTCCGAAGTGGTCATCTTGGAAGGTTTTTCTTGTCATTCCCATTCATTTCCTTATTGTTTCATCCACTATCATCTTAAGAGATCCTTTGTTTTAGATGACTAGCCCTTTGAAAGCCTTGGATATTTGAATTGCATGTAAACCCTTTTATGACCCCATTGCCCAATGGACTTGTGTTCTCTTTGAATTATCTCCCCATTGCTGAAAATCCTTCAATACTCATTTATTTTCCTTACACCGAACCCTTCTTTCATGTTCCCAACCAAACAAACAAATCAAAAACCCTTGTGCCCTATAGCTAGCCTAATACCTTAATTTGAACTCCAAAGATCTATTATTCTTTACTTTTATAGAGAGATCCCTCTCTGGATCCAGGAGGGCTAGATCCTGAGATCCCAAAGTGGTTTGATGTTTTCTTGTCATTTGGTATTTCCAAATCTACCAAATCACAGGAACCCCAACATAATGGCGACTCCACTGGGGATTCTGAGTGAATGACATCTTAGACACCTTTAAGAACTCAGAAGACCCATAATCTCCTTAGATTGGTATTTGATCGATGATGGTGGACAGTAGCCTGCTTAAAAAAATTTTAAACCCTCCACCTGGCGACTCCACAACTCCCATAAGACCAAATGACTCCACTGGTAGAAGACCCTGAACTAGTTGAATAAGACACAATGACCTATTTTCTGATATACGAAATGATTCCAAGGATACAACAAAGATATTCCCCAACGAGTAGAGAACATATCCCTGGTTTCCCACATAAGATGCCCCAGGTGTGTTGGGATGATAACCTTCCTGTCTTTCAAGGTGAATATTTTGAGGACCCACTTCTACATCTCATCAAATTGCACATACATATATGGAAGGTAAAAAATGAATGGCATGAAGACTGCCTTATGAAAATGTTCATGTTAACATTAGAAGGAAGGGCAAGGGACTGGTATGAATGGTTAGAACCTAGGAGTTTGTTTTCTTTGAAAGGCATGCACCAAGTATTTTATGAGAAGTACAAAGAAAACCCCTCATCCATACCATGGAGTGAAAACTGTTGTGACCAATCTCAGAACCTCATACAATACCTATCAGATATTGATGAGAATTTGGTAGACATGCATCCTGAAGATCTGTTAGAAGCCATTCAAGAGTTTCATATGCATCCTAACTATCACAAGAACCTAGATGAATCAGTTGAGGAAGAAATCAATCAAGAAATAAAAGACATTCCTCAAGATATTCCTGAAAACCCAAATAATGATTCATCATCCCTTATAGTTGAGGCCCAAGAAGACATCCATCCTCAAATTCGGTCTTCACAAGAGATAGAGAACTACTGTACTTCTGCTCAAAGAGATACAAGAACATCATCCCCTTTGACAGAAGAAGAAATAGATTAGATCATCAATAGACATCCAGCCTCTGAAATTTTTTGTAGAACAAACACTCTTGCCCATTCATCTACTGAGCTTTGTTGTACAGATTTAGAAAGCTCCCCTGTAAATCAGAATGAAGAAAGACCTGCTGATAATCCAGTATGTCTGAATGGTAGCATTACTTACATTAATGATTTTCCTAATTTTGATCTATTTGATGATGATGTTCTCCAAACAGAAGTTGATCTTGTAGGGCCATCATTAGTAGATTTGTGGAAGGAATATCAGTTCCATCAACTTCAACAAAGTAATGAGCCCATGCAGGCTATTTATGATACTGATGAGGAAAGTTATGAAAGTCCAGTAGCAGGTGAAGATTCATTGAATCTTCACTTTGATTTATCTCAGATCATCAGTAATAGTTTCCATGCGTTTGGAAATCAACAGCCTTTCACCTCAGGGTGAAGAGGAAAACAATAAATAAATTTTTGAGCAGGTTGAAACCAAGGAGCCTTCTCTTGAAAAAGAGGAAACAATATAACAGACCCCTGCTCAAGAATACATTGATTTTTTCACAGAGCTCAGCCCACCAAATTAGAATATCTCAGAGCTACAAGAGGACAACACTGCGGTATATGATGAGTCCTCCAGTTCAAAAAATAATGAAGACGAGGAAGAGTTTCTTTCTCAAAATAATCTTTTCCTTGATCCAATGGAAGAGGAAGCAATCCTGGTTAAAACCTACTTGTAAAACACTCACAACCAGGTATTTTTTCAAGATCCTTATGCTCATTTCCTGCAGACATTTAGAGAAGGATCAAAGGCCATCAATAGCAGCTTGTTGCATACAACAATAAACATTTTAGAAGCTGCTGTTAAAAAACAAAGAGAATGGGAGTGGCCCTGCCTATCCAGTATGCTCAAAGAGATGAGCAGAGAACGATCATGGGATCATCTGATAGACTGGATGTATTGGAAAAGAGAGTTCGTCAGCTAGACATGTAAATATTCCAGGTTAGAATACGGTAGGTAGGAATCTCAATAAAGCTTAGCCTGTGAGAATTTAGTTAGTTGTTGATTTTACTTTGAAGAAAAATTCAAAAAATACAAAAAATAGAAAGAGAAGGGTTCAAACAAGCTCAAATATTGAACGTATGAAGCGTTAAAAAGGAATGGCTCTAATCAGATCAAAATTTGAGCCAAAGAAAGTGAAAGGCTAGTTCTAACATGTTCGAAACTTCAACCAACAAAGAAAAGAAGAAGAAACAGCTCTAACAAGATCAAAACCAGAGCTGGAATGAAGAAAGGGAGGTGACACTAAAAAGCTCAAAATCTGAGTCACAAGAAAAAGGAAGGATGCTCTTAATTTTCAGAATTTCAAGCCTTCACTATCTTGTTTCAATTTTCTACAAAGTTTCAGTTCATGTGCAGCTTGTCTTTATGCCATGGACCCATAGCAAATCAGATGGTCTAATCCTGGTTTGGCTGTGTTTCAATTTCTATTTTAGAATGTAGAGAATGAAATTTTCCAGACAGTTTAATCCTGGCAGATATTAGTTTAGGTAGAGAAACCATGAGTCCAACTGTTTAATCTGATCTCATGGAGGAATAAGGGTAGAATTAGATTAGTTTTTGCTTTCAATAAAAAACAATGATGAGGAAGGTCTGCAAGTCTAAATGCACCTCGAAGAAAAAATGTTAGGATAGTAGGATGGGTAGGTAGTTGTTTTGGGAAGTATTGCTGCTGATATAATGCTTTCACTCATGTAGCAGCTGATCAAAGAAGAAAAAGATTGTCAAGGACCAGGCTCTGGCCTACTTCCAAAGATTATATCTGAGATTCTTGACACCTTCAAGAAGATTCCATCCCCATGTGGAGCCACTGTTAGCCACCTATAATATTTTGTCAAAGCAAACAGGTGGCTAAATATGTTTCTGAGCCTTTAAGAGAGACATTTCTGTGGTAAATCTATCATTCTTGAAGCTTCCATGTGTCTTCTATCCTTCAAAATTATCTTCACTGTTGTTTCCATTGATGAGCCCTACTGTTTTGTGAGAGAAACTGTTTTTAAAAGGCCTCCATTTGCTCCATTTCACTCCCACAAAATCCCGATTTTTCACCCTTATTCCCTTCACAAAACTTCCCTATAACCATTCATTTAACCTCTAAATCTTCCTAAATCCATTTTTTAAACCATATATTTCCCTTTATTTGGTTTAAAAATCCTCCTTTCTACCTATCAGAACCCTTCATTTGGACTTAAAATCCATGTTTTTTGGCCTAAAACACCCGTTTGCATTATAAAGTTTTTTAGCCCCCAAAGGCTTATGGCTTTTAAACCCCTCGCCTCATATGACTATAGCCCCGCAATCGGGCGCTAAAGGGCCAAGAAACCCCCATTAAAACCTTACCTTTCGTTTATTTTTCTATTCACGACATCACGGTTTTTTTGAACGAAAGAACCAACGGCCGAGATTGCGTCGCGCTCTGCCCATAACCCATCACCCCTCTGATCGAGATCCAGCCGTTCATTCATGGGAGATCCGACGGTTCACACTTAAACCGCCGTTCACCCGGCGAAAAGCCACCTTACTTCACTACCGGGCCCACCAGTCCTTCCGCTCGCACACATTGCCTCCCGTCGCATGCTATCCGCACCGTCCGATCAACATCGCACGATCTAATGACTGAAGCTCTGTTTCGCAAAATCTTTATGCCCAAGAGTTAACATTTTAAATTTTTGTGAAATGGGTGGTTTTGGAAATCCGCGTGGCGATCAGTGTATGGAATTGCATTCCAAAAGTGAATACCACCTCTCTCCCATTTCATTTTGCAAAAACCATTCCCGGTTTCCCGCCATACCGCTGCCCTCCTCAACGTCATTTTCACTTTTAATCTCAGCCGTCGATCTCTGAGATCTAACGGCTTATGTTATATCACAACCCCATTCGTTTGCCCTTCATCTATTCTCGCAAACGACTTCACCGAAAAATCTCCACCGTAGATCATCCGGATCTAACGATCCACATCTCTCATCGCACCTAAACCCCCATCAGACCTGGTAGCTGCTCCGCCAGGGTTTTCTTCCCATTTTCTGCTACATCCAAATTTTTCCGCACTGCTTCTCCACCCGCACGAGCCTATGAAGAAGTCATCCCCACTTCCGCAGGTTTTTTATAACATGTTTTTTTGTTTTTTGCAGGTTTCAAAGTGGTAATGAATCCATACAGTCTTCACAGTCACAGACATGTGACACATAACGCAGAACGACCATCACAGAGCCGAAGATCACAGAGGAAGAAATCCTTGAGGAGGTTTAAAACATGTTTTATTGAAGATCGGGTTATTAACCCTGACATAAACCCTCCAGCGCCACTGTAACCTGTATATTCACACAAACGGATCAGTAGAAGTTTAAAGTGTATCAGAAAGAGATTAAAGGATTAATTCATAATGTTGAAGACTTAATGCTTATATTCAATGTTGAGAAAGATAAAGGACATAGATGAAGACCTGAAGATGATCAAGGAGGCTTAATGAAGCCTAAATCACACATCAAGCCATATCAGTGATTTAATATCAACATAATGTTCTTTCCCCTAAGAAGGACCAATTCACACAGCCTACTCCATTCCTCATCGAGCACCAGAACAGTTATTACTCTGACAGAAGTCCTTAAAACTGTCAGTGCATTAGTTATAAGGCATGGAAGACCTGAAAGACAAATCTTCACCTTACTTGTCTCAGAGTATAAACAAGACATCTCAGCCAGGAAAGTACTTCAAGAACACACCCTAGAGGTTATTGACAACCTGACAAAGACTTCTAAATCGACTAAAGAGTACTAAAAGTTAATGTAAAGTTATCAAACAGAATGGGCTTCGAAGACATTTCTCCCTCTGTTTTAATGAATCTTTTAAATCCTATCTACCACTACTATCACTCATTCACCTATAAGAACCCATGAGAAACACATTGAAAATGTTGGTTGGTTGTTGAAAAATTACTGATTGTAAGCTGTTCTACTGAGTTAGAGTTCTGTGAGTAGTAGTTGTAAATAGGCTGGGAGATGATTTCTGGATGATATCAAGTTATTGGACAAGAATGTACGTGACTAGTTTTGCTCTTCTAATATGAGAAGCATGTTCATTGGACCCTGATCTAAATTAGTGGTGATGTGTCCCTTATTTGTTATTATTTCCCCTATGTTTTACATCATGTTTCATTTTCTCTGATAAGAAACAATAATTTTAGCTTAGGATATACTGTTGCAAGTACCCTAATGTTTCCTGCACTTTCTTATCTTTAATGTTTTCTGCTATTTGTATATCTAAGAACAAATTCAATATAATTTGAGAGTGCAAGCTTCTGTGATCCATAACATTTTAAATTCTAAATATCCAAAAATTCTCATGTGATTTCCCGGAATATTTAGAATTTAAAATTCAATATAATTTAACTAGTCAAAGAGTTGGATTGCCCATACTTACTGATGTATGAATTTAGAGTTTGTTTCTTAGGTGTTCTTGTTTGGTTCTGCTGAAAGAATAGGAGAATAGGGAGATTTAGTGACTAGCCCCGTCCCCTAAGTCCCCTTTCCAACAGTTAGCCTTTCTAAGATCCCTTTGAGTTGAATGCCAAAGCAGAGAAGGTTAAAAGTCTTTCTCTGATCTTAGGTTTCACTCTCTGTTTAAACTTAAGTGTTTTTCTACTGTCTGAAAGCAATCAGGAGCATTGCTGGATTGTGGTCTTTGGAGTTAGCCTCATCAGGATTTTGGATCATAGAGGTATAAGGCATGCCCTGTCCGTAGACTTAATCCGAAGTGGTCATCTTCGAAGGTTTTCCTTGTCATTCCCATTCATTTCCTTATTGTTTCATCCCATACTATCATCTTAAGAGATCCTCTGTTTTCGATGACTAGCCCTTTGAAAGACTTGGATATTTGAATTGCAAGTAAACCCTTTTATGACCCCATTTCCCAATGTACTTGTGTTCTCTTTGAATTATCTCCCCATTTCTGAAAATCCTTCAATACTCATTTCTTTACCTTACACTAAACCCTTCTTTCATGTTTCCCAACCAAAAAAACAAATAAAAAACCCTTGTGCCCTATAGCTATCCTAATACCTTAATTTGAACTTCAAAGATATATTATTCTTTGCTTTTATAGAGAGACCCCTCTATGGATCCAGGAGGGCTATATCCTTAGATCCCAAAGTGGTTTGATGTTGTCTTGTAATTTGGTATTGCCAAATCTGTCAAATCACAGGAACCCCAACACAAAAAACAACAATGTAGTCTTTAAAGATGGTAGGCCAGAAATATCCAGCACGAAGAATATTCTGTGCAGTAGCATATCCATACATCTGACTGCCACAAGCGTCAGAGTGGAAATCATTGAGGACCTTTTCAGCCTCCTCGAGAGTTAAACACCAACGAAGAATAGAATCAACTCCGATGCGGTAGAAAGTATCTCCGACTATGCGATAAGGTTGCGAATGATGGCGGATGTGTCGACGAGCATCCTTTATCAATTCAGATCGAAATGTAGAAGTCTGAAGATACGTGATGATATCACTTTACCAAGGATTGAGGGTGCTAATGAGAAAATGGGTGTCGTCCGGAATGTGTTCCTCGGCTCGAGATGGAGCAGAATCAGAAGGAAGAGAGAAAATCAAATCAGAAAAAACCAATGATTTCTTCGATTTGGAAGTAGTAAACTCCAAATCGAACTCTTAGAGGATAAAAATCCACTTTGAGTATTTGCCCCCCAGAAATTGACGAGTCAATATGTATGTCATGGGGTTGCAATCAGAAATCATGGTTACTGTGCGCAGTAGAATATAATGGAAATTTTTTTGGATGGCTTGAATAGTAGCCAATGCTAATTTCTTGACATATGCGTAACGTGTTTCGCTATTGAGAAGATTGCGGGAAAAATAATAAATGACGTGCTCGTCACCATCATCGTTGTCTTGCACCAGAACCATGGCAATAACGCTAAATGCGACAGACAAATAGAGGGATTAGTCGTGATAATAATTGGGAGGACGCAACAGAGGAGCATTGATAAGAAATGCCTTCAATGCATCAAAGGTTTTTTGGGAGATCTCATCCCAGAGGAATGGGACGCCTTGCTTAAGTAATCGCGTGACCTACTTCAGCATAGTTCGGTATAAAATGATGCAGGAAATTAGCTTTCCCTTGCAGAATCTGCAGTTGATGTAAAGAGGAAGGGGAGGATATATTGACGATAGCTTCGACTTTGAGGGGATCGAGACAAATTCCCTCTTTAGAGATGATAAACCTTAAGAGTCTACCAGAATCAACGCATAAGACACATTTATGTGGATTGAGCCAAATGTTATAGCATCTACAATGAAGAAATATTTGACGAAGATGATCTGGGTGGTCTTTACGCTTAGTAGATAAAGGTGGTCTTGTGTTGATCGACAAGAAGAATATTGATCTGGTGTTACCCAGAAAACCCATCCATAAAAGAAAATATCTCACTCCCAGCACATTCATCAATGATCTGGTCAATAAAAGGAGTGGGATAGTTATCCTTGGGGCAAGCACGATTGATATCACGATAATCTACATAGACACAAATAGTACCCTGCTTCTTATCCACAGGAACAATATTAGAAACCCATTTTGTCAAGGGAATAGGATAAATGAAGCCATCTTTAAGAAGTTTTTCAACCTCTCCCTTAATGGTGGCTGCCTTTCTAGGGTGCACGGGAGGAAGACGTTGGCGAACAGGCTTCACACTAGGATAAGTATGAATCTCATGCACAACGATAATCGGATCGATGCCGGGCATTTCTTTGTAAGACCAATCGAAAACATCATGAAACTCACGGAAGAGACTAGTATAGACCTCGATCTCATCAGGACAATAGGCCACCCTAATGTGGATGTTCTCGACAACCCTCGGTTTGGCGGAGATGTTGATAGGCATCTTTTTCGCGTTATTTTTCAGGTTACCTTCCGCAAAGACTTCCTGTGTCAGGAACTTGGGAAGAAAACTTCTCAAGACAGGTAGACATGGTCTCGAGGCCAGGCATGAAAGAGAAATGATGATTACTATCATCCCAAGGAGGATCCTCAAGAGACATAGTTTCCACGATGGCCTCATTAGTGGGAAACATCTCGTTTAAGGGATCAAGCGAACCGAAGCGCGGAGCCAAGGGGATTAAGCATACATGTCAAGAGGCATTCTCAAAGGAGAATTACTAGAGGGAGGAGGAGTCGAAGCTGAGATAAGTTCACAATTACCAATTTCTATCGGGCTTAATGACATCGTGTCACCAAACGAATTAATTTGTTCGGGAAAAGGGATGATCCACGGATCAGAAGAATTGGAGAGCATGTTGACCTGAGCAGTGTTGGGTGGAGGAAGAGAAATAAGACCCATGAGGGAAGGATCTTTGAAAAGACCCAGTCCTATGCTCTCATAAGGCGTAGGAATACGAACTACATATGGAACATTGCTCTCGGAAGATGAGGAAGTGAAAAAAGAAAACTGATCGAAAATGATGATCTTTCCTTCGTGCGGAAACCAAATAACACAAAAAAGAGTGGACGGGATGCACAACATGGCGTGAGTCCAACTGCGACCGAGGAGAATATTGTAATTGATATTGGTGTCAACGACTTTAACCTTAACGTTAACTGTTTTCCCTTCTAACGTAATAGGTAAACTAGCGAGAACACCAAGAGGGCGAGATTCTCTTCCATCAAAAGCTTCTAAGGCGTTTGGAGATTGATCGAGGGCTGGAGAACCAATGGCTTTCTAGTAAGCAGAAGACATGACGCACGTAGATGCACCCTCGTACACAACCGCTCGGTGGATATTTTTTCCATTAATCCCAACTTGGATGATCAGTGAAAGCTGGTGAGGGAGACGTGGGACGCAAATTTTCCAAATTGAAAGTAATAAGGCTAGAATCGGTGGGGTCAATCCCTCTGATGGTAGATAAAAAAGGCTTACATTGCGATGGACAACTCTGAAGTACTTCCAATGTAGACATAGCAGATGGCGCCTGAGCCAAATCCTAAACAATACAGTAATGCTGAGTGGCACGGGCGTTTAGGTTGTAGGAAGACTTTCAGAGTACACCTTTAGAAGGTGGTCATACAATGGGCTTAGTACTGGGCCTTTCGATATGAAGAGGGTCAGAAGTAGGTGGGGGAGGAGGCCCATCAATGATTTCCTTCCCCGCTGCCTAATGTGGTTCAGTATAATCTTTCGATCGGGTAGCAATAGAGACGGGTGCAGGGCCGTTCATCATGAAAACCTGAGACCCAAATGGGGTAGAGGACTAAGGTTGCTCCACCATCTGAGTTGGTTGTGATGGGAAGGGTTCTTTAAGAACAATCGAAGTGCATTGTGTGCCCTTGAGTAGTCGACTCACCTAGGCCCATTGTGGACAGTCCTTGGTGTAATGCTCTCCATCACAAATCATACAAGGGTACTTCGATTTGCATTTTGAACCATCATCAGCATTGGGTTTCGGAGAATCCTGTTTTGGGGTATTAAATTTGGCTTTACCTTTGCCCTTCTTCTTACCCTTGGAAGTTTTATCCACTAGATTGGACTAGACGACATTCGATTCTGCGGTTTTACCAGAATTTGGAGGTGGCTGAGAAGTAGTATCAGTGGAAGGAGTAGATTTTTTCTTTGCAGGATTTGGAGAAGACTTTTGAGAAGTCTGAGACACAAAACCTATGATACCATCGACAGATGGCGTCAGCAGTGTTTTGGAAGTTCCAGGTCGTGGGGCATCGGGCAAGAGTTCATACAATGTGCCAGACTAAGAGTACACGGGATCAAGGTACTAGGCACGAGGGATAGCTTGTTCCTCAGTAACACATTCCCCCATAGCAATGTCCTTAGCAATTGGAGCAACAAAGGAGGTAGTGAACCAATCAGTTAAAAGTTGATCAGGAATCTCAAAATTTATCAAACGATGATGTCACCTCCATTCATGAATATGACTAGAGATATGGGTAGCTCGATCCTATTTAAAGGATGTGAGGAGGTGCGTCTCAGTTTCATACTGAACTGGTAACTGAAATTGCGTGAGAAATGATATGGTTAGAGAGTTGAAATCTTGGAAGATGCCGCGAGAGAGTTCAGTGTACCACTTGGCAGCGACACCAGTGAGAGTCCTTTGGAAAAGACGTAGTCGAATGGAATCGTTAATCCAAGAGTTAGAGGAGCACCAAATATGGTACGTCATAACATGCTCTTGGGGGTCTTCTCCGGACTTGCCCTCAAATTTGGTACAATCAACAAGGATTTTAGTCGCAACTAGAGGCCAATATGGATTATGAAGGATAGGATCATTCGTCAACTTCGACACATCAAGCAGTTCCAGCGTACCAAGGAAGGGAAATTGCGGATTAAAAGGCATGCAGACTGTTGATAAAGACCAGTATTGGGGTTCCAACTAGGTTGAGAGAAATTCTGCCCCCATATGTTCTGTCTCGAAGGATTTTGTCCATACAGGTTATAAGCCTGACAATTCTACCCATACACTGGTTGAGGACCAGGATATTGATTCTAATCGAACCACTAAGGTCATGTATGAACAACATACGAATTTGGTTGTGGAATGTAAGCAGTGCCTTGAGGTGAATTATATAACACTTGAGTTTGACCTTGAGGAATATAAGCAGTGCCTTGAGGCACATTGTATACCACCTGAGATTGACCTTGAGGAATGTAAGCAACACCTTGGGGCACGCTATATACCGCCTGAGATTGACCTTGAGGAATGTAAGTGGTGCCCTAAGGCTGGACGCGTTGACCCTGGGTTTTAGGTTGACCTAGATGCTGTGGGTGGACAGGCTGTCCCTGTGGGGTAGGTTGGCCTGGATGCTAGTGTTGAACAGGCTGTCCTTGTGGTATAGGTTGGCATGGATGCTGCGAGCCACCAGGTTGCCCTTGCAGAAGAGGTTGGCCCGATGGTTGGGATGAGCTAAGTTTCCCCTGAAGAATAGGTTGAACCAGTTGAGCAGTAGAGGGTTGACCTTGTTGTACAAAAGTGTGGCCTTGCTGAACGTAAGGCTGGTTCTGTTGTACAAAATTTTGTCCTTGAGGTGGATATATTTGCCCCTGAGGAAAATAAGGTTGACTAGCAGGACCGTAGGGTTGTCCTTGTTGGACCGAAATTTGTCCTTGAAAGGGTTGTCCTTGTGGACCTGTTGAGGCCTCGAAATTCATTGCAACAACATGAGGGATGACCACCCGGTCCTAACCTTAAAGCAGTTCCTTTTCCATTTAGAATGGTGGCTCCGACTGGTTTAACTAGGTCCAGTTACCTTCTCTCAATCTCCATTGGCTTAAAATATGACTTTTATCTATTAATGGGAAAGAGACATCAGATCATTTATCTTACCGATCAGACAACAAAGTGATCCTTAAGCTAATTTGTATTTAGCCAAGCCATAACTAAAGTTCTGCCTCTTTGGGAAGAGGACTTTTCAGGGATGTATCATTTAACCTTAATGCAATATTATTCTAAGATGGAAGAAAAATAAACTATTTTAATCCTATCTCAATTAGGCAGATATAGATTTATCCCAACTAAGAGCAAGATGTTTTAAATAATTGAGATTTAAATATGTTTGTTTTAAATGAATATCAAGCTAACAAAGTAGTTCAATTAACTGACAATATGAATACCAAACACATTTTATCTAGAGACCTCTTAACTGAAATAATCAATCAACAACACTCAAGAATTAGTTCTCAAAATGGTATTGATCATTTAATCATTGATTTGAATAATTAAACAATAACATGTAGAAATAGTTCACAACATATCGCTATTCAATAAATCAATTTTATAAGACAAATTTCTGAGTAAATAGTTAATCAGAAATCAGAATTCAACTCATAAGAGTAGAGACAAATAATAACATAAATTGAGGTAAATTAATTATACCGACAGAAGTGCACAAGTATGCGAGTAAATTGACACATTCATGTTATCATAAAATGAAACCAACATTTAAAATAATAGTATTATAAATACTAATTTATTAAGTCCATTTCTCCAGATCCGGTCTCTAACGGTCTTTTTCAATGTCTGAACTTCTGCTTTCAAAATCAGAGTTATAGTAGTGCAAGGCTCTGTTCATTATACATAACTCAAAATGTAAAAGAAAAACCTCAATAATCTCCAGATCTGAGATTCTCCTCCTCTCACCCTACACCTCTAAATCCTCTAGACAATAGTGCCATCAAGAATTCTAGAATTGCAGAGGAGAGAAGCCCCTATCACATTTTGCAATCTGCTATTTGTAATATTTACAAAAGGATTTTTTCATAAGAAAGTTTGTTTGAAGAGTGGTTTTACTCAATCAATTTTGATTGGTTCAAAAAAATATTATTCAATTGTTGGAGCCTTCTCATTGATTGAAAGCTTATTCTTCTCATCTCTTAACTATTTTCCTACAAAAACAAATCAAGAACAAAATTAAAATGCAAAAATAAAATCAAAATGTCAAATCTAGAAATTAAAATAAATCCATTTAAAACTTGATTAAATAAATTATTGAAAATAAAATCTAAGATTTCTATTTATGCTTGTGATGATCTAATTGGTCAAGGATATCATTGACGAATGGATATGCTCTTAGAAGAAGTTGTGGGTAAATGAAAAATGCAGAAAATAAAACTCAGAAAATGATTTTGTTTAAAATTCGGAGCTTGATCTTCTGCTGAATTTTAGACCTAATATATGATCAAATCTAGAAATGAAACAGCTTCAGAAATGTTCTCCATCATTTTATCTATCTAATGAATCGTCCTGGGCCTCATTTGGCCAAGTAAAACTCCATTTATGAGCTTCCAAAGTTGATATATTAAAATTTCCAAAATTTTGAAATTTCTGTTACTTGAGCTACAAATCAGAATGTTTTAACTAATTTCTAATCTTAAATTAGATTACAATTTTTAATTAATTAATCCTAATTAATTTGTAATTATATCGTTAAACTTAATTAAGAATAAATTAATAGTAAACATAATGAAACAAATTAAAAAATGATTTTTATTTTATTTTTATTTTTTATTTTATTATTATTATTATTATTATTTTTTATATTAAAATATTATATTAATATTATAATTTAAATTATAATAAAAATATAATTTTAATTATAATATCATATAATATTTTAATTTATTTTAATTAATAATTCAAAATAATTTTAAATGCTTCACATGAGGAGGAGAGGAGAGGAGAGTAGAGTATGGAGTGATAAGGGATAAGGAGTGTTAATGGAGGGTGAGTGAGGTGAGGGAGTGATGACATGAGGGAGCGAGGTAGAGGGTGAGTGAGGTGAGTGTGAGGTGAGTGGGAGTTATAAGGTGAACCAAAACTTTGCCTAAAACTTTTAAACTCCTCACATGAATTTTCAATCAGATTTCGACAGTTTTAATACAAACGAATAAAACAAATATAAAATATTTGCGATATGTGATTTGCGATGTTTCACAATTGCAATATCGCATCGCAACATTGTTTCCGATTGCACATTTGAAATCATAATTTTTAGATTGGGTTTTGGAAGGAATGATGTGTTGGGAAATGGGGCCCACATCGATTAACCATCTTACAATTTAGACTACAACTATTTTGCATTTTTTGGAGTTTTGGATTTGTCAATTTGTTTTAAAATAACAAGTTAGAGTATAATACCAATATCCTGAAACGTATTTTTCTCTATTGTTCAATTTTGCTGGGTCATTTTATAGGACCGTTAGTGAAAAAATGGAAACAATTAGTAAAAATTAACTAAAAGTTAATATTTACAATGAAGACTATTTTAACAAAGAAAATTGAAATATTGGTACATTTTATACATTTTTTAGTCCAAGCGAGAAAATGATCAAACTTCAAAAGAGTGCCATTTACAAACCGGTTGACCAAATTAAGTGAAACAAGTATCGTTGGAAAGCTTATGAAAAATCAGATTCAATGAAACAATCAAAACAAAATTTTGAGGAAGATAAAAATGGAAAAAAAAAATGTAAGATAATTAACTTAACGAAAATCCTAAAATGTGTTTTGCTAAAAAAATTGTAGAAAGGGTCCCCATTATTTGAAGTACATAAGTAAAAAAATGGGGGGGGGGGGGGGTTGTGTTTTACCACAACAATGGCGACATGCGGAAAAAGAACCAGTTATTTTTTATTAAAGATAATGAACTTAAATTTAATCAAAGGTTAAAAATAATGGAAATCACGAAATTGTCTAACAGTAAAACATTTCCATAGGTCCCACATAAATAAATTAAGCGATGTGAGTTTGTAAAGATAAGAACTTAAAACAGACTTGAGTAAAAGTGATTAATCGAAATTTGGGGAAATTTGTTTGTTTTTTGTTTTTTGTTTTGTTTTTTTCATGTGAAAAAATAGAAGAAGGTGGAGATAAGAGTTTTTGATAAAGTATATATCCATTTTAAGATTGTCTCTGAGATCGCTTCACTGCCAGCGAGCCTGAACAGTACCCCGACGAAGTTGTCTTTTATGCCATACAAGCTTATTTCCGCTGCCAATGAGTGTCCATAGCCCCGACGGGTTTACTTGTATTTCCCATGCTTCCTCTTTTTATCACTCTTTTGATAAAAATATTTGCAAGATTTTTATTTATGATGTATTTGAGTGAAAGAGGTGGGATGGTAATAGAGATTTTGTGTTTAATGGACATAGTACTTTTATAATGTTTGCTCCAAATTCTCTCTCTGCGACTATCAATTAGAAGATTTTTATGTGGAGGGGTGGAAGGGATTCATTATATTAAACTCAAATCAATTCTTTCCTTGAAAAAGTAAACTCAAACACTTAGAAAGGATGTGTGTTCCTCCATGAAAAATATTTAAAGAAAGATGGCTTTATGGCTCCATAAAGATATGCCTTTAATGATAAATGAAATTCACTTAAATGGATAGAGTAAAAGATTTCCCATGTATGTCAACAACTGTAAGGTAAGAAAAATTCATTTCACATAGATCATGACAAAGTCATTAAAATCAAATCAAAACTGAAAACAAAAGGAAAATAATTCCTAAACTAAAATAAGAAAATAAATCAACAAAATAAAAAATGAAGAAAGAAAAAATTGAAAGAAAAACAAAATTTAAAAGCTAAACTCTAACAAGGTCACTTATATGAATTTCTCAACAAAGTATTATAAAAGAAAATAAGCATATGTACATTCATTCCTATGTTGAGATTTTTTGATTTTTTGATTTTTTGATTTTTTTTTTTAATCTTGCTGAGTTATATAAAAATGAAGCTCTCAAAATATAGAAGGTGAATAACAGTTATGATAGATAATATGCTGAATGAGAAGTTTTTGTCTGTTGCAAATTTTCTTCTTCAAGACAAAACCTGCATAAAAACATCTTAACTATTTTCTAATAAGATTAATGCTTAAAGAAACAGACTAGAGGTTCAAAAACTCCTCAGTTTAGCTGATTTGATGAGGATCATTACTGCTTATTTCAAGAATCTCATAGGGAAAAAGAAAATGAAATTCGAAAACTAATCTGGTAGAGGTGCGAAATGTTTATGAATACCTGTAGAAACAGAGTTCAAGATCAACAAAAACTACAACAATTTTTTTTGAAGAAATTGAAATCAATGAAAATGGGCACATGAAACTTACCATTGGAGAAATGCATTTAAACTTACTTGAGAAAGATGATTTTCTCCAATGTAAGTTAACTTCTTTCTTTAATTAGAATTAATAGCATGAAGAAGTTTTATTGACCCAAAATCATTATTTATTAAATCTAAAGTAAAACAAACAGTTAACTAAAAGAAAGCAATGTTTCATGTTCAAGGAATCAGAAATAAATTGAATCCATCAAAAATGAGGATGAAGTTATACTTCTTTATGAATTGTAGCAATGAATGTTCTTTTGTTTCTTCCATTCTGAATTTATATAAGCCCTAAAGTATTGAGATTGATTCAAAATCGCGAATAATGAAACAATATATAAATAGGATTTGAATATTTATATGATAAGTATGGAGAAAAATTCAAAATAAAAGAAAATTGAAAATATGAATTAATCATCATTACATTACCTTGCTAATTTTTTTACATCACGAGATTATTTACTGTGTATAACTTAAAATCTGCGACTTCCACTTTTGCCAATATGCGATTGAGCTCTTTCCATAATGATTTAAAATAAAATGGTGGAAAGTCAAATATCAAAGTTTATCGCATCGAAAGATATTGAAGACAAAGTTTAATTTGAGTTAGCAATGCAATATAATTATTGTGATGATAATGTCAGGTGATGAGCATGTGTGATGGAAAACTATGAAGGGATGAATGTGATATTGAAGAATAGTCATATTGGAAGATTAAGGCTTGTGAATGAAATAAAATGCTGATATAATTCTTGCGATAATGAAAATGCGGTAAATGATTAATGCAACGTGAATGCAAATATCAAAATATATGCGCGGAACTTTAGTTTTGTGGCCCACACAAATGGTGACCAATCACGCATGGTTTCACTTCGCATATTTTATAATTTACCTTCCAGCAGATTTCAAAACTTAACTCTTTTATAATTTTGCGATTTTGCAATTCGCAACGAACTCTACATCGCTCGTTGCAACTTTTATCATTTAATAATATTACTTATCTCGTGCAATATGCGATATGTGTATCATTGCATCACAATCTTCTTACCTTGTCATTTATTGCATCGCAACTAATATAACTTACCGAGTGAGGCTTTTAACAATAACCATTAAATTTTCCGATATGCGAAATGTAATTTCGTTGATGCGCTGATGTGCAATGAAGAATAGACCCGATATTTTTATTATATGAATTTTAATTTCATATCGGATCAGGGACATCAAAACTTTTAAATATATGCCTTATCGAATTTTCAATTTATAAACGGATGCGATATCTGTATATAAAAAGGATTTAAATGTCATATCGGGTCTGTGTTATATGAAAATCACAATTTTGGCAAAGTAATTTTAACGAAAAATGAGCGAGAATGAATATTAGAAGATATGCATCAAAAGTTTCCTATCGGGAATTTTTAATAGCTGTCTTTGATAAAATGTTGTGATATGGATAATTCGATATTAGATGGAGAGATCATCGGAGATTGGAGGGAATGAGAATATCAGGGGATCGAAGATATTTGATGTATGCTCATCTCAAAACCTTCGATATGCCAATTGCGATATATGATGAGCCATATGTGAGGTTGATGATTTCTAAAGTATTCAATTCAAAAAGAAAGTGAGTGATTTAACTTTGATTCATATTAAATAACCCTTTTAATTAATTGTCAGAATAACTAATTGGAAAATAATTTTACCAGATTTTCCTTATGAAAAGAGTTGTGAAATATAATTATATGATATAATTATTCTGATAACTTATTAAGAATTATCATGATTTAAATAAATATAAGCAAAATTTAGATACACTTCAAATTTCATATGAAATCAGAAATACTTCCCTGAACATGTTGCATATTTGAAAAAAGTTGGTTGCTTGCTTATTTTTAGTCTTCATAATCAAGTCAATGAAGGTCTGTAAATGAAACAAAATAGAAATAAGAAACAATAGATGATGATGAACCTGTAAGCATATACCTGGAAGAATTTTGATTATAATTTTACCTTATGAATCTTCAAATTCTCCCAATGTTTCTCAAAAGTTACACAAGTTCAATATCATCTTCTTATTTTAATCTAAAAATGCTAAGTAATGAATCTTCTGAAATTGCATCCTTTCCAAAATTACATCAGAAGACAAGAGTGGTAAAAATGAGTTCTTCGAATTACTTGTGAATCAAAAATTTCAAGTGGTAGAAAATTCTTGGAATTTCTTCATGTATGATCAATGTTATGAATTGTGAAAAACAAGAAAATTGAAGGCTTGACAAATAAGTATGATCAGATAATTCAAGAGCTTTCTAAAATGCTCTAGGTTGCTTTTCTGAGATGGGATGCTCAAAAGAAATTGGATTCATTACTTGTTTTTATTGAAAATTTGAAATAATGAAATAAATGTGAACAAAAAAGAAAATTAATCTATTTCTATTTCTAACTTAATGAAGGAATCATGACTAGGTATAGTCATACTTCCAATGAAACCATGTAAGCATTTTAATTCCTGCATGCATGTACATGTCAAACATTAGTAAAAATGGAAATATAATTAAACTACAAAAACTAAATCTGAAAGTAGAATGTATTTTTATTGTTAGTAGCTTATTCACCATTACCTTCTCTTGAAATGTTCTTTCCAACTGAATTTCAATTGGATCATAGAAATATGGATGGATTTCCATTATTGAGTAGAAGAGGTTTAAAAGAGAAGATGACAGGCCAGGTTGTAGAAATGGTCTTTCAGAAACAATAGCCTGTGTGATTTTGTTAGTGTTATGTCTAAGTGCTAAATTATTAACAATCTTTCGTGAAGAAGAAATTTCCAAATGTATTTCAAATTTATTAATGAAAAATGGATGGAAGTCCGATAAATTCAATAGAAGATTATTAATTGAATTAGATTGTTGGTCATAAAGTGAAAATACACTCTCTTTTTGGCACTTCCCTTGAGAAGTAAGAAGTAATCGATAAGGAATGAACATCTATTGAAATTGGAAGTCTAATAACTTTTTATGTTCACTATTATAATTTGAATCTTCATTTTTCCCTTGAGGTAATGCATCAATTGAGTGTTCAATATTGAGCTGTTCAATATGCCAGCACAAAGTCTCTAAAAATCTAGGACTTAAAACAGAAAATAAATTTGAAGTTAAAATTATTTGTTGAAAAAATAACAAAATTGAATCATAGTTTACACTAGTGTTACAATTATTATTACAACACAATTGGGAGTGACTTAAAATAATTTCCTCTTCACAAGAATTGGGTAGAATAATGAAATTAGAATGATTGTTGATACCCACTTGTGAATTAGAGAGAAGGATATGACTCTGAATAGGAATGCAAGCTTGATCATCATATAAATCATAGATTGGAATGGTTTCTTGAATGCTGAAATCATAAATATGATTATTTGTTTGAAAATGAGAACTCTTTGGAACAATTTCTAAATTCGGTTGTTCTTCATTTTCACATATGATTAGACTTAGATCATGAAGATTCAATTGTAAAGAAGACAAATCAATATCCTCAATGTCAAAGTAGCTATCATAAATGAGTTCAAGACATTCATCAGTATTCCCTTCAATCTTATTCAATGTATCAAAACAAGAAGGAATATTAAGCTCATGTTCATTAATATCAGAAGAATGATAATTAATTAATTCTCTATCTTGATAAAAACTAATTGGCAATTCATTTAGATCAGTCTCTCTGTTTTCTGAAATACCTTTAATGTCAAGAGAGGTTAAATTACTATTAGAAAAATTATCAGGATAAAGAGAAAAATATGAATCTGAAACAATACATTTGAAAATATCTCTATTTGAAAACTCTGGTGTATTTTCTTCATTGCAATTTTCAGATTTAAGACCATTTTCTTAGCTACTTTTGCTTTCTTGAAGAATGTTTCTTTGTTGATATAAATTTGGAATTTTCTCATCATGAAAGAATTCAGAAATTTGTACAGCAAATTGCATATTATTGGAAACTTTAATCGCTGCTGGTATTTTCCGGATTATGATTTGATTTTCTGATTTTAATGCATACTGATTTTCAGATTTCAAAGCGTTATCTTCTTCAATACTGCTGCTAATATTTTCTTGCAATTGATCAGTGAAATTTTCCAAGCTTTGTGACTGAGATTCATGGACATGTGAAGGTGCACCTTGATCTTTCTCAATACTGTAAGAAATGTGCAGAAATTGAAGGAATTGATTATACAAATTAGAGGTCATTTCATCATTATTTGTTTGTACCTCCATACTGGAATTCTTACTTATGTCAATGAAATTAGGAGGAAATTAAACAAAGTTTGAAATAATTTCACATGGGTTATAAATGAAAGGAAGAGAGCAAATATGTTCAAACCAATCTAATAATTCTTCTTTCAAAGGTTTATTTTCAATTTTAAATTAAACGAAACCTTATGGTAAAATCAATTAAAGACTCACTATCAAACCTTCGTAAATCTTCAAAATCGTGACATACCTGTTCATAGATATATCCATCAAATTTACAAAGGAAGATTGTAATAAATTGTTCCCAAGTGTGGATTGAAGCAATTGAAAGTGATTTGTACCAGTTTTTGGCTTTTGCCAAAAATGTAAGAGTAAAAATCCTGCATAAAATACCTTCATCAATATCATGAAAAGCAAAATTTGAAATTTTTTGAATGAATTGTAAAGTATGATCAAATGCAAAAGTATTCATCTTACCGTTAAACTTTACCTGAGACAAGTGTCTTACTATTTCTAGTGGAGTATTGGAAGATGCTTGTCCAGAAATACAACTCCAAATTGGAAGTTTTAAAGGAGCCATTTTAATAAAGATAAAATATTAAAATGCAGAAACTCCAAAGAAAAATAAGTCTCAGACTGCCCTTCTTCTAGCACCAAAATGTTGAGGCGTTAAAATTCGTTGCAACAACATGGGGGATGACCACCCGGTCCAGACCTTAAAGCAATTCCTTTTTCGTTTAGAATGGTGGCTCCGACTGGTTTAACTAGGTCCAGTTACTTTCTCTCAATCTCCATTGGCTTAAAATATGACTTTTATCTATCAATGGGAAAGAGACATCAGATCATTTCTCTTACCGATCGGACAAGAAAGTGATCCTTAAGCTAATTTGGGTTTAGCCAGCCACAATTAAAGTCCTACCTCTTTGGGAAGAGGACTTTTTAGGGATGTAGAATTTAATCTAAATGCAACATTATTCTAAGATGCAAGAAAAAGAAACTATTTTAATCCTATCACAATTAGGTAGATATAGATCTATCCTAACTGAGAGGAAGATGTTCTAAATACTTGAGATTTAAATATGTTTGTTTTAAATGAATATCAAGCTAACGAAGTAGTTCAATTAACTGAAATTATGAATACCAAACACATTCTATATAGAGACCTCTTAATTGAAATAATCAATCAACAACACTCAGGAAGTAGTTCTCAAAATGATATTGATAATTTAATCAATAACTTGAATAATTAAACAATAACATGCATAAATAGTTCACAACATATCACAATTCAATAAATCAATTTTATAAGACAGATTTATGAGTAAATAGTTACTCATAAATCAGAATTCAACACATAAGAGTAGAGACAAATAATAACATAAATTGAGGCAAATTATTCATATCGACAGAAGTGCACAAGTATGTGAGTAAATTGACACATTCCTGTTATCATAAAATGAAACCAACATTTAAAATAATAGTATTATAAATACTAATTTATTAAGTCCATTTCTCCAGCTCCGGTCTCTAATAGTCTTTTTCAATGCCTGAACTTCTGCTTTGAAAATCAGAGCTACAGTAGTGCAAGACTCTGTTCATTATACATAACTCATAATGTAAAAGGAAAACCTCAATAATCTCTAGATCTGAGATTCTTCTCCTCTCACCCTACACCTCCAAATCCTTTAGACAATGGTGCCATCAAGAATTCTAGAATTGCAGAGGAGAGAAGCCCCTATTACATTTTGCAAGCTGCTATTTATAATATTTACAAAAGGATTTCTTCATAAGAAAGTTTGTTTGAAGAGTGGTTTTGCTCAATCAATTTTGATTGGTTCAAAAAAATATTATTCAATTGTCGGAGGATTCTCATTGATTGAGAGCTTCTTCTTCTCATCTCTTCAACTGTTTTCCTACAAAAACAAATCAAGAACAAAATTAAAATGCAAAAATAAAATCATTATGTCAAATCTAGCAATTAAAATAAATCCAATTAAAGATTAATTAAATAAATAATTGAAAATGAAATATAAGCTTTCTATTAATGCCTGTGATGATCTAATTGGTCAAGGATATCATTGACGAATAGATCTGCTCTTAGAAGAAGTTGTGGGCAAATGAAAAATGCAGAAAATAAGATTCAGAAAATGATTTTGTTTAAAGTTCTGAGCTTCATCTTCTGCTGAATTTTAGACTCAATAAATGATCAAATCTAGAAATGAAACAACTTCAGAAATGTTCTCCATCATTTTATCTATCTAATGAGCCATCATAGGCCTTATTTGACCAAGTAAAACTCCATTTATGAGCTTCCAAAGTTGATATATTAAAATTTCCAGAATTTTGGAATTTCTGTTACTTGGGCTAAAAATCAGAAATTTTTAATTAATTTCTAATCGTAAATTTGATTACAGTTTTTAATCAATTAATTTGTAATTATATCATTAAAATTAATTAAGAATAAATTAATGGTAAACATAATGAAATTAATTAAAAAATGATTTAAAAAAAAATATTATATTAATATTATGATTTAAATTATATTAAAATTATAATAAAAATATAATATTATATAATATTTTAATTTCTTTTAATTAATAATTCAAAATAATTTTAAATGCTTCACGTGAGGGAGAGGAGGATAGGAGAGGAGAGGAGAGTATGGAGTGATAAGGGATAAGGAGTGTTAATGGAGTGCGAGTGAGGTGAGGGGGTGAGGTGGAGGGTGAGTGAGGTGAGCGTGAGGTGAGCGTGAGGTGAGAGGGAGTTATAAAGTGAACTAAACCTTTGGCTAAAACTTTTAAACTCCTCACATGAAGTCGTAATTGGATTTTAGCAGTTTTAATACAAACGAATAAAACAAATATAAAATATTTGCGATATGCGATTTGCAATGTTTCGCAATCACAATATCGCATCGCAACATTGTTTCCCATTGCACATTTAAAATCGTAATTTTTAGATTGGATTTTGGAAGGAATGACGTGTTGGGAAATGAGGCCCACGTGGATTAACCATCCTACAATTTAGACTACAACTACTTTGCATTTTTGGAGTTTTGGATATCGCAATTTGTTTTAAAATAACAAGTTAGAGTATAATATCAATATCTCGAAACATATTTTTCTCTATTGTTCAATTTAGCCAGGTCATTTTGTAGGACCGTTACTGAAAAAATGGAAAAAATTAGTAAAATTAACTAAAAGTTAATATTTACAATGAAGACTATTTTAACTAAAAAAATTGAAATATTGGTACATTTTATACATTTTTTAGCCCAAGCGAGAAAATGGTCAAACTTCAAAAGAGTGCCATTTACAAAACAGTTGACCAAATGAAGTGAAACAAGTACTATTGGAAAGCTTATGAAAAACCAAATTCAATGAAACAATCAAAACAAAATTCTAAGGAAGTTAAAAATGGCAAAAAAATGTAGGATAATTAACTTAACGAAAATCCTAAAAGGTGTTTAGCGAAAATTTTTGTAGAAAGGGTCCCCATTATTTGAATTACATAAGTAAAAAATTGGGGGGGGGGGGGGGTTTGTATTTTACCACAATAGGACCATAAGGTTGTCCCTGTGGACCATAGAGTTGTCTCTGTTGGACCGAAGGTCGTCCCTGAAAGGGTTGTCCTTGTGGGCCGTAGGGTTGTCCTAGTAGGTACGTGAGCTGGTTAGGCTTAATCATAGGCAAATAGATGGGATTCCCGTACTCATCATAATGATGTGGAGGGTTAACAGAAGCTTTTGGCTGCTGAGAACCCTGAGGGGTGTAATTCTGCTATTGAATAATAACCAACATGTACTGATCGTATGTCAAACCTTCAGGAATTGGATTAGAAGAGATGGGTGCACTACCAGTAGGTTGGATTCCCGAAACGTGAGGCTGTGATCCACCCACGGCGTGCCCAACGACTATCATGGAGGCAATAGGAATCGATTGACGAACAACAGAAGATGACGAAAATGATTTAACCACACTAGCAGATGGTGTGGATGAAGCCACACAAAAAGTGGGATGGGTTGGGACAGATGTAACGACTGTCGACGTCATGGGATTCGAAGGCGAGGCACCTGATACTGTTATAAATGATTTTTCCGAGAGATTCGATGTAGGTGTCCAGATCTGGTTCTGATACAATGATGTAGCACCAGAAATAATCTGAGTCAACGAACAGTAGCCAGGTGGGAGAGAGGAAGGTTGACCTGAGACATAAGGAAAATTCTCCAGAGGGTGCTGATAATATCCTGTAGAAACATAAATCTCTTCACTACTGATGGGACTTAAAGCATCCATGTCGGATGAAGCCATGTTATTGTAGAAAAGGCGACGAGTAGTGGCAAGAAAAGATGGTTCCGAAGTAAGAGGAGGAAACTCTTCCTCATTTCCAAAACCAGCGCAAGCATCCGGAGGTTTCTAATTGATATCAAATGGCTCCTTAAGAGGAGATCAGGTAGCAAGAGGTAATATACTCAGAAGAATAGAATTCTAGTAATCGATAAGCCTAGTAGGCTGAGGTGCTCCCGAAGAAACTTTAGGAGAAGGATCTCCACTAGGAGGTAATGAAGGGGATGCTGAAACTGGTGGTTCTGCCACCGTGACTTTGTCTCAAAAATAGGAGAGAAGCGAGATGAACAATTCGAGGCTTCAAGACAAAACACTAAGGAATTACTTAAGAACAAGCAAAGAAAACATCTTTAATGGGCGTGTGATCGTAGGAAATTTATTTTATGACACTGAAACAAAACTCTTCCTTTTCATATTTTAAGAGTCAAGAGAAAGACAAAAGGTGACTCTAGTCACTTTTAGGTTGAACGAGCGCGAAAGGACAAGTGCTCGATGATGTTTCAATTATAGAGAGTCACGAAAAGACCAAAATGACTACTCAAGAAATCTAGGCAAGAGGGTGTACCAAATTTCCGTGAATTGCAATATACACCTTGGTGATCAAATGAAAGAGAAATGACCAAGGACTTAATGTATGTGTAGGTAGTCTCCCTGAATGCTATGTTCGGTGTATCACGGCTACAGGGCGGAAGGCTGGACTTCATATGGATAAAGGGTTGAAACCTATGAGGGTCTCCCTTTATATACTCGATTCTACAGGGAGCACAAGTTCGTGCTAGTGCTGTCTACTGCTAGATGGCGAATGATAACTACTAGGTTTAACGACTCTGGAAAATGTCACTAGACTAGATCTCTAAATGTGAGCATTAGGTTTCAATGCTTCCTTAGGTTGATTGAGTTCATTTTAAAGTTGATCTTGAATTGATGTTGCAGTTTCAAGGCCTTACCGAATGTAATCTTGAATCCTTAATCCACAAATATATGCAAAAGAAAACCATTCCAATTCAAGGAACAACTAGCTAAGAGAGGGATAGTAGTTCATAATGAAGCAACAATCAATCGAACACAAGAAGAAATTTTCCTAATGCATCTAAGACAACCAAATCAAAAAATTAAAAGCTCTTTCCTTTTTCACTAAAAGCTACTAATGCAAAATAACGTTTTTCATTTTCAAATTAAGAGAAAGAATGCAAATTTTTTCCTTTAGATGAATGAAAAGAAAAATGCATTACTACACTAAAAGACAAAATAGACATGAGTTTTGAGCAATTTGAAGGAAACAATCTAAAACAAAGAGATCAATCCAACACGAATATCAAACATACTTAAAACAAAGACGCATTCCTTCAAGCAAAAAAAGGGCTTTCAAACTAATTCAATGAGCAATGTAATCTATGCTCAGGGTGATAGATGGAGAGCTAAAAAAACACCAAGATGATCGTTCAACTATCCAATGACATGTAGAACTGAAAGAAAATCTAAAACAATCACTCAAAAAACTAAAACGATAAATACCAAACTGACTCAAATTCAACTCAGAAGGTAGCCAAACAAGCGGTAGAATTAGAAACCCTAGGATGAAAAACTTCACTGATCAGATGAGGGGAAAAGAACTGAGAAGAATGAGAAAAGAGAGTCAAAGAAATTCCAGTGGACCAATTGAAAGATGAAAATCCAACCCAGAGGTAAGAGAAACTGATAAAACTCAGAAAAAAGGCCAAAGTCCTAACCTACAAGATTCAATGCGTTTGTAGATCCCGCCTCTGGCCTCCCCAGAGCTGCGCCTTTTGATCTGTGGCTCGATCTGCTGCCCAGAATCGAAGCTGCGCCTTCTCAGCTCGGTTTCGGAATGCCTCTTGTCTGGAGAAGGAAAACTGAGCTTCTAATCTAGACTATGGAGACCCAAGGCTCGCCTCTCGGGCCCTCACAGTCTTCTCCTCCGGATGACTCTGCCGCTTTCACCTCTTTGATTGCTTCGTTGCCTAAGAAGAAGAAGCCTGACGCATCAAAGTTCGTTAAGAAGCTCGATGATGTACCAGAGGTAAACCTACCTCCTGAGGGGCCGATCCAGGTCGCCTTGTCTCTTGCAGATCGGGCCCTGGTGGGTCAATTTACGGGTCTCTGGCCCTCTCCTAAATCAACCGAAAACTGGGTCGTCAGGAATTGGACTCCGTTGATCAAGAATAAAGTCACCTCGTACTTTCTTGGAAGAGGCTACTTCCTGTTCGAATTCAACACCAAGGAGGATAAAGACCTGATCTTCAGGAATGGACCCTACTTCATGGGACCTCAGGGCCTCTACCTCAACAAATGGACCCCAGACTTTGATCCGGCTGTAGACGTACTGTCGGCTGTCCCTGTTTGGGTCAGGCTCCCCAACCTACCGGTACACTGTTGGAACTGGGACTCTCTCAAACACATTGGCAACTCACTGGGCAAATTCATAGATAGAGCCAGCAACAATGATCAATATGACTGCGCCCGGATCTGTGTCGAGGTAGATCTCGAGGTGGGTCTTCCGGAGGCCATCAAACTAAAGGTTGGAAGCTGGACGCATGTTCAAGTCCTGGACTACGAACAGCTCCCCTTCAAATGTCGTAAATGTCACATCTACGGACATTTTGCTAGAGGATGCCCAAATAAAAGCGATCCAGAAAAAGGAAAGGAGGAAGGCTGGAACCAAGTCAAAAGGCCAAAGACAAACCACAAGAAATCCGGGGCACAAGGATCTCAACCTGCCGCTGCCCAGAACGTATCCTCATCAAGAAGTCAAGAAAATAGATACGAGACCCTAAGCTCTGCGGAAGAAGCCCCCAGGGAAGAGGAGAGAATCGACAAACCAGCAGAAAAATCGACCTCAGCAGGAACAAGACCCGAAGAGAGTACCATGGCAAGGGACAAAGAAAAGCACACAGAAGCCTCTGAGGAGGAACATGACTCAGAAGAGTCCGAGGAAGAAGGAGAAATCGGAGATACGCAGACTTCGGTCAGAAGATCTGCAAGGGGACGCAAATCTGCAAGAGAAAAGAGAGACCAGGAAACCTACAAAGACAAACTTCAGGGTAGTCAGCCCACGCTGGAAAAACTTCTCAGCAAGAATACGAAAACGGTCAAAAATCAAGCACATGGCTCCAGGGGAGCCTCCCATCAAAGAAATAAATGATGAAGACCATCTCCTGGAACTGCAGAGGAATGGGGAGTAAAGTTAAAGAAGAAGCAATAAGAAGTCTAATAAGAAGAGAAACCCCGGATATTCTTCTGATCCAGGAGACTAAAATGGAGAACAAAGAGTTTCTCCAAATCAGCAAAAAGCTTTGGAAGGGAAGCAGTGGACTAGCAGTTTCATCAAGGGGAGCCTCTGGGGGTTTGGGCTCTCTCTGGAACCCCCTCAAGTTCAGACTGGTCTCTGAGGTACATAAAAACCATTGGCTATTTCTGAAGCTAAGCTCGGAAGAAACAAGGGAGGATATCTGCCTGTTCAATGTCTATGTTCCTAATAATATAGGCGAGAAAAGGGAGTGCTGGGACTCTATCAGACAACTGGCAGAGACTGAGAACCTGGGAAATCTCATTATTGCAGGTGATCTAAACATTACCCTACGCTCGGAGGAAAAGCGAGGAGGCACAATTGTTAGGGACCCAGCAAGGGAGTGGGTGGAAGACCTCATGCAGGACTGGGACCTACTCGATATCCCTCCAGACAACGGTAAGTACACCTGGACCAATAAAAGAATAGGCCCTGGTTATATTGCTGCTAGACTTGATAGATGTTTGGTGCAGAGTTCTTTTCTTTTGCTTGGATTAGAATCCAGATTACACATCCTCCCTTGCAGTGTCTCAGACCATAAACCAATCATGTTAGAGATGTCAGGACCCAAGGACCTGGGTCCCATCCCTTTCAGGTTCAACGCTCTTTGGGTTAAGGAGCCTGAGTTTATTAACTTGGTTCAAGATAGTTGGAAAATGCCAGTGAAGGGCTCTCCCTTCTTCATATGGGAAGAAAAGCTTAGAAGGCTAATAGCTGCCCTCAAAACATGGGCCAAAGCTCTTCCCACCCCTGCTCAAAAGAGAAAGCAGGCCCAAGACAACCTTATTCAGCACCAAGCCCAAAGTGAAAATGCAGAAATCACCGCAGAAATTTTAGACAAGGAGGAGGTGCTTCAACAAATCTACCACAAAGCCTGCCTCTCAGAAGAAGAGCACTGGAGACAAAAATCCAGGAGTTTATGGCTCAAAGCGGGTGACAGAAATACTGCCTTCTTCCATAAACAAGCTCAAGCAAGGAAAAGTATCAATTCTATAGCAGAAATTAAAGATGGCAATATGATCCACAAAGACAATGAGAGTATAAAGAAGGCAGCCTTCAACCACTTCCAAAATCTCTACAAAGAAGAGGGAGAGACTGATCCAAACTCCAAATTTTTGGAGGCAATTCCTACAAAGATCTCCCCCTTTATTAATCAGCAGCTCGAAGAAAAGATCTCCATTCAAGAAATAAAAGAGGCCCTGAACAGTATGGAGCCTGACAAAGCCCCAGGCCCGGATGGCTTCACGGCCAGATTCCTACAAACTTGCTGGCAGATTGTGGAGAAAGATTTCTTCAAGATGATCCTGAAATCACAAAATTGCCAAAAAATTGGGGGCAGTACGAATTCTGCCTTTCTGGCCCTTATCCCCAAGGAAAAGGGTGCAAAAGAATTCAGTCGGTTTCGCCCAATCTCTCTTTGCAACATTGGATACAAATTAATCACAAAGGTAATAGCAAACAGGCTAGCAGGCATCCTTCCAATGATCATTCCTGAGAATCAAGGAGGATTTGTTCAGGGGAGACAGATTGTTGATAACTACATCCTGGTGCAAGAGGCGATCCATTCGAGTCAACTTCGAAAAGAAAAGGGTATGGTAATTAAACTAGACCTGGCAAATGCCTTTGAACGTGTCAGACATAGCTTCCTTTGGGAAGTTTTGAAAAGGTTCGGCTTTGGATTAGGTTTTGTAAATTGGATTCGAGCTAGCATTGCCGACCCATGGATTTCCCCCTTGGTGAATGGGAGAGCAGCTGGCTTCTTCAAAGCATCAAGAGGGCTCAGGCAAGGCTGCCCCCTCTCACCGCTGCTTTTCGTTCTCCAAGTCTCTGCCCTAAGCTTCTTCCTAGATCAGAAATTGGAAGATCAGGAGATTTTGGGGCTTAATATAGCCAGAGGTGTGAAAAATGTAAACCACACTCTCTTTGCAGATGATACCCTCCTGTTGGGGGCTGCCACAGCTCGATCTGCCATAAGGTTTAAGGAAGTTCTAGATGATTTCAGCGATGCAACAGGAAGCAGCCTAAACAAAGGCAAGTGTAAAGCCTACTGCTGGAACATTTCTGCTCATTCTCTCTCTGCCATATCCAGAATTCTGGGCTTTGCTGCCACCCTCAATTGGTCATCCTTTATATACTTGGGACTCCCCATCTTTCGAAGTCTGGTATATTGCAGAGATTGGACCCCTCTTTTAGACAAATTCAAGACAAAATTTCAAGCCTGGGGCTTCTCATGGCTAAATCTTGCAGGCAAACTTGTTCTAATCAAATCAGTTTTAAGCAGTCTCCCTATTTTCCAATTTTCTGTGCTCTTAGCACCCTCAGGTATCATAAAGAAAATGGAAGCCTACATCCGTAAATTTTTCTGGAAAGGTGGCAAATTAAATGATAGAAAAATTCCGTTGATCAGATGGGAGAAAATCTGTATGCCTTTGATGGAAGGAGGACTAAACATCAAAGATCTCTGTTCCCAAAACATTGCCATGGGGGCTAAGCTCTATTGGCGTATCATCGCTCCACACCCAGGATGGGCGCAAAGAGCCCTCTGGAAAAAATATCTCACGGGGAGCAGGAAAAGAGCTTTGGAAAATACTCTGCCCACAACAGGAACGCACCTGGTGAAGCGCTGTCACAAAACAGTGGCTCTCATCAAAGATTATTCGTTTTGGATACCAGGCAATGGTAAAAACGTAAAGATCTGGGAGGACAGTGTAATGAAGCATCCACCCTTAGCAACGATCACCTCTTTGCAAGCGCTGAGACAGTGGATGGAATGCGCTGGGTATAACACTCTGTGGGACATCTCACAGTTCTCTGACAGAGTTTGGCAGCGCTGGCGCTTACCTCCCGTGCCTCCAGAGTACGCGCAGGCCAGAACTCACCTGTTATCAATGCTCCATGGTAAATCGCCCCTTCATTCAGGCAAACGCGATGTCAGGGGCTGGGGAACAGGTCCAGGTTTCTACACAGTAGCGCAGTGGTATAGGTATACACAAGAACGCCCATACGTCGCCCCAAATCCCATTGTGTGGAAGGCGCTGTGGCAGTATAAATCCATGCCTAAGGTCGACTTTTATTGCTGGCTGCTTTGCCATAAGGCGATTTTAACAGAAGATAAACTTAAAAAAAAAGGCTTTGAAGGCCCTTCCAGATGCCACCTGTGCTGTGAAATGGAAGAGAGTGCCCAGCACATTACACTGGAATGCAAATTTTCTAGAGCAATTTGGCAGATCATTATGAATTATTGGAAAACAGAGTTTAACCTCCCTGTCTCTATCTCAGACTTATTTGCTAATTGGAACAGCTTGTATCCAGGAACTCTCCCAAAAAACGAAAGATTCAAAGCAGCATGGCATTCCTTGCCAAAATTCACATGCTGGAAAATTTGGCTCGAGAGAAACAGAAGAATTTTTAGAGATGAAAAACTAAATCCTCATCTCATCAGCATCAAAGTAAAAAACCTTTGGAAAGAAAACTTGGGTGAACAGATATCGGAATCCAATTTAAATCAAAAGGACCTAGATTGGGGAGCCTCAATGGGCCTTCACTTCTCTGATGAAACAAGGCAGCAAAAGAACTTAAAAGAGTGGCAATTCAGAGGAAACAAACAAGAACTATCAGATTTACTCATCAGACAAGATAGACATTGCTTATTCTTCGATGGGGCTGCGAAAGGCAATCCCGGTCTCGCTGGGGCAGGAGGAATTATAAAGAGCAAGGAGGGCAGAACAGAGATTAAGTATGCTTGGGGCCTCGGGCACTCAACAAGTATCCAAGCTGAATCCTTGGCACTTCTGCAGGGGATTAAACAAGCAAAGGCCACCGGCATTTCAGACTTAAGTGTCATAGGAGATTCCCAGTCTATCATCAAAGTTCTAGTGGAGAACTCCTCTCCTTCAGATCTTCGACTAGCTAGAACAATTTTAAGAATTCGAAGCATGCTGAAAGACTTTCGATCTGCAAGCTTTCTCCATGTTTTGAGAGAAAACAATAAAGAAGCAGATTCGGAAGCCAACAAGGCGGTGCTGCTTTCAGAAGGCTCTCTCTTGATAGATGAAACCGAGGAGTGGGACTCCATCCCATAAAGTTGCCATGTTTTTTCGTCTTATTTTACAACAATTTGTGTGTTTATATAAGTTAGGAAAAATAACAAATATGGAATATCTAGTCATGTGTAAAACGGAAGGATTTCTAATACTTGGGACCTATGCTCAGACAAAGGCAGAAAAACTAAGGGCTAGGCCCGACACATTGTAATCATGGATGGCATTTGGCCAAGTTCTAATATAAATTCATAACCGCTCTTGTAAAAAAAAAAGATTCAATGCGTCTGTCTAGCTGTAATCCGTGCTAAACATAGGATGGCGTACCTATGAAAAAGGCAACAAGCGCCAATCGGTGCAACTGTTCAAGCAACAACAATGCCGAACTAGAAACCTAGGGAAAAGACAAAAAAACCACTGAGCAAAGGTTAGACTTTACACTCTGAGACTAAATGTGATGGCTGAAAATAGTCAGACTGGCAGAACAAAGCAGAAAAACAATAATACGACCAAATTTGAACAGACAAGCAAAACACTAGACGAATAACGAGATACGACAAACACACTGATCCCCAGTTTGGTCACCAATTTTTTGAGCAGGTAAATCCCCTCTACGGACAAAGGAGATCCCTCTATCCCTGAAGCAGGTCTAACAACAAGGGAATAAGATGTACTTTCAGACTCCTAGCTTATAAATGAAAACGAGTTAGGATAGATGACCTACCTTGGTCCAATGCATTTGTTGTAGTCTATAGCAGCGATCCGCTGATCTTTGTCTTCACATGTCGCAGTCTTTCAGTGGTAATGTTCATGTACCTGCATAAGGATCAAGTGAACGGTGACAACATACGAAAACATATTTTTATTCATAGCTATTCGATTGGTTAAAGAGAATCAAACATTTTGCATATGATCGAACACAAAATTGGAACCAAAAAACTAGTCATGTATTAATGATAGAGAAAAGAAGTTTACAACCTTAATGCCTTAACGCTACAGCCTCCTTCAACAGGTTCAGTCATGCATGTATTAAGCATTTGTCGGGGATCAGACTTGGTGAGGTAATTGGCCTAAACTCTCTCTCTCGATAATGGATTCCTCTCTGCCTTATTCTTCACACCAGCTATAGTAAGGACTGTTCAGCTAGCTGAAACTATGTGAGAAGGAATTATTTATAGGAGAGGAGGAGGTGATTTGGGATCCCTCATTAGGTGGAAGAGAGGCCTTATCCTTTGGGGAGTTTCTCAATTGTAGGAAACAAGAATCCAAAGGGAGGACTTCGATGTTATTCAGTCGAACAACACATGATGACTTCGCTCATGAAGTGGTTAGGCATGGAAACTTCATTTCTATTTTAAAAAACTTTCCTAAAACAGCTCGACATGGGTGCTCCAATGAGACAGAGCACCAATGGGCGCAGGGCCTAATATTGATTTCTCTATGGGCGTGAGGCCATAACTGCCTACTAGCACTGACACAAAATCATATTTTTTTGAGAGCCTGCTTGAGGAATGATCAACAAAGGAAATGTTCTTGACATGCCAAGGGATGCAATGACACTTTTAGCAAGGTATGAAAATACACATAAGTCACTGAAATGGTCCTCCAATATTCAGGATGGGGATTGTAGGGACGATGACAAAATACTATGTAACAGGTATGAACCTCCTTAAGAATTTTATTCTCTCTGAAAATACCTGCCCTTCTTTCTTATTTCTTGGTAATGGGATGCCATTTATGAATTCCACCCATTTGGGGTCAATCTTTACCCATTCTATGGTCACTATATGTCCCAATAACTTACCTTCTTCCAGGGAAAACATGGATTTCTGAGGGTTCAGGGATAAACCATACCTACAAAATTTGTCAAAGGTCTGCCTCAAGTGTTCAATATGTTCAACATTGGTCTTGGAGAAGATGGTGATGTCATCCAAATAAATCACCACAAACTTGTCGTGGTCCCCTATGGAAGCGATATCCATTGCGCGCTGAAAGGTAGCGCCAACATTTTTGAGGCTGAAGGGCATTCGGGAATACATAAAGGTTCCCGAGGGCATGGTGAAAACCATCTTATTTTGATCTTATGGGAGAACCGCCACTTGATTATATCTTGAAAACCCATCCATCATAGACATGCGGGTGGATCCTACCACCTTCTGGAGGATGTGATCCATTTTTGGGGTGTTAATTATGTTTAAGTGAAGATCGATTCAAATTTCAGAAGTCCACACAAAGCCTGATCTCACAATTCTTCTTCCTTACTAGTACCAGGTTCGCTACCCACTCCAAATATCTTAAAGGCACGATGATTTTTGCATGTAACAACTTCTTGACCTCTTTCTCAATGGCTGGGAGCAGGAGTGGGTTAATCTTCCTTAGCTTCTGTTTATGAGGCTCAACGCCTTCTTTAAGAGGGATTTTGTGCTGGATTATATCTACATCGAAAGTATTCAAGTCTTGGTATGACTAGGAGAAGACATACTTGTAGGACCTAAACAGCTCTAGGCATTTCCTATGATATTCCGCAAAAACCACTTTCGACAACTTCACTAATTTTGGGTCTTCCTCTTTAAATCCCTAACTGACTCATCAAATACTGGCTTACTCGGGTTCACTAGGATGTCATTCTTGTCAAAAAGTTTCTCCAACGGGACAAGGCCTCTAGGGATAACATTTCCCTTTAATTGGAGAATTCGTTGTCTGGCCAGAGTCGCCTCCCACCTTGTCTTTGGTTCTTCAGCCTTAGCCTCCTCTTCCGGTTCAATGATTGAACTAGATAATTCTCCCACCATATCCATGAAATGTCTGATCGGTTCCTCATTCTTAAAAACCTACCAGTGTTTAACATTATCTGGAATAAAAGGGTGATACTGCACCTCCCCTTCATACCTGAGTAATCTGTTTTAAGGTGGGCGAAAATTACTAGTTTCCACAACTAGTGAATCCACCATTTTGTTTATGTCTCAAGGCATAAACTGAATATTGAATTCCAAGAAGAAATTATCAACCATATCCCACACTTCTTTCCTGCAAGCTCTGAGTCGAGGGTGTTTTGTCTGACATTAACTTCTTACTTGCCTCACCACCAATTCTGAGTCTCAAAACACCTTGAGACTCTGTATGTTCATATTTCTTGCTGCTTGCAAATCTAACAATAGTGCTTCATATTCTGCCACATTATTTGTGGCTTCGAATTCCAACTTGAAAGAGAGGGGAATCAAGCAGCCTCTAGGGGATATCAGGAGGATGTCTGCCCCTTCCCTTGAATAAGCCCCATCAAACTGCAGTATCCATATATCATTCAATACTCCCCTTTTGGAGTCAATCTGTTTTGGGGGGCATACCTTCGTTTCCTGGATGAGCATCTTGTCCTCATCCAACATTAGACAAGAGAACTCGCCTTCTTTACCATATACTGGAGGGTTGGTCGATCCATCAACTTTGGTGACCATATTCACAAACCTGGACTCGCGATACAACCTCCTCTCTTCTCCATCAAACACAGGGATGGTGGCATAAGTTACATCAAGTTTGATTGATTCTCCAATTTTAGATCCCCAAGACCTGGAAAGAAACATACTGAATTGTGTTGGAATGTCCGCTACAACAATATCCATCACCACACTCTTGGCATGGATCTGTGCTAAGTTCATTACCGAATCCTTTATCTTCCCCAAGAATTTCACTCTTTTAGAGTGGAACGAATATAAGTCTGTATATGGCCTTGTAATCTGAAACTCGAGTTTCTCCATGACAGATAGAGGTAAAAGGCTATGTGATGCCCCAGAATCTAGCATGAAATTGTGTAACATCAGATCATGTATTACTAGGGTCATGTAAAATGGAGGTGTGGATGAATCCCACTCTTCTACATGGGGTCCAAAAATGACCATGGGTCATTCTTCTTGAGGGTTGAGACCATCTGGTAGGGGAATGACGCCAGGGGGTTGCATGAATTGAGATACTTGGGCTTTGTATGAGGGTTTATTTAATAATTCACTTAGAGGAACTGGGATTTTGACCTTTTCCAATTATTTCTGGAGATTAAAAGCAGTGGGTCCTTTTCAATAGGTATTGTGTCAACATGCTCCTTAGGGGGTTCAATCGGATTCAGAGGTGGAGAGGGAGACTTGTCAATCTTAGGAGGGTCAGGCTCCTGGCTTATGGAGGTAGATGCCGCGGCCTTCTGAGTGATTGATTCTTCTAGTGGTTTCTTGCCTTTAGCTGAAGAGATAAGAGGAATTTGGGTCTTTGATACTGACTCTTCATTCTGTTATTGTACCTGGGTTATCTTACGAGAGGACCTGAGATAATACTTCTTATGGAGTTGAGCCTACATAAAATCTACAAAATGTCTACAATAATTGTCAATATCCTTGTCCTTAGGAGGAGGTTCCTGCTCCTCTACTCCTCCTTGTAAGGTGAGTTCACCTTCTTCATCATTAGAATAAGCGAGGAATTGATTTTCTTGATTGTATATGATTTCCCCGATCTGCCCTTCCACTTCACCTTCCAAGTACAAAGGAGGCTGGATTTGATCCTGCTGCTCCTTCCTATCACTTTGCAGTAATTGCAACGAAGGCTTCCAATACTAAGGATTGAATCGTTGATTAGGAATTATCTGATTAGACCAAGGTAGGGAAATATTGGCTTCTAGCTCAAGCTTCACCAATTTATTTGAAAGTTTTTTAATCAATTTATTCATTTCCTTTATCCCGTAGTATTGTGATTCTCTCTCTTGATTTGAGGTAGTAGCTTCCTCTTTGTTTTTCCTTCTCATTTCTTGATCTTCTTTCCCCTTGAATTTTCCAGTAGAGGCAAATTTTTCTTCTACTTCCAATGCATCAGTCTGGATCTGATCTAGAGATGCATACTTCCTTTCTCTTAAGGTGAACTTGAATTCTAGTTCAAAATATCTCACAAAAACTACCTTAGCAACTTATTGGGGGGGTTTATTTCTACGGGAAGATTGTTATATATCTTATTGAACCTCTTGATAAACTTTGTTACATCTTCATTATGTCTCTTTTTTAGTGTATTTAACTCAGTGAGGACATAGCCATGGTCTCTGTTCTCTCACCATTTCAGCGTGAAGAGATTCTCCATCTCCTCCCAGGTGTGTACTATGTTATTAACTTATTGGCTAGTGATTTGAACCAGTAAAGAGCCTCACCATCCAGATATTGGACAAAGAGCCTCAACACTACATCGAGGTGTTCCACATTCACGTTCTCAGCGAAGGCACAAACTTTTCTCAATATGCCTCTACACAGGAGTGCTAGCTTCCCTTGTGAAACATGGTAGAATCTTAAGGTAGTCTTGAGGCATGCCATTTAGAAGTTGGGGAAGGGAAAATGGGGCATACTTGTTGAGGAGAAAAATGGTCACAACCATATAAGGAGGTGGTGGTAAGTTATGGGTCTGGGCCTGATGCTGAAAGCTGTGAAGGATAACACATATCTGATAAGCGACATAATTGAGATTGATTTGGAAGCTGTTTTGGAGCACAATAACTTCTTTTAATTCCTCGGCCTTGGGAGTGGAATGAGAAGCAGGGAAAGAGGTGTCAGATGACTGTGCTTTTTCCTTTATGGATGGATTTAAAAAACAAGGGGCTTCTGGAGGATATTCGAGCACTCAGGCCGTGGAGCTTTGACCATGGATATTAGCTCATTGAGATGAGGAGGGTGAATTTTCAAGAGACAAAGGAGGAAGGTCAGCTTGGCCAAGTTGTTTTTCTTTCCAGACTCTTCTGAATATGATTTTCTTAGGATCAGACACAAAGGGAGTTGTCATTTGAGAGGAATATGATCGAGTATGTGGCCTTGTGAAAGCTAGGGTTACTAGTGATTTCAACTTCTGTAGTGGAGTTGCCAAGTTGAGGGTTATGCAACTCCCAACCCTTCGTGCTTACTTGATTGAAGGGTGGAACTTATGTCGTATCCCAGGGAAAATATTTTTTCTAATTTGATCCCCGACAACGGTGCCAAAAAGATGTTGTCACTCCTAGAGACAGTATCGAGTTGCAAAAGACTAGTGCCTAGGACATATTAAGAATCAGATGATTTAAACTTGTTCATCTGGAGCTTACTCTGAGTGTATCTTCATTTAGGATTAATGGAACTGTGGTTCAAGATAGTTGTAGAAAACATTGGTACTAAGCTTCATGCACACTAGACATCACTCAAAATGGATTTGGGACTGTAAGAATCGATGATGCCTTGAATGGGCCAAGTAAATAACTAATGAACAGACCTGGGAGTATAAGGTAGCAGTAATTCAGAGGAATTAGGAGGAGAAACCCCCCAAAAGATGGGATTTTTTGCAATAAGAATCCGTCCTTCTCAGGATTTGGGGAAAAATGGCGGATGAGAGGTTGATGGAGAGGGAGTCTCACGGTGAGAAATATTAAGGTTGTAAGATAATTAATGCAGGAGTGTCGTCTTTCCTCAATGAGGATGTGTTACACAAATTTTTGGTCATCTAACCTATTACTATTAGATAGAATAAAGTACACCATGTAAGACCAATTTTACCATAGTAAAATTTCTCTTACTATGAAAAATAATTTAATAACCCATAGTTTATTAAGTTATTTTTGGTCTAAACAGGAAATCCCATGAGGAATAATTGAATAAATACTTATTTGTTTGATTTTCCTCAAGGTATAATTAATTAAACTAATGTTTAATTAATATTCCTGATCATATTTAACCCAAAATAGGAAAATTAATTAGATAAATCATTATTTATCTTATTATTTTCTAGGAATAATTATTTAAAACATTATTTAATAATATTCCTTGTTAAATTTAACTATATCATTTATAAATAATTGAATAAATCATTATTTATTTAATTATTCCTTAACCACATTCTTAAAATAATAAATAAATCATTTATTTATTTATTATTTCTAAATAAGGGATTTGACCAAATTCAAATTCCTTTTCCTCCAACAAAAATAATAAAATATTCCATAAAAGTTGGATCTAGATTTGGTTAATAATATTTTAAATATGCACCAATATCTAGACTAACTCAATAAATTTTTTATGAATAGAAGGGTTTTCCATTCATTCACTACCTTTTTTTGCCCAGAGATCACTCTTGATCTATACTTTTGGTTTGACTTTGATCCTCCCATCACTATCACATTTTTCTACTTTTTGCTTGCGAGCTCCCTTTGAGTTCCATTTTGTCAAGGTTTTTTGCACTATCAAGAGAGAGATATCTTAGATTTGAAGCGTTGAGGACATATAAGAACCCATCCCATTGAGGGGTACTGTAACATCTTTCTATGTTCCCTTCGCAGGTGTCATAATACAAAAAAATCTTTAAAAATTATTGTTTTGTCCATTGGATGCATGGATCAACTCTTGTTTATTTTTGTTCTTTAATGTCTTTAACTGCATAAATCTGGATTTTTGTAGCATTTATTCTTATCACTAACAGTAGATCTAAGGAAATTGAAAACCATATTTGATGTTAGGCCCGTTTTTTATGAACAGCTAAAGTGAGATTTTTTTTCGTACGTTTGCGATTATAATTCACACTAACATGATGTATACAAATTCATTTATTAAATAATTTACCACCAAAATTTCACACATGAGATTCTTTGAAGAACAAATAACAAAGAAAAAAGAAGCTTAAAAAATCAAGAGAAAAGCACATACACACTGCTCATTAACCCAATTGGAATCCATCTATAGACAAGGTCGTTCTTATATTAACTTTCAAAAACGACTCTCCCAGATATTCATTTAGAGCTCAAAACAATATTGCATGAAAATCCACATAGTATGGACCCAAAGTTTCCGCAAAATCCAGAACCCTTTCATACTTGTTGAGTTTCACCTTTATAGGCTCTTAGTGAGATTATTTTCTAGGAAAATATTCCTTCTTGATTCCCAGTACATACATCAGAATCAAAATGATATGGTCCAATTGTATCATGCTATGAGCAATGCTCTTCCTAACAAAAAATAGCAATAAAGAGGGTGAAATTATGATTTCACTAGCTAAAACATCATAACAGAAAAGTAAAGTAAAACAAAGTAACTACGGGCCGCATGGGCCAAATCTTGATATCTTCAATGGTGCACTGCCGTATGGTAGTGGAAGAAGAGCCAGAGTGGCGAGATGACGGAGGCACCATCGATTGTGATGTGGGTACGACTAAAGGGTGCGTGTGTTCGTAACATCTCTACCGTACGAGGTCTGTAGGTAAAGACAGAGAGCTAAAAAGCTCGAACAGTGCGCGCAACTGAGCCATCTTGGAGTAATCGAGGTTGGCAGAGAAAAATTTCTTAACCTTGGCGAGTAGTAGGAATTCCTTGCATAGTGATGTCACCAAGGTTTTGGCCTTAAGACATGAGGTCTTTTCCAAAGTCGAGTCAGCCCCGACTTTAATCTCGGTCATCCGTTGCTCATATGTGGACCAAGGGAGCAGTATGATCAAGGGGTCCCAACAAGCTGGCAACCCCCCCTCTAACACCTTATTCCATTCATGATCGAATGCTTCCACCCCTTTGGCCACTATCCCCAAACATCCAACTACTTTTACTCATGAATCCTTCTTGTGTAGCATCTTCATGATTTCTATTACTTCACGCATGCTGAACTCTTTAGTGGGGAGTTTGTTGATGAATCAAATGTATCCACACACGATTGTCACTTTGTCATTTCCCTATCGGCGACCTGCCTCTAGCTGCACTTTGAAATCATGGATGGAATTATTTTTATCATTTCCTAATGTGATGAGTTCCCAGTGATCCTTCACCTCTTTCGTGATCTCACTCCAGATGATTTGTCTGGCCTCTACTAGCAACATATTACCTTTGAGCTGCACTTTTAAGTCTTTTACTGACTTGCTCAACTCTTGAGACTCTCTGCAATTGGCATCCATTTCTTTTGCAAAGACGAGAACGTCTTTTCCTTTTCTGCAAGGGAAGCCTTTGCTTCGTCTAACAACCTGCGCACAGTTTAGGTCTCGTCTTTTGAGACCTTCAACTTTGTCAGGGCCTTGGTTAGGTGTTATGAGGCATTCTGGGGATCATCGAGCACTTGAAATAGGCATACCTGACTGTCTTGCGCATGTTGGAGCTCAATCATTCTACGCTTTAGCTCTGTTATCTCCTCATCCTTTTGGAGAAGCATATCTGTGAGGGCGTCCTTCTCTTTCTCAACCTGAGCCAACTTCATCATTTGGATGCGCTCCGAGCGGGTAATATTTAACTTACGTTACAACTCCTACACCAACAATTCTGTCTTCTTCAACAGATTTAGCATTGCCATGTTTGGATCAGTTCCCTTACCCCTTATCATATTCTTGTAATCTGCTAACTGACTGGAAAGATCCTTTGCATTTGCTTTCTCTCTCTCTCTTGAGGGTTTTTGACATCTTGGTTAACTTACTATGAGCCTTTTCCAACACGAGGGTGTGTTTCAACACCTCAGTATGCAACATCTCTCCAATAGCCTTGTGTAGGTTTAGCTTATCAACCAATGGGATGGAAGCAAGCTCGAGTTTTATTTCTAAGGCCCTATACTTGGAACCTAGAGGCAAAGGGTGAGAAGCCGAATGCTGGATTGTGATTATCAGCTGATCATTCTCCACGTCAAGAGTTTTCAAGAGCCTAGTATGGTGCCTGTCCATGAACTGAACTAGCTCGACCCTCATCCTTTCCCTAGCTGACTGGTTCTCAACTTCAGTATACTCTCCTTCTGGCCATTCCTTTCCTGATCATGTGTCTCTTTCTGAAGTGCCTTCCCCTGGGGTGATCACCTGTGAGTATTCTGAAGGTGCCTTAGAAGATGTAAAGTTGAAATAAAATTGGAACCCTGGCTTGTCTTTTCCTTTACCAATATATTTCGGGGCTTCCTCTTCGGGCTGCTCAGTGACCTATCCTTCATGTCCCTTCGTTATTTGTTTTTTGTTGAGGTGAACTTCCTATTATTCATCCAGAAAATCCTGTGCCACTTGATAACTCTCCTGATCCTGGACCTACACCTCATCATGCACATTGTCTCCTCTTGTAATATCCCAAAATGGGAATGCAACAATACATAAACAAAATAATGGAATAGCAGTGAGAAATTAACTCATAAAATGTGTTGAGAAACACATAGGCACCAATTAGTGTTACAGCAGCAACTTATTGTGCCTTTTATGATCCAAAAAGTTGGGGAAATGCAGCAATATGGACCATAAAAACGTTATCTTCAGGAAATTGTGCTACAAATGTGAGAAATGGGACTTGGATTCCTTAGTTCATGCACTATATATCTCACATGCATAATGGGAGAATAAACAAATCACTCTAGCCATGCTAAACAAGTCTTCCCAAGTCAATACAACTCAAAAATGCCCAATCCCCATGACTCTTGCCAACAGGAAATCCTGAAGCATGTGACAACGTTATTTTAATGGGTTTTATGCAGAAATTTATAAGAAATAATAGATCTGGAGTTTGCAATCATTCAATGACTGAGAAAAATGGAAATCTCTTCCTTTTTATACAATATAAGAATAACCTGGTAAGGGCTTCATGAAAGTACAAGCATAAAATAACATATCTACAGATCTAGATCTAAAACAATGCAGTTATACTGTAGCTCTGTATATATATATCGGTGAATAATACAAGGAGTAGAAGAAGATGCTTTATACAATCCTTCCGGGAGAAGGGTTGGCCCTTTCCCCAAGGAACAAGGTCAAGATCAAGGGTCTTGACCCTGCTACTGCAATACTAAGATAAATTACATAGTTCCTGCAAAGGAATGCGCTGTAGAAGATGGAGAATGATTTGGCCAAGTTCGAAGATATAAAATATGCTCAGAAGTCTCCCTCACTGATCTCCCAAGAAGAGGAATGCTTCCTCCTCTGAAAGACAAGCTCCGGAAGTGGTGTTGTGAACCTTCCATTGCAACACCCTGCAACACAATGCTATACTCTGTAGAAATAACACTGTAGCTGAAGGAGGATGCTTGGCCTCAAGCCCAAATGTGGAAAAATAAAGTACAATTCTCCTCTAAGAGGCCTCTCAAGGTAGGAGAAGGAATTCGTGAACAGGAATGCCTTGTGCTAAGCAGCACTGCAACTCTGCTAAACAGCAAAAGAATGAAAAATAGTCATGTAGACCATAAAATCAATAATCATCAAGCTAACCTCAAATGGATGCCATCCTCTTCCTTATAAACTATGTGAGCCTCCTCACCTTGGGTCCCACCCATTAGGGTTTCCAACATCATATGATCAATCTCCCTCCAAAACTGCGTTGTATCTCCATCAAGGCCACTCCCCCATAACCACGCTGTTTGATTTGGTCAAATTTGTCCTCTTCAACCTGCTTCACCCCTTTTCACACCTAAGTGTCTTCAACCTAGCTCTCATATGTTTGTTTAAACTGATCCTTGTTCATATTGAGATATTTGCATTGATGATCCACTCTTCTCCATGAATGTTGTTGACTTGGTCAAACTTGACTTTGTCCACATCCAATTGCCCTTGTTCACACATGATGGTGTCAAATCCAAATACTAGAATGATCCCCTTTCATACCAAGAGGGTTTTTATGCTAATTCAAGTTAAGTATGGGTCTCTTCCCCCATTTATTCATCTACTAGGTGCAAAAATAAAAAAATCAATATTCCTATTAGCTGCATGCTAATTTAGGAATATTACAGCTCTCCCTTCAGCAGCAGGGGATTCGACCTCCATATATTTATCCAAAGGTCATGAATCACAATTAGCTTTCCATTCTATTAGAGGTCTAGGCTCATGTTCATATGTTGAAGATTTAATCTTCTTCCTTTTGTGTGTGATAAATCCCTTAGGATCATAGTGCCATACATCCCCTTGCAGGAAATTCATCTTCTGCAACAACCCCTCATCCAGGGGGAGTGCATGTCTTGAGATGATAGTAAAAGGCCCTACTGCAGTCGGGAGCCTCATAATATATCCCTTCTTCGCGGGCAAAAAATGAGTTTGGTCCGCACTCAGGACTCGTCGGATGAACTCGAGGGCGAAGATTCTCATTGACATGAAAACTGGCAGACAGAAAGGAGGAAATTCATAACCATAAACCCTGATCTCAGTGTGATATTCAAACAAATACCAATCCTCGACACAATCTATCTCGCTAAACTGGAGCAACTCCTTTTGTTCAAGAAAAATCCTGGGTAGAGGGTTGCCATGTATAATTTCATAGGCCCTGGACATGAAATTCGTGAAGAATTTCATGTACCCCCTTCCTTTGGGGTGTTGATTGATAGAGAGGATCCATTCGAAAATGGACTTTGGTTCGTCATCCTGCATGGAGAACTTGTCTAGGCCTAAGCCCTCTAACTTGTCTGTGTGCATCAACAGGAAAAAATAGAACACCAAATAATAGTACCTAAAACAACTTGAAGTTGATAGGTTTTGGAATTGAGCTTGAATAGCAGAGACCAGGAATGTGTGAATGTCCGACAAAATCTCGAGTTGCATCATAAGGTATAAAAACCCTAGACAAACTTTTGTTACCCCAATCGCATTATATAAACCAAATATCCCTGAAATGACCGCCAGGATGGGCTGGATGGTTTCGCAGAAGAGCAACATAGGGGTAGTTTATGTGGGTGGGAGAGCGGACATGCAAGACGCGATAATTAGCTCAAGGAAACCCCTTTTATTTTCAATAGGTAGTTTTGGGAAATGACATGAGAGGGTGAATTTGGTGAATTTGATGCACTCAGGAGAAGAGGGATAGAACAAGGCTTTCCTTATCAAATGAGGAGTGATTTCTAAAATTTTAGTCCCTTGTGCAGAGAGAAAATTATCCTTTCGCTCAATGTAAGCGTCGACAAGCCAAGCTATAAACTCAGGGAAAGGGTGGTCGGACCGGGGAATCCAATAGTAAAGCCTTAAATATATGACCCTAAATAAGTCCTCACCCTGACATTTATAACCCAGAAGCTCGGACCCCATATTAGCTAAATTGAAAGGGTAAATGGTATAAAAAAACTGGGCTTGAGAGTCCTTGAGTGGCTCGGCACCGGGAGCAGTTCTGGCTTCTCGGGCCTGCAGGGGTTCGAGAGCAGTTTTCTTTATTTTCTCCATCATAAATTTGATAAAAAGTAAAGGAAAGTAGAGAGGTACTTGACCAAATACCCAAGGCGATGACGAGAGCAACGCGAGGAGGGAACTTGATCCAGGTGGCTCCAAAGACACACACAAGACAAAGAGGGCTTATGAAAACTCAAAAATCAAATAGTTTGGATTGCTCTCAAACCAAATTCAGTTTGAAGAGCTCATCGCCCCGATCGCAACGGTGTGAACGACACGTCAATCCGAGCTCATATGAGGAAGTTATAGTAGTTTGAAGTTTTGTTAAAACAAGGGAAGTGGAGCCCACAACATGCCACATGGCATCCCAGTGAACACGTGGGACCCACATAGCAGCCTACCAGGCCCTGACACATGGCACTCCTCCATCGGCTCTCAACCTGCAAAAATACAAAAAAATAATAATTAAAAAATAACCATATGAAAAAACTCATTATATATATATATATATATATGGTTATTAATAAATTTGTTTTAAACATACAAAAACAAACCCCATATATGAATAAAACAAAAAGTCATAGTTGTTGATTTCTTTCAACGTGAATTTTTAGGCCGTATGGTTATGTAAAAATGAGATGCATGTAACACACACACACACACACATATGTTGAAAACGTTACCCACGTATCACCATATATATATATATATATATATATATATATATATATATATATATATATATATATGTTTTTTAAAACATATACCAACCCATAACTATAAATGACGACGGGGTTGTTGGGCGGGCCACTCAAAGCGGGCCTGAACCTCCCAGAAATATGTCGAGAGGCCAGATTTGATCCCCCGACCTCCCCTTAACAAATCACCATTTTTACCACTAGGCCAACGACCTTTGTGTTGGTAACTCCCCCCAACATTTTGAATTTAAACTCGTCATTTCTCAATGCACTCAAACAGAGGCAACAAGAATGGGCACACAGTTAGAGGAGAGGTTAATGCAACAGATGGCATGATTTTCGAGACAGATTCCAGTTTGATGCCAGGGGAATCTTTTGATCCAAAGGAGGTGAAATTTTTAGAATGTATTAAAATTTATATGAATTTTAACCAGAAATTCGTAGGGAACGTGATGGTGCACTGAGATTTTCCATTGGAGTAGCAGTTTTGCAGATTCCCTGTGGAGAATAATCTTCAGGAATCTTGAGGGAATCTTTCAGATTCCTTGGAGGCTGAAATTCACCGGTGTCAGAATGAGGTCAATATTATACTCATTCTTCTCGAAATTTCACAAGGATCTCAATGGTGAAATCAAATTCCTGTTTTGAGTTGCAGATTTCTAGATTCCCTATGGAGCAACATCTTTGAGGATTCTAGGGGGAATCTAAAAGATTCCCTAAGGCCCAGATTTTCACTTTGTCAGAATCTAGCAAATTAACAATTGATCCTACACCTCTTGGTGACACGAGTTTAGTAGTGCAGTTAGACTTTCCATCTGAGCCTTATATTTTTCAGCCACTTTTCAAAGTGGAGTTGCAGGTGTCAGCATTCAGTGTGTGAGCAATGATTTTCATGATATTCGACGCCACGATATTGATGGTACAATGAGATCCAGCAGTTCATCATCCTTTTCTTTAGATAGCGCCAAGATGTGAGGTATATGCCGTGTGATCATGTAGTTCTTTGTCCCTTTATATGAGATGCATTGTGCTGTATAGATCCCTGTTGGTGTTTGATGTGGGGTCATGTTTTGTTCTTGATGTGATATGTAATTTCTATCATGGATTGTTATGTTGATAGAGATCCCTTTGATGCCATGTTGGCGGGATACTCATTGTCACATGTATGTTTGATTGATATCCCTTTGTTGCCATGCTAGCGGGATAATCATAGTCATTATGTGTGAGTTATTGTCACACTGATAGGAGTCCTTTTTGTGAATGAGAGTTCCTGTAGTGGAACATCTCGTGGAGAGGTCCAGCCACTCCTGCGTGAGGGAATTTTCCTTGTATGACAGAGAAAACACTGTCCATGTACATCTTCACTCTTTCCATCACTTAATGCAACGACCTACACCATCTTGACACTGAGGCCCAGAGACGTATTCCCTTCTGGAAGAACTCCGTTATCAATCTCTTATGTTGCTAATGCTTATTATGTTCCTCTTCTTTACAGAATGCAGATGTTCATTTATGTTCATTAACTCTGTGATTAAATGAAATTATAACACATCAGCCAAAGTAAAAGGTCTTGGTTTAAAGGGTAGCGAAATTTACATGAATCAAGTGGTATCAGAGCGGTCTTCTTGCTGATCAAATTTCAGGCGTGAACCATTGAATGCTCATTGAGTTGAGCAATGGAGAATGTCAAGGACATGCATGAGACCATGCTTAGGGTGTCCAAGAAAGTGGACATGTTGTACGAAGCTTATGAGAAACAAGCAGCAAACAATTCTGAATTGAAGGAACTCCTACAAGAAGAGGAGGAAAAACATCGATTGGAGCTTCAGTTGAAAGCCAAGATAGAGGCGTTGGAAAAATTGAAGTGCAACAACGAAAGTTTTCAAACAGATCATGATGCATTGAAGGCTCTCCTACATGAAGAGAAGGAGGAGAAGCAACGAATAAAACTTCAGCTACAAGCTGTGATAGACGCCTTGGAGAAAGTGAAGCGGAACGAAGGCTCAGAGAAGCCCTCTTCACCTGTGTCAAAATCAACAATTGAGGTAAAAAATGTTGATTTCTCTTCAGTCTCATCTTCACATGATGTGATTTCTGTTGGAAGTGTGGAGATTACCCATTACAGGAACCGGCATGGGACTCCTTACCAAGATGGGGTACCAAGGAGGAGGACTTGGCATTCGTGACCAAGGCATAATAAGCCATTGGAGGTTGTGCAGAGACCTCACTACACAGGTTTTGGATACACTGAAGGAGGATGTTCGAAGGGCATCAAAGGCAAACATACATTTTTGAACTCACCAGGGAAGAGGATTGATGGGAGCATTTCACCATCATCCCATGGAAGTGCATGTTGCAGTGAAAGAGTTGAGGCAAGCTCTCATCACCATGATCGCACTAGAGACCACCAGGGAAGGTATAACAATTTTCACTATTTTAGAGTGCATTTTGATTGTAAGAATGTTGATAATCATGGTCATAAATCATGGAATCGAAAAACTTGTCATTTTTGTGGTTTGCATAACCATGTGTTTGCTGAGTGTTGGAAAAGAATGACAACACAAAGGAGGATGAGGCATAAAAATACTTCTCCACAGCAGAAAAATAAATAAATAAAGCGTGCATGGAGGAAGAAGACTCATTGCAGTTATTGCGACCGAAGTGTCCATCAAAGAGCCATGTGCTAGAGACCCCATCCAGAGCAGTTCCCTAAAGACAAAGCGCTTGTGCATGAACCAGTCGAAAGAGCTGATCGAAAAGCGAATAACCCACAGGGGGCTGGCCCATTCACTTTGCTAAAGAGGGGTTTTTCTAGATGTGTTAGCTTGTCATGGCCGTATTTGTGTAAATCATATGTTGTGCATTTTTAACTGTAAAAGTGACGATGTGTTTTTCCATTGCTTATTCAGCAACAATGATATTTTGGCCTTATTTTTAAGGTCGTATGATGCATTTATTTTATGTAAAAGTGATGAGGTGTTTTTCCATCACTTCGAAATGTGACGATGATGTAGGTGGTCTTGCAATGATAGTTGGGGTGTGATTTCCACTAATGTAAAATTGACCATCAAGCATGTAAACTTGTGGAAAGTATGGAAATGTTTGGGTCATAGTTGGTCAATTTGAGCATGTAATTTGCAAGATATTGTAATACAAGTTTGCAAAGGATGCGGGTGTCGACTCATCACTTAAGGCTTCGAAGAACAAAGGTGAAGGAGATGGAAGGGTGACCTTTTCCAGGACACTTGTGGTGCAAACATTGTACACAACAGTTGTAGATTATTGTTGAAGCTTTTGGAGGACCAAAATTTCCTCAGTGGGGAGGATTGATCAAGGTGGCTCCAGAGACACACATAGGACAAAGAGGGCTTATGAAAGCTCAAAAATCAAATAGTTTGGATTGCTATCAAACTAGTTTCATATTGAAGAGCTTGTCTCCCTGATCACAATGGTGCAAACGATGCGTCAATCCGAGCTCGTATGAGGAAGTCATAACATTTTGAAGTTTTGTTAAAACAAGGGAAGTGGAGCCCACGACATGCCACATGGCATCCCAATGAGCACATGGGACCCACATAGCAGCCTATCAGGCCCTGACACATGGCGCTCCTCCATTGGCTATCAACCTACAAAATGACAAAAATAAAAATAATTAAAAAATAACCATATATGAAACAACTGATTTTAAATATATATAAATATGGTTATTAATAAATTTGTTTTAAACATATAAAAACAAACCCCATATATAAATAAAACAAAAAGTCATAGTCGTTGATTTCTTTCAATGTGAATTTTTAAGCCATATGGTTATGTTAAAAAGAGATGCATGTAAAAACACACACACACACATATATGTTGAAAACGTTACCTGCGTATCACCAAATATATATATATATATATATATCATATGTTTTTTAAAACATATACTAACCCATAACTATAAATGTCGGCGAGGTTGTTGGGCGGGCTGTCCAAGGCGGGCCCAACCCTCCCAGAAATTAAAAAATGCGCCCAACAAAACATATGTGCGGATTCGGTGGGGGGGCAGAGTTTTATCCCCCAACCTCCCCTTAACAAATCACCATTTTTACCACTAGGTCAACGACCTTTATGTTGGTAACTCCACCCAATATTTTGCATTTAAACCCGTCAATTATCAGTGCACCCAGGTAGAGGTAGCAAGGATGGGCAAGAAATTCGAGGAGAGGCTGACGTAGCAGATGGCACGATTTTCGAGACAAATTCCAGTTTGATGCCAAGGGAATCTTTTGATCCCAAGGAGGCAAATTTTTCAGAATGTATTAAAATTTATATGAATTTTAACCAGAATTTAGCAGGGAACGTGATGGTGCACCCAAATTTTCCATTGGAGTAGCGGTTTTTCAGATTCCCTGTAGAGGAGAATCTTCAAGAATCTTGAGGGAATCTTTCAGATTCCTTGGAGGCCGAAATTCGCCGATGTCAGAATGAGGTCAATATTATACTCATTCTTCTCAAAATTTCACAAGGATCTCAATGGTGAGATCATATTCTTGTTTTGAGTTGAATATTTATAGATTCCCTGTGGAGCAACATCTTTGAGGAATCTAAAAGATTCCCTAAGGCACATATTTTCACTTTGTCAGAATTTAGAAAATTGCCACTTGATCCTACACCTCTCGGTGACAATAATTCAGCGGTGCAGTCAGATTTTCCGTCTAAGCCTTATATTTTTCGTCCACTTTTCAAAGTGGAGTTGCAGGTGTCAGCAGTCGTTTTGAGGATATTTGACACCACGATATTGATGGTACAACCAAATCCAACAGTTCATCATCCTTTTCTTTAGATAGCGCCAAGATGTGAGGTATATGCCATGTGATCATGCACTTCTTTGTCTCTTTTCTATGAGATGCATTGTGCTGTATAGACCCTTGTTTGTGTTTGATGTGGGGTCTTTTTTTGTTCTTGATGTGAGATGTAATTTCTATCATGGATTGTTATGTTGATAGAGATCTATTTGATGCCATGTTGGCATGATACTCATTTTCACATGTATGTTTGATTGAGATCCCTTTGTTGCCATGCTGGCGGGATACTCATAGTCATTATGTGTGAGTTATTGTCATACTGATAGTAGTCCTTTTTGTGAATGAGAGTTCCTATAGTGGAACATCTCGTGGAAAGGTCCAACCACTCCTGTGTGAGAGAATTTTCATTATATGACAGAGAAAAAACCATCCATGTACATCTTCACTCTTTCCAACACTTAATGCAGTGGCCTACACCATCTTGACATCGAGGCCCAGAGACATAGTCCCTCCTAGATGAACTCCGTTATCAACCCATTATGTTGCTAATGCTTGTTATGTTCCTCTTCTTTACAACACGCGAATGTTCATTTATGTTCATTAGTGATTTGATTAAATTAAATTATAACACATAAGCCGAAGTAAAAGATATTCGTTTAAAGGGTATCGAAATTTACCCGGATCAGAATTGCATAACTGCGAATTTTTACCCGAGCACTCAACTTCGTAAAAATAGACTGTGAATGGTGAGAAACAACGGTTGGCCATGAAAACCAGATGGTAAAATGGTATTTTTTTTGGGGTAAAAACGAGGGTGGCAACCAGAGGGCTGATGCCAGGAGGATGTCAATGGGAGGACACATGGCGCAAGAGGATTGGCCAATGGCAGTCGGGTGGTGAGGGGCCACGTGCTCGATACAAGGTACTAGCTTCGTATCAGATAACTTACCTTACCTTACTTACCTCGACACCATTCAGTGTTCTACCGTTGGAAGAGTGGCTCCCACGACCTTTCGTTGGGTCGGAAGGTTGAAGGCAGATCTTTTTTTTTTTTTTTTTTTCCGCCCCAGAGCTCTCTTGATTGGCCCGCAAGGTGACTGATGTCACTCCCTTCGAAAGGTCATTTCCATCGCTTTATTCTTGCTTAAGAACTGTTGGAGCAAGTATTCCGTGGCACCACTGTGAGCTACGCAACGACTTCATGGGCTTCACGACCACTATGAGCTACGCGACGGTTTCATGGGTTCCGCGACCACTGTGAGTGGCACGATGGATTTATGGGTTGCCCGACCATTGTGAGTTGTGCGACGAAATTATGGCTACGTGGCCTTTGTGAGCTGCGCACCCTGGGAAACCGCCACTTAGGATTCACGGACCTTCTCTTGGCTGCCTTACTAATTTCTTTGCCCATCTTATGGCCTTGTTTCTTCAGGTCGGCCTAAGATTTTATGTTCACAGGCCAACATATACCATCATCCTTCTAGAAAAAGGATCCCACGTAAGGTGGAATGTAGACCATCAACAAGACACTTGCTTCTTTCAATTAGCGGTGAACCTTCTAATGAAGATTCAAATGGAGGATCTTGATTATCCTTATACTGCAAATGCTCCTTCCTAATGATGATGATGAATGATGAATTATTTATATCATCTATCATGTTAGATGAATTTCTTCCAACCATATGTACTACTTATGCTTTCGATGAGGTTACCATGAGATAATTCCTTTCTGTGATGACTACTACAACCATGTAGACTTCTACTTCAACTATCCTTCCAAGCTTCCATAATGATGTCATGAGCTCTTTTCTTCCTTAATTGTATGCTTCTCATATGATGCCATCTTCTCAATATGATGCATCATGTCATACTACAATTCTTCTCATCTAATATCAATATTTAACCATAGTAGAGGTATTTTCACCTCCTACTTTTGTTTGATATATATATAAGAGACCTTTAATAGTGAATATATATCCCTTCTTTCTTGTATTTCTTCTCAACTGTTCTTCTACTTCTTCAGTGGCATGGGATTCAATTCTTTCTTTCCTTTTCTTGTTGTCCTTCTTGAGTTTACTACAATCTCTCTTGAAATTCCCATATTCTTGACAACCATAGTATTGTATCTTTGAATTATTGATCTTCTTCTTTTTATGAGGACCAACTTCCCAAACTCCCCTTTTCTTCTAGCCATGGAAACAAATGCTTGAACTTGTTCATTTGATCCCACATCACTTTTTTCCTTAAATATAGTTTCTTCAACCTTGCATAATGACCAAAGTTCATTGAATGGGGTGGCTTCCTTCTTTCCATAGATGCTTGATACAAGGTTTCCCATTCATCAGGTAGTGTATTGAGCACCACGGTGGTCATTTATTTTCCGGACATTCTTTCCCCCAACTCTTGCAGTTGGTCTCTTATTTGTGACAACCTCATAATATATGAGGTTATCCATTCTTCCTTTGATACCTTAATCTTATATATCTTGGTTCTTAAAGATATTAATTCTCCTGCAGTGCTTATGGAGAAAAATTCTACCAACTTATCATAGATTTATTTTGACTTCTACATTTTCTTTACATAAGGGATGAGGGGATCCTTGATTGATTCTATAAGGATTATTTGAGACCTTGTTTCCCCCTTCATATACTTTTCTAGAGCTTGAGATTCTTCTTTTGGTGGTTCAATGATTGAACCCTTAACATGTTCAATGATTTCATTTTATATGAGTATCAAATCTTTCCTCTTCTTCCATGCAAGGAAATTTGATGACCCAACTAATTTATTGATTTCCTTGCAGAATGGAGTCATTTTGATGGTAGATTCAATCACATATATAAGGATGCTTAATGTCAAGTGAAGATGCTCCTTTGATGGTGATATATTTAGATTGATGCCTTCTTGATTTTGATGATGATGTTTTTCTTCCTTGAACATTACAATACTTCTTCTTATAGATATGTCTTTCTTCAAATATGCTTGAGATGTGATCCTTTCTTCAATGAGAGGAGATCGCCTTGATGTATTTGATTATGATAATAACGTTTCTTCTGGATTTCCTTGGAATGTGGAGACTTCAAGATGATTTAATGTGTAGTCCCTCTTTCTTTGAGTGGAGGTAGGGTTCTTCTTTGAAAGTAGAGTCTTTGAGGTATTCTGGTTATTGCTGCTTCTAGATGGTGTGATCCTTGAAATGGGTAGTCATTCTTAATGCTCCTTATATTGCTCGACCCTTATGTATCCCTTCTTGATGATTTAATTTCCTCTTTGATTCTTTTACTTTATTGTTATTCCTTTTAATGGATCTTATTCAACTTTCCTTCCCTTGTCTTGTCACCTTAGCTATGATACCATGATGAGAAATCTAGGGCACTTAGATTAGGTGATTTATCTTACTTTGATAACTTCTTGTGACGTATTTATACTTGACTTGATTAGATTATTTTTTCACTTGATTATAATTAGTTTTCTTATCATAAAAAAATACCAAACAATAAATAACAATGAGACAAGAGGACACAAGAAGTAGGCTATCAGCCAGGGCTAAAACCTCTCCGTTTGAGAGGAAAACCCACAAGAAATTTTCTCTTATTATAGAACTTCAAATGATGAATTACAAGACACTGACCCTTGACCAAGACCACCCCTCCAAGACCAAGTCAATATTATCCTTGATATATTTCCTTCTTCCAAAGTCAAGCCTAGTCAACTTGCTTTATAGTAGCTTCAACTTCTCCTTTTTTAGACTTGCAACTTCAGCCTCTCTTCCTACTTGCAACTTCTAAAATTTTGACATGTGTGGACAGTTTGGCCTTCTCCTTTCTTCGCTTAACTTGATTTCTTTTTCTTGAGAATTTGAATTTCCAGGGAGACCCCTTTTGTACCAAAAATCGGCTCTTATTGATGACTGTAATTTTGATTTGCTGCGACTTTAGAATTCCCTAGATCCTCTTTGCACATGTGAGAGTGATGACCCAAAATAAGTCCAAAATTATACGATTTTATTTTATTTATGCTTCTTGATTCTTCACTTGGTGATGAGGCTGCTTCTTGTCTTCTTATTGAACTTATGTGATATGTTTTTGGATGTCTTTAAATGAAGCTAAGTACCCTTATTTAGAGGCTTTTTGTTCTAGCTTGTAGGCCGACTTGTCACCGACTCTAGGCCAACTTGTAATTTGTAAAGGCCGACTTGTTGTTTTCACTTTGACAAGGTCTTAGAGGGTCTTTGACTCTACTTTTTACTCAAATGAATTTTCTTTACAATATGTTACATGCCCAAAAGGGTCTTGCATACATGACAATGACTCAATTGAATTGTAGACTCAATGATAAGCCCTAGAAGCACTCAATGGGTGCTTGAAATATAAAAAAAAGAACCTTGAGCATGAAACCCATGCTTCAAGAATAAAAATAAAAATATTATTTTTCTCTTTACATCAAATACATAAAATCATGATTACATATGTCATTATGAAGACCAAACCTAGTTACATATTTCAACAGTCCCTCTTAACTAGGGAGGTATTCATAATCCATTCAAGGTACTTGGACATTCTCAAACTAAATAATTCACATAATAAGATTTGGATTGGTAAGCCATCTCATAAGATAATTCCTTAGCTTATTCTAGAGTATCTTATCATACCAACTAGCATTGTCACATATCAAGGCCTTGACTAACAACTCTATCTCTCCACAAGATCATAGCACATTGTTAGCGAGACCAGTGATTGATAGACACCATCATCATTGTATCTCAAGGGACATACCCCACCTGGGTGTTCACTAGGTATGTACTTTTAAAATTCCTATCTTGGAATAACACATCCTCAAGGAATTTATTCTTTGACTACTCTTACCTATTTCCATACCACATACTTAAAGAGCATCAGAATCAATATCAGATGCTTACCCAATCCTCCATTCTTTCTTCACAATACAAAGACAAGAATGATGTGTGTATCTCTCCTTCTCAAAAAGGGAATATATAATCATTCCTAAAAAAAGGAATATACCCAAGTTCCCTCTTATCCAGGGACTTGTCCAAGCTCCCCCTTAACTGGGGACTTGTTACCAAAATTCAATTATCTACTCTTTGGTAGAGATCATGGTACTATCAGCTGCTTGTCGGGATCTTCCTTTATATAACAACCCCGGTTAAAATTCATGTAAAAAAAAAATATAAGACCAAGGCCATGGGACATGTATTCCAAGATGAATTTTTGGAAAAATATCCTAGTGGGTGTTCATTTCGGTTATTATGGCTAAAGGAAATTGGAAAAGGCTTTGAAAAGGAAAGTGGCAATAATTGTAATTTTATTTATGAAAATAATGGAAATTAGGAGAAAAGGAAGGTGAAAGGTCATAGATTTGAATGAGGAGGAAAATTAAGGAAAAATAATGGAAATAGAAGAAAATAGAGGCCTCATTCATAAAAAGGCTTATGGGGATCAGTTCACAGAATTTTATCAGTTCAATTTTGGAGCTCTCTCTATATTATCTATCTCTCTTATACTCTTGGACACTTATATTATTCTTGGAGCACTCTAGCGATGGAGGTAAGAAATGGAAAGGAAGGACAAGAAAGTAAAAGGAAAGCAAAGACCAAGCAAGGAAGAGCATGATCAAGGGAATACAACGGGATTGCTTGTAGTTATTGAATTACATCTATTATCCCCTTACTAGCCTTGGCATGAATGACACATGCATGTGTGTTTTGGTTCTATTGTGGTCATTGGCATGGGTCTTTCCAGGTGTGACAATTTTTGTCAAATTTTCCTTGCCATTTCTGAATAGCCATGGTGTGATGGGGTTCTCATGTTTTGGTTGAGTTGGATTGCCGGATGGATTCAAAGCTGAGTGAGGCGGTCTCAAGATTAATTGCAAGGCTTAGGAATCCCGGGATGGGATATACAGTAAAGCCTAATTTTGAACACCCTTGATTAGGCATAGGAATCCCTTGACCAGAATGGTGAGATATACAATAAATCCTAGAGGGTGGTAACCTCGTTGGGCCTAGGAATCATCGACCGGTGAATGGTGGGATATACAGTAAATACTAGAGGTTAATTCTCTCGCTGGTCCTAGGAATCCTCGACCAATGAATGGAAATATATATGGTAAATCATAGAGATTCGAGACGAAAAAATCCTCATGGTTTAGGTGGAGATATATGGAGGCATCCATGCTTTTTTTAGGACATAGTGATCTGTAGGGGATTGTAATAAAGCTTGGTTGTATTGATGAGGGTTTTGGGCCTTGGAATCCCTTGGTGGATATATTGTAAAGGCTGGTTGTATTGATGAGGGTTTCGGGCCTTAGAATCCCTTGGTGGATATATGGTAAAGCCTAAGGAAGATTTGGTTGGTTTTGTTATAAGTCCCACATTCATGCTTGGAATATGGCACAAGGGTGATTGGCTAAAAGAAAGATTTGGTTCAACCCAATATATGGTCGGGTGGTACGTGGAAGTCCCTGAATTGGTTGGATTTTCATATGTTAATAATAGCTCTTTTCATCTTGTGATTTATGTGTACATGTACTTGTTATTATGAGACTTTAATGGCTGTTCTATTATTGTTATTCTGTTGGTTATAGGTTGGCTATAAGCATGGTTTTATGACAAATCTCAATCATGGATCTTAGCATGTTTTGATTAATGAATGAATGAATGATGAATGTATGAAATAATAGATTATATTTCATCCATTATGAGAAGGCACTAGACCTTCTTGATGGTTTTCAGATAAGTATCAAATCCCTATGATCAAATGCGTATTTATGACCTGTAGTTTTCATGTTCATGATATGTTTGACATAATGTTTTTCATGGATATTACTTGTCAGGTCAAGTTATTGTCTAAGATTTGTATGGAAGACTTTGTCCTTGTATCATTCATGGTTCTGGAAAGTTTCATTAAGTTTTGGGCAAAGGTCTGGATCCTGACCAGAAAAAGTGGGTTAAATCCAGCGGTCGCAGCCACAAAACTAGGTGAAAAAGACTGCAATTTCTCCTTTGTAGGCATCATGTTTGCGACTGGAGGGTTTCAGTTGAAATCAGGCAATGTTGTGCCAACGTCTGGGAGATTAAGGCACTAAAAAAAGAGGTTTAATTGAGAGTATGGGCACCTCGAAGGGTTGTTTAGCCCTTGGTATCCCTGTAGCACCTCATGGGGAAGTCATTAAGGTTTTTGGTTTGTCGATTCGACTTCCTTAAGGTGATTTAGGAGGTTGTATCCTATCTTTTTTTTTTTCACGAACAAAGTTCATGGGAAACCTGGGCATACTTCCCCAGAATTTCTGGATGGTCCGCGCGGTAAACCTTTCGATGCAATAAGCGGCGCCTGACCCCAAAGACTCAAGGATCGAACCCGTGACCTCCCACAACGGAAAGGACCACATATTGGCTCACTACCACTTGAGCTAACCCTTGGGGCTGGGAGGTTGTATCCTATCATAGTAACTCTTCATCACATTTTTACCTCGGTAGGATGGTAATTTGGGTAAATGTGGGAGGAGGGTGTTACAGAGTGGTATCAAAGCGAGTTATGTTATCCTTATGTGATGTCTAGTTTATGTTCTCTTTGGGAGTTATTTGATACCACAGAGTGGTATCAGAGCATGGTTCAACACTTAGACTAGATGGGCGGAATCTATTTGTCATGCATGCATGAAGGATGTATATCTACTTTTTATGTATACATGGTGATAGTCATTTTTACAGCTATCCTTCCATGTAGGATTTGATGATGTTGTTGTTGGGATGTGTTAGTCATGAATGCTTGTCAGTTTTATATGAATTTTTTAAGCATGTCAGTGTCTATATGTTGTTATGCATGCATTAGTATGGGAGTGGTTGTTGTGCATGAAGTATTGTATGAATTTTGGTTCATCATGATGTTGGTTGTATGTTATGATACTAATGTGTTGGCTGAGAGAGAGCAGGAGATACAGATCATGAAAGCGAGGTTGCATCACTAGACCTCGGGGTAAGAGCAAATCTTCATACATGATTGTATTTGCATGCAGGTATGTTGGTTAATGGTGGTTATAAGCATTAGGGTTATGGTCATGTACATTTTTTTCATTCTATTGCTGTTGTGGTTACATGCATGACAGATGCTAGTTGACTAGTGCGGTTATATGCACATGCGTCATAATGTCATGAATGGTAGTACTTGTTGTTATAAGCATTGCAGTCATATACATGATGATTATGTTCATTGCAGTTAAGATGTTGATGTTATATGTATCATGCTAACCTGGATTGACCTATGCAGATGGTTATGGTTACGATATTCAGGTATGATCTGACATATTTTTAATGTTGTGTTATACTAATCTAGGCTGACTGTGCATATGTGGTTGTTATGCATGAATGAAAATGTTTATGAGGCTACGATGTGAACACGTTAGCTATTTACTGTTATGGATATCATGAACTTATTTATGTTTGAGTTGATGTGTTGTGAAGTTATATCATGCTAAACTAGATTGATTGTACATACAAGATAGCCTTCGCTGAGATACATCAAGGTATGAGTTTGATTATGTCGTCTATTTGGTGTTTGATTGTTTGATTATGTCATCTATTTGATTTATTTAACATGTTATGCTTGCAAGTTGTTTTAATGTTTGATTAATTGCATGATATGAGTATATGTTTGTAAGATTGCACGAATGAATGGTCTTGATTTTATTAGCGTGAAAAGGTAATAGTGGATGTGTTTATATAACTAAAATTTGGGTGATGTGACAGTACATAGTAACACTCAATTGCAACAAGGAAAAAGGAAAAAAGAAGGAATTGGATAAGAATTCCTTTGGAAATGTTTGGAAACCGCACTTCCAAACAAATGAGTGCTTTGCATGAATACAATAGGTCTTCTTAACCTTTATTTTATCTCTCATTATGTGGGTATGTGCTAGATTCATAAACATGTATTCGACATGTATAACAGTTGGCTTCTAGTTATGGTTGGATTCGTCAAGGAATTGGAGTTCCTTGAGAGATTATATATCTACAAGTTCAGTTACAAGTCAACATGATGGGCACAACAAGGTAAGGTAATTGGTGTATTGCTATATTTATTTATACACTGGCAATTATGTGTTTATACCAGTATGATACAAGGAATTGCATGGCAAAGGAGACTACCATGAAATCTCGAAGAACGCTCAGGATGGGATTTCCCTTGGAGGCACTAGGAATCCATGGGGATTGAGTCATGGTGTCTATTGGGAGTTTTGTGCTTTATGATTTGCTTACGCTTGATTGTAGTTTTGTTTATGTCTGGTGCAAGGCCTTGCCACTCTATTTGTGATGTCAAATTTCTATTGGTTTTCATGGTCTTCTTCTTGTTTGTTTCTTGTCCTTGCATTTATTTTTTGAGGGTTTTGGGAATTGGTTTGGGAAAGAGGAAGTTAATGGAGCTCAGGGAGATCTGGGAGAAACTCAGAAGTTAATGAAAGACTTGGATGAAGCTTGATGCATGAGTAAAGGGAACTTGAAGGTAAGAATATTACAACCAGTTGGATTGGTTGGGTCCATTGGGGTAAATGGATGGTGGCAGGATAGTTATGAGAAAGGAAACAAGAAAGGTGAAGTAAATGGATTTGAGGCGTTAGATGCCTTGGTTGTGTTGGGAACTGCTATTCTCAATTTTGTGCATGTTGAGAATGGATAAAGGGAGTTATCTTAATCTTAACCTTATGATATATGTAATTATGGCGTGATCATGATTATGCTAATGTGTATATATGTATAAATATGTATGTATGTATGTTGTTGTCTGATAGGGTCATCAGGGATAATGATTGTTTTATGTTGATGTTTATATGTATATATGTATGTATGTATGTATTTCATTGTCTAACAGGGTCGTCTGAAATCGTTCTTGTGGAGGAATGAGGTTCTTGGTCTTATGAGGAATCGAGTGAGAAGAGTAGCCCTAAAAGATCTATGAGGTTAGTATCATGTGGATATGAATTGATATTGTGTATTTATACTATGTCTATGTTTATGTTATGGATAGGATATGATGAGGGATACATCAATAGAGTGAAAGCGGTGTGACCTGAAACATGTTCGTACATGTATGGATAAGACACTAGAAGCAAGGTCGTTTGGTAAGGACAATGTGGTCTTAGGATGTGCAGTACTAGCGTTATGTACATGTAGCATATGTAGTATTGTGTACATATGATGTTGTGTGCATGTTGTATATATGGTATTGTGTGTATATTGCATATGCAAGGTCGGGTATAGATGGTGCTATGTACATGTTGGATATGGGGTGATGTGTACATACCATATTGTGCACATGTTGGATATGCGGTGATGTATGCATAGGGTGATATGTACATGTTGTATATGCAATGCTAAGTACATATGGTGTTGTGTGCACGTTGTACATGTGGTGCTAAGTACATATGGTGTTGTGTGCATGATTTTACATGTAGTGATGTGTACATGTTGTACATGTGGTGTTGTATGCAATGATGTTGTGTACATGTCGTGCATGTGGTTTTGTGTACATGTGGTGTTGTGTACATTTGATTTTTTGTACACATTGTAAAGGTGTTTCGGTGTACATGTGGTGCAATGTACACGTTGTGTAGGTGGTGTCGTGTACATGTGATGTTGTGCACATGTTGTACATGTGGTATTGGTGTACATGTGGTATTTGTGTGAATGTCATACATGTTGTGTTGTGTACATGTGGTACTACGTATGTGCATTGTGTAGTCATGGCATTGTGACATGTGTATTAATTGTCTTGTACTATGTGTACGTATGTATATTGTGTTGTACACCAGATGTTGGAGTATGTATTGTGTTTTGTTGTACACCAGGTGTAGGTGTATGTATTGTGAGGTGTCATATGCTATGTGTGGATGTATGTGTTGCAATATACATTGTGTATGTGTGCATTATTGAAGAAAATAAAATGACACTCGGTGTTTGTAGGGTGTGGCAACTGATCCGTTGTGTGCACGAAAAGGAAAGGATAAAGGTAGAAGCAAAGGACAGATTAAAGGATAAGTATCAATATTTTATTTCAGTTTTGTTATGCATGTGATCTATGATTCTAATTTATGATGGTTACATGTGATCTATTATTATAGTTTATGATGATTGCATGTGATTAATGATTTTGATTTATGATGGTTGTTTTTGAGATAACCATATGTGATATGTTTATTCATGATGATTTGATTAAACAACTAGTTTGACTTGTTGTGATAGGAAGTAAACATAATTGCAAATGCACCTTGTTGACGGGCCACCAATGAGGTATGATTTAAATTTATTTCAATTCATTTTGAATCTAATGGAAATTATGTGTTTGGTACATGAAAAAATGGAAAATTCCCGAGTTGGGTGGTGGAATTGATTGCAATAATTAGCAACAACAATATACTAGTAAAGCACACTAGGAGTAGGGCCATTGTGTGACACTGGTATCCAATAGTGTCCATTGATTTCCATGAGCATGATATGACCGATATGATCATGTTGAAGCAAGGATATGCCTTGGTTTTTGGACCTTATGATGTGAGGAAACCTTTCCAAGGGATGGATCGCCTGGGATAGGGGATGTCAGGGAACTTGGAAGGTGAGTGACTGCATGGAAGGGGGTGACTGGATTTCCCAAGGGACTATGTAGCAGAGAAGGAAAGGTCAAGGATCGATTTGTTTTGGTCATTAGCATTTCTAGATGGAATCAGATGCATATTGGGAGTGTGCCTTGGAATAATGAGCCGATAACTATTCACTGAGAGGTTAAGTGGCGTAGGAATGTGGCATTAGACATTGGATGCAACTTTGAATTTGACAGTGGATTATGGAATTCTTGGAAAAGAGGTGAATCCTGATATTACTTTGAGGGTGGAGGTGTGAGCCTCTGGATTCCCTTATTCCTGATACAGTCATTGTATCCTTTATTTGTTGGTTGAGAAAATGTGCATATGTGTATATTATTGTAAATATTGTATCGAGCTATGTTTATAAAGATCCGTAGAAAATATGATTATTTGTTGTTGAAGAAAATATGTATAAGTATATGTGGTGGTTATTGTAAATACCGTAATGGGTTGTGTTATAAAGCTCCAATAAATGATATGTTTGTCATGTTTTAGTAGGATGTCATTGTAAATACTGTAACGAGATGTGTTATGAAGCTCCATAGGTAGTATGTTATTGTTTTTAGCAGCTTGCTAGTTTATAAGTGTAATTGAACACCAAGGACGGTGTTCCCCAAAGGGGAGGGTTATGTAACAATATTGGTTAAAATTCATGTAAAAAAAAGGTAATACCAAGGTCATGGGACACATATTCCAAGCTGAATGTTGGGAAAAAACATCCCAGTGAGTGTTCATTTTGGTTATTATGGCTAAAGGAAATTGGAAAAGGCAATGACAAGGGATTTGAAAAGGCAAGTGGCATTAATTGGCATTTTATTTATGAAAATAATGGAAATTAGGAGAAAAGGAAGGTGGAAGGTCACAAATTTGCATGAGGAGGAAAATGAAGGAAAAATAATGGAAATTGAAGAAAATAGGGCTCATTGATAAAAAGGACTATGAAGATCAGTTCACAGAATCTTTTCAGTTCATTTTTAGAGATCTCTCTATTCTCTCTCTCTCTCTCTCATACTATTAGACACTTAGAGTATTATTGGAACACTATAGCATTGGAGGGAAGAAAGGAAAAGAAAGGACAAGAAAGAAAAAGGGATACAAATATCAAGCAAGAAAAAGGGATGCAAAGATAAATTAAGCAAGAGCAGGATCAAGCGGATACAACGATATTACTTGCATGTATCGAATTGAATGTATTATTTCCTTGCTAGTTTTAACATGCATGACACATGCATGCGTGTTTTGGTTCTCTTTCTATCATTGACTTGGGTTTTTCCAGGTGTGACAGTGTTTTTGAGCCTTGCCTTGCCATTTCCAAAAAGCCATGGTGTGATGGGGTTCTCATGTTTTGGTTGAGCTGGATTTTCAGATGGATTCGAAGCTAAGTGAAGTGGTCTTATGATTAATCACATCCTAAGAATCCTGAGATGGGATATACAGTAAAGCCTAATTGTGAACACCCTTGATTAGTCATAGGAATCCCTTGATCAGAATGGCAAGATATATGGTAAATCCTAGAGGGTGGGAACCTTGTGGGGCTTAGGAATCCTCAAATGGTGAATGGAGGGATATAAGATAAATCACATAGGTTAATTCTCTCATTGGGCCTAGGAATCCTCGACCGGTGAATGGCGAGACATATGATAAATCCTAGAGAGTGGAGATGACAAACTCCTCACGGTTTAGGTGGAGAGATCCAGAGGCATCCATGCTTGTTTAGGGCCTAGTGTTTTGGAGGGGATTGCAGTAAAACCTGGTTATATTGATGAGTGTCCCTTGGTGGATATATTGTAAAGCCTGAGGAATCCTTGATTAGTTTTGTTATAAGTCCCATTCATGCTTGGAATATGGCATGGGGGTGATTGGATGAAAGAAATATTTGGTTCAGCCCAATATATGGTCGGGTGGTACGTGGAAGTCCCTGAATTAGTTGGATTTTCATCTGTTAATAAGATATATTTTCCTCTTGTGATTTATGTGTACATGTACTTGTTATTATGAGACTTTAATGGTTGTTCTATTATTGTTATTTTGCTAGATATAAGCATGGTTTTATGACAGATCTTAGTCATGGATCTTATCATGTTTTGATTAATGAATGAATGAATGATGAATGTATGACCTAATATATGTTATTACAACCATTATGAGAAGGCATTAGAACTTATTAATTATTTTTAGATAAGTATCAGACCCCTATGATCATATGTGTATTTATGACCTGCAGATTTCATGTTCATGATATGTTTGACGAAATGTATGTCATGGCTAGGCCTTCTTAGGTCAAGTTATTGTCTAATATTTGTATGGAAGGATTTTTCATTATGTCATTCATGGTTCTAGAAAGTTTCATTAAGTCATGGACAAAGGAATGGATCCTAGCCTGAAAAAGTGTCTTAAATCTCGTGGTCGTAGGCACAAAACTAGGTGAAAAAGCAGTCACTCCCTTGTAGGCATCATGTGTGCAATTGGAGGGTTTCAGCCAAAATCAGGTAATGTTGTGCCAATGTTTAGGAGTTCAGGGCACTGAAAAAAAGAGGTTTAAATCAGGGTCTGGGCACCTGGAAGGGTGGTTTATCCCTTGGGGGGCCTGTGGCACCTAATGGGGAAGTCATTCAAGTTTTTGGTTTGTCGATTCCACTTCCTTAAGGTGATATAGGAGGTTAAATCATATCATTGTAACTCTTCGTCACATGTTTACCCCAATAGGTCGGTAAATTGGGTAAATGTGGGAGAAGGGTGTTACAAAGTGGTATCAAAGTAAGTTCTGCTCTCCTTGGGTGATGTCTAGTTTCTATTCCATTTGGGTGTTATCTGATATCACATAGTTGTATCAGAGCATGGTTCAACACTTAGACGGGATCTTCGTCACATGTTTACCCAACTAGGCCAGTGACTCGGGTAAATGTGGGAGAAGGGTGTTACAAAGTGGTATCAAGGTAAGTTCTGTTCTCCTTGGGTGATGTCTAGTTTCTATTCCATTTGGGTGTTATCTGATATCACAGAGTTATATCAGAGCATGTTTCAACACTTAGACTGGATGGGCAGAATATGTTTGTATGGGGATGGAAGTATATGTGCTTGTTATGTATGCATGGTGGTAGTCATTGTTACATTTGTGTTTCCATGTTGGAGTTGATGATGTTGTTGTTGGGATACGTTAGTAATGAATGCATGTCGATTGTATATGTATTTTTTATGCATGTGAGTGTCTATATGTTATTATGCATGCATTGTTATGGGCATGGTTGCCATGCATGAAGTCATTGTATGCATGTTAGGTCATCATTGTTGATATGTTATGATGCTGATGTGTTGGCTAAGATAGATCAAGAGATGCAGATCATCAAAGCGAAGTTGCAACACTAGACCTCAGGGTAAGAGAAACTCTTCATACAAGATTTTATGTTAGGCATGCAAGTATGTTGGTTAATGGTTGTTATAAGCATTAGGGTTATATACATTATGGCAATGTACATGCTTTTCATTCTATTGATGTTTTTCCTACATTCATGATAGATGTTAGTTGATCAATGCAATTATATGCACATGCGTCAGAATGTCATGAATGGTAGTACTTGTTGTTATATGCATTGTGGTCATATGCATGATGATTATGTTCACTGCAGTTAAGATTTTGATATTATATGTATCGTGTTAACCTAGATTGACCTATGCAGATGATAATGGTTACGATATTCAAGTATGAGACGACATATTTTTTTTATTGTGTTTTACTAATCTAGATTGAGTGTGCATATGTGATTGTTATACATGAATTAAAATGGTTTATGAGTTTATGATGTGAACATGTTAACTAGTTAGTGTTATGGATATCATGACCTTATTTATGTTTGAGTTGATATGCTGTGAAGTTATATCATGCCAAACTAGATTTATTATGTAAACAAGATAACCTTCCCTGAGATACATCAAGGTATGAGTTTGATTATGTCATCTATTTGGTGTTTGAGTGTTTGATTATGTCATATAGTTGATTTTTTTAACATGGTATGCTTGCAAGTTGTTTTAATGTTTGATTAATTGCATGATATGAGTATATGTTTGTAAGATTGCACGAATGAATGGTCTTGTTTTAATATGGTTGTACTAACGCATTATGTGCTGAGAAAACTGATATGTACTTGAGTGCTATCATGTTCTTGTTGTAGTATTACAATTTTGACTATTAGTTGATTATGACATGGATGTTAGTCTTGGTAAAAGTTGACTTCAAATAAATAGATATGGTGTCTTGATCTTCGGGACGTGTGACTGACATATGTGAACAGTTGCAGGGCAACATGCTTGATATTAGTGATGTGTTTTCACAACCAATAATGGGGTGATATGAAAATACATAGTAAGACTCAATTGATGCAGATCATCGAAGAGAGGTTGCAGCACTAGTCCTCGGGGTAAGAGCAACTCGTCATACAAGATTTTATGTTAGGCATGCAGGTGTGTTGATTAGTGGTTGTTATAAGCATTAGGGTTATATACATTATGGAAATTTACATGCTTTTCATTCTATTGTTTATTTGGCTACATGCATGATAGATGTTATTTGATCAGTGCGATTATATGCACATGCGTTAGAATGTCATGAATGTAGTACATGTTTTTATATGCATTGCGGTCATATGCATGATGATTATGTTCATTGCAGTTAATATGTTGATGTTATATGTATCGTATTAACCTGGATTTGCCTATGCAGATGGTTATGGTTACGATATTCAAGTATGAGTTGAAATTTTTTTTTTAATATAGACTGAGCGTGCATATGTGATTGTTATACATGAATGTCAATGGTTTATGAGTTTATGATGTGAACATATTAACTAGTTATTATTATGGATATCATGACCTTATTTATGTTTGAGTTGATGTGTTGTGAAGTTATATCATGCTAAACTAGATTGATTATGTAAATAAGATAGCCTCCCCTGAGATACATCCAGGTGTGAGTTTGATTATGTCATCTATTTGGTGCTTGAGTGTTTGATTATGTCATATAGTTGATTTATTTAACATGGTATGTTTTCAAGCTGTTTGAATGTTTTATTTATTGCATGATATGAGGATATGTTTGTAAGATTGCACGAATGAATGGTCTTGTTTTAAGATGATTGTAATAACGCATTATGTGCTGAGACAACTAATATGTACTTGAGTGTAAGTGTGTTCTAGTTGTAGTATATGATTTTGAATATTAGTTTATTATGACATGGTTGTTAGTCTTGGTAAAGGTTGATTTCAAATTAATAGTTACGATGTCTTGATATTCAGAATGTGTGACTGACATGTGTGAACAGTTGTAGGGTAACATGCTTTGTACTAGCATGACAAGGTAATAGTTGATGTGTTTGCACAACTAACAATTGGGTGATGTGACAGTACATAGTAAGACTCAATTGCAACAAGGAAAAAGGTAAAAGGAAGGAATTGGGTAAGAATTCCTTTGGCATTGTTTGGAAACCGAACTTCCAAGCGAATTAGTGCTTTGAATGAATACAAGAGGTATTCTTAACCTTGATTTTATCTGACATTATGTGGCTATGTGCTAGATTCATGAACATGTATTCTACATGTATAACAGTTGGCTTCCATTTATGGCTGGATTCATCAAGGAATTGGAGTTCCTTGAGAGATGATATATGTACGAGTTCAGTTACAGGTCAGTGTGTTGGGTATAACAAGGTAAGGTAACCGATGTATTGTTATATTTATTTATACACTAACAATTATGGGTTTATGGAAGTATGATACAAGGAATTGCATGGAAAAGGAGATTGTGGTGAAATCTCGAAGAAGGCTCAGGTTGAGCTTTCTCTTGGAGGAATTGGGAACTCTTGGGGATTAAGTCATGGTCTATGTTGAGATTTTTGTGCTTTCGATGCTTTGTGATTTGTTTACACCTGATTGTAGTTTTTATTATATTCGGTGCAAGGCCTTGCCACTCTGTTTTTGATGTCAGATTTTTATTGGCTTTCATGGTCTTCTTTTTGTTTGTTTCTTGTCCTTGCATTTATGTTTTGAGGGTTTTGGGAATTGGTTTAGGAAAGAGGTAGTCAATGGAGTTTGGGGAGAGCTGAAATAAACTCAACAGTTAATGAAAGGCTCAGATGAACCTCGGTACATGAGAAAATGGTTGTTGAAGGTAAGAATACTACAACAAGATAGATTGGTTTGGTCCATTGGGGTAAATAGATGGTGGTAGGATAGCCATGAGAAAGGTAACATGAAAGGTGAAGTAAATGGATCTGAGGTGTTAGATGCCTTGGTTATGTTGGGAATTATTGTTCTCAATGTTGTGCATGGATAAAGGGAGTTCTCTTAACCTTAACATTATTATATCTATAATTATGTTATGATCATGCTTATGCTAATATGTATATATGTATAAATATGTATGTATGTATGTCATTGTCTAGCAGGGCCGTCAGGGATCATGATTGTTTTATGCTGATGTTTATATGTATATATGTATGTCATTGTCTAACAAGGTCATCATGAATAGTTGTTGTGGAGGAATGATTTCTTATGTAGGTGAATGACATGAATAGGTTCTTGGTCTTATGAGGAATCGAGTGAGAAGAGTAGCCCTGACAGATCTATGAGGTTAGTATCTTATGGATATGAATTGATATTGTGTGATTATAATATCTCTATGTTTATGTTATGCACAGGCTATGTTGAGGGATACATCAAAAGATAGAAAGCAGCGTGACCTGCAACATTTTGGGACAAGTGTGGATAAGACACTAGACGAAAGGCCATTTGGTAAGGACAGTGTGGTCTTAGGATGTGCAGTATTGGTGTTGTGTACATGTAGCATATGTAATACTGTGTACAAATGATGTTGTGTGCATGTTTTATATATGGTTTTGTGTGTATATTTCATATTTAATGCCAGGTATAAATGGTGCTATGTACATGTTGGATATGTGGTGTTGTGTACAAATCATATTGTGCGCATGCTGGATTGAGGCGTTATGTACATATGGTGTTGTGCACATGTTGGATATGCAGTGCTATGTACATATGGTGTTATGTACATGTTGTATATGCAGTGCTATGTACATGTGGTGTTGTGTGCCTGTTGTACAGGTGGTGATGTGTACATGTACATGTGGTGCTGTGTGTAGGTGGTGTTGTGTACATGTCGTGCATGTGGTGTTGTGTACATGTGGTGTTATGTACATGTCCATGTGGTTTTGTGTACATCTTGTGTTGTGTACACATTTTACAAGTGGTGCGGTGTACATGTGGCATTGTGTACACGTTGTGCAAGTGGTGTTGTGTACATGCGATGTTGTGTATACGTTGTGCAAGTGGTGTTGTGTACATGTTGTACTAGTGTAGATGTGGTATTGTGTGCATGTCGTACATGTTGTGTTATGTACATGTGGTACTACGTATGTGCATTGTGTAGTCGTTGCATCTTGACATGTGTATTTGTTGTGTTATACTATGTGTATGTATGTGTATTGTGTTGTACACCGGATATAGGAGTATGTATTGTGTTGTGTTGTACACTAGGTGTAGGTGTATGTGTCGTGATTTATACCAAATGTAGGTGTATGTAATGTGTGGTGTTGTATGCTGTGTGTGGATGCATGTGTTGTGATGTACATTGTGTATGTGTATGTGATTGAAGAAAATAAAAAGGAACTAGTTGTTTGCTAGGTGTGGCAACTGATCTGGTGTGTGTACGAAAATGACAAAGGATAAAGGTAGATGCAAATGACCGATTAAAGGATAAGTATGATTATTTTATTTCAGTTTTATTATGTATAGTGATCTATGATTCTGATTTATGATGGTTATATGTGATCTATGATTCTGGTTTATGATGATTGCACACAATTCATGATGGTTGCATTTTAAGATAACTGGATGTAGTGATATGTTTATTCATGATGATTTGATCAAACAACTAGTTTGACTTGTTGTGACAAGAAATAAACATAATTGTAAGCATACCTTTTTGATGGGCCACCAAAGAGGTATTATTTGAAATTATTTCAATTCATTTTGAATATAATGGAAATTATGTGCTTGGTACAGGAAAACATGGAAAATGACTAGGTTGGGTGGTTGGAATTGATTGCAAGAATTAGCAACATCAATAAAAGGAATTGGAACAGGAAACAATATTCTCGTAAATCACTTTAGGAGTAGGGCCATTCTGGGTCATTGGTACCCAATAATGTCCATTTATTTCCATGAGCATGCTATGACTAGTATGATGGTTTTGGGGTAGGGACATGCCTTGGTTTTTGGACCTTTTGATGCAAGGAAACCTTACCAAGGAACAGAGCACTTGGGATAGGGCACATTGGGGAACTTGGAAGGTCAGTGACTACACGGAAGGGGGTGACCAACTTTCTCGAGGGACTGTGTAGTAGATAAGGGAAGGTCAGGGATGGATTTTTTTTTGTTGTTAGCATTGCTAGATGGAATCTGATGCACATTGGGAGTGTGCCCTGGAATAATGAGCTGGTAACTGTTCACTGAGAGGACAAGTGGTGTAGGATTGTGGTGCTGGACATTGGATGCAACTTTGACTTTGACAATGGATTCCAAACTTCCTGGGAAAGATGTGAATCCTTATATTACTTTAAGGGTGGAGCTGTGAGCCTCTGGATTCCTTGTTACTGATATAGGCATCATATCCTTTATTTACTGGTTAATAAAATGTGCATATGTGTATATTATTGTAAATATTATATCGAGCTATGTTTATAAATCTCCATAGACAGTAATATTATTTGTTTGTTGAAGAAAATGTGTATAAGTATATGTGGTGATTATTAAAATACGATAACGAGTTGTCTTTTAAAGCTCCAATAAACGACATGTTTGTCATGTTTAAGTAGGATGCTATTGTAAATACTGCTACTGTAACAACCCTAGTAAAAATACATGTAAAAATATATATAAGACCAGAGTGATGGGAGGCGTATTCTAAGTTGAATGGTGAGAAAAAAATCCTAGGGGGTGTTGATTTGGTTTATTATGGCTAAGGAAATTTTCAAAGGAAAAGGCAAAGGCTATGGCTAAGGAATTAAAGAGGAAAAAATATTTTTGGCATTTTATTTATGAAAATAATGGAAATTAGGAGAAAAGGAAGGTGAAAGGTCACATGTTTCATGTAAGGAGGAAATTGAAGGAAAATAATGGACAATGAAGAAATTAGAGGCCTCATTAATAAAAAGGATTATGAGGATTAGTGGGAAAGGCTTGGTCCATTCAGTTTTGGATTTCTCTTTATTCTCTCTCTCTCTCATACTCTTGAGCACTAAGTGTATTATTGGAGCACTCTTGTAGAGTGTGGCATACTTGGAGATTTGGATCAAGAAAGAAAAGGAAAAGCAGGAAAGCAGAAGAGGACATCGAGATCAACATCTACAATAGGTTTTGAGTGTAGGTACCGAGTTGCATGTATGTTTTCCTCACTAGTTTTTCCATGCATGGGTATGCATATGGATTTTCCTAGCCTTTCCATTTCCTAGATAGCCATGGTGATTGTGGAATTTTTTCCATTAATTTTTTTCTGGTTGGTTCTCATGATTCCTTTAGCTGTTGGGTTGAGTTATTAGTTCGTGGAAGCCTTGGTTGGATAAACACTATGGAATCCTAGAGGAAAACTGTGGGTTAAGTTACTAGTACTAGAAGCCTTGGTTGGAAAAATGCTCTGGAAGCCCTATGTGGGTTGAGTTACTAGTTCTGGCAGCCCTGGTTGGAAAAATGCTTTGGAAGCCCTAAAACAATTGGGATTGAGTTACTAGTCCTTGAAGCCCTAGTTAGAACAAACACTCTAGAGCCCTAGAGCAACTTGGATAGAAAGCAATCCGTGATGGTTAGTGATGTCTGACTGTGAGGTGGAATCACTAGTTTGGGGTTGAGACGATGTGGTCTCTAGAGCCTTGGTTTGGTGTTGATTGATGTGTTTGATAAAGTCCCACATTCATGCCTGGAATATGGCATGGGGGTGACTGGCTTAAGTGATATTTGGCTCAGCCATGTCTATGGTCGGGTGGAACGTGGAAATCCCATTCCGGGTTGGTTTTTAGATTCATTAATGAAAGGTTCATTTTCTTAGTATTTGATGTGTATATGTGTTACACCATTTTTTGGTCATCTAACCTATTATCATTAGATGAACCCAAGTACACCATGTAAGACCAATTTTACCCTAAGTAAAATTGCTTTCACTAGGTGAAATAACTTAGTAAAACACCTTTATTAAGTTGTTTATGGTCTAAACAGGAAACCCCAAAAGGAAATAATAAATAAATCTATATTTGTTTATATTTCCTGGTCATATTTAACCCAAAACAAGGAAATCAATTAAATAAATCCTTATTATTTGATTATTTCCTAGGAATAAGTTATTTAAATCCTTATTTAAATAATATTCCTAGTTAAATTTGACTAAATCATTTATAAATAATTAAATAAATAATTATTTATTTAATTATATTCCCACCATTTCCTTAAAATAATAAATAAATAATTTATTTATTTATATTAAGTAAGAGATTGATTTAAGTCAAAATACTCCATTTACAAATATAATAAAACTGTTCCTAAGGTGGTTTAAGTTTGATTAGTAAATTTTTATTCGCCTGCACTTAATTCTTCAGACATCTGTTTGATTATAAATGAAGGAGTTTTCATTAACAGTAATACTTAATTGTGTTGGATGCTCTGAATCTATACTCTTGGTCTGACTTTGAGCCATTATCCTTGTCACATTCTCCATCATTTGCTTTGTGAGCTGCCTTTGAGTTCTATGTTTGTTTGGGTTTCCTACACCAACAAGAGAGAGAAATTTTAGATATGAAATGTTGAGGACTTTCAAGAACCCATCCCATTGAGGAGAATTGGAAACACCTTTCTTGTTTTCCTCTCAGGTGCCCCTTTTTAATATAAAAATTCGTTCAAATACATTGTTCTTGTCTTGTCTATTGGATACATGGAGCAACATTTTATTTTCACTGCTTAATGTCTTTTATGCTTAGATCTGGATTCGTGCAGCTTTATTTGGATCACCTAACTGCAGAGTTAAAGATATTGGCAGCCATAATTGATGTTAGGGCTATTTTTTATGCGTAGCTAAAGTGGTCTTTTCCGACGAAAGATTCATACTAACAATATGCATTGGTCTATACATGGATTCTATTGTCATGAGAAAAAATATCATTTTTTTAAAGATGAAGTTGAGTATATTGTTAGAGCACATCGTAAGATATTAACTTATCTCTTGTAAGTGTTGGTAAGATGAAAAGGCTTATAAATTATAGTAATAATTTTGTGTTGTTGATGATTAAAGCTAAAGATAATGTTGAATATGAAGCTTTGATAGGATGTGATTCAAAACTCAAGCATGAATTGTTTGAGGTTTTTGATACTTATGACAAGATGTTTTAGGAGCATGAAGGGTTGCCTCCAAAAAAAGGAATCCAACATGAGATTCAGTTGGAGTAGGATGCACCACTTCCAAATATTGACATGTATAGAATGTCAATTTTGGAGAATGCAGAGATCAAGAAGAAAATTCAAGAGCTACCTGAAAAAGGGTTCATCGGGCCTAACACATCTCCTTGTGGATATCCTATTGTTTTGGTTCCAAAGAAAGATGGTACATGGTGCATATGTGTGGATTTTATAGCTTTGAATAAGATCATGGTAAAGAATCGTTATCCTCTTCCTCACATTGATGATTTGCTAGATAAATTAAAGGAAGTTGTTTACTTTACTAAGTTATATTTCATACGCGATTATCATCAGATAAGGATCGCTGAAGATGATATTTGGAAAACTAATTTCAAGACAAAACAAGGTTTACTTGAATGGTTAGTTATGTTGTTTGTACTTTTTAATGCACCTGCAACATTCACGCGAGTTATGAATGATCTGTTGAGATCATTCCTTGATGATTTTGTCATAGCCTACTTAGATGATATTCTGATTTTTAGTAAGATTCATGAAGAGCATGTCAAGAATGTGAAACAAGTTTTATATGCCTTGAAAAAAGATAAATTGTATTTGAAGATGTCTAAGTGTGAATTTGGTAAAACCTCTTTAGTTTATTTGGGTCATATTGTAGGAGGGGTGAATTGAAGATTGATCCCTTAAAATTTGATGTTATTGTGAATTGGCATAAACCCAACACTGTGATAGAAGTTAGGAGATTTTTGGGAGCAACCAAATATTGTAGAAAATTTATCGCTAAATTCTCACTCATTGTAGCACCATTACATGCTTTGACAAGTGTGAAACATGTCTTTGAGTGGGGAGGAAATCAATAGAAATCCCTCGACACTTTGAAAGAGACAATAAATACAACATCGGTTCTAGCACTTCCAAATATTAAGCAACCATTTGAGATTCAAACCGATGCAAGCGATTATGCTATGGGAGAAGTTTTGATGTAGCATGGTAAGCCAATTTGTTATCTTTCTGAAACTTTTACCAATGCATTAATTAACTATACAAATTATGCTAAAGAGTTGTATTCGTTGGTAAAAAGTGTGCATAAATGGAAGAATTATTTGATGGGTAAAGAAGCGATTATACATATTGACCATCAACCTTTTCAATATTTACAATCGCAAACCAAGCTACAACAAGCTAGAATTTTCAAGTGGATGGGATTCCTACAACAATTTAATTTGGTAATAAGGTACAAGAAAGGTATATACAAAAAATTTGCTGATATGTTATTAAGGCCTATTTCTAATGAATTTTTCATTCTTAAGCATAACTCAATCATGCATGAAAGTTATATCGAACAATATGCTCAAAATGAAGGTTTTGAAAATGTTTATGCAACATTGAGTCAAGGAAACATTTTTGAAGAGTTGGATTATCATGTTCATAACAAGTTGTTGTCTCATATTAGAAAGTTATGTGTTCCACAGGGTGAAAGATTCAATGTCATGAGGGAACCCCACACTTCTCTTATTGTTGGTCACTTTGGTGTAGGAAAAACAATTGCTCAAATTTAGAGGTATTGTTATTGGCTAAACTTGATTTTATTATTTTCAAGATATGTAAAAGGATGTTCCATGTGTGCTACTAGCAAACCTAACAATAGGAAATTGGGTTTGTACACTCCACTTCCTATTCCTTCTCGTCATTGGGAAAGTATTTATATGGATTTTGTTGGAGGACTACCAATGTATAGGAAAAGTCATGATTATCTATATTTTTTTGTGGATCATTTCAACAAAATGTGTGTGTTGATTCCATGTAAGAAACAAGTTACAGCTAAACATACCACAAAGTTTTTCTTCCAAAATGTATGGGTTCACTTTGGATTACCTACTTATATTATTTCTTATCAATATTCTCAAATTTTTCGGGAAGTTTTGTTCAAGCTTATGGGAACTCATGGACACTAAGTTAAATAAGAGCACCACATTTCACCCACAAGTCGACGGCCAGACAAAAGTAGTAAATATAACAATATTGCATCTCCTTTGAGGATATTATTGTAGCATCCTAAACTTTGGGATGATCTTTGGAACTACGTCCAACATGCCTAGAATCGTGCCAAGAACTCATCTATGCAAGTATCTCAATTTGAAGTTTGTTTGGGTTATTTTCCAAAGTATCCTTTGGATTTCATCTTTGGTAAAGATACTGGAGTAGATGGACATTGTGATGTGGAAAAAGCCAAGAATTTCATTGAACAAATTCATCTAGTGCATAAAAGGGTACAAGAACACCTAGAGAAAAGCAAAGAAACGTAACAAGCAAGACATGACAAGCATCAGGTTGATCATGATTTCTAAGTGGGATCAAGTTTTATTTTACATAAGTAAGGAAAGAATTCAAGGTGAAAGTTAAAATATCAAGCCAATTAGATATGATCCTTTCAAAATCTTGGAAAAGATTGGTAACAATGTTTTCCGATTATATTTTCCACCTTACATGCAAATTTTTTTTGTTGTGAATGTGGAAAACTTGAGATTGTATGAGCTTCCAATGATTGATGATCATGAAGATAATTTTCATATTCCATGTATAAAATATTTTGTTCTAAATATTTAAATGAGTTGTAGGAAGTTTCAATTCTTGAGAGGAGTATCAAGACTTCACACAAAGGCAATGTGGATTACCTTCCAGTGGGAACCAAAGATACCAATCCAAGTAAAGTAAGGTGGATTGAGATTAGGAAAGTGAGGGAGCTATACCCTCAGTTACTGAGTAAAAACAAACTTTTGGTGGTCCAAAATCTTCCAGTGGGGAGGAATGATTGTGGTGATCAAGAATATGATCAAAAATAAATTTTCTCATGTCATGCAGAATTTTCATGTTTGCGGACAAAGGTGAATTCCATAGATCTAATGGCATGATATAAAACAACATAAGGCAAAAAGCTCAAAATTTTCCTTATATAAATTAGAGTATGGGAAAGAATCCTACCTCGAATTTTGAGCAAGCCTTCCTTTCCTCCATGCTTATAAGATCCAATTCTAGCTCCAAGTGCTATAATCAAAACCTGCACACATGACTAAAACAAACAAAGAATCCAAAATACACATACCATAATCTAAAGTCTCTATTCAATGAGTCAGCATGGCATTGAAATACATGAGTGCAAAAATAACACATCAAATATAGGAAAACAATATGCTCTTTGTATTAACAAATATAGGAGAGAGTTACAACCATAAATAGAAGTCTTACTTTGTAGATGTCTCCCCAAGTTGACTTGTCCTTCCTTTCCACAAAGAACACCTCAACATAAACCTTAATGCATTAATGTGATAACTCCTTAGGCTCAAAGAAATGACATGAGGGTACTATCAATCTCCAAAATCCAACCCAGACCTTATGGGAGGTAGTAAATTTATGGGATGAGAATGGTAGTTTGGGAATTCTTATCCAATTACCAATCTAGGCTTGAGATCCACTTAAGAGGGGAGGATGAGCTCAAGGGATAAGAGATAAGGCTTCCAAGATAGGATCAAATAGGATTTCAAGTTCTCTATCCATGGTAAATAGTTAAAAATACCTTGGAAGCTTCTGGAAGAGGAAGCTTTAAAGATATTTTTTATTTTTCCCAAATTTCTAGAACCAGTGCACTTGCAGAAGGGAGCAAAAAGTGCTAACCAACGCTGGCTAACAAGTATGCAACATGCGCTGAACGTAGGCAGTTAAACATGAAAGGTGCGTAGAGACTAAAAACCATGTTTTTGAGCTAATTGTCCAAGAAACAAACTTTTTGGATAGGTGATTCTTAGGGCTTTGTGAAGGGATTATGAAAATATATTCAAGGACATTGATTGATTCGGTTTGTAGGCTAATTGAATGAATGTGACAAAATATCCTGTAACATGTTGCCCCCTCAAGTAAATTTCAGAAGAAATGGTTGAGGACTGAAGTGATTTACCTTGTGACAAGTATAGATCAAGAAAAAATGGTCAATATCATCATCTGTTACAATACATTTTTCATCACGATATCACTGTTGAGGGAGGCATACCCATGCTTGACATATAAGCCAATATTACAGTAAAATGATCAAGAAGTATTGTCCACTGATGACAAAGTGTGTACCCATGCTTGATTACTATCTAGATGATCATAGCCACCATACTTTGTAATCTTGTATTAATCGTGAAATCGTAGCATGAATGGATGGAATTAGATTTGGGGTATTATATCTCATTCAATTGATCACTTGATAGTACAAGACTAACCATGCGAACAAGTTAGATGAAGTCGAACATTTTAGACACCATATGATTACCGACCTGTTGACAGGAAAAATTGTACTACCAACAACAAGAGGGTATCTCTGGTGAAAGGTCCCAATTAGACCTCACACCATTTGGGATAGGAGCCCCATCTAGTATGTGGGCCCGACTGCCGCCATAAGTGTTTCCACTCTTGGTTTTCGGATGGGAAGATTATGAAGCAAAGGAAAAGGTAAAATGACCAATAAATGAAGTGAAATCAGCCCAAGATTAACGAACCATAAACAAAGATACAAGTGAGTCTAAGAAGAAAAATAAAAAGGGGGGTACGTTGTGAGTGGGATCAGTGAGCTGAAAAACCAGTCAAACATACATGGAAGAAAACACGCCAGAAGTTAATAGAAAAGTAGTTCACAATAGATCACTGACATGGAAAGGAACAAATAAACACTGATTCAAGAGAAAACGTACACACAACTGCTTTGAATGAGTTCATAATTAATTGCATGCGTGAAAGAATCCGTACAACATAGTGAAATAATAGACAACTAGTACTATCACCACAAGAAATCACGTGAATCAGTGTCGGAAAAGAGAATTATTATTAATGCTGCTACAACGTCAAATACTTGTTTACAAATTGTCAAAACTCAATAGTGGAACATGGGCTATTCATCTCAATGCATGATACCAAAACCCTAGCCTCACTACCTCTCTCTCTACTTGATACCAAGAGCTGAGTTACTTTAGCTCTCAAGCACCAATTCCTCTGTCATAATGGCTTCAATTGCAGAGCTAAAAGTACTCTTTGGTCACTTCCCGAAGTTGTATATATAGGCTGATATGTCCTTGAGTTTCCCTTGACTCTTGGTCTTCCCGATTGTTGGGCTGGCTTGCGACTTGGGCCATTTGCAACCTGTGACCCAGGGTTATATGTGACCTGTGACCTAAGGTCATCTGCGACCCGCGACCTAGGGTCATCTGCGACCTGCGACCTGGGGTTACTTGCAACCTGCAACCTTGAGTCATCTGTGACCTGTGACCTGGAGTCATCTACGACCTGCGACCTGGAGTCATCTGCGACCTACGTCCTGGAGTCATCTGCGACCTGTGACCTGGGGTTACTTGCGACCTACGAACTTGAGTCATCTGCGACCTGCGACCTTGAGTCATCTGTGATCTGCGACCTTGAGTCATCTATGACCTGCGACCTAGGGTTTTATCCCTTCTGCATTTCTCTTTCAGTGATCTCTGGTTTTCACAACAAGATGCCTTTTCTTGCATATCAGTCCTGTACAATTGACCAGGTGCCTTTGAGCATAAAGTGAGGTTCTTTCGAGCTTTGAAAGGATCCACCTCGCCTACCAGAGAAGACCCTAGCTCTGGTTCTGTGCATGGACCACTTCTACCTGCAAAAAATAACATGGATCATAGTCTTTATAATAAAAATTAATGTGGGAGACTCATCCCAATAATTTAAAGAACATTCATTAAAAAAAACAACGTAGGTTTAGACCCCTGTGTAGTCTGTTGTCATGCCGCAACGTTACGTGTGCGGCTTGTAAATGGTACTCTTGTACTTCTTTAGTCCAAATCCTCCTTAGGAAATATTTGAAGACAAATTTTGATTTTTGTTATTCAGGTGCTTCCTTCAGTTTGTGACTGCCCCCCATATTATATGAATAACCTTTGATGGTTCTTGATGCATGCCTAAATCTGCCCGTACCTCCACCGAATTCAACCCCTTTCTCCACCATCATATGCTACCTTATTTCTTGTTCATACTCCTTCTGGGTATTATGCAACTTCATTTCCAGTGGCAAGTTTGGCCCAACAAAGAGACCTCTACGTATCCTATGAACTAATCATTCCTTCATATGGTTTTCCCCAGCGCAACGCTTCTTTTCACTTTTATTTTCCTAAAATGTGGTGATGAGAAAAAAGTCCACAACACCTTCAAGGGGCTGGCCTCTTTACCCATAAATGAATAAGGCATTATGCTGGGGATCATGCTATGTATTTTGTAATGTATTTGGCGCATTGTAGCCAAACATTCTTCCAAAAAAATTTATTACAAACTAGAGGCATTTGTACAATGCAATCCAACCACAAAGAAACGTCCTCAAAATGAAGCTCAACGTTTTCTCGCAATCATCCATATTCTTAGGGGCGTGAATAATAACACACCCATTCTTTGATTGGCACTAATTTTGCATGAGGTTGCAACTTTAGCATGGAGGTCGCATAATCAGAGAGTCACATCGGGTTGTGGATCCTCTCGGGTGCGACCCTGCAACTTGGTGACTATGGAAGTCGCATAGTCACAACTCCCAATAGGTTGCATCCTTTTCTCATGCCTTAGACTTGCGACTTAGCGATTGGTGGGAGAAGCTGTGACTTACTAGAGGTCGGATAGTTGCACCACAAGACTGGTCATGATTCTTGGTTGCTTTCATGAGACCCACAATGTGACTTATGAAGGTCAGATAGTCAGGGAGTCGCATCGATCATTGCTCTAAGATATTTGTAACTCAGTGACTGGTCGCAACAAGCCAAAGGTCGCACTCTTGGCTGGGGTTCATTGATGTGAATCGTGCAACTTAACTACTCCACTATTCCTTCTGTAACCACTGGTATTTGTACCATATTTCCCAGCCACAGTGTCAACGCATAACAAAGGAATCTGCACCCACCAAGAAAACTATGCGATAACAGGTGCTGGTGCTGCATTTGAAATGCTTATACCATGGAGGGAGTGAGTTTCTGAAACAAGGTCTGACGACGCAATCAACTTTTATTAACAAATCCTGCGGTGGTAACAATATGGGTATATTCCTTCCGTGAAAATTGATGTTTGCGCTCGTAGAGAATGCCTGTGCAATACCAGACATTGGTGTTGTGACATCCATGCTTACATTTTGGTGGGAGTGTGTCTCTGATAGAGCACAATACCTATCATGTCAGAACATATACTTTTTCCATCCCCTTCTGCAATAACCAGTATCTACATGATTTTCCCCAATCATCGTGTGATAACAAGTGTTGATCTGTATGCTGTTCACCACATATTGCCTCATGGATTTTAGTTTGAAATATGATTTTGACATAAAATGAGAAATAACCCTCTACAAGTAGCTCCTCGGGCATGAAGCAATACAAATGGAAAATATGTGGCTTAACCATGAGCCGAAGTTCCCTCGATTTGCATGCATTTGTTCCTTGCTCATGTACAGGGGATGAACGTGCCGTGCTGCGAAGTCGAGCCTCTGTAGTTTCAATTGTAATTTCTTTCCTGGTCCTACATGCCGTTTTCACGAAGATGTGAGCCACAACATACAATAATTCACAATTCAGTATATGACTCTAGGGTGTCAATGTCTATGGCCGTTTTATATTTGCAATGTATCGGTGAGTTTATTAATTGAATAAAATACTTCTAGTCGCATGTTTAGGTAGGGATTTATCAAGTATGATCAAATTAAGCTCGACCTATGTAGCCTCAGGATTAGAGAGTGACCCTTTATAACTTATCATGACTCGGCTGGAATGCTAGACATTCCTCCAATATTAACATACCAAACTCAATGTTTAGCCTTTGAGGCCTACTCTCTCATATAAAAAAACCTTAGCTTGGTAATATAATGCTCATGTTCATGTGCGTGATGGAAAATATTCCTTCAAACTTGGTGGAGAGACAACAGGCTATGATGTGCCAAAGTGAAAATTGAGAGAGCAAGGTTTTAACCTTTGGTTCATGGCTATGATCGCATAGGTATTTTAACATGTGTAGAGGACCACCAAAGTATAAACCTCAAATTAACAGAGAGCGTGAGGTTTCATGCACAATATGGGCGGTGGGCGAACACTCATGCAAATGTAGACTGATGGCAAGATAACTCCCGACAACTGCCTACCTGCACTAAGGTGGCAAGACAAGTGGGTGTGACATGCATTGTATGAGTGAGCGCAATGATGGGATTTTGTGGGAATAGGTCATGGGGATGTCACTGACTGAAGGTCGGGTTGAAGATTTAATGGGCTGAGCGAGTAGAAGGGGACCCAAAATTTTGAATATACCCAAAATTTTGGGTGGTGTTGTAGCGGCTACAACAATTGGCGAACCACTGGTAGAATCTAGCATCTCTGTCAACATCCCCCCATAATCTGAGTCGAGATAGTGATGCAAGGGAATATTGAACAACTTCTACGGGTACCCTTTGTATTACTTTGACCTTCACAGATGTGCCCAATCCTTGTGCCTCAGCTAGGTCTTGTTAATCAGAAAACGTCAAAGCAGGAGTTCACAGATGCTAGTAGTTAGATGATGATGTAGAGTGCAAGGAAGTGAGCTTATTATATTCAGAATTTAAAAATAATTTTCTGGTGTTGCTCCGCTGCCAGCAGGCCTAGACAATGCCCAGGCGGAGTCACTTCAAGGAATCACAAACATTTCTCCACTGCCAGCGAGCCTGGTAAGTATCTCGGCGGAGTCATTGCATTACCTCTCTGTGCAGGAAGCCTTTCTCAATCCTTTACCCTTATTTGTTTCATGTGCTTGTAGCACTTATTTTCATGTGCTCGTGGCACTTATTTTGCATGGGCGGATGAGGGATCCCGACTTATTTTACGGGAAAGAGAGGTTGTTTCTTGTTTGACAGAAACTGAAAGATATTCTGATTTGGGTTTTCCCTCATTCCAAGCCTTCACATCCCATCATCGAATTTTAGTGGCTTCATATGGTCAACAGATAGATATGAATGGCGGTTCTTAGAGGCATGAGCGAATATGTTTTCAAATAAGTAGTGATCATTGGAGCCATCAATTTTATCAGGTTGGGCATCTGGTATATTAGACTCCTCTAAGGTTAACAATGGGGGTGAATCAACAAGAGAAACATCTTGAGGTTTCCGAGATAGGCATTCACTCCTTTGGCTGTTAAATATTTTGGATGATAAATATAAAACATAAGAGATTCATCAATTTTGCAATGTGACTGTGAAACACCACCCGCGCATTCGTGATTGTCGTTAACACTAGTATAAGACAATTTTGAATGACTTGAAGAAATTACTGGTGTGGCAAAATCACCAAATGAATCAGGGAATAATGGATTAAATGATTCAGATGCGAGGGTATCAACTGTACAAGGACCTTCATCTCGCACATCAGTGTCATCCAGAGAGGCCAATGACCCTGCATGCTCATCACGATCTAATGATTTTGTAGGGAAATCAACTTTATCCAGGCCAAGACTCAATTTATTATCAGTATGCAAATGAGATTTAAAACTGTGCCCAGGTAAACATTCAATGGACTCGAGATAGGTTTCATTAACAGGGAGAGATGTTAGGCCAATATGGTTTTCGAGCTCTGATTTGACAGGGTGCATGAAACATTCAGGGGTGGTACAACATGTTTTATTTTCCTGTACACGTTTATCATCACTCAGAACTTTGGCGACCAAGACTCCATTACACAGCAATTCAGGAGGAGGAAAAGGAATGTCACAAATATTAATACTCTTCTTGGAGGCTTGAATGTGTTTCAGACTCGGGGAGATAGAAAAGAAAATATTAGGGACAGATTCTGAACAATGGGAAACTTGCAGATTATCATAACAAACACTGGGATCAGGCTTTGTTGCCGATTGAAAGTGTTATAGGGAAACGAAAACCACCTGTCAAAATTGCTCAATTAAATATGTCCAATTGACATCACTTTTAAGGAACTCAAAACAGAAATGAACAAATCTGATAGAAAACTCCTCTAAATATTCTTGAGGTTTCATTCTAATCTCATTTAACCTTATTAATACATTTTGAAAATCGCAACTGTGAAAAGCTTGTTGTAATTCATCGGTGAGCTGCTCGAATGAATGGATGGAAGCTACTAGAAATGTGCGGCACCATTGCTTAATGAGACCTTCGAGAGTGAGGGAGAAAAGCACACAAGTGAACTCCTCATCGTCAATTTCGTAACACTCACAAAAATCACAGAAATTCGAAAGGTGCTCGGTTATAGAAACTCCATTCTCACCATCGAATTTTAACTAGGACAAGTGATATAGAGGTTCATTGGGGATTGAGCACGAGAACCAGATAAATCTAATAAACATATTGGGAGAATGATTTGGGGATGAACCATTTACATATATGAGACTAACTGCAGGCTCTAAGGGGTCAGTTTGTCATCTGGCCCTCCTTTTAGCGCTAATTTTTTGATGGGAAAAATTGTACTTCCGACAACAAGGGGGTCTCTCCAGTGAAAGGTCCCAATTAGACCTCACATCGTTTGGGATAGGAGCCCCATCTGGTATGTGGGCCCGACTGCCGCCATAAGTGTTTCCACTCTTGGTTGTCAAATGGGAAGATGATGAAGCAGAGGCACAGGTGAAATGACCAATCAGTGAAGCGAAATCAACCCAAGATTGATGAACCATAAACAAAGATACGAGAGAGTCTAAGCAGTAAAATAAAAAAGGGGGTAATCCGTGAGTGGGATCAGTGAGCTGAAAAACTAGTTAGACATACATGGAAGAAAACACGCCAGAATTTAATTGCAAAGTAGTTCACAATAGATCACTGACATAGAAAGGAACAAATAAACATTGATTCAAGAGCAAATATATACGCAACTGTTGTGAATTAGTTCATAATCAATTTCATGCGTGAAAGCATCCATACAACATAGTGAAATATTAGATAGCTAGTACTATCACCACAAGAAAGCACGTGAATTAGTGCCGGAAAAGAGAATATATTACGAATGTTGTTGCAACGTCAAATACATGTTTACAACTCATCAAAACCCAATAGTGGAACATGGGCTATTCATCTCGATGCATGATACCAAAACCCTAGCCTCACTACATCTCTCTCTACTTGATACTAAGAGCTGAGTGCCTTTAGCCCTCAAGCACCAATTCCTCTGTCATACTGGCTTCAATTGCAGAGCTAAAAGTCCTCTTTGGTCACTTCCCGAAGTTGTATATATAGGCTGAGATGTCCTTTGAGTTTCCCTTGAATCTTGGTCTTCTCGACTGTTGGGCTGGCTTGCGACTTGTGCCATTTGCGACCTACGACCTAGGGTTATATGTGACTTGCGACCTAAGCTCATCTGTGACCTATGACCTAGGGTCATCTGCGACCTACGACCTGGGGTTACTTGCAACCTATGACTTAGGGTTACTTGTGAGCTGCGACCTTGAGTCATCTGCAACTTGCGAACTGTGACCTGGAGTCATCTGCAACCTGCGACCTGGAGTCATCTGCGACATGCGACCTGGGGTTACTTGCGACCTGCAACCTTGAGTCATTTGCGACCTGTGACCTAGAGTCATCTGTGACCTATGACCTAGGGTTTTATCCCTTCTGCATTTCTCTTTCAGTGATCTCTGGTTTTCACAGCAAGATGCCTTTTCTTGCATATCAGTCCTGTGCAATTGACCAGGTGCCTTTGAGCTTAAAGTGAGGTTCTTTCGAGATTTGAAAGGATCCACCTCACTTTCCAGAGAATACCCTAGCTTTGGTTCTACACATCGACCACTTCTACTTTCAACAAATAACATGGATCATAGTATTTATAATAAAAATTAATGCAAGAGACTCATCCCATTAATTTAAAGAACATTCATTAAAACAAACATTGTAGTTTTAAACCCCTATGTAGTCTATTTTCATGCCACAACGTTACACGTGCAGCTTGTAAATGGTACTCTTGTACTTCTTTAGTCCAAATCCTCCTTAGGAAATCTTTGAATACAAATATTTATTTTCGTTACTTAGGTGCTTCCTTCAGTTTGTGACTACCCCCCATATTATATGATTGACCTTTGATGGTTCTTTATGCGTGCCTAAATCTTCCCGTACCTCCACTGAACGAAACCCCTTTCTCCACCATCATATGCTTCCTTAATTCTCGTCGAGACTCCTTCTGGGTATTATGCAACTTCATTTCCAGCGGCAAGTTCGACCCAACACAGATACCTCTACGTATCCCATGAAATAGACATTCCTCCATATGGTTTTCCCTAACAAAAGGCTTCTTTTCACTTTTATTTACCTAAAAGGTGGTAATGAGAACAAATTCCAAAACACCTTCAAGTGGCTAGCCTCTTTACCCATAAATGAATAAGGCATTATGCTAGGGATCATGCTACGTATTTTGTAATGTATTTGGCACACTTTAGCCAAACATTCTTCCAAAACAATTTATTACAAACTAGAGGCAATCGTCCAATGCTATCCAACCACAAAGAAATGTCCTAAAAAAAAGGTTCAACATGTTCTCGCAATCATCCATCTTCTTAGGGGCGTGAATAATAACACACCCATTCTTTCATTTGCACTGATTTTGCATGAGGTCGCAACCCTAGCATGGAGGTCGCATATTCAAAGAGTTGTGTCGGGTTGTGGATCCTCTCGTGTGCGACCTTGCAACTTGGTGACTGTGGAAGTCGCATAGTCGCAGCTCCTGATAGGTCGCATCCTTTGGTCATGCCTTAGACTTGCAACTTAGCGATTGGTTGGAGAAGCTGTGACTTACTAGAGGTCACATAGTCGCACCACAAGACTGGTCGCGATTCTTGGTTCCTTTCATGAGACCCAAAACGCGACTTGGCAACTTGAACCGTGATGTGACTTATGGAGGTCGAATAGTCGGGGAGTCGCATTGATCATTGCTCTAGGATATTTGCGACTCATCAACTGGTCGTAATGAGCTAGAGGTCGCACTCTTGGCTGGGGTTAATTGATGCAACTCGTGCATCTTAACTACTCCACTATTCCTTCTGTAACCACTGATATTTGTACCATATGTCCCAGCCACAACATTAGTGCATAACAAAGAAATCTGCACCCGCCAAGAAAACTATGTGATAACAGGTGCTGGTGCTGTGTTTGGCATGCTTAGATCGTGGCAGAAGTGAGTTCCTGAAAGAAGGTCTGATGGCGCAATCAACTTTTAGAAACAAATATTGCAGTGGTAACATTATGGGTATATTCCTTCCATGAACACTGATGTTTGTGCCTACAGAGAACACCTTTGTGATACCAGACATTGGTGCTGTGAAATCCATGCTTACATTATGGTGGGAGTGCATCTCTAATAGAGCACAATACCTATCGTGTCGTCACATATATTTTTTCCATCCCCTTCTGCAATAACTAGTATCTGCATGATTTTCCCTAATCATCGTGCGATATAAAGTGTTGATATGTACGTTGTTCACCACATATTGCCTCATGGATTTCAGTTTGAAATATGATTCTAACATCAAATGGGCAATTACCCTCTGCAAGCATCTCCTCGGGCATGAAGCAATACAAATGGAAAAGATGTGGCTTAACCACGAGCCGAATTTCCCTCGATTTGCACTCATTTGTTCCTTTCTCATGTACAAGGGATGAACATGCTATGCTACGAAGTTGAGCCCTCTTATTTTCCATTTCAATTTCTTTCTTGGTCCTACATGCCATTTTCACGAAGATGTGAGCCGCAACATACAATAATTCACAATTCAATATTTGATTCTAGAGTGTCAACTTCTATGGTTTTTTTATATTTGTAATGTATCAGTGAGTTTATTAATTGAATAACACACTTCTAGTCGTGTGTTTAGGTGGGGATTTATCGATTATGATCAAATTAAGCTCGACCTATATAGCCTCGAGATTAGCGAGTGACCCTTTACAACCTATCATGACTCGACTTGAATGCTAGACATTCCTCCAATATTAACATAAAAAACGTAATGTTCGGTCTTTGAGGCTTACTCTCTCATATAACTAAACCTTAGATTGGTAATATAATGCTCATGTTCATGTGCGTGATGGAAAATATTCCTTCAAACTTGGTGGAGAGACAACAGGCTATGATGTGCCAAAGTGAAAATTGAGAAAGCAAGGCTTTAACCTTTGGTTCATGGCTATGATCACATAGGTATTTTGACATGTGTAGAGGACCACCAAATTATAAAACTTAAATTAACGGGGAGCTTGAGGTTACATGCACAATATGGGCAGTGGGCAAACACTCATGCGAATGTAGACTGATGGCAAGATAGCTCCCGACAACAACTGCTTTCCCTAAGGTGGCAATACAAGTGGGTGCAGCGTGCATTGTATGAGTGAGCACAGTGACGGGGTTTGGTGGGAATAGGTCATAGGGGTGTCACTAACTGAAGGTCGGGTTGAAGATTTAATGGGCTGAGCGAGCAGAGGGGGGCCCGAAATTTTGAAAATACCCAAAATTTTGGGTTGTGTTGTAGCGACTACAACACAAGCATTGATGTCAAACATTAACAGACGTGAGAGAAACCGCTGATGATGTTAATGGCTCTCAAGGTATGATATTACAATCTATGTGGTGTGAATAGATGAACTCAAGTCAAACACCACATAGAATCCTTCGGTTGAAGGCCAATGATGAAAACCTGTTTTCGAAAGCAAGGAAACTTGGAATAGATGTATGTAATTATCAAGGCATTGAAGGGAGTTTCTAAGTCAACTTCGTGGATAATGTGTTGATGTCGACAGGAAGTGACCCGTTGTAGGAGGGCCTTGATATATCCCCCATCAACGACATGAAACATGTATCAAAATTTGAGACAAAATGATGTTGATTTAGAGATGGTTCAGGAACGACAGACATGAATGAAGGCTCAATATTGTATCAATGGCTTTGCTCCCATAAAAAAATTGTCACTTGGTCAATTTTTACGGAGGAAATGATAGCACATTATGAGGATACAAAGAGAAACACCTTCTTTAGCCAATTGATAAATCTCAAACAAAAGGGTTTAATGGGGGATCACATTGAGGACTTCCAAAAATTGAATATAAGGGTAACTGATATTCCAGAGGAACACAGGATTGATCTCTTCATAGGTACTTTAAAGGATAACATCCAACATAAAGTTCGCGTTTTGGAACCTGATTCATTGGAGAAGGCATTCAGGTTGGCAAGAAAAATTGAATGTAAAATTATGGCGACAAGGAAGCCTACCACTCACTTCTATAAAGAAGGAAGTGTTGCTATGCCTAGATTTCCACAACCTACAAGGTTGACACCATAACAATTGGAAGAAAAAAGAGCAAAAGGGCTTTGCTACAGTAGTGATAGCAAATACACTAAAGGTCATAAGTGTGCTGAGAAGAAATTATTTTACATAGATTGTGAAGAGGAAGAAGAAAATGAACAAGAAGAGGATATACACCAGAAACCAACTCTAGAAGAGGAAGAAATGAATCCGACCATATCGTGTAATGCACTGGCAGGAATTACCACTCCTCAAACTCTCAAGATACAAGGACAAATCAAGAAGAAAAAGGTAATAGTGTTGATTGATTCAGGTAGCACCCAAAATTTTATTCATTGTAAGGTAGCCAAGGAATTAAATTGTTTCCTATACCCAGCAACAGAATGTCAAGTGATGGTTGCAAATGGAGGAACTATAAATTGCTCTGGGAAATGCCATAATATCAAGCTAACCATGGGGGAATATGTATTGACTAGTCCAATGCTTCCCATTCCTATGGGAGGTGCTGATGTTGTACTAGGAGTACAATGGTTACAATCTTTGGGGACGGTAGCTTTTAATTTTCAAGAACTTTTCTTGAAATTTTTTTCAGAAGGAAAGGAAGTCGAATTACGAGGTATTGAAGGGAATCCGGGAAGGATAATAAGCTCTAATGTCATGACAAAGCTTCGAAAGAAAGAACAACGAGGCGTAATTGCACAATTATGCTCACTAGAAGTTCCAACATCAAAATCATCTATTTCTGCAGATCTCCAACAAGTCTTGGACAATCATTCCAAGGTGTTTGAAACTCCAAAAGGAATCCCACCTATTCGTGATCATGATCATGCTATTCATTTGATTCCAGGAAGTGTTCCTCCAAACATCAGGCCTTATAGATATCCTTATGTCCAAAAGAGCGAAATTGAACGTATGATTGCAGAAATGTTAGAGGCGGGTATAATTCAACCCAATCAAAGTTATTTCTCTGCTCCTGTAGTATTGGTACACAAGAAGGATGGATCATGGCACATGTGCCCGGATTATAGGGAGCTCAATAAGCTCACCATTAAAGATAAATTTCCCATTCCTGTGATTGATGAATTATTGGATGAATTACATGGAGCAATTTATTTTACCAAATTGGATCTTCATTCAGGGTATCATCAAATTAGAATGAAGACTAAAGATATTTCGAAAAAAAGCATTTCGAACTCATGAGGGTCATTATGAATTTTTGGTCATGCCTGTTGGCCTTACCAATGCACCTTCTACATTTCAAGGGTTGATGAATTCCATTTTCAAACCCTTCCTTAGAAAATTTGTGCTAGTATTTTTTGATGATATACTAATCTACAACTGGTCTTGGAAGGATCATGTTGAACATGTTGACAGGGTGCTCAAACTATTGCAGGAGAAACAATTATATGCAAAAAAATCCAAATGTTTCTTTGGAGTACAAGAGGTGGAATATCCGGGTCATATTGTATCTCACGAGGGTGTTAAAGTAGACCCTAACAAAATTAAAGCCATTAAGGAATGGAAAGTCCCCACAACCATAAAGCAGTTGCGAGGATTTCTCGGGTTAACAAGGTATTATCGAAAGTTTGTTAAGAATTATGGGAGAATAGCAGCACCTCTAACAACATTATTGAAGAAAGATGCATTTTCATGGACTCCTGAAGCAACTAAGGCCTTTGAACATCTTAAAGAGGCAATGTGCCTAGCACCGGTCTTAGCTACGCCAGACTTCACAAAAACCTTTATCGTGGAATGTGATGCCTTAGGAAATGGAATTGGTGCTGTTTTAATGCAGGAAGGAAGACCCATTGCTTTTGAAAGTCGTCCAATCAAAGGAAAGTATTTACAAAAACCTATTTATGAGAAGGAAATGTTAGCAATACCGCATGCACTAAAGAAATGGCGAACTTACCTAATGGGAAGACACTTCAAGGTAAAAACTGATCATGATAGTCTTAAACACTTTTTGGAACAAAGACTATCTTCAGAAGAGCAGCAAAAATGGGTCACAAAGATGTTGGGTTATGACTTTGAAATAATATGCAAAAAAGGGAAGCTAAATGTTGTTGCAGATGCACTCTCAAGAAAGAATGAAGAGGTGGAAGCATTTCTTTGTGCCATTTCTATTATCCAACCAGATTGGATAACCGAAGCAAGAGATGAATGGAAGAAGGGCAAAGAAGTGTGGACACTCATTCAAAAGTTGCAACAAGATCCTAGTACATCTGATACATTTAGTTGGAAAAATGATTCCTTATGGTACAAAGATCGCTTATATCTTTGTAATAATTCCCAACTAAAACAAAAGATTCTTTTGGAATTGCACACTTCTCCTTTAGGATGACACTCAGGATTTTTAAAAACTTACCACAGGGTGAAGAAAGAATTTTTTTGGGATGGCCTTAAATCTGATATTAAAAATTTTGTGGCGGAATGTTTGGTTTTCCAGCAGAATAAATTTGAGACAATTAAGACCCCAGGTCTTCTACAACCTTTATCCATTCCAAGTCAATGTTGGGAGGAGATTTCAATGGATTTTATCAAAGGTTTACCTAAGTCCGAAGGAAAGAGTGTCATCATGGTGGTAGTTGATAGACTTACCAAGTATGCACACTTTTGTGCATTATCTCATCCATTTAAAGCAAGTACAGTTGCTACTACATTTATGAACAGAATTCAAAAGCTACATGGAAGCCCAAGGGTTATTGTGAGTGACAGAGATCCCATTTTTACTGGAAATTTTTGGACGGAGTTATTTTCTTGTTTGGGTAATCAATTAGCTCATAGCTCATCTTATCATCCTCAATCCGATGGTCAAACTAAGATAGTAAATAAATATTTGGAAGGATATCTTCGTTGTTTTGTATCTGATAAACAAACACAATGGGTCAAGTGGTTACCTCTAGCTGAATGGTCGTATAACACTTCCTTCCATACTGCAACAAAAATGATCCCATTTATGACACTTTATGGATATCATCCACCATCCATCACATCATCTTTAAGAGAAAATTTGAAGGTTCAAGCAGTGGAAGATCACATCGAGCATCAACAAGAAGTTCTTTAACTCTTATGGACAACCTAAATTTGGCACAAAATCGAATGAAACAACAGGCAGATCAACATCATAGCGAGAGAAATTTTGATGTAGGAGACTGGGTATTTTTACGGCTACAACCATACAAACAAATGTCCCTCAAGCAAGCTAAGAAGGATAATAAATTATCGATAAAGTATTATGGTCCTTACAAGGTGTTGCAAAAGATTGGTACTATGGCATATAAATTGGAGCTTCTTGATTCTTCTCGAGTGCATCCAATTTTCCATGTTTCATGCTTAAAGAAGGTTATAGGTGAAAATATTCCAGTTTAAACAATATTGCCAGAACTTGATGAGGAAGGAAAAATCATATTGGAACCTGAAGCGGTCACGGAAACAAGAACTCGACATCTACGGAATCGATCAATTTCAGAGTATCTCATCAAGTGGAAGAACTTACCCACTGAAGATTCTACATGGGAGGATGAGAATTTTATACAGAATCACCCAGAGCTACTCAAGCATTGAGGACAACACTTTTTTGAAGGAGAGGGGCATGTTAGGTCCCTATATTACTAGTATAATCCCTTATTGTTGTTAGTGTAACCTCCTTATTGTTATTATTGTACCCTTGTAACCCCCATATTGTTATTATTGTGCCCTTAAATTATTATTGTTAGGTCGGATAGGATTACATTGTGGCCCCATGGACTCCTATATATAGAAAGGAGGTTTTATAATTTGAATCATCCAAGAATTTTTCATTCATGTAATGTATAGGAGGTTTCCCCCTTGAAGTGGCTTATTTCTAAGGTGTTGATATCTCTTTTCTTCTTCTAGCCAGAGCACATGGAAATATGGTGAGAACAAACTGATCGAGGTCAACAAGACTACTCCTTGGGTCACCAATATACCAAGCCGTCACTTGGAGTCATGTTAGGTACCCCACCTGACCCGTAGTAAAACCCATGCACATTTACTATTCCCACATGTTGTCACATGTCATTGAATGGTAAAAATATTTTCCCAATGCTATAAATCACTCACTCAATCCACTAGCTAAAACCCATGGAAATATCATTAGGCCACCCCTAACCTGGGAGAATTCTGGGACTTGATGCTCACTGGTCCAAAATCCCTAGCCACATTACATGGATCTCAGTCAATACCCATGACCTAAGGAGAATCTCTACCCCCTTGATGCTACAACATCAAAAATCCCTTCAACCAAGGGAAACATTCTCAACCTCTCTAAGATTTTCCATGAAGTATACAAACTTCATCTTGGGGTAGAGGCTTTCTAAGAATGTTAGAAACCTAATCGAACATAGAAATGCATTGGATCCTCAATACTACATTAATGTCTTAGATGTAATGATACCATGAGCTTTGATCGTCTCATGTACCTAAACAATCTTAAAGCTACCTCGCTTCACACTCGCCAAGAAAACTGCAATATACTTTGTTTTAGTAGTGTTGTCAGCTTCTTTCTCATCATAGTAGAACCCAAGTTGAATTTATGAATTCTAGAAGATTTTAATCATAAAATGACTAGCTTCCTTCATTGGATCCATCACCACAACTGTTTTCCATTCATCTTGGCAGTCCTAGTTGCTCCCTCTGTAGTTCATCATCCCAAATTTCGGAAGGATATTAGTAATACACTTCCTTTTTCCACACTTATAGTCCCAAGAAGCAATGTATCCAACCAAGATCATTCATATCACACTTAGAGGTCAACTCTCTCTTTCTTAACTGCTCCCTCTATCATGGAAGCAAATATTTGTGCAAATGCTTCTCCCTTTGACATGTGATTCTTTCTACTTCCACTGGAAATAGTTCATATAATAACAAGATCAAGAAAGACTTATCATATATACATGAATCCAAAAATACTATGCCTAACAACTAGAGAAAATTTCTCCTCATAGTCCTCTCCCTATTCCTAGGAGAATCCTCACTTTTTAGTTTTCTATGTTATCATCAAATGCTTGATCTTGTAAATCCACCTCTTGGCACAATCACATCCTTCAAGCTTCTTGCTTACTTCCTCTGAACTAAGAGCCCTTCTGACATGGTTCTAGATGTCAGTACGACTCCGTCTTGAACATGAATCACTCTTGGAAGAATCCTCTTGTCATAAATTTGCTTCATTCTTCCAAAAGCTTCTCACTGCTTCCAAGGTCTTGGCAGGCCTTCATGATATACTTAAAACCATATATAGGAGGTTATGGAAGATAAAATTATAACCCAACAAAAGAGACAAGTAAAAAAGGCTAAATAATAGTAAAATAATAATAATTAAGGAAGAGAGGTATAAAATACTTTTCTTTTTAGAACTATGTGAAATTTTTCAACACCCTCTTCATATTTCCATTCTTGCATAAATCATTGAAATTAATTTACAAACACACCATCTTCATCCTCATCATAAATATGTTTCTTTTATTTCCTTCCTTACATGAGATGTGGTTTATTCTTTTAACTGAAACATGGATCTAGGCCCAACTCTATGGTTTTTATCCACAAAACCTAGGGATTTTCCATCCAAGCCTTCAAGTCCTAAGACTTCCAAATACTAACTTTGTGATGTGATAATTGGAATTTTTTTGCTTTATAGTTGAAGAACCCTTTCTCCTTTGATTAAATTTGTAACATCAAGGACCAAGCAATGGAACCCAAGCACTAACAACGTAACTTAGCCAACACAATAATAACCACATAGTGGATTGCAAGGCATCTTTTGCATACTTGAAAAAATCTCTTACTCAGTCATACAATATATTTTCATAGTAGTACAAGGTATATGGAATCAATATTATAGAGGCTTGGATCTTAACAAATTTAGAAAAAACATCTTTCTTCTGAACACATATCCTACAATGTAGTGCAACCAAAAGGAAATATCCATACATAGGGCCACACATTTGATCTCAGATCACACCAACAATTAAATAATTCTCAAGCTAAAGGAAAATGGTATCACATCACTCTAATAATCCACCAATTTTAAAGAAACAAAAACATATGCTCCAAAACTTGCAACACTCAAGTTGATTCCCATCACATCTACAATATTCCATGGGAAGGTGGACTAATGACATAAATTGATTATGAAACACCCATGCATACACTCAATCATGTTATCTCTATCGATCCAAAAAACATACCTAACACCATTTGATCCAATGCTACAAGTGTATATATAATTTTCTAATTAAGCACCAATAAAAAGTGCATTAGCCATGAAAACATTCATGCACATGTACACATCACACTCTTTTACAGGTGAACATATTCTACCCATTCACATTGTACAAACATATTCAATATTATCTCGTTGCACAATTTGACAATGCATAGCATATTCATTGGGTTCCAAGCACACTATATACTCATTCAATTGAGATGTATTCATTGACCTCTACGATATACATTCATCAGTTACAATGCACATTCCACAAATCAATGCACATACACAATACGTTCAACCTCTAATCAGATAGATATACTATCCCAAATTTACAACTATATCCACTACCATACGACCAATTCATGGGCTCAGTTGCGCACATAAATTTTGAATGGTATAGGGGAAGAGTTAACTTCCAGTTGTGCCCATATCACATCATCGTATAATGGAAGCTGATTTCAAAACTTGTCACCGAGCTCAAAGATGTTAAATAGCCTCAACAAGTTAGATAACCAATTAATTATTTCATGGAAATCACACGAATTTTATATTTAACCAGAAAAAATTAATTACATGTCAACCATAACTCCATTCACACCTAGTTATATTAGACATTCATTCATGACTTAACCAGATAAAATAATTTTGATCGCCATCACTTATACTAATATTTTGTTTGGAATAATGCAAACATAATCAAAACCATAAGTTGTAACTAGATAATCCTCAAACTAGAGTGATGAAGAACAAAATACTAAACGTATCCTCAACTTAAAAATTTTCTAAATCACATCACCATACACATGGAACATCCCACAACTATGTGCACACCATGCACAGGGTAATCATTCGCTACAACAAATTTGGATCCACACTTACTTTGTCTAAACAAGTAATGTGAAGCCTCCAAAATAGAACATAAGTTAAAACCCAATAAAATACACTCCTCATAGGAAATAAATACTTGGGAACTTCTCTTCAATGTCTGGCCTCAAGCACCTTGGTTTTCTTTAAGTCTCTCTAGTGGTTGGTATTTAACCTCGCTTTGATACCATGTTGATTTTTATTTTTCAGGCTTTTCCTAGTGTGATAATTACTTACAATGATTTATTCATAAATTTATCTTGTGTCACATTTATCATTAAGCAATTATACATATAAAATATCAATTGTAAAACAATAATCATAATAAGATCAAGAAGAGACCACCAAACACAAGAGACACAATTTTTTATCATGGTAAAACCCTAACCATGGAAAAACCCAACAACCTTTTTTGGAAAAAAATTGTCCAATTCAACAAGAGTACAATATGAATTCTATTGAATAACCTAGAAATTCCTAGGGTTAGATTATCCCTCCATCCATGAACAATAGTCCTAAATATCTTGGCCCTGCCCTTTTTGTCAAACAAAAGATACAAGGTTTCCTTCTAGGGTTTCTTTCTAACTATGACTCCTTTAAGCAGAACCTTACCTTGGAAAAAACAAAAATTCATCCTTCAATTTGCCATATATTCAGCCTTTAAGTCTTCCTTAGGTTTTTCCTTTAAGTCTGCCTCAAATTCTTCCTCTTATATTGCCTCAAATTCATCCTTCAATTCTGCCTTAGATTCGTCTTCTTAGTCTCACATGTGTGAAAAAAGAAAATAGGAGATGGTCATCTGAATTGTATCCTTTGAGGAGGAAGCTAATTTCCTTTATATAGTGAGCTATTGATCCTGAATATGTGTGACAAAGGGGGCAAGATGACTTGAACTTGTGGAGGAACCAACTTATCTTTTGGAGGAAAAATAAATTTAATTTTGAATTTTAAATATTCTTCTTTGCATTTTATTTTTAGGGTTGGCTTGAATACCAACTGTAGCTACAAAAATACAACAGGGTTCACATTAGGAAGAAGTCCCCAATATAACAACCTCAATTTGATTTTATATGTATATAAAACAAGAATAATGTCATGGGACATGTATTCCAATTTGAATGGAGGGAAAAACATTATAGTGGGCATCACTTATGGTTAATTAGAGGATATAGAAATTCACAAATGTATTAGCAAGGGAAAAAGGCAATCAATGGAAATTTAATATAAGAAATAAAGGAAAATAGGAGAAAAGGGAGATGAAGAAACAAAAATATGCATGCAAGGGAAATTAGAGAGAAATTAGAGAATAATGAAAGAAAAAGGAAAAAACAAAGGAAGAGACTAGAACAAATTTTGGCTCAACTTTGGTCAGTTCTAGCTTTGATCATTTTCAGAAATAGAGCTCTAAGATAAGAGAGAGGAATCACTTAAACAAGAAAGAAAGCAAAGGAAAGAAGGGGAGCTTAAGGAAAATCTTGAAATATAGCTACAAAATGTGTACATTGTAGGTAAGAGATTGCATGTGTGATTTCATAACTGAGATTCGAATGCATGGTACATGCATTTGGTTTTTTATTTCATTTGTTTTCATTGGCATGGTATTTTACTAAATTGACAATGGTCTTCAGCCTCGCCTTTCCATTTCGTGGATAGCCATGGTCTTGTGGGTGCCTTGTTTTGGTTTAAGGTTTAGATGGTCTGTAGACATTGGATCTTGGTGAGGTGGTATTGGGAAATTCCCAAGGGTAAATATGGGATTTCTCTTATAACTCTTGATATATGGGTGGAGATAGGAAAATTACTCAGGTTATGGTGAAGAAATTTGGAGGCATCCAAGCTTGTTTGGTGTTAGTGATTTCTGGACCGGTTATGTGAAATCACTATGGTTGAGGGCTGAGGTGGTTTGGCATCTGGAAGTCCTAGTTGGTTCTATTTTGGTTTAACCCATATGATCCCACATTCATGCTTGGAGTATGACACAGGGTTTATTGGAAGAAAGAGAGATTTGGTTTAGCCCAATATATTGAAGGGTGGTACGTGGAAGTCCTTGACTTGGTTAGTGTTGGGTGAAAATATTGTCATTTAATTCTGTTGTAGTACTTGCCCAACTATTTAATTTATCAATCCGAGGTTCGTAGGCTTACGAAGCACATGCACTATATATGTAGGACCGAAGTGGAACTAATCTAACCTAATCTAATCTAAATTACTGAAATCAAATTAATCTAGGAAGGCATTGAAACACTAACTAGGAAAGCATGAAATTGCATAAGGGAAAAACAATACAACATGTGCAGAGTTGAATGAAAAAAAAAATATGTGAGCTCACAACAATAAAGCTATCTCAAATTACATTACAAGAATCAAATGACAAATCATGAAAGCATACAATAAAAGAATATGAATCAAAGTTAAGAATCCCCTGCTCCTAATTACAAGACTATCTCTCCAAACTAAAAAACTAATGAAAATGAAGAGAGAGCACTCTCTTATATACATGAAGAAGATAACCATCTCATTCTCAACCACTCTCAACTACTTTCCCATTATTACAAGACATGATCCCTTTAAATCCTCCACACATCCCTCACATATCTTGAATAAGATATGCCAACCAAATCCTCCATGATCTTCTCCTTAGGAATAGGCTTGAATAATTATCTCCTTAATATGGTGGAGGAGATATTCGAGAAGTCTCTTAGAATTAATCCTTCACATATTTCCTACACATTACAAAGCTTACAAATTCTTGAGATATATATAAAAACATGTATATTTTCTAATATTTAATCATAAATTCACTTATAATACAAAAATGAATAAAGTGGAAAATAAGAAGGTGAAACCCAAATGTATTTATGAAAATGATATAATGAAAGGTTAAAAGGATGATGAAATGTAAGGAATAGTGAAGGGAAAGGTGGATGAAAATATGACATTTCTGAGTCCCAACATCCCCCCCAACTGAACTTGTTGCATGTCCTCATGCAACTATGCATGGATCTCTTTGGCATCTGAACTTTGGCTTTACATGATGATGAATGTTTCCAGGATATGTGAAGGACATGAGTAACAAATTACATTTTCTCATGGTTGGTTCTTGTGTGACAACCATGAATACGAAGAATGTTGATTCTTGTGTTAACAACATTCATTTCGTTTTCTGTTCTCTTTTCTTATGGTTGGTTCTTGTGTGACAAACATGAATACAAAGAATGTTGGTTCTTGTGTTAACAACATTCATTTCGTTTTTGTTCTCTTTTCTTATGGTTGGTTCTTGTGTGACAACCATGAATACAAAGAATGTTGGTTCTTGTGTTAACAACATTCATTTCGTTTCTATTCTCTTGCTGCAATAATAATGTAAACACTCACTGGAAATCATAAGCTATCAATGTGCATAAGAAAGCCATTTTGTAATATTCATGAAGCATGCCAATATATATATTAATGCGTATGAAGCAAAGTGCAACAAAGTATCGTGGAAAATAAATGTTGGTGAATGGTAAATGAGATAAAAAATGGAGTGATAGTGGTGGAGAAATGCAATCATGGTAGTGAATATGTAGTGAATATAGTCCCCCCACCAACTGAATTGCTTGCATGTCCTCATGCAACTTGGCATGGGTCATGAAAGGAAATGGAGCATGATGAGGGAATTTTCCAAAATATTCAAGTCAGCATATAAGGAATTGCATTATTAAAGAATAGAAAACAAAATACTTCCACTTACCCAAGAATGATGAACTATGCAATAGGAATGTAGCTGTTGCTGCTGCTAAATCATGAAAACGTGACTGGTGTTGTAGCTGCATTTGCTCTAACTGCTAGATCAGAGAATATGTGACTGTGGCTGTTAGAACATGGAAGGTTTTACTGCAACAAAATCATGAAAATGGAACTGTGAATGCTGATGTTGCTGTAACTGGATCCTGGGAAATGAAGGAATATGAACTGCTGATGCTGAATCATGGAAAAGATAAACGCTTAAAGTGGAACTGTGGTACTCTCATAGACCAGAATTCATGCTGCTGTAACTGGTGAGGGAGTTGTGAAAAAGTGTATAGTCTTCACCTGCTACAAAACTTGACGGTACAAGTCTAATCATGCGAAAGAATGTGTTGGTGTCGAGCATGAAGAGAAATCATTGGATTACCGGCCATTGGTGAATGCCATTAACCAATGCGAGGTAAAATCCCCATTGATGTCAATGAGTGCCAAGGTACTCGAGTAAATCTTGTGAAATGCGAATAGAGGGGTTGACGTCGAGCCATTTGCAAGATCTAACGATCAAGGGACATTGATTTATTCCCATTATTTTCAGCGAGAGAACTTGCCATTAAGGCATGCAAGTCTTAAGGTACCCAAAAGGAACTCTAGTCTATTTCCCAGATAAGGTGCTGAGGTCGATGGGGCAAGACTTGTTGAAAGGTGGGCCTTAAGGATTCCTAAATCAGTCAACGCGAGTTTGTACAAAGAGATTTGGTACGACTATAAATGGAAATAACTCACGAGCAAGCAGTGTGGATCAACATGGCGAGGAAAACAAAGCAATGTAATTATGGAAAGGGAATAAGTTTTATTCAGAAGGCAAACTAGAAGGAAAATAAACTGAAAAGGATAAAGGAATGTATGCGATTCAGAAAAATAACTGTGCATGAAGTCGTGAAAGATAAGGTAATGGAAAATGGGCTTCAACACCAGGATGGTCAATCGGCTTTGAAGGATAAATGTTACAGTGTCACAGCATGGATAATGGAAAAAGTGGAAATGTTGGTGTATCAAAATGGTCGCTGTGTAACAGCAAACATCAAGAGGCGCAAAAAGTTTCTGGATAAAAACAAACGTCATGATGTTTATGATGAGTTACAGCTCCTTCAAGCTATTTATCAAAGCATGTTTGTTAAAAAGTTTTGTGACCTCTGAAAAACACTTCAGCAGCAAAATGCGATCATTTTCGAAACCTAAAAAAAAAAACTTAGTACAAATCTTGTATGAAAACTTCGTGAGAGCATTGTAAAACGTAAGATGCAAGAATAATTACAAATGAGAGGAAAAGAAAGAAAGTGTGTGTTAACCTGTCGCCCGCGTTGGTTTCATCATCGATGGCTGTCAAAGTGACTTCAAGAAAAAAAATTAGTGTTAAGTGTAAAAACATGCGTTCGTATTGTTTTAAGGAATTTACTAAAAGGTCCATTTGCAATTTTCATGGTTTTATAATTGTTATGGTTTTTTATTTATTTCTTGGCATGCTTTGCAAAGTATAGAAATACTGTCTCGGCACTAGAAAATATTTAGTTTCTTGCTGATTCATGTTACTAAAGTTCTGAAAGTTAAATCAGTTTCTTAGATGCACTGTTAAATTCATTCAAGCAATTGGAAGTTGGGCAGAGTATGATTCGCATTGATTTGCTGCAATAATCTCACTTACTTCTCTGCAAGATTGGACCTGTACATTGTCAGATATAGTTGATTATAAAAAGCATCCAATTGTAGCGTTTCTAAGTATCTAGTAACAATCATCAAGCAGTGACAGATAATCCAATCAGCATTCCTAAGTATCCTGGCATCATGAACATTAGTGTAATGAAGTAGTGTGTAAAATGGAGATAGTGAGCATGAGAAAAAAATCAGTTTCTGGCATAAAATCCAACATAAGCATAAGAATCCAAAAACTCTTCTCCAATATTAAGCTCGACAGCATTCTCTTTCTCTTCTGACATTGAAGCCATTGTCGTGTATTGTTGACAGATGCTGCGGCTATCAAAAAATTTATTGAGTGAAAGAAATAGGCTCTGTTGTGTTCTCCGCATTTGCCCAAATCTAGGCTGCTGGAAAAACGTTAAAACGAAATATTGTCTTAAACAAGAGACATTTTTCCACTCTGACCAACGTGTGAAATCACACTCTCAACCATATCATTGGGAAACATCTTTTAAAAATTATGGCATATGGCTCTATAGCACAATTTCAGCATTCAGGCTACGACCAAACGTTAAAGATTTTGCTTTATGTTTACAGGAAGCCAGGGTTTCCAAATATATTATTCTGATGAGAGATTTGTGGAAAGGCCCCAATCACCATGAGTATAATTTGTTTCAAATGGATCACCAAAAGGGTTTGCAGATTGGGGCATCGTCATCATTGTAACTATAATGCTTAATGAATATCCGCCTCATCAATTCGATTCGAGCTCTGTCGCTATGGTTATTCACATAATTATATTAACCCTCAAACATTATAGTCTCCGCCAAATGTTAAACAAGTCTCGACTTAGCTTAATAATCCAGCGGTCATACATAAACGTCCTAGGCCCCACAGTAACGTACCTTTGAGCTTTAACGCTTGAAGACAACAAACTGTCGAGCTTTCTGAATCAGAATCGATCATCTCACTAAGATCGTCATTAAAGTCAGCTACGTGGCCATTGATTGAAGGCGTAGGCTCTTGTTTTGGTGCATCATTGTATTCTTCCCATAGGAGATCCACTTCTTGAGTGCCTATAAGCATCACTGGAGATGTCACAAGCTGAGGTTTCTTTCCAAATGTGATAGGGTCTGAAGCAATGCTTCTTAGCTTCCCAGGTAGCAGATAATGCTGCTTATTTTGATGTTCAGGAATCATTATGGGGGTTGAAAATTTAGTAGAGTTATTCAATGAATCCTCTAGCAGTTTCTCACAGATCTTCCTAGATTTACAGTGCTCATGCTATTCATTACTGAACTTAATGTTGTGTGTTTGATACAGATTCCTTCCATCTCCAATCACAGAGGCTTTCTTCCCAAAATCATCACCTGCTTCTCGCAACTCATTCATGGACCTAGACTCATCCTTGATGACCCCAGGCAGAAGACTTCTGCGGATTCTTAATTCATATTTTTGAACAACCGAAATTTCTACTGCCTTCTGATGTTGGTCTTGAACAAGGGGAATTCTTTCTTCATGGGGCCTAGATATATGGGCTCCAACACTACGTAGAGATGTATTACCTTTCTCAGATGCTGGTGAGATGTCCGATATGCTTGAAATTGAAGAATATTCAACTAAAGAATCTGGCACTGGATAGTGCCATTGTTCCTTGGAAGTCTCTGTAGCAATGCCTGTTCTGGCTATGGATTCATTGTCTCTAGCATTATCTGTTGAACTTGTAATATTACCATTGTGTGATAATTCATCCTCTGAAATGAAAAGCTTATAGAGCTTACCTTGATTCTGGACATCATTGGAATCCTTTTGTGCATGCTCACGGGTATCAGCAGTTAATAGATTTTCTGCAGTGACTGGCTTGGTTCTAAATTCAGAGTCTCTAACATTATCTGTTTTGGGGAATTCCCTATGACGCAATAGTTTATGCTGCACTTCTTCCATGGCAAAAGAGCCCACATTTTTACCTTCTTTCCAATAAGCTTTGGCAGCCTCTATATTGTCGAAAAGTACATGCTTAAGGTCCTCACTATTTACACTAACTGATCCGCTTATAAATTCAGAGTCTCCAACATAATTATTTTTCAGGAATAGCTCATTCTCGGTTTCTCCCATGGCAGAAGTAAGATTATTCTTACCTTTTTTCTCATAATATTTCCCCGTACTCTCAATTAGGACTTGACTGATGCTCTCCAAGGAATTCAGGGCATCAATCTCTACTCTCCCACCAAGTTCACATTCAACTTCTCCATAAGCTCCTTTCGCATCCGACGGCTGACGGAGTATCGCGCCAGTTTCAACAGCAGTTTAATTCGATTCTATTCAGAATCCCATCGCCCTTCCAAAGCACACCTCTCTTCTGTGTCAAGTTTGGATTGAACTGAATTTATTTGGAGCCATAATTACTTCACTGCATAATTCAAACAACAAAGTTGGATTTCAACTGATGTCATTCTAAAGAAATGATGTTTTCTGGGCTCGGATCAAGGTTGATAGCAATTTATTTCTCAATGCTAACAAGTTTGCAATTCAAACGCTGATATCGGTGTCATTTTCCAAAATTTGTATCGATTCTTATGAATCGAACCCAATCAAATCATTTGATATAAAACCCATTTCACACGTATTTGGCAGCGCAGATGCATATAAAAGAAACACATTACCTCAAATGCATCGCCTGGAATGTAATAATCTGACTCAGTCGATGTTCAAATTCATTTTGAACATCTTTTGACTGTTGTTTCAGGGCTGTCCTTATAGGAGCATTTTAACGAGTCTTCTATCCACCTTAGTCAATGCAATCACAAATGGTGTGTGCCGCATTTTCAGAAGATTCAGTGACTCAATCTTTTGGGGCTCCAAACCATGCATGATATCAATAACCAATATTGAAATATCACATAAACCAGAGCCATGTGATCTCAAATTTGTGAAGGATTCATGCCCCGGTGTATCAATAACAAGTAATTCTGGCACTCTTAAATTAGCATCAGCCTTTAGCTCTTTGGTTCTATCCCTTATATTTTCCATGGGAAAATACGTTGCTTCAATCTGCGGAGTGATCCCTCCTGCCTCGCCTTCCTGCACATTTTTCTGACAGATACAACAGACCAAGGATACAACATATAGGTGAGCGTAAATCATCTGAACTCCTTTTTGATAGCGCCTCTGCCTTCCTTGCTTCTCGCTTCATTCCCAATGATCTGTTTACACACTTCTTTGTTCAGATCATATCAGGCTACGATGATGATGACAGATCTCAAGAGGGAAACTAGGTTTAGGTAGATCACCAAAATTCCCTACCTCAGAAAGATAACAAGAGTTGTTAAAATAATTCTAATAATATCATGATACGGTGGTTTCATTACCTATTTCGACTGGATTTGTTTATATCTCATGATAAGAATTTCCTCCAAGAGAAACGATGGAGAAAAACTCGTAGCCAGTAAGCAACAACATAATCATTTAATCTCAATAAAGTATGCCGACGGAAAAATTTTAGGAAAGCCAATCCATAAAAACAGTTATTTGACAGTGATACTGATGGGATTTCATTCCTATTATCTTGAGATGCCAAAGATAGTGTAACAACCCGTGGATTTTGGACCATATTTCTCAATCAACATCTGCATAGTATTCCAAATTAGACGTGAGAACTAATCACAGGGGAAAATTCCATCTTTCGAAATATGCGAACAAAGAAATAAGAATTATCTTTTACTTTATTGCGGTTTCATTTGTTTGTTGCTCATCGTTTTGGTTTGTTGTTGCTAGTTGCAGGTTTTATGAAAAATTGGGTGGAGAGATGGAGTCGCTACGGCTTGCAAGTCCAACAAAAATCATAGTTCTTTTATTGGCCCCAAGCGGAACGATTCAGATTTAATTGTTTTATAATTGCTTGCTGCAGGTTTTAGTATGGCCAGAAAACACAATTAATTTCAAGCGAGACACAGTTTCAGCGACTGTTTTAGATAAAAACTCAGTTTGTTTTTATTTAGCCTCAATTCAAAATTTATTAAAAACAAATTTTTAGCAAATGGAGAAAAGAAAAAAAATGATTTTCAATTTAACGATAAAATTGATTAGGCATATTGTAAAACATGAATTATTATTATTATTTTTAATTCCTAAAATTAGTCTAAATCATCCTTATTTTCTGATCCTCGCGATCGCACTAAGCGCGGAGGAGAGCATACTTATTTTAGGTAAAAGCAAAATTGAAAATGAAAGCAAAAACTGAAAATGAAAGCCTACCTACTCTATACTAATTAGAATTTAAAAATTAGTTACGTGTAATTAAACTTCCAATGAAGCCACTCACGTAGCAGTAACAACAATATATCCAATAGCAAATTTTTAATTGAAGAATGAAAATATTCGAGAGTGAATGAGTCTAGTTGCTGAAACTGCAATTCAACTAAATAAAAATAAAAAGGCGAATCTAATCTAGTACTTACCTGGAACCATTGTTCGATAAGGCTTTGATAGGCACAATATCTCTTACTTAGATCATGTTGTAACTCCTCTTCTTCTTCCTCGATCTCCTGTTCAAATGATTGTTCACCATCAGATATGAAAGATTCTTCAGATGTTGAATCTTCGTTTGTTTCTTGGGGAATAGTTGAACCTTTAATTCTTGTCAAGATCTCCTCTTCCAAGGAAGAGGAGATCTTGACTTCTGCTAGGATCTAAGTGAGTAGTTCCAAGCTGAAACTCATTGTTAAACCATGCTGAAAAAGGGATTCTTACTGCACCCAAAAATTAAATCTAAAAGTCTTAAATGAAAATAAACTACCTGCGTAAATAAAAGCACTCATGCTGAAACAGATAAAAAAAAACACTCTTCACAATTGCGGAAATCAAACACACTTGCAGAAATTGAAATTCACTCTTGCAGAATTTGAAAATTACACTTGCAGGAATTGAAATTCACAGTTTGCATAAATGTAAACACACCCTACATGCCCTGATCCATATGAGGCCGAGCCCATTACAGTATGTCGAACGATGTGTAGGCTTCCCCACGTCTTACAACCCTGACACCTCAGAGTTAGGAACATGTCTAAACACACTTGCATGAAAAATCAAACTGAACTTCAATCCATCTTGCTTCCCCGGCAACGACACCAAAATGTTGGGTGAAAATATTGTCGTTTAATTCTATTGTAGTACTTGCCCAACTATTTAATTTATCAATTCGAGGTTTGTAGGCTTACGAAGCACATGCACTATATATGCAGGACCGAAGTGGAACTAATCTAACCTAATCTAATCCAAATTACTGAAATCAAATTAATCTAGGAAGGCATTGAAACACTAACTAGGAAAGCATGAAATTGCAAAAGGGAAGAGCAATACAACATGTGAAGAGTTGAATGGAAAACAACATATGTGAGCTCACAACAATAAAGCTATCTCAAATTACATTACAAGAATCAAATGACAAATCATGAAAGCGTACAATAAAAGAATATGAATCAAAGTTAAGAATCCCCTGCTCCTAATTACAAGACTATCTCTCCAAACTCAAAAAATAATGAAAATGAAGAGAGAGCACTCTCTTATATACATGAAGAAGATAACCATCTCATTCTCAACCACTCTCAACTACTTTCCCATTATTACAAGACATGATCCCTTTAAATCCTCCACACATCTCTCACATATCTTGAATAAGATATGCCAACCAAATCCTCCATGATCTTCTCCTTAGGAATAGACTTGAATAATTATCTCCTTAATATGGTGGAGGAGATATTTGAGAAGTCTCTTAGAATTAATCCTTCACATATTTCATACACATTACAAAGCTTACACATTCTTGAGATATATATAAAAACATGTATATTTTCTAATATTTAATCATAAATTCACTTATAATACAAAAATGAATAAAGTGGAAAATAAGAAGGTGAAACCCAAATGTATTTATGGAAATGATATAATGAAAGGTTAATGGGATGATGAAATGTAAGGAATAGTGAAGGGAAAGGTGGATGAAAATACGACATTTCTGAGTGCCAACATCCCCCCCAACTGAACTTGTTGCATGTCCTCATGCAACCATGCATGGATCTCTTTGGCATCTGAACTTTGGCTTTACATGATGATGAATGTTTCCAGGATATGTGAAGGACATGAGTAACAAATTACATTTTCTTATGGTTGGTTCTTGTGTGACAACCATGAATACGAAGAATGTTGATTCTTGTGTTAACAACATTCATTTCGTTTTCTGTTCTCTTTTCTTATGGTTGGTTCTTGTGTGACAACCATGAATACAAAGAATGTTGGTTCTTGTGTTAACAACATTCATTTCGTTTCTATTCTCTTTTCTTATGGTTGGTTCTTGTGTGACAACCATGAATACAAAGAATGTTGGTTCTTGTGTTAACAAAATTCATTTCATTTCTGTTCTCTTGTTGCAATAATAATGCAAACACTCACTGGAAATCATAAGCTATCAATGTGCATAAGAAAGCCCTTTTGTAATATTCATGAAGCATGCCAATATGTATATTAATGCGTATGAAGCAAAGTGCAACAAAGTATCGTGGAAAAGAAATGTTGGTGAATGGTAAATGAGATAAAAAATGGAGTGATAGTGGTGGAGAAATGGAATCATGGTAGTGAATATGTAGTGAATATAGTCCCCCCACCAACTGAATTGCTTGCATGTCCTCATGCAACTTGGCATGGGTCATGAAAGGAAATGGAGCATGGTGAGGGAATTTTCCAAAATATTCAAGTCAGCATATAAGGAATTGCATGATTAAAGACTAGAAAACAACATACTTCCACTTACCCAATAATGATGAACTATGCAATAGGAATGTAGCTGCTGCTGCTGCTAAATCATGAAAACGTGACTGGTGCTGTAGCTGTAACTGCTGTAACTGCTAGATCAGAGAATATGTGACTGTGGCTGTTAGAACATGGAAGGTTTTACTGCAACAGAATCATGAAAATGTAACTGTGAATGTTGATGTTGCTGTAACTGGATCCTGGGAAATGAAGGAATATGAACTGCTGATGCTGAATCATGGAAAAGATAAACGCTGAAAGTGGAACTGTGGTACTCTCATAGATTAGAATTCATGCTGCTGTAACTGGTGAGGGAGTTGTGAAAAAGTGTATAGTCTTCACTTGCTACAAAACTTGACGGTATAAGTCTAATCATGCCAAAGAATGTGTTGGTGTCAAGCATGAAGAGAAATCATTGGATTACCGGCCATTGGTGACTGCCATTAACCAATGCGAGGCAAACTCACCATTGATGTCAATGAGTGCCAAGGTACCCAAGTACATCTTGCGAAATGCGAATAGAGGGGTTGACGTCGAGCCATTTGCAAGATCTGACGATCAAGGGACATTGATGTATTCCCATGATTTTCAACGAGAGAACTTTCCATTAAGGCATGCAAGTCTGAAGGTACCCAAAAGGAACTCTAGTCTATTTCCCAGATAAGGTGCTGAGGTTGATGGGGCAAGACTTGTTGAAAGGTGGGCCTTAAGGAATCCCAAATCAGTCAACGCGAGTTTGTACAAAGAGATTTGGTAGGACTATAAATGGAAATAACTCACGAGCAAGCAGTGTGGATCAACATGGCGAGGAAAACAAAGCAATGTAATTATGGAAAGGGAATAAGTTTTATTCAGAAGGAAAACTAGAAGGAAAATAAACTGAAAAGGATAAAGGAATGTATGCGATTCAGAAAAATAACTGTGCATGAAGTCGTGAAAGATAAGGTAATGGAAAATGGGCTTCAACACCAGGATGGTCAATCGGCTTTGAAGGAGAAATGTTGCAGTGTCACAGCATGGATAATGGAAAAAGTGGAAATGTTGGTGTATCAGCATGGTCGCTGTGTAACAGCAAACATCAAGAGGCGCAAAAAGTTTCTAGATAACAACAAACGTCATGATGTTTATGATGAGTTACAGCTCCTTCAAGCTGTTTATCAAAGCATGTTTGTCAAAAAGTTCTGTGACCTCTGAAAAACACTTCAACAATAAAATGCGATCATTTTCGAAACCTAAAAAAAAAACTTAGTACAAATCTTGTATGAAAACTTCGTGAGAGCATTGTAAAACTAAGATGCGAGAATAAGTACAAATGCGAGGAAAAGAAAGAAAGTGTGTGTTAACCTGTCGCCCGCGCTGGTTTCATCATCGATGGCTGTCAAAGTGACTTCAAGAAAACAAATTAGTGTTAAGTGTAAAAACATGCGTTCGTATTGTTTTCAGGAATTTACTAAAAGGTCCATTTGCAATTTTCATGGTTTTATAATTGTTATGGTTTTTTATTTATTTCTTGGCATGCTTTGAAAAGTATAGAAATACTGTCTCGGCGCTAGCAAATCTTTAGTTTCTTGCTGATTCATGTTACTAAGTTTTGAAAGTTAAATCAGTTTCTTAGATGCACCGTTAAATTCATTCAAGCAATTGGAAGTTGGGCAGAGTATGATTCGCATTGATTTGCTGCAATAATCTCACTTACTTCTCTGCAAGATTGGACCTATACATTGTCAGATATAGTTGATTATAAAAAGCATCCAATTGTAGCGTTTCTAAGTATCTAGTAACAATCATCAATCAGTGACAGATAATCCAATCAACATTCCTAAGTATCCTGGCATCATGAACGTTAGTGTAATGAAGCAGTGTGTAAAATGGAGATAGTGAGCATGAGAAAAAAATCAGTTTCTGGCATAAAATCCAACATATGCATAAGAATCCAAAAACTCTTCTCCAATCTTAAGCTTGACAAAATTCTCTTTCTCTTTTGACGTTGAAGCCATTGTCGTGTATTGTTGACAGATGCTGTGGCTATCAACAAATTTATTGAGTGAAAGAAATAGGCTCTGTTTTGTTCTCCGCATTTGCCCAAATCTAGGCTGCTGGCAAAACGTTAAAATGAAATATTGTCTTAAACAAGAGACATTTGTCCACTCTGACCAACGTGTGAAATCACACTCTCAACCATATCATTGGGAAACATCTTTTAAAAATTATGGCAGATGGCTCTATAGCACAATTTCAGCATGCAGGCTACGAACAAACGTTAAAGATTTTGCTTTATGTTTACAGGAAGCCAGGGTTTCCAAATAGATTATTCTAATGAGAGCGTTGTGGAAAGGCCCCAATCACCATGAGTATAATTTGCTTCAAATGGATCACCAAAAGGGTTTGCAGATTGGGGCATTGTCATCATTGTAACTATAATGCTTAATGAATATCCGCCTCATCAATTCGATTCGAGCTCTGTCGCTATGGTTATTCACATAATTATATTAACCCTCAAACATTATAGTCTCCGCCAAATGTTAAACAAGTCTCGACTTAGCTTAATAATCCAGCGGTCATACATAAACGTCCTAGGCCCCACAGTAACGTACCTTTGAGCTTTAACGCTTGAAGACAACAAATTGTCGAGCTTTCTGAATCAAAATAGATCATCTCACTAAGATCATCATTAAATTCAGCTGCATGGCCATTGATTGAAGGCGTAGGCTCTTGTTTTGGTGCATCATTGTATTCTTCCCATAGGAGATCCACTTCTTGAGTGCCTAGAAGCATCAATGGAGATGTCACAAGCTGAGGTTTCTTTCCAAATGTGATAGGGTCTGAAGCAATGCTTCTTAGCTTCCCAAGTAGCAGATAATGCTGCTTATTTTGATGTTCAGGAATCATTATGGGGGTTGAAAATTTAGTAGAGTTATTCAATGAATCCTCTAGCAGTTTCTCACAGATCTTCCCAGATTTATAGTGCTCATGCTATTCATTACTGAACTTAATGCTGTGTGTTTGATACAGATGCCTTCCATCTCCAATCACAAAGGCTTTCTTCCCAAAATCATCACCTGCTTCTCGCAACTCATTCATGGACCTAGATTCATCCTTGATGACCCCAGGCAGAAGACTTCTGCGGATTCTTAATTCATACTTTTGAACAACCGAAAGTTCTACTGCCTTCTGATGTTGGTCTTGAACAAGGGGACTTCTTCCTTCATGGGGCCTAGATATATGGGCTCCAACACTGCGTAGAGATGTATTACCTTTCTCAGATGTTGGTGAGATGTCTGATATGCTTGAACTTGAAGAATATTCAACTAAAGAATCTGGCACTGGATAGTGCCATTGTTCCTTGGAAGTCTCTATAGCAATGTCTATTCTGGCTATGGATTCATTGTCTCTAGCATTATCTGTTGAACTTGTAATATTACCATTGTGTGATAATTCATCCTCTGAAATGAAAAGCTTATAGAGCTTACCTTGTTTCTGGACATCATTGGAATCCTTTTGTGCATGCTCACGGGTATCAGCAGTTAATAGACTTTCTGCAGTGACTGGCCTGGTTCTAAATTCAGATTCTCTAACATTGTCTGTTTTGGGGAATTCCCTATGATGCAATAGTTTATGCTGCGCTTCTTTCATGGCAAAAGAGCCCACATTTTTACCTTCTTTCCGATTAGCTTTGGGAGCCTCTATATGGTCGAAAAGTACATGCTTAAGGTCCTCACTATTTACACTAACTGATCCGCTTATAAATTCAGAGTCTCCAACATAATTATTTTTCAGGAATAGCTCATTCTCTGTTTCTCCCATGGCAGAAGTAAGACTATTCTTACCTTGTTTCTCATAATATTTCCCCGTACTCTCAATCAGGACTTGACTGATGCTCTCCAAGGCATTCAGGGCATCAATCTCTACTCTCCCACCAAGTTCACATTCAACCTTTCCATAAGTTCCTTTTGCATCCGACGGCTGACGGAGTATCGCACCATTTTCAACAGCAGTTTAATTCAATTCTATTCAGAATCCCATCACCCTTCCAAAGCACACCTCTCTTCTGCGTCAAGTTTCGATTGAACTGAATTTATTTGGAGCAAGAATTACTTCACTGCATAATTCAAACAACAGCGTTGGATTTCAACTGATGTCATTCTAAAGAAACGATGTTTTCTGGGCTCGGATCAAGGTTGATAGAAATTTATTTCTCAATGCTAACAAGTCTGCAATTCAAACACTGATATCAGTGTCATTTTCCGGAATTTGTATCGATTCTTATGAATCGAACCCAATCAAATCATTTGATATAAAACCCATTTCACACGTATTTGGCAGCGCATATGCATATAAAAAAAACGAATTACCTCAAATGTATCGCCTGGAATGTAATAATCTGACTCAGTCGATGTTCAAATTCATTTTGAACATCTTTTGACTGTTGTTTCAGGGCTGTCCTTATAGGAGCATTTTAACGAGTCTTCTATCCACCTTAGTCGATGCAATCACAAATGGTGTGTGCCGCATTTTCAGAAGATTCAGTGACTCAATCGTTTGGGGCTCCAAACCATGCATGATATCAATAACCAATATTGCAATATCACATAAACCAGAGCCACGTGATCTCAAATTTGTGAAGGATTCATGCCCGGGTGTATCAATAACAAGTAATCCCGGAACTCTTAAATTAGAATTAGCCTTTAGCTCTTTGGTTCTCTACCTTATATTTTCCATGGGAAAATACGTTGCTTCAATCTGCTGAGTGATCCCTCCTGCCTCGCCTTCCTGCACATTTTTCTGACAGATACAACATGTCAAGGATACAACATATAGGTGAGCGTAAATCATCTGAACTCCTTTTTGATAGCGCCTCTGCCTTCCTTGCTTCTCGCTTCATTCCCAATGATCTGTTTACACACTTCTTTGTTCAGATCATATAAGGCTACGATGATGATGACAGATCTCAAGAGGGAAACTAGGTTTAGGTAGATCACCAAAATTCCCTGCCTCAGAAAGATAGCAAGAGTTGTTAAAATAATTCTAATAATACCATGCTACGGTGGTTTCATTACCTCTTTCGACTGGATTTGTTTATATCTCATGATAATAATTCTTCCTCCAAGAGAAACGATGGAGAAAAACTCGTATCCAGTAAGCAACAACATAATCATTTAATCTCAATAAAGTATGCCGACGGAAAAAATTTAGGAAAGCCAATCCATAAAAACAGTTATTTGACAGTGATACTGATGGGATTTCATTCCTATTATCTTGAGATGCCAAAGATAGTGTAACAACCCATGGATTTTGGCCCATATTTCTCAATCAACATCTGCATAGTATTCCAAATTAGACGTGAGAACTAATCACAGGAGAAAATTCCAGCTTTCGAAATATGCAAACAAAGAAATAATAATTATCTTTTACTTTATTGCGGTTTCATTTGTTTGTTGCTCATCGTTTTGGTTTGTTGTTGCTAGTTGCAGGTTTTATGAAACATTGGGTGGAGAGATGGCGTCGCTACGGCTTGGAAGTCCAACGAAACTCATAGTTTTTTTATTGGACCCAAGCGGGACGATTCAGATTTAATTGTTTTCTAATTGCTTGCTGCAGGTTTTAGTATGGCCAGAAAACACAATTAATTGCAAGCTAGACACAGTTTCAGCGAATGTTTTAGATAAAAACTCAGTTTTTTTTTATTCAGCCTCAATTCACAATTTATTAAAAACAAATTTTTAGCAAATGGAGAAAAGAAAAAAAATGATTTGCAATTTAATGATAAAATCGATTAGGCATACTGCAAAACATGAATTATTATTATTATTTTTAATTCCTAAAATTAGTCTAAATCATCCTTATTTTTTGATCCTCGCGATCGCACTAAGCGCGGAGGAGAGCATACTTATTTTAGGTAAAAGAAAAATTGAAAATGAAAGCAAAAACTGACTACCTACTCTATACTAATTAGAATTTAAAAATTAGTTACGTGTAATTAGACTTCCAATGAAGCCACTCACGTAGCAGTAACAACAATATATTCAATAGAAATTTTTTAAATGAAGAATGAAAATATTCGAGAGTGAATGAGTCTAGTTGCTGAAACTGCAAATCAACTAAATAAAAATAAAAAGGCGAATCTAATCTAGTACTTACCTGGAACCATTGTTCGATAAGGCTTTGATAGGCACAATCTCTCTTACTTAGATCATGTTGTAACTCCTCTTCTTCTTCCTCGATCTCCTGTTCGAATGATTGTTCGCCATCAGATATGAAAGATTATTCAGATGTTGAATCTTCGTTTGTTTCTTGGGGAATAGTTGAACCTTTAATTCTTGTCAAGATCTCCTTACAGAAATTGAAATTCAAACACACTTGCAAAAATTGAAATTCACACTTGTAGAATTTGAAAATTACACTTGCAGGAATTGAAATTCACACTTTGCATAAATGTAAACACACTCTATATGCCCTGATCCATATGAGGCCGAGCCTGTTATAGTATGTCGAATGATGTGTAGGCTTTTCCCCACGTCTTACAACCCTGACACCTCAGAGTTAGGAACATGTCTAAACACACTTGCATGAAAAATCAAACTGAACTTCAATCCATCGTGCTTCCCCGGCAACGACACCAAAATGTTGGGTGAAAATATTGTCGTTTAATTCTATTGTAGTACTTGCCCAAATATTTAATTTATCAATCCGAGGTTGGCAGGATTACGAAGCACATGCACTATATATGCAGGACCGAAGTGGAACTAATCTAACCTAATCTAATCCAAATTACTGAAATCAAATTAATCTAGGAAGGCATTGAAACACTAACTAGGAAAGCATGAAATTGCAAAAGGGAAAAGCAATACAACATGTGAAGAGTTGAATGAAAAACAACATATGTGAGCTGAAAACAGTAAAGCTATATCAAATTACATTACAAGAATCAAATGACAAATCATGAAAGCGTACAATAAAAAAATATGAATCAAAGTTAAGAATCCCTTGCTCCTAATTACAAGACTATCTCTCCAAACTCAAAAACTAATGAAAATGAAGAGAGAGCACTCTCTTATATACATGAAGAAGATAACCATCTCATTCTCAACCACTCTAAACTACTTTCCCATTATTACAAGACATGCTCCCTTTAAATCCTCCACACATCTCTCACATATCTTGAATAAGATATGCCAACCAAATCCTCCATGATCTTCTCCTTAGGAATAGGCTTGAATAATTATCTCCTTAATATGGTGGAGGAGATATTCGAGAAGTCTCTTAGAATTAATCCTTCACATATTTCACACACATTACAAAGCTTACACATTCTTGAGATATATATAAAAACATGTATATTTTCTAATATTTAATCATAAATTCACTTATAATACAAAAATGAATAAAGTGGAAAATAAGAAGGTGAAACCCAAATGTATTTATGGAAATGATATAATGAAAGGTTAATGGGATGATGAAATGTAAGGAATAGGGAAGGGAAAGGTGGATGAAAATACGACATTTCTGCGTCCCAACAGTTGGCATTGCATATGTTAATATGAGCTAATTTCTTATTATGATTGATGAGCACATGTGTTGTTTATTATGTTTTATGACTGGTTTGTCATGGATTCATTCTGGTTATATGTTGGTTAAATGATATTCTCTTGTTATGCATCTTGCTTATGATTTTATCCCTTGCTAGTTTGAGAAGGAAATCAAACTTCTTGATGATTCTTTGATGAAATTAAAAAATAACTTGAACATATATCCATTCATGACCTGTAGCTACTATGTTTACCATGTGTTTGTCAAAATGTTTTCTTGTGTTTGGAAACTTCTGAGCAAGATCTAGCATTATATATTATCATATAAACTTTTCATACCTTAAACTTGATTCCAGGAAGTTCTCAGCTATTCTGGGTAGTGGCCTATAGGCTAGTCTTGAAAATATGGCACAAATTTCACAACCACATGCATGGAACTAGGAAATTTAGGCTGAAACCACACAAACAAAGGCTTGTTCTTGTGGGTAGATCCTTCTAGCTACACTCACAATGAATTATGTGTGAGACTGGGTTGTGAGCTCAGTTAGAAATAATTTCCAGCTCTGGGTCTGAACACCAGGGGTTGTGGTCTGACACCCAGGTGATATGATGCCCCTGAGAGGTTTCAATAAGTTTATGGTTAATAGACCCCACTTGCATAACTAGAATTTGGATTTCGGGTCATGTAATAGTAACTCTCAACTCATAAGAGCTTGTAAAAGCAGGTAAATGTGGGAAAGGGTGGTTACAAGGTGGTGTTAGAGCGTGTTTGCAGCACTGGACCTTAGGGTAAATTTATATTGTTACGCATGCAAGTTAGTTGTCTATGTGTTTATCATTCATGCATGTTGATTATTTATTTTTATGGTTATCATATCCATATATAAGTTGGTATGTTGTAATGTTGTATTGTGCTAATCTGGATTGGCCCATGCAGATGTAATAACCTCCCTTGAAATACCTTGAGGTATGTTTTTTTATTATTTTTTACATAGCTAACAATGGAATATTACAGGGAAAAAAGGCCAAGATATGAAGAGAAGAATAGTTGAGTAAAATTCATATGAATCTCCATATATTCCAAAAGAGACATTGGCAGGATGGGAGATATTAGTTGAGCAACAGGGAGAGGGACAATCTCCTCGTTAGGTAGACACATTGAGAAGTTTGAAGGAAAAAATTGTGAGTTTCAAGGAAGATAATGAGAAGTTGATTGAGGCACAATAAATGCTTTCCAGAGCCCAGGAAAAGCAATCCAAGGTTAGTGCAGTGATTCTTTAGAGTCTTTCATATTTGTTGAAGTAGGAACAATTAGGGATTCGTCAGGGACAGGAATAAAATACAAATGGTGCAGATGGAAGCAGGTATTGAAACATGTATAGGATGGATATGGATGATACCGTGAGAGGTGACATATCATTGAATACACCTAACAGGAGGGCTAACACTCATGGATTTTATTCTAGCTTCGGTTCTGAGAGACATCATCATCATTACCACCAACATCCTTATAGGAGGAGTGGGAGGGGTACTTGTCAGAAGAATTCAAGAAAGGAAAGCCCCCTAAATTTGATGGGGAAGAAAAGAAATTAAAATATGTAGAAGAATGGATGCTTCGGATGAAGAATTTCTTCAGGTTTCATGATTACTCAGAGAACATGGAAGACAAGATAATTGTGTTTAGTCTTAAGGGAAAATCATATATCTGGTGGGAATATGTTAAGCATATCAAATGCATCAAGGAAGAGGAGATGATTTGGAATCAATTTGAAATACTCTTAAGGAAGAAGTACGTGTTTGAGAGATATTATGATGGGATGGCCTAGGAATTATATGAGCTTAAGATGGATTCCATGATAGATGATGAATATATGACCAAGTTTCTAGAGTTGTTGAGGTATGTTCCCTACCTTAAGGATGATAAAAAAGAGGTGTTGGGCTATATTAATCATTGTTAAATGACTAAAATAGTACACATAAATTATCAATCTAGGGACATATTTTATTTCAATGACATCCACACTGTCTGTGCCGATACATCAAACCAAAAGCAAATCCAAATAAAGGAAATTGTTGCTGAAGTAAATGCTGGAAGGAAATCACCCATGTAGAAATAAAATGATCTACAAGATTGTAATCATAGCTCAATTAATCTATCCTAGCGTGCCACACAACAATTACCCAACTGTTATCTCTAATCTCATATGTGTAACAACATACAATACATTGGAATTGAAGCAGATCTATTCACAACTAAAACAACAACAACAACACTTCCACTCATACATAAACAAAATAGAAATACATATACACAGCTACCTTAACCACTGAAATCCATGCTAAAGAGGAGGGCCCTTCCTCCCTAGCAAGGTGCAAGTAGAGAAAGGACTTAACGGAAACTAAATCAGATGATGCATGTAACATCAACAATAGGATAATTTGTATTAATATGAGCAAAATTACAGAGCCAAAGTAATACTGTTCTCCACTAACCTTTCGACCTCAAGGGCTGAGAACTATATAGTGGTTACATCTCAGAAAAATGAGGGATGGATCAATCATGAGAATCTTAGAATTCTCATGCTGATCAAAATAGAATACATATGCTTACAACCACTTAATAAAATTATGACTGGAAAATTATAGATTACAATCAAAACCACCTAGAGACTGTTTATCCAAAAATACAATACTTAATAACTTCTATAACTATCACGATAAATCACAACTGTAGCATAATAGCTAGAGGACAGGTTAGCATCAGGAGTTGACGAGATCCGATCAGCAGTACAACTGTAACAGTAGTTCATCAGCGGGTCTGTAACAACATGGTGTAACAACGTCATGGTGTAAAAGCTCACTGTAACATCACACCTTTAACTGCTCCTGTACGCCTCGTGCTCGAGATATTTTGTGCTACAAATGGCATCTGGAAAGACAACAAAAGACCATAGATCTTCTCCAAAAATTCATCCTCAGTTAGTCATAAAAAAGGCACGATACATCACAATAATTGATGAAATGGCAGAGTAATGAAAATAAGGTGAAATAGCACAAGTTAAGATAGAATGGTAGGAAAAAGAGGCAAAGATAGTCCCAATGGTTATAGTCATGAGGTAAAATAGGGAAAACAAATGTAGGAAATAAGTGAAAAACTGGCACCCAAAATCTCCCCCCAATTGAAGCACTTGCATGTCCTCATGCAAAATCTCATCTCTCATGGGAATATATCTAGTGCAGGTTAGTGAGATCATAAGCGCTAGTTGTGTCTTCATCTGCAAACCTATACCCCTGATTAGCCATCAGTTGTCATATCCAAGACTCTGATTCATACTTGTTCAATTCATAATTTATCTGATAATCCTCAATTGGTAGCTAGATCAAAGGGATCTTGAATCTTAACCCGAGACACGAAGCACCAAGGGTTTGTACTATCTATGCATATTTTGGGTACATGTGTAACAACCACCATAAAATTCTAGAATGCAAATGGATCTCCCTTCAGCAGCTCAACAATGCTGGCTTCCATGCGTTTCAAGCACCCAGTCAAGGCTCAACTCTTCATCACTAAGAACTGATTAAGACAGAAGTTCACAATCCTTCTTCTGTAAGTGGCAGTAGGTTCCCTTATCCCACGAGTACTCGAAATTCTTCTAAATTCTCGCCTTAACTTGACGACTCGTCCTGGTTATGCCTGGATCCATAATGCCCTCTTCTCTTCATTAGCATCCATAGATTTGGTGGACAAATTCCACTCAATATGATTCTTCATGAAGGACACAAAATCTCACAATTGCAGATCCCCCATATAGGAGAATATCGTCACCACCATTTGCACACTCACATGCTCGCAAATGATGTTGTGTAAGAGTAACTCACACAACAGGCTTTGCTCGTCAAAATCGGAGGCACGTAAGACATCTAAGAATGTGCGAGTGGAAGAGTATAGATAGGGTCTGTCCTCCATAATAGATTTCATATTGAACAGGAAGTAGTGTTCCCATAGAAAAATGGGGTAGGATGGGGAAGGCCGCCTACACCCCAGCAAATTGAGGGCAATGTCGTGAAGTTTTTTCTTGTCCATGGTAATATATTGAACCTACTGCTGTAACCACAAAAGTTGTTCCTCCTGCTTCTTCAGAGATTCCTTCCTCTGATAATTATCCCATCCTTTCTTCAACTCTCCTTTCATCCAACTTTTATGTAGGGTGTCTATCTCCCTCCGATGTTCTTTCAACGAAATCATCCCCTCTAGAAGAGATATTGCTCCCCATTTCCACTTCTGTAATTTGGAAATTAACAAGATTTTCTCAGAACTCCACCCCGAGATGGGACTTGAAGTTCTTCTGCATTCAATATCAACATCAATAATGGGTGTAGTAGCCTCTTTCAAATGGGTTTTCTCCACCTTTGATACTGGTTCTTGTGTAACAACATCTTCCTTAGTGGGTTCTTGTGTATTAGCCCCTTCGTTTCCGCCTAGAGTAGTCTTTGTGTCCATTGTTGTTTCTTCCGTAACAACAGTGGCCTCCACAAGTTCTTGTGTATCAGCCTCTAGGTCAATTACTACATGAGGCTCTACTTTAACTGCTGGTTCTTGTGTAACAACAGTATCCTTATCAGGTTCTTGTGTAACAGCCTCCTGCTGTTCTGTTTCTGTTTCCATTGGGCTGGTGTTTTCTCAATAGACCTTATATCCTGCTGCTGTTAGTTGAAAACATGTTGTGCATATAGACACCAAGATTTCCTTCCCCTCAGATAATCTTTGTTTCAATTCTTCATTTTCATTTCTTAGATTTTCAAGTTCTAAAAGTAGGACATGAGTTTCGTCCTTACCTGATGAGGAGGGTTCTCTTTCTTCCTCTGATACTTCTGATTCTATCTACTTTCCGGTTGTGGGTGAAGATTCTATGGGAAATTTAACTTTCACCCTCCGTTTTGGCTCTCTATCCCTAATTGGTTCATCAATGGGTTCTTTCCCAATTCTGACCTTGGCAAGCCGAGTCTGGGTTTCAGCTTCTGCCTGACTTCCTCCCAAAGTCACAGCTTATTTTCCCTGGCTTGTCCTTGGCCTCTTTCACTTGAATTCTTCCCAGGTCCTTCCTTGCTAGCTTAAGGCATCCAACATGATCAATTTTATGAGCCCGCGATTGGTCACACATGCTTCCAGATGTGTTGCTGTCTATATTGCCGCGACCATATGCTTAATTTTCCCCAATAAGTAAAATGGAAGGTTAATATTTTGCTGGTGTCGAAGGTGATTGAGTAGAGGGAAGTGACAATTAAACACTATCGTGGAGCTTCCCTCACAAGTGATGTATTTTATTAAACCCAAGGCGACATCTGCCCATGGCTGAGGGAGTGATAACTTATCAATTCCTATCCCTTTCTTCTCCAAATTTTCTTCTCCTTCTAGGAAGTCTTCTTTCAAGGAGGGGTCATTGATTTTTCTGTTAAACCACCTTCGTCCCTCTAATAGAAATTTATTTACTTGGGAAATTGCGTCTTCATTCACCTCAATTTGTAGGCCCCTAACTCAAGTCTAGTTGTTATTCAAATTATGAGAAAATTTGATTGCAACTGCCTCGTTCGAGCCTTCCAACTTTTGGAAGTACTCAATCCATCCGGAATATTTGAATATCTGGTAGGCTTCTAGATATTTTTGCAAGGTGTCCATAGAATCCGACTCGTGCGTAACCTCTACTCCACCCATCTTGCTGTTGTTTCTGAATTCGCTTCTTATTGCTCAACCCATTGTAATGTCACTACATTGCTTACTCCTTCTTGGCATCTCTGCTTATCCCAGATGACAAGTTTGAAATGAGGATACAAGGCTTCAGTCGAGGAGGTCTATGGGAGGTGACAGGATTTACGGATTACCGAATCATACCTCACACAACTCTTCATAAATGTCCCGTTATGGAAAGTAATGGGTTCTAAGTACACATGCTCTTTCCAGCCGGATTTAGTCATCATTGATAATTTGTCCTATTAATTGGGTGCATGCGGATTTGATAGCAGTTTACGACTATGGATTTTTTTTAATGATTTCAAGATATATAACCCCCAACACCCCCCCCCCCCCCACACGCCTTAATGGTGACGGCTGCCCATGGCCGTCATGGGAATATCATTAATTTTGCCAATAATCACCAAATCATAAATAATGATGTTATCTTTTGAATGAAATAATTGAAGTGATGTGGAGGAGGATTTCAAATTGGTGGTGTACTACTTGTAGTGCTCGTGGCGGTCGCATTTGGCTGGCACAATTATTTCTATTATGCGGAAAAACATGAGAAACAATGTTCGTGGCTGTCGGCTGTTACATGTGTAACAACCAAGAAAACCTTCAGATTATTCTTTAAAAACATAATGATTAAGAGAAATCGGTACAAAAATAAAATAAAATGAATAACATCATCTTATAAAATGTATCAGGAAGGAAGGATGATGTTTTAGGAAAAGAAAAAAATGGGTGTAACAACCTCCATAGGAGTGCTTTTCAGCTGTTACAAATTGTCTGACTGCACCCCGGAAAGAGGTTTCACAGTTAGATTTATTATTTTTGTTTTATTTTATTTTGTTATTATTATTGTTATTGTTATTATTATTATTATTATTATTAACAGGTGTAACAACTTCCACAAGGGTGGTTTTCAGCTGCTGCACTTATTGGAATTTCAAATTTCAGGCTGAACAGGGGAATGTTCCCCTGCTGCTATAACATGAAGATCAGAGTCCGCGACAATGTTAAAAAATGATTCCTTCGAAGTAGGTTGATGATATAACCTTAGAAAATGCCCATTAACTAGTAACGGTGTCTTAGCACTGTTGATGGTGACCAATTGTACAGTCCCATTGTCAAAGACTGTGTCTACTTCGCAAGGACATAGCCATCTGGTGCATAACTTGCCTTTGAAATCCTTAAACCTTGAATCATACAAAAGAGCCCAATATACTTTCTAGAACTTCTTCTTCTTAATAAACCCATCATGCCACCTAGCTCTTTTCTACTGAATGATCTATGTCTGTTGAAAAACAGCTAGCTGTTTCTCTTCCAACTCATTGTGATGATTCAATATTTGTGTCTGTGATGTACTTAAGTCTGGATTGACCTGTAATGCTGTTCTTAATGTCTTTATCTCGAACCCTGTGGGGAATAAAGTATTCTTACCATACATCAATTCATATGGTGAGAAGCTTGTAGTGTTTATCCATGTTGTTCTGTAAGCCCACAGTACATCTGGAAGTTTCTTGGCCCAATTTATTCGGTGGCTGGCTATTATCTTTGTTAAGATTCCCTCAATGAATTTATTGGTGCTTTCCACTTGACCATTTACTTGTGGGTGATAAGGTGAAGTGATTCTGAAATGAATTCTATACTTTTCAACCAACTTCTTGATTAAATGAGATGTGAACTGAGGCACTCCATCTGTCACTATCTCTCTGGGTATCCCGAAGCGAACAAAAATATCTTCAAACAAGAAGTCTGAAATAACCTTATTTATTGCTCTAATTAGTGCCTTTGCTTCAACCCACTTTGTGAAATAGTTGGTGCAGACCAATATCTATGATTTTTGCTATGACGAAGGATTAATTGGCCTTGCAAAGTCCAGGGCCCATTTCTCAAATGATTCTATTGCTATATGAGACTGTAATGACATCTCATCTGATTTTAGAGGTTGGCCCATCCTCGACAGCTATCACATCCCTTCACAAACTTCTTGGCATCCTGGAATATAGTTGGCCAGTAGTACCCTATTGAGAGTACTTTATATCCGTCCTTTTGTTAGCAAAGTGCCCTCCATAGGGTTCCTCATGACAAGCCTTCAAGATCTCAAATACCTCATCTTCTCTAACACATCGCCTAATCTGAAAGTTTGTCCCGGTGTGATAGAGATTGCCTTCTATCCAGGAGTAAGTAGCAATCTACTGTATAATATTCCTCTTTTCTTTGGAAGACAAATGGTGTGGGAATTTACCTACATCAAGGTAATTGGCTCTATCTGCATACCATGGTGAGTGAGTAGAGATGGCAAAAATATATTCATCTGGAAAAGAATCCTCAGTGGTAGTGCAGTCATCGCTTATAGTTAATCTAGAAAGAAAATCAACAACTACATTATCTTTTCTGAGTTTATCTAAAATAGTAATATCGAATTCGTGTAACAACAATAACCATCGTGTAACTCTACCATTAGTAACATGTTTTTCCATCAAAAATCAAATTGCAGCATGGCCAATGTGTACAAATACTTGATACCCGGTGATGTAGTGTTGAAATTTGTTGATAGCATGCACTACTGCTAGGAATTCCTTCTTAGTCATAGTGTAGTTGAGTTCTGCTGGAGTTAAATTATTGTTGATGTAATAAATGGCGTAAGGTTTCTTCTCCTCCAACAGCCCCAAAACAACACCCATAGCTATATCGAATGCATTTGTAGTGATATGGAATGGAAATTTCCAATTTGGTCCTCGTAAAACATGTGATGTTGTTACACAATTCTTTAAATTTAGAAAGGCTTGCTCACACTTCCCTGTCCACACAAATTCCGCATGTTTCGTGAGCAACGAAAAAAGAGGAGATGCAATCTTTGAAAAGTTTTCTATAAATATCCTATAGTATCCTACATGTCCCAAAAAACTACGTACCTCTTTCAGATTCTTAGGGGTTGGGATTTTCGAAATTACCTCAATTTTTGCAGGATCTACGTTGATTCCATCCGCTAAAAAGAAATGTCCCAGCACAACTACCTTGGTCATCATCATGTGGCATTTTTCCATGCTCAGGGCAACATTAGTTTGTTCACAACGTTCCAACACCTTTTCCAAATTAGCTAATGCTGTCTCAAAGGCATCCCCATAGGGTGTAAAATCATCCATAAAGATTTCAAGGTAGTCATTCAAGAGATCAGAAAAAATACCCAATATTTCCCTCTGAAAAGTTGCTGGTGCATTACAAAGGCCAAAAAGAAGGACTCTGTATGCAAAGTACCCCACAGGCAAGTGAAGGTTGTCTTATCTTGGTCTTCTAGGGCAATTTGTATTTGATTATAGCCACTAAACCCATCTAGGAATGAATTTTTTTTTTCCCAGAGAGAGCATCCAGGACCTGATCAATGAATGGTAAAGGAAAATGGTCCTTTTGAGTAGCCTTGTTAAGCTCTCTATAGTCTACACAGACTCTCCACTTGCTGTTCTTTTCCGGAACTATGAAAAGTGGAGAAACCCACTCGCTGTTAGAAATGGGGTAGATGAAATTAGCATTAAGGAGTTTATGCAATTCTTCTTCACTGTCTCCTTAAGTACGAGGTTCATTTGGCATTGCGATTGTATAATTGGTTTGCAATCCTCTTTAAGATAAATACGGTGAGTGCATAGGCCAGGATGGATTCTTTCATATCTGTATAGTCCCATGCAAATGCATTTTTATATTTTTGTAACAGTTGTATCAGTAATATGTCTTTTTTCAGGAGTTAGGTTAGGATTGATGTTTAAAAATTTCCCAGGTTCAATTTCAATGGGACTACTGATAATATGCGGAGTGGCTTTCAAATGTTCAATAAATGCATCATCTACCTCATATTCTTCCCCCAGATCTCTAATGGAGGAAATAGAGAGTGAATTACTAATAAAAACATTAATGATATCATCCTATGTTTCATCCTTAAACTATTGTGCTTTTCCAAGCGTGAGGAGAGGTAGGGAAAGATCAGAATCAGGTTCAAATTCATCCCACCAGGGACTAATCAAATCCATGTGAGGTTTTTCTAGGGGGTAAAGATTCAGGTTCTAAGTGGCCTTCCCATCTGATATCACCATATATTTGGACCTAAATCCGATATATGCGTCTGCAGTGGCTAGCCACGATGTTCCAAAGATTAAAGGATGACCCCTCCAGGTTGGATTTGGTTTGTAAAATGAGAAAATCAGTCGGATAATTCTAAGAAGCCACAATGCTAAACACATATTCTATCATTCCCTCGAGATTGACATGGGACCTATATTCTAATTCAAGCACTGTGGGTGTAGGTCTAAGTCCATGAAGTCCTAGGGAGAAGTCATGACATTAATGGCTGCCCCTAAATAAATCAAAGTGTTGGTTATGGGTTGATCATCAATATGGACAGTCACTGTAGGGTTCCCTGGGTCATTATATTTAGTCAAGAAAGGCTGATCAATCATGAGATCAGACAGTTTTTCCATGACAAGGATAGTAGCAGGGTCTTTAGGTTTTATTCCAGGCTTTTTGATGCACAGATCCCTCATTGTTTTAGCATAGATAGGTACTTCCTTAAGAGCCTATAACAATAGAATCCGCACATACAAATTTGTCAGTTCCTTGAGGAATTCAGATTTAGGTTGTGAGGCTGGCCCAGTTTCAGTTAATCGTTGAGGGTATGGAGGATCTTGCATGTTATCAGCTGAGTTAGCTATCACAAATGCACCAGCCTTGCTCAGGTTGGCTATTGTATAAACATCAGACCCTCCTGAGCTGGATGCTACAGGTGTAACAACGGGTGCTGTATCAGCTGATACATGTGTAACAACTACCTCAAAATCGCCCACATCCTTTCTAGGTGACTCACATTCTTCGGTAATAATGGGAGTATGTTCAGGTATGCTTACTTTTCCTGATCAAAGCTGAACCTTGTTGAGTCCAATAGGAGCAATAAGATAAGTCTGGAGGGTAACCGGAGCATCCATGCTCTGGGATGCCTAATTATTCAGATTTGGGTTAGATTGCACAAATAATTGGGGTCAGACAGAAGGTGTAGGATTTTGAATAGAAGGCAGTTGTAACTGTTGTTGTATTGGTAGTACAGGGGGTACTAGACCTTGGCCATTACTTCTCCAATTTTGACCCCAAGGATTGGGTTGCGATAGGGGATATTACATTGGTGGAGGAGATGGCCACTGGTTCCATGGTGAAGGAAATTGTGTTGAGGAAGGAGTAGGATACTGCCATGGATATTGTTGACTATTATAAAAATTATTCCAAGGATAAAAAGAGGAAAAATATGGAGGCATACTTGTAGGTCGTGGTTTTCATGGCATTTTTGATTCGATGAAATAAGAAGACTGGAAATCCTCACTTGACTCTTGAAGTACAACCTTCAGTCTGGGAAATTCAAGACATTGATTCATAGAATGTGTCAATTCGCAAATATTGCATAGGCTGACACTATTAAATCCACATTCTCTTTCCAGATGTTTATTTTTGCATCGGGGATAGAATATTGCTAAGGCTGCTTCAACTTCTGCTTGTGCTTTCTTAACTTGCACCGTAGTGATCTGGGAAGAGAGAGTGCTAAGGAGGTCAGTTTTAAAATCCTCAAATAGATTTCTGATCTCTACTATGGTTACTCCTCCACTTGTGGACTTCTGTATCCGGACTGAAGGGTTCCAAACTAAACTTCTCCCTTTGACCGATCCTCTTGAACTTCATAGGCAAAGCTTGATTATTTATTCAAGCGGTTCTTGCGATATGTATCCTTTTCCCAACAGATTCAAATGCTACAAACAGTCATCTTTTATACCTCTTAAGAATATTGGATTCAGAATTTTTGGGACTAAGTCACTCAACTTAGTTCTTGGTAAATTGTAATGGAATTGCTCCATATAGTCTTCCAAGCTTTCCTCCTCCTTCTGTGAAATTCTTTAGATCTCTTCCTTCAAATCCCTGGTTCGACAGTAATCCTGATACTTAAGAGAAAGGCATCCCTCATGTCATTCCAAGTTCGAATTGAGCCAGCACCCAGTCTCATAAACCATCTTAATGCTACTCCCTTCATAGTAGAAGGAAACAATTTTAGCTTCTGGGCATCTAAAGTGTAGTCATATCCTCTAAAAAACACATCAAATTTGAACAAAAAGGTATTAGGATCTTCAACAAACATCCCTTGAAAGGATGGTAGGGATGAAAAAGGAATATTCTTCATAGGAGCCTCATCCAGTGTCACTACTATCAGGAATTCAAAGGTAACAGAGCTATCTGTCTTGACATTCTTGTCCCCCATGGATGATTCTTCCTGATGGGATGAACTGACCTCACAGTGTGATGGAGATTGATAAATAAAAGAATCAGGTTGTTCTAGGACTAACTGTTTGACTACACTACCAATGTCCAAATAATGATAAATTAAATGATGCACCTCAGGTCCTTGATGCTCCCCCCTAGTCTCTCTGTGTCCTTCAATTCTCAGATCTTGATAAATGATTTTATACTGTTGTTTTGAATATGGAGTCTTGATATCAGGAGTGGATATGTTGTTTGAAGGGTGGTGAGGTCCAGACACAGAAGACACCGATGCCTCAGGCTTTGATATAGTAGCCGATTTTTGTGGTCCTGTCTTCCTATTATCTCTGTACAACATAGAATGTTCCTTTTCTGCCCTTGAGATTAGATCTCCAAAGAATGTCTTTCTTCTCAAATATGCACTCTTCTTTTCCTTCTTACGACCCATATTTCCTGTATTTAGTAGAGTGGGGGGTGTTTGTAGATGTTAATATCGTCCTACTGGCACACATGGGCCCTATGTATATTAATTCATTCTATAAGTGCTTCAATTTCTACAGCGGTGAGCCCGCTCAAGTTCGTTAGAGCGATGCGCAGGTTCTTACCTCTCGTATTACCACCCAGAGACTGTATAACTGAAGACACCCTAAAGAAAACACCCAAATATTCACACTTCTAAGTGTCTCAGCAAGACATTGGTGAGCTCGCTCAGGTATGTTAGAGCAATGCACAGGTTCTTACCTCTCGTCTTACCGCTCAATAATTGTGTCACTAGAGACACTAAAAAACACACGGAAATTTCACCTCTAAGTGCCCTAATGTAGCATTTGTGAGCCTACTCAAGTTCGTTAGAGCGCTACGCAGGTTCTTACCTCTTGTCTTACTACTCGAAAATTGCAGACTGGGTACACTCTATCTTCTAACAAATAAATCTAGTTGATTGGATCGTCACTACCATCCCCAGTAATGGCGCCAAAATGAAATGTTGTATTAAACACTGTTAAATGACTAAAACAGTACACATAAATTATCAATCTAGGGACGTCTTTTATTTCAATGACAGTTGCACTGTATGTGCTGATACATCAAACTAGAAGAAAATCCAAATAAAGGAAATCGTTCCTGAAGTAAATTCTGGAAGGAAAACACTCATGCATAAATAAAATGATCTACAAGATTGTAATCACACCTCAATTAATCTGTCCTAGCGCGCCACACAACAATTACCCAGCTAGTATCTTTAATCTCATATGTGTAACAACATATAAAACATTGGAATTGAAATAGATCTATTCACAGCTAAAACAACAACAACAGGACTTCCACTAATACATAAAAAAAATAGAAATACGTATACACAACTACCTTAACTGGTGCAATCCCTGCTAAAGAGGAGGGCCCTTCCTCCCTAGCAGGGCATAGGTAGAGAAAGAACTTAATGGAAACTAAATCAGATGATGCATGTAACAACAACAACATGATAATTTGTATTAATATGAGCAAAATTACAGAGCCAAAGTAATGCTATTCTCCGCTAACCTTTAGACCTCAAGGGCCGAGAACTATATAGTTGTTACATCTAAAAAAAATGAGGGATGGATCAATCATGAAAATCTTATGATTCTCATGCTGATAAAAATAGAATACATATGGTTACAACCACTTCTTAATAAAAGTTTGACTGGAAAATTATAGATTACAATCAAAACTGCCTAGAGGCTGTTTATCCAAAAATACAATACTTAATAACTTCTACGACTATCACGATAAATCACAATTGTAGCGTAACAACTAGAGGATAGGTTAGCATCAGGAGCTGACGAGATCCTGTCAGCGGTACAACTGTAACAATAGTTCGTCAGCGGGTCTGTAACAACATGGTGTAACAACATCATGGTGTAAAAGATCACTGTAACAACAAACCTTTAACTAATCCTGTATGCCTCGTGCTCGAGATCTTTGGTGATACAAATGGAATTTTGAAAGACAACAAAATACCATAGTTCTTATCCAAACATTTGTCCTTAGTTAGTCATAAAAAAGGCACTATACATCAGAATAATTGATGAAATGGTAGAGTAATGAAAATAAGGTGAAACAACACAAGTTAAGATAGAATGGTAGGAAAAAGAGGCAAATCTAGTCTCAATGGTTATAGTCATGAGGTAAAATAGGGAAAACAAATGTAGGAAATAAGTGCAAAATTGGCACCCAATAAAAGGTAAAAAGGTTCATTAGTGGATTTCCTTTAGCATTCAAATACCAGATTGAGTATGATAAGCCTGTTATGCAATCATCTCACAAAATAGAAGAAAATATAGATCAACGAGTTAAAAATTAGCCTCTTCGAGGGGGAATCCTCCTTTACATTACATAAATGGACAATTCTTGGATGATACAAATGATAAGACCTCCTTTGTATATATATGAGTCTAAGGGGTAACAATATAATCAGAGCCTACATAAAAATAATAATGTAATGGAAAAATAATAACAATAGTGGGATTCTATGGGTCACAAAAATAACAACATGGGGGATATATGGGCACAACAATAATAATATGGGGCTACACTAACAATAACAATAAAGGGAATGCACTAGTATTATAGGGACCTAACATACCCCTCTCCTTCAAAAAAAGTGTTTTCCTCAACACTTGAGTAGTTTCAAATCCTTTGGTATAAAATTATCATCCTCCCATATGGAATCTTCAACAGGTAAGTTCTTCCACTTAATGAGATACTCTGAAATTAATCGATTCCGTAACTGTCAGGTTCTTGTTTCTTTGACTGCTTCAGGATCAAATATGTTTTTTCCTTCTTTTTCAAGTTCTGAAAACAATGTTTGAACTGGGAGCTTGTCACTGATAAACTTCTTTAAGCATGAAACATGGAAAACTAGGTGTACTCAGGAAGATGCATACAACTCCAATTTGTATTCCATAATACCAATATTTTTGCAACACCTTGTAAGGACCATAGTACTTGGGTGATAATTTACTATCCTTCTTAGCTTTCTTGAGGGAAATTTTTTTGTATGGTTGTAGTCGTAAAAATACCTAGTCACCTACATCAAAAATTCTTTCACTGCGATGTTGGTCTGCCTGTTGTTTCATTCGATTTTGCGCCAAAGTGAGGTTATCCTTTAAGAGATGGAAAACTTGTTTTTGATGCTCGATGTGATCTTCCATTGCTTGAATATTATAATTTTATCTTAAAAATGATGTGATGGATGGTGGATGATATCCATGAAGTTCCATAAATGGGGTCATTTTTGTTGCAGTATGGAAGGAAGTGTTGTATCATCATCCAACTAGAGGCAACCACTTGATCCATTGCGTTTGTTTATCAGATACAAAGCAATGAAGAAATCCTTCCAATTTTTTTTTCATTATCTCACTTTTCCCATCATATTTAGGATGATAATATGAGCTATGATATAATTGAGTACCAAGACAAGAAAATATTTTCGTCCAAAATTTTCTTGTGAAAATGGGATCTCTGTCACTTAAAATAATATTTTGGCTTCCATGTAGCTTTTGAATTGTTTCCATAAATGCAATAGAAAATGTATTGAATTTAAAAGGATGAGATAATGCACAAAAGTGTGCATACTTGGTAAGTCTATCAACTATCACCATGATGCCACTCTTTCCTTCAGACTTGTGTAAACATGTGATAAAATCCTTTGAGACCTCCTCCCAACACTGAATTGGCATGGATAAATGTTGTAACAAAATCAATGTCTTAATTGTTTAACCTTTATTTTGTTGGAAAGCCAAACATTCTACCACAAACTCCTAAATGTCAGGTTTAAGGCCATCCCAAAAAAATTATTCTTGACCCTGTGGTAAGTTTTTAAAAATCCCAAGTGCCCTCCTAAGGGGGAGGTGTGAAATTCCAAAAGAATGTTTTGCCTGAGTTGGGAATTCTTACAAAGATAAAAACAATCTTTGTACCATGATGAATCATAGATATAAAATCATAGATATCAATATTTGGTTCTTAATGGCTCCCAAACCAAATAATTCTATACCCATTAAGCCCTCAAAAAGCTTTGATACCAAATTTTATGTAATCAAATCACAAAATAAAAGATAGATCAACGACTTAAAAATTAGCGTCTTAGAGGGGGAAACCTCCTTTACATTACATAAATGAACAATTCTTGGATGATACAAATGATAAGACCTCCTTGGTATATATAGGAGTCTAAGGGGTCACAATATAATCATATCCTACATGAAAATAATAATGTAAGGGCACAATAATAACAATAGTGGGCTTTTATGGGGCACAACAATAACAACATGGGGGATACATGGGAACAAATATAAAAATATGGGGCTACACTAACAATAAAAATAAGGGGAACACACTAGTATTATAGGTACCTAACAGTGCCTTGGTCATTGGAGGAAGTCATCGGGAAGCTGAAGCATTGTTATGAACAATCAAAGCATAAGTTTGAGTTTAAGCAGGCTGGAAAGGTAATGAGAAGACTAAAGGAAAATGGATTAAGAAGCGAGGAATATCTCAAGATGCAGCTGACAAGGAGAATGTGGGATCTTATAAGAAGTTCAATGCAACTGAGGGAGGACACGAGTCTCAACCTGAGGAGCATCAGAATAAAGGCGATGGAAGGAAAACTTTGAGGTGTTGGAATTGTGGTGGAGAGCATCGTAGGAGGGATTTCCCATCACTTCAGGGTGTCAGACCTCATATTTTTAGTTCGTAGGAGGCACAAATAGTTGGAGATGTAGGCTAGAGTATTCCTCGGATCTATGCAACATTAGATAACAAGTAGGTTGATCATCAAGAATCCATTATCGATATGGAAGTTAAGATTTGTGATAAAGTTGTTTACATTTTGATTGATTATGTATCTAATTATATCTATATTAGTCATGACCTTGTGGATTAGTGTTGGTTGAATAAAGAAGTGCATGAAAAATATTGGTTGGTGCAATTGGATATAGGAACCGAGAGAAGAGTTCATCATTGGGTGAGATCTTGTACATTTTAGCTTAATGTTGTGCCTACATCAACACATGTACATGTGCTTCCTTTGGGTTAATATAACATGATTTTGGGCATGGATTGGCTGTTCATTCACAAGACTAAGGTAGAATTCTATGATAAGTCCATTGAGTGTCTCGATGATGATGGGGAAAGAAGAATCCTGCAGGAAAATAAGAAACCTACATCACTAAGAATGGTTACAACTATGCAGGAAAAACATAGTTGAAATAAGGGATGCATATTGTTTTCAGTTTATATTTCCACTGAAAAAGAAAAAGAGGATGAGGATGATGAATTCTTGAGGAGGTATCCTGTCTTGCTGCGATTTAAGGACATGTTTCCTGAAGAGATTCTAGAGTTTCATCCTCATAGAGAGGTTGAATTTTCTATTGAGTTGATGTCGGGAGAAACACCAGCATAAAATGAACCTTACATAATGAGTACACCCTAGTTGGTGGAGTTGAAGTTGCAACTTAAATGAATGATTGATAAGAGATACATATGGCCAAGTGTGTCACCTTGGGGTGCACCAATGTTGTTTGTAAAGAAGAATGACAGTACTTTTAGATTGTGCACTGAATACAAGCAGTTGAACATGGTGACTCTCGAGAACAAGTATCCATTATTGAAGATTGATGATTTTTTTGATCAGTTGAAGGGAGCTACAATGTTTTTGAAGATTGATCTAAGACCAAGATATCATTAGGTGTGCATTAAAGAAGAAACCATCTACAAGATTGCATTTTGTACAAGGTATGGACACTACGAGTTTGTAGTGGTTCCTTTTGGTCTTACCAATGCTCCAACCACCTTCATATGTTTGATGATTAGTGTATTGCACCCTTATCTACATAATTTTGTGATAGTATCTATTGATGAAATATTGGTATATTCAAAGAATAAGGAGGAGCATGCAGAGAACTTGGCAATGATGTCGATATTGTTGAGAGAGCATCAGTTTTATGCCAAGCTCAATAAGTGTAGTTTCTTCCAGACTCAGATTCATTACTTGGGGCATGTTGTTTCCAACGAAAGGATAGTAGTAGATCTGAAAAATATTAAGGCTATCATGGAATGGCTAGCTCCAAGGAATGTGGATAAGGTTAGATCATTCATGGGACTAGTAGGTTATTACAGGTGGTTCATCAAGAAATTCTCAAAGATAAACCGTCCTATTACATATTTGTAGCAGAAAGGGAAGAAGTTTGAATGGATTGAGGAGTGTGAAACTAGTTTTGAGTAGTTGAAATAGTTGCTTACAAATGCTCCAATTTTGAATATTGCAGATCATGCTAAAGAGTTTGTGGTTTGTAAAAATGCTGGAAAGGAAGGACTTGGTGGAGTTGATGATGCAGGAAGGGTATGTGGTTTACTATGAATCAAGGAAGCTGAATGAGCACGAGCATAAATATGTGACTTATGATCTTGAGTTGGCAGCCATCATTTATGCATTGAATATGTGGAGACATTATCTCCTTGGCATGAAGTTTGTTCTAATGAGTGATCATAGTGGGTTGAGGTACTTGTTTGATCAACCCAATCTGAGTTCCATATAAGCTAGATGGCTGGATAATCTCATTTAGTTTGATTTTGAGATCAGGTACATTAAGGGAAAGGAGAACAATGTTGTAGATGCTCTCAGTCGGAGAGTGCAGGTGAATCTTATTTAAGCTGTGAGCTCTTATGGGACAAATTTACAGGAGATGGTCTTGCATGTAGGGAAACATGATGAGAGTTACCAGTAGCTGAAGAAGAGATTACACCAACATGGTGAAGGTGGCCAAGATGAGGAGTATCACCTCACGAAAGATGGGTTGATTAGATTCAAAAGTAGGATCTATGTTCCAGATAATGACAAGTTGAATAAGCTTATTTTGAGAGAGTTTCACATCAAGCCGTATTCAGGCCACCCAAGATACCAGAAGACTTTGACAACTGTCAAGAAGTTATACTATTAGAAAAAATTGAAGAAAAAGGTGGCTGAATATGTTGCTAGGTGTTTGGACTATTAGCAGGTGAAAGTAGAATGAAAGTACCCAATGTAGAAATTCTATCAATGGATTCAATCTGATCTTGTGATTTACTAAAACAAGATTATGGATCCTTCTACAATATTTATAGAATACAAAACACGATCGCTCAATCACATGCAAGTAAGAGAAATAAATGAATCAATCGCAAAACACAAGATTTATCTTGGGGAAGGCAGCTGCTAAAAACCCCACTATCTGTATATTGTATAAAGTCAAGGAATCATGAAACAATACAATGCTTTCTTGCTCACAAGAATCTCCCGCACTCTACCAATTGTCTCACATTGATCTAGGAAAAAATGGACAAACAGATAGCCAATTATCAGCCTTCCTTCAACCTGCATTTCTCACGCAATTCCTATTGAATTAGGCCCCTATTAAATATGAATAATTCCCTTCCTTGATTGCACAATCCATCATGGCATCCTCATGACTTTATAATTGCACCTGAGAAATTTTCTATTAACACAACTGATAGTTATGTTCCCTTTAACCTCTGTCTCAATTGGGTCTTCCTTAGAACTGACATGCATGCAACTATTAATAGTGAATTATTAGTTATCTGATTGATAAATACTTGTGAATTAATTCTAATTTAATTCACTAGATCTCTCACTAGCTCATCACTCAGTTAGAACTAGTTAAACTGATTTTAACTCAATTAATTGAGTTAACCAATTCACACTTGCACCCCACTAATGCATCAAATGAAACTGGACACCAAAAATATTAGAATCACTCTACGTGCCTCATCTTAGAACCTCAACTCGAATTTCTTGAGCTAACTCAGTCATAATGACTTAGTTCACTGATACAAGTTGTTATGAGATGAAATTACAATTTATTGTCCGATTTATTTAAGGGAAAAATCACTAGTGTGCAAAATTTCCTTACCAATGTGCATTAGAAATTCCTAACCCGTGTGCATCAGAAATTCCTCACCAATGTGCTTCAAAATTTCCTCACCAATGTGGGTGCATTTTCTTGTTGAATTTCAACACTCCCTCTCAACAAGAAAGGGATTATCAGCTACCCTGATCCTGCCTTTGTGGTATTAAAATTTTCTGTTTGCCAGGACCTTTGTCAAGATGTATGCATCATGATCCTCTGTGGAAATGTACTGCAACAACATAATACACCTCTGAACACAATCTCTGAGATGGTGATACTGGATATCAATAATATGCTTGGACCTGTCATGGAATACTAGATTAACTAAGAGTTTAATGCAACTCCGGTTATCAGAATGTATCACCGTCGGATCCATCTGATGACCAAACAAACCAACAAGTATGTTTCTCACCCAGATGGCCTTGCATGCATCTTGAATAGATGCCATGTACTCTGCCTCTGCTGAACTGAGTGCAACTGATCACTAATTTTGATCCTATGATGAAGATTCCCCCCGATGTGCTCTTCTTGTCTGATAAACTACCTGCCCAATCTGCACCGATGAAGCCTTGATGCTTCAATCCCTCTGTCTATCTGTACCATAATCCATACTCTATAGTGCCCCTTAGATATCTCAAGACATGCTTCCTTGCTTCCAAAATAGCTTGGTTGGCTTAACCATAACTTAATTAAGTTCATTAACTGCATAGCATATTTCTGGTTGTGTGTTTACCAAATACATAAGTGAACCCACAAGCTGCTTGTAAACAATAGTATCCACTATCTCACCTGAAGTAGCATCCTCCTACCTCCAGTTCCTATAAGAGGAGTCTCCATGGGTTTCTTTCCCTCCATGTTGAAATTCCTCAGAATCTCCTTGGCATACTTTCCTTGAGATACAAATAGATCCCCATATCTTTGCCATATTTCCAAACCAAGGAAATAATGCAAGAGCCCCATGTCCTTCATCTCAAATTCTCTTGCAAGGTGTTATTTGCAATAAGTTATGAGCTGCTCATCACATGTTAGTATCATATCATCTACATAAAGTACAATAATCAGAATCTTACCATCAACCATAGTATGATATAAGTTTGCATCCACTTCACTCTTTTTGAATCCAAACCCGGTGAAATAACTGTCGATCCGAGTGTACCAAGCATGGGGTGCTTGCTTCAGCCCATACAATGCTCTCTTTATTCTGCACACATGCAATTCCTTGTCTAAGGTCTCAAAACCTTCTGGTTGCTCATTGTACACTTCTTCCTCAATAACTCCATTGAGAAAATTTTTCTTTACATCCATCTCATGTATCTGCCATCCCATTTGCGCCTAGAGTGCAAGGATGGATCTAATATATGATTACCTTGCAACTGGTGCAAAATTCTCCTCATAGTCAATCCCCTCTACCTATGAGAACCATCTGGCCACAAATTTAGCCTTGTGTTTCTCCACACTCCCATCTACTGCTTGCTTCACCTTATAGATCCACCTGGATCTAATCACTGACTTCCCACTGGTCTTGGGACCACTTCCCATGCATTGTTTCCGATAATGGAGTCATACTCCTCAACCATGGTAACAAACCATACCAGTTGTTGCACTGCTTCCTCAAAATAGGATGGTTCCGTCAAAATACATTCGCTCATAAGACCCATGTATCGATTATACCTGTATGGGGACCTTCTCTGCTTGCGTTGTGATGTAGGTGCACCTACATTCTCTGCGCATCTAGCATCAATCTGTCAACCTCTATGGTGCGCTTCCTACCACTTTTGGTGGATGGCTCTACATGAGTGGTTTCTTCAACTCTTTGATCCTCTGTTTGTGGCTGCTCCACATCCCAAGATTCATCCTTTGGAACTAAGATTTCCTCTACTGCATGCAAGTCAAGCTCCCTCTCAAGGGACAATCGCATGGCCTTCTCCTAATCAAATTTCACATATCTTCAAACAACTGTCATCTTGTGTGCTAGAAAATAAACCTCGATCGTTGTGGGGAGTATCTGTGTGCCCCACAAATATCCCAATCTATGATGTTGGTTCTAGATTCTTCTTGGAATATTTAGTCACATGGCAATAGATAGATGAGCCAAAAAATTTAAAATATGAAACATTTGGTTTCTTACTTGAAAAAGCCTCCTTTGGTGTACTCATGCCAAGTTTCTGATGAGGACTACGGTTCTGCACAAATATCATTGTGTTGCATGCCTCTGACCACATATGCAACAATAGACCCTGGTCATGTGACATAGCTCGTGTAGCTCCCATAATTGTTTCTTTCTTTATTTCTGCAACCCCATTCTGTTGTGGGTTATGAGTTGTAATCAATTCTCTCCAAATTCCTTTGGTGGCACAGAAGCTCTTGAATTCATTATATATATATTCACCACCATTGTCGCTACTCAAAGCCTTCACCTTATTCCTTGTATCTTTCTCAACCAGTGCTTTGAACTCACAAAACTTGGAGAACGTATGATCTTTCTTCTACATGAAGAAAATCCAACACTTTCTAGAAAAATCATCAACAAAAATCACATAATACCTATGCTTTGCTATGGAAGTTGTTGAGAACGGTCCACACACGTATGAGTGAACTGTCTCAAGGATTATCACTGCTCAGATTTCCTTATTGTGAAAGGTGGCCTTTGTATACTTCCCCATAATACAACCTTTGCATGTGTCTCTTTGTGCAAGTGTACCCTTTGGAAGCACTCTATAAATATGTTGCATGATCCTCAAAGCACTGTGGTGTAGATGACCCAACCTCTTGTGCCGTAACTCATCGGTATCCCAACTCACCACCTAATCTACCTTACTGCTCAATGTTGTGCAACCATCTACGTCAAGTTTGTAGAGGTTATTCACATGAACCCCAGTCCTCTTTACCTGTCCTGTGGATTTGTGACAAAGGAACTCCTTTCCTTCACCGAAAACCACATCATATCCACGATCCTCCAATATAGAAAGATAAACCAAATTCTTCTTCAAACCTGGTATATGCATGGCATCTTTTAGTATGAGGGGTTTACCTAAATCTCTCTGGAAAGTAACTGTACCAATCTCGGTAGTGCTATACCTCCCGTCATCACCCATCTCGATGTGCATCTGAAGATCCTGCTGCTCCAAGCTACTAAAAAACTCTTTGTTTCCAGTCACATGGAAAGATGCTCCACTATCCAAGTACCACATAGATCCCATCACCGTTGACACAATGCGTGTTATGAGAGAGAAGTACAACTCAAACTGTGAGGCCAAAGCTTCACCTGTTGTAGCTCTCAAAACCTTCTTTTTGTTCTTCTTCTTTTGTGGAAAATTTGTGGCATAGTGTCCATGATCATGACAATTGAAAATTTTCACCTTTGACATGTCTCGTTTCTTGCCTTCTTTGGAAGTCTCAGATTTGGATTGGGACTTATTCATCCCTTTCCCTTTATTTTTCTTTCCAGCTAAGGCACAATTTTCCTCATCATAGTCTTGGATGAGGAACCACCCTTGGTAGTCCGCTAAAACTCTTCTTGTACCAAATCCGACCATAGTCACTCCCACTTTGGTAACTACTCCCTCCCATTCACAGAGTCCTGGTAACTATGCTAGCTCTTGGGAAGCCATAGAAGTGTTGTGCTCACCAAGTCATCATCAACCATAGTAATCCCAACACTTCTAAGCTCATCTCAACATTGAGTGAACTTGGTCAAGCATTTTTGGATTGTGTTGCCCTTCTCCATTTTGATTTCCTGAGCTTGTCCTTCTGTGCCAATTTATTGTGGTCAATGCTGCTTTGAAATAGATATATTAAGGCATTACACATAGCATATGGAGTTTCCTTTCCATGGAGAATAGATAAAATATGATCTCGAACTCCCTCTAATAAGATCCTCCTTGCCTTTACCACATTATTCTTCCATTCTTCATGTCGCGCAACATGTGTTGGAGCGGGCTCAAGAATTTCAACACCAATGAATCCCTTTAGTCCGTTGTACTCAAATACTATCTCCATATTTTCCTTCCATGAAATATAGTTCAAATTTACCTCGTGCGCATATTCAAGTCTCAAGGCAGTGAAAGACATCCTGGTCAACTGCTAGTTATGATAGAATGAATTTTCAAATTTGAATACTATTCAACACAAACACAAATTATTCTCTTCTATTGTGATTCCCGGCGCTCTGATACCATGTAGAAATTATATCAATGGATTCAATCTGATCTTGTGATGTGCTAAAACAAGATATTGAATCCTTCTACAATATTTGCGGAGTACAAAACACGACCGCTCAATCACATGAAAGGAAGAGAAATAAGTAAATCAACCGCACAACACAATATGTATCTTTGGGAAAGAAACTGATTAAAATCCCCCTATCTATATATTGTATAAATTCAAGGAATCATGAAACAGTACAATTTTTTATTGCTCACAAGAATCTCCCACACTCTACCAATTGTCTCACACTGATCTAGGCAAAATTGGACAAACACATAGCCAATTCTCAGGCTTCCTTCAGTCTGCCTTGCTCACACAATTCCTTGTGAATTAGGACTCTATTAAATAGGAATAATTCCCTTCCTTGATTGCACAATCCGTAATGGCATCCTCATGAATTTATAATTTCACCCAAGAAATTTTATATAAATACAATTGATAGTTATGTTCCCTTTAACCTCTGTTTCAACTGGGTCTTCCTCAGAACTAACATGCATGCAACTATTAATAGTGAATTATCAGTTATCTGATTGATCACTACTTGTGAATTAATTCTAATTTAATTTAGTGGACCTCTCACTATCTATTCACTTAGTTAGAACTAGTTAAATTGATTTTAACTCAATTAATTGAGTTAACTAATTCACACCTACACCCCACTGATGCATCAACTGCAACTCAACCCCCAAAATATTAGAACTCTACATGGATCATCTTAGACTCTCAACTCAAATTTCTTGAGCTAACTCAGTCATCATGACTTAGTTAACTGATACAAGTTATGAGATGAAATTAAAATTTATTGTCCAATTTATTTAATGTAAATTTAAATTAGACGCCCCACATTCCTCACCGGTTTTCATCAAAATTTACTCACCAGTGTGCATAAGAAACTCCTCACCAATGTGCATCAGAATTTCCTCACCAATGTGGGTGCATTTTCTTGTTGAATTTCAACACTCAATTGGTCTATTGCAACCTATTATGATTCCATAATTGAAATGGGAAGTAATTTCCATGGACTTCATTATAGGATTGTCAAGGAAATCGAGACAACATGATTCCATCATAGTTGTGGTTGATAGGTTGAGAAAGGTAGCTCACTTCATTGTAGTTAAGTTTACTAATTCAGCTAGACATATCTCAGATATTCATTAAGGAGATAATGAGGTTGCATGGAATTCCCAAGAAGATCATAACGGATAGAGATACCAATTTCACTTCCAAGTTTTGGAAGGAGTTGTTTGCAGGCTTGGGGACAAAGCTAGCCTTCATTATAGCTTATCATTTGCAGACAGGTGGAAAAACAGAGACGATTAATAGGATTCTTGAGGATATGTTGAGGATGTATGCCATGCATCAACGGAGGAAGTGGGAGGAGTATCTTCCACTATTTGAGTTTTCTTATATAATGGGTATCATGAATCATTGAATATAAGTCCATTTGAGGCTCACTATGGATGAAGTTGTAATACTCCTATCAGCTGGAGTGATCCAGTGAAAAAGGTGTTGATTGGATCAGATATGTTGGCTAAGATGGAACATGAGATGCATTTTATTAGAAGGAATTTGAAGGAAGCACATGACAGGAAAAAGAGTTATGTGAATCAAAATAGATAATTCAAGGAGTTTCAGGTTGGGGAGCATGTGTACTTACACATCAAGCCCAAGAGGATTTCCTGCAGGATTGGGACATGTGCCAAGCTGACACCTCAGTACTATGGGCCTTTCGAGATCCTGGAGAGGATTGGACCAATGGCCTACAGACTTGCCATGCTGCCAAAAATGAAAGTCCATGATGTTTTCCATGTATAATTTGTTAAGAGATACGTGCAGGATGTTGATAATGTGATTTATTGGTTTGTATTGCATGTTGAGAAGTGTAGCAATAAAGTATCAATTTGACTTTGCCTTGGTCAAATTGAGAAAATTCGAATTTCCACATTAACAGACAACTTGAAGGAAACTAAATTATGTGACATGGCTCTTGTATCTTAGTTAGCTCAGTAAATTCGAGTTAGAGGGCTTGGATTTTAGTTAATAATGTGTGATTGCTAACTTTTAGTAATCCAGTTCAGTTATATCTAGCTATTTTTAGTTAAACCGGTTCTCACAGTTAATGTAACTAATGGAATGTCAGTTGTGTAGTGGGACAACAATCTAACTCAATTATCACCCATTTGATTGATCAATCAACTCAAAATAGCTAGTGCATGAAAAGAATTCGAGTTCCACATTTTTGGTGGAGATTCCAAGGAAGTGTAAGAAGAAATTGTAAACTAGTTTGAGTGTACAGGTGTTGCATGCAGTGAGATGATCGATACTTGGGAATTGGGAAGTCAATTGGAGGAAAATTCCTAAAAAATAGGGGCTAATTCCTTAGGATTTGCAGAAGGAAATAGGGGCTCAAGCATAGGCATATATTGACTAAGTTTGGGTCAGAGCTTCTCATTGAGCAGAGAGATAGGTTATTCACTTTCAGGTCGTGCTCAAAGTGGGAAAGCAATTGTAATACATATCTATTCATCTAATTAATGCAAAGAGGCTTGAGGTTTTTTTCCCAATTGGGTTATCCTATACTATGCATGCATGTTTTTTCTTATTGCATGTTTACGAATGTTGTTCTAAATTGTGAATTAAATTTTGCAGAGCAGTAAAGTAGAATTATGTCTCTTGATTTAGATTAGAATTTCTAGAGAAATTGTAATTCTATCACCAAGTTTCTACATGGCATCAAAGAAGGATTCACATTAGAGCAATAATATCGAAGTTGTTCCTCAAGATGTTCGAATCTGCAGCTTCAATGTAGCAGGATCTCTTTAGAGTTGGGAGAATGACCTTTAACGGGCTGAGATTAGAGTATCCCTTGGAAGACAACTTTAATTTCATTACATGGAAGGATCACATGGAGGTGGTGCTTGATGACAATGGATTGCTAGAATACATCAAGAAAGATGTTGCAAAACCAGCGAAATCTGATTCCTAGAACCTATTCCAATTAAAGAAAGATGTAGCTAAGGCGAGGAGAATAATCTTGGAGGGAGTGTGAGAACACATTGTATCAAATATCTGTTGGGTCAATTTACTGGGTAAACTAGCACAAGTATTTAATTATCAATAAGGGTTTGTAAACTTGGAAGCATGTCCAAAATATATGGATCTCAAATGTAGTCAATTTTTTTAGAAGAAAAAATGTAGAAATTGAAAAAAATGCATATTACAAATATATTATAGATTCTAAGATTTAAGGAAATTCATATTACGAATATAAAATCTAACTAAGTAATTTCTTATTCAATATGTAATAAGTGAGGGAAGAGGCTTCTAACTTAGGAGATCCTGTTTGTCCTTCCCCACAATACTACTTTCATGAGGAGAAACCAAATAACTGATGGACAAGAGTTTATGATGTATAAAAAGTAGGATAAGAGGCTCCTAACCGAGGAGGTCCATGTTGTCATTGTTTACAATTATATTCATCATTGTTACCATTGTATTAAAAATGAAAATTCAGAAAATAACTCAAACAAGGAAAAGAAGATGAATTTTAGTTATTGTTCTTGGATCAGATAGAAGAAGGATTTAACTTAAACTCTTGTTTGTCCCTTCATATGAAGATTAGAATTAAACCAAGATTCATCAACAAACATAAGTAAATAACTCAAACAAGTAAAAGAAGATGAATTTTAGTTATTGTTATTGGATCAAATAGAAGGAGAATTTAACTTAAACTCTTGTTTGTCCCTTCATATGTAGATTATAATTAAACCAATATTCATCAGCAAGCATAATAAATCTTCATACATCTAAATGACTGAATAAATCTGAATTAAAACTAGTTCATGACAATTAAGCTAGATTAACTAGAAAGTGTACTTAGCTTGGCCTGGGGGCCCTCCACCCTTGCCTTGCACACTTGAATAAATTCTTAGCTACTGAAAATTCAACCAATCATCCATAACATTGAAAAAATATAATAATGTGGAATTGGCTCCTCAAATTAACTCACAATATTCAAAAGTCTCAATATGAAATTATACAAATTCTCCATGCTTGAATAGTTCATAAGCTTGGTTTAAATAGACAATTGATAAACAAACTATGATACAAAGTTTATAATAGCCTTATCCATCATAATACCATCCGTATGTATTTAACTCATCCATTCAATTACACAAAATATGGAAAAATCACCAAAAATATTAATTCTACCCTTTTTCCTAGGGATTTCTGAAAAACAGGTCATGTTTGACCAGCGTTGACCGAGCTTGTTTTAGCTCAGTTTGACTGAACCAATAGATGATTTTCCATCCGTGGTTCCCAATATTTCCAAATCTATGCTCAGATCGTGCCCAGGTGTCCTCCACATATGACTTCCATGAAGCAATTACGTGAATTTTCAGTTCCGTCCAAAAATACTCTTAAAACCCAATTTTTACAAAAATATATAAAAATTGAAAAACATAATTTATTTACTTGAATATGCATAATAGGGTCAAAATAAGGCATATGTGGATTTTATAAAGTGGAAAATGATGGAAATTAGGTGGATTTTTAATAAGAAAAATTGACCAAAATTGAGGGCCAACAATCTCCATGGGAAAGAAACTCCTTTCAGAATGTGGAAGGCACTCAGATATTTTATAGAATAACAATGATAATATAAAATTGTCCCTCAAATAAAAAATTTGAAACATTAAGATGCAGAAGAATGACACCATTCCACAGTATCTAACCATATTTTTACAATTTTGGGATGAGCTTAGAGCGGTTGGTGTGAATGTTATAGAAGATGATCCGGTGAGTCTAACTCTTCTAGGCGTCCCAAAATCTGGCATAGCTACTGGGACTTGGTGAACAGGAGGGAGAAATTACCTAATTGAGGACTCTTATGGTCAAATGATTCAATTGTCATGAATTCAAGCACTATGCTACAAAGAGTCCACAAAAAAAGTCTAGCAAGAAGAACTCAGGAGGAGCAACAGATGAAGCATTGGCTTCACAGTTTGATTTAGACTTCACCCTTATTTCATGCATAACCAACACTATGATGGGGAGTGTGTGGTAGTTGGAATTAGGTACCTCGTTCCACATGACATGGTGTAGAGAGTTTTTCAGTGACTTGGAGGAGAAAGATATCCATATGCATATTATAACGGAAGGTACAGTGTTATCGTGATTAGTACAATAAACTTTAAGAGGGAGTCGGGATCTCCTCTTCACCTCAAATATGTCATGTGTTTTCTAGGCCTAACGAAGAATCTCATCTCTGTATCAATTTTGGAAGACCGTGGTTATGATGTTATCTTCAATAAGGGAAAGCATTTCTGAGACACATAAACAATATATATGTGAAGAAGATCGGGGTTCGTGTGAAGAGCCTGTACAAGTTGGATGTGGAATATTGTATCACATTAAGCATTAAGGCAGAGAAAGTGCAAAGTCGCGATGTCGAAAAAATTTGGCACAAGATATTGGGCCATTTTCATCATGGCGACTTGAATATTATGTAGCAAATAACCACTGGCCTCCCTAAAGGAGCACTTGAGCAACACGATGTCTACAAAGGTTGTACCTTGGGGAAGTATGTGAAATCAAAATTCCATGAAAGAGACAACAAAGCACAAGTAGTCTTGGAAAGAGTCCACTCTGATGTTTGTGGAAAATTTTCGATAGCCTCCACTTCCAGACATAAATATTTTGTTATTTTATTGATGATTTCTCAAGGAAGTGTTGAATCTTCTTCATGTGGAATAAGGATGAGACATTCTCACAGTTTGTATAATTCAAGGCACTAGTTGAAAAAGAGACCGATAAGAATATGAAAGCTCTTAGGAGCAATAATGGAGGTGAGTATGTTTTGAATGACTTCAAGGATTTATGTGTGAAAGAAGGCATTCGAAGAGAGCTGACACCATCCCAAAACATGCAACAGAATGGGATAGCTGAGAGAAATAATCAGAGCATTGTTGTAGTGAGCTATGCTACATGACCAAGGCCTACCACTACATTTGTGGGCAGAGACATGTAACATAACTTTCTACTTGCAGAACCAGAGTCCTAATTGGATTCTTGGTATGATTACACTATAGGAGGATTTCTCAGGGAGAAATCCAAATGTGTATAAATTCATATTTTTTGGAGCATCTGTTTACTTCCATGCCTCCAAATATTCAAGGAAGAAAATTGATCCAACAATAGAGTTGGGAGTTTTTGTGGATTACACCGAAACTCCACACAACTACCTAGTGTACTTACCTTCCCTCTTGAGAGATGTAAGGTTTGATGAGGATAAAGCAATGCAATTCTCTCTTGAGAGGGAGCTTTAGATCCCACCGTAAGAGGATATTTTAGCTCCAAAAGAGGAGCCTGAGGAAGTTGTGGAGTAACCACAAATGGAGGATCAGAGAGGAGGTAGAGTGGAGACATCCAATCAAGAAGAACCATCCAGAGAAGGAAGAAAAATAAACACAAAATCTGATATATTGGTGCAGCATGCGAGGGAGAATGTGGGAGCTCCTTCAAATTTGTGCAGGGAAAGAAGGTCACCTGAGAGGTAAAATGGCTACATGGCTCTAATGGCTGAGCTTATAGAGACTGATCCATCCTATTTTGAGGAAGCAATAGAGAAACCTATTTGGGTTGATGCAATGGAGGAAGAATACAAATCCATCATGAAGAATAGTGTTTGGGAAGTGGTCCCAAGACCTGCAGATATATCAATTGTGGGTTCGAGATGGATCTTCAAGGTTAAGCATACAACAAATGGAAGCATAGAAAAGTATAAGGCCATATTTGTGGAAAAATGGTTCTCTCAAGTTGAAGGAATTTACTATGAGGAAACCTTTGCTCTATTATCAAGGTATTCATCCATTAGATAAATTCTTCCACTGGTTGTGCAGATGGGGTGGAAGATCCACCAAATGGATGTAAAAACAAAATTTCTCAATGGTATTATTGAGGAGGAGGTGTACATCGAGCAACCAGAAGGATTTGAGACATTCGATTAGGAGTCTCATGTGTGCAGAATCAAGTGAAAATTGTATGGTCTCAAACAAGCACCCCAAGCTTGGTACATCAAGATCAACAATTATCTCACTGGTTTGGGCTTCACCAAAAGTGAAGCAGAAGCAAACCTCTATCATATTTTGGTTGAAGGTAAATTGCTTATCATTGTTTTATATGTTGATGATTTAATACCAACAGGTGATGAGCATGATCCATATTTATGTAGGAACACAATAGAATACACGTATAATCATAAATACAAAGATGCAATGGAAATAACACTTCATTTCATTAATATCAAAGAAATGAAATTTTCTTACAAATAGAATGGAAATAAACTAGCTAGGGTGTTGGTGGCTTATCTTTGAGAAGAGATGTGGTGTCTATAGGCCTCTGAACTCTATGTTACAATGTGGCTTGAAGGCCTATATATTATTGAGAAATGGAAAACCCTAAACATCCAAAAACCTAACCCTAGGAGATGAAACACTAGACTATGGGCCCCGTTGGGGTAAATTGGTACATCAATTTCCAGGGGTCGTAACTTTGGCATATTATCTCCATTTGATGCACATGATACGTCGTTAGAAATATTTATCCGAGGACTACAACTACTGACCATGAATGTAGATTATAAAATGGAATCATATTTGTCGGAAAAACGATGCCCAAAAAACATTGTTTAGGGCCTCAAAATGGATCTAGAAGTTCAGGACATGAAAAGCTGCTAAAAATGATAAGTTGTGTCGAAACTGAAAAACTGAAAGAGATAATGTTGGGGCCCTAAGTGGAATGGCGGGTGGCCACCAATATCCACCTGGATCATTCCTCCCCCCTTAGGAAGCAATGGTCCCCATTGCGTTGAGTTCCTCCATGAGATGAGGAAACTTCGGTTGAACTTGGTACCTGGTGAACCACTTGCCTTGGTGTAGGAGTTGGCCAACTTTGACAACCCAATACAGTTGGATCTTCTGTTGGAGAGTGTTCTTGATTTTCATGTCCATGATACAATCTATGGTGGCCTATTCCATGCAGTTTGGGTGTAACTCTGTTGTTTTGAGTTGTTCTGCAATGCCAGAGGTGTCCAGTAGAGGTGGGAAGTAGGGACGAAGGCGGTCCACATTGAATACTGGGTGCAGACCAAGGAATGGTGGAATAATGAGCTCGAAGGCATTGTTCCTTAGAACCTTGGTGATGGTGTACGACCCATATCGGAGCGAGCGAAGCTTTTGGTGGAGTCCAGTGAGGCGCTCCTTCTGCAAATGTAGCCAGACTTTGTCGCCCACCTGGAAGTTGTGTGGCACTCGATGTTGATCATGCCATTTCTTGTAATTAAAATTGGCTCTGTCCAATATGTCATGAACCTATTTGCGGATGTGCTGAATGCGCTTGATGAATTTTTTTTCTTTGTTAGCTTCAGACTTGACATGAGCTGAATCGGCCTAAGTAGTCGCAAATGGTATGGCTACGTCAATGGGACATAGTGGCTAGAATCCTAACCCCACCTGAAAGGGGATGTGGCTGGTTGAGCTGTGGAAAGCACGGTTATAACTGTGTTGTACATAGGGGAGCCTCTCATCCCATGTACGTGGATTCTTTGAATTGTAAAAAATGTGTACAATCATCTTGTTGACGACCTCTCTCTGGCCATCCGTTTGGGGATGGAAAGCTGTGGAATTGGTGAGCTTGGTGTCCAACATTGACAAGAGGCTGGACCAAAATGTGCTGAGGAACCTGCTATCCTGATCCGAGATGATATATTTTGGGATCCTAAAGTGAACCCACACTCATTTAAAGAAGAGTTTAGCAGTGGCTTCTGCTGTGATATTCTTCTTGCAGGTCGCCATAATGCCATCTTCGAGAATCTGTCGATGACTAAAAAAACACAGTCGTTTCCATGCTTATTAGAAGGAAATCCCGACATGTAATCCATGGAGATGGATTCCCAAGGTTGACTAAGGGTAGGTAGTGGAGTATAGAGGCCTTGCTTCTTGATGGTCAGTTTTCCAATGGCGCAAGCAATGAAGGATCTAATGTACTTTCCGACATCTTGTTGAAGGTTCAGCCAATAGAAATAATTCTGCAGTATTGGCACTATTTTCTCAATACTGAAATGCCAAACGACTCGACTATAGTGTGCTTCCCATATCATCTTGGCACGATCGCTTGAAGGAGCACAAAGGTGTCCAAGGTGACATAACAGTGCATCTTGGAGGTGAAAATTTGGAACTTGCATACCCCCCAAGGGTGCCTTGTATGTGTGACCAAATTCTAGATTGCTCTTGTAGAGAAGCGTCCACTCAGAAGTCTTGTGCCCATAAGAGTTGAGAACGGTTGTTAGCGCCACGATCTGTGGTCGGCTTAGGCAGTCTACAACATTATTGGTGCTACCCTTCTTGTACTTGATGTTCAAATGAAACTGCTGCAGATATTTGGACCACTTCTGATGGTGATCAATCTACAGCTTCCCTTGTGTCTGTATGAGCTGCAGGGGTCGGTGGTCTATGTGGATGATTTTTTCCTTCCCCAAAATATAATGCTTTCATTATCGACAAACTTGCACAATGGAATACATTTCTTTGCCATAAGTGGGATACTTGCAGACTGTGTCAAACAATGTCTCATTGTGATATGCCACTGGATGCCCCTGTTGAGTAAGAACTGCCCCAATAGCATAGTCAGAGGCATCTGTCTCGATCTCAAATGGTTTTTTCAAGTCTGGTAATGTGAGCACTAGGGCAGGACAAAGGCTATGTTTCAATTGTACGAATGCCTTCTATTGAGATTCTGACCAAAATAATTTTGCTTTCACTCCTCCCTTGGTGACTTGACTCAAGGGCCAGAGATATGAGAGAATCCCAACACGAAACTGCAATAGAAATTAGCAAGACCCAGAAAGCTGTGAAGCACTGTTAGAGTGGTTGGGGCTGGCAAATCCCGAATGACTTGGATCTTGTTTGGATCCACACGCACCCCCTTTCATCAATAATGTATCCCAGATATTGAACCTGGGTCATGCCAAAAGTGCACTTCTCCAAATTGGCACACAACTTGTGTTGCTGCAGTGTTTGGAGGACTTGTCGGATGTGGTGGAGGTGCTCTTCCCAACTCTGGCTGAAGATCAGAATGTCATCCAAGTACACCACTACAAATGAGTTGGTGAATGGCTGAAATATGTCGTGCATCAACCTCATGAAGGTTGCGGGAGAATCCGTCAACCCGAAAGGCATGACCGGCCATTTGAAAAGACCCTCCTTGGCTTTGAAGGCAATCTTCCACACATCAGAGGGTTCAATTGGTACTTGGTGATACCATACTACAAGTCAATCTTGCTGAAATATTTCGCCCCTTTGAGTTGGTCTAGAAGGTCATCAATCTGTGGGATTGGGTACCTATTCCAGACAGTGATCTTGTTCAATGCCTGATAGTCAATACAGAGTCTCCAAGTCCCATCCTTCTTTTGTACCAACATAATCGGGCTCCCACAGGGTGATGAAATCAGATGCATGTGACCTTTTTGTAGTAGCTCATGAATCTGCCTTTTGATTTCATCGTTCTTTAGAATAGAGAACGATAGATTGGTTCATTGGGTAGCGACACACCTGGGGTCAGATCAATGGGGTGCTTGACTTGACAGTGCAAATGAACCCCTGTGGGTGAGGTAAATATGTCCTCGTACTCCTCCAAAACCTTGTCCATTTGTTTTTGTCGTGAAGAGGAGACATGTTTGGAGGTCATGGCCATGGTCTTCTTCTTGCCCTGGGGGCGGACCATCGGGAAAATAAATTTCTTGGTTTTGGAAATGAGCTTACTGCATTTTTTTGCAGTAACCAAAGAGATAGTGGCAGGCAGTGGTACCTCTGGTATCCTATACAAATTATTTCCCAAAGTAACAATAACAGTGCGAGGCCAGGACTCATACACAACATGTCACTTCCACAAGTATGGTTGGCCTAATAATACACCAAAAACATCAAGAGGATCAATTTCACATAATACCTCATCTGTGAAGGGCTTGATGCTATAGGAAAGGCGGCACTGCTGGATGATGTGGAGATCTCGTCCTTGATGAAGCCACCCGATGGTGTATGGCTGTGGGTGGGCTGTGGTCGGCAAGCCCAACCACTTCACGACATCTGCTGAAATGAGGTTCTTTTGGCTCCCATTATCAACAATGAATTGTAGCGGGGAACCCTTTACCCACATTTGGGAATGGAAGAGACACTCCTCCTCCTCTCGATCTTTCGGTTCCTCCTTCTAGATCTTCGCAGTGGCAATAGTGGCATTGGGGTCCGCATAAATAATTTGTTTCCCTTTGTCATTCCCCTTGTCAAGTTCTGATTTAGAGTTTGCGCATGCATCTGATTGAGAAGCCCTCATCTCGGCCACCAGCGATTGCTTGGCCCGACACTCACTTTCGTTGTGAGTGGAGCTCTTATGGAACTCAAACCACTTTCCCATGTCCTTATTTGGCTTTCGGGTGTTGTTATTTTCTTGTGGCTTTGACATGTTGTCTTGGGATGCCATGCCTTGGCTTTGACCTTTGTTTTGTGGTTTGGGGGCACCTTTCCCTTGCTTTTGATTTGCAGATCCAAAGTCTCTCTTCTTTTTTTTGAATTTCTGCTCAATATTGGTAGCATACAGGTATGTCGTATGTTAGCCACCCATAAAATTCTGTCATATCAGATGGTGGCTAAAAAATGTTGGATAGCCTTCAAGAAACAATTTCATGATTAAAATTGCTGATACTTGAAGAATTTTTGATAATGTCCTATCCTTGGTTAATATTCACTACTGTTTCCATTCAGAACTCAGAAATCCTGCTGATTTCTAAAAGCCAAAGTACTTCTGCAAAGGACCCTTTTCCCTTTTTCTTCTTTCCACCATTAACCTCATTTTCTATTCTCCATTTCCCATGACAACCCCACAATTTCATGTTTTTCCCTTTTTCATTTCATTAAAATCCCTTTTATAAGGTTAAAACCCACTATTTTGACCTTACCGAAAGCCTTTATCCCCTTAAAAAACCATTAAAAACCATAGAAAACACACTTTTTCTATGCATTGGACTTAAGCCCCTTAGGCTAAGTCCCCTACCTCTTTTCCTCCACGCACCCGAGCGCTAGAACCACGCCCGAAGCCAAAAGGGCACTTATCCTTTCATATTAAATTTCTCCGCCAAAAACAATAAAAACCTTTGTAAAATCATGATTTTTGGGTTTTTAATTATTTCCAAAGTTTTCCGCTGTATAAATGGTGGAGCTATATCGACCGTCGATCTTCTCTGCAGATCGGACGGCGCGGAACGTAACCTACCATGTGGTCCCTGCTTTCTGTGTGCTGTTTTCCAAAACTGGCAGTCTTTTCCGCACCGCCTTCGGGCCAAAGGTGGTTTTAACCCGACAGCCAACGATTCCATACGCTGCTAGCTGCCATGCGTCCTCCGCCCTGTTTCAAAACCACCGCATAAAGTCAGTCCCCCGCGCGTTATTCGTCAGACCATAACCGCCCAGCGGAATCGATGACAGTCATCCGATCTGGGCCCGATGATCCAACGGTCAGCGCTAACCAGAGTTGCGCGATGGGTAACGAAGGTGCGCGCACACTAAACAGGTCATCGCCGCGCGGAAATCACATCTCCGCCGTCGATCTGATCTGATCGACGGTCCAAAACTCATCCTCCAGATTCCCTCCGTTTGACTTTCAACGCCCCCTGATTTCATCTTGACCGTCCAAACTGAATCAGATCAACGGCGCAGTTTCACTACGGGAGTATGCCCCCGAAATTTTTCCTCCGTACATCCGAACCCCCCATAGTCATCCCCGACCGTTGATCTCAGCGCGAATCGACGGCTCTGATTTAATCCTCCTCCCCCCATGATTTTTGACCATTCTGAGATTAAATCCCAGGCGTTGGATGATGCCATCCAACGGCCTACGCTCCTCCGCACAGTCCCCGATGCAGTAAACCAAATACACAAGATTATATAACGTTTTTTCGTGTTTTTTGCAGGTTTGAATGTATCTTCCGTCATTTCCAAGGAAGATTCGGCGACTGAGGGTGACGACCCTCCCTTGTTCGATTCCTCCGAGGAAATCATCCACAGGGTTTAAAATCACGTTATATTGATGTTTTCACAGGCATTGATGCCTTACATACCCTGCGCAGCCCTGCACGACAGAAAAACCATGAAGATCAATGCAGAGAAAGAGTATCAGATGTTGAAGACCAAAAATGAACCAGAACAGCAGATTAGTGGACAGATTTGTGGGGATTAAGGCTAAGGCAGTTATCAAACGCCTAAATCCCCGGATCTAAAACACAGATTAAAGGAAAACCTAAAAGTGTTTATCAAACAGAATGCCTCCACCACCATATCTGAGCCAAATTGATTCCTCAACCACCACAGCGCCACCTGTGCCTCAAAGGATTCAATCAGGAGCTAAATTTATTGATCAGGATCAGATTTTTGCCTCGACACAGCCAATGAAGTCACTTTCTCCCATGGCCTTTAATGCAAAGAATATCTGCAGAGTTACTTCAAACTACCTATGCCTCAAAGGTCAACAAATACTCCTACCCAGCTTAAATCATAAGTGTGAATCAATTAATACGATGAACACCTTTTATGTTTCTTCATTGAGCATCCCAAGGGCCAATGGGCCATTTAAATCATGTATTAATTGTAATTGAGATATTTTTCAGATCTCACCTCCTCATCTTTCTATATATACCATAGTAGAAGATGAGTGAGTGTTGTTGGTTGTTGGTTGATGTTTGATCACAATTTGTAACATTGAAACTCTTTGAAATAAATATACAAGTCTGTTGAAGTTGAAAAACAAATTGAAGTCTTGGATGTCTTGATGATGTTTTTGCATCCCTGTTCCTAAGAAGGCTCTATCACTGGATTCATGAGCTTGGTTGTTGGTGAAGTATTCTAACTGTTTAATGTTTTCTCCTATTTTCATTATGTTTCATAATCTCTTACTACAGTAGGCTGAAAGTTTTAGGCTAAGAAATGACTCCTGGAAGCACCTTAGACCTGTTCACCCTTCACTGTTTTATGTTTTCTTCTGCTGAAGTATTTTAGAGGCTTTGAACCTTCTCTTTAGTCTTCATGCTTGTTTATTTCCTTGATAGCTCAAATAGTTGGTTTCAACATGATTTATGGTTCTCCCTGCTTGTCTGCCATCACTTGAAAGCTGTTATTGAAGTCTCCCTTTGAAGTACCATTGTCTTAAGTTAATCAAAGAGGTCAATTTTGATCTTACCCTTTGCCCTTGCTTGAACAGTTGTTTTGAAGGTCGTTATAGTTGTAAGCATAGATGTTATTTAGGTGTTCCCTCTTCTATAAATGCAACTATCAGTGAATCTTTTATGTTTTCTAAGTCCTTTAAAATAAAATCTTTGAGGAAATAGGGAGTTCCCCGAATCTTAGATTTCATTTTAAAAGTTGTCTTGAAGTCATTATTTGCTTAAAGAATTTTTGTGGAATTTATGGTTAGCCCTGTCTATCAAATATCTCTTTATTGTTAAGTTATGTTTTCAAGTTCCCTTTGTTGAGAATTAAGCTTCTCTTTCCAAAACATTAATTTCCATCTCATTCCAAAACAAAGGATCCTGTGGCCAAGTTAGATTTTCCCTTTGATATCCCATATCCCTTGAAGAGTTTGTCATGACCTTATTTTGACTCCATTGCCCAATGAACCAGATATTTCCTCTTTTTGTCTATCTTTCCTAGACCTTTCATATTCTGCTGTATCAACTCAACCCAACCAAACAAACATCTGCACTTAAATAACTAGTCTAAAATCCATAACCAAAGCAAACAAGATAAACCTTTGCAAACAAATATTTGAGAGATCCCTCTCTGAGAACAGGAGGACTAGATCCTGGAACTCTAAAGATTGGTTCTGATGTTGCCTTATCTTTTTATTTTCCAAACTGTCAAAACACGGGATACCAATATAATGGCGATCACGATGGGACCTCTGAGTCAGTAACAATCCAAATACCCCTTAAGACTTCAGAAATCCCTTATTTTCAAGAATATCCAGTGATTATTAGCCACCTCATCACCAACATAATGGCGATCATGGTGGGACCTCTGAGTCAGTAACAATCCAAATACCCCTTAGGACTTCAGAAATCCCTTATTTTCAAGAATATCCAGTGATTATTAGCCACCTCATCCCCAACATAATGGCGATCACGGTGGGACCCTACTGAGAATTAGAGGTTTCAAAACCTTTCTTAAAACCTTTAGGTCCATTATAACATAAGTAACTTTCTTCAAGCACTGCCTAACATAATGACAATCATGATAGGACTTGATTGAATCAGTGACAAACTAAGTAACCCTTAGGATTCATTTTAATCCTTATCAAACCTTGAAGGAACCAGTTACCAGGCCATAAGAGCAACTCTGTTTGTTTGAACACCTTAGCTAAGTGCAAAATCAGACTTAGAACACTCTCTTAACCTATAAAACCAAAATAAACTCAGAAAAACCCAAAATATTTCAATTTTGGCTTCATAATAAACATGGTAGTGGACCATAGAACCTTTTACCTCCTCACGAGCTAAAAAATTCCACTTTATAGTGAAACACTCATTCCCACATATCACTTACCTTTGATGTGTTTTACCTTGTACTCTTAGATAGAGTCTGGAAAGGGCCAGATAGCCTCCGGATCTCATCCTATTTTAGAGGTGATATATCTGGTGAATGCCCTCCCAGTCAATCTCTGGTTAGAGTTTGTTGTGTTTCGAGATATCCTTGAAAAAGGATGTTTCACAAGAACTGTGGTGGACAGTGTACCTCTTTGAAAACACTCTAAAATTTTCACTTGGCGACTCCACAATCCTAAGAAGACATTAAGACTCCGCTGGAAAGAACCTTTACCATTATAACATTTTCCAAATCCAGTTAGAGGATTGTAGGCTCAAGATTTGTGTAAATAGATCAGTTAACCTCTCAAAGAGTGTCATACTTGGTTGAAATTTTCTTGTTATTTTGGGTCTGAAAACACACCATAGTGGCTTCCAGAAGTATCTACACTAGAGCCCATCCTGACCCCAACCCACCTGAGATAGTTGATGACCCAGAAAGTATCCTTTGGAAGTATCCTAAGATTAAATTATCAACTGTTTTCAGATCACCCCCAAGAGCTAAATCAGTTCCTGAAAAAATTTCAGCTCTACAACACTCACAAGCTGACTTAGTTAATCCATTTAGGACTAGGTCATTTAGTGAGTTAGAACAACTAGATTCTGAGTCATCACTATCATCTCCTGAAACAAGTGAACATCTTGGTAGTAGAGAAACAACGCCTCCTGATTTACATTTTCTTCTTAACTTAGGTGTCTCTCATCCAAGATCAACTCAGCAATCTACTCCTGTTCCATCCGCTTCTGTTCATCCTCCATCCACTGTTTAAACCACCACACCTCAGCCCACTTTCCCTCTTGTCAATCCACCACTTGTTAATCCACCCCCACCACATATCATGGCAGCATGGTATGCTCCCTTAGCCCTTACTGTACCACTAGTAAATCTTCCACAGGACTATCAGTCCAAAATTCCATTATATGATGCTAATAATGCTACAACTGCATCACAACATGTGGATAATATGAATGACTATTTTGACTGAAATGAAATTGATGATGATTCTGTCAAACTTAGATTATTTGCTCAAAGCTTAGGGGGAGAAGTATGAAAATGGTTTAAAGGTTTAGCCCCCCATAGTATTAACGACCTCCAAGCCTTCCATCAAACATTCCTAAACAAATGGGAAGTAAAGAAGAATCCTCTCCAAGTCCTTTCTGATTACAACAATCTCTGTAGGAACCCTGGGGAAAGTGTACAAGCATATTGTACTAGATTTAACAGTGTATATAATGCACTTTCCCCAGAACTAAAACCTCCACAAGGCTCATCCTTAAACAAATTTCCTGAAGGATTTGACTCTGAGATGACTTATTCACTGAGAGAAAGAGATTTTGCAACTCTTGAAGATATGCAAAGGGGTGCTCTTTCTGTGGAAGTCAACTTAATAGAAAAGAGAGAAAGAATGAAAACTGAAAAGAGAGTATCTTTCAGAGAGGAATCCCCTCCCTCTACTTCAAGCTCAAAGGAGAGAATGTTGGAAGAAATGATGAAAGAGATGAGCATAATTAAGAAAGCACAAGCAAATCAAAACCAGACTGCACTTCAAAACAATCAAAACAGGAATAGAAATTATAATTATAGAAGAGATAACAATCAAGATAAGCAAAAGGAAAGTGACCAACAAATTAGACCTCCCTTTCAACAGAACTATGTAGATCAATATGAGGAATACAGGGAGCTGTAAAGGTTGGAAGAATCACATGTAAAATTGATTGGATTAGACAGTGGGGATGATGTTTTCCTCACTGAGGAAGAACAAGGTTTCTTCTCTAATGATCAAAATACAAACACCTATGAAGATTCTGATGACTATAGATTGGGTTTTGAAAATGAAATCATGGAGGTACACAAATAGTATGATCTTAGGAGCAAGGGAAGTGTAGAAAATCCAAAAGATAAGAATACTAGCACTGCTGTCAAGAAAAACGCAGAAAACCAACCCAAGAAGACAGCAGAAAAAACCAACATTTCGGCCAAAAAACCAGATTTAAATAAAGACAAGGGAATCCAGCCAAATGTTGAACAAATCACTTCAGCTAGTGGTCCTAGTAGAACTATTCCTATCACTAGTTCAAGCAAGGTTCAGCAAATCAAAGCTACTGAAAAGAATCCAATTGAAAAAATAGATGTAAATATTAACAAGTCAATTATTCCTTTCAGCCTTGAGGGAGAGATTGCTAAGATAAAAATTACCATCCCCCTAGCTGAACTAGTAACCCAAGAAGTGTACAAAAACCAAGTTTTGAAAGCCTTAAAGTTAGGAAATGATACTGACACCTTAAACTTGACAGATGACAAACCTGAGCTGTTGTTTGGCCCGGAGGTTGAAGGAAAATATCAAGAAGGACCAGTCCCTCCCTTCTATGTCAGCTTGAACATACACGATAAAATTCTAAATAATGCCATGTTAGATTCTGGAGCTTCACACAATCTCATGCCCAAGTTAGTAATGGAAAGCTTAGGCTTAGAAATTACTAAACCATACAAAGATTTGTATTCTTTTGACTCAAGCAGAGTCAAATGTTTGGGTTTAATCAAAGATTTATGTGTTAATCTAGCTCAGATCCCTGCCAAGAATCTAGTTATGGATATAGTTGTAGTTGATATTCCCCCTAAGTATGGCATGCTCTTATCAAGATCATGGGGAGCCAAACTTCAGGGCAGCCTTCAAATGGACATGTCTTATGCCACCATCCCCATTTTCAATCAAAACAGAAGATTATACAGGGAATCCCACATGAAGTACATGGTGAGTAACATGGACAGGCCAAACAACACTCCAATCTATTCTATTCAATCAAGTTTAGACTCCTTTATCTTGTGTAACAAAGATGAAATTACTCAACAAGGTAAAGAAAACATGGACCCAATCAATTCACCAGAACAATCCAATCTTACCTTGAATCAACTTCAAAATATTAACAATCAACAGCAACAAGAAAGTGAAAATGAGTCAAACATACTCTGGACAATAAATTTCGATGGATCCTACAATAAAACTAGTGCAGGGGCAGGTGTCTGGATTCAGAACACAAATCAGGGTTTTTCATACAAATTAGATTTCTCATGCACTAACAACATCACTGAGTATGAAGCCCTCCTCCTAGGTTTACAATTTCTCAAACAGTTAAAAGCCCAAAGGATATCTATCCTAGGAGATTATGAACTTATAATCAAACAAATCAAAGGAGAATACTCAACCAAGAATCCAAGGCTTAGGGAATATCGAAATGCTGCCCTAGACCTGCTAAAAACTTTCGAAAAATATGAACTCATTTTCATTCCTAGAGCACTGAATCATCTAGAAAATGAACTTGCCTTCATGGCCAGCAATTGCCAAGTACCTGAAATAAATGAACAACTCAGTATAAAGGTGAAACAAAAACTTGTTGTGCCCGATAACGAAGATCACTGGCAGGTGTTTGAATCTGAAAAACACATAGATGATTTCTTGAAATCAGAAAATGATTTCAGCATACCAACACCGGAAACTAGCCATGAAGAAAACTGTTTGTATATTGAACAAATCCCAGAGGCTGAAATGACATATCCTGCTGATATAAATCATTGCAAAAATCCTTTTGAAGCAGAGGTAGTGAACAATGAATACCAAGAAGACTTGGAAGTCTTACAATGCAAAAATGATAAGATCCCAAGAGGTCTCACACCTTTAGAACACCTGTTTGATCTCAACGATGTAGCTAAAGAACCCAGAATGGAGCCTGTGGAAACAAATGTAGAAGAACATAACATAGGCAATCTAGCAGAACCCAAGATGATCAAGCTATCCAGCACCCTCCCAACCCACATAAAATTGCAGTACATAGAGCTTTTCAAAGAGTTTAAAGATGTGTTTGCCTTGGAATACAAAGACTTGAAATCATATGATACCAGCATCATCCAGTATAAAATTCCCTTGAAGGAAAATCAAAATCCTTTCAAGAAAAAACTAAGGAGAATAAATCCTCTTTTACTACCTTTGGTTAAGGCAGAAATTGAGAAAATGTATAATGTTGGGATCATAGTACCCATTAGATTTTCAGAATGGGTATCAAACTTAGTTTCTGTTAGAAAGAAAATCGGGGAAATCAGGCTCTGTATTGACTTCAGAAATTTAAACAGAGCCTCTTTGCAGGACAACTACCCCTTTCCCAAAATGGACCATATACTTCAAAGAGTAGTTGGGTCAAGAAGAATATCCCTTTTAGATGGTTTCTCGGGTTACAATCAGGTGTTAGTGTTCCCAAGTGATCAAATCAAAACTTCTTTTACCACACCTTGGGGCACCTTTATGTATGTTAAAATTCCTTTCGTATTAATGAAGGCAGGGGCCACCTTCCAAAGGGCCATGGACATAGCCTTCTCTGAAGATATTGGCTATTTTATAATTATTTACCTTGATGACATAACCGTTTTCTCGAAAACTGATGAAGAGCATTTGATTCACCTAAGAAAGGTTTTTGAGAAGTGTATCAAATTTGGCTTATCACTGAATCCCAAGAAGACCCTCTTTGGTCTCCAATAAGGGAAACTTCTTGGTCATATAATTTCAGAAGAAGGAATCAAAATAGACCCTACAAGGATAGATGGCATATTGCAAATTAGCCATCCTATAAGCCTCAAAGAATTACAATCCTTCATTGGAAAGATAAATTTTTTGAGAAGGTTTATTCCCAACCTTGCTGAGCTATTAAAAAACATTACAAACATGCTTAAGAAAAACGTGGGTGTGAAATGGACTTTACCAGCTAAACAATCATTCGAACTGGTCAAACAAGCTCTTACTCAAACACCAGTCCTGATTAGTCCAGATTTTACCAAAGATTTTTACATCTTTTCTTTTGCATCTGAGCATACAATAGCTGCAGTTCTACTTCAAAAGAATGATTTGGGGCGGGAACAACCAATATCCTTCTTTAGTAGGGCCTTAAGAGACGCTCCTCTCAATTATAATATCATGGAGAAACAAGCCTTAGCATTAGTGAAAGCATTAAAGGACTTTAGGGTCTATATTTTACACTCTCACATAATTGCTTTTGTCCCACATACTGTTGTCAAGGACATTCTGAGTCAAGACCCTGATGGTAGAAGGGGAAAATGGATTGCAACTATTCTTGAATATGACTTAGAAATTAGGCCCACCAAACTAGTAAAAGGGAAAGGATTAGCAAAACTCATGGTTGAGTCTAACTTCCAAGCATTAGACATGAATATGGTAGATGTGTTGGAAGAAATAGAAGAATCCGATGCTCCTTTTATTGAAGAAACCTTTCTAAATTCTCCTTGGTATGCTGACATTGTTTATGTGCTTTTATATTTAAATACCCCTCCTTCTTTATCTAAAACTAAGGCTAGATTCTTGAAACAAAAGGCTTTGAGTTTTTGCATAATAGATGGAGTATTATATTGGAAAAATGCTGTTGGAATTTTGCTTAATTGTTTGCTTGAAGATGATGCAGGAAAAATCATGCATGAATTGCATGATGGTGAATGTGGAGGACACCTCTACTGGAAGGCCACAGCAAACAAAATTCTCAGATCAGGTTACTATTGGCCTACCCTTTTCCCAGATACTCAGAAGCTGGCCATGTCTTGCCATAAGTGTCAAATCTTTGATGGCAAGAGAAAGCTCCTTCCCTTACCCCTACATCCTATCAGAGTTGAGGCACCTTTTCAACAATGGGGGCTGGACTTCATTGGAGAAATTCATCCATCTTCCTCAGCTCAACATAAGTGGATCCTCAAAGCCACTGACTTCTTCACCAAATGGAGAGAAGCTATACCTACCAGGAATGCTAATGAATATGTCATTATCAAGTTTCTTGAAACCCATATCCTATCCAGATTTGGTTGTCCCAGAAAAATCATAACAGACAATGTTGCTGCTTTCAAATCCAAAAAGATGGTTGATTTCTGTCACAAATACCATATAACCTTGAGCCATTCCACTGCTTACTATCCCCAAGGGAATGGATTAGTTGAATCCTCCAACAAGAGTCTCATTAATATCATTAAAAAGTTGTTGGAAGAAAATAGAAAATCATGGCACAGTAAGCTGGTTCATGCCTTATGGGCTGATCGACTAACCACAAAGAAATCAATAAATATGTCCCCCTATCAGTTAGTTTATGGCATAGATGCAATCTTTCCTACCTCATTAGGAGTTCCAGTCATGAAGCTCCTTCAAGAAGTACAGGTTGAAGAAAATGATATGTAGAGGAGGATCAACCAAACAATTCATTTGCAGCAGACCCGAGAAGAAGTTTATGAAAGAACACAGTTAGTCCAAGAAAATATGAAGAAGCAATTTGATAAAAGAACTAAGGCAAACAACTTCTAGATTGGAAGTGTTGTTCTTAAATGGGATTCAAGGAGAGAAGAGAAGGGGAAACATGGCAAGTTTGAGAACTTGTGGAAAGGGCCATATATTATTCATGCTGAGAGGGGTCATAATACATTTTTCTTGAAAGAAATGATTGGAGAAGACCTATATGGAGGTCCAGTCAATGGCAGGATGCTCAAGCATTACTTCTGCCAAGAATCTTAAGTTTCAAAGCATTTTTGTTTTTATCATTGTAAATATCATAGTCTAACCATGGCATTCAAAGTTATGAAAAATCAAAAACACAAAAACAAAGAAAAGAAAAGAGGGCAGATTATGAAAACAAGAAAGGCAAAGCCCCATGCCAAAAAAGAGAAACAAATCTGAAAGTGTGCAAGCTTAAATGCCACTCCTGATAACCACCCTTCTAGTTAGTCAAACAACCTAATATTGACTAATTAGTTTTAAATTTTCTGCTGATAGGGTAGTGAATTTGGTTTGCCAAACTGTTTAATCTTGGCTTATCAGTAGATAGATTAGGATAGAAATTAAAAGGTTCAAACAAATTCAAAATCTGAACCAAAATCTCCAAAGAGAGATGACTCAAAAACTGTTTTATTTTTCAGAGTCATAAAAGAGAAAAAATGGTTCTAATTTGCCCAAAATTTGAATCAGTTATCAAGGAAGAGACAACTCAAACAAAAGCAAAGACAGAGCTGTGAAGAGAAGAGAAGGCCATGATGAGAAACTTTCAGATCTTAAGCCTTCCATTTTGATTTTAATTTTCTGCAAATAATAATCTATGTGCAGCTTGTTTATATGCCATAGATCATAGCAAGTTAAAAAGCTTAATCTTGACTTGATTGTTTTTGAATTTATGCTATAGAATTTAGAGAATGGAAGTCTGTTGGATAGCTTAATCCCAACAGACAATAGATTAGGTAGAGAAATATTTGAGCTCAACTGTTTAATCAGAGTTCAAGGAGAAATAAGGAGTAGAAGTAGATTAGTTCTTATGCTTTCAAAAGAATAAAATGTTGTGAAAAGAGTTTGCCAATCCAAGTGCACTCTGATGAAGAGAAAATGTTAGATCAGTAGGATTGGGTAGGTAGAAAGTTGTATTGATGAAGTCCATTTATCTTTCATAACTGACCTTATTTTTCAGAAGCAGAGCAAGATCTTCCCGCAAAAGAAGAGCAGTCCAAAGGATCAGGCACAAGTCAGCGTCCCAGAGAATACACGTCTGCAGTTCTTGATGCCTTCAAAAGGACACCATCCCCAAGTGGAGCCACTGTTAGCCAGCCATAAAATTCTGTCATATCAGATGGTGGCTAAAAAATGTTGGATAGCCTTCAAGAAACAATTTCATGATTAAAATTTCTGATACTTGAAGACTTTTTGATAATTTCCTATCCTTGGTTAATATTCACTACTGTTTCCATTCAAAACTCAGAAATCCTGCTAATTTCTAAAAGCCAAAGTACTTCTGCAAAGGACCCTTTTCCCTTTTTCTTCTTTCCACCATTAACCTCATTTTCTATTCTCCATTTCCCATGAAAACCCCACAATTTCATGTTTTTCCCTTTTTCATTTCATTAAAATCCCTTTTATAAGGTTAAAACCCACTATTTTGACCTTACCGAAAGCCTTTATCCCCTTAAAAAACCATTAAAAACCATAGAAAACACACTTTTTCTATGCGTTGGACTTAAGCCCCTCAGGCTAAGCCCCCTACCTCTTTTCCTCCACGCACCCGAGCGCTAGAACCGCGCTCGAAGCCAAAAGGGCGCTTATCCTTTCATATTAAATTTATCCGCCAAAAACAATAAAAACCTTTGTAAAATCATGATTTTTGGGTTTTTTAATTATTTCCAAAGTTTTCCGCCGTATAAATGGTGGAGCTATATCGACCGTCGATCTTCTCTGCAGATCGGACGGCGCGGAACGCAACCTACCATGTGGTCCCCGCTTTCCGTGTGCCGTTTTCCAAAACCGGCAGTATTTTCCGCACCGCCTTCAGGCCAAAGGTGGTTTTAACCTGACAGCCAACGATTCCATACGCTGGCTGCTACGCGTCCTCTGACCTGTTTTAAAACCGCCACATAAAGTCATTCCCCTGTGCGTTATCCGTCAGACCATAACCGCCCAGCGGAATCGATGACAGCTGTCCGATCTGGGCCCGATGATCCAACGGTCAGCGCTAACCAGAGTTGCACGATGGGTAACGAAGGTGCACGCGCGCTAAATAGGCCATCGCCGCGCGGAAATCACATCTCCGCCGTCAATCTGATATGATCGAAGGTCCAAAACTCATCCTCCAGATTCCCTCTGTTTGACTTTCAACGCCCCCTTATTTCATCTTGACTGTCCAAACTGAATCAGATCAACGGCGCAGTTTCATTACGGGGGTATGCCCCCGAAAATTTTCCTCCGTACATCCGAACCCCCCGTAGTCATCCCCGATCGTCGATCTCGGCGTGAATCGACAGCTCTGATTTAATCCTCCTCCCCCCATGCTTTTTTGACCATTCTGAGATTAAATCCCAGCCGTTGGATGATGCAATCCAACGGCCCACGCTCCTCCGCACAATCCCCGATGCAGTAAACCAAATACGCAGGATTATATAACGTTTTTTCGTGTTTTTTGCAGGTTTGAATGTATCTTCCGTCATTTCCAAAGAATATTCGGCGACTGAGGGTGACGAGCCTCCCTTGTTCGATTCCTCCGAAGAAATCATCCACAGGGTTTAAAATCACGTTATATTGATGTTTTCACAGGCATTGATGCCTTACATACCCTGCGCAGCCCTGCACGACAGAAAAACCATGAAGATCAATGCAGAGAAAGAGTATCAGATGTTGAAGACCGAGAATGAACCAGAACAACAGATTAGTGGACAGATTTGTGGGGATTAAGGCTAAGACAGTTATCAAACGCCTAAATCCCCGAATCTAAAACACAGATTAAAGGAAAATCTAAAGTGTTTTATCAGGAAACCCTTCACCGCCACAGATGGAAGAAAATTGATTCTTCCCAACAACTAAAGCGCCACCTGTGCCTCAAAGTATTCAATCAAGAACTGAATTTATTGATCAAAGTAAGATATTTTACCTCAAAGCAGCCGTAGGGTTATTTCTGCAAGGGATTTAGTGACAGAAGGTCGGCAGAGTAACCTTATCATCACACAGAGCCGCAAATGTCAACAGAAGCTCCCACCGAGCTTGAATCATAAATGTAAATCAATTAATGCAGTAAAATACCTGTATAGTTTCTTCATTTGAGCCCCTGTGGGCCAAAAAGACATTAACTCTGCATTTATTGTATTTGAGATCTTTTATTCAGATCTCACCTCCTCATATTTCTATATATACCACAGCAGAAGATGAGTGAGTGTTGGTTGGTTGTTGGTTGTTGTTTGATCACAATTTGTAACATTGAAACTCTCTGAAATAAATATACAAGTCTGTTGAAGTTGAAAACAAATTGAAGTCTTGGATGTCTTGATGATGCTGTTGCATCCCTGTTCCTGAGAAGGCTCTATCACTGGATTCATGAGCTTGGTTGTTGGTGAAGTATTCTAACTGTTTAATGTTTTCTCCTGTTTTCATTATGTGTCATAATCTCTTACTACAGTAGGCTGAAATTTTTAGGCTAAGAAATGACTCCTGGATGCACCTTAGACCTGTTCACCCTTCACTGTTTTATGTTTTCTTTTGCTGAAGTATTTTAGAGGCTTTAAACCTTCTCTTTAGTCTTCATGCTTGTTTATTTCCTTGATAGCTCAAATATTTGGTTTCAGCATGATTTATGGTTCTCCCTGCTTGTCTGCCATCACTTGAAAGATGTTATTGAAGTCTCCCTTTGAAGTACCATTGTCTTAAGTTAATCAAAGAGGTCGGTTTTGATCTTACCCTTTGCCCCTGCTTGAACAGTTGTTTTGAAGGTCTTTATAGTTGCAAGCATAGATGTTATTTAGGTGTTCCCTCTTCTATGAATGTATCTATCGATGAATCTTTTATGTTTTCTAAGTCCTTTAAAATAAAATCTTTGAGGAAATAGGGAGTTCCCCGAATCTTAGATTTCATTTTAAAAGTTGTCTTGAAGTCATTATTTGCTTAAAGAATGTTTGTGGAATTTATGGTTAACCCTGTCTATCAAATATCTCTTTATTGTTAAGTTATGTTTTCAAGTTCCCTTTGTTGAGAATTAAGCTTCTCTTTCCAAAACATTAATGTCCATCTCATTCCAAAACAAAAGATCATGTGGCCAAACTAGATTTTCCCTTTGATATCCCATATCCCTTGAAGAGTTTGTCATGACCTTATTTTGACTCCATTGCCCAATGAACCAGATATTTCCTCTTTCTGTCTATCTTTCCTAGACCTTTCATATTCTGCTGTATCAACTCAACCTAACCAAACAAACATCTGCACTTAAATAACTAGTCTAAAATCCATAACCAAAGCAAATAAGATAAACCTTTGCAAAAAAATATTTGAGAGATCCCTCTCTGAGAACAGGAGGACTAGATCCTGGAACTCTAAAGATTGGTTTTGATGTTGCCTTATCTTTTGATTTGCCAAACTGTCAAAACACGGGATACCAACATCGTACCAAGCGAGGAGATGTCAAGGAGCTCCATTTTCTCTTGAATATATTTGTGCAGACAACTGCGATACTTTAGCACCAAATGTTTCTCCAAATATTTGATACCCAACTTTGTGCGCAGGGTATGGAATAGATTCGTTAGCTCATGCACATCTTGATCCCTTTGCTGCCGCAACGTGGTCCACTATATGTACTTGTCCTCATAGCTACCCATGGGATAGTATTTTTCCTTGATGGCATCTTGGAAAGAATTCCAAGTGGTTATGGATGAGAATAGAGAGGGTTATGTCTCGTCCTTTTTCTCATAATAGGTTTCCCACTAGTTTGACATGGTGGGTAGCTTTGAGGAGTGAAAAAATAATATTCTCCTGGTCGGAAAAGTCATGAACCGAGAAATATCCTTCTAATAGTTTCAACCATCTATCTATGACATCTGCATCTATTTCACCCTCAAATATGGGGATGTCAAATTTTACTTGTACCTTAAAGGGAGTCGCGCCTCCAGAGTGGCTACTGGATGCAGATGCACTGCCGGTGGGCAGTCGTTGAAGGATTTGGGCAAAGTTATCCATCATCACGTTCCTTTGTTTTTCAAGGGCATCCTCGAGAAATATTTTGATAGTATCTCTTACTCCCTCATCTTTCTTTTCATCCCCATGGGCGGCCGTTGGGGTTTGTGAGGCTGATCTTGCAAAGGTTCAACCAGATCGAGCCCTAACTCCTTATACCTCGACCTCGTTGGGGACATGCAAAGAAGGATCGAGAAAAAGCAGACCGCTCTGATACCACTGATCCAGATTTATGCAGGAACACAATAGAATGCACGTATAACCATAAATATCAAAGAACTAAAATTTTCTTACAGACATAATGGAAATAAACTAGCTAGGGCACTGGTAGCTTATCTCTGAGAAGAGATGCGGCGGCTATAGTCCTCTAAACTCTTTGTTACAATGAGGCCCGAAGGCCTATATATTATTGAGAAAACAATTGAAAACCATAAACATCCAAAAACCTAATCCTAGGAGATGAAACGCCAGACTATGGGCCTCGTTGGGGTAAATTGGTACATCAATTTCCCGGGGTCGTAACTTTGGCATACTATCTCCATTTGATGCACATGATACATCGTTAGAAATATCTATTCGAGGAGTGCAATTGCTGACCATGAACGTAGATTTTGGAACAAAATCAAAATTTCCAGAAAAACAATGCCCAAAAAACGTCATTTAGGGCCTCAAAACGGCTCTGGAAGTTCAAGACCCGAAAAACTGCTAAAAATAGTAAGTTGTGGAGAAACTGAAATATTGAAAGAGACAATGGTGGGGCCCCAAGTGGAATAGGTGGGTGGCCACCAATATCCACCTGGATCAGAAAAAATGATCAAATCTTGCAAGGCAGATCTTGTAAGGGAATTTGAGATGAGAGACATGGGTCTCATGCACTACTTCCTCAAGTTGGAAGTATGTCAAGGAATTGGGAAATTATTTATTTCTCAAGGTGAGTGTGTCAATGATATATTTAAGATATTTCACATGGAGAGTTGTAATACCATGGAGACACCTCTAACGACCAATTGGAGGAAGGAGAATTCCACTTTAGGTGAAGAGGTGGATGCTACCATTTATTGACAGCTAATGGGTTCACTGATGTATCTTGTGAACACACAACCAAATATGTGATATGCAGTAAAACGCATGAGCCAAGATATGGTTAGGCTAACCAAGTTGTACTGGAAGAAAATGAAGCATTTCTTATGGTATCTCATAGGCACTACCCAATATGGATTATGGTACAGACGGACAAAGGGAGTGAAGCTGTGTGGATTAAAAAATGCAGATTGGGCAGGGAGTCCATCCAACCAAAAGAGTACATCAGGTGGAATTTTTAGTGTTGGGTCCACAACAATTTCTTGTTACAACAAGAAGCAAAGATTTGTGGTGCTCAGCTCGAAAAAATTAGAATACATGGCTGCAAGTGAAGTAGCATGTGAGGCGATTTGGATGAAAAATATAATTGTGGGAATTTTTGGTCAGATGATGGATCCAAATATGATCTATTGTGATAATCCGAGTTTCATTAAGCACTCTGAGAATCTGATATTTCATGATCGATCCAATAATATAGATATCCGATATCCTCATTTACGAGAATATGTGTAAAGGAAAATAATGTTGCTGCAACAAAATGCTAACATCTTCACAAAGGCTTTGTTAAGAGGGAAGTTTGAATTCCACAGGTGCAGGATAGGGGTGGTTGATAATTCATCTCTTACTAAGAGAAGTGTTAAGAAGTGTAGCAAGAAAGTCTCAATTTGACTTTTCCTTGGTCAAATTGAGAAAATTCAAATTTCCACATCAACAGATAACTTGGAGGTAGTTAAATTATGTGACATGTCTCTTGTCACTCAGTTACCTCCGTAAATTCAAGTTAGAGGGCTCGGGGTTCAGTTAAGCATGTGTGATTGATAAATTTTAGTAATCCAATTTAGTTATATCTAGTTGTTTTTAGTTAAACTATTTCTAATAGTTAATGGAACTAGTGGAAGGTAAATTGTGCAATGCGACAACAATCTAACTTAGTGATCTTCTATTTAATTAATTAATCAACTCAAAATAGCTAGTGAATGCAGATAATTGAAGTTCCCCAGTTGTGATGGAGATTATAAGGTAGTGTAACAAGCAGTTGTAAACTAGTTTGAGTGTACAGGTGTTGCATGCAATCAAATTACCAATCCTTGGGAATTGTGCAATAAATTGGAGGAAAACTCCTATTAAATAGGGGCTAATTCCTCAGGATTTATGAAAGGAAATAGGGGCTGAAGCAAAGGAAAAATTTGACTAAGTCTGGGTCAGAGCTTCTCATTAAGTAAAGAGATAGGTTATTCACTTACAGGTTGTGTTCAGATTGGGCAAGCAATTATAACACATATATATTCATATGATTAATGCAAAGAGGATTGAGGGGTTTTTCCCAGCTGGTTTCCCCTAGAAACAATACTGTGCATGTGCAGTTTTTCTTATTACATGTTTGCGAATGTGTAGAAATTTATAAACACAATAATGTATTTCTGGATTCTCCTGATCTAACAAATTAATCTTATGTTAAATACATAATCCTTCCACTTAATTCTTTGCAGAAATTAAATCGCCAATTGAAAAACACATATGAAGCAAAATCAATCGCACATAACAAGATGTTTTATCGGGAAAGATTAAAGCTAAAAACCCCAACTATCATATATTATGTATATCAATGGAACATGTAACAATCTCATACAAAGATCATCTCATAGAGCTCTCAGTACAATATACAATCATCACACACTGTCATGCATAAATTTGCATATCTATGCACCAATTTGTTGCCTCTTGACAGCCTGCCTCCACTGCGCAATGCATGTTGAAGAAGATCCATGAATGAATTTGATCTTGCCTTGCTTGCACTGCACAATCCTCATTGGAATCTCCAATGTCTGTGTAGATGCATTGAATGCATCACTGTAGTCACAACTGATAGTCCATCTCACCCTTTCACCTGTCTCTCCACCGGGTTTGACATGCAAGTAGTTAACTGTTGTATTGCTTCAGTTGCAAGTAAGACACTACTTGTGAATTAATTAAATAATTAATTCACTCATCTTTCACTAGTGTATATTTAGTTACAACTAGCACAACTGAGTTTAACTCACTTAACTGAGTTAAACTAAATAACAACTCACATAACTGCTCTTCCAACTATGTTACAATTGCCACTATCAGTTATAACGAAGTCCTCCATGCATGAGTCACCAACCACCCTAGGAATTGTGTAATTCCTTCAGCCCACTGATGTGCCACATCTGTTCACTGAAATAAAGTGCTCCAAGAGAATAAGTTGCTATTTATTGTCTGATTATTATTAAGGGCTAATAATAATCGACATGCATTCTATTTTTTAGATTAGCGATCTATAAATAGACTTCGCCCATCTTCTAAAAATAGAAATTCATCCAAAGATAGAATTTTCTCAACCATCTAGAATCATCATCTTGCTAATTATAGAATATGCTCACCATTCTAAAAATAGACATACACCTAAAAATAGCCTGCGGGCCCCACCCAGTGAAGGTGCTTAATTTTCAGTAGCCTCATCATCTTGTTGAATCTCAACAGAATGTTGTTCTAAATTGTGAATTAGATTTCGTAGAGAAATATAGTAGAATTTTGTCTTGATTTAGATTAAAATTTCTTGAGAAATTTCAATTCTATCACCAAATTTCTACATTGCAGGTGGAACCAAGGGGAGAGTTCTAGCCAAATACACAATGCATATTGTAGTGGAAACAACTCATGCTTCATAATAGAGAAATAGAGGAATTTAAAGTGCAGTGGAAGTAGTTTGGGCCCAACGAAGCTACATGGGAGATGGATGATCAGATACGGGCATTGTATCCTTCTTTATTTGTTTGTTGAAGCAAATGAGTTTTTCATATGTGTGTGTGTGTGTATTTTCATTGTAAATACCACATCGAGTTGTGTTATGGAGCTCCAATAAGCAATATTTTTGTCATATTTTGAGCATTTTTCATTGTAAATACTGGAATAAGCCATGTTAGAAAGCTCCAATAAGAAGTATGTTTTTTCTAGTCATAAGTGTCATATAATGTCGAGGATGGTGTTCCCCCAAGGGGAAGGGGTTTGTAACAACCCCGAGTTAATTTTCTATGTAAATAAAATAAGACCATGATCATGGGACACATATTCCAAGATGAATGGAGGGAAACAAATTATAGTGGGAATCGATTATTGTTAATTAATGGCTATGGAAATTGGCAAAGGCATTGGTAAGGGAAAAATGCAATCAATGGAAATTTAATTTGAGAAATAAATGAAAATAGGAGAAAATGGAGATAAAGAGACACAAATATGCATGCAAGGGGAATTATAGAGAAATTAGAGGAAAATTAAATAAAAATGAAAAAGGAAAGGAAGAGACTAGATGTCAAAGATAAAAAAAAGCCATCAAAGAAACAATTCACAACTTTGGACAACTTTTGGCTCAAATTTGGTCAGTTATAGCTTTGATCACTTTAAGAAATAGAGCTCTAAGATAAGAGAGAGGAAGCACTTGGAAAATAAAGCAAGCAAACGAAGGTAAGGGCGCGCAAGAAAAATCTTGGAATGAAAACTACAACATGTGTACATTGCAGGTAACAAGTTTCATGTGTGATTTAATAGTTAAGATTCGAATGCATGGTACATGCATTTGGTTGTTTGGTTCATTTGCTATCATTGGCATGGGATTTTCCTGGATTGAAATTTATTTCAGCCATGCCTTGTCATTTATTGGATAAACCTGGTGTTGTAGGTGTTTATTTTTTGTCTAAGCTTTGGATGGCTGGTAGACTTTGGATCTTGATGAGGTGGTCTCAGGAAATTCCCAAGGGTCAAGGGAAAATATGGAACTTCTCATGTAACTCTTGACAGATGGGTGGAGATATGAAAATAAATTCCTATGGTTATAGTGAAAAAATTTGGAGGCATCCAAGATTTTTTGGTGTTAGTGATTTATGGATTGGTTAAGTGAGATTACTAGGGTTGAGGGTTGAGGTGGTTTGGCCTCTGGAAGCCCTGGTTGGTTCTATTTTGGTTTATCCCATATGATCCCACATTCATGCTTGGAATATGGCATAGGGGTTATTGGATGAAAGAGAGATTTGGTTCAGCCCAATCTATGTTTGGGTGGTATGTGGAAGTCCTTGACTTGCTTGACATTGAATATGTTTATATGAGATACTTTCTTATTATGATTGATGGGCACGTGTGTTGGTTATTATGTTGGTTTTAGGAATGGTTTGCCATGGATTCATTCTGGTTATATGTTGGTTATATGCATGGTTAAATGACACACTCTTACTTATGATTTTATCAATTAATGAATGGTATATGAATGCACGAGCTAACAATTGTTATTGCAACTAGTTTGAGATGGCATTGAGCCTTCTTAATGATTCTTTGATGAAGTTAAATATACCTTGAAAAAATATGAATTCATGACTTGAAACTACTATGTTTACCACGTTTTTGACAAAATTTTCGCACGTGTTTAACAAATTTTTAGGAATATATAGCCTTATAGGTTATCATATAGACTTGTCATCGCCTTAAACTTGATTATAGAAATTTCTGGGCTTTTATGTGCAGTAGCCTGTAGGCTAGCCCTGAAAATGTGGAATTGATTTCATAGTCACATGCATGGAACTGGGAAATTTTTGCCGCAACTGCAAAGACAGAGTCTTGTGCATGCAATTGGAGCCTTCCATCCACACTCACAATGACTTATGTGTGCAGTTGGGCTGTGTGCTCAGTTAAAAATAAGTTCCAACTTAGGGTTTGAGAACCAGGGGTTGTGGTCTGACACCTCAGTGATATGATGACCCTAAGAGATTTTAGTAAGTTTTTATTAGTAGACCCCAATTCCATAACTAGAAACTGGATGTTGGGTTATGTCATAGAAACTCTCAGCTCATGTTTACCTGGAGAGCTTGTAAAAGAAGGTAAATGTGGGATGGGGTGGTGACAACCAAGAGAAGAAAGAGACACGAGCCTTGAAAATTATATCGAGGACAAACCAATAAAACCATATGCCCAAAAATGAGCAAAATAAAGTGCAATAAGATACAAGATGTGGTGAAATATCATGGAGGCTTGACTTTACCCTATCCCAAAGATTCCATAGACAAATAATCACAAAAGAAAGCAAGAACATTTCTGAGCCATATAAACATTCTATGTGTCAAGAGATGATGATAGTCTTGTCTTGAGAGAGAGTGATGTGTAAGAAAGATCGTATTAATCATTGATTTCAACCAAAATTCCACCTCTTTGGTTGCTTAACTAGAGGGAGGGAGGAACTAGGCCAACAAGCATTGGTCCTTCTCCCAAAGAAAGTTGGAAGTCAAAATGAAGGCTCATGATTATGTAGGGTGAACCAAGGATAAATTTCAACAAACACATTTAGACAACCTGTGAGGCTGGAAAAAATTGGGCAAGACAATGGTAACTTTCCCCAAATACATTTAGACAACCTATAAGACTTCAAAAAATTAGGTGAGAAAATGGAAATAAATCCACACTATTCCTTTAGGTACCCACTGACATAATGATCCAAGCCTTGAAAAGACTCCTGTAATCAAAGCACCAATCCTCTGGTTACCATAACAATCACAAAATAACTCGCATGAGATTGTAGATAATGGAGACCCCACAACGCTTAACTCGCATGAGTCTGCAATAACTTAACACATGATGTATATGTCACTTGGGGGAGAGTGGTAGCCATTTCGCTTCCCTCTACTACTTGGGGTGAGGGTGAGTTTCCCCCTTCCTCACCCCTTGTTGCTTCCCTTTCCACCCCATCGAGGGTCTATTGGTCCTTCAAAAACAAGGCATGGAATTCTTGTACGAATGGAGTTTGTAGGAGATAAAGCCCATTCTTAGTAATACAAAGGCCCGAGTTAGCACAACCGACATTGGCAAAGAAATATTCCACTATTACTTGATATACACATATGAGAGGTAGTTATTTCTGGCATATAATAGATTGGAGAAGTGATGCACAAGTAGTTTCTAAACACTAGGTGCTGGAATTTTTTTCAAGACAAGAACCATTAATCATGTGTCTAATCATCTTCACCACCATCTGAGAGTCCCATTCTATGAAAAGTTTTGGGAATGCTTGTTGTGTAACATGAAATAGATAAATCTCTAGAGAAAATAGGTCCATAGTATAATTAGTGTTATGACCCATAGCTCTATCATAATAGAAGATAGTTTGTCCTCAATTGTTATGAAATATGCCTCCATAGCCACCCCTACTTAGATTCACCTTGGACGCACCATCAAAATTTAGTTTGATAAGAGAGGGTGGAGGGGGAGACCAAATGGAAGGGGAAAAACTCACGAAATGGTCGAAGGAGGATAGGAAGAGGAGGGTGTTGGAGACAAGAAAGTCTATATTAATAAGAAAGTTAATATATGTTATTTGTATACGTTTAAAAACTTAATTTAGTTAAAATTAAGATATTAATATTTAAATGAAAAGAGAACTGATGATAAACCATTTTTATGAAAATGATTTTTGTTAGTATGAGATAGAATTCATTAAAAAAATGATCTTCTTGTGAACTATTTAAAGGCGTTTGTAGCTTTTTTTATTCTATATCTAGAGTTTACATGATGATTTTATATGAATGTGTTAATAGTAGAATGCTAGATATTTGATGTCTAAGATATATATATATATATATATATATATATATATATATATATATATATATATATATATATAAGGGAATACTAACTGATATCTACCAGTCCAGATCCATCTTTACTTTGAATATATAAGTGAAGAGAGGGAACAAATATCTCTAGGTGCAAGCCCATTTTTGGAGTGCAAAACTTGAGGAAATGTTTGCACCTAGAGAGATGTGATCCCTCTCACAACTTGATAGATTCAAAGTTAAGATGGCTATAAGCTAGTCTAATTATTAATAATTATTAATTATAATTAATTTTATTTTTATGTAATTTCATTGAGTCAAAATATAATGAGAGTACTCTTTAAGTGTGACTTTTTGGAGTTTCTGGTTGATTTCTGGTCGGTGAAAAATTTGTCGTCAAATCTTGATTGACACTTCAATTGTGAAGAGTTCACCTTTAAAACTTGTGATCTCAATGAATATTTTCTGGATTGTAGACAAATTAGAAAAGAAACCAGAATAATTTCCAAAAAGTCGCACTTAAAAAACTACTTGTTAAATAAATAATTATAATAAATAATTTTGTCTTTATTTTTATGTAATTTAATTGAATCAAAATATTTAGATAACATAACATAAAAATACATTATAACTTCTCCTCCATACCTTTTCTTTTGGAAAAAATAAAATAGTAAAATTAAATTAAAAATCAAAAGAGTTATCGAGATTATCCACAATATTATAGAAACTTTGGAATCCCAAAGAAATAGTGAAAAAGAATTTAATAAAAAAGAGCCGACCATATATATATATATATAAATTAATTAATTTTAATAAATTCTAAGAATACTTTTAATTTTAATAAATAAGTTCTAAGAATAACTTTTATTATTTAATAAATTTTACCCTATTAATAATTAATAATTAAGTAATAATAATAAATATTATTCTTAATAATTATAATTATTATTTAATTTTAATTCTTAAATTAATCAATTTTTTTTTTTTAATTAATTGAGAATATTATGCTTGTTAATTAATATTTACTATTATTTTATATTTTTGTATTTTATATTTTATAATAATTGGAAATAATTAATAATACTAAATTACTATTTTTTTTTTTTGACAAGAACAATTATGTTTTTATATTAGATCTTTGGCATGAATTCCTCCAAATAAGTTACAATCTGAGAGGCTGCTTCACTATTCTTCTCGTCCGTCGAGATGTCTAAGGCGATGAAGCAAATATGCTAGTGTTTCTTACAATTATTTATTGTTGCAATCTCCGATATTTTCCCTAATTTGTGGATACAAACAAACTGCTGTAATAAAATGCAGTAAAACATGAAATAGAAATCGAAGGAATGGGAACCCAGTCATCTTCTTCGTTTCTTAAAAGAAAGCCAACGGGAATAAGAGCTACCTTGTTGGCTTTGAGATCTGCATCTTTGTTATTTTCCTGTAGCACATGAAAGAATGCTACCTTTTGAAGAGTTTTGGTTATTGATTTAATTCACCTCACCAGTCTAGAAAATCTAAGATCTTTTGGTTCGTAACCTTCCACTAAATATTTGATGATGGATTGAGAGTCGCCTACTACAACAACTTCTTTGATGCCTAGATTTTTTACTTACATGAGGCCTTGGAGAAGAGAAATCACTTCAACTTGAATGCTTGTGGAATGACCCAAGCCCCAAGCAAAGCTGTGATCAACTCTGCCTTCCAGGTTCTTAATAACCCCACCTGCACTAGCTTTCCCGGGGTTTCCTTTTGCAGCTCCATCAAAGAACAAGGAGAAAGAGGTTTTCTTAATGAGCCACTCGGAAAATTATTTCTCATTGGATCTAATTTTCCAGTTATCAGTTGCCTTATTTTTCCTTATTTCTACTGAGATGGTAAAGCCCATCATGCTGCTCCACTCCATGTATTGCTGACTGAGATTTGTTGCTTCGAGGTATCCACCCAAAATTTCTTTTAATTGGGCTTTGATTTTAACTATGACAACTTTCACCTTCTGCTCTTAGTCTCTAAAGGTTATGCTATCTCTTTCAAGTCATATTTTCCAACAGATAATTTTTGGAAGCGAGAGCCATATGGCTTTGAAACTATTGTTTTTTGGAAGACCTCATGGATAATTGAAGAGCAAACTGGCAAAAAGATCTGGAATGGAGATCGGAAGAGTGAAACTGTCGTCCCAAGGGGCCAGGACCTCGTGCCAAACCTCAACAGCAAAATTACAGTCCAACATGATGTGGCTAATACTTTCTTCGTTTGCCCAACACATCTGGCATCTAGAGGGACCTTGAAAGCCTCTTTTTTTAAGTCTATCATCTGTCAAGTTTCTGTTATGACACATTAACCAGCAAAAATGATCGATCTTGGGAATGGATTTGAGTTTCCAAAGACCTTTTCAGGTTGCTGGATTTGTGGGGACATGGGGAATTTCCAAGAGTTTTGAGTATCCAATGGTGACACTGTAAGATCTGGAGAGACCCCAGCCATGCTTGTCTGGCTGATTTTTGTGAATCGGTGCTAAGCCATGGAGAAGGGCCAACAATTCATCAAGCTCAGGTTTCAGATTCACAGGGACGTGAATGTATTTCCATCCAATCCAACGACGGTCAAACTAGAGATAGATATCCCAAAGAGAGGTGCAGCTAGCGTTAACCATCCAAATATGAAAAGGGCGCAGAGAAGAGACGTCTGCAAGAGGAGAGCTTTGCATAATTCTGTCATGCCAGAGATCGATGAGCTTTCCGTTTCCAGGAACCCAGAACGCATGAGCTTGAATCAGTGAAATGGAATTGAGTCAGAGCTTGGGAAAGTGTGTGCCAGTAGATGGACATGGGCTGTCTAAGTAGCGAATTCTTGGGCTTGAGAAACATTTACACCACAACACCTTCTGCACCCAGTCAGGATTGGAATCAATTATTCGCCATACAATTTTTGCACCCATTGCGATGTTTTGAGCTTGAAGAGATTTCAAATTTAGCCCACCTTCCAAGAGAGGTTTAGAGACCTTGTCCCAAGTTACCAGAGGAATTTGACTCTCATTGTTTTTACCTCCTTTATAGAAAAAATGTCGGATTAGCTCCTCCAGCTTCTTGAGAATTCGAGAGGGAGCCAATAAGACAGAAAAAATTGAAAATGGGAAGGCTACTGAGCACCACTTTAATCAGCACTATCTTGCCAGCAATATTAAGCCAGGAAAGGCCCCAAGCCTAGATTCTAAGCTTGAATTTGTCAATAAGAGGAATCTAGTCTCTGCTGAAGACAGATTTGAAAAAAATGGGAAGACCCAGGTATTTGAAGGATGACCAAATAACAAAGCTAGCAAAGTTGAGGCATCTAGAGATAGCATTTAGAAAACTGGGAGAAATGTTCCAGCTATAAATATGACACTTCCCTTTATTGAGTTTGCTGCCTATGTCATCACAATATTCATTAAGAAATTCTTTTAATTTAGAGGCAGATTGCAGCGAAGCTATGCCCATCAATAATGAATCATCAACAAACAGAGCATGGTTGATATTTTTTACACCTCTTGTTCTAGCAATTTATTATTCAAATAAAAACTTAACACAAAAACTTGAATGACAAAGAGATGGGGGGAGAGAGGACATCCCTGACGGAGCCCACGGGAGGCTTTGAAGAAACCCGCAACATGCCCATTCACCAAGGGAGCTATCCAAGGCTCAGAAATGCATGCACTGATCTAGTTGATGAAGCTCGCCCCAAATTCAAACTTGCACAAACCCCAAATAGAAAACTGTGTCTTACTCGATTGAAAGCATTAGCGAGATCAAGCTTAACAACCATTCCTTTTTCTTTACGCTGAATACTAGAGTGGATCGCCTCTTGCACCAATATGAAATTGTCTACCATCTGCCTTCCATGCACAAATCCACCTTGGTTTTCCGGAATGATTTTGGGAAGAATACTTTTCAACTTGTTTGCAATCACCTTGGTTATTATTTTGTATCCAATATTGCATAATGAAATAGGACTAAATCTATTAAAGGCATTGGCTCCCTTTTCCTTCGGAATGAGAGTGAGGAAATCGGAATTTGTGCTGCCCCCTATTTTCTGGCAAGATTGAGATTTCAGAACCATTTTGTGCAGATCTTTTTCGACTATTTGCCAACAAGCTTGAAGGAATATATTAGTAAAGCCATCAGGATCGGGGGTTTTTTCAGGGTCCATCTCAAAGAGAGTAGCCTTTATTTCTTCTCTAGAAAATTTTTCCTCCAGAGATTGATTCACATTGAAGGTTATCTCAGTGGGCACCACATCCAAAAAGTTTACAGATTGGTTACCAACTTCTTCCTCACCATACAGATTTTTGAAATGATTGTAGGCAACCCTTTTAATGCTCATGAAGTCCTTATGGGTAGCGTTCTCATCTTTGATTTAAGAAATGGAATTGAAATCTCTTCTCACATTGGATTGCTTGTGGAAGAATGAAGTATTTCTATCACCTGCCTTAAGCCAAATACTACGTGATTTTTGCCTCCAAAATTCCTCCCTCGCCATGCAGGCCCTACGGAATTTTTGTTGGAGATCAGCTTCCCTGGAAATGACTTCTGAAGTAATGGTAGCGTCCTCCATTTGAAGATGATGGACCTCAATATTGGCTTAATTATATTTCCTTTCTGAAGCTGGGTTGGGTAGGGTTTTGACCCAACATTTTAACTCAGATTTCAATCTTTTGAGCTTTTCTTCCCAAACGAAGAAGGATGAGCCATTTACGGGGTGATCCCAAAATTCCTTAACTCTTTCCATAAAACCTGGAAGGTGGATCCATAGAGGGCTAAATCTAAAAAGGATAGGGCCCAAATCCTTTTGAGGCATGAGTTCTAGCATGATTGGCCTATAATCAGAGGCACTGCAAGAGAGGATTTGCATTCTAGATTCTAGGCCAAGAAGCAGGAAGGAACTTTGAACCAAAAATCTATCTAATCTAGCAACAAGTTACAATATGAATAGGACCAATTATTTTATTAGACCAAGTGAAATTATCATTTATGGGCTTGATATCGATAAGATCCCAATCTTGCATGAGGTCCTCCACCCATTCCCTTGTTGGATCTCTCACAATGCTGCCTCCACGCTTCTCAGACAAAAGCAAGGTGAGGTTAAGATCACTAATGATAATGGTGTTTTCTATATTCTCAATGTCAGCCAGATTTTTTATGAAGTCCCAACATGACTTCTTCTCTCCTGCATTAATCGAGACGTAAAAATTGATGAGATTGATTACCTCCTTTGATTCTCTATGCTGAAATTTCAGATATAGCCAATGAGTATTTGGTATTTCTATGATTAGCAGGTATTTTCTTGTATTCCATAGCATGCCTAGACCGCCTGAAGCTCCTCGAGAAGAGACGACCTGCCCTCCACCTTTATTCCAAAAACTATTACTTGTTTGGAGGAAAGCTTTATCCTCCATCTTTGTCTCCTAGATTAAAAGAAAGTTCGGGGTTTCTATTCGAAGTATGCTTCTCATAACTTCTTCTTTCGCTTTACTGCCCAAACCTCTACAATTCCAGGAGACGACTTTCATCACTTACTTTTCTGGGTGTGTTGGGCTCCCTTGAAGCCGTGACTCTGGTTTCTTGTGCTCTTGGGCGTTTTTTCCAATAGTTTCTCGAGAGTTGGTTGGGTGCCTTGCATTTTTTCTTTGTATATTTCTTGTTCTCTTTTTTTCCCAGTTGGATATTCGACCTCTTGTTGATCTTCTGATCGAGACTTGTGATTCCCCTATTTCTCCTTCCTCCTCAGATTCCTCTGAGGCCTGATCATCCTCTTCAGTTTCCACATTTTTTCCTTTAGATCCTTCTAAGGTGCTTTCACCCTGTTTTGGTTCAGAGGGGGTCCCTTTATCCAAAGAGTCTTTCCTTTGCATCTCATTCTCCTGGACCTCTACTGTATATGAACTGAGGGGTCCAAATTTGTTTCCTTGGCCTTTAGAAATGTGGATTTGATGATCAGTAGAATGATGAGGTCCTTTGCTTGATGGGGTTCCAATAGTTTTTTTATTGGTCCTTGACCTCTTGACTTGATTCCAGCCCTCCTCTTTTCCATTCACCGCCTCGCCGTTACTCGGAAAACCTCTAGAAAAGTGTCCATAGACATGAAATTTCCGGCATTTGAAAGGAATTTGCTCATAATCGAGCTTTTGAATGTGAGACCAACTTCCGACCTTGATTTTTATAGCCTCCGGGAGGCCCACCTCTAGATCAACTTCGACATAGATATGAGCGCAGTCGTATTGATCTTTGTTATTTGCTCGATCTGTAAATTTTCCCAAGGCATTGCCAATATGCTTTAGCGAGTCCCAATTCCAACAGTGCATGGGCAGATTCGAAAGCCTGACCCAAACTGGAACCGCCATCGGGACATCCACTGTAGGGTCAAATTCTGGCGTCCACTTATTAAGGTACAACCCTTGAGGGCCCATGAAATAAGGGCCATTCCTGAAAATCAACTCTTTATCTTCTTTTGTATTTAATTCAAACAGAAATAGCCCCTACCCAGAAAGTATGAGGTAACACTGTTTTTTATCAAAGGAACCCAGTTCTTCGCAACCCATATCTTAGTTGATTTGGGCGAGGGCCAAAGACCCGTGAGCTGGACAACAAGGGCACGATCGGCCAGAGAGAGAGAGACACCTGAATCAGTTCCTCAGAAGGCAGCGAGATCTTGGGGATATCATCATGTTTTTTGACAAACTTAGCCACTTCAGAAGTCTTCTTCTTCAGTAGCGAAGCTAGTAGGGAACTAAAGGCTTCGGCTGCTGAGGGAAGTGGAGGAGGCGGAGGAGGTTGGAGGGAGTCCAAATCCTCCATGCCTGGAAGGTCCCTAAACCAGATCAAAGAAGAAAAAAGACCGCAGGCTCAATGGCGCTGGGAGTCGGAGTAGATACTCAGGAGTAGATTGGGCATGCTGAGCAGATCAGGCAGATTGGAAACTGGAGTAGCAAGCAGCTCCAAGGGCACAGAGGCGCAGCAGCGTGGCGCAGAACGTAGCAGAATCTCTCAATCCTATTGATACAGTTCGGGCATGTTGTGCAGATCGAGTAAATAGGAGCAACAAGCAGCTGCAAGGGTGCAGAGGCACAGCCTCAGACAGGGCGTAGCAGTGTGGCGTAGATCGCAGCACCATGGTTTAATCAAATCAACACAACATATTTTATAATACTAAATTACTATTATTAAATGGTATTAAAAATTTCCTTTCTTAACTTATCCTAGTTAATTAAATTAAGTGTTACTATTAATTTATAGGGTTTTATTTTAATAAATTATTTTAAAAAATCATTTAAGACAAAAATAATTATCTATAAATTAAAATTTTAAAAACCAATTATAAGTTATTAAAAGTATTTTTATTATTATTAATACTAATTATAATTAATAATTAATTAATTTTTATTTATTGTAAATAAAAAATTATTAATGGGAATAATTATTAAAAGTACATAATATAATTTTATTAATTATATTCACATTGATTCTTTATTAATGAAAACAAAAATAATGAGATCTATAGAAGACTTAATTTGCCTTGAAGATGGATCCCCGTTGGGATTCAAAACATCCACAAAGTTCCTATAATATTGTGGATAATCCAGATAGCTCTTTTGTAAATTAAAAAGATATATTTATAAAATACTCTGATTGTGAAATAAGATATGGGTTTTGGGCATTTGGTATTGATGAGCCATTGTATTGTAACAAAGCCTATTTACAAGTTAATATTATCCATGGTAAAGGGAAGGTGAATTTAAATGGTTAAAAATCTTGTTATATTGTAACTATTAATTTTCTATGTGTTTATTGATGAAAGTTAAATATGTTACAAAAATATTATTTTAATTTATATGGTAAAATGGATTTTAATTTATAGCTACTATTTATATCTTATATATTTTAATGTGATAGAGGGTTTAGATATATCTCAAAAGTAATTATAAAATATTTTGATTATGAAATGAGAGATGGTTTTTGGGCATGTGGTATTGATAAAGCAATGATATTGGCTCAGGGTATTGTAACAAAACCTATTTACAAGTTAATAATATCTATGATAAAATAAGTGTGAATATCCATGGTTAAAAAAATTATTATATTGTAAGTTTATTGCAATTTGAAGTTACATACACTAAGTTTTATCAAAGCGATTGACAAAAAGAAGACAATGTACCTGGCGGTGAAGTATGTCAAACAATAACCCATTGTAGTGCTCTGATAGGTAGAGCTACGCCTACATACAAATAAACTTTCCATTTGCAAATTTACAAAAAGAAACCATGAATTTATTGCCTATTTAGAAACTATTAATGAAAGGTACTAGAACGGCCAGGAGACAACACCTGCTGATCACTAGGGACTTCCGCCAGCCTTGACCAATGCCATCAAACCACGAACTGACAAACATATCCATAATGAGCACCCGACCACGAGTTTCAATATACAATTTCCATAGTGGTGTCGACCATTATTCTCACCTTTGTGCTCCACTCACAATAATTAGGAATTCATGTTTGTCAAATTAAGTATATGGTAAGATTATCCACCCACAATAATTTATTTCAACTAGTTTAATTGGGTTATTTCAACTTTCTTAATTTTAAAAATAATAATGATGAGTTAATCTTTTATTTTTCCAAATGAAAAGACAACAATTTTTTATTGAAAACAAATGAGTGTTATATCTACAACATTAGCCTGCTAAATCATTCTAGCAGAAAAATAAACACAACATGTAACCAGATCGCTTATAGATGTGCCAACAGCTAGGGTAAACATACAAAATTTGGCAAGTACAAAAAAGAAGGAAGTGGCATAGACAAACGCCTTACTATCTAGTGAAAATGTCTAGACTACCACAATAAATAACTTGAAGGAGAAAAGCATTCAAAAGCCTGAGTTCATAGTAAGGGAATGATCCACCACTGAGAATGGTGCTATTGATATGCAACTCATAGAAAATCCTCCTGATAGGCATAGATGATCCTCTTTTAGACAACCTATCCATAGGGGCGTTCTGATCCCCATAGATATGGCATAAATGTATGGATGCAAAGGAGGCCTTTAAACATCAAATTATTCCATCCAATGGTGGAGAGTAGGCGCCTGCAAAGTTGCACTACCAACAACCCATTCAATCACTATCTTCTAATCCCCTGCCACCGTGATATCTTCAAGTGAAAGGAAACTAGCACAACGGAGTACCCCCCATAGCGCTAACACTTCAGCTCTTATGTTGTTACATACATCTGAGACCAGTGGAAATGATAAGCCATGGAGGGACTAGTGGATATGATGACCCCACAAGTGCATGAGTTAACTTGTGAATAATAATATATAATTATTATCCTCATTTGAAATTAACAATTAAATTTTTATAATTCTTAAAAATTTTAAACCAGCCTCGATCCATCTTAAGTCCAGATCTATCAAACATCGATAAGGATCAAATCTCTTGAGGTGCAAACCTCTTTTTTGAGTGCAAAACTTGAGAAAATTTTTCCACCTCGAGAGATTTTATCCCTCTCAGCGCTTGATAGATCCAGAGTTAAAATGGATTTAGGGTGGTTTCAGTTGTGTGTGACCAAGGAAAATCTATCGAACATATGATTATTTTTATCAATAATATGTAAAAACATCTAATATTAATATAATAATTTTAAATATGTTAAATATGTCTTAGATTTATCTGGTCATTTTAATTGTAAATTTGCTTAGTTACCTCAGTTTGTTGAGATGATAAATATTGGTAATAAATTTAATGATGAAAAATGATGAAATAAAAATTTTGAATGCAAAGTGACAATGTAATAGTGTTGAATGATAGAAAATGTGAATAATAAGAATGTAGTCAATTACGAATATTCTTCATTGAGATCAATCTCAAACTATTTTCTTCTACTACTCTTCACTAAGTGGGCCCGTAGGATATTTTCGGCTCAAGTCTATTTTTAGACTATGTCTATTTTTAGACATGTCGATCATATTCTATGAGTTGCAGGATGCTATTTGTGGATGGTTGGTCAAGTTGGAAAAATAGATGGACTTCTATTTTTAGACATATTGGGCGGAATCTATTTTTAGATTGCCAGTCTAAAAATAGATATGTCGAATATTAGTAGCTCTTAATAATATTTGGACTCTAAACATTATCTTATTCTCTTGGAGCACTTCAGTTAAGTGCACAGATGTGGCACAACAACTGACAGAAGGAATTATGCTATTCTTGAGGGTTTACTGGAGCTATTGCATGGAGGACTTCAGTTAGAACTCATGTGACAGAGTTTGGTGGAGTTGGAGAAGTAGTTGGTGGAGTTGTATTTAGTTTAACTCGGTTAGACTCAGTTGAGCTAGTTGTATCTAGTCTAACTGATTGATACACTAGTGAGAGTGGTGTGAATTAATTAGTTAATTAATTCACTAAATAATAACTCATTAATCAAATGAAGAATACATCAGTTAACTACAGTGCATGGTAGTTTCAGTGGAGACCAGTGGAGAGATAGGTGAAAGAGAAAGTGTGACTATCAGTTGTGACTATAGTGATGCATTGATTGCATCCAACACTCAGTGGAGATGCCAATGAAGATTAAGTGAGCAATGCTGGAGCAATTTGAACTCATTCAGATCCATTCTTCAGCAGGGATTGCGCAATAGAGGCAGGCTAGCAGGTGGCAAATATTGGTGCATGGATTTGCAAGATCGAGCCTGATTAGTGTGTAGTGATTGTATTGTACTGAGAGCTTGATATGATCAGCTTTGTATGATGATTTTTACATGATCTCTATGACATATATTATATACAAATAGTTGGGGTTTTCAGCTTCAGGCTTTCCCTTTAAACAACTGTGTTAATGTGTGTGAATTTTTATTGTTTCATGTGTGCATTGCAATCTTGATTTAATTTCCGCAAATGATCAATGGTGGAATAGATTCTGTATTTTTCATGAAGTTAAAATAGTGTGAGATCAGGAGAATATTGGACATATAACACATAAGTTATATAATTTCTACATGGTATCAGAGCAGTATTGATCATAGGAGATTGCAATTATTGAAGCAGTTGAGTTTTGTGCTGGTGGAATTCGAATTTGCTGCAGTGTTTTCTTGGTGTCGAAGTTGAGCATTCATTGAAATGTCTTTCAACGGATTGCGATTGGAGTATGCTCTTGATGGGAGCTCAAATTACATAGCATGGAAGGACAGGATGGAGGTGGTTCTGGATGATAATGGGCTGAAGGAGTTCATCGATAGCGATGTTCCTAAGCCGAGTTCTAGCGATGCAACCGCACTTGACGCATGGCAAAAGAAGGTAGCAAAGTGTCGAAGGATTCTGTTGGAAGGTGTGAAGGACCACATTATGTCCAACCTTCACAGGATAGCCACTCTATTCTTAATGTGGAAGGCTTCGACAGACTTGTTCCAAAGGAGAAGTGACCAGAGGAAGTTGGCGCTTAAAGACAAGCTCAAAAAAATAAAAATGGAGAAAGGCGACAATATTCCTAAATACCTCACGAAGTTTATCCACTGCAAGGATGAATTGGTAAGTGTGGGGGTTACTGTTGATGATGAAGACTTGGTGAGCTTGTCTCTCCTTGGGCTTCCAAAGAGTTGGCATAGCTACGAATACTCTTTCAATGGACGGGAGAAACTGCCAGGATGGGAGCGACTTTGGTCGGATCTTGTGTAGGAGGAGATAAGGCGGGGTACCAGGGATGGATCTTCATCGAAGAATGAAGATGAAGAAAATTGTGCTTTGGCTGCCAAAGCAAGGAAAGGGAAGGGGAAGAAAAATCCTTCTCAATCCGAAGCTAAAGGCAAGAAGCAGGATTTGTCCAAGGTGAAGTGTTTTCACTGTGACCAACATGGACATTTCGCCACTAATTGTCCATAGAAGAAGAAGATGAAGCAGGCTGCTGGATCTGCAGCTGGAGAGGCCTTAGCCTCACAGTTTGAGTCGGATTTTTCTTTGATCACATGCTTGGTTTCAAGTGTGGTTTCTTGACAGTGGTGCGTCTTTCCATATGACTAGAGACAAAGATTTGTTTAGTGATATGGAGGAAAAGGATCTTGGAGTGCACTTCGAGATGGGCGATGATGGTAGATACAGTGCGACTGGTATCGGGACCATTTCCTTTGAGAGGGAGTCCGATAAACCTTTCATCTTGAAGGATGTCATGCATGTTCCAGGATTGAAGAGGAATCTGATCTTCGTGGCGATGTTGGTAGACAAGGGTTATGATGTTGTTTTGAGTGAAGGAAAAGCTTTCCTTCGGCATAAAACAACTGGTCAAACCAGGAGGATAGGGATTCGAGTTAAGAATATTTATCAATTGCAGGTAGATGGTTATGCAACAATGGCAGGCAAAGCAGAAGGAGTGGTGAGCCGGGATGAGGGCAAATTGTGGCACAGGAGATTGGGCAATCTTCACCATGGCGCTTTGAAAATTTTGCAGCAGATTTCTACCGGGCTTCCCAAAGGTACACTTGCGCAGTTAGATAAGTGCAAGGGATGTACTTTGGGAAAATTTGTGAAGAGCACTTTTCATGAGAAGGATAGTTGCACCTCGACGATCCTTGAGAGAATTCACACAGATGTGTGTGGACCTTTCTCGGTTGCTTCAACAGCAAAGCACAGGTATTATGTGATATTTGTTGATGACTTTTCTTGTAAGTGCTGGATCTTCTTCATGCAGAAGAAGAGCGAGACATACTCAAAGTTCTGTGAGTTCAAGGCGTTGGTTGAGAAAGAGTTGGGGAAGCAGGTGAAAGCTCTAAGGAGCGATAACGGTGGTGAATACATCTCTTGCGAATTCAAAGACTTCTGTAGCAAAGAAGGAATTCAAAGAGAACTCATAGCGCCTCATAACCCACAGCAGAATGGGGTCGCGGAGAGAAAGAACAGAACGATCGTGGGTGCTGCACGGGTGATGTTGCATGAACAAGGCCTTCCCATACACTTGTGGTCTGAGGCATGCAACACTGCAGTTTATGTGAAAAAGTGTTGTCCTCATAGGGTACTTGGCATGAGTACACCCGAAGAGGTGTTTTCTGGTGAAGCCTGATATTTCTCATTGAAGATTTTTGGCTCACCTGTTTACATTCATGTGACGAAGGATGCCAGGAAGAAGCTAGAGCTAACCGCAGAGGTTGGGATATTTGTGGGGTACACAGAAACACCCCATAATTATCTTGTGTATTTTCCAGACATTCGGATGACTGTTGTGCGACGGGATATCAAATTTCATGAGGAGAAATCCATGAAGTTGTCGCTTGAGAGGGAGCTACACTTGCATGCAGAGGAGGAGCTGCTTGTTCCTAAAGATGAGCCTTAAGATGTGGATCATCCACAAGAGGAGGTTCATGGAGTGGAATAAACCACTCATGCAGCGCCAAACATTAGAGGGCGGAAGCGACTGCAGAAGCTGAGCGACTGAATCTTGATGTAGTGCAGAATGTAGGAGTTCCTACATCACAACGCAGACAGAGACAGTCACCTGACCGATTTACTGGATACATGGCTCTGATGATCAAGTGTATCGTGACGGAGCCATCCTCTTTCGAGGAAGCTGTGGAGGATCCCACATGGGTAGATGCCATGGTGGAAGAGTATGATTCGATTGTCAGAAACAGTGCATGGGAGATTGTCCCAAGGCCGGAAGGGAAATCAGTGGTAGGTTCGAGATGGATCTACAAAGTGAAGCAAGATGTTGATGGGAGCATCGAGAAGTATAAGGAAAGATTTTTTGTCGGGGGCTTCTCACAAATTGAGGGGATTGACTATGAAGAAACCTTTGCACCTGTCGCAAGGTATTCTTCCATACGGACCATCCTTGCTCTCTCAACGCAGATGGGTTGGCACATTCATCAGATGGATGTGAAGACTGCGTTCCTCAACGGAATCATTGAGGAGGAGGTGTACATTGAGCAGCCTGAAGGATTTGAAATCTTCAGCAGCGAGTCACATGTGTGTAGGCTCAAAAGAGTGTTGTATGGGCTGAAACAAGCACCTCATGCTTGGTACACATGGATAGACAGTTATTTCACTGGACTTGGTTTCGCCAAGAGTGAGGCGGATCCAAACCTATACCAGATTGTGGTGTAGGGTAAGCTTTTGATCATTGTGCTTTATGTAGATGGTTTAATACTAACGGGTGATGAACTGTTGATACACTCATGCAAGGCAGATCTTGCAAAGGTGTTCGAGATGAAGGACTTGGGCCTCCTTCATTATTTCCTGGGATTGGAAATTTGGCAGCGAAAAGGTGAACTGTTTGTGTCTTAAGGCAAGTATGCCCAGGAGATACTGGAGAAGTTTCACATGCAAGGCTACAAGCCTATCGACACTCCTCTTCCTGGTGGTTGGAGGAAAGAGGATGCTACATCGGCAGAGGTAGTGGATGCCACTGTTTATCGATAGTTGGTTGGTTTGCTCATGTATTTATTTAATACACGACCGAACATATGCTATGTGGTGAACCAGCTTTCACAAGTGATGGTTAAGCCTACCAAGCTCTTTTGGAAGGCAGACAAGCATGTCTTGAGGTATCTCAGGGGCACATCTGGGTATGGATTGTGATGCAGAAAGTCGAATGAGGTGAAGCTACATGGCTTCACTGATTCAGATTGGGTAGGAAGCCCAACAGACATAAAGAGCACATCTGGAGGGATTTTCAGTATCGGATCTACAACAGTTTCTTGGTACAGCAAAAAACAAAGATCCGTGGCTCTCAGTTCAGCAGAGGTCGAGTACATGGTAGCAATTTTGGCTGCATGCAAGGCTATATGGATGAGGAAGATCCTTGTCGGTTTTTTTGGTTCTGATAATGACATCCGGTACCATCATATCAGAGATTGTGTGCAGCGGAATATCATGTTGCTTTCTTACATTCCTACGAAGGATCAGGATGCAGATATTCTGACAAAGGCACTCACTAGGAGCAAATTTGAATACCATAGAGACAGGATCGGGGTGGCAGATAATCCCTATCTTGTTGAGAGGGAGTGTTTAGATTCAACAAGATGATGAGCTTAGAGAAAAGAGTCGCCCTCACTAAGTGGGCCCGCAGGCTATTTTTGGCACAAGTCTATTTTTAGACATGTCGATCATATTCTATGAGTTGTAGGATGCTATTTTGGATGGTTGGTCAAGTTGGAAAAATAGATGGACTTATATTTTTAGACATATTGGGCGGAGTCTATTTTTAGACTGCCAGTCTAAATATAGATATGTCGAATATTATTAGCTCTTAATAATATTTGGACTCTAAACATTATCTTATTCTCTTGGAGCACTTCAGTTAAGTGCACAGATGTGGCACAACAGCTGACAGAAGGAATTACGCTATTCCTGAGGGTTTACTGGAGCTATTGCATGGAGGACTTTAGTTAGAACTCATGTGAAAGAGTTTGGTGGAGTTGGAGAAGTAGCTGGTGGAGTTGTATTTAGTTTAACTCAGTTAGACTCGGTTGAGCTAGTTGTATCTAGTCTAACTGATTGATACACTAGTGAGAGTGGAATGAATTAATTAGTTAATTAATTCACAAATAATAACTCATTAATCAACTGAAGAATACATCAGTTAACTACAGTGCATGGCAGTTTTAGTGGAGACCAGTGGAGAGATAGGTGAAAGAGCAAGTATATTTATCAAGCCAGACTATAGTGAGGTTGACCGATTGCATCCAACACTCAGTGGAGATGCCAATGAGGATTGCGTGAGCAAGGCTAGAGCAATTCAAGTTCAGTCAGAGCCATTCTTCAGTAGGGATTGCGCAGTAGAGGCAGGCTAGCAGGTGGCAAAGATTGGTGTATGGATTTGCAAGATCGGGCCTGATTAGTGTGTAGCGATTGTATTGTACTGAGAGCTTGATATGATCAGCTTTGTATGAGGATTGTTACATGATCTCTATGACATATATTATATACAAATAATTGGGGTTTTCAGCTTCAGGTTTTCCCGTTAAACAACTGTGTTAATGTGTGTGAATTTTTATTGTTTCATGTGTGCATTGCAATCTTGATTTAATTTCCGCAAATGATCAATGGTGGAATAGATTCTGTATTTTGCATGAAGTTAAAATAGTGTGAGATCAGGAGAATCTTGGACATATTACACATAAGTTATATAATTTCTACAAAATCAACATCTACACTAAAATCCGATGCATCTAATGCAAACAATCAAATAATATTAGAAAACTTCTACATTGAAATAAATGCATCTAATGCAAGCAATCAATAGGATTAGAAATCAACATGTACACTCAAATCAATGCATCTAGTGCAAGTAAGAAAATTGGATTAGAAACAAACATCTACACTAAAATCAATCTAGTGAAAGCAATCAAATAGGATTAGAAATCACCATCTACACTGAAATATATGCATTTAGTGAAAGAAATAAAATAGGATTAGAAATCATCTACATTGAAATCAATGCATCTAGTGCAAGCAATCAAATATAATTTGAAATCAACATCTACATTGAAATTAATGCATCTAGTGCAAGCAATCAAATAATGTTAGAAATAACCATATACGCAATTATAAATGCATTTAGTGCAAGCAATCAAATAGGATTAGAAATAATCTACATTGAAATTAATGCATCTAGTGTAAGCAATGAAATATCATTAGAAATCGATATCTACACTAAAATCAATGCATCTTATACAAGAAATAAAATGATTAGAAATCACCATCTAGACTTGATCCAGATTTATGCAGGAACGCAATTAAATATAGAAATAGACGTAAACATAGATATGCAATAGAAATAATCTTTCATTTCATTAATATCAAACAGTAGAAATATGCTTACAGACATAATGGAAATAAATTAGCTAGGGCACTAGTAGCGTATCTCTGATAAGATATATGATGGCTACAACCATATGAACTGTGTTACAATGAGGCTCGAGGGCCTATATATTATTGAGAAATAATGGAAAACATCCAAAAACCTAACCCTAGGAGATGAAGTGCCAAAACTATGGGCCCCATTTGGGTAAATTGGTGTTTCAACTTCTTGGGGACAACTTTGGCATACAATCTCCATTTGACGCACACCATAACTCGTTAGAAATATCTATCTGAGGAGTACAAATTTTGGTGTGAGAAACATCGGTCCATGGACCCATGTTTCTCCCACTTTTCCCAAAAAATGTTGTTTAGGGCCTCAAAACGGCTCCGAAAGTTTAGGACCCGAAAAACTGCTAAAAATAGTAAGTTGTGTTGAAACTGAAAAACTGAAAGAAATGATGGTGGAGTTCCAAATGGAGTAGGTGGGTGGCCATCAATATCCACCTGGATCATTAGGGCCCCAAAACAACTCCAGAAGTTTAGGACCCAAAGACCTGCTAAAAATAATAAGATGTGCTGAAAGTGAAAAACTTAAAGAATCGATGGTGGGGGTCCAAATGGAATAGGTGGGTGGCCACCAATATCCACCTGGATCATTCCTCGTCCCATAGGAAGAAATTTTCTCCATTGCATTGAGATCATCCATGAGATGAGGCAAATTCTGTTGAATTGTGTATTAGATTTGTCGAAGATGTCATGGGCCTGTAGGAGGACATGCTGGATGCGTTCAATAAATTTGGTTTCTTTATCAGCCTTAGACAGTAAATGCATGGATTCTGTCTATGTAGTCGCATGAGGTATGGCAACATCAGACGACAGTGCATCGGGGGTCAAATCAATGGAGTGCTTGTCCTGACAGTGTAAAGGAACCTCTGTGGGTGAGGAGAAAATGTCCTCATATTCCTCCATGCCTTTGTCCATTTTCTGTTGCTGTGTAGGGGAGCCATGTTTCGATGCTATGGCCACAATCTTATTCTTTCCTTATGGGCGAATGATAATGTAAATAAATTACTTGGTTTGGGAAACAATCTTACTACATTGTTTCCAGTAGTCAAAGAGATGGTAGGAGGTGGTACTATCTCCAGTATCTTAGAAAAGTTATTTCCCAAAGTAATAATAATAGCACGAGGCCTACACTCATACACAACATGTCTCCTCCACAAGTATGGTTGGCCCAATAATACATCAGCTACACCAAGATGAGTAACATCACACAATACCTCATATTTTAATGACTTGATGATGTACAGAAGGCGGAATTATTGGTAGACGTGGAGATCTATCCCTGGGTGAAGCCACCTGATGGTATATGGTTGTGGGTGTGCTATGGTCGGTAGGCTGAGCCACTTTACGACCTCTGCTGAAATGAGGTTCTTTTGGCTTTCGCTATCGATAATAAATTGCAGTGGAGAACCCTTCACCCATATTTGTGAATGGACGAGGCGCTCCCCCTCCTCTGGATCCTCGGGATCCTCCCTCTGGAGCTTGGTGGCGGAAAAAATGGCACTGGGGTCCGCATCAATGATCTGCTTCCCTTTTTCATCTCCCTTGTCTAGTTCTAGCTCAGGATTAAAACATGCATCTAATTCGGGTGCCTTAAGTTCGACCACCAGTGATTGTTTGGCCCAACACTCGTTTGTGCTGTGAGTGGGGCTGTTATGAAATTCACACCACTTCCCCGTGTCCTTATTTGGATTTTTGGTGGTGTCCCGAGTCGCCCTGCTTTGGATCTTCGCCCTGTTTGTGGTTCGGGGGTGCCTTTCCTTGGCTTCGGATTCACGGATCCAAAGTCTCTCTTCTTTTTCTTAAATTTCTGCTTGATCTTGGCGGCATAGCGATATGTCGTGCCAAGCGAGGTAATGTCAAGGAATTCCATTTCCTCCTGAATGTGTTTTTGCAGACAGCTGCGGTACTTGAGCACCAAATTTCTCTCCGAATCTTTAATACCCAACTTTGTGCGAAGGGCATGGAACAAATTCGTCAGTTCGTGCACATATTGATCCCTTTGCTGCCATAGCGTGGTCCATTGGATGTACTTGTCCTCATAACTCCCCATGGGGTAATATTGTTCCTTGATGACGTCTCAGAACGAATTCCAAGTGGGTGTCGCTGAGAACAGAGAGGTTTCCCTCTTGTCCTTTTTCTCACGGTAGGTTTCCCACCAACATTTGACATGGGGGGCGGCTTTGAGGAGTGCAAAAATAATCTTTTCTCAGTTAGAGAAATCATGGAGTGAGAAATACCCTTCTAGCAAATTCAACCATCTATCTATGATGTCTGCATCTATCTGGCCTTCAAATATAGTAATGTCAAATTTTACATGTACCTTGAAGGGAGTGGCGCCTCCAGAGTGGTTGTTGGATGCAAATGCGCCATAGGTGGAACACTGTTGAAGGATCTGAGCAAAGTTATCCATCATCGTGTTCCTTTTTTTGTCGAGGGCCTCCTTGAGAAATATTTTGATAGGATCTCCTGCTACCTCGTATTTCTTTTCTTCCGCCATGGGAGGTCGTTGGGGTTTGCAAGGTAGATCTTGCAAGGGTTCAACCAGATCGAGCCCTAAATCCTTATACCCTGACCTTGTTGGGGACATGCAAAGAAAAACAGAGAAAGAGAAAACTGCTCTGATACCAATGATCCAGATTTATGTAGGAACACAATAAAATACAAAAATAGAAATAAACATAGAGATGCAGTGGAAATAATATTTCATTTCATTAATATCAAATAACAGAAATATGCTTACAGACATAATGGAAATAAACTAGCTAGGGCGTTGGTAGCATATCTCTGAGAAGAGATGTGGCAGCTACATGACTTTGAACTGTGTTATAATGAGGCTCGAGGGCCTATTTATTATTGATAAACAATGAAAAACTCTAAACATCCAAAAACCTAACCCTAGGAGATGAAGCGCCAAAACTATGGGTCCCGTTTGGGTAAATTGGTGTTTCAACTTCCCAGGGACGTAACTTTGGTATACGATCTCCGTTTGACGTGCACCATACCTCGTTAGAAAGATCTATCCAAGGAGTATAACTTTTGGTGTGAGAAAAATCAGTCCATGAAACCATATTTCTCTTGATTTTCCCCAAAAACATTGTTTAGGGCCTTAAAACTTTCTCCGAAAGTTCAGAACCTGAAAAACTGCTAAAAATAGTAAATTGTGCTAAAACTGAAAAACTAAAAGAATTGATAGTGGCATTCCAAATGGAATAGGTGGGTGGCCACCAACATCCAGCTAGATCATTAGGGCCCCAAAACGGCTCCGGAAATTCAGGACCCAAAGACCTGCTAAAAATAGTAAGTTGTGCTGAAAGTGCAAAACTGAAAGAACCGATGGTGGAGGTCCAAATGGAATAGGTGGGTGGCCACCAATATCCACCTGGATCAACACTGAAATAAATGCATATAGTGCAAGAAATATTCTTCCCTCTCTCCCCCCTCAATCTATATCTATATCTCCCTCCATCTCTCCTTCTTTGTCTCTCTTTCTCACCCCCCAAAACACACATACTCTCTCATTCGATATCTATCAATATCTATGTCCCTCCCTCCCTCTCTCCATGTCTCTCTTCTTCCCTCTCTTCACCTTCCATCAATATCTCTATCTCCCTTTATCTCTCTATATCACCCCCAAAACATACACTCTTTCTCCAATCTAACTATCCATCCCTCCCTACTCCTCTCCCTCTCTCTCCATCTCTTCCCCTTCTCTCCCTCTCCCCTGCTTCTCTCTCTTTCCTCTCGATGTCCTCTCTCCCTCTCTCTCCATCTTCCTTATCACTCACTCTCTCTCTCTCTGCATTTCTTCTTACCTCCCTCCTCCCCCCTCCAAATTCATCTCTCTCTCTCTCTCTCCACCTTTCTCTCTCTATGAATTTCTTCTTACCTCCCTCCTCCCCCCTCCAAATTCATCTTTCTTTCTTTCCCTCCATCTCTCTCTCTCTCCCCAACTCTATTATTATATCCCCCCCTATCCTTCTCTCTCATTCTCCCACCCTTCTCCCCATATCTCCTTCTTTGTCTCTTTATATCACCCCAAACATACACACTCTCTCTCCATCTCTCCCTTGTCACTCCCTCTCTCTCTACTCCTCCGTCTCGCTCCCTTTCTCTCCTAGCTCTCTCTCTCTCTCTCCTACCTCCCTCTCTCTCTCTCTCTACCCTCCAATCCTCTCTCTTCCCCCATCACTCTCTCTCTCTATCTATCTCTCTTTTCCGTCCAATCCTCTATCTCTCTCTATTTTCCCTCCAAACCTCTCTCTTCCCACATAACTCTCTCTCTCTCTCTCTCCCTCTCCCTCTCCCTCTCTCTGTTATTATATCCTTCCCTCTCTCCCTCCCCTCCCCCTTCTCTCCATCTCTCCTTCTTTGTCTCTTTATCTCACCCCTAAACATACACACTCTCTCTCCATCTCTCCCTTGTCACTCCCCCTCTCTCTCTCCACTTCTCACTCTATGTATTTCTTCTTCCCTTCCTCTCCCCCCTCCAAATCCATATATCTACCCCTCCCTCTCTCCTTCTCTCTCTCATCCTTCCTCTCTCTCCCTTTCTCTCCTACCTCCCTCTCTCTTCCCCCATATCTCTCTCTCTCTCTCTCTCTCTCTCTCTCTGCCCTCCAATCCTGTCACTATCTCTCTCCCTCTGTCATTCTCTCTGCCCCCCTCTCCTTCCCTCTCTCTTGATTCCATCTCTCCCATCTCCTTCATTTTATCTCCATCACTCCCACTATCTCTCCACCTCTATCACTCTATGTCTTTGTTCTTCCCTCCCATATATATCCTAATATATTAATATATATTATAATATAACACATTTAATATTGTATTAATCCAAAGTTATTAAATTTAATAATATTAATATTATAATATTATAACATGAATAATAGATTTAATAACAACAATAACAATAATAATATTAATATTTTAATATTAATATTAATATTAATATTAGGGTTAATAATATTTTTTTGAGTGGTATTAATAATAATTTGGCCCATGGTATTTGACCCATAAGCTTCACCTAAATAAAAACTCTTTTTTGAGTGTTCTTAAATATAAAGAGGATTATTGAGTAAATATAAAAAGAGGTTTTATGTATTTACCATACTTTTGGTTTATTTATATTTTTATTTATATATCATGTCTCTTTTATTTACTATGGTATTTGACCCATAGGCTTGGTATATAATTAGATGTTGATTTCTAATTCTATTTGATATATTTTTTATTTATTTACCATACCTCTTTTATAAATATGGTATTTGGCCCATAGTATTTAGCCCATGGTATTAAAATGGCATTTGGACCATAGACTTCACCTAAATAAAACCTCTCTTTTTTTTAGCTTTTTAAATATAAAGAGGTTTATGGAATAAATATAAAAATAGATTTTATTTATTTACCATACCTCTAGTTTCCTTTAACCAAGGCCACACAAACAAGATTTACTCCATACTTATTAGACTCTAAAACACAATAAAAAAAATTCATATAATCCAATTTAAACCCTATTATTAATAACATTATATTAAAAAATTAAATAAATACAATACTTAAATGAATACATGCAATACCCATACACATCGTATAAATAAATACATACGATACCCATACGCACCAGGATAAATTCTCCCCAACTCGGTGCATATTGCGATAAGGATTTAAATTTTTAGGGTCCATCTTAATTACACCATGTGCCATCACATGATGAGGAGAATGAGATAAGATCAAGAGAAAAAAGCAATTATTAAAGAAACATCGAGTTCCAAAATCTTAAACACATTTTGATTTTCGTGCAATGAAATTAAGGCACTTCTAGGTATATATTGCAGGTTACCTCCATGTTGGTAGTTAAATATACCTTTGGAAATGGAATTAGTTACGAGCCAACTATTAAAATATTAATTTAATTTAGGTTTATATAGATTTTAAGTGTGATATTTTGGAGTTTTTGGTTTGGGTTGGAATTTAATAAATAAATTGTAGCTAAAATTTGATTTGCTTTATTTAAATTGGTTTTTTTGGTTATATATAGATTTAATACTTTCAAAAACTTTGGGGTACTTTTATTCTATTTCAATGAATCCCTCGTGAATTCTAGATAAATTAAATCAACCAGAAAACTTTCAAAAAATCACACTTAAAGAGAACTCATTTTCAAAATACCAATATAACTTTAACACGACAATGTGACAATATGAAGTGTGACATTGATGTGGCATTCATGTTAAAGATAAAACCTTCTTTATTATATAACAAATATTAATTAATTAAAATAAATCAATAAGACATTGCTTATTAGTTGATCATAAGTTATGATTAGGTAAATGGTATTTGGATGATTGGGTAAATGGTATTGGGAATGGGTAGGATAATTTTATTGGGATTTTAATATGAGTAATTTTAATTTATTTTAATTTTGGATTTATGAGGAGTGAGAAGGATCACATGTATTTTAAGAGATTTGATTCTACTTAAAACTTGGTAGATTGAGAATTAAGATGAATTTAGACTAGTTTAATTATTAATTATAATTAATTATAAGTGTAATTATTATTATTGTTTTTAATTTAATTTAATTTTTATATAGTTTGATTAAGTCAAAATGTTTTATTAATAATTCTAATTATTATTTTTTATTTTATTTTTATGAAATTTGAATGAGTAAATTATTTTTAACCAAACAAAATGCTACAACATCTTTATTATTATTATATTGGGCTAGAGAGTACTTCTTGACACAAAATTATGAATCAAATAATTATTAAAAAAATATGAATTTATAAATTTATTTATAAATATTTTTATAAAATAGATAAAAATTTTATTTTTTTTATGATTTTAGAAAATAGTTTTAAAAAAATGAAAATGTATAATTATGTTGTTACCAACCATTTTGATATAGTTTTAGATTTTTTATTATTAAAAATATTTTCATAATGATATGTAAATTTTTTTCCCCTTATTTTATTAGTTTTGAAAAAATGTTGATTTTATATTTGCTTAATATTAAAAAAATTAAGTTTAAGAAAATGTCTATTTCCAAAGTTTGGTGATGTGAAATTGCTTACCCGTCTCAAAAGCTCTAAATCAAGGACAATTTGTCATATAAATTCCATTAATTAAGACCCCAAATGAAGATATCTTGGGATGATAACCTTTCCCAGGCATAAAGCTTTTAAAGAAAGAAGATAAGGGTTTTATGGACTAGTTAGTATCATAGTTTGATTTAGCTATTTGATAAGTTATTTAGTCTCAAAGAGGTTGGGAACAAATTGAAGACATTATCTTAATATGTTCTTGTCTCAATCCTTCATGAGGATGAAGAGCATGGGAACTTATAGAAATTATTCACAATATGTTCTTATCTCAATTCTTCGGGAGAATGAAAAGCATAGGGAGTTATAGAAATTATTCACTGTGAAATTCAAATACCCAATTGCAGAATTTATCTCGAGCATTAAACGGGATATGATTTGACATTAAATATAAAATGTTACTCCTAAAAGTTAAATATATATTTTTAAGTTTATAAAAGATTTTTACTAATAAGAAAAAACATATTTTTTTAACTTATCTCTTTATTAAATGAAAATAAAATAAAATAAAAACAAAACAATTAATTAAAGACATTTTTTTCAACAATTTTAACTTATCTCTTTATTAAATGAAAATAAAATAAAATAAAAACAAAACAATTAATTAAAGACATTTTTTTCAACAATTTCAACTTATCTCTTTATTAAATGAAAATAAAATAAAATAAAGTAAAAACAAAACAATTAATTTATTAAAAAATCCATTACATCTATCTCTATCTTTAAAATCAAATAAAAACTTGATAAACCTTAGTACACCTCAACCTAGTGTATTCAAATGAGAACACTCACCATAGAGTATTCAAATGAAACATAGTTTATAAAGTGTTTATTATTAAGTTTAGGCTTATACTCACATCCTCTCTTATAAATGGTTGGGGTGAATGAGTTGGTATTATTGTACTATAGTACAAATAAGTTTAGGTTTTTTTAAAAATAAAAAGTTAAACATCTTTTCTATCTAGTTGGATAAATGGTTGTTGGAGTGGTTATTAGTGGGTAAAGTATGGTTTATTACAATTATTGGAATTTTAATATAAAAATATGAATTGGAACGTATGAATTTATAAATTTAATTACAAATATATATTTTTAAATAGATAATAAAATTGTTTTTTAAAAATAATGATGGATAATTGTGTTGTTGTAAATAATTTTGATATGGTTTTAAATTTTTATTTGGATTTATTTATTATTGAAAATATTTTCTTAATTTTATATATATTAAGAAAAATATTGAAAAAATGTTGATGGTATGTTTGTTTTAGCATAATTAAAAATGAATATAAGAAAATGTATATTTCTAAGGTTTTAAAATTTGTGTTTATTAGGTTTTGGATAGATGGTGATCGAGTGTTTTGCTAAAGCACTCCTTGATGTGGAGTCATTGGTTCAATACCCTGCCTAGATAGGGGTGACATATTGGACACGTTGAAGATGAAGTCCTGCCAAGCTTACCAAAAAAAAAAGTTTCAAAATTTGTGATGATGTGGAATTGCTTACAAGTCTCAAACAAGGAATTTTTCATAAAAAAATCCTTTAATTAGGACTCTAAATAAGGATTTTGGATCTCTTAGGATGATAACTTTTTCGAGAACATAAGCTTTTAAAGGAAGAAGATAAGGGTTTTAGGAACTAGTTACTACCATTCAACATAATTAAAAGCAAAAAAAAAAAAAATCGTTGATTTAGCTATTTAAGAAGTTGATTAATCATGGAGAGTTTGGAAAAAACCTCATGACATACTCTTCTCCCTCCTCACCAACACCACTCTCCCCATTATCTTAATGTTTCAATTAATTCCTCAGTAAGTTAAAACAATACTATCCTTATCTTAATCATTCACGAGGGTGAAGTGCATGGGGAATTTATGGAAATTAATCAAACTTGGAGGCTTATAAAAAATTAAGATCCTCATGTGAGGAACCTATTTCTAGTATTAAATGGAATATGATCACATAAACAAAGAGTTTGATTCCATATATATATATATATACATATATATATATATATATATATATATATATATATATATATATATATATATATATATATATGATATAAAACTAAGGGCTAAAATGATAATGGGCCCATCTAGATGTCCTCTTTATTTACAAGAAAAATAACGGCTCCACATCTCTTTTATGATAGGTGAGTGTTCAACAAAATTCCATCTCTAAGTCTATGTGAATTGAATCAAAGGATATGGATGTTTAACAAAGACAAAAAATTCCCTTAGCTAGAACTCACAATATTCAAGTTTCTTTAAAGGAAACCTCTCCTAAAAAATAACATGGTAACTCCACTGATATATTATGTGGGAAATCTAGTTGGGAAGAAACATTAAAATTTTCAAGGACCTTAGCTCGTTTGCTTGTTAAATGATAGAAATAATAATTAATTTATTAAGAGGGTCGACTACTTCTATCTTTAGAATCAAAGCTCTGAATACATATTTATGTGAACTTTAGGAAAATGGTAAACACTTTGGATGTTAGATGTGGATCTTTCCTTGATAAAATAGTTTAGAACCAAACATTATGAACACCTCAACTTAGAGTATTCAAAAGTTTGGTTCAACATTGAAGGTTGCTTAATTTTTTATTTATTGAGGTACCCATTGACATATTGATCCAAGCCTTGAAAATCCTCTTGTAATCAAAGCACCAATCCTCTGGTTTCCAAACCATCAAACGACCATAACAATTGCAAAATAACTTGCATGAGATTGTAGATAATGGAGATCCTACATTGCTTAACTTGAATGAGTCTGAAATAAGTTAACACAACATGTATCTATCACTTGGGGGAGGGTGGCAGCCATGTTGCTTCCCTATACTATTTGGGGTGAGGGTGAGTTTCCCCCTTCATCACCCCTTGTTGCTTCCCTTTCCACCCCATCGAGGGTCTCTTGGTCCTTAAAAAACAAGGCATGGAAATCTTGTAAGAATGGAGTTGCCAGGAGATCAGGCCCCTTCTTAGCAAGACAAAGACCCGAGTTAGCACAACCAACATTGGAAAGGAAATATGCCACTATTACTTGATCTACACACATGAGAGGTAGTTATTACTGGTATTTGAGAGATTGGAGAAGTGATGCACAAGTAGTTTCTAAGCACTAGTTGCTGGAAATTTTTTCAAGAAAAGAACCATTGAGCAGGTGTCTAATCATCTTCAGTACCATCTGACAGTCCCCTTCACTGACAAGTTTGGGGAATTCTTGTTGCGAAACATGAAATATACTAATCTCTAGAGAAAATAACTTCATAACATTATTAGTGTTATGACCCATAGCTCTAGCATAGTAGAATATAGTTTTTCCTTGATTGTTATGAAATATACCTTCATAACTGCCCCTACTTATATTCACCTTGGACGCACCATCAAAATTTAGTTTGATAAGAGAGGGTGGAGGGGGAGACCAAATGGAAGGGGAAAGACTCACTGAACTGGTTGAAGGAGGATAAGAAGAGGAGGGCGTTGGAGACAAGAAAAATCTATATTAATAAGAAAGTTAATATATGTCATTTGTATACATTTAAAAACTCAATTTAGTTAAAATTAAGATATTAATATTTAAATGAAAAGATAACTAATAATAATAAAAAAATATGAAAATAGTTTTTGTTAGTATGAGATTTAATTTATTAAAAAAATGATCTTCTTGTGAACTATTTAAAGGTATTTGTAGCTTTTTTTTATTCTATATCTAGAGTTTACATGATGATTTTATGTGAACATGTTAATAGTAGAATGTCAGATATTTGATGCCTAAGATTTATCTATCTTTATTTTTTTAAGGGAATACTAATTGATATCCACCAGTCTAGACCTATCTTTACTCTGGATCTATAAAGTGTTGAGAAAGAACAATCACGTGTCGAGTGAGAATAAATATCTCAAGGTGCAAGCCTCTTTTTGGAGTGAGGAAAGGTTTGCACCTCGAGAGATGTGATACCGCTCACAACTTGATAAATCCAAAGTTAATATGGATTTATGCTAGTTTAATTATTATTAATTAATAATTATAATAATTAATTTTAATTAATTTTATTTTTATGTAATTTCACTGACTCAAAATATTTTAATGAAGGAGTAGCCTTTTAAGTGTGACTTTTTGGAGTTTGTGGCTGATTTCTAGCAGAAATTTGGTGAAAAAAATTGTTACCTGTAACAACTATATACATTAAAAAAATTATTTTAACCCTTATTACCATGATTTCTGGTGATCTTAGAATTTGTTAAATATTAAACCCAAACATAAACATTGTAATTATAAGTTTATTACTATATGCCTAAATGACATAATCGAATTTTCATAAAAGAATTTCACATAATCCTTATGACCCTATGTATAACCGTATACATATTACAAGGCTCGTTAGTCGATGCATTAATTATTTAACGCTATGCTATGATTAGAATCATGTTCATTTTATATGGTAAGCCTGCGGGTCTGTTAGTCCTGATCTATCAAATTAATCTCTGATCCTTACGGTACATTTTATTAGAGATTTGATTGGAATTATTAACCAAACTTTGTCAGGTTTTAAATGATTTGAGATTGGGAAAAGATACCTTGTACCACACAGATCTTTCCCACTCCACTTGTCTTGTTTAAATTACATTTATCATACATCTGTCAACCCTTCGCCCATTGGATCTATGGTAAGGAATCGATGATGGAGATTGATTGGTACTGGGTTAGGGTATCAACCACCCTTCCAATACTAACCGTTTATTTCATTCGGTCCTTACGAGGCGGTAGATGCTTGCTCTGTAACTCCTCTACCGCCAATGCTACTGTTACCTTGATTCTTGCTCGTGCCTTCAACACTCTTGTATTCTCTGCAACATATACTTAGGTAATTTGATGAATTCTTCGTTTTATGACATTTAGAAGGTGAATGCGTAGTCTGTCTACTGATTTACTCTGTGTTTTATTGTATCTGTAATTTTTTAAGCTCATTCCTCATCTTTGTCTTCCTAACACGCCCTCCATTTGTTTGTTCAAGGAATATTTTTGGGTGTTTATGTTTGTAGTTCGGCTGCGGTGTAAAGATGTTGATGTGGGTTCCAGATTTCCGTTTGCTGGAGACTTCCTCGAATTCTCATATTCAACAAACCCATGTGAGATAAACTAACACACTGTCATGTTTTAATAGGTATTAACTTGCTCCTCTGTCAACTCTGTGATTTGATATTTGCATTTTTGTTTTGCGTGAAGCTGCACAGAGTTATGACATTATACCTCCCTATGATTTCATGGCTGAGGTAAAATATGCCGATCCCCTGACTTAATCGTTAATCTTTTATTGTTACTTGTGGGTTGAGGCTTTGTTAAAAGTAAACCCTAAGTTCCCTTATGGTTCTCTTTGTAGGTATGGCTTCGTTTCTTTTCATAGCTAATCTTGCATTTCGATAGCTATTTTATCTTCTTAACGCCAGCTATCATCACTCACACAAGTACAAGGGTCCTCGAGTCTGGTTGTTGACTTTAAATTCAGAACCCCCTCTTTTCCTCTCTGGAACTAACTTCTGAGATTCGCAGCACCAACTCTCGTTAATGATTTAGTAGTTCTGTTCTGAATTTCTCTTCTGGTGTAATTACATTGGGCTTCACCCTGTTTTAAAGGATATGTTAATGTTATAAACTTTCCCATTTCGGAAATTATTTTGGTTACATGTAAAATAATCTCGGGCCAAACTACGAGATGAGTTTCCTTGGCTTGACAAGCGTATTATTTTGTATATCACAATATTCTTCCTGTTAAGAAGCTAACTTGTTAATTTCTTTCCAGCACAGAGCTTGGTCGCATCTAATGTAACTTATTTCTTTTTCGTTATATATATATATATATATATATATGTCTTATGAATTCAAAATCTTTGTATAGACATTTATACTCATTTCTGTTTTCTTAGTACATATACAGAGTTTTAGTCTATTAATTGTTATCTACAATTTTCTATGATTTCTCCTTCTTGCATGGTATGCTTTTCCTTCTTTTCAATAATATAATTCTATATAGAGTTTAGTTCTTCTGTGGCTTGGACTCATAACCAGTAAGAAATACAAATATTTTGGTCATATATCGTTCTGTCGGAATTAGGATTTGTAAATGCTATGAGAAACTGATATTGATTACTTTATTCTTTTTCTATTTGTGAAATTTCTATGCTCCAGTTAACTATGTAAGCTAATGTCTAGACCATCAAGTTTTTTGGGTTACTTCTGTAACTCTTTGTCCATGTATAGCATAAGATAGCGTAATGAAATGACTTGTTCTATCCAGAGTATCTACTCTGGACTAAAATAACAATTTCTACATTAATAAAAATTCAGTAGTTTGTTTCGGTGTGTTTTTCCTCTATTTATATTCTATAACCAGTCTTCTCTTATACAAAAGGGTGTACCCTATTTCGAAGGATGAAGTATAGAATTAAATCTGTACTAACATGTTACTAATAATTCCCTCCTCCACATATAAAAAAAATTATGTAAAACAACAGGCATAGTTTCCTATTATTATCTGTATACAAATTCTGATAACAAGATAATGAATTGATAAACACATTTACTTCTTCTGAATTTAATTTTCCTTTTCATTATTTATAGAATCATCTAATTGTCTAACCAGAAAATCATAGACAATTTTCTATTCCTTACTTTCAAGTAGACTGGTTACTTATCTCACTTTGAAACTTCTCATGATGTCCTCCCTACCATGAGAGAGGCTATTACATCCTCGTCTCCCCCCATGCTCCGCACCTGAGTAGAGCTTATTTAGCAATAATTTTGGTTGATACCTCAGGACCTCCAGTCCAATACTCTTTTCTTTCCAGAATTCACGACTGTTGAGTGTCCACTGGTTACCACCAGCTCTAGATTGACTCTCTCCCTTCAACCTTATGAATGTTTTTCCTTCAGTCACAAAACCCCTTTTCCTCACTGGGATGTACCTTTTATCCTCAGAGGAAAGGTAATTGTTTTTCACTGCTTTTTCCCAACTACTCTGAGATCTTGGAATACTTTATCATCAGTCTTTATGGAAAACATTCCATAGTTAATTTCTTTATTCAAAACAGAAATAACCATGTTCATTCGTTTAATATCATTAAAAAAATAAATGTATAATCCTCTTTTAAACAAAATCAACAGAAATAGTCTTGGAAAACTAATCTAGCTATCACATTACCAAATCTTGATTTGTGATGTTTAAATTGGTTTTTTGACTGCATAAGAACCTCAAAAACCCCTAACGCACTTTGATTGTGAAGAGGTCACCTTTCAAACTTGTGATTTCAATGAATCTTTTCTGTATTCTAGACAAACTAGATCAGAAAATAAACTAGAAAACTATCCAAAAAGTCGCACTTAAAACTACTTGTTAAATTAATAATTATAATAAATAATTTTTATTTTTCATTTTTAATTTTATGTAATTTAACCTAGTCAAAATATTTAGATAACATAACATAACAAGGCATTATAACATCTCTTCCATTATGTTTCTCATGGAAAAAAATAGTAAAATTAAATTTAAAAAATATTCTGATTGTGAAATAAGATATGGTTTTTGGACATGTGGTATTGATGAGCCATGGTATTGTAACAAAGCCTATTCACAAGTTAATTATATCCATGATGAAATGAATGTGAATATATGTGGTTAAAAATCTTGTTATATTGTAAGTATTAAGTTTTTATGTGTTTATTGATACAATTTAAATATGTTACAAAATTATTATTTTAATTTATATGGTAAAATGGACCTTAATTTATAGTTACTATTTATACCTTATATATTTTAATGTAATAGAGGGTTTAGAAATATCTCAAAAGTAATTATAAAATATTTTCCTTATGAAATAAGAGATGATTTCTGGGCATGTGGTATTGATGTGCATTGCTATTAGCCCATGGTATTGTAACAAAGCATATTTACAGGTTAATAATATTTATGGTAAAGTTGATGTGAATATTCATAGTTAAAAAAATTATTATATTGTAAGTTTATTGTAAGTATTAAAGTTTTTATGTGCTTATTAATTAAATTTAAATATGGTTATAGAATTATTATTTTAATTTATAAAATAAAATAAACCTTAACTAGAAAAACATAAAAATGGATTAAAAAGAAAAATGATAAGAGTGACATTGAAAGCCAAAGAAAACCTAGGGTGAATCACGAGGCCAAAGAGTCTGCCACTATACCAAGACAAGGGATGGAGCAGTGCTAAACATGGAAGGAGACGACAATGCGCCAACTTCGGGAAAAACCAGTTAGATAATTCCCTGTATTTAATAGAAAATCATGCATGATGACCACAAATATGCATTGCAAGAGGCACAAAATGAATTTCATAATTACAATAAGAGATTAGGGAGCGCACAACATCATTAACTACTAATAGCCGTTTCAGGTGGCAAGTGAAGCTGACTACTAATAGTAGTTCCAGGTGTCTGCTGGAAATAAATATCTCTTCTTGGGGGTAATCCGAGTACATCATCTGGAAACACATCCTTAGAGTCTTGTACCACAGGTATATTCTCCATCATAGGAGACTTCTCCTTGGAATTGGCATATCCCACCTGGATAGCATAAATCTGACATCCCTTCCTTATACACTTAATCATTTGAGATGCTGTAATAGGACACAACTGTAATGGTTTCTTGATTCCCTGAATATCTTTGCGTGTTCCATCTTGCATTTTGTAGTAAATAATCTTTTCTTTATAGTGCACCAAAGTCCAATGTTTTTCTAGCCAATCCATACCCAGCAAAACATCATAGGACCCTAATGGCAGTATATTCAGGTCCATGTTTAACTGCAGGTCTGCAATTTCCAATGTGCAGTATGGAATTTTGGCATTTACTTTTCTTTTTGCTCCTGTGGCTAGCTGTACCAGCCAAGGATTTTTGAATTTTTGACCTTTTAATTTACACGCTTCTACTATTTTGGGGTTTACATAACTTAAACTTGCACCTGGGTCAACCAAAATAGAAACAGATTGAGACAATAACTTACCTTCCAACTCTATCATTGTTGGCTAATAATCTGCCTGTCGATCTTCCAATGCTGCGTTGATTCGAGGTATGTTTTGAGCCACATCTCCTACTGTAGAAGCCTCCTGCAAGTTTGCAACTGTTTCACTTCTCCCTCGCTGTGGGAAATTTTTATAATAATGTGCCTCACCACACCCCCAACATTGCAGAGGTGGCTTGGTTACTTTCCCTTGCTCAGGTTTGCTAGAAGCCTCTGTAGGCCTCTCTTTTATAGGCCATCGGGTTCTTTGATGATTTCTGCCAAACTACTTGCTTACAAAACTTTGTGCAGAATTCTTAAAATTATTACTTCTGGCACCCTTGAAGTTTGAACTTTTTTTTTCTGTCCTTTTCTTGGCTGCCAACTTTTCCCCACTTCCCCTTTTGCCTTGGAATACTGGTAGCACATCCTTGCCTTATGAATTACTTTGTCCATGGTCCGAGGATTTAAAAATTCAATTCATTCCTTCATGTGGGTTGGCAAACTACTCAGGAACCTTTGAGCCTTAGCCTTTTCATCTCTGAGATATGGGACATTTCTTAATAGGGAGGTGAACTTGGTAATATGCTCGTCCATAGTCATCTGACCCAACTTAATTTCATGGAATTATCTGGATTTTTTGTCATAAAAAAGTGCTATCAAATACTTATCTTTAAAGTATTGCTGGAATGATTCCCATGTAACATCCTGATCTTCAATGCTGTGAACATTCTTTACCTCCTCCCACCATAAGGTGGATTTTTCTCTTAACTGATATATGGCCAATTTGGCTTTAAGGTTGCTATTGTACTCGTACACTTGAAAGTACTTATTCATATTTATCAACCAAGCCTCTTCCACTTCCTTAGCTTCTCCATCGAATGTAGGGGGTTTTATTTTTCGAAACTCACCTTGAAGCTCCACTTTTTGCTTCTTAACTTCCTGCTGATCTGACACATTACCAGACTCTACTTAATTATAGTTTCTATTTTTGTTGCTTCAATGTGAAGGACTCCTACCCATTCTGTCCATGGTTTGGTCCTTGGTTTGCTGTTCATTCTCTTCTTGCATACCCCGATCGGGAATGGGTTGTAACAACCCTTGATTCTGCTTATCGGAAAGGCTCTTAAGTATCCTTTCCTGTTCCTGCATCAAGCGTTCATTATCACTTCTCACACAGGCCATTTCCTCCTGCAACTTCTGCATAGTACTTAACAATATGTTGGTCTGGTGTTGTTGTTCCTCTAGCAGTCTACTAGTCTGCTGGTGTTGATCTACACTCAATTGAATCCACATCTTGGGGTTCATTTCTGGTTGTGCTTGAGGTGTAGGTTCCCCAGTATTCCGAGGTGTTTGTTATCTCGATCCCCTTCTCATATTGTCCCTTGTGGTACTACTTCATTTCTATGCATTAGTATACACACATCTTAAATCGTTAGGTGACCCCTAGGGTCCCAGCATGTGAACGCTGCTCTAATACCACTTGTAACGTACAAGATACATTTTTATTTTATTTTTTATTTCTTACCATAATATTAACACTTCAACATTAATCTAAACATACATTCAAATTTTAATCTTAAGTTTTTAGACCTTATTACAAAATAGGTAACATTAAGTTTAATATTATGCATATAAACTTTAATTTCCCCACCCCTTAACTATGTCCACACTTTCGTCGGTGGTGTTCATTGCATGCCTATTTATTGCCTCAATATTTTCGTAAGCTACTTGTACCACCGTAACGTTGTGATGAATTAGCACATTAAATACTTGACAGTTGTGAAATTTAATGGTTTGGGTTCAATTTTTTATGTCCACCTGACATATCGTGTGCCGTCTGATTTCTTAAGATCTACGGTGGCATCACAGCTGAAAAAGACTAGGTTAAACCTAGTCACCCTATTTGCTTCGTCATTTTACCTTACCTCTGTGTAAATCTTGGGTCTACACTGGAAGAGCCTGTAGTCATTGTCTTGTTGCATTCTCGATACTATAATACACAATATATGGTGCTTTTACAAGTTTAAATCTACCCCTCTGACTGCAGTCCGGAGCTGGGCAATTCCTCGGTGCTTAACCCAGTTTGGAATTTGACACCGTCCTCTGCTCTTCATGGAGATTTTAGCAGGCGCTCAGTCGTCCGACCGAACCTTCAAGCCACAAGCAGGTAACATTCGTCAAGTTGGATAGATAGATGTTTTTCATCTATCCCTGTTTTAACTTCCATTTCTCAAGTTTACGCTTTTAATCAAATGATTTTAACCCACAAACTCTGTTGTCGGGTTTTTCACTTCTACAAGTCGGTTTTCAACAAAATATGAAGGGTTTATAAACTCTAGGTAAATATCAATACAACATTTTGTTATTTATTTGTTTTGAGTTTGATTCGGCTTAACATTCATCGGGCCACCACTTAATCTATTCGCTTCCATGTTGTTTTGTAGGTACCCTCTTACCGAAAAAACTAGGTTTGGCTACTAAGTTTGTTTGCCGGGTCTCGAATAATAGCTCCGAGCTGCCCCTCCAGGAATTTTCACAATGAATCGCTTGACCGCATGGATTCCTTTCTCCTTGTTGGCCGGTTGTGTAATTTTTTGTTAGGATATTAGTTTTTAGGGTTCTAAATTCAGTCTAAACATATATAGTGATTCAGAGCCACTCTTTTACTTGCGGATTCTGTGGTTATGGAACAGTGATATTTTTACTCAAAATTTATGTACTGATACTAATAAGGTTTCCTTTGGACTTAAATCTTTCGTTCTTGATCGATTTTCCCGAATTTCTTTTATGGTTTATATAAATGGAAAAACAATATTTACTGAGAATATCTATATTCGTGGTAGAACTAAAATCTTCTTGGTTTCTCGTTTTGCTTTGAATATTGTGTTAAGAGTTTATTCAAAAGAATTCTTGTTATATGTGGTAAACTGTTTACTCGTTGTAATTATTTTTTATGCTCAATGGCAGTTAAATTATATACACATGGTTATCATTTCCTTATGTATCTCATGATAGCTGTTTGCTATGGTGTTTGTCGAGCCTCTGGCTGGGTCGTATACTTTGCATCTCTTTGGTTTATATTTAAATGAATATGGTTTATTAGGCTTATGCTTGTACAGTAGATGCTTATCGACGAGCAGTATAGTTCTAGAAATGATAAGTTTCTTTAACTTTGCACTGTTAATTTATAGAATTTTACCAACACAGGGTTTTCTATATTCTTGATTTTGGTGACCGGACCACCCTAGTACTTGTCCGAGTATAGTTATATTTAGGAGGAATGATGTGTTCTGAGTTGAGGGTTCCCCTCGTACCCAGAATCAACATTTCTCTCCAAGAAATTTTTTTTTATAGTCAGAGTTTCATAGTTTGATTTCTTGCTTCAAGCTTACAGAAGACTTCATGGGTGTAATGGCTTTTCTGTCACTTTTAGCTGTTATTGTTGTTTCTCTTGTCTTAAAAACATTGAATATTTATTGTGTAATTTACTAGGCAGTTTACTGCTTCTATAGCCAGTAACTCAGTTACACCTACGTTCTCTTAAGTAAGCCCAACACAGTTTGTTTTTCTTTTAAGCATCTCTATCTTTCAATTCTTATTATTTACTGAACACAGATTCATAGTGTAAAATTCATGCCATAATTTACAGAACTATCAATAATTTACTAAATTCAAAATTAATCACCAAAGCCTTTCATTTCTGACATTTGGCCATTACAGTATAACTTTCAATGAAAATTAAATACACTCATGCTTGTGTACATATCTTGTAATATTGTTCCTGTTTTTAAATTACCAAAATGATCAGATACTTATCTGAATGTGAAAAATACTGATGATGTCCACCCAACCATCAAGAGAGGTGATTACATCCTTCTCTTTCCCCCGTGTTCCACAAATGAAAAGTACAGATTGATAGTGTTTTCTGTTGTGACCTCAGGACTCCAAGTCCAGTCAGTACTAGAAATTTTCTCAAGAAATCTGAGTGATTTCCACTGGTCTCTACCAGCTCAGGAAATTCTCCACTCTCTTCCTTATTCTGTGAAAAAACCCCTATTCCTCACTGGGATATGCCACTTATCCTCAGAGGAATAAGTAACTGTTCAAACTGTCCAACCACCTCTCAGTTCTTGGAATACTTTTACCATCAACCTTTTTACTTTTTATCAAACTGTTTTTCCATAACCAATTTTATTTTTCATATTAATAACAAAGAAAATAAAATTTTCCAGAAAACACTAAATGTTTCAGTCTTTTCTTTAAAATAATAAAAAAAAGTCATTTTACTAGTTAAGAACTAGTTAATACCAAATGCAGTTGTCACAACTTCCCCCCTGGAAGTAACACCGTCCTTGGTGTTTCACTCCAGCTCAAGATATAGATCTAGGTAAGCCTCATGTAAAAATCCCTCGTCTTCCCAAGTAGCCTCATCCAGACTAAAGTGATTCCACTGCACTTTAACCTAGGTGATGACTCACTTCCGGAGCATGATTTCTCTCCTGTCGAGTATACGTTGAGGCTCGACCAGAAACTCGTTGTCCGGCTCTACCTGCAAACAAAAACGTTTTCTGTCAAATTCACATAAAAATTCATGCTTCAAGTTAGGATATTTCTAATTCTACCCTACCTGAATGTTCTGCCAATGGATTACATGCTTCGGATCATGTAAATATCTCTTTAGTAGGGACATATGAAACACATTGTGTACCTGAATGTGGCAGGGTAAGGCCAATTGATATGCCACGGGTCCTACCCTTTCTAATATCTGGAAGGGTCCACAAAACTTGGGGGCTAACTTGGCACAAGAGGCCCATCTCAAGGTGCTCTTCTTTGGTTTGATCTTCACATACACATGATCACCCACCTCGAATTATTGATAAGTCATTTTCTTATCTGCGCATATCTTATGCTGATCTTGTGCAGCTTTCAGGTTTTACCTGACCTTCTTTACCTCTGATTCCATTTCAGCCAGGATTTCTGGCCCAAGCATTAAATTGGTTTCGGGGTTGCTCCAATTAATGGGAGTGCGACATTGCCACCCATATAGAGCTTCGAAAGGACTCATATTAAGAGATTCTTGGTAACCATTGTTGTAAGAAAATTCAACTAGGTGTAAATATTCTTCCCACTTTGTTGGCTATTGCATCAGGTACATGCGCAACATGTCTTCCAAAACTTGATTTACCCATTCTATTTGACCATCCGTCTGGGGATGATAAGTAGTGCTGAAATTTATTTGAGTCCCCAGACCTGTAAACAAAGTTTTCCAGAATGTTGAAGTAAACTTCACATCTCTATTTGAAATAACAGTGTTTGGAATGCCGTGCAGTCTGAAAATTTCTCTCATAAAAATATCTTTTATCTATACAGTCTTGTAAGTAGATTGTACAGGTATAAAATGTGCAGACTTACTCAACCTATCGATCACCACCATAATAGAGTCATTGTGCCTCTTTGATTGTGGAAAACCCATAATGAAGTCTAGGGATATGACCTCCCATTTCCATTCAGGTATTGGTATGGGCTGCAACAATCCAGCTGGATGTTGATGCTCCACCTTGACCTATTGACACTCCAAAAATTTGTTTAAGTATTCAAAAATGTTTCTACTCATACTAGGCTAGAAATATATTGTTCTACTTGCAGTTAACATTTTCTGGTATCCTGGGTGTCCTGCATAATTACTTTGTTGATATTCATTCATGATTAGCTCCTTTAGATCAACATGGTTTGGTATATATATCTTTCCTCTAAAGGTTAGCATTTTTTCTTTACTAATTCCATATTCATAAGTGTTTCCTTGCTTTATGGCTTCTTCCATTTGCTGCGATCGGAATTGGTATTCATGATCCTTTTGTGCTTCCTCTTTCACTAGATCTAAAAATTTGCATTCAAGCTAGTTATAACAAAGCCCATAAACACAATGCAATTTCCTACTTAAGGCATCCGCCACACAATTGTCCTTACCCTTCATGTGCTAAATATCCATATCAAACTCACTTATGAAGGCATTCCATCTTTCTTGTCAGGAGTTTAAATCAACTTGCTTGAAGTAACTGGTCAAGCTACTATGATCAGCTTTTAATACAAACTTCTTTCCCAGTAGGTAGTGTCTCCATAGCCAGAGTGCATGTACCACTGTTGTTGTGAAACCAGCTCCAAAAATAGAAGAAAAGAGATATCAACGCCTTATAAATAAGCCACTTCGAGGGGGTAACCTCCAATACATTACATGAATGAACAATTCTTGAATGATACAAATGACAAAACCTCCTTTCTATATATAGGAGTCCATGGGGCCACAATGTAATCCTAGTGGGGCCACAATGTAACCCTAGCCGACCTAACAATAATAATGTAAGGGCACAATAATAACAATATGTGGGTTACAGGGGTATAACAATAAAAATAAGGGGGGATACACTAACATAATAAGGGACTACACTATTAATATAGGGACTTAACATACCCCTCTCCTTCAAACAAGTGTTGTCCTCAACACTTGATTATTTCTTGATGCTTCTGTATAAAAGTCTCATCCTCCCATGTGGAATATTCTATAGGAAAGTTCTTCCACTTGCTGAGTTACTCTGAAATTGATCGTACTTGTCGAGTTATTGTTTTTGTGACTGCTTTAGAACTTATTTCGATGTGATGTTGATCTTCCTATTGTTTCATTAGATTCTGCACCAAAGTTAGGTTATCCTTTGAGAGTTGGAGAACTTGTTGTTGATGTTCGATGTGATCTTCCACTAATTTATCATCCATATTAGCTATTATTTGATCCTTAAAACCATCCAAATTAGCCTCCATTTCTGCCTTTAAACCATCCATGTCTTCTTCGGTTGCTCTTCGTAAGATCGAAATTTGTTGCACTTGGTACCGTAATTTTGATATCTCATACTGCAATTCTTCCTCTTCATGCATCATAGTATAGATTTTTGAGGGCTTAATGGGTATGGAATTATTTTTTGGAGGCATTATAGAACCCAATACTGATAAAAATTCTAAAATATGCCCTTGGAATCACTTCAAACTACTTTTTCAAACAAACGTTATGCAATTTTAAAAACCAAATACACACCTTTTTCTTGCTTTTGAGAGCTCGATATTGAAACTAAATTATCTCTGTGATTTCGGATCTTCAATATCTAAAAATTGGCCCTAAGGTATCCCTCTGAACCCTCTTTCGAATGTCACAGGTCTGACCTGATTTGGATTCTTCAAGTCAAAGTTATGTCCAATCTCCCACAATGACCTAATTATGGACTAGTTTAGTAGAGCGAACTTGTACTACTTGTCACATGTCACTGTTTGCTCCTTTGACTATGAAATTGATGGACAGAAAATTAAATTTTGTTTACTTCAAGCTACTTTTTACAGAATTCCAATCTGATGCTTAAAGAGAGAGTTATGAAGCTTTTCCCATGATCACCGCTTTGAGATGAAATTCAGGATCCTGAAAAAGACCTAACTTACACAAATAATATCTCCGAAAATATTATGAACCATGCTCTGAAATTTTTCAAAGATGTTCTTTAGGATTTCGGCTTCGCTCTCTAAAATTTTCAGCTTCTGAACCTTCGTAGAAGAAACGTTATAGTGAAAATTCCGCGATGACCTGTTTAGGTTAAATTCAGGAGCCTGCAAAAATCCCTAACTTCCACAGATCATATCTCCGAAAATATTGTGAACAAAGCTCTAAAATTTTGCGACGATGTTCCTCAGAATTGCGGCTTCACACTCTAAAAATTTTAGCTTCTGAAACTTCGTAGAATAAAAGTTATAGCGAAAATTCCACGATGACTTGTTTGGAGCAGCGAAAACCCTAGAATCCAAAGCTCTGATACCAAATGCTGTGAAACCAGCTCCAAAAATAGAAGAAAATAGATATCAACGCCTTAGAAATAAGCCACTTCAAGGGGGCAACCGCCAATACATTACATGAATGAACAAATCTTGGATGATACAAATGACAAAATTTCCTTTCTATATATAGGAGTCCATGGGGCCACAATGTAATCCTAGTGGGGCCACAATGTAACCCTAGCCGACCTAACAATAATAATGTAAGGGCACAATAATAACAATATGGGGGTTACAGGGGTACAACAATAACAATAAGGGGAGATACACTAACATAATAAGGGACTACACTATTAATATAGTGACTTAACAACTGCTGTTAACTCTAGATCATAGGCTAAATATCTTTGCTCATGCTCTTTTAACTTTCTTGACTCATAGGCCACTACCTTTTGTAATATTCATAAATAATCATGCAGCTAATTGGAATATTAAAATCTAATTTTTCCATCTTTTTTGATGAATAAGTGAGTAGGGAGACCCATAAATCTCTTTATTAGGAATAAAACCACTTCTCATGTGAAAGTGGATCATCTTTTCAGCTTAATAAAGCACCCTAAGGTGTGAATAGGGGCTAGAGCATGTGGATTGGGTCAACTTTGACCAAATCAACAACGTTGTCATGGAGGAGTGGCATTCAATGAGGGAAAACGCAGTTTTAGATGGAGACACCTTGCGTGGAAGTAGTGTCATTAATGGATGGGGCTTAGGGTTTTGAAGCTCATTTATTATAAAAGGAAGAGGATGGCAACCATATTATTCATGTTATGATATGTATGTTTTAGATTATATGGTCTGTTTAGAAATATAATCTTTCTACAGTTGTTTAGCTAATATTGCAGTGTTGTTTAGCACTGGATGGGGCTTAGGGTTTTGAAGCTCATTTCTTATAAAAGGAAGAGGATGGCAACCATATTATTCATGTTATGATATGTATGTTTTAGATTATATGGTCTATTTAGAAATATAAGCTTTCTACAGTTGTTTAGCTAAGATTTCAGTGTTGTTTAGCACTGGGTGTTCCTGATCGGGAATCCCACCTCTATCCTTGAGAGGCCTCTTGGAAGAGCTTTGCACTACATTTCCACATTCAGGTTTTAGACCAAGCTTCAACATTGTGGTAAAACGCAGTTTCTGTTGAGAGATGTGCTGAGTTGCAGGGCGCAGCAGTGGAAGATCTTATTGGGTGTTTTTTGAGCTAGTTTTGTAGTGGAGGAAGGTTTCCTTCCATTGGAAGGCTAGTAAAGGAGCCCCTTGGGCTTATTTGACATATTTGGCATCAGGAAAAGTTTATTTTATCCCCTATAGTGCAGTTCTAGTCCAGATCTGCGTTATTTTAGTGAGTTGTTGCAGGGGCAAGTTCAGTGCTCAATTTGGAGTGTCTGCTTCCCATTGAAGGGATCAACCCTTCATTGAGAGAGTTCTTTTGGAGGAGTATTTCAGATCTATATCGGCTTCAACCACCTCCTTCTATGTGCTTTAGTTGTAGTGCATCTTCAGCCCTAGGGCTTTAGATCCACCATCCATATTGGTGTATTTCCGGAAACCCTTCCTGGGTTGTCTAGGAAAAGTGTATGGGAGCATAGATCTCCATTTTTGGCCTTGTAGGAGCATGATATTTTCAGATCCATTTATTTATATGTTATAGCTACAGTATTAGTCACTAAAACTATGTTTTTCTTGCTTCAGTCTTTTTTGTAGCAGTGTATTACATGTTTTGGGTGCATTTTGGCATTGGAGGCTTCTTTTGCCTATATTGAGGGGATTGATTCCCAAGATCTTGTATTTATTTATTTTTGTTATACATAATACCATGGATCTATCAATTTGTTCACATGTAATGTGTTAATACTTGCTGCTATTTCCATATTTATGCACTATATTCATGCTTTTCCCATTTGGGAATATTACAGTGGTATCGAAGCATAATCTTGGCTCAGTCTGTGAAGACATTGCATCAATGTTATCAGAAGAAGAAGAAGCTTCTCACAGAAAAGAGAAGACTTACAGAAGAGACAAAGGCAAGTCTACATTATTTGGAGAAATGGAGGGAAATAAGTTTTTAGAACTTCTTCTCCAAACTATGCATGAGCTTAAAAGAGAAATCAAGGGAATGAGGAGGGAAAGACATGAAGAACCCTCAAGAAGATTTGCACATGAAGAAAGCTCAAGTTCTTCATATTATTTGTGTGAGCATTCAACCACACAATCCGATCTACAACGCGGTACCATGCCTACATTCTTGGCAAGAGAAGAAGAATAAGGAGAAACACCAAAGGAGGAGACTCTTGGTGACTATCTCCGAGAATATGAATCTCAGTCTCAAAGATTCAAGGAGCATCTAAGCTTCCAAGGGTTTTGTCAAATCAAAGATAGAAGATCCAATAACTACAATAGAAGAAGAGGGTGCATGCAACACACTTTGGGTAGATTCTTTCTACCTACTTTTGATGGGTCACCCAAGAGCACAACCAAGGCTTGGGTAAGGAAGCTAGACACATATTTCCAGCTACATCAAGTTTCAGAAGAGGAATCCATTAGAGTAGTAGCACTGTATCTTGAAGGTAAGGCTTATGCCTGGTGGTTATTTGAATCTTCTTCATTAAATAATGCAAATATATCTACTTATGCAAAGTTCATTAGGAGGTTAGTAAAAATATTTGATTTGAAACAATATGAAATTTCCTTGGGAAAACAAACCAAGCTCAAGAAATCAAAACCTCTGCATGAGTTGGAAGGATCCATGAAACCAACTCCATTTCAGAACATTGTTGAGGGGGTTAAAGATCTACAACATGCTTTACCAAGGGCAAAGGCCCCACTTCAGCAAGAACTTTCTTCTCAAGAAGGATACACGAGGATTCATTTTTCAAAAGGAGATCAAGACAAAGGATCTCTTAATGATGAGGCATTCTCCATAGATGAAGAGAAGGAAGAGGAAGAGCTGGAAAGGTCCTCCAACGCTGTGACAATAGGAGGAGATCAACTTCTATTTGGAGATGGAGATGAAGCAATTGCTTCAACTTGAGGAGCTCTTGTATCTTTGCAAGAAGTTCCAAGGGATCTTACATATGAAAATCAGGAGCAACATGTGTCTATGTTGATAGGAAATGAGACAAAACAATGGAGGACGTGTTTTCCAACATTGAATATAGTCTTGGGGACACACACTATGATAGATCATTCCTTTGTGATCAAGACTCTTGGTACCAAGGAGATGTTGGGTGTACATGAGCTGATTACATTTGAAGAAAACACTTTAGACTGTGAGATCTTGCAGGAGGTAGCAGAAGATGAGAAGGAGGGCCAACATCCAACGATTGGAAACATACACGCCCATCCTTTTCAGGAGGTTTATGCACAGAAGCAGGAGGATTATTTGCATAGTGAGGGCAGGGATAAATCAATCCACTCACATATACAACCTACTCTAGGCCTTGATGTTTCATTGCATGGAGGCATTCCACCAGGGAGACCCCCTGATTAGAGGAGAATCAAAGAGTTCTCTCAACATGTTGCACCACTCATAGATCCAGGAGAAGTGGGAGCATTGGGAGGTCATATTATAGCGCTGAGAGTCTTGGGTTGGCTCAAGGAGGAGGGATACATTCTCCCCACATCATCACTAACTACTATAATCTCAAATATTGCGATGAGAAAGGAGCAACAAGGACAAGATTGCAACATTCCGATGTATGACTTTGGCATAGGAGATGTCAAAGAAGAAAGTAGCAACATGACAAGTGCTTCACATGATAGATCAACAACACTGTCATTATTGAGTATTGACCCTTATTGGAGATCCCAGCTATTAGTGGAATTTTCCAAGGATCTCTTCTCATGTAGAGTGCTTGATGACCAACTATCTGATGGGAGATATACAATGGTGGATGGAGTCATCTATTTTCAGAGTAGAGTCTTCTTGACTAGGGCCTCTAAGCTCAAGGAGAAGCTACTAGATGCAACATATGAAGGGTTTCTCTCAAAACCCACTGGTTTTATAAGAGCATACCATACTATCTTGGAGAGATTCATTTGGGAAGGCTTAAAAGAGGAGATGCACCATCATATGAAGAGATGCATGGATTATTTGGAGGATGAGGAGAGACATGACCCTTTGGCAGATTTATCACAACCACTTCCTTCCTCATTGGGAGAGAGAGGAGGCCCATCTATGAGCCACCTTACTAGCTTGAACCAAGTACATGGTAAATATTGTATTTCTGTACATCATGAATCATTTACTATGTATTTTCATTTCCTTAACATACATGTGCAGGGCATTGCTCCAAGAAGGGGGACCTTTCCTTCTATACTTCATGGTCTACTTGAGGCCATAAGCAACATTGATGATGGCCAATCCCTAGGAGATTGGGGCAACAAACAAGTGGTTGGGAAACTACTCATCATGCCATATTCTAATGCAGTTAGGAGTAAAACTGCGCTGGTTGCACTTGAGGGACCATTGTCCTTCATTACTACATATGGCAGCTAGTATGACTTGGATTGTGATCCCATATGTTGATGATGTTCTTATTATTGTTGGGGACATGATTGGAGAGATGACACATTGGTTGGATGTGTCCATTGGGAATGAAACTTCCCACCTTTCTTCATGCTTCAAGGGGAGCATGGGACATTGTATGGCTGCTATATTATATCTCTTGCTTCCTTATGAAGGGAGCCATATGATTGACCTATGTCTTTGGGAGGAGCCTCTCACATGGGAGGAATTTTTCTATGAATTACCATTCTGGAGGGTGATTCATTTTATATGGATGATAGCTTGGAGGATGGAACTTCACATGGGGATGAAGGTTCCCTATATTTTGCAGATCTATCCTTGCAGTTGCTTGAGGACAAGCAACAATTGGGAGGTGAGGATTGTAATATTCCTAAATTAGCATGCAACTAATTGGAATATTAAAATCTAATTTTTCCTTCTCGTTTGATGAATAAGTGGGTAGGGAGACCCATAAATCTCTTTATTAGGAATAAAACCACTTCTCATGTGAAAGTGGATCATCTTTTCATCTTAATAAAGCACCCTAAGGTGTGAACAGGGGCTAGAGCATATGGACTAGGTCAAATTTGACCAAATCAACAACGTTGTCATGGAGGAGTGGCATTCAATGAGGGACAATGCAGTTTTAGATGGAAACACCTTGCATGGAAGTAGTGTCATTAATGGATGAGGCTTAGGGTTTGGAAGCTCATTTGTTATAAAAGGAAGAGGATGGAAACCATATTATTCATGTTATGATATGTATGTTTTAGATTATATGATCTTTTTAGACATATAAGCTTTCTTCAGCTGTTTAGCTATGATTTCAGTGTTGTTTAGCACCGGGTGTTCTTGATCGGGAATCCCACCTCTATCCTTGAGAGGCCTCTTGGAAGAGCTTTGCACTACATTTCCACATTTAGGTTTCAGACCAAGCTTTAGCCTTGTGGTATAGCGCAGTTTCTGTTGAGAGATGTGTTGAGTTGTAGGGTGCAGCAGTGGAAGATATTATTGGGTGTTTTCTGAGTTAGTTTTGTAGTGGAAGAAGGTTTCCTTCCATTGGAAGGCCAGTAAAGGAGACACTTGGGCTTATCTGACATATTTGGCATCATGCCAAGTTGATTTTATCCCCTACAGCATAGTTTTAGTCCAGATCTGCGTTATTTTAGTGAGCTATTGCAAGGGCAAGTTCAGTGCTCCATTTGGAGTGTTTTCTTTCCATTGAAGGGATTAGCCCTTCATTGAGAGAGTTCTTTTGGAGGAGTCTTTCAGATCTACATCAGCTTCAGCCACCTCCTTCTATGTGCTTCAGTTGTAGTGCATCTTCATTCCTAGGGATTTAGATCCACCATCCATATTGGTGTATTTTGGAAACCCTTCCTGGGTTGTCTAGGAAAAGTGTATGGGAGTATAGATCTCCATTTTTGGCCTTGTAGGAGCATGATATTTTTAGATACATTTATTTATATGTTCCAGCTGCACTATTATTCACTAAAACTGTGTTGTGCTTGCTTCAGTCTTTTGTGTAGCAGTGTATTACATGTTTTGGGTCCATTTTGGCATTGGAGGCTTCTTTTGCCTATCTTGAGGGGCTTAATTCCCAAGATATTGTACTTATTTATTGCTGTTATACATAATACCATGGATCTATCAATTGGATCACATGTATTGTGTTAATGATTGCTGTTATTTCCATATTCATGCACTATATTCCTGCTTTCCCATTTGGGAATATTACACTTTCCTTCCTGAGATAAAATTGCCCTAACTCCCTCCTTACGAGTGTATGTACAAACCTCAAATTATTTGTTGGAATCAACTACCCTCAGTACTGGTGTACTGAGTCAACAGATGCTTTAAATTTTCGAAGCTATTCTGGCACTCAATAGTCCACTTAAAGACTTTTCCTTTTCTTTGCAAGGAGGTGAATGGAAAAGAAATTCTGGAGAACCCTTCAATGAATCTTCAGTAGTTCCCAGCCAATCCCATAAAGTATCGGACATCTGCTACATTTTGAGGAACTCGCCATTCCATAATTGTCTTAATTTTCTCTGGATCAACAACTATCCCTTCTTCTAAAATAACATGGCCTAAGTATTGGATTTAAGTTTTGAAGAAATCACATTTGTTGAACTTAGCGTACAGCTGGTGTTTTCTCAACATTTCCAACACTATTCTTAGGTGCTCTTTATGTTCTTCCTGATTCTTAGAATAGATTAAAATATCATCAATAAATATTAATACAAAGTTATCCAGGAATGGGTGAAATATACCATGCATTAATCTCATAAATTTCGCTGGCGCATTTGTTAACCCAAATGGTAGCACCACAAACTCATAATGCCCGTACTTGGTACATAAAGCAGTCTTATGAATATCTTCATCCTTGATCCAGACTTGGTGGTATCTAGACATTAAATATATTTTTGAGAATACTGTGGCCCCCTTCACCTGGTCAAACGGGTCATCAATACGAGGTAAAGGATATTTATTTTCGACTCTTAATTCATTGAGCTGTCTATAATCCATGCAAATCCGCATGGTTCCATATTTCTTCTTTACAAACAACACTGGTTCTCCCCAAGGGGACACACTCGGACGAATGTACCCTTTGTCTAGCAGCTCTTGCAACTGCATTTTTAATTCAGTTAGTTCTGGCACACTCATTCTATAAGGAGCCCTTGAAACTAGTGATGCACCTGGCATTAAATCAATGGTGAAATCAATATCTCTTCTTGGGGGTAATCCGGGTACATCATCAGGATACACATCCTTAAAGTCTTGTAGCACAGGTATATTCTCCATAATAGGAGACTTCTCCCTGGAATTGGCATATCCCACCTGGGTATCATAAATCTAACATCCCTTCCTTATACACTTAATCATTTGAGATGCTATAATAGGACGCAACTGTAATGGTTTCTTGATTCCTTGAATCTATTTGCGTGTTCCATCTTGAATTCTATAGTAAATAATATTTTTCTTTACAGTCCACCAAATTCCAATGTTTTTCTAGCCAATCCATACCCAACAAAACATCATAGGACCCTAATGGAAGTATATTCAGGTCCACGTTTAGCTGTTGGTTTGCAATTTCCAATGTGCAGTTTTGAATTTTGACACTTACTTTTCTTTTTTCTCTTGTGGCTAGCTGTACCAACCAAGGTTTTTTGAATTTATAACCTTTTAATCTACATTATTCTACTATTTTGGGTTTTACATAACTTAAACTTGCACCTAGGTCAACCAAAATGGAAACAAACTGAGACAGTAACTTACCTTCCAACTCTATCATTATTGGTTGATAATTTTCCTGTCGATCTTCCAATGTTGCATTGATTCGAGGTATGTTTCGACCCACATATCCCACTGTAGAATTCTCCTACAAGTTTTCAAATGTTTCACTTCTCCCTCGTTGTGGGCAATTTTTATAATAATGTGCCTCACCACACCCCCAAAACTGCAGAGGTGGCTTGGTTACTTGCCCTTGCTCAGGTTTGATAGAAGCCTTTGTAGGCCTCTCTTCAGCAAGCCATCGGGTTCTTTGATGATTTATGCCAAACTACTTGCTTACATAACTTTGTGCATAATTCTTAAAATTATTACTTCTATGATCAGGAGATCAAGTCCCTTGTAGAAAAATGATCAAAAATGAAGTTGCTCAGAATTGCTCTGAAACAGATCGACTGGAAAGAGCTCGGCGATACGATACCAACGCCGTGAACGGCACTCAAATCCGTTGCCGTATGCAGAAGATATTCAGCTTTAAAGATTCGCCAATTTCAATTAAAAAATGCCAAAATTGACTTTATGAAATATTTTTATTAAAAAAAGAATATTCCACAGAATATTCTGGGCGCAGCCAATTAAAAGGCGCCATGTGGCCAGCCCGGAGGCTGCCACGTGGTCCCAAGGTGGAATGGAATGGGCAATTAAAATTTTGTTGCACGCGGTGAAGTTTGACCCCGGGTCGGGTGGACACCAACAGAACGCTCTAACCGTTGGGTCAAGATAGCGGTTGTTAACTGTTGCACACGCCCATTTGTATTTTAATGGAACGATAATATGGGCACACAATCTGTTTGGAACGTGGTCCCGAGTATTTAGCGCCAGAGCGAAGTTTCATTTTATTATATGGTTAAAACTTTATGTTAATCCGCATCAAACTCAAGTTATTAACCAACTCCCGTTCGGTGCGGTCACGAGGGGCTTATCTCTTTAGCCCTCCAATTTGGCGGTGATTTTTGCGGACTCCTAAATTTTGGCGTCGTTCCCTATTGTGGCGGAGTTATCTGGCAGTTAGCCAGATTTAGTGAAGTTTTCTTAGGCCAAACTGGTAGTTGGAGTAAAAGAGCCATAACTTTGGCTAGGAAAGGCCTTTTGATACGAATTTGTTTTTGGTTTTGGGTGTAGAAAGCATTCTGAATCTGTTGGGAGTGTTTTCAGAGCCATCAGGGCACTCTATCAGAGAATTTACCAGCTTTTTTGGTCGTGGAGCCACCAGGGCCTAAGGAAAGAAGAGCTGTTTTAGACTATCTTCATCCAATGGAGGTGTTTGTTTAGTCATTTTATACTGATTTGAGCCTTCTGAATCTTAATTTGCAGTGTATTTTTCCATTTGAGGCTTTTATACAGTTGTATTCACATTTTGAGCATTTAATCAAAGAGGAAAAAGCCTAATTAGAGGCTTTTGGACCCAGCGGAGGTAGCCCAAGAGAGGGGTGAACCACTTAAACAATTATTTGTTGTCATACTGTATAATTTTTCTGCATATTTTCAGATTCTGCTCCTTTAAACAGTAAAATTTTATAAGCAAAATTTTCCCAAGTAGGTTTAAACAGTGAACAAAACTTATTAGTTCATCTTCAAACCATTATACTTCATTTATTTAACATATGTATATCACTTCATCACATGAGAATGATCAATAACATTTTGCACTTAAAAGAAATACTTTCATTGACTTATCTTCAAAGATTATACTTATTTCAATAAATGTTGCAATGGTAAATGCAGCATATGTATAAGGCTAGTCAATTCAAGCAAGAGTTTTGTACTTTCATAGCTTATTAAAGAAGCAGACTGCAACGCTCGTTTTGCCAAGAGTTTTGTGAATTTGTGCAAGTAAACTGTATTATTCTTCAAATTGACAACAAGCTGAAAATGCATGAGGAAGGTCATAATTAGGAGAACAAAGTTAATCCCCATCCATAGAGGTAGCTAGAGTGCCATTACAACCACCTTTCCATTTCATCCCCAATAGCCTTAGAATCAACCACAAACATGTCATCCAGAGAAGGAGAAGTACATGAGGAAATGGATCCCAAGGAAGAAGAAAGAGTCTTTAGAAAAGCTTTCTTGGACTTGACTGAGATGGTTAGGATCCTATACCAGGAGAGAAATGATAGGATTACTAGAGAAGGGTCTAGAAACCAAAGAGAAGAAGGAGATTCTTCGGGAGGGAAGAAAGACAAAGATGAGTCTAAGAAAGGGAATGGAGGAAATGGTGATCCACCATCTCCATCATCATCCTCATCATTCACATCATCCTCTTCAACTTCTGAAAATCCTCTCACATAAAACAAAAAAATCTCTTAAAAATCCTTTGTTAAAGCTTGATGTGAAGTTTGAGTTGCCGATGTTTAATGGTGATGTGAATGCAGAAAAATTGGATAACTGGATTAGACAGCTGGAAGTCTATATAAGAATTCAAAATTTGCATGATGATGACACAAAAATCCAATTAGCCTCTTTGAGAATGGATGGAGCAGCTTTGGTTTGGTGGGAAGCCAAGACTAGGGAGGAAATTAAAAAGCATGGTAAGATAACTCTAACTTGGAATGAGTTTATTACAGCTATTAAGAAACAATTTTATCCTCTTGCTCATATTCAGAAAGCAATCATGAATTGGAAAAATTTTAGGCAACTTAAGGGTCAAAATGTGCAAGATTATAACCAAGAGTTTAGAAGGAGAGCACTTCTACTTGGAGTAGACTTACAAAGTCAAGACACCTTGTTGAAATACATAGGAGGTTTGCACAATTACCTTCAACATACTATTCTAATGTTCAATCCTACCAGCTTAGATGAAGTTTGTGTCCAGGCTACACATTTAGAAGCTAGAGGAAAGAATATTTTTGATGAGGATAGTAATTTCAAAAACAAAGGAAAGAAGAGAGTTGCAAATTCAAGAAAATACAAAGGAAAGTTCTTTTGCAAGAACTGTTCAAAGACAAGTCATGATGAAGATCATTGTTGGAAGCTTCATCCTGAACTGAAACCAGAAAAATTCAAGAACAAAAACAAGACCAAAGAAAAGGAGAAAATTGTAGCAACAGTTGAGCAAGACTTAGGGTCAGACTCAGGAGATGAGACAAAAAGCATAGGCATGGTTTTAAAGAACATTAAGGGAAAGAAGTGGTGCAGGACACAATTCCTAGTTCTAGCTCTTTGAATTGTCACAAAGATACTCATGAGGAAAAGAGGAGGATAGAGCTATTCCATGTGAGGGTAATTTCCAAACATACCAAAATTGACACACTATTTGACAGTGGGTCACAAGCTAATCTTATATCTGAAGACTTGGTCAAGCAGCTCAAACTTGAGACCATTCCACATCCGAAGCCTTATCCACTTGGATGGATATGCAAGGATGCTAATTTGCAAGTCTCAAGGAAGTGCATATTGCGCTTTGCAATAACTGCACACTTTATTGACACAGTGGAACTTGATGTGGTGTCGCTTGATATCTCAGGTATTGTTTTGGGAAGTCCTTATTTATTTGACAGGAAGGCTATCTTTCATCGCCATGAAAACAAGTATCACTTGTTCAAAGATGGTAAAGAGTACATTGTGAGAGCTCACAAGAAGAAGATGGAATCTTCTTTACTCCATGCAGGTCAATTGAAGAGACTGGTTAATGCAAGTCAAAGTCTAACTTTGTTGATGTTGAAACGACCAGATTTTGAGCATTTGCCATTTTATGATGTTGCTAATAATATGTCTCAGTTTGATAACAGTTTGTCTTTGAAAGAAGATGATGTTGTGTTGCACAAATTACCTTTTGGGTCAGCCAATGCAGAGAATGAAGTGTCAAAGCAAAGCAATGCAAGCAAGAAGGACACACAATTCAGCATGGGAAAAAGTTGGTTTCAGAATGGTACAATTCGCCATGGGAACAGTTTGCAAGGTGAAAGTCATTTTAAGTCTTTCTGGAAGTTTGATCAATGTAGAGAAAGTTTGTTTTCTGCAGATTACAATTTCTGTTCTGCAAATTTTAATCATTTGCATCATGAATCCGTCAATCTTAGCAATGGTAGATAAGTTGATTCCAGAGACAGGTTATCATTTTCTCAAAAGCTTCAGTTGATGAAATCGGGTAGATTTTAGTTATTCAAGGGTGGAAGAGTGGAGAATCAGTCTCCACATCATCAGTTTCAGTAATCAGAAATCTTTTGAGGGTCCAAAATCTTCTCATTTGGGAGGATGTGATCAGGAGATCAAGTCCCTTGTAGAAAAATGCTCAAAAATGAAGCTGCTCAGAATTTCTCCAAAATAGATCGACTGGAAAGAGCTCAGCGATACGATACCAACGCCGTGAATGACACTCAAATACGTTTCCGTATGCAGAAGATATTCAGCTTTAAAGATTCGCCAATTTCAATTAAAAAATGCCAAAATTGACTTTATGAAATATTTTTATTAAAAAAAGAATATTCCACAGAATATTTTGCGGAATATTCCGGGTGCAGCCAATTAAAAGGCGCCACGTGGCCCCAATAAGGAATGGAATGGGCAATTAAAATTTTGTTGCACGCGGTGAGGTTTGACCCCGAGTTGGGCGGACACCAACGGAACGCTCTAACCGTTGGGTCACGGCGGCGGTTGTTAACTGTTGCACGCGCCCATTTTTATTTGAATGAAACGATAATATGGGCGCGCAATCCGTTTGGGACGTGGTCCCGAGTATTTAGCGCCGGAGCGAAGTTTCACTTTATTATATGGTTAAAACTTTATGTTAATCCGCATCAAACTCAAGTTATTAACCAACTCCCGTTCGGTGCGGTCACGAGGGGCTTATCTCTTTAGCCCTCCAATTTGGTGGTGATTTCGGTGGACTCCTAAATTTTGGCGCCATTCCCTATTGTGGCGGAGTTATTTGGCAGTTAGCCAGATTTAGTGGAGTTTTATTAGGCCAAACTGGCAGTTGGAGTAAAAGAGCCATAACTTTGGCTAGGAAAGGCCTTTTGATACGAATTTTTTATTTTATTTTTGGTGTAGAAAACATTATGAAGCTGTTGGGAGTGTTTGCAGAGCCATCAGGGCACTCTATCAGAGAATTTACCAGGGTTTTTGGTCGTGGAGCCACCAGGGCCTAAGGAAAGAAGAGTTGTTTTGGACTATCTTCATCCAATGGAGGTGTTTGTTTAGTCATTTTATACTGATTTGAGCCTTCTGAATCTTAATTTGCAGTGTATTTTTCCATTTGATGATTCTATACAGTTGTATTCACATTTTTAGCATTTAATCAAAGAGGAAAAAGCCTAATTAGAGGCTTTTGGACCCAGCGGAGGTAGCCCAAGAGAGGGGTGAACTTCTTAAACAATTATTTACTATCATACTGTATAATTTTGCTGCATATTTTCATATTCTTCTCCTTTAAACAGTAAATTTTTATAAGCAAACTTTTCCCAAGCAGGTTTAAACAGTGAACAAAACTTATTAGTTCATCTTCAAACCATTATACTTCATTTGCAAAATATGTATACTTGCCTATTCACACATTAAAGTTGGATCAATGAATACTTTGCACATAAAACAAATACTTTCATTGATCGGATCTCAGTGATTACATTTTATTTCTTTAGGCAGAGTCTGTAGAAGGGCCAGGTAGCCTCCGGATTCATCCTTTCTTTGAAAGGTGAAATATCCGGTGAATGCCCCTACAGTCAATCTCTGTATGAGAAATACTTTGTTCTCACAATTTCAGATCATTCTAGCACCCTTGAAGTTTGAACTGTTGTTCTGTCCTTTTCTTGGCTGCCAAATTTTCCCCACTTCCCCCTTTTCCTTGGACTGCTGGTAGCACATCCTTGCCTTACGAATTGCTTCGTCTATGGTCTGAGGATTTACAAATTTGATTCGTTCCTTCATGTGGGTTGGCAAACTACTCAGGAACCTTTGAACCTTAGCCTTTTTATCTCTGAGATATGGGACATATCTTAATAGGGAGGTGAACTTGGTAATATACTCGTCCATAGTCATCTGACCCAGCTTCAAGTCATGGAATTCTCTGTATTTTTCGTCATAAAAATTTTCTATCAAATACTTATCTTTAAATTATTGCTGGAATGATTCCCATGTAACATCCTGATCTTCAATGCTGCGAACATTCTTTACCTCCTCCCACCATAGGGTATTTTTTTCTCTCAACTAATATATGGCCAATCTGGCTTTAAGGTTGTTGTTGTACTCATACACTTGAAAGTAATTATTCATATTTATCAACCAAGCCTCTACCACTTCCTAAAATTCTCCATCGAATGTAGGGGGTTTGATTTTTCGAAACTCACCTTGAAGCTCCACTTTTTGCTTCTTAGCTTCCTACTAATCTGACACATTACCAGACTATGCTTCAGTATAGTTTCTATTTTTTTTGCTTCGCTGTGAAGGAATCCCACCCATTCCTTCCATGGTTTGGTCCTTATTTTTTCGTTCATTCTCTTCTTGCATACCCCAATCGGGACTAGGTTGTAACAGCCCTTGATTCTGCTTGTCGGAAAGGCTCTTAAGTATCCTTTCCTATTCTTGCATCAATTGTTCATTATCACTTCTAACATGGACCATTTCCTCCTACAAATTTTGCACAGTACTTAACAGTATGTTGGTCTGGTGTTGTTGTTCCTTCAGCAGTCTACTAGTTTGATGGTGTTGATCTACACTCATTTGAATCCACATCTCGGGGTTCATTTCTGGTTGTGCTTGAGGTGTAGGTTCCCTATTATTCCGAGGTGTTTGATGTGTCAATCCCTTTCTCATATTTTCCCTTGCAGTACTACTTTTCTGTGCATTATTATACACACATATTAAATCGTTAGGTGACCCCTAGGGTCCCAGCGTGTGAATGACGCTCTGATACCACTTGTAACGTACAAGATATATATATATATATTTTAATTTCTTACCATAATATTAATACTTCAATCTTAATATAATCATACATTCAAATTTTAATCTTCATTAACATTAAGTAAATAGGTAACATTAAGTTTAATATTCTGCATATAAAATTTAATTCCCCACCCCTTAACTATGTCCACACTTTCGTCGGCGGTGTTCATCGCATGCCTATTTATTGCCTCGATGTTTTCGTAAGCTACTTGTACCACCGTAACGTTGTGATGCACTAGCACATTAAATACTCAACAGTTGTGAAATTTAATGGTTTGGGTTCAAATATTTATGGCCACTTGCCATACCATGCGCCGTCCGATTTCTTAAGATCTACGGTGGCATCACAACGAAAAAAGACTAGGTAAAACCTAGTCACCCTATTCGCTTCGTCATTTTACCTTACCTCTGTGTAGATATTGGGTCTGCACTAGAAGAGCCTGTGGCCATTGTCTTGCTGCATTCTCTGGCGATATTGTAATACACAAGATATGGTGCTTTTACATGTTTAAATCTGCCCCTCGGACTGTAGTCCAGATCTGAGAAATTACTCGGTGCTTAACCTGATTTGGAATTTGACACCGTCCTCTACTCTTCATGGAGATTTTCGCAGGCGTTCAGTCTTCCGATTGAACCTTCAGGCCACATGCAGGTAACATTCGTCAAGTTGGATAGATAACTATTTTTCTTCTATCCCTGTTTTAACTTCTAGTTCTCAGGTTTACGCTTTTAATCAAATGAGTTTAACCCACAAACTCTGTTGTTGATTTTTTCACTTCTACAGCTCGGCGTTCAACAACATCTGAAGGGTTTATAAACTTGAGGTAAATATTAATACAGGGTTTTGTTATTTATCTGTTTTGAGTTTGGTTCGGCTTAACATTCATCGAGCCACCACTTAATCTATTTGATTCCATGTTGTTTTGCAGGTACCCTCTTACCGAAAAAACCGGGTTTGGTTATTAAGTTTGTTTGTCAGGTCTCGACTAATAGCTCCACGCTGCCCCTCCAGGTATTTTCACAATTAATCGCTTGACTACATGGATTCCTTTCTCCTTGCCGGCGAGTTGTGTAATTTGTTGTTAGGCTATTAGTTTTTAGGGTTCTAAATTCAGTCTAAACATATACAGTGATTCATAGGCGCTCTTTTACTTGCGGATTTTGTGGTTATGGAACAGAGATATTTTTACTCAAAATTTATTTACTGATACTAAGAGGGTTTCCTCCGGACTTAACTCTTTCATTCTCCGTTGGTTTTCTCGAATTTCTTTTATGGGTTATATAAATGGAAAAACAAGATATACTGAGAATATCTATATTTGTGGTAGAACTAAACTCTTCTTGGTTTCTCATTTTTCTTTGAATACCGTGTTAAGAGTTTATTCAAAAGAATTCTTGTTATATGTGGTAAAAATTTTACTCGTTGTAATTATTTTTTATGCTCAATGGCAGTTAAATTATATACACACGGTTAACATTTCCTTATGTATCTTGTGACAGCTGTTTACTATTGTGTTCGTCAAGCCTCTAGTCGGGTCGTGTACTTTGCATCTCTTTGGTTTATATTTAAATGAATATGGTTTATTAGGCTTATGCTTGTACAGTATATGCTTATTGACGAGCACTATATTTTTGGAAACGATAATTTTCTTTAACTTTGCACTGTTAATTTATTGAAGTTTACCAACACAAGGTTTTCTCTATTCTTGATTTTGGTGATCGGACCACCCCAGTACTTGTGCGAGTATAGTTAGATTTAGGAGGAATGATGTGTTCTAGGTTGAGGGTTCCCCTCGTACCCAGAATCAACAGTTCTCTCCAAGCTGTTTTTTTTTTTTTTATAGTCAGAGTTTCATAGTGTGATTTCTTGCTTTGAGCTTACCGAAGACTTCATGGGTGTAATGGCTTTTCTGTCACTTTTATCTGTTACTGTTGTTTCTCTTGTCTTAACATTGAATATTTAGAGTGTAATTTACTAAGCATTTTACTGCTTCTATAGCCAGTAACTCAGTTACACCCGCGTTCTCTTAAGTAAGCCCAACACAGTTTGTTTTTCTTTTAAGCATCTCTGTCTTTCAATTCTTATTATTTACTGAACACAGATTCGTAGTACAAAATTCATGCCATAATTTACAGAACTATTAATAACTTACTAAATTCAAAATTAATCACATAACCCTTTCATTTATGACATTTGGCCATTACAGTACAACTTTCAAGGAAAATTAAATATACTCATGCTTGTGTACATATCCTGTAATATTGTTCCCGTTTTTAAATTACCAAAATGATGAGATACTTATCTGAATATGCAAACTGATGATGATTTCCACCCAGCCATCAAGAGAGGCGATTACGTCCTTCTCTTTCCCCCGTGCTCCACACCTGAGAGGTATAGGTTGACAGCGTTTTTTGTTGTGACCTCAGGACTCTAAGTCCAGTCAGTACCAGAAATTTTCTCAGGAACGCTGAGCGATTTCCACTGTTCTCTACCAGCTCAGGAAATTCTCCACTCTCTTCCTTATTCTATGAACAAAACACCTATTCCTCACTGGGATATGCCTCTTATCCTTAGAGGAACAGGTAACTGTTCAAACTGTCCAACAACCTCTCAGTTCTTGGAATACTTTTACCATCAGCCTTTTTACTTTTTATGGAATTGTTTTTCCACAACCAATTTTATTTTTCATATTAATAACAAAGAATATAAACTTTTCCAGAAAACACTAAATGTTTCAGTCTTTTCTTTAAAATAATAACAAAATGTCATTTTACTAGTTAACAAATAGTTAATACCAAATGCAGCTGTCACAAATACCTTGTATATTAGAGAAAATGGTACCCTGGACTTAAACTTAAAATTAAACAAAAAAACGAGAAAGAACGAACACAAATAAAATAATCATACCTTGTATATTAGAGAAAATGGTACCGTGGACTTAAAATAAAATAATCAAACAAAAAAACGAGAAAAAACGAACACAAATATATTGACCAGAGAAATGACACCATTAGTATTGCTTTTTTATTTCTTTTAGTATTAACACTACCATTACGTTTTTTGAATTGCATTTTAAAAATCACAACACTAGTTTGAGTATGATTTTTATTCTCCTTGACATTTAAAATTACATCAGTCATTTGAGTATGATCTTTATTCTCTTTAGCATGTCAAGTTTGGTAACATCTAAATCCCATGGAATAAGTTTTGGGATAGATATTTTTTAAAAGAGAAACAAATACTTGTCAAGTTTGGTAACATCCAAATCATATGGAATAAGTTTTGAGATAGATATTTTTTTAAAAGGGAAACAAAATTTTTAAAAGAGAAACAAAAACATGTCGAGTTCGTTAACGTCAAAATCCTATGGAATAAATTTTGGGATAGATATTTTTTAAAAGAGAAACAAAAGTTTATAGTGAAAATTCACATCTTATAAAAATAATTATAAAATTTAAATAAAAATTCAGATTTAATAATTTAACATTTCTTATTAATAATATATTTTCTTAGAAATTATATACATATATAGAATTTTTTTTCATTATTAAAAAAATATCTACAGTAATATTTCCAAAATTTGCATATAAAAATAGATACTCTCAAACAATGTTAAATAGTAAACTTACAAAATTAGCACTCTACAATTTGCCAACAAAATCGGAAACCAATATAAATAACCCCAAAACATTTAATCCAATTAAAATTAAACCTTGGGCAACAATATTTTACATATCCGCTAATATTAAAATATGGAATTTTGAAATAGTATTACAAATAAAACGAGACGTCGCTTCTATGTCCACCGCCATTAGTATTCTCTTCCCCTTGTAAACAAATATGAACCAATTTTACCGCTATTGCCTACTTAATATTTTCACATAGTAAGCAGAAAGAAGATTTTCAAAGTCCAAGGGTCAAATCCTTAAAAATAAATCAACAAGCCACAAAATTGATAGGAACCAAAGCACGTGCTTTCCGAGATTATTAGGCTTTTAGAGGTTTTGTGTACTCGGAGGGAACGTAATAAAGTTTCAATCAACGACAATAATTCAAATTACATTATGATTTTAGTGCATGTATCGTTGTATGAACCTTATCATAGTGCATTAACTGCCCCATTCAATCTCACATAAGAATACGTGGCACCGGTGGTAACCTAAATAAGTAAGATGGAGCTGGTCTCACCCAGGTATAATGTTTTTTTGTCATTCAAAGTGTAGAAATTATATTAACATCAAAAAGAAAAATAAAAAATCCATCTCGATAGGCCTCCATCTCTCAGTGTAACCAGACTTGTTGAGATTGAGACCTAGAGGAGAGCAAAAGCTACCGACTTCATTTTTTATTATTCAGCAGCTTGTCGACCATGATATACATAAGGTAAACAAAAAAAATACTGATCAAGAGGCAACATATCACAGATGGGGGGAATTGTAGGGGGAGCTGCTTCGTAGCCAACATATTCATGCATATGAAAGTCTATATGTTCCACCCTTGCTTCCAGAATGTGAAGGTGGTCATTAGTACACCTATGTTTGCGACAAAGATGATCCAGTTGCTCCATAATTTCATTATGACGAAATTGAATATCGTTGAAAAAAGCTATCAACTCGATGCGATTGTCATACCTATGGTTCCGGACGTTATCCAGGTTCAGTTGAATATGTCTGAGCTGCGCAACAATGGTTTCCAGCGAAGCTGGAGCGTCCACATGACCCTGGGAACTAGCATCCCGCTCTTCTGTCACCTCACTGCTCGATGAGACCGACCTGTTGTCTTCCCCACGCACTGGCTGACCATCCCTCCTCTGGTTGTTACCTGCATCATGAGCGACCACGCTGACGCAACATCCTAGCCAACTCACTGTACCCGAGGGGGTTATTGTAATGACCACCCTCCCAATTCCACGCAGAAACAAGTAACCCAGTGGCACCCACCACTGAACTCTAGACCAAGTCCAATGCAACCCAACAATGAGCTTCTTTGCACTCTGCACCCCACCGTCCCGTAGAAATGGGATGTGGAACTGCCACACCAGGCCCCATAGGAGCCTCGCAGTTGTGCTCACCTGCTCTGTTAAAATCCTGCCATCATCACTAGTCTCCCCTAGAGGAGCTAATTCTCTAAAGAACCCAGGGGCACAAGAATAGCCTCCTATGATGTGAGAACACCACCCAACCTTCACTCAGGCCACTCTTTCTACACTCACATTCCCGAGGGGAAGTGGCCACCAGAGCTTGGAATTTCCATTCTTCCTTGGCCCTGAATTCTCCTACACACACTATGAATACAAACTTACCCATTCCCCTGGGTGTAACAGGGTCCCAAGGGTCCTCCAATGTTATCAACATGCCCTACGCATCTCCCTTGAGTCCAACCGCTCCGCCTCTCCACCAAGGCCAATACCTCAGTGAAGTACACTAGTGTTTCAACAACCTAGCCTCGCTGCACAACATGAACATTTCTCACCGCATCCAAATAAGCCAGCAAATCTGAGCACAAGCCTTAATATTTCACATGAAATGTGGGTGATAACCCCGCCTGCGTGCTTGCTTGTCATATCTCATAATGTCAAGGTGGGTGAGCGCATGGAGGCCGGACAGGCTCTGCCGCTATCATGACCCTATACTTGTGGTACTCTTCCAACCATGTATAGTAGGTGCAACAATACTACACTTCTTTTTAGCAATACTTGAGTGTACATATACTGCACCTATTTTCAACACTTAGTTAATTTATCATCAAGTGTTCATCAGAAAACATTAGAAGTAACATAAACATAAAACATCAATTCACCATGCAAGTATGCCCATACATACTTGAGAGGGGCAACTCCCTTATAAACAAAGTATTTCCAGTATCAATGTTTACCTATAATTCAATTTATATCAAATTTCAAATACACAATTATGCAGCTTCAATTATGCAACTTGCATACTTTCCAAATCAAAATACAGCTTCACTGGTGCAATCGTGCCTCAAAACTACCCTGCCCAAATTTCCTATTTGGGTCATGACTCTGCATGACCTGCATGATTTTGCCTGCTATCATGCTTAGACGAACCTTTTTCTACACATTGTACTGACCCACCAAACTTTCCTACACGCCTGTCGTGTCAACGTGTCACCCCTAAACACTTTCTGCATGCGATCACCAAGTTCACGAGTCTACATGAATGCACATACTATATGTGCTCGTTACACAGTTCTGCCCACACTCTACATAGTCGCGTGACCCCACTATTCTACTCAGGCCACTATGCGTTGCACGCGCTTTCAGGTAGAGCCTGACTCGACCTGCTGTGCTCGTGGTCTGCTTGCATGCTACGCGCTGCGGTGACCCGACCTGCACGATACATAGAAACCCTAAATTCTGTTTTTCCTTAGCCCAACAAACTTCGGCCCTTGCTCACATTGTCCGCTTGCTGCCTCGCCCTTAATCATTTGTCCTTTTTTCTATCTATTGTGTTTCTCTTCGAATTTGGTTGCCTGAGTTGATGATTATCTCCAAGGTTCCAACCCATGCCATATATATATGCGAATGGGTGGAATCACTTGCCAAGGGTCACGACTCTTCCATAGATCGACCCCTCTCCATGTGTGGTCAGCCTGCATAATTACAACAACACATCGGCCACCATATATGTGTGTTCACGCTTGGGTCACTCGGGTCATGCTCACTCACTCAGTTGCCCGTCTTGCCCAATGTGTTTCGCAGATGTTGTCCACGGGTTGCCAACACCAAGTGTGGGGCGCGCCCAACCTACCATTCGCCAACAAGTCTTGTCCATATTGCACAAATTTCCCAACACCCATGACTTGCTTGACCGCTATGGGCACGTGCCTGCCCGATGCCCTCGCTCACCGCGCTCACCGTCCGTCGCTACACAACTCACCTAAGGGGTGGGCACTCGCCAACACGACGCACCTGTCGCACACATGCCCAAGTTGGTTAGTAAAAGCGTCTATTGCACATGGGTGCACCCACTACGACTCGATCGCACATCGCCAAGTGTTGCCCCATGTCATCACACATTGCCCAAGTTAGTTAATACGGGCACCCGTCGCACATGGGCGCACCCACTATAACTCAGTTGCTCATCGACTCAACTCGTGGGCCTGGCATCCTCCACCACTCTAAAAATGTTTTCGTCCTTGACAACATCATCATATCGTCACAAAGTATCATCAGCTCCAACATCCATATGTCAATGCCACCAAATCTTCCATATCCCTCCAAATGTCTAAAAATATCATGCCGACATCTAGATGTTCCACCTGTGACCTGCTACATGCCCGAACCTGTCAAACTTTGCAGGAAAACCATGTGCTGGAGCCCCCTGTGATGGTGATTAGTTGGGTAGATAATCTAACTATAACATCACCTCCACAAAAACGCATGATCCCTACATTATCATGACCGCCAAAGCATCATGTTGTCAACTATCTCCATATCGCCCCACAAGCTGCTCATAGTGCTAAGATGACTCACTTCCAGGAGAAAATGACAATGAGCCTCATCCCCATGTCAGTATAAGAAAAGGGGGAAGATGTGGACGCCAAAGGACCCTCCTTATCCTTTACTAATAGCTCAATCTACCTATCTGTATCTTCCTCTTCCAATCTCTGCATGTATGTTTCCCGGCTTTCTTCTTTAATGTTCGATCCAACATCTCTTATTCCTTTCATTACCTCTAGCATTCCTGCCAAATCTAGGATACTGTCAGACAATTATCTCATAACCTATGTTTGCCTCATGAGTTTTTTCTCTGCAACAAACAAACTCTCATAGAGTCTCCCATCCGGCTGTATGTTATCCACATTCATTGTTGTCGATTTACACCCAGCTACCTCAGGTACAACAGTAGGAACACCTATAGGATAATCCTGAATTGCCCGTCGTAAATGTACAACTTATTTATATCTAGTACTATCATAGCCTCATATTGCTTCATAAATTCCATCCCAAGCACAACCTCATAATCATCAATCCATACAACCATCAAGTTGACATTCCCATGCCACTCCCCTATGTGTACCTTCACATTCTCAATCATCCCAATAACATGATCTCGAGGAGTGTTTATTGCTTTCATCTAGGCTTGGATTGGTTTGAACCTCAATCCAATATTCTTCGCAGCTTCTTCCCTAATGAAGTTGTGTGTTGCACTACTTTCCACCATCACGAGTAGTGTGCACTGCCCAATCTTCATATTCACATACTCCAACTTGTTCCTTTCAGGATCACGTCTAGGGATAACTTCCACAGCTGTTGTAGCTCCCAATACCTGCATCATCCCAACCACCAGTTCCTCTTTCTTTTTCTCAGATTGTGCCACTGTAGCCAACTTCAGTCTAGAAGGATGGTTCTTCACCATGTGGTCTTCTCCGGACAACCAACACTTCAAAGGTTTCTTCATCTTTGATTTCCGTTTCACCTCATTGCATTCCCAAGGTTTCAACCCAAAACAAAGTTGAAATTTTTTTATTTCTTCGTCGTGTCAAGTACTTCAAAGACCACACTTTGGAAATCTCTTTGATACTGCTAAAGATTCCCCATTTTCTTAATATACTTTACCATGGTTCTTGTTTCCCAAGTCTCATATTGTGGGCTAAAATGAGCCAACAAAGCTTCCTTCATTTCTTCCCATGTGGTGATCTCATTAGCCTCACCATGAGCAATCTAATCAACCTTCCTTCTCCACCACATCTTAGCTTCCTTCGTCAGAAATTGAGAAACTAATTTTACTTTGGCTTCTTCATTAGGAATTGAAAAACACTCCAAGTATTTTTCCATATCCCATAAGAAGTTACCAAGTGTCTTTACACTACTCATCCCATCATAAGAATAAGGTTCCTTGACATTCACATGAGTAGCCCCTCCAACAGGTCCCTGCCCAACGAACTCTTTAATACTGCAATCTCATTCAAAGCCTCTTCCAAACTTTTCCGCAGCTTAGCAATCTCATCCATACCAATATCCTTCATTGATTCGAAGTTCTTCACATCTTTCGTTGTTTGTCCATACTGCCACTCAGTGTACTTATATCGTACACTAAGTGCTTCATCGACTACCACCAGCTTCTCATGTTCTTCTTTCAAGTCTTCCTTCTCAACTTCCAACATTATTACCTCTGAATCGAACTCATCCATACGATCTAACAACTTATCTATGAAAACCCTTTCAAAATTAGTAGAAGACTCACTTGTTTCCACCTGAGGTTCTTCTGCAATGTACTTAATACCATACACTATCGTTGAACTTCAACCCTGCAAACTCTATCCCTATTGAACTATTCCAAGCTTCAGCCTCAACTGCAACCCTGCTTGTTGTACCTGTTAGCTTCTTTCTTCAAACTCCAAAAAATCTCAACTCGCCCTGAATCGAGTTATGATACCAACTGTCACGATCCTATACTTGTGGTACTCTTCCAACCACGTATAGCCGTTGCAACATTACTTCACTTTTTCTTTTTAGAAATACTTAAGTGTATAGACTATGCCTATCTTCAACACTTAATTAATTTATCATCAAGTGTTCATCATAAAACAATGGAAGTAACATAAAAATAAAACATCAATTCACCATGCTAGTATGCCCATACATACTTGGGAGGGGTAACTCCCTTATAAATAAAGTCTATCCAATATCAATGTTTTCTTATAATTCAATTTACATCAAATTACAAATACACAACGATAAAAATTCAATTATGAAACCTGCATACTTTCCAAATCAAAGTACAACTCCACTGGTGTAATCATGCCTCAAAACCACCCTGCTCGAATTTCCTGTTCTGCACGACCTTCCCACAACCTACACAATTGTGCTTACTGTCATGCATAGACCAACCTTTTCTGCATGCTATATTGACTCACTGAAATTTCCTGCACGTTTGTCATGTCACTAGGTCACCGCTCAACACTTTTTTCACGCGCTCACCAAGTTCACGAGTCTGCCCAAATGCACAGAATATCCACACCCGTTACATAGTTCTGTCCGTGCTCTACATAGTCGTGTGACCCCGTTGTTCTACCTGGGCCGCTATGCACTGTACACACTATTGGACAGAACCCGACTCGGCATGCTGCAGTCATGGTCTACCTGCACGCTACGCGTTGTGGAGACTCGACCTGCACGATAGCCAAAAACCCCAAATTTTGATTTTCCTTAGCTCAGGAAACTTCGGCCCTTGCTCACACTGTCTCCCTGCTACCTCACCCTTGTTTGTTCAACATTTGTTCGATCTGCTGTTTTGCTCTTCGAACTTGGTTTCCCAAATGGATGATGATCTCCAAGGTTCAAACCCACGGAATATATATATATATTCGTATGGGTGGACCCATTTTCCAAGGGTAATGACTCTTCCATAAGTCATCCCCTTTCCATGTGTGGTCGGCCTGCATAATTAAACCAACACATCGACCACCATATATGTGTGTTCACGTTTGGGTCACTCGGGTGATGCTTGCTCACTTGAATGTCAGTATTTCCCAACGCGTTCCACCGATGTTGTCCAGGGGTCACCCACACCAAGTGTGAGGCACGCCCAACCTGTCATCTGCCTACACGTTTTGTCCATATTGCACGACTCACCCAATGCCCATGACTTGCTTGCCTACTATGGGTGCCCACCTACCCCGCGCCCTCGCTCACCACGCTCACTCTCTGCATGACCCGTCTGCCACTACACGACTCGCCCAAGGGGTGGGCACTCGCCAACACGGCGCGCCCATCTCACACATGCTCGAGTTAGTTTGTACGGGTGTGCGTTGCACAAGGGAGCACCCGCTACAACTCGGTCGCACATCACCAAGTGTCGCCTCGTGTCATCGCACATGCCCGAGTTAGTAAATACGGGCGCCCTTCGCACATGGGCACACCCTCTATAACTCAGTCGCTTGTCGATTCATCTCATGGGCCTGACAGCCACTGTCACAACCCTATACTTGTGGTGCTCTTTCAACCATGTATATCATGTACGACAAGTTTACTACACTTTTCTTTTTACCAATACTCAAGTGCATAAACTACGGCTAAATCCAACACTTATTCAATTTTCCAAACAAGTGTTCTTAACAATGTAGTAGAATAACATTAATTTTCAATATTCAATCTTTCACAATTAAACATTCAACACATCACACAAGTATGCCCATACATACTTGGGAGGTGAAAGTCCCGTAAAGTCTGATCAATATATATATAACTGTTCAACAAGTAAAATTTACAATGATTATACAAGTTCATCAAGTCCATGTAACCACCTGCACACCTTGCCAATTATGTCCAATAATCGTGACTTGAGTCCTACAATGCTTCCACTCAATTTCACTCCACCAATTGGAAACCCTGAATTTCCCTTCAAAATACAAATCTGAAGTTCTGCCCAGAAATCGTGCAACTCGGGCCACTCAGGTCACTCCCTGCACATGTCCTACCCAACCTAACCCATTGTCGTGTAGCCTAGTCACTCGGGTAACCTGGTGCATGAGGTGTTGTGCCTGCTCGAACATATGCACTATTCTAAATGCATTGTACGCACCTCTCGGGTCTAGCCCAACTCCGCACATGTTGCCCGTGTTCCACAGCTACCGACTTTAAAACCTGTCTATACCTAAGTCATGTCTGCAGTTACCTGTCTGAAGTGCGGGCGAATGGTATGCATGCCATGCACGACCTATGACCCAACCTACCCATGACTCATCCACACAAAATTTTCCGCTGTCGATTCTACCTTAAAACATTCTCCACTCAACCTGTTCTTCGCTCCTCCTTCTAACTGCAACTTAGAGCTCTGAACTCTAATTGTTGATTTGATGATGAATGCCTTTACCACCACTTTCCATGTTTTACTTATATGGCTAAGTGTGGACCCTTTTCACCAAGGGTCATGACCCCTCAACCTTCCCATGGGTCATCTCGGTCAACTCTCCAACACGTCAGCCTATCCACCATGTAAAGTCGGCCAACGTTGTTATCCACGGGTTGCTCAAGTCATTCGGGTCGGTTGCCCGTTCACTCGACTTGCCTGTCGGCATATCCCACGTCTCGCCATTACGCTCCACACGACTCTCCCGTCTGCTATGGGTGCATGCCCACCCAATGCCTCTGCTCACCACGCTCACCGTCTGCACAACTCCGTGCATTGCTACATGACTCGCCCAAGGGGTGGGCGCTCGCCAACACGACGCACCCTTCGCACTTCTCTATCAAAAATTCCTGAGTTGGCTAATATGGATGCTTGTCTCACATGGGCGCGTCCATTACAACTCGGTCACATATGACTCCAACTCGTGGGCATGAAATCCTCTATCACGACCCTATACATGTGGTACTATTTCAACCACTTATAGCGGGTGCGACACTACCTCACTTTTTATTTTTATCAATACTAGGTGAGTAGAATACGCCTAAATTCAACACTTAGTTAATTTATCTTCAAGTGTTATTCAATTATGAAGCAGAAATAAATACAATAACAATAAACATCAATACATATCACCATGTACACCCATACATATAAGGTAGAGGCAACTCCCGAATATGAGTTTGCCCGATATTATGTTTCATAAACAACTGTACAATTTTATAGCAATTATAAAGTACTAAGTCTGTGCAAGCCACTTGCACTTCTTGCCAATATGTGCCCAACACTTGTGCTTTTTCCTAAGATACAATGCTCTCCAACAAATCAATAATCCACGAGAAACCTCGAATTTCTCCTCAAAATGTGTTTTCTGACTTCTGCCCACAAGGTCGTGCAACTCGGGTCACCGAGGTCACTGACACCCTAAACATGTGCACTATTCTGCACGTGTTCTAGAAACGTGTTCGGGTCGTACCCAACTTGACCTTTCCTGCATGTGCACCCTCCCTAGTCTGCCTATAAAACACCCGACTCGACCTTATATATGTCGACGCCTTTGCACTATTCTGCACGTTCCTGCACAGGCTGACATGCCCGGGTCACACGCTATATGAAGCGTTCAGAAATGATACGACTCGACTCGCTTCGGTTCAATCTCCTTTTTCACTCATCTGCTCATCCTGTGGGAACATTAAATTGGTTGCACTACTTCAAAGCTCCTCTAAGTAATGTGTTCGAATGGGATGATCAAATGATGATTTCTCCATCCAATACGTGCTTGTATATATATGCAACACGACTTGTGAACTTTGCTTTTCGGTTGGGTCACGACACCCCTGGCCGACCCCATAACTCGTCCGCAAATCCCCTTCATAAATTCTTCATCATGTCGGTTTTTTATTATGTTGGTCCATCCACACGCTATAACTCTCCATCCTCAGTTTGTTCCATACTTAGTCGATTTTCGTCTTAGTGTCACCCGTTGCAAATATAACGTTGCTCGATCACCATAGAAACGTTGCACGACCACTGCTAAAATGTCCATCCATCATATCGCTAAGTGTTGGGTTGAGCGCGCGTTCACCTGGGTGCTCGCTACACGGTTTTCTCGAGCACGCCCACTATTGCACTTCACCCTAGCGTGCTCATTGTTCTGCCTGAAATTTCATCACACTCTAACCACCATTTCGTCGCATGACCACTGAGTAGGGAACTCATCGTGCCAAGGCGCGCCCGCCACACTCGATCATCGCAACCAAAACTTGGGGACCTGGAATCCTCCCCCACTCTAAATAAGGTTTTCATCCTCGACAACGCCATCATATTGTCGCAACATATCGTCGCAACATATTGTTGCAAAGTGTTGCTAGCTCCAACATCTCCAACAATGTCCATGCTGCCAACCTTTGCTATATCCATCGCACAAACTACCAAGGTGTAGAAATTATATAACTGATATTTTATATGTCTAATATTATCCTGATCATACACTATTTGACTTCATGCACAACACAAGATCTATTCCATCATTGATCATCATATGCGGAAATTAAATCAATTGCATGCACACATTAAAACCATACAAATTCACACACATTAACACAGTGATTTACGGGAAATCTTGAAGCTAAAAACCCCAACTATCTGTATATAATATATGTCATAGAGATCATGTAACAATCCTCATACAAAGATTCTCACAAGCTCTCAGTACAATCCAATCGCTACACACTAATCAGGCTAGATCTTACAAATCCATGCACCGATCTTTGCCACCTGCAAGCCTGCCTCTACTGCGCAATCCCTGCTGAAGAAGGGCTCTGAATGAACTCGAATTGGTCCATACTTGCTCACGCAATCCTCATTGGAATCTCCATCAATGTGTGGTGCAAGATCATGCAACACTATAGTCACAACTGATAGTCAACTTGCCCTTTCACCTATCTCTCCACTGGTCTCCACTGAAACTGTCCATGCACTGTAGTTAACTGATGTATTCTTTAGTTGATTAATGATTTAATATTTAGTGAATTAATTATTAATTAATTCACACCACTCTCACTGATTTTATCAATCAGTTAAACTAGATACAAATAGCTCAACTATGTTTAGATTAGTTAAACTGAACACAACTCCATTAACTTCCTCAATCAACTCCACCAAACTCTGTCACATGAGTTCTAACTAAAGTATCCATGCAATAGCTCCACTTAACCCTCAGGAATAGTGTAATTCCTTCACACCTCACACATCTTCACTTAACTGAAGTGCTCCAAGAGAATAAGATAATGTTTAAAGTCCAAATATTATTAAGAGCTAATAATATTCGACATATCTATTTTTAGACTGGCAATCTAAAAATAGATTTCGCCCAGTATGTCTAAAAATATAAGTCCATATATTTTTCCAACTTGACCAACCATCTACAAATAACATCCTGCAACTCATAGAATATGATCGACATGTCTAAAAATAGACTTGCGCCAAAAATAGCCTGCGGGCCCACTTAGTGAAGGCGACTCTTTTCACTAAGCTCATCATCTTGTTGCAATCTCAACACTCCCTCTCAACAACATAGGGATTATCTGCCACCCCAATCCTGCCTCTATGGTATTCAAATTTTTTCTTGGTGAGCGCCTTCGTCAAGATATCAGCATCCTGATCCTCCGTAGGAATGTAAGAAAGTAACATGATCTTCTGCTGCACACAATCTTTGATATGATGATATCAGATGTCAATGTGTTTAGATCTATCATGAAATACTGGATTAACCTAGAGTTTGATGCAACTCTGATTATCACAATATATCACAGTAGGATCTAAGTGTGAACTGAACAACCCGACCAGGATCTTCCTCATCCATATAGCCTTGCATGCAGCCAAACTTTCTGTCATATACTCGGCCTCCGCTGAACTGAGTGCGGCGAATCTCTGTTTCCTGCTGTACCAAGAAACTGTTGTCGACCTGATACTGAAAATCCCTCCAGATATGCTCTTTCTATCCATTGGGCTCCCTGCCCAATCTGCAGCCGTGAAGCCATGCAGCTTCACCTCATTCGACTGTCTGTACCATAATCCATATCCCGATGTGCCTTTGAGATATCTCAATACATGCTTCCCCGCCTTCCAAAAGAGCTTGGTAGGCTTAACCATAGCTTGTGAAAGCTGGTTAACAGCATAGCATATGTCCGGTCATGTATTGACTAGATACATGAGCAAACCAACCAACTGTCGATAAACAATGGCATCCACTACCTCTGCCAATGTAGCATCCTCTTTCCTCCAACCACCAGGAAGAGGAGTGTCGATAGGTTTGCGGCCTTGCATGTTGAACTTCTCCAGTATCTCTTGGGCATACTTGCCTTGAGACACAAACAATCCATCATTGTGCTGCCAAATTTCCAATCCTAGAAAATAATGAAGGAGGCCCAAGTCCTTCATCTCAAACTCTTTTGCAAGATCAGCCTTGCATGAGAGTATCAACTATTAATCACCCGTCAAAATCAAATCATCTACATAAAGTACAATTATCAGCAACTTACCCTCCACCACAATCTGGTATAGGTTCGGATCTGCCTCACTCTTGGTGAATCCAATACCGGTGAAATAACTATCTATCCGTGTGTACCAAGCATGAGGTGCTTGTTTCAACCCATACAGCTCTCTTTTGAGCCTGCACACATGCGACTCGCTGCTGAAGATCTTGAAACCGTTTGGATGCTCTATGTACACCTCCTCCTCAATGACTCCATTGAGGAACGCAGTCTTCACATCCATCTGATGAATGTGCCATCCCATCTACGTTGAGAGAGCTAGGATGCTCCGTATGGAAGAATACCTTGCGACAGGTGCAAAGGTTTCCTCATAGTCGATCCCCTCAATCTGTGAGAAGCCCCAGGCAACAAATCTTGCCTTGTACTTCTCGATGCTCCCATCAACAGCTTGCTTCACTTGTAGATCCATCTTGAACCTACCACTGATTTCCCTTCCGGCCTTGGGACAATCTCCCATGCACTGTTTCTGACAATCAAATCATACTCTTCCACCATGGCATCTACCCATGCAGGGTCCTCCACAGCTTCCTGGAAAGAAGATGGTTCTGTCACGATACACTTGCTCATCAGAGCCATGTATCCAGTATATCAGTCAGGTGACTGTCTCTGTCTACGCTATGATGTAGGTGCTCCTACAATCTTCTCTGCATCAAGATTCAGTCGCTCAGCTTCTGTAGTGCGCTTTCGCCCTCTGATGGTTGGCGCTGGATGAGTGGTTTCTTCCACTCCATGAACCTCCTCTTGTGGCTGATCCACATCCTGAGGCTCATCCTTAGGAACTAATAGCTCCTTATCTATATGCAAGTGTGGCTCCCTCTCAAGCGAACACTTCATGGCTTTCTCCTCATGAAATTTGATATCTCGTCTCACAACAGTCTTCCGACTGTCTAGAAAATACACACGATAGTTGTGGGGTGTTTCTGTATACCTCACAAATATCCCAACCTCTGCAGTTGGCTCCAGCTTCTTCCTGGCATCCTTCGTCACATGAATGTAAACAGGTGAGCCAAAAATCTTCAAATGAGAAATATCAAGCTTCTTACCAGAAAATGCCTCTTTAGGTGTACTCATGCCAAGTACTCTATGAGGACAACGGTTTTGCACATAAACCGCAGTGTTACAAGCCTCGGCCCACAAGTGTATGGGAAGGCCCTGATCATGCAACATCACCTGTGCAGCACCCACGATCGTTTTGTTATTTTGCTCTGCGAACCCATTCTGCTGTGGCTTATGAGGCGCTATGAGCTCTCTTCGAATTCCTTTTGCACTGCAAAAGTCTTTGAATTCACCAGAGATGAATTCACCACCATTATCGCTCCTAAGAGCCTTCACCTGCTTCCCCAACTCTTTCTCCACCAGTGCCTTAAACTTACAGAACTTTGAGAATGTCTCGCTCTTCTTCTGCATGAAGAAGATCCATCACTTACGAGAAAATTCATCAAAAAATATCACATAACACCTGTGATTTGCTGTCGAAGCTACTGAGAAAGGTCCACACACGTTTGTGTGAATTATCTCAAGGATCGTCATGGCACGACTATCCTTCTCATGAAAGGTGGCTTTCACAAATTTTCCCAAAGTACATCCGTTTCACTAATCTGACTGCGCAAGTGTACCTTTGGGAAGCCTAGTATAAATATGCTGCAAAATTTTCAAAGCGCCATGGTGAAGATGGCCCAATATCCTATGCCATAGTTCGCCCTCATCCTGGCTCACCACTGCTCCTCCTTTGCCTGCCATTGCTGCGCAGCCATCTACCTGCAATTTATAAAGGTTCTTAACTCGAACCCCTATCCTCCGGGTTTCATGAGTTGCCTTACTGCGCAGGAAAGCCTTTCCCTCGCTAAATACAACATCATATCCCTTGTCTTCCAACATCGCCACAAAGATAAGATTCTTCTTCAATCCTGGAACATGCATGACATCCTTCAAGATGAAAGGTTTTCCAGACTCCCTCTCAAAGGAAATGGTCCCAATACCAGTCGCACTGTATCTACCATCATCGCACATCTCGATGTGCACTCCAAGATCCTTCTCATCCAGATCAGTAAACAAATATTTCTCTACGGTCATATGGAAAGACGCACCACTGTCAAGAAACCACACTGAACCCATCACACTTGAGACCAAGCATGTGATCAGCGAAAAATCCAGCTCAAACTGCGAGGCTAAGGCCTCTCGAGTTGCAGATCCAGCAGCCTGCTTATTTTTCTTCTTCTGTGGACAATTAGTGGTGTAATGTCTGTGTTGGTGACAGTGAAAGCACTTCACCTTGGACATGTCCTGCTTCTTGCCTTTCGCACTGGATTGAGAAGAATTTTTCTTTCCCTTCCCCTTCCTTGCTTTGGCAGCCAAAGCATAATTTTATTCATTTTCATTCTTCGATGAATATCCATCCCTGGTACTCCGCCTTATCTCCTCCTGCACAAGATCCGACCAAAGTTTCTCCCATCCCGACAGTTTCTCCCGACCATTGAAAGAGTCCTCATAGGAATTCCAACTCTTCGAAAGCCCAAGGAGATCCAAGCTCACCAATTCCTCTTCATCTACAGTAACCCCCACACTTCCCATCTCATCCCTGCACTGGATGAACTTCGTGAGGCACTTGGGTATACTCTCGCCCTTCTCCATTTTTATTTTCCTGAGTTTATCCTTGACCGCCAACTTCCTCTGGTCGCTCTTGCTTTGGAACAAGTTTGTCAAAGCTTTCCACATCAAGAATGGAGAAGCTTTACCATGAAGGCTGGACACTATGTGATCCTTCACACCTTCCAACAGAATCCTTCGACATTTTGCTATCTTCTTTTTCCATGCGTCAAGTGCGGCAGCATCGCTAGAAGCAAGTTTTGGAATTTCTGCATCTATGAACTCCTTCAACCCATTATCCTCCAACAATGCCTCCATCTTGTCCTTCCAAGAAATATAATTCGAGATGCCCTCAAGGGCATACTCCAATCGCAATCCGTTGAAAGACATCTCAACTTCGACACCAAGAAAACACTACTACAAATTCGAATTCCACCAACACAAAACTCAACCGCTTTAATGCTTTGCAATTGCTCCAATGATCAATGCTCTGATACCATGTAGAAATTATATAACTGATATGTTATATGTCTAATATTCTCTTGATCACACACTATTTGACTTTATGCACAATACAAAATCTATTCCACCATTGATCATCAAATGCGGAAATTAAATCAATTGCATGCACACATTAAAACCATAAAAATTCACACACATTAACACAGTGATTTACGAGAAAGACTGAAGCTAAAAACCCCAACTATCTGTATATAATATATTTCATAGAGATCATGTAACAGTCCTCATACAAAGCTTCTCACAACCTCTCAGTACAATCCAATCGCTACACACTAATCAGGCTAGATCTTGCAAATCCATGCACCAATATTTGCCACCTGCTAGCCTGCCTCTACTGCGTAATCATTGCTGAAGAATGGCTCTGAATAAACTCGAATTGGTCCAGCCTTGCTCACGCAATCCTCATTGGCATCTCCATCAATGTGTGGTGCAAGATCATGCAACACTAGAGTCACAATTGATAGTCAACTTTCCCTTTCACCTATCTCTCCACTGGTCTCCACTGAAACTGTCCATGCACTGTAGTTAACTGATGTATTCTTCAGTTGATTAATGAGTTAATATTTAGTGAATTAATTATTAATTAATTCACACCACTCTCACTAAGTACTAACCGCTAGACTAGATACAACTAGCTCAACCATGTCTAACTCGAGCAACCGAACACAACTCCACCAAACTCTGTCACATGAGTTATAACTGAAGTCTCCATGCAATAGCTCCACTTAACCCTCAGGAATAGCGTAATTCCTTCTGTTAGCTCCTGTGCCACATATGTGCACTTAACTGAAGTGCTCCAAGAGAATAAGTTAATGTTTAGAGTCCAAATATTATTAAGAGCTAATAATATTCGACATATCTATTTTTAGACTGGAAATCTAAAAATAGATTCCGCCAAATATGTCTAAAAATAGAAGTCCATCTATTTTTCCAACTTGACCAACCATCCACAAATAGCATCCTGCAACTCATAGAATATGATCGACATGTCTAAAAATAGACATAGTCTAAAAATAGAGTTGCGCCAAAAATAGCCTGCGGGCCCACTTAGTGAAGGCGACTCTTTTCACTAAGCTCATCATCTTTTTGAAATCTCAACACAAGGTCCATGAATCCATAAAAAAATGTCCATGGGAACATCTCCTCAATCCATGATCATCAATCACTCCTATCACAAACTCCACATGCTGCCTCCATCGTGGAAAGTTAAGCTCCCCCACTAAATATACATGCCATCTCCACAACATATCGTGTCATCTCATCATGTATCATCAATATCATCATGTGAATCTATGTATCAAGGTACTGCAACACAACTCAACATAACATAAACTGCTATGTATCCAACATAACTCTGCACACTACTGGCTCCCATGATTCAAACTAGTTGGGTAGCTATTCCAACCATACACCCTCATCACATGAATGCACATCCTCATGCCATGCATTCGTTTCTCCTTCATCCTGACACATCATAAACTTGATCAAGAATTCATCCCATCAAAATAATCCATGCTTAGGTCCATGAAGCAATCTCCATCTCATATGAAACATAATGTCCATAAAATAAGCCATATCCAGGTCCATGAAGTAGTCTCCATCATCTCTGCAATGTGTTGTCCATGATGCTAATCTCGTGTGCTTGATCGAAGTCAGTCACAACTACCAAGCATCATCACCCATGTGTCTGAGGTCCTCCTCAAACCAGTCAAAAACATCCTCCATCAATATAATCCTCAATGTGCCATATCCAGGTCCATGAAGCAATCTCCATCCCATCTGCAATATGCACTCCATCAAGTATATCAAAGGGGTAAGCTTAACCTTGCCTCATCATCCATCCATGTGTTTCCCATGATCCTCGATCAATGAGTCACCATGTCTATCAAATGTGTGGCTAAGTCAAGAATACTCAACCCATGCCCAAGTGTACCTCACCAACAAATCTCCAGTGCTGCAACCCCATCAAACTCCAAAGTTTCCTATCTCAATCATCTCCACCAAGTCACTCCTCTTGAACACACCCCATAATGTGCTTAAAGGTATGCATCCCATAAAGCATCAAAATCAAGACCAATCCTGAACTCAACTCCTTATGAGTCAGATACTCCAAGACCACTATAATATCAAGTCTCCAACGTCTGCAACTATCTCTAAATCATCATGAACTCCTATGAATCATCATATCCAAAGCTTTGGCAAGCATACTTGTCTTGTCCATGAGTGCCATCAAAATTTTCCTGCCCAACAAGTCATATGGATGTCCTCATAAGCTTCTCATCCATCCTGATCAACATCCTAGCTTTGACACTCCTCCTTGATGCTCATAAGTGGCATCTCAATAAGTGCACCTGCATAATGTATCTGCATTATTTCTTGCCATTCTCTCATCTCAATGTCCATTAATTTGGTTTTCCATGTGTCCATCAAGAGTGGACTCAACAAAACTATAGTCATCCATCTATCCATCATCCAAGTAAAGTTCCCTCGATCACTTCTACCATCATAAATCATCATCATCGGTACTTCCTTCCCTACTGCCTCCCCCACAAAAGGTCCACCAATATTTCCTTCTTGGTTTTAGCCATGAATAAGCCTACCCAAATATAATCAATATAATTCCCGTGTGCCCTTTCTTCATTTAGTCAATGAGTCATGTCAGGGACCTAACTGATTCTCCATATGGCTAAGCATGACCCAACCATCACAAAGCTCACCAAGTTCCACCCTTGTCACAGGCATTTGAACCTTCTATCATGAAGTCAAAAATTTCCCTAACAAGTTCTGCAACAAACAATGCTCCTTGATTCTCCAGTGTACAAGGTCCCATCATAGAAATCCAAGGAGAGATCATCCATGGCATCGACAAAGAATTTATCCCTTTTCTCCTCCCTGTATACTGTCCATCCTCCAAATGCTCAAATGAAACACAATTCATACCTTCATGAGGACTCTCCAAGTGAGTGTCCTCCATAATCAATGCCAGAAATGTGTATGATCCTGGTTCAACTTGTATATGAAGTTACTCCTTGATCATTGACACACCTGAAACATCCTTTCTTCACATGTCTTGGCCTCTTTTTCTTCCTTATAACAACCTGCAGTTCTATCCTGCTCCATTTCCCAACCAAGTCAAAGAAGTTCCACCTCAACATTCTCCTAGAAGACTTCAAGTTCAACACAAATCCGTGGGTTCTCTTCTTTCATACGCCTTAGCCTATGTAAGGTTTCGAAGAGCCTCCCTTGGAATTCTTCCCAACTTGCCATGCCTTGTTCTACAACTTCAGCCATGACCAATGTGTTGCCCCTGCCAAGGTCACAATGTGACCAAATAATATAAGTCCAAGCTTTAATATAAACTGCAGTTCTACCATTGTACCTGTCAGCTTCAATCTTCAATCCAAAGCCTTGCAAAAGTGGGACTTGATACCAACTGTCATGGCCCTATACTTGTGGTACTCTTTCAACCACTTATAGCGGGTGCAACACTACCTGACTTTTTTTTATCAATACTAGTTGAGTAGAATATGCCTTACTTCAACACTTAGTTAATTTATATTCAAGTGTTCTTCAATTATGCAGTAGAAATAAATACAATAACAATAAACATCTATACATATCACCATGTACGCCCATACATATGAGGAGCAACTCCCAAATATGAGTATGCCTGATATTATGTTTCATAAACAAATGTACAATTTTACAATAATTATGCAATACCAAGCCCGTGCAAGCCACTTGCACTTCTTGCCAAGATGTGTCCAACACTTGTGTTTTTGGCCAGAGCTACAGTTATCTCCAACAAACCAACAATCCACGAGAAACCCAAAATTTATCCTCAAAATATGTTTTTTGACTTCTGTCGAAAAGGTCGTACAACTCGCGCCACTGGTGTCACTGACACCCTCAACCTATGCATTGTTCTGCATGCATTCCAGAAACGCGTTCAAGTCATGCCCGACCCGACCCTACCTACACACGCGCCCTCCACAGTCTGCATGTAAAACACCCGACTCGACCTTCTGTCCATTGATGCCTTCACACTGTTCTGCATGTTCATGCATGAGTTGACACAACTCATCCCTCTTATGTTCAATCTCCTTTTTCACTCATATGCCCATCCTGCGGGCACATTAACTTGGTTGCGCTACTTCAGAGCTCCACCAAGTATTGTGTGTTTGAATGAGATGATCGAATGATGATTTCTCCATCCAATACGTGCGTGTATATATATGCACCATGACTTATGAACTTTTCCTTTCGGTTGGGTCATGATACCCTTGGTGACCCCATAAATCATCTGCAAATCCCATTCATAAATTATTCATCATGTCGGTCTGCCAATATGTTGGTCCATTCGCATGCTATAACTCTCCATCGTTGGTCTGTTCCATAGTCAATTTTCATCTTTGTGTGACCCGTCGCAAATCTAACATCACTTGACCACCATAGAAACATCTCATGACCATTGTTGAAACATCCGTCCATTATATCGCTAAGTTTTGGGTTCGGCACATGTTCACTCGGGCGCCCGCTACACGGTTTTCCCGAGTGTGCCCACTGTCGCACTTTGTGTGCCCATCGTTTTTCCTGAACTTTCATCGCACTCTAACTACCGTTTCATCGCATGATTTCCGAGTAGGGTGCCCGCCGCACTTAGTCATCGCAACCAAAACTCGGGGACCTGACAACCACCATCTCGTCTACCACTTGTCCGTCCATTAATGCACCCCCATCAGGGATCATCCAAGTGTAATGGGTCTTTATTGTGAGGGGCCATTTTTACGCCTAAAAAGTGTTACATAATGCCATTATTTATGGTGCATGACCCTATAAGATGTTTAAAGTCAGAGCCAATAACATTACAAATAAATATGAATAAAAAATTGAAATAAATAAAAATATAAATTATAAAGTTACACTTTATAAAATTGACAATTATTTATCAAATTGATCAAAATAATTAGTGAGAAAAAAAACCAATACGTTATAAGTTAAATGATAAGTTAATCTATGCATAATAATGATAAGTGAATCTATGAATAATCATATATAATAATTATCCTCATTAAAAATTAACAATTAAATTTCTATAATTCTTAAAATTTTAAATAAAAAATTCCATATAATCTGATTTTTGGGTTTGCAGTGTATCCAGAGAGTCATGGAGGAATATTGAGATGATTCAAAAGTAATTCATAACCTACAACCTTAAGATCAAGGGAAATACTGCCCATCCTATCCTCTTGGTTGAATCTGGTTTGTCCCCCATTGAAAGCACGACTATGTTTAGTTATGTGATGTATAAGAATAATATTGACAACATGGAATAAAAAAGATTCCCTAAAATTGCTTATAACTGTAGTCAAAACCCTCACCTTCGCCTTAAGCGCAGGTGGCATAAGGATGTCCAATCCTAGCTCAACCATTGGGCAATTAAGAAGGAGCTCAGTATGGGAAGCAAAGATAATATCAAAGATACTATTACCTCCAAGTTTAAGGACAAACTATGGGAGGTTGAGGAGCTGGAGGGTAAAAGGAAGCTAAGATACTATAAGGAAGTGATCAACCCCACCCTTGATAATCAGAATTATCTCTCTGTGTTGTCTAGAAATAAGAAAAAAATGAACATCGTAAAGATAAGAACTAATTCCCATGAGCTTCTAAGTGAGACCGGGTGGTGGTCTATTCCCAAGACCCCTTCGAACGATAGAATCTGGAAAATTTGCGATTCTAAGCAGGTGGAAGATGAAAAGCACTTCCTTTTAGGTTGCCCGACCCTTAATCACATTCACTCTCAATTCCATATCATCTACCACACTTCAAAAATTCTTGACCTATTAAGCCAACCCACCTATAACGATCTTGGAGCACTTATTTCCCTTCTCTTTGACCATAGAAACAAGATTTTGAAGAATCAAACTTAGATTCTCTCTCCTCTCTTAAGGTCCAATAGACCACATTAGTCTTAATGGATGGTAACTATCATCATTATCATCATCATTAATAATAATAATATATATATATATATATATATATTGACAGAAATGGTTATATTTTGTATTAAAATTTCCAGCAAATTGCCCATTTACAAAGACTCAATTTTCTGGGACAGCTCACAAGCTTCCCCCATTACCAGTATCCACCCATCTTTAGTTCAGACAAAATGGATCTTCCTGGATTCTTTAAGCCATTTTGTCAATGAGATTTCCCCTAACTTAAAGAAAAAAACAAACTGTTGGAGTAAAAGACATTAAATCATAATTCACATCTATGGAATTAATTACCAACTTGTCTTCTCGTTCCAAACTAGAGTGCCTGTAGGGAGTCGAGCAGCTCTATTTGCTTCCACATCTGCATCTTTATTGTTGTTCAGCAATACATGAAATAAGCTCACCTTATGGGAGGAACTGGTAATCTTTTTAATCCTCGTCATAACCTTGAGGAGTCTAATATCCTTTGGGCTTGTATTCTCCACTAACATTTTTATGATAGTTTGAGAGTCCCCTATGATTGTTGCCTCTTTGATTTCGAGATGTTGCAGGATCTTGAGACCTTGTAATAGAGCCAACCCTTCTGCTTGAGAATTGGTATCCTGGCCTAGTGCCCAAGTAAATCGGTGCTCGATATGGCCCTCTATGTTCTTGATAACTCCTCCTACCCTTGCATTTCCCGGATTTCCTTTTGCTGCTCCGTCGAAGAACATTGAGTTTCTGGCCAAAGTCTTGTTCCATATGTCAAAATCTACTTCAGATATTTTGATCTTCCAATATTTTTTATTTTCCTCGTTTAAACCTGGATGGGAGTAGTGTAATCCAAGCATTTCACCCCACTCTAGTTCTTGAGAGGAGAGATTCTCATCTGATGTAACTCCCACATTTTCATACAGAAAATCTTTAAGAATGCTTTTGATCCTAGCTGTGACAACCTGAGCATTGTGTGTTTTCCCCTGGAAAATTTTGCAATTTCTCTCCAACCAGATATTCCAGCATATTAGTTTTGGAAGAACAAGCCAGCTAGCCTTGAACCAAGCTTTGTTTGGAAGATGTCCAGGGAAACGATTGGACCAGCTAGAAAACAAGTCGAAAATGGAGGAAGGAATCATCATTTCCTTAATCCACATAATCAACACTTCTTTCCAAACCTCATTAGCAAATTTGTAACCCAGCATAATGTGTTGTGTGTTCTCCTCACATGATAAGCAAAGTGGGCAGTGAGAAGGCCCGTGGAAGCCTTTCTTTCTAAGGTTGTCAACAGTAAGGATATGGTTATGGCAAAGCAGCCAATTAAACAAATCAATTTTAGGGATCGATTTCACATTCCATAGCCCTTTCCAAAGCGTCGAACAAGGAGGGACATAAGGAATTGCACAGATCTTTTTGTATCCTTGTGCCACTGTGTAGGCTCCGAAATTCGACCCCCATCCACGCTGATCGTGATTCACTGCACTGATTGGAGCCTTCCCTTTTAGATTGTGGCACAGTTTCTGCCATGCACACTCGAGCTCTCTGGGCAGTTCTGGTCTTTGCCATCCCATCCAAACATTCTCCTTCCACTGGGAGATGCTCCACAGTGAGCTCAGACCTGCGATGTTCATCCAAGTTCGCAGCTCCTTTAACTCGTTTAAATCCTCTAGAGGCGCAGCATTCATTACTGTATCCTCCCATATGTCAATGGACTTCCCATTCCCCGGTATCCAATATAAATTGTCTTGTATGAGAGAGTGAGCTTGCATGCACAGCTTAAAAATCTGAGACCCATTTTTGGCAAGAGAAGGCCTGCCCAGGCTTCTCTTCCTATGGCCTGTAAAGTATTTCTTCCAGAAGACCTGTTGAGCCCATCTGGCCTTAGGGGAAACTTGCCTCCAGAGAATTTTTGACCCCAAAGCTAAGTTCTGCTTTCTTAAATATTTGAAATTCAGTCCACCTTCCAAGAAGGGTTTGATGACTTTATCCCAATTAACGATCAACATTCTGTTCATGTTTTGCTTTCCACCTTTCCAAAAGAAATTTATTATACAACTTTGAATTTTTTTTAGGACTCCAAGAGGAGCAAGCATAAGCGAGGCTGATCAAGATTGATTTTATAAGCACAGTTTTCCCTGCCAGATTAAGCCAAGAGAAGCCCCAAGCTTCCATTTTGGATTTGAACTTGTCAAGAAGAGGGATCCAATCCTTGCCCAGAGGATTTTTCTGAAAAATTGGAAGTCCAAGATACTTGAAAGAGTTCAATCTAATAGATCCGGAAAATCCCCAACGTCTGGAAATTGCATTCATCTCACATTGGGTCACATTCCATCCAAAAATGTGGCATTTCCCTATATTCAAACTGCAGCCAGAGGCATCACAGAAATCATCCACAACCAATTTAAACTGCTTTGCGGTATGAATAGTAGCAGCCCCCATAAGAAGTGAGTCATCAACAAAGAGGGCATGATTTATCGCTTTGATCCCTCTTGCAATTTGGATTCCCATTATGTCCCGATCAAGCCTTATTTTTTCCAGTATAAAACTTAAAGCCGAGGCATGGAGAACAAACAGCAATGGAGAGAGAGGGCAGATTTGCCTCAGCCCTCTCGATGCTTTAAAAAAGGCCACAGCTCTTCCATTTACCAGCGGGGCAATCCAAGGCTCAGAGATACAGGCTTTGATCCACCTAATAAAACCGGATCCAAAGCCAAATTTTTCCAGAACTTTATAGAGAAAGGAATGCTTAACGCTGTCAAACGCATTTGCAAAGTCAAGCTTTACTATCATATCTTTTTTTCTCCTCTTCAGATTTGAGTGAACCGCCTCCTGGACAAGAATAATGTTGTCTGTTATTTGTCTTCCTTGAATAAATCCCCCTTGGTTCTCCGGAATGATATCAGGAAGGATCCTCTTCAATCTGCTAGCAATCACCTTAGTGATGATTTTATACCCAATATTACATAAAGAGATAGGTCAAAACCTACTAAAAGAATTAGCCCCCTTTTCTTTGGGAATGAGAGCTAAGAAGGCCGAGTTTGTGCTACCCCCAATCTTCTTACAGTCTTGGGATTTCATAACCATTCTATGAAGGTCTTTTTTAATAATCTGCCAACAAACTTGACAAAAATTTTCCGTGAACCCGTCTGGGCCTGGGGCTTTATCCAGGTTCATGGAAAACAAGGCCTCCTTTATCTCCTTCTTGGTAACCTTAGCTTCTAGGATCTGATTCATTCTAACAAAAATTTTGAGCGAGATCTCCTCTAACTCTCTATCACTATGCCCCTACTCCTCGCCTTCACTGAAAAGGTTTTGGAAGTAAGTGAATGCAACCTTCTTGATGCTTGGGAAGTCTCCATAAGATTGGTTTCCATCATTAATTTCAGTGATAGAGTTGAACCCTCTCCTAGCTTGGGCTTGCTTCTAGAAGTAAGTTGTATTTCTGTCTCCATATTTTAGCCAGAGGCTTCTAGATTTTTGCCTCCAATATTCCTCTCCCTGTCTGCAAGCAATATGGAACTTGTGCTGTAGATATTCCTCAATACTTAGAGACTTCCTTTCTATATTTGCTTCTTCCATCAGGATTTGATGGGATTCGAGGGCTGCTTGGGCTTTCTTCCTTTCTTCTGCTGGACTGGGAATGTTTTTGGCCCAGCCCTTTAACTTGATTTTTACCCTTCTCAGCTTCTCCTCCCAAACAAAAAAAGGGGAACCCGTGACAGGTCTTATCCAAATTTCTGAAACCCTCTCCATGAAGTCCTTTTGGTTTATCCATAGAGGACAAAATTGAAAGGGGATAGGACCAATATTTGACTGGGAAGATAACGACAGCATTATCGGTTTATGATCTGAAGTACTACTAGAAAGAATACTCATCTTGGCATCTAGACCCAAAAGCAAATAGGAACTTTGAGTAAGAAACCTATCAAGCCTAGTGGCAATATGCCCAGGGCCAGCCCTTTTATTTGACCAAGTGAACTTACCATGGCACAGCTTGAGGTCGATCAGATCCCATTCATGGATAAGGTCCTCCACCCATTCCCGGGCCGGATCCCTCACAATGCATCCTCCACGCTTTTCTTCATGACTTAGAGTAATGTTAAGATCTCCAGCAATAAGAATATTTTCCAGATCCTCTTCTTCTGTCATGTTTCTCAGGGACTCCCAGCAGGTTTCTTTTTTCTTGCTATTAGTTGGGATGTACACATTGAAGAGACTAAAAGTCTCCATTGATTCTTGGTGTTGAAGTTTTTTAAATAGCCAGTGAGCATGTTCCTTTTTCGCTATCAACCTAAACTTGGAGGAGTTCCAGAGAGTGCCCAAGCCTCCCGAGGCTCCTCTGGCTGAGACAGCCAAAGTCCCTCCCTTGTTCCAAAATTTCTTGCTCCTTTGAAGGAACTCATTTTCCTCCAATTTTGTCTCCTGGACAAGCATTATGTCTGGGTTTTCTGCCATGCTTAGGTTCCTCATGGCTTCTTCTTTCTTCTTGCTCCCCAAAACTCTGCAATTCCAGGAGATCACCTTCATTATTTATTTTTGCGAGAGTGTGGGCCACCCTTGGGGCCCTATCCCTGATTTCTTGCCACCTTTGTATTTTTGCCCAAAAGCTTTTCCAGTGTAGGCTGGCTTCCTTGAACTTTGTCTTTGTACGTTTCTTTCTCTCTTTTTTCCTTGGAGGACATTCTTCCTCTTTCCGACCTTCTTACCGAGGACTGAGAGTCTCCTATCTCTCCTTCCTCTTCAAATTCTTTCGAGCCTTGACTGTCCACCTCGCTCTCAATGTGCTTGTCTTGAGGTTTTTCTGTTTCTCCATCCCCTTGTCTTGCCACATTTTCTGCTGCAGTCTCATTATCTTCTTTGTCTTCCAACCTTACTGTCTCCACTACTACCTTCTGAGACGGGTCCTTTTCATGTATTTCTTGTGTTTCGATTCCAAGAGGCCCAAACATGTTCCCCGAATCATTCATAGGAAGGGTTTGCTGAGAATCACTAATGCCTTTAAGTTGTTGCCCTTTGCTCTTATCTTGATTTTTCGGCTTAGAAATCTTGGGGTTTGCTTTGGATTTCTTGACCTGCTTCCAGCCTTCTTCTTTATCCTTCTCCTCCTCGCTCTTCTTTGGACAGTTTCTGGTGAAATGCCCGTATTCGTGACACCCCCGGCATTTGAAAGGAAGTTGTTCGTAGTCCAGTTTTTGGATATGAGACCAGCTTCCAACTTTAATTTTTATGTCTTCCAGCAGCCCAACTTTCAGATCCACCTCCACACAGATGCGAGCACATTCATATTGATCCTTATTGTTTGCTCTGTCGATGAATTTGCCCAAGGAGTCCCCTATGTGTTTAAGGGAGGTCTAGTTCCAGCAGTGGATTGGGAGAGTGGGCAATCTGACCCAAACAGGCACAGCTGAGGGAATGTCCTCTACTGGGTTGAAATCTGGAGTCCACTTGTTCAGATACAGCCCTTGCGGTCCCATAAAATAAGGCCCATTTCTAAAGATCAGTTCCTTATCCTCTTTATAGGAGAACTCGAAAAAAAATAGCCTCTACCCAGGAAATAGGAAGTAACATTTTGGCTTATCAGGGGTTTCAAGTTCTTAATCACCCAGGCTTCTGTGGCTTTGGGGGAAGGCCACAAGTCGGTGAACTGACCAACAAGCGCACGTTTCGTCATGGTCAGGGAAACCTGGATAGGGTCATCTGGCGAAAGAGCAACCTCTGGCATTTCTTCAAGTCGTTTGACAAACTTCGAGTTTGCAGCCTTCTTCTTCTTGGGAAGAGAAGCGATGAGAAAGAAGAAAGCTTCTTCTTCTGGAGACAGTAGAGGCGGAGGAGGCGGGGGAGCCCTAGTCGAGGCCGGCTCCTCCATGGCTGCGGCAGCCTGATCAAGCTCAGCACAAGGGAAGAGAGTAGTGCAGCGAGTTCTTTCTCTATTTATTTCATTAATAATAATATTATATATAAAAAATTAAATAAATATAATACTTAAATTGATATATGTAATACCCATATACATCGTATATAAATAAATACATACGATACCCATACGCACCGGGATAAATTCTCCCCAAGGTGCATATTGCGATAAGGATTTCTTAAGGAAATTTAAAGGGTCCATCTTAATTACACCATGTGCCATCACATGGTGAGGAGATTGAGATAAGATCAAGAGAAAAAAATAATTATTAAAGAAACCTCGAGTTTCAAAATATTAAACACATTTTGGTTTTCGTGCAATGAAATTAAGCCACTTCTAGGTATATAGTGCAGGTTACGTCCATGTTGGTAGTTAAATATACCTTTGGAAATGGAATTAGTTACGAGCGACCCATTAAAATATTGATTTAATTTAGGCTTACTTTTTAAAATACCAATATAACCTTAACACGGCAATGTGGCAATATGAAGTGTTTTAAAATAACAAATACCAATAAATGACATTGAGGTGGCATTCATGTTAAGGACAAAGCCTTCTTTATTATATAGCAAATATTTATTAATTAAAATGAATCAACAAGATATTCCTTACTGGTTTATCATATTTTATTATTGGGAAATGAAATTTTAACGTCCACGAGGTTAAAAATAGTCTATGGGACTATGAGTTCCCTGTTTTTCGCCTTTTGCATTTCAGATATTTTCTTATTCAAATTGATGATGAGTTGGCCCAAACTTCCAACAATCTCATTGTTGAAAAGACAATGCCAATAAACCGATGCTAACATATTCCCATAACTTTCTCTGATGTCTTTGAACGCATCACATTCCAAAATGAAATGTTTTTCCGATTCCACTGCCCAAGACATGCAAAATGTACACACTCGTTCTTCCCAAGCTTCTTTAGGCCCTTTCCACTGCCCTGTTTCACACCAAAGATGATGCGAGTTGGTTCTTAATTGAGCAATAAGAACCTTTTCCCTCCACAGAATGTTAGCTCCAATGTACTCTTTTTGTTGGAGATCATAAGAAGGGTTGAATTCTTCAATGTAGTACATCTTCTTTCTACCCAACTGTTTTCCCCATACCCGTTTACAAAACTTCTCCATAAAAAAAATATTTAGCTCCTTGCTATTTGTGGGACAAGCATTGAGGTACATATTCCATTTTTGCATTCATGTGTAGTTTTGTCTCATCCATTTTTTCTTTCTTTCACTCATGCCTTCCTTGAAGATAACATTAGGCCATCTACCTACTCCCATTTGCTCAATTATTTTTAGATACCTTATGAGCCGCACCCTAGCAATTGCTTCGATGGGAGTTGCTCCTATTTCACTCAACATTATCTCATAAGGTATCGAACTTTTTATTTTGAACTTGCTCATGATCAAGCATTTTTGGATTTTCTCAATTTTCTTCCATTTTGAGACAGGGGTGTTGCTAGCCCACAATTCACACCCATATAGCATCACTAGAAAAACCAGGAGTCCAAAAATCAATTTAATCGTTTTCCAATCCCATAACTCTTCCCCTCCACATCTGTTTTGAAGAACATATAATTATTTCCACCCTTCTAAGATTCTATTCTTTTTACAGTCCTCCCAATTAAATTTGTTGTTGAAATCAATCCCGAGGTATTTTTACTCCTTCAAGAATGTTGCCTTCAAAGAAGAACGTATGCTGACTCTGATTTCTTTTATTAGAGAAAATCATTACCTTGGTCTTGCTAATATTGACTTTCATCCCCACTGCTCTACAAAAATGCTCAGGGCATATATGTGCATCTGTAATCCATGGGCCGATTTAGAAATCAATACAAGATCATCAGCATATAAAAGAAGCTTCATCACAAACTCCCCCAACCGAACACCATCCCCGCCTTGCAAATTTATCCACTCTTCCAATTTATCAATATATAAATAAAAAAGAGTAGGGGATAGAGGGAAACCTTGCTTGACTCCAATGTCACTCCTAAAGCTTTCTGAAATCCCTGCTCAGGTTCTAATTTTGACTTTCACCTCTTCATAAAGTCTATAGACAACAGCTCTATAATGCAAAGGAATTTCAAGTTCTTCAATTCTACGCCACAAATTATCTCTAGGGACTGTGTCAAATGCCTTTTTGAAGTCAACAAAACAGCAGAATACTTCTTCTTTATCCCCCCACACCTTTTCAATAATGTGTCTCAACTTGATTAGGTAAATGGTAGTTGGATGATTGGGAAAATGGTAGGAGAATAGTTAGTATAAGTAGCTTATATTTATTTTAATTTTGGATTTATAAGGTGTGAGAAGGATTATATATATATATATATTTTAAAAGAGATTTTTTTTTAAAGATTTGATTTTTTTTAATGGTTGGTAGATCTAGATTTAATATATATTTAGACTAGTTATTTATTAATTATAAGTGTAATTATTATTATTATTTTTAAATTTTATATAGTTTGATAAAAATCAAAATGTTTTATTAATAATTATAATTATTAATTATTTATTTTATTTTATGTAATTTAAATGAGTAAAAAATATTTAACAAAATAGAACATTACAACATCTCTATCATATTGGGTTGGAGAGCACCTCTCGACACAAAAATATGAATATAATGATTATTAAAACGATAAGAATTTATAAATATTTTTATAAGATAGATAAAAAATTTGTGTTTTTATTATTTTAGAAAATAGTTTTTTTTAAAAACAAAAATGGATAATTATGTTGTTACCAACAATTTTGATAGAATTTTAGTTTTTTTTTAATTTTTATTTATGATTATTGACAATATTTTCATAATGATAGGTAAAATATTTATTTTTTCTTATTAATCCTTGTCCTTAGGCATGGGATTATAGTAATCGAATGGGCTCACTTAGCATTAGTTCGTGTAACACTTAACGAAAATTTTTCAACCTTCTGTATTATGCAAAGCAATATGCTGTTTGCTAAGCAAATTTCGTGGTTTCGGCCTCTTCCCGAGGCCAAGATTATATTATTTTGGGTTTGTGTGATTAATGTTTTATAACTAATGCTAGCATTAGTTTGCAAGCATTTATTGTTACACTATAACCATGGAAAAACTTAGCCGGATAGACATTTTCCAAGGATCATAATGTGACTATTCTAGTTAGTAAACACGTACAGACACTTGTGTCAACACACTTTTGCATGGACGATGTCTACACTTTTGTGTGGCCCGTGTATCTCTTGCATGTTAGGTCTCTTTGGTTCTATCTTTATTGCATTGGAAGCTTTCTCTTTGGTTTTGGGCATTGTTTTTGAAGCTTTGGCCTTTGTTCAAGCTACTAAAAAGCAAGAACCAAATAAACAACGACAAAATAAATAGACAGAAGCAATAAAACTCAAGCCTCACAACCTCACACACAACTGCTCGCAGCTAAAGGCAACTAAATCAACAACACAATATGGCGCATTATACCCTTTACTCCAAGACAAAAGACAATTTTATAGTTTTGAGAAAATATAATACTCACTAGTTTATGGTACAAAGACATAAACATCATAAGCGCACACTATGTACAATAACGTAAGCATAGATCACAAATCCAATACAGATAACAGTAGGAGAAACTTATCAAAATATCCAAATACATTCATACATCCAAATTGCATGTCCTCAATAATGAATACATGATCTCTATATATACCTATACATGCATTACACATGTGGTCTCTTCATTATTAGGATTACCTTATTACATATACATTTACATATTACTTGTACATCCCCCCCCCCCTTTGGGCCATACCATATACATTTGACCCAATATAGGCACCCCTTGGGATCATAACATACTACCCTCCCTCGAAAAGGTTTTTCCTCAAAGCTTGGTTGTTAAGGGAGTTACACGTGATGAAACAAAATAAGAGGATTTCCTTAGATTCTTACATTCTTCTTGCCACCAATGATGATCGGTCCTTACAAACTCAATTATTTTTTGTCTTAATCCTTGATGGTTGGTTGTTGGATAGTTTTATTTCCTTTGATTCCATGTCTTATTGTTGCGACTTCTCCAATTTGTATTAGTTGTTTACCTTCGATAAGATCCTTTTGATTAATCATTTGATGATGCCCTATTCCATGAATATTGATGAGTATTCCATATTATTCCTTGATAATGAGGATATGGATCTTCTTTTCCTCATTGATAATGTTTCTATTTATATAATTTTCTTCCTTGAAATATTTCTTGGTAATGGTGATGTCGGCATGGTTTCACATTTAATGGATTTCCTTCACTCTGCATAACAAGTTTTTTTTCTTTCTTCTCTTAAGAGATAATGGTATTCTCTATCATGTTTGCTTGGTTTTGGAATTCTCTAGCCTTGGATATAATACCATCATCTATGGCATATGAATCCTCTATATGGAGTTCAACTTCTTCAAGTATTTTCTCATGACCCTTTTGAATATTCTCTTCTTTCTCCTGTTGAACTTGCACTATGATCACATTTATCAAATTTTGATGTCGTTATTTAATTCTAGAATGAATTTCTAATTTCACCTTATCCATATCTAAAGCTTCATCAATCTTGTTGCAAATTTCCTCTTCAAGTATTTTGGTAGTTTATTCATCTAATATGCTTGTTGCTTATTAATTTTGACAATGTTTCTTTTCTTCCTTCAATCTCCTGATGTCATATAGTAGCTTCTTATTATGGTTTCATAATAAACATATTTCCTCATCTAAGTTATTTTGCAATTCTTCCTTTGAATCATCCTTTTTCCAATTCCCTTTGCTACTACTTCCCTATTTTAAATATTGAAAATCCTTAATGAGTGCTTCATTAAGGTTTTGTATCTTAGATATCTCATAACCCTTCTTCTCGATCTCTCCCTTTTCTTCTTTTAATTCATCATGAATTTTATTCACCACTTCCATTTGTGCGTCCTTGATCCATTTTTTTTAGAACAAATCAAATTTTCTCCATATAATGTGAAACTAGTATCATCATTAAGGAAATTTTGCTACTTGGAAGCTTTAACTTGAAAACAAAAAACTTGAAAAAAATGTTTCTAAATGATGTTCCTTTATTTCCCTCAACCATTCCATAGGATTGAGTTTATCTTTATCTTCATCTCTTGTAAATCTTATTACTACCATTGATTCTTAATTGAGGTCTAGAACTTACCCTAAAATTATAATATCAATGTGTTATCATTAATGATCTCATATGATTATTCTCATTTTACCAGTATAATATCGAGGGTTTTAATTCCCAATAGATTTTGAATCACTTAAATTGGGAATCCAAATCAAAATATATGATAATTTTAAGTTAACATACATTTTAAAACCACGATTTGGAGATTATTTGAATGACTGAACGTTTTCTAGATATATGTCTAAGATATAAGCCCTTTTGAATCTATAACTTCAGTCTTCAATACTATGATATGTCCTTTCTTCAATTCCAAATATGTGACCAAAATTTGATGTGCCAAGTGAAATTTATTGTAACTTTCCCAAAATTTGTCGATTTGTTGTCACTTCCCATGAGAAAACTTGTATAACATGTTATGTGTCTAATTATTCAAATAGAATTATTAAATTTGTATATGATGTACTCTTGTATGTCTCTTGATATCCCTGCATATTTCAATGTTTAAAAGGTCCCAAAAAAAAAGAAGTTATAGAAAAAATACCAAGATGTCCTATTTAAAATTTATTTTAGGATCATTCACAAACCCTATATTCCATAGGCATAACTCCAAAAATATAAAAAAACAAATTTTAAAATTTGAATAAGATGTTCCCCGAGATTTCCTCTTAATATGCTCCAAGTTGCACTGTTTAAAACCTCCCAGTAAAAACAAAAATTGTTATTGTAAAAAATTCAAACTGATCTATATTTGAAACTATTTTTAGGAGGATCAAGAAACTTAAATTCCTTATATCATATAATCCTAAATTATATAAAAATAAGAAATAAAATTTCACCAAGGTTTCACCTCAATATGTTCCAAGTTTCACTATCTAAAACCTCGTAGAAAATAAATTATAGTGAAAATTCTGAACTAACCTATTTGAAACTAATTTTAGGAGCATTCAAGAACCCTAATTTCCTTAGATCATATCTCAGAAAATATAATGAACCAATATATGAAATTTGAACCAAATTTTCACCAAGGTTTCCCTTCAATATGATCCAAGTTTAACTATTTAAAAACTCCCAGGAAAAATTTATAGTGGAAATTTTGAACTTACTTGTTTGGAACTGATTTTAGGAGCATTTAGGAGCCCTAACTTCCTTAAATAATATCTAAAAAAATATAGCAAAACAAGAATTGAATTCTGAACCAGATATTACTCATGATTTTTCCGTTGGGTAGATGCTACAAGAAACATAAATTACAAACAATGAGGTAGATAAGAAGTGGTGGCCATATCTAGAACATTTTGAAATTATTATCCTTCATACAAAACCCTGACAAATACATTTATCTCACACCCTCTCTTTGACTCTCTTTAACGTAAATAACCATTAACGCCCTATTCGTTTGGTGTATCTTTGCACCTTCAGGGGAAATTTCTAGTGGTAATCTATTCATGCATCATTAATCGTTAGTTGTTGATGTTAGTTGATTAAATAATCATTAGCATTAGTCGATTAACATGCATTAGTCGTTAGTTGATTAGCTATAGTCATTAGTTAACTAGATAACATTAGTCAACTAACATATATTTAGCTTTGATTCGAACATTAGATATTCTGCATCATTTGTTAGTAGTCACTATAGATATAACACGTTAACGAATATAGCATAAATTAATTCATAGTTCATTTCCATTTAATAAATTTGTTTGTAAGTATGACAAGAAAATTTTTCTTCACCGCGAAATGCCACGTGGAGTGTAGAGCTCCGCACGTTGAAAATAAATTGTAGAGTGGTTTGCATTGTGCAGAGCTTCACATAATTGACACCAACATTGTGTAGAGTCTGCACTCCGCCTAACACATTGGATTGGTCTGAAATAGTTGGTTGGTTCACCCCATGAGTGGTAACCGAATGGAAAGATCCACATGCAGAGCAATAACAAAAATCAACCATGACAAGAACCTTGAGAGTTTTCAAATCAAGAATCTCATTAGGGCCAAGTGAGATTCTCTTGCAATGGCTCATCTCTTTTTCATCTACGTTGGAAAGGTAGAAGAGTAAAAGCACAAAATAACACAAATAATTCACACACAATAACACACGAGCTATAGATCTTCTATTGTTCATACAAACTTGATTGATTACAATGAACCCGATGAAGGGTATTTAACATTTTTCGACTAGAAATTCATCTAATATAACTTGACATGTAACTAGACACTAAATTTGACTATCATTTAGCTCGAATTGACTCAACACAGTTAATTGACTTTCTAATTTTAACCAACTTCTTCATGTGGGAGTTAATTAGATGTTTTAATAGTTCCCCTTAATTATGACCGCTGAACTAAGACATGACTCATAAAAAGTCAAACATGCCTATTTGTCTATGTATCATCTATGCTTACAAAACCCAATTTTCTTTTGTGAAACTCAAACACATATTTTTCTAGTGAATTAGTAAATATATTAGCTACTTGATCACTAGATTTACAGGGCTTCAAGTGAACTTCTCCTTTGCTCACAAGTTCTCTATTAAAGTGATATCTAGTATCAATATGCTTTCTCTTTTGATGAAACACACTATTCTTGGATAATGCAATTGTTGAAGTGTTGTCACAATATATTATTTTTGATCCTTGTTGTTTATGCTCCAGTCCATCCAATACTCTTCTTAACCACACTGCTTGACATGATGTTGATGTTTCTAATACATATTCTGCTTCCATTGACAAAAGTGTCACAATAGTTTGCTTCTTAGATGCCCATGCTATCACACCTGAACCAAGATGGAATACATAACCGGAAGTTCTCTTCCTATCATCCAGACTGCTTGCAAAATCACTATCAGTGTACCCAATCAAATCTTTCTTTTCTGTACTTGCATACATTATGCCACAGTCTCTAGTTTCTGCTATGTATCTCAGAATTATTTTTCCTGCACTCCAATGTGTGTCTTTTGGAGTCTCCATAAATCTGGAAATCAAACTCACTCCTTGCATAATATCCAGTCTTGTAGTTGTGAGATACATGAGGTTTCCAACCAATATTTTGAATAGATTTGGATTGACATCTAATACTTCATCATCCTTGCTTAACTTTGTACCTGTTGCAATTGGTGTAGGGATAGGTTTACGATTAGATATCCTGAATATTTTCAACAAATCTCTAGAATATTTATTTTGACAAATAAAAATTCCTTCTTTTCAGATTGCTCAACTTCTATACCAAGAAAATATTTCATGAGAACAAGATCTGTCATCTCAAAGTCTTTCATCATGGCTGCTTTAAATTCATCTAACTCAAGATCACCTATAAAATCATGTCATCAACATATAAGCAAACAATCAAAATTTGTCCATGCTCATTTATCTTTGTGTACAAGGTAGGCTCAATGTTGCTTCTGCAAAATCCATTCTTGATCATGTAGTTGTAATTTTTCTATAGCAAGCCCTAGGTGCTTGCTTGAGTCCACAAAGCGCTTTCTTCAACCTGTAAAATTTATCTTCTTTACCTTCAACTTCATATCCTGGAGGTTGTTGCACATAAATTTCTTCTTCTAGAATTCCATTCAAGAAGGCTAATTTAAAATCCATATGATATATTTTCCACTTGTTCTGAGCTGTTGTGGCTAGAATCGCTCTTACAGTATCCAATCTGGCTACCGGAGCAAACGTTTCTCTAAAATCTATTCTTGGTTTTTGCAAGAATACTTTTCTACAAGTCTTGCTTTAAAGATGTCAATTTCACCTTTTTCATTCAACTTTGTCTTGTACACCCATTTTACACCAATGAGATATCTGTCTCTTGGCAAATCAACCAAATCCCATGTATCATTATTTTCAATAGCTTCAATTTCTTCATCCATGGCTTGCACCCAATTTTCATCTCTGATTACTTCTTCCCTAGAACAAGGTTGGAATGGCAACAATGAAAAATTTGAACTAACATTCAAATCATCATAAATACTATTTCAGACTTCTCATATTTCTCTTACCATTGCTTGATTCATCACCTGATTGGTTGTTGGGATAATTATGGTCTATTGATCTACTTGAAGATCCATGTTGCTCAGAAAATATTGGAGTCCTTTTTGGTGTCAGCTCTCGTGATTCTTGTTGCTCCTTCTCTTCCAAATCATCTTCTTCCATTAGTGGTGCTTGTGCATCGACTGTTTTTTCTACAATCCCATTCCATGAATCTTTTTCTTTGAACATAACATCTCTGCTAATTATGGTCTTCTTAGTGACATGGTTATATAATTTGTAATATTTTGACTGCTCACTATAACTAGTAAATATGCATTTTTCACTTTTATCATCCAACTTGCCTCTTAGCTCTTTAGGAACATGTGCATAAGCTACACATCCAAACACTCTCAGATGCGATACACAACAAGACATATCTGACCATGCTTCTTCTGGTACTATGTTCGTCACACTCTTTGTAGGTGATTTGTTTATCACATAAATAACACATGCAACTGCTTCTGCCCAATACTCATTAGATAAGTTTCTTCCTTTCAACATGATCCTTTTCATATTCACAATGGTTATGTTCTTTCTCTCTGCTACACCATTTTGTGATCATCTCGGAATCGAGTACGAATATGGTCCAAAAAATACTCAAGTGGCATTTTTAATAATATGAATGATCCATTAGATATGCTCTAGTCTCCCATTCCCCGAATCTGAACTAGACCCACCCAACATCTCTTACTACAGTTCATATACAAACATCAGTGGAGATCAATTCTCCGATAGCAATCAAGCACTTTTTTTTGGAGAGAAAGCCAACTGAAATGACCTATCTTTAATAAACTGGCCTACATACAGAATAAAAATAGAACTATTTGTTTACATGCAAATAGTTAGCCTGAATTAGCTTCAGTTCAACTCTCGTTATTGCATGTGATGTGAACTTGGATTTAGCTAGTTAACACAAGTGCTTACATGTGGTGTGCACTTGGATTTAGTTAGTTAACTCTAGTGCTTGCATGTGGTGCATGTGCACATTAACAGAACATAAAGCACATTTAGCTTCAATTAAATTTAATTATCCATAATTATTGCATGTACAACTAAGCTTAACTTAGTTTCTTTATGTATTGATTATCCAACTAATATTGATGAATCAAATTCATTCTCAATTCCAATTTTTATTTTTCAATTCTCACAAGTTTGTGCAATTATTCTTCAGCTAGATCCGTATTTATGCTATAATAATTTTACATGGTATCATAGCCACATGGGTTTGGAGAAGGTGCATGAACAATATTTTGCAGGTTTGAAAATAAAAAAATTGGAAATTATTCAGAGATTTGATTTGCAAATCAAAATTGGAGAACTACTGCAATTGTTGCTACAACTACAAGGTGAAAGAATGGATTTCTCATCTTCAGCTATTCTTAATCTGTATAACTACTTCTAATGGAAGCCATAGATTTTGCTTCACCTCAGAGGCAAAGGCTTGTATCAGATATTTATGAATATGAAAGTTGAACTTCGCCATTAAAAAATTCATCTACTTCAACAGGATGGACGAGGATTTTGGTCTTATATTGTTGTCCAAATATCTAGCATTTCGTTTCCATGTGGACACATGCAACACTCTGAATGAGGTTTGGACAACCTTGGATAATTTATTTGGAAAGAAGGATAAGATGCAGGCTCATATTCTCGCAACTGAGATAAATTCCTTAGATCCAAACAAATTTGAGAATATTCAATTTTTATTTACGAAATTCAAAGCATTTTTTCTCCAATTAAATGATTGTGGGATCGATAAATCCAAAGAGGAAGGGAAATTTATCCTTTCTATTTTTTCTAAATTAGGCCCTGATTATGCTATTTTCATTTCTACATTTCATATAGTTAGACTTGCTACTGGAGATAAATAAAAAATGCCCAAACTTGATGCATTTATTGAATCTCTCATTCATGAGAAGGATAAGCTCATCAAAATGGGTTCATTAAAGTCTCCAAATGTACATGCACTTGCCATGCATGAGAAAGGAAAGTCCAACACAAAACCAAATCAACAATATAAATTCAAAGGAAAGGCAAGAGATCCAGATCCAAGAAAGGGAGGAAATCCAAAACCTTAAGATGATTCTACCATCTCCAAGGGTAAGAAGGGAAAGAAAGGAAACTCCAAGTGTCCTTATTGTAATCGAGGTTATCATCCTGAATCCTCTTGCATGCAGAAGGCTATTAATTTTATGGCAAAGACTCTAAAGAAAAATAATATTGATCATCACATTCCAGAAAGTGCCAAGAAGAAGATGGAGGAAAAACCATTAGAAACAAAGAGGTAATGGTCATTCTTTGATTGCTCTTAATTCTACACTGCAAGAATGGATCATCGATTCAGGAGCTTTTCATCATATGTCTTCTTCAAAGGAATAATTTTCTTCTCTACATGCATACTCGGGACCTCCTATTCTCATGGGGGACAATTTTGCAGTTGAAGAAGCTAGAAAAGAAGGGTGAAATTCGAAGATGGAAGCTTTAAGAATGTCTTGCATACTCGAAGGCTTTCTATGAATATTGTTTCAGTGTATCAGATGACACACAAAGACACCGAAAGGAAAGTGGAATTTACCTCGAATTCCCTGAGAATTTATGAGATGCAAACCAACTTGAAGATTGCATCTGGCAAGGTTAATGATCAATCTCGACTATATACATTTTCTGATTTTGTTCCTCAATCAGATTATATTTTTCTACTTATGTGGGTAAATGAAGAAAATAGGATTTGGCGTGAGAGATTTGGGCACTTGAATTTCAGATATATGCAACAAATTAGCAAGTAAGGGATGGTTAAAGGATTGAATACCATTGAATTTTCAAATGGTGTTTATAATGGATGTGCTCTTGGAAAGCATCCACAAGATAAATTCGAGAAGGGGCATGCATGGAGAGCCTCTTCACCTTTGGAGCTTGTACATAGTGATATCATGGGTCCATTTCTAGTAATTTCAATGAGAAAAGAAAGATATGTGTTGTCATTTATAGATGATTACACGGGATTCACTTTTTTTTACTTCTTGAAACTCAAGTCTAAAGTTTTTCAAAATCTAAAGATTCTCAAAGCACACGTAGAAAATCATTCTGGAAAACACATCAAGATACTCCACACAAATAATGGGAGAGAATATGTCAACAAAGATATCAAGAATATTTGTAATGAAGCAGGCATATAGTTGCAACATACAGTTCCTTACACTCCACAGCAAAATGGGGTGGCCAAAAGGAAGAATAGATCTTTGAAAAAGATGGCCAATTGCATGTTTCATGCAAGATCTCTTTCGTTAAAATTGTGGGTTGAAGCTATTAATTGTGCTTCATACATCCATCATAGATATCCTCATAAATATGTTATTGTAAAAATACCTTTTGAGGCTTGGACTGGCATCCAACCTGAATTCAGTCATTTCCCCATTTTTGGACCTCAAGCATGGCCCCGCATTCTTACAGAGAAGAGAAAGGCTTTGAAGCCTCAAAGTAAAGCATGCATGTTTGTTGGATATTCTGATGAAGTCAAAGGGTACATATTTCTTGATATCAACACTGAAGAGATATTTATTGAAAGGAGTGTAAATTTTGACAAAGATAATTTGCATGCACCACTAGTTGGACCTATTAACAAGTTTCCCTCACCACTCATTGATGAGTATGTATTTAATACATCAAATCAGAATTCTGATCTAGATGATTCTTTTCCTATGACACATGTTGGACCTCTAGTTGTTTAACATTAATATCATACTTCCTCATGTAGTTTGGAATATTCTCGAACACCTTCAACACAAAAATGGCGTAGCATGAGTGATCTCCTTGATGATCCTGCCTCTATACCTTAGTTTGAGGAAGATCCATAAACACTCTTATCTATGGAGCCATGCATGCTTATATGATGCATGCATATGATCCACATACTTATGCAGAAGCAGCTCGGAATCTTGAATGGGAAGCAATAATGGATGAGGAATACAAATCTCTCATTGCGAACTAGACTTGGGATTTAGTTCTTCTACCTTCCAATTGTAAACTTGCGAGGTTCAAGTGGGTTTACCGGACAAAGAAAGTAGTAGATGGCCAAGTTAGTCAATAGAAGGCATGATTGGGAGAAAAAGGTTTTTAGTAGGTACATGGTGTTGACTATGATGAGACTTTTGCTCTAGTGGAAAAAATGGATTCCATTCGGCTAGCTCTCTCCATTACGGAAGCAAGAGGATGGGAAGTGCATCATATGGATGTGAAGAATGCCTTTCTTCATGGTGATCTCGAGGAGGAAATCTACATGGAGCAGCCAAAGGGATACATGCAAAATTCATCTCTAGTATGCAAACTAAAGAATTCTCTCTATGGCCTCAAGCATGCACCTAGAGCATGGTATGCAAAGATGGATTCCTATTTGTTATCTCAAATTTTTTTACCTTGCAAATATGATTCTAATGTTTATTTTTTGAAGATAATTTACTCCCTATTGATCATATTACTCTACGTAGATGATATTTTGATAACAGGTAGTTTAACTTCTTCCATTTATGAGATTAAAACTGCATTGCATAAGAGGTTTTCTATGACAAACATGGGCTTGCTAAATTTCTTCTTTGGACTAGAGATCAATTAGAGAGGTTATGGCATTTCCGTTTCTCAACCAAAGTATGCTAGAGATCTCTTGGCATGATTTCACATGGGTGACTGCAAGCCAACAACCATGCCTTTCTTATCAGGTATAAATCTTGAGAATGGAAAAGACACACCATTGATTGATTTCAGATTGTACCGTTAACTTGTGGGAAGTTTTCTTTATCTCACTCACTCCCATCTTTATCTCTCATATGCTGTAGGAGTCATTTCTAGATACTTGCAAGAGCCACATGAGTTACACTGGAAAGATGAAAAGTGCATCCTTCAATATGTCTAAGGGACAATCACCTATGGGATTCATTATGAAAAAAATTGTTCTTTGGATCTCATTGGGTTCACAGATTCAGATTGAGCTAGAAACAACATTGAATGCAATTCCACCTCCATTTATGTACTTAATTTTGGATCTGACCCAATTTGTTGGTCAAGCAAGAAGCAGGTTGCTAATTCTTTATCATCAACAGAGGACGAGTACAAAGGAGCAGTCAATGCCACTATTCAGGCCATTTGGATACAACATTTCCTATTTGAGCTTGGGATAAATTTCCATCGTCCAACTATCATTTGGTGTGATAATCAAAGTACGATAAAGTTTTTCAGAGATCTAATGCAGCGGCAACAGACCAAACACATCGAGATCCACATGCACTTCATTAGATAACTAATTCATGATGGGATCATCAATCTTCAGTACTGTCATAGTTCTGATCATACTGCTAATATCTTCATTAGGGGAATTTTGAGGTCTAAAATGGGCCTCATAAGGAAATTATAAAATAATAGTTGAAATAATAAAATAAGATTTGATTACATCATCAAATTTTAGAGAAAAAAAGAAGGAAAACTAGTTTTCAACTCGTATTTTCAACTTATCTCCCAAAATTTTTACTCACATTTCAAGCAGGAGTACTCGTTGGATGCAAAATTTAATTCCTCATCCAAGGAGTACCCATGTTGCATACTTTCGATGGGTCCTTCTTGTTACACATCAATTTTTCACCATCCCAGTACTCTCTATTCCTTGATCCTAGAGAACCTATACAATGACCCTTGTGTACTTTCCAAGCATGGAATACATACCCCTGAACCACACTTTGTCTACCAATTCATCTCCCTTTACAACTTTTCTGGAATATCCCTATAAAAACCCGCTTTTCAAGTTCGGCGCTTTGTCTCAATGTCTGACCTGCACCGATAGCTGAAATTGACACTGGGACTCACGTCGATCGGCCCTCTGTCTTAATGTCGGACCCGCACCGATCCTCTTTTGGAAATTTTTAAAAATAGAAATGAAGTTTCCATGACTAGAAGCTTCGCGAGGCGGCGAGAAGGAAGTTTTCTTTGAGGATATGGCCGAGGAATTCCCCTTTGGGCTTCTTGTCCCCAAGAAATAGGAACTAATCCAAAGGATAAGCTCTTTTCCCATTATTTAAGGGCCCATAACCTCCTCCTCCATTGTTATATAAGGAGACCTCTTTCACCTCTACTGCCTTAGTTAGCTGGAGAGGAGAAGCAATTATAGCTTCGGGAGAATAGTGCAGAGTGTGATTGTTTTTGTGTGTTAAGAATATAGTGAGATCTTAGACCTTTGTGTATGAGGGTTTCGAAAATGTGCTTGGATACAGACCTGTGGAAGGAGAGCCTCAACATCAAGGCTTGGTTGTAAACTCCCCTTGTCTTTATCATAATAAAATGTAACTGATGTTTATCTTCCACTCTTGTTTTCATTTATAATGAGATTTCTATCATTCCTTGATCAGTTAGATAGGTTGTAATTATTTTTTGTTTGTTGCGATTTTACGCTTGTCGTGGTGTCTTGACTGTCTGTACAAGTAATCAAACAATGGTAGCAGTGTGTATCGAGCTTGAGGAGAATGAAAGATCAAGAAGCTTCGACGAAAGACGACAACATAGAATCATTACAAGGTAGGTCATCTTCCTTGCTTTGAATTTCATTTACAATATAGGAAGGTAGATGTTAGTATGTTCCTGTAGTTGCTAGACCCACCCTAAGGCCAGAGGGATCGCCTCTGTCTGTAGAGGGGATTTACCTGCACAACAAATTGGCGATTCCACTAGGTAATTGGACTTGGCGAGGAAATAGGCCTAGACTCTCTCTCAACATGGATTCCTCTTTGCTTTATCTCACACCAGCTATAGTAAGCACTGTTCAACTAGCTGCAACTATGTGAGAAGGATGTATTTATAGGAGAGGACAAGGTGGTTTGGGATCCCTTATAAGGTGGAAGGGAGACCTTATCCTTTGGGGAGTTTCTCAAATGTAGGAAACAAGAATCCAAAGGAAGGTCTTCGACTTTATTTAGTCGAACAAACCATGTTGACTCCGCTCACGAAGTGGTTGGGAATGGAAACCTATCTTCGACTGTCTCCTTCGCCTAAACAACATCATGTTGATCATAAGGTTAACCCCTCACCTTATTCGCCTATTTCTTCACCTCATTCTTCCTCTTCGCCTGGTGAAATTCTGGATTCTAGTAACCAGGTGGATAAGAAGAAGAAGAAGAAGGAAAATAAACTAGGGGGGGAATCAACAACTATTGCTACCCATGCAACTATTGTCGAGAAACCTCCCACTCCATCTCGCTGAGTCAAATTCCCTTGCAAGCTATGTGAGGGTGACCACCTTCTTCGTGATTTCCCATGTATTCCCAATGTGCTAGAAGTGTGGTCCATTGGCCCGATTTGTCCTTCATCATCAAACTCTAGGCATCACGCTGATGATGAGCCTTCAGCTAAAGATAATGAGACTCATAAGAAACAGGGTAAGATAAAATTTCCCTGTAGGTTGTGTGAAGGGAACCATCCCATTCACCTATTTCCTTATATGGATGAAGCTTCTAAAGTATTGGATACCATTTCGGCTTCTGAGTCCTGTCTTCCCTTTGGTTACCAAAATTTTTCATCGAGTCCTCTAATAGTTTATCAACCCATTGATCGGGATCCATCTCCGGTCAATTCTACTCTCTCTGAAAGTAAGTCTCCAGAGTCCATTTCCGACCAATCATTAGTTGAGAAGAAGGACGACCTGGTTCCACCTATGGTCCATTAGGTCTTTTCCGTCAAGAGTGGGTCTCGTCCCAGTTAGGTTCCTTTTGTTTCCTTTGATCCCCCGGGATCGGAGGGCGATCCTCCCGTTTCCATGATCCAGGAGGGTGATCCTTTGACTCTCATCGCCACAGTTCCAGAAAGTGATCTTCCTTCTCTCATTCCCGGAGCCCAAGAGGATGGACTTTCCGCTCCCGTAAGGCAAGGGGATAATCCTCTTATTCCTATGGCACCCCCTCCATGTAGTTTGGTCACTTCCTTTGATTGGAATCGTTTCACGGGATACCGTCTTCCTTCCTACGTGCCCTTTGAGATCACTGTACAGGCTTGCAATATGGTCATACTGGGCACGATTATAGGCAAAGGCACCTTAGTTACTATTCTTTCCTCAACTACATGGCAAGCTCTGGGTTCTCCGCAGCTTATGCCTATTACTCAGAATCTGTTGGATTTTAACAGAGGAACAAGTCAACTGTTAGGGATCTTTCCAAAGTTGCCTATTACTTTAGGAGGGAAAACCATCTATATAGACAGAATGGTGGTCCAAGGCCCCTTGGATTTTAATACACTCCTGGGGCGCGACTATGTTTATGCCATGGGTGCACTTGTCTCTTCCCACTTTCGTGTGATCTGTTTTCCACATGAAGGTTGGATCGTGACCATTGATCAACTTTCATTCTTTGGTCCTGATTTGGCTCCCGGTCCACCATCATCCCTTCCTGGTCCTTACCCGCTGGTTGTATCTTCCCCGCCACAAGTTAATTATGTGGCCACTTTTTCATTGCCCTCATCCAGTGATAGTGCCATCAGGTACCATCTATTGGGGGAATTCGATCGCGATTTTCGAGACGTTGTTCTCCCATCAGATGAGAACCTCTTGGAAGCCATGACTTATTTTATGTCATAATAAGTTGTCATCGAAGCATAGTTCGTTTTCTTGTGTCAAGCTCCTTAAAAAATGAAACAAGCTCATCAGAGCATAGTTTGTTTTCTTGTGTCAAGCTCCTTAAAAAATGAAACAAGCTCTTCCGAGGATAGTTCGTTTGCTATGTCAACCTCATTAAAAAATGAATTAGGTCATCGATATAGTTATTTTATTGTGTCAACCTCATCAAACAATGAAACAGGTTCCCTGTTCAATTTGAGATTTTAATTAGATATCGTAAAATCCTAGTCGCGTATTTCTCTTGATCTCATAATTGAACCTTCATTCCATCCACCTGTCAGTAACTGGTAGTCTACTCTGGTGGATGCACTAAAGCTTGGGGGGTTTCAAGCTTGTGTAAAAATGAAACCACCTTCAAGCAGAGTTTCTTGATTTCAAGATTATGTAAAAATGAAACCATTTTTATTTTCCCTCTCGTGGTCGCCATTTTATCATCTTGTTTTTCCAAATGAGCCTTGGTTTTCTCATTCCATCATCACCATTTGCTCGGCTGATCATACACCTTCACTTGATTGTTTTACCCATTCCCAAGGAATCGCTACAATGAGTGGTCTTGTTAGCCCACCTCTTGACCTTTACTTGTTCTAAGCAGTTCCACCATCACTGGAACCATTTTCTATCATTTATACCACTCGTTCCTCCAGGAGGAGTCAACTTTCAGCTCTTTTCTGACTTTCAAAACATGAAAAGATTTCTGAGCTCTTATTGTTTTGAACCCTTTAAAGGCTGTGAAACATCATTTACCCAGTACATGTTTACCACTTTTTTGGGCTGGGATAAACTATTTACGAAAAAGGAATACCTTAGCCAATCACGACTAAGAGGTTCTCTCATATTTTGTTTTCTACCTTTTTGGGTATGAGGAACTATATACGAAAAGGGACCCGCTAGAGTTTTCTTTTCCACTTCTTTTCAAACTCTTTGAACATGAAAATATGCTGATTTCTTCCTTTTTCAGACTCGCTAAAACTAAATGACATCAGAAATCGTCACCATGATGTTACCGAGTTCCTCCTTCCTAGGGCTCCTAAAATGTACTAGGATGGATCTGTCCGAAGGAAAAACTTATACGACAAGCATATGCTATCATCTTAAAGCTTGTGTAAAAATAAAGAGGTACTCACCAGAAATGGTGGGAGAAAATGGAAGTTACTCGTCAGTTGTGTCGGCAGTATGTCACTCTTGAACATGACACTTATCTACAGTTCGTGTCGGGTTGGGATATCTTCACTCTGTCACTTTGCCTCCATGGGTTTGGGAAATCCGTTTGCCTCTCATTCAAGTATCAATCTTGTCAACATGACCTCTGATCCTATTTGAGTCAAATGCTACCAAATTCCAGAGTCGTGATGCCAATATGTTCAAGAGAAAATCCTTCTGCATTTTTTACATTCCTTGATACTTTGTTTCAGTTGTGATTACCATTCATATCAAATTCTTTGTTTCATGTCAATGATGTGGGATTCATTATGACCATCCTTCGATGGATTGCTTCATGTCGACTTCAACTCATTATTTGGGAAGTCGATCTAGAGACTCCTATCTGGTACCTTAGAGCTTGCATACCCTAATTGCAAGTTCTTCACATTCGATGACAGGTTCACATCATTGGCCTTCGATTGGGTGATTTCATGGGTGTTCGACGCCAACTCACTGTTCACATTTCGCAGACTATATTGGTTGTACCTTGAGAGCCATTGTCATTATTGGTGGTCTCTCATGTGTTTGTTAACAAATTTCATTATTGGATGGTAATCAAGTGACTTTATTGCATGTTCAACTTCAACTCATTCATTCACATGCCTGAATTTGTACTCATTCGGGTCGGGACAGAGCGCAAGACCCTGGATTTTATTCTTTAGAGTCCAGGCTATGAGGCGATATGATTTTTCCATGATTGGATACATGTTTCTTTCAGATGGATGGTTGCGACCATACCATGATTCTATATGTGATCCTTCTCAAATGGATGGTTGCGACCATACCATGGTCTCTTTTCCGGATGGTTGTGTCCATACCTTGATCCATGTGTTTTCATCAAAGATTCTAGTTATGTATATGTATATATGCTTGATTTGCAGGTCTCCCGATGACAGCGTCTGGTTCCTTGCACATACTCATAAAGCATTTCACCCCTCACTCATGTTCGGAATTCATACTTTGGGGGCATTTGTTACACATCAATTTGTCACCGTCCCTGTACTCCCCGTTACTTGATCCTGGAGAACCTATACAGTGACCCTTGTGTACTTTCCAAGCATGGAATACATACCCCTGAACCACACTTTGTCTGCCAATCCATCTTCCTTTACAACTTTCCTGGAAGATCCCTATAAAAACCTGCTTTTCAAGGTCGGCGCTTTGTCTCAGTGCCTGAACCACACCAATAGCAGAAATTGACACTGGGACCCACATCGATTGGCGCTTTGTTTTAATGTCGGACTCGCGTCGATCCTATTTTGGAAAGTTTTAAAAATAGAAACGAAGTTTCCACAACTAGAAGCGACGAGCTGGAAGTTTGTTTTGAGGATATGACCGAGGAATTCCCCTTTGGGCTTCTTGTCCCCAAGAAATAGGAACTACTCAAAAGGATAAGTTCTTTTCCCATTATTTGAGGGCCCATAACCTCCTCTTCCATTGTTATATAAGGAGACCTTTTTCACCTCTACTGCCTTCGTTAGTTGGAGAGGAGATGCAATTATAGCTTCGGGAGAATAGTGCAGAGTGTGATTGTTTTTGTGTGTTAAGAACATAGTGAGATCTTAGACCTTTGTGTATGAGGGTTTCGCAAACGTGCTTGGATACGGACCTGCCGAAGGAGAGCCTCAACATCAAGACTTGGTTGTAAACTCCCCTTGTATTTATCATAATAAAATGCAACTGATGTTTATCTTCCACTCTTCTTTACATTTATAATGAGATTTCTAACATTCCTTGATCAGTTAGATATGTCGTAATTGTTTTATGTTTGTCGCGATTTTATGCTTTTCATGGTGTCTTGACTATCTGTACAGGTAATTGGACGTTGGTAGCAGCGTGTATCGAGCTTGAGGAGAACGACAGATCAAGAAGCTTTGACAGAAGACGACAACATAGCATCAGAACAACGTAGGTCATATTCCTTGCTTTGAATTTCATTTACAATCTAGGAAAGTAGATGTTAGTATGTTTCTGTAGTTGATAGACCCACCCTAGGGCTAGAGGGATCGCCTCTGTTCGCAGATGGGATTTACCTGCACAACACTTCTACATGAAAAATGAGAAATACATGAAAAACGTGAATGTAATCACATTTTTTTAAGTATTTCTCATTTTTCGTGTAGCAAGGTCCATTTAAAGTATGCAACATGGGTAGTCCTTGGATGAGAAATTAAATTTTGCATCCAACGAGTAGTCCCACTCGAAATTTGAGTAAAAAATTTTGGAGATAATTTGAAAATACAAGTTGAAAAAAGTTATTTTATTATTTTTTAATGTTTTTACCCTTTTACTCAAAAAATTGTGAATCATCCCCCATGGTTGACATCATCATCTTGAATCCTATTGGTTTTTATAAAGTTTATTTTTGTTGTACATTTTTCTTAGGAGGCCCATTTTAGACCTCAAAATTCCCCTAATGCACCAAGTCTTTCACTAAGCAGAAGTTTCGATTTCTACGAGATCGTCTCGGGGTGAATGAAACAACTGCCTAGGAGTTGTCTTTTCTCTACTTTTTGCATTATATTTTGAGGGGGGGTTTTCTTCCAATTGGGTTTTCCCTCTTTTCTCTTTTCATGCATTGTATATGGGTACCTAAAATGGTCTTGTTGCTGGGACTCATTTATTTTGCATCACACTCACCTAAGTTATGATTAAGGGGGGGTGTTGGTGTAGATGCACATAGTTAGCCTTAATTAGATTTAGTTCAAATCTAGTTATTTCATGTGAGGTGCACTTGGATTTAGATAGTTAACACGAGTGCTTACATGTGGTGTGCACTTGGCTTTAGTTAGTTAACTCTAGTGCTTGCATGTGGTGCATGCGCACATTAACAAAACATAAAGCACACTTAGATTCAATTAGCTTTAATTATCCATAGTTATTGCATGTACAACTAAGCTTAACTTAGTTGATTTATGTATTTATTCTCAAACTAATATTGATAATTCAAATTCATTCTCAATTTCAATTTTTCTTTTTCAATTCTCGCAAGTTTGTGAAATTATTCTTCAGCTAGATCTGTATTTGTGCTCTAATAATTTTACAAGAACACAGATCCAATGAGTTAAAAGAAGTTGTAAGTGGAATTTACCAGTATAAAGAGAGAACGAGCCTATATAACAGATGTGGGCTCATCAAAAGGTATGTGGTTTTCTTCACAGGTGAATATTTTCAATCTCGTATAACTTTTCCTCATTGATTTTTTTTTATAGGAAGAGAAAAAAATTTGGTGAAAGGGATATCAATCCTCATTATGATGAATGGCTATGTATTAATTAAAAAAAAATGGATTATCATTTTATATGAGCCTTCTAATATAATTCAACGGTTCATGCCCTCCGCACAAAATTTCTCCACACAAGACATGAACAAATAGTAAATATCTCTTACCAACCACGTAGGAGGCAAAGGCCTTGTTGGCGACAACAATAAAATGAATTAAATACAAATCAGAAGTCGTTTTTATTGTACAAACATGGTGAATGAGAAGGTTTTCTAAACTCTATTCAACCAAAATTAGTGATAGCATTTATTTCCACTTGTGTCCCCTAAGTTACAATGAAGTGTTGGAATAATGTCAAAATGGTGAATCTAGATAGGGTTGATGAGTTGTGTTTTTGTAGTTAGTATTTGAGTCTATCTATCACGATTTGTGTCTTCGTAGTTGGTGTTGTGAGTTGGCGATCCGACTTATTTGGATCTAGATTGTTCTAGAGGTTGTGTATGTGTGTCTATATAATGTACTTGTTGTCCAAACAGTTTGATAAATAATATTTCGTTTTATTCTTATGTCTTTTTTAAAGCCAAAGGGGAAGATAGCTTCAAATCTGAGATATAGAAGACCAAGATCTGTGACTAATGTGAGGTTGTTTGGTGTCTATTTTCCGTAAAGGTTTTTTTGCATCTTCCAAAAGTTTGTGAATGAGAGATCGAAGTTATGGGTGGGTGCTATCTGGATTATTTCGTCTTGATGCAGTGTTTTGTTGGTTGAAAGTTGCAAGTGAATTTGTGTATAAGTGTTGCAAATTTGCAAGTAGATGCTCTCCAATTTTTTGATATAGTTAGCTAAGATCGCAGTCAGATATTTGACTGGTGCTATATATTTCTCTTGGAAGGGCCCTAAGTGCGCAAACATTCATCGCATAGGGCTATGGTTCGTCGTTTCCATCTGTATTAAATGCCGAGGATCAGTGATTTGTAGAAATTTTACAAATTCAGGGTCGTGGTTGTAGAGGTGTGATCAGTCTGGTGATTTTTTGCAGCATAAAATTATTGAAAATTTGATCCATTTCGTTGAACCAACGGTGGCATGAAATTTGTGGAAGTTATTTGTAAACTTCCGCGTACATTGCAGAAGGTGTGAGAAGTCGTTCAATATTTCAATCAACTCGTATTCTCTCAGCAGCGGTGAGTCAAAGGTTCGATTTTATGTTTCCAAAACCAAGCCAATCCATAAAGTGAATTTGTTTTTTTATGAAGATTATCACGCCCATATATTATTGGAGTGGTAAGGGATCATTTTTTTAATGGTGAAAATAATTTATGAGGTATAAGGAGTTAAATATCCTTTTTTAATGGTGAAAGTTAAAAATTTCTAACAAAAAAGTGTATTTGATCAGAAAAAGGGAAAATAAAGTATTGGAAACAGGGGTTTGGTGGTAAAAAGGAGAAATAAAGAGTATTTTTCGGCTTTGATTTTTATTTGAAGCAAGATTGAGTCTTGATCTTTTTAGATATGGTGCATTTGACTAGTGATTTTGGTTGCATTTTGTTGGTTGGAGAATTTTTTTTGTCATCATGTCAAATTTTATGGCTAAAACTTGAATGAGTCCACAAGACTTGATGGAGGATATTATGCAAATTGCAGGTATTTAATAATTTTAGAGGGAAATAATTTGTGGCCCATAGTGAGTGGGGCAGAGCCCAAGCCCACTGCTACTAGAGCCATTTCATATTGGGAAAAACGGGAAACAAAAGCAAAGGTTTTGTTACGAATGTCTATTAAGGACAGCTTCATTCCTCATATTAGAGATTGTAAAAGATCCAAAGAAAAATAGGATGTTCTCAAAAGCTTGTATGAAACATCTAATACCAATTGCACTTTGTTCTTAAAGACCAAGCTTTTGTCAATTAAAATTGAGGCCAATGAAAATATAAGCAATTTCATTTCCCGTGTCAAAGAGCTAAGTGATAAGTTAGGATACATTGGTGAAAATGTGTCCAATACTGACTTGGTCACTATCTCATTAAAGGGCTTAGTGCAAAATTATCAAAAAAAAAATTCAAGTCTTTCAGCTAGAGAGAAACCTCTACTTTTGATGAATTGACAGGTCTTCTTCTACAAGAGGAATAGAGGATGAAGAACTTCAATTTGGGATCAAACAATTCAGATTTGGCATTGGTAGCCAAGGGTAAGCAACCATACAAAGGAAATCCATGGGACAAAAGCAAAGGAGACACGTTTCAAGCAAAGCAGAAAGGTATGTCGCAATCTAAATTTCTAGTTCATGATAAGAAAAACAATGATTGCTATTATTGTGGAAAACCTAGACATCATGCTAAATATTATTATAAAAAAGAATATAATGAGTCTAAGCAAAGAACCAAAATAAATTATGGGGATTGTGTGGACAAAGACAACTCAATCGATGCTGGATTTAAAAAACTCAGATTAATTGTTTCTGATGTTGCATTGTCTGTTGAGACTGATGATGTGAATGCTTGGTTCATTAACTCTGGTGCATCACTACATATGTCTTGTAATAAATATTGGTTTGATGAATATCATGAGAACATTTATGGAACCTGTGTTTATATAGGAGATAGAAAACCCCTTAAAGTTCAAGTTTATGGAATAATACGTGTGATGTTGCCTGATGGACAGGAGAGACATATCCATGATGTAATGTATGTTCCTAGTATAAAAAAAGAATTTAGTTTCCATTTCTGCTATTGTTGATCAAGATTTAAAGGTGGAATTTGTCAAATCACAATGTGTTGTTAAATATATCCAGGATCGCTGCAAGGTTATTGCCACCAGTACCAGATCTGGAGGCTTGTATAAGCGGGATGTGACCAGGACAAAGCATTGAGATTTTGCATCTACAACAATGTAAACAAAAGTGTTATGGAATCAAAGGTATGTGAATTTAAATCACAATGATTTAATGTTACTTCAAAGAAAAACAATGGTTGAAGGTTTTCCTGTTATGAAGAATAATCATGTTGAATGTAAAGCATGTGAACTTGACAAGCAACATAGAGAGGAATTTCCTGTACATGAAGAAAAAAGGAAAAGAGAAATACTTGAATTAATTCATGCTGATGTATGCGGACCTATGTAAACTAGATCTCTTGGAGGAGCATTGTACTTTTTTTTTTTTGGTGATAGATATAGATACACTTGGGTCTATTTCATAAGAAATAAAAGTGATGTTTTGGAGTACTTAAAGGAATTAAAAAACATAGTGGAAAAAAAATTGGAAAACACATTAAAATTCCCAGATCTGATCAGGGGGAAGAATACAAATCAAGAGAATTTAATCAATATTGAAAAATTCATGGGATTCTACAACAATTTACAGTGCCTCATAAACCTCAGAAAAATGGAGTTGTTGAGAGGAAAAATAGAGCACTAGTGGAATGTGCATGGAGCATGCTTCAAGGTAAAAATATATCTAATGGTTTTTGGGCTAAAGCCATTAACACTATTGTTTATTTGAAAAATAAGATTCCAACCAGAAGTTTAGATCTTAAAACACCTTTTGAAACATTTTATGGATATAAACCAAAATTGAATCATTTAAGAGTTTTTTAATGCAAGGAATTTTCTCATATTCCAAAAGATGAAAGAAGAAAACTTGATGCAAAATCAATTAAGTGCACATTCATTGGTTATTGTGTTGATCAAAAGGCATACACGTTTTCTGATCCTAGTTCACATATATTGCTTGCAATTAGGGATGTGGTGTTTCATGAAAATGAAGATGAAGGTGATAAAATGAATAATACATGTGTATGGCATGATATTGATTATTATGTCAAAATAGAAGCAAGTGTTGAATATGAACATGAACACGTTGAACAACAGGTACATGAACAGGGACAGGTTCAAGAGAAGGAAGCATGTAGCAGTCATGACACTCCAAGAAGAGAACAAGAGACTACACACAACAGAAAGAAGGATGAAAGCAGTTAAACTCTAAGGAGGACATCACGTCAAATTCAACCACCTATAAGGTATAAAGATTATGCATTGATGTCTCATGTAATGAATGTAGTATAACCATCAATTTATGAAGAAGCTAAAGAATATAAAGAATGAAGAGATGCAATGAATGAAAAATATAGTTCCATAATGAAGAATGACACATGGGAATTAACAAAATTTCCTAAAGATAAAGTCATAATAAGATGAAAATGGTTGTTCAAACCAAAGTTTAATGCTGATGGAAATATTTACAAGTATAAAGCTAGATTGGTTTCAAAATTATATTCAAAAAAAGAAGGCATTGAATATGAAGATACTTTTTCACCTGTGGCTAAAATTCATACAATTAGAATCATGATTTCATTAGGTACAAAACAAAATTGGAAAATTCATCAATTAGATGTCAAATCTGCTTTCTGGAATGTTGAATTAAAATAAAGTAGTTTCTTTGGTTCAGCCTGAAGGGTTTGTAAAGCGGGAACATGAGCATCTTGTTTGCAGGTTAAAGAAAGCTTTGTATGGTTTGAAACAAGCACCAAGATTTTGGTATGTGAAAATTGATTCATTCTTTTATGAAAATGGTTTTGTGAAAATAAAAAGTGGTCCTCATTTGTACATCAAGAAAGATGAAGTTGGGAACATTGCCTTGATATATTTATATGTTGATGATCTTATCACAACAAACAATGCATTCAAGTTGATTGAAGAAATTAAAATTCATTTGTCACAGGTATTTGAAATGAAGGATCTTGGTGAATTGAATTATTTTTTGGCTCTTTAAATTTGGAGGGAATCTGGTAAGACAATTATCACACAAAGAAATATGCAAAGACATTTCTTGAAAGATTCCATATGTTTAAATGCAAACTTGTGTCTACTCCTTTGGAACATAATGCCAAGTTTTGTAGTGATGATAATTCTAAAGAAGTGAATGGAACTTTGTATCATCAATTGGTGGGAAGCTTTAACTACCTCACCACTACCAGGATATATATAGCATATTTTGTCAGCATACTTAGTCATTTTATGGCCAAGCCTTGTGAAAACTATTGGAAAGCAGCAAACAAATTTATTCGATATCTAAAGGGAACACTTTATTTTGGTATTTTGTATATTGATGAATCTGGTTCCAGATTCGAATTGGGCTGGAAATCCCGATGACAGAAGATCAACCTATGGACAGGCATGCAATTTAGGATAGGGGATCATATCATGGAGCAACAAGAAACAACTAACTGTTTCTTTGTTATCCACAAAAGCTGAATACAAAGCCTTGACCAACGCAACTTGTGAAGCTATTTGGTTAAGGAGGATTCTTGAAGATGTTGGAGAAAAACAAAGAGGACCAACAAGCATCAAATGTGATAACCAAAGTTATATTAAGTTGGAAAATAATCCAATTTATCATGCCAAAACAAAAAATATTGAAGTTAAACATCATTTTGTAAGGGAAAAGATACAATAAAATGAGATTTAATTAGTATATTGTAATACAAGTGAGTATGTAATTGACATATTTACTAAGCCTCTTGGAAAAATGAACTTTGAAATATGTAGACAATGCCTAGGAATTGTTGAAAATCCATTTCTCCATTAAGCGGGGATGTTGTAATAATGTCTAAATGGTGAATCCGGATAGAGTTGATGAGTTGTGTTCTCGTAGTTAGTGTTTGAGTCTATCTGTCATGAATTATGTCTTTGTAGTTGGTGTTGTGAGTTGGTGATCCAGATTATTTGGATCTAGATTGTCCTAAAGGTTGTCTATGTGTGCCTATATAATGTATTGGTTGTTCAAGAAGTTTGCTCAATAATATTTGGTTTTATTCTTGTGTCTTTCCAGTTCTCTAATTTGAAGAAGCTAGAGCTTATTATTTCAAAGAAAGAGAGAGTTGAAAACTAGTGAAAGCCTTACTGGGGCTTTCTACATCCATACAAACTTAGATTTCAAGCCATAAGGTACTACTAACTAGCCAGTGGCATGTGTTGAAGGTGACTCTGGTATGTAGGAACACCAAAAAATACAAAATCACACCCATACGGACACCTAACCCAACACACAACACAACGATTCTCGATTTTGATCTAATCAAGTGAAGGACATGAATGAATTATTTATGACCCTAGCTAAAAAAATAGCATTGGTCTAGTCAAAGTGTCAACCAACCAGCCATGCCAGATCAATGGGAAGGTATTCAACCCTTTCGAATAAAATTCCTCTCTGCACTGTTGAAATGTGTGGGGTCGTGGGCTATAAGTTCTCTTTCATTGTGTGAAAGATGGTTCATACTTCACACGATTTCATCCTCCGCACAACATTGTGCGTTGTGTGGTGGATGACATTGTGCGGAGTATGAACCATTTTTTGCACAATGAAAGTGAATCAAGTAATTTATGGTACTTGATAAATGTGAGACTTACAACCCACGATCCCACACATTTCAACAATGCAAAGTGAAGAGGATGACATTGTGTAGAGGGTATTTTCATAGTGTGGAATGCAAAGTCATATCCGCACTCTGCACACATTACCCGAACTCCGCACACATTCCATGCACGAATATTTTGCTTAAATATATTAAATTAGTTTCACTTATCTCCTGCTATGACACATCTATAACACAATTAGTAACTAAATCGACAACACACATATCCTTAACCCTAGCTACATATACCAGCCTAGCTTCCTTTGCGAAGTCAACTATGTTTCCTACTTCTGATGCCTTAAGTGTTTATGCCTAGACCTTTGCTTATGTTATTAGTGTGTTTCCCACCTTTTTTTTCTCCTTACTTAGGTGTTCTTACCTTTGCTATTGGTGGATCATTTTTTCAATTGCATAAAGTGGAAGCCCCATAAGGTGGAGGCATAGGAACTAGCTAGTCCAAGTGCTAAAGTACCAGAGGTAGCATTGCAAGGTAGTATTACTAATACTATTAAGCTTAAAATGTTTAATATTAATACCACTTAACAATATTCCTCAAGGAATGTGAGCTCTAAATATAATTCTTTGCCCCATGTATACTGTAATGCATCTGTGGGTGGTGATAAATTCTGATTATATAAGTAGAGTAAGTTAGAAGGTCGACCCAAAATTTATTAAATCAATTAAATTGTTGTTGAAAATTCAATAGCTATAGCTAACAAAAATAATTCTACTCAGGATATACACATACTAGCTTTAGTAGTAGTAGTAGCACATGCTCAACATGGTTTCTTTCTCAGGTTTTCCCTGTCATACATTGTCTATCCTATATCCTTGAGGAAGCTAGATAGGTATGACCAAGCCTGTAGGAGACAACAACCTCCCCAATTTTCTTAAAAAATTACTTTGCAAAGCTTCGACCATTAATACAATTTTCAAGATGTGAATTTATTTAAAGCTATGATAAATAATTTTGCAGTTAACTCCTATGTAATTAACTTGTAGTATGCATATTTAAGACATAAAAATATAAACAACAGAAGTTTCTTTAGGAAAGAAACCCTCACCAAAAGCAGAATTCCATGAGGGTAACTGTGATGAAGCTGGAATAGTCTTCAAGTACGGCTTCACAATCGTACTGCAATGAATATATCAAATAAATAACCATTAACTCATGCACAATTATTGAAAACAACTCTGCTAACTCCACTAACTAGACTACATAGAACTAATAAATTGTCTCTACTGAAAATCAATGTTAACAGACGATTAACGTTAGCAAAGAGTAATGAACCATAACAATGTTAAAAAAATAGAAAAGCTATAATCGTTAACAGTGGAAGCACACATAATATATGGGAGGGACACCATTACTTGTGTGCCCTCCCTTCAATGCTAGAAAATGATGTGGATAAATCCTTTTTTGGTGTACGACAGGTGTCGACCATATCGTGCCACATGTCCCGGTTGGTGGGAGCATTAAATTGTGGCGTTAACTCTTCGTCTAGGGTTTCTTCCGACATGTTTTTTTTTAATTTCTATGCCTCCCTGCGCATTCTTGTCCGGGTCCGGTGTGTGGGCATTGCACTTCGCCGATGATGGCTATGCTCGGTACCAGTACTTGTTTACATGGTCCACCATTGTGAGAATGTTCACCGAGTATTGTTGTTTGCAGAGGTTTTTCAACGGTTATTGGTTGCACGTTTGTTTAGTCATTATGCTTCGTGGGGGGTAAACTATGGCTACCTAGTTTGTTGAAGTTTGCAACAAGAAACAGTGAAATTGGCATCTGGAAGCAACATCCTTGATCCTAGTGAAAATTAAGCACCTACACTGGGTGGGGCCCACATAGGATATTTTTAGGTGTATGTCTATTTATTGATGGTGAGAAAATTCTATTTATGGATGGAGTTCTAGTTTTGGAATGCATGTGCAAAGTATGTTCGTAGATCGCATGTCTAAAAATAGAATGCATGTCGATTATTATTATCTCTTAATAATAATTAGACAATAAATAATAATCTATTCTCTTGAAGCACTTGATTTCAGTTAACTGATGTGGCAAACCAGTTGACAAAAGGAATTTCGAGTTCTAGGGTTGGTTGGTGGGACGTGCTAGTGGAATTCATTGTAACTGAGTGAACAAAGTTTTAACTGAGTTGGATATGTAGTTATGTGAGTTGTAAAGTAGTTTAACTCATTTACGTGATTTAAACTCAGTTGTGCTAGTTGTAACTAGTTGTAACTAGAGATACACTAGTGAGAGATCAGTTAATTAAATATAAAATTAATTCACATGGAGTGATCTCACATGCAACTAAAGATTTACTATTGTTAACTACATGCATGTCAGATCCAGTGGAGCCCCAATTGGGAGATAGGTGAAAGGGACAGTTTGACTATCAGTTGTGACATTAGTTGGTGCACAATTGCAACCAAACACACATTGGAGATTCCTATGAGTATTGTGCAGTCAAGGTAGGCTAGAATTAATCATTCATAGGTTCTTGAACATCAGGGATTGTGCAGTGGAGGCAGGCTGTCTAGAGTCAGTAAATTGGTGCATGAATATGCCAATTTTTGTATGACAGTGTGAGACGATTGTATATTGTACTGAGATCTCTTGGATTAGAGTTTTGTATGAGATTGTTTCATGATCCATGATATATATATAATAAATGATAGTGGGGTTTTTAGCTTTATGCTTTCCCGTTAAAAACATTTGTGTTATGTGTGAATGATCTTTCTTCATGTGTTTGCAATTGGTGATTAAATTTCCGCAAAGATTTTAGTAGAAGTATTTTGTATTTAACAGTGGCATATAATTGTTAGATAAGGAGAATCCAATATATGCATGCATATTGTATAATTTATACATGGTATCAGAGCAAAGAAAATTACAATTTTGAAGCAGCAGCTGAGTTTGTTGGTGGAAACAATTCGAATTTGCTGCAAGAATTTCTTGGTGCGACAGTTGAGTAAACATCGAAATGGATTTCAATGGTTTGCAATTAGAGTATGCACTTGAGGGCAGCTCGAACTACATTGCATGGAAGGATAGGATGGAGGTGGTGCTTGAATATAATGGCTTGAAGGAATTCATCGACGGTGATGTTCCTAAGCCCACTTTGACGGATGTTGCATTACTTGATGCATGGCAAAAGAAAGTAGCAAGGGTGAGGAGGATTCTATTGGAAGGTGTACGAGACCACATTGTATCAAGCCTTCACGGTAAAGCCACTCCATATGCTATGTGGAAGGCTTTGACAGATATTTTCTGAAGCAGCAGTGACCATAGGAAATTGGCGCTGAAGGATAAACTCAGAAAGATCAATATGGAAAAGAATGACACTATTCCAATATACTTAACAAAGTTTGTCCAATGTAGGGATGAGCTTGGAGTGTAGGAGTAAGTGTTGTTGATGATGATTTGGTGAGCTTGGCTCTCTTGGGACTTCTTAAGAGTTGGCACAATTATGAAGACTCTGTCAACAGACGGGAAAAACTGCTGGATTGGGAACGACTGTGGTCAGATCTAGTGCAGGAGGAGTTCAGGCGAAACACCAGAGATGGCTCTTCATCAAACCATGATGATGAAGAGGATTGTGCTTTGGTTTCCAAGGTGAAGAAGGGGAAGTGAAAGAAATTCCATTCTAAATCTGAGGTCGGTGAAGATGGCAAGAAGCACAACATGTCTAAAGTGAAGTGTTTTCACTGTCACGAGTATGGACATATTGCCGCAAATTGTCCACATAAGAAGAAGAACAAGATGGTTGCTGGAGCTACAGCTGGTGAGGCTCTTGCCTCGCAATTTGAGCTTGACTTCTCATTGATCACATGCATGGTGTTTAGTGCATTGGGATCGGGGTGGTACTTGGATAGTGGTGCTTCCTTTCACATGACGGGAGATAAGAAACTTTTTAGTGACTTCGAGGAGAAAGATCTCCATATGCATATTCAGTTGGGTGAAGATGGACGATACAGTGCAACTGGAATTGGTACCATTACCTTTCAGAGGGCGTCAGGTAAACACTTTCATTTAAAATATGTTATGCATGTTCTAGGTTTGAAGAGAAATTTAGTCTCAGTCGCAATGTTAGAGGATAGAGGCTATGATGTTGTATTTAGTGAAGGAAAATTTTTCCTGCGACACAAAGAAAAAGGGCAAGCCAACAAGGTTGGGATTCAAGTTAAGAATCTCTATAGACTTGATGTAGATGGGATTTCTACTGAGCTTCCTATTGTTGGGAAGTGTGATAAATCCATGTAATTGACGCTTGAGAGGGAGCAAGATTTGCATGCAGGTAAGAGTGAACCTCACGATGTGGAGCAACCACAAGATGAGGATCATGGAGTGGGAGAAACCACTCATGCAGAGAAATTTCATGTCAGATAGGCAGAGGGAGTGCATGCAGCTATACCACCAGGTGATAGGTGGGGCGACATGTATGAATAATCCAAAGAAGAAATTTCTAGGCAGGATTCATTGAGATGGTGTGGATCTCATGAATTTAACATGGCTACGAGGAGCCCACAGTAAAACAGTAGCATGATCAGTTGGACCGATGCAATCAAATGTCGTGAGGACATGAAATCAAAGTGACAGTGTAGGATACTGGTGCGCGGATCAGAGTTGAAAGCAAGTGTAGAGTGCATGGATGCAGAGGTCAATAATGCAATGGATCCAGAAGACATGTGTAGTTGGTACTAACAGAAGTCAAAAGACTTTGATGACAGATACATTATACTGATTCAGTTGTTTGGAGGCTATTCAGTTTCTGAAGTGTTGCATGCAAAGTTTTCAGGGTGAATGCATAGAGTTGCATGTCGCATGCAAATACATTCCTTCCTTGTTGAGAGGTACTATTGAAGTTTGCAACAAGAAACAATGAAATTGACATCCGGAAGCAACATCCTTGATCCTAGTGAAAATTAAGCACCTACACTAGGTGGGGCCCACATAGGCTATTTTTAGGTGTATGTCTCTTTATAGATGGTGAGAAAATTCTATTTATGGATAGAGTTCTATTTTTGGTATGCATGTGCGAAGTCTGTTCGTAGATCGCATGTCTAAAAATAGAATGCATGTCGATTATTATTATCTCTTAATAATAATTAGAAAATAAATAATAATCTATTCTCTTGAAGCACTTGATGTCAGTTAACTGATGTGGCAAACCAGTTGATTGAAAGAATTTCGAGTTCTAAGGTTGGTTGGTGGGACATGCTAGTGGACTTCATTGTAACTGAATGATACAAAGTTGTAACAGAGTTGGATGTGTAATTATGTGAGTTGTAAGGTAGTTTAACTCAGTTAAGTGAGTTAAAATCAGTGGTGCTATTTGTAACTAAAGATACACTAGTGAGAGATCAGTGAATTAAATATTAAATTAATTCACATGGAGTGATCTCACATGCAACTGAAAATTTACTACTGTTAACTACATGCATGTCAGATCCAGTGGGGACCCAGTTGAGAGATAGGTGAAAGAGACAGTTTGACTATCAGTTGTGACATTAGTGGGTGAAAACTTGCAACCAAACACACATTGGAGATGCCTATGAGTATTGCACAGTCAAGGCAGGCTAGAATTAATCATTCAGAGGTTCTTGACCATCAAGGATTGTGCAGTGGAGTCAGGATGTCTGGAGGTAGTAAATTGGTGCATGAATATGCCAATTTTTGTATGAAAGTGTGAGACGATTATATATTGTACTGAGAGCTCTTGGATTAGAGTTTTGTATGAGATTGTTTCATGATCCATGATATATACATAATATATGATAGTGGGGTTTTTAGCTTTATGCTTTCTCGGTAAAAACATCTGTGTTATGTGTGAATGATATTTCTTCATGTGTTTGTAATTGGCGATTAAAATTCTGCAAAGATTTTAGTAGAAGGATTATGTATTTAACAGTGGCATATAATTGTTAGATCAGGAGAATCTAAGATATACATGCATATTGTATAATTTCTACATGGTTGTTCATTCTGCTTTGTGGGGGATTAACTAATGGTTCTATTGTTGTTTGTTTGCCACGTGTTGTTGGTTCATCCTCACGGCTTGTTGTTTGCGAAATAGAAAATTGGAGATTTGAGCAGGTTCGGTGGTCAACATGGAGGTTTTGAGGTCCATTAACGTAATGTTAAATTTCTTGGTGTTTTTTGCAATTTCGCTGTAATTTTTGTGGGTTTTTCTCAAATGATAATTTATTTCCATGTTTGTTGCAGTTAATTTGTATCCTTTTCATTGGTGAGGTTTGGAGAGGTTTGGTGAGGTTTAGGGTGACTGGCTTCTGCGGCTCTCAGATAAGATTCCTATTCCTACCAGCCACACTCTGTGTGTTTCAACAGTTAAACTTGATGGAATATTTGGCTCTGGTTGTGGTTGTTTTTTTCAATACTGGAATTTATTGTTGGGAATATTTAGCTCTGATTGCGGTAAAGGAATTGGTTGTTTGGAATTTCCTTGTATGGTTTTGTTTTGGGTGGAATTTCTTTGTATTGATTCAAACCATGGTGAGAATGTAACCCGTGGATGCGTTGGCTCATGTTCGTTTGCAAATCAACATTTAATGTAAGGAAACCCATAACGATATTATGTGGTTTCTTTGTTTTTTGAGTATTAAGGAATCACTATTTTCTGCTTTTAGTCTTTTTATGAAAGATATGCTTTATATTAAGTATTAAGGAATCACTTTTTTCTATTTTTAGATTTTCCTGCATTGAATTAAGAGAATTAAGGGAATTGGTAACTGTTTTCCAACATGGTATGCTTATGTAAAGGTCCTGAGACTGTTATTTATTGGTTGTAAGGCTACTGTTATAGGAATTTGTTGCTCTGGATCCTTTTCTGTTTATTAGGCAGGTTGAAATTGTATTTTCATCATCTTTAAATTGAATGATTTTAACTTGGTGCCATAGATATGATCCCCAAAGACAGTTATTTATTGGTAGTAATCCTATTGTCACAGGAATTTGTTGCTCTAGATCCTTTTCTATTTATTAGGCAGGTTGAGCTTGTATTTGCATCGTCTTTAAATTGAATGATTCTAACTTGGTGCCATAGATATGATCTCCACATATTTTTGGATAGATTGGTTGCATTAATGAGCTATTTTCTATTTGATGGATTATTTCGTATGTTAAGAATGGGCGCAATATGGCATGGACACGTCCAACATTGAATTTGGTTAATGCTCAACTTTCTACGATCATTATGCTCCAACCATCAAAATTGTTTCATGTGCCAATGAAATATTGGTTGTCTGGTGGGGTTAAAGTATATAAATTGGTGCTAGTGCTAATAAAATAATTCCTATTCATTTGTGATTCAACCCTTAATGAAAGGAAACCCTTAATGGGATTATGGGGTTTCTTGGTTTTTTAAGTATTAAGGAATCACTATTTTCTGTGTAGTCTTTTTTTAAAGGCATTTTTTATATTAAGTATTAAGGAATCATTGTTTTCTATTTTTAGATTTTCTTGCATTGAATTAAGGGAATTAAGGTAATTAAGAGAATTAGTAACTCTTGTCCAACTTGCTCTGCTTATGTAAAGGTCTCGAGACTATTATTTATTGGTTGTAAGACTACTTTCGTAGGAATTTGTTGCTATGGATCCTTTTATGTTTATTAGGGAAGTTGAACTTGTATTTGTGTCGTCTTTGAATTGGATGATTCTAACTTGGTGCCATGGATATCATCTCTAGAGACAATTGTTTATTGGTTGTAAGCCTACTGTCATAGGAATTTGTTGCTCTGGATCCTTTTATGTTTATTCGGAAGGTTGAACTTGTATTTGCGTCGTCTTCAAATTGAATGATTCTAACTTGGTGCCATAGATATGATCTCCACATAGTTTTGGATAGACTAGTTTCAATAATGAACTATTTTCTAGTTAATGGATTATGTCTTACATTAAGAATGGCCGCTATATGGCATGGACACATCCATCATTGAATTTGGTTAATTCTCATCTTTTTAGGGTCATTATGCTCCAACCATCAAAATTGTTACATGTACCAATGAAATATTGGTTCTCTAGTGGGGTTAAAGTATCTAAATTGGTTCTTGTGCCAATAGAATATTGATTTAGTGGGTGGTTCAAAGCATCTTTAAGTTGGTTATGAAGATTTCATTTTTTGTTTACTTTCGTGTTCTACTTAATCTCATGATTTTAAAGGAACACTGCTAAGTGCAAGTTTTGGACAATTTAGGCCAACCTTGTACTTATTTTAAGTCAATGAAATCCCATTATCCCATATATGTAATATATTTTAATGCAAGGAAACACCATAAGCCTGTTTTTAAGCCATGTAGGATTTCTGGGCATGTTTCTTTGAAACACTTCCCAGAAAACAAAAAAGCAAGCGAGGTGTTGATGAACATATGGTTGGCTTATGATTTGCCTCATTATATGCATATTCATAAAGATTAGCTTGTGATTATTAGCATCTTGTAAAACAATAAGAGCTGTAGGTTTGTAGTTATTCTTTTACTGCTAGCAAATTTTACATCTTACCATAGACTTCTTCGAGGAGAGGTCTACATGGAAAGATGAAACTTTCTTAAGAAACTCATACATCTACACGACCGTTGGAAAAAATATTAAAGAAAAAAACTCGTAATAGCTTAAAATATTTATGTTAATGTTGAGGTCAACCAAAAAGTGAAGTTATAACAATTGAATTCAACTTCCAGTTCTGCCATTATATTTTTTTTCTTATTGAAATCTCTCTGAAATACTTAAGGTTGTAGTGGAGACAATTAAATCCACTTTGGATAAACTTCCTAGTCTTCTGGATTTCTTAAATTTTATAGTGCTTTGGATTTTTACAATCTAAAGACATCCTTGAAATAACCACATTTGGTGGCTGTAGTATATTTGGATGATCCAATTGTGTCATTTCAAGAAGACCTACAATGGATGACAATGCATTCTGAATGGGTTTTGATTTGGGAAGCTTGGAAAACAATAAAACATTTAGGTTTTTAGTTATTTTTTTACTGCTAGAAAATTTTACATCTTACCATTGACTTCTTCGAGGAGAGGTTTACAAGGAAAGAGGAAAATTTATTCAGCAGCTTATACATCTACAGGACTGTTGGAAAACAAAATATTGAGGAACAAAACTTGTAATAGCTTAAAATATTTAAAACTATTCGCTGGTTGTTCTGTGTTGTTAGCTAAGTTATGTAGTGTGCAGTGATGTCATCCTATGTGTTCAGGAAAAAATAACAACACAAAATATCAAAAAACTAATAAAATTGTTGTGTCACTGTGTCAAAATTCTCCATTATTAGACTATAGATGTTCCTTCTAAGATCGATTTTGGTTACAATGCCACATACAGTATGAAATAAATCAATCTTCATGTGACAAGAAAAATAGTCAGTCCATCCAAAATCCACATCATAATGTGGTTACAACCAAAAACATATGACACCCCTATTCCTTATGGCCTTGAGAATCTTCAATGCCAAACGTTGAGTTTCCTTCTTGAGCCAAGTAGGTTGGCCTACCTAAAAAGGGTTGGTTAGGATGTGGTTGATTGTGTCCATATAATTGAGTCTGATTTCTCCTTTCCAATCATGGAGGAATTGAGTACCTATACCTCACACTTGCGCTACTCACCCCTACATTAAGTGGAGGTATGTGTTGAGCATACGTTGAATTGACACCTCCTATGGTAGGAATAAGGCAAGTGGGTAAACCCCCATTTTGATAGTGAGGCACTTGAATGTTTATGAGGTCTTGGAATAATGGTGTATTATATGAAATATTTTCCAATGTGTTGGACATAGTCCTGGTTTCATCAACTGTGTTTGCATCATTGTCAACCATATCAGTCATCCATTTTTCCTTTTCAAGCATTTGTTTAGCCTTTCTTGCTTCCTTTTCATGTCTTTCTATTTTTTTTTCTTGCTCCTTCTCTTGCCTTGCTCTCTCTCTTTCAAGCCTTTCATATTCTCAACATTGTTATGCAACAACTCTTGTTGCCTTCTTCTCCTTGGCTAGGTCTTTTTTCTTTTTTTTTAATTCTTGAATTTCAATTTTTTTTTTAGACTCAACTAAGAGGTTTATATAGTCTTCTGTGGTGAGTAACTGTGAAATTCAGCCCAAACGAAGACTGCCCGATGTTCTTTGCTTATTTTTCATTGACACTCTCTCTACTGGTAGCTTTAGGAATCGACCAAGTAACTTCTCAATCCCCCCCCCCCCCTGCATGACATTTCTTGACACTTTCCTTTCAATATCAGTGACAATTGATTGAACTATATTATTATCTTTAGTTGATGCCTCATTGTGCTTCATCTTCTTCCATTGATCTATTGTCCACACAAAAATGAACAATTTCATTGTTCAATTTAGCTGGTTGTGAAGTCATGTTCATGCTTTGTTCATTGGTTCTTAAGACACTATGTTCGTTCAAATTAATCATGGCTTCTACCAGCCACGATGGTGGGTTTGCTTGGATTGGCAATGTCAATTAGTCATTTTCAATGTTATTAACAATATCAACAATGTCATTTTCAACTACATCTTCATTGTCAACTGCATGTTCAACAATGTCATTAACTGTATCAGCAACATAAATTCCATGTGCTTGAGTTGGTATAACGACCTTCATGCTACTATCAATTTGTTCATGATTATACTGTGTTTCACATGGATGCTCATCATCATCACCATATAACTATCCTTGAGAGAGGGAAATCATATTACCAGCTACAACCACATCATCCTATTCATCTAATTCTTCTTGCACTTCAACACCTATTTGAACATGCCCTTCTTCTTGACCATCCACGTGAAATGTCTGGCTACAACCAACATCATGCATAAGATCATCATAATTCAATGTACAGATTCATCTTCCTAAATCCAACCTTGATATTTAATGGTGTAAGAGCCATTTTAAAAGCTTTACTTGCAACCTATGCTAGCTCAAACCTTTTCACCTCAACCTCTGGATTCTTTGCCATTCATGAAACATGCTCTGACCTAAAATAGTTCTTTAAAAGGCCAATCACACTAACATCGAGGGGTTGCAATCTGTGAGTGGTATGAGCGGGCAATGTTAAAAGGTCAATGTCCAAATTGTTTGCTTTCTCAATTGTTTATACAACCATGTGGCTTCTATGGCCATCTAATATCAATATGTATATGTTATTAGGTGGGACACCACCTAGAAAATGCAAAAAAGTGACAAAGCTAATTAAAAAAAATTTCTTTAGTCATCCATGCATGGGGATGTGTAGCCATGCATGCACCTAGTTCACAATTTTGTATATAGTTTTTCAGTTGATTTTTACATTTGAATAGATAAAATCATGGGATTGAAGCACCAATTTCATTGACACAACATAGAATAGTTATCCAATCCCTTCTCTTAGGAAAAATATTTGGCACATTTCGGCTCCCTCCCTTCGCAATTACCCACATGCCACAATTCCTTCCTGCCTATAAACTTGTTTCATCATAGTTCCATAAATGGTTTTCACCATAAGAATGTTTATCGTATGCACTAGAAAGAGTTTCATAGAACTTACATACAACAACAGGGCCCAAATTTAATTCTTTGTCTCTTTCAATGCCTTCAATTGTACATAATACAAGGTCTGGATGCCCTTTTTTTAACCCAAACCACCATGATTTACTAGGAAACCCATCTTTGAATGGGTTTGGCCTCCCTTGATAGATTTGAGTAACTGTGTATTTGTGTTGTATCAAATCTAGCCTATGTCCTGCAATTGGGCCATTTCTTTACACCACTCAACCACCTTGGCCTCCTCCTCTTCAGTCATAACTGTAAGAAGCCCTCTACGTTTTGTATAAGTGAGCCCATTTTTCTAATAATGTATTGATGAGGGATGAATACCATGCTTTGTTGAAGATGCCTGAACTGAATATCCATTGAACTCTATGTTGTCAATTGCAACTAATATTTCTTCTTTTTTCTGACCTCTTATAGCGCTGATATTTTTAGCTGAACTTTCCCCTTGGACCGTGGTTGACGGTGGCTCTATGGGTGATGGTGTGACAACATCAGCTTCAGTCACATGGTCATTTTCAACAACATTTCTTGGAGCATTGTTGACATTCACATCACTTGTCTTGTCCTCGTCTGATGAAGTGCATCACAGCTGGACACCCATGGTCACTCTCCTACCACTTCTCCTTGTACAAGCCACATAACTAATTCTTTCCATAGATGAAACTACCTGCAGAATTGTTGCATGAATTTAGTTAAGAATAATTGAAGATTATGCTTTCATACAAGCCAAACATATCTCTTCTTTATTACAGGAAATTATCAACATGTATGTTAGTATCAACTTAAAATATTTTCATACATATGCCTTTTTCACAGTATCCTTAAAAAATAAATCTACAAAAGGAATTAGTTGTATGTCTTCAAATATATCAATGATTATTGTTTTGATAACTTTTTTTTACATTTAAAATACCATGACTATATTTCTACTTGGAAAACTACTACCAGTGTGTTGAAATTGACCTAGAATTGGTTGTATGTCTTCAATTATATAGAATCTCTAGGAGAAATTTCAACTAAAAAAAGTGACACTTGGTTCCTTTTCTGGTTAAGATGTTGATCAGGTACTTACTGTTGTTTAAATTAATTTGTTTAGCCTCATGTTTGTCATTATTGTTATTCATAATTATCACGATCTCCAGGCATGGAGGAATTTGTAGGCTTGCCTTGCTAAATGAATTGACTGTTTATATGGTCTAGTTACTGTTGTTTGAATTCAATTAAATCCTTAAATATTGAAAACTATAAAGTCTCCATTTAAAGTATGACAAGGTTGGAGACATTCATAGACATCCTAGATTTGGATTGGGAAGACATGGTAGTTTTGTAAGTTGTTTGGTTGTTGAGCGTAGCCTTAGCTTTGTTCTCAGACCTAGTTATAAAGTGGTCTGCCTAGAAAAAGAAGTTTTTATTGTAATCTAGTTAATTTTGTTATACAATGGCCCTTTATATGGATTTGGAGCACTAATTCATAAGCCTGCAATAGGATTAAGATATAATTCGTTAAGAGGTTCAAATATATCAAATTTAAATCCTATTTTATTTAATATATCAAATTTAAAGTCTACGGTTTGGCCATAGGTCTATGATGTTATGTATATGTTCAAAATTACAGAGAATTGAGTTGGTCCCTCATATCATTTCCTAGATGATTTAGTGAAACCCAACTACACTCCTAGGTATCATAAAACCCTTTCAGCTAGATGGCCAACTCAATATTTTGATGTTCATTTTCTTGCTGATGTTTTTGAATAGCATCACAGTGAAACTTATTGTACAATAAAGTATACATGCTCTATGAATAGATGGTAGCTAAAAATAATTAGTAGTGATAATTTTCCAGCCATTTTCACTCCCATTAGACTTTATCTCTCATCATTGAGTTGTAAAAAAATACATAATGGTCAGCTTAATATTTTGATGTTGATATGGTCTAGTTATTGTTGTTTGAATTAAATTAAATCCTTAACTCTTGAAAACTGCAAAGCCTCCATTTAAAGTCTGACAAGGTTGGATACACTCACAAACATCCTAGGTTTGGATTGGGAAGACATGGTAATTTTTCAAGTTGTTTGGCTGCTGAGGGTGGCCTTAGCTATGTTCTCAAGTCTAGTTATAAAGTGCACTACCTAGAACTATTGATAACATTGATAACAAATGCAATTGAGAGAAATGACAAAGATCAATGTTTTGGTCAGAATTTGGAGAATATTTTTTTCTACAATCTGTTTACTCAGTTGTTTTAAATGGTATTCTAACAATTTAATCCATTAAGATCTGGTTGGAGATTAGGATACATAGTCATGTTGGTTTTAATCTCATGATTGAGAGAATTTAAACTATGGGGAGTTAATGAGATCAAATGATCCTTGCAGAATATGTTTTGTCGAAGTGGTATTGACATTGTTATTTACAACAATAATCAAGCTCTCATTATAAAAAATACAGACTTTACAAACCTATTGGATACTTGCTTGCACTCAGTAGGCATAATATGGTGAGAGGCCTTCCCTCATTGAAAAATACATGATTTTTTCTATAGTTGTTTAGCCAGAGAAAAGAGCATAAATCCCACAAGTACAGATTGGGCAACTGCTCCATTGGACCTGGTGCACATTTATTTTTGTGGACCCATGAAACATAGTGTTAGTGAAGTCCAATATGTTCAGTTTTTTGTAAATGATCACTGGAAACAAATGTGGGTATACAAATTGAAGATAAAAGATCAATTCTTTCAAATATTAAAAGAATTAAAAGCCCATGTGGAGTGACAATCTGGTTTTCACATTCATGTCCTCAACTCAAATCAAAGGAGAGAATGCACTAGTGATGAGATCTAACATTCTGAAAGTGCATGGCATTCACTAGCACCTAAATGATTCATATAAATCACAACAAAATGATGTTGATGAGGGGTAAAGTGTATCATTAAGGAAATGGTGCATAACATGACTGAGGAATCAAACTTTTATTGGTCATATTAGGAAAAAGCAATTTGCACATCAATTTACTTGTTGAATTGTGTACCCACCAAAGCACTTGACGAGATCACCCCACATGAAACATAGGGTGGGTATAATCCTTCTACTTCATTTCTTCATGTTGTTGGTTGCAAAGCTCATATGCATGTTCCAATTATCAAGGTAGATAATTAAGTCCTTACAATGTACATTTATAGGGTACATTAAAGAGTAAAAAAACATACTCACAAAGAGATCCTAAAATCAAGTAATATACATGGGCAAAGATGTTGTATTTGATGAGAAGGGTGAGTCACTACACCCTCCACACAGTGAAAGGGTGAATATTGGTGAAAGATCACAACATCTTCTAAAACCGATGATGACCTTCATCTTATTCATTAGAAATTTAATCTAAATTTCATCTAGATTGGTTTCGTGTCTGAACAAACTATGTCAAGTACTGGAAGGAAGGGAAGCATAAAGTAGTTTCTACATCTATTTTTGTCATTCCAAGTTTGTCACTGATAACAACTTGAGCAAGAACTCGTTGTCATTTATCGCTAAATTCTTTGCCACTATTTATTTCCTCATGTCATCAATTTATGATATAATTCCTAGACAACCTTTTGAAAGAATTCTGTGGAGACTCCTTGTTAATTCGGGTGGTCATCTAGTTGTTCTTAAATTGTAGCTAGGAGGCTCATTTTCCAATTAATTATGAATGAGGAACTAGTTTTTATAACATTGTTTTGGCTTTGGGATGAATGTCTAAAACTTTTTGGAAATTGTACTATAGAAAATGATTGGTGTTCAACTATAAACGAGTTCTGTTCTTTTTCATCTGTAGCTAGCCATACTAGCCAATACTCTTCATTATGGTAGTATCGTATTTTCCAGTCAACTTGAAAATGATTCAAAATATTGAAAAATAGAAAAAATATATATTTTCATGAAAGTAAAATTGTAAGAAAACTAAAATGAAGACTTATAAACGAAAATAAAACTGTAAGAAAATTGTGTTGTAATTGAAAAAACTAACTTGAATATACTATGAAATGTTCTAAAAACTGTGTTGTAATTGAAAAAATAACCTGAATATACTGTGAAATGTTCTGGGGTATATTCTGTGTTGGTTTGTCTCTAGGGCTGGTGAATAGTTTGAATGTGAAACATGCAACTTCCACAGTGGTTGAACTTGTTTGATAGTTTTTTGCACTTGAATTTAATTGGTGGCAATGATGGGCATGGATTGCAATGGTTACATTTTGCATGTGTGATTAGGATTGATTTGGATGTGATCCAATGGCTGGGGTTTTTTGTTGTTGTTGATCCATGTGCTTTGATCCATTTTAATGAGAAATATAATAGGTTGAGTGTCATTTATTGGAGTTATTGGGTTGGGTGTCATTTATTTAACACAATGGGTTTAAATGTTGAATAACATAGCAGTGATCACTGACATACATTAACTTTTACTATGTGAAACTATGGATATGCAGTTGGGATATATAGCATCAGTTCTGATTAGTGTGGTTGAGGTGGCTGCTACTTTGTACTTCTGGAATAGACCATTTTGGAAGGATTTTTGGTTTTATGAGTTTTCTAGTTGGGAAAATATGATTTGTAGTCTTAATACTTAACAGACTATTTATGGGCAGTTGTGGGCCCAATCAATGTTTTGGGTAATTTTGGACACCCAATCAATGTTTTGGGAAATTTTGGACATAATTTAAAAGATATTTGGACTTAATGTTACTTGTTTTTGTTTAAATATTGGTTGCACATGTCTCAATTTCTGGTGAGTTGGTGGGACCAGTACTATAACAATTACTAGTCCCTTCACAACATTAGACATCTCTCCCCTAGCTAATTAACAAATAACACTAACCGAATAGAGAACTACACAATAACGACATCCATCAACATGAGATTTATTTTACACTTACATAGAAGTTAACGACATCCATCAACATGAGATTTATTTTACACTTACACAGAGGTTTACATGGGTTCTTGCATGACCTTAACTGAGGGAATTTAATTGGCCTATGTAAATTCTGAGTCAAGCTGGGCGTATGTGAATTCTGAGTCAAGTAGGAGCACCAATCATTTTTGTGTTTGGTTTAAAACCCACTACAAGCCATTTACAACTTATTAAATACTAAAAAACCTATCAAACTCATTGTTAAAAAGTGTTATTTTTAACGTGATTTTAGTAAATGATTCAACTTTCTATCATTAAGTCTACGAGAGTATGTATCATTAAGTCTACGATAGCATACATACTCTACATCATATATAATGATTCAACTTTCTATCATTAAGTCTATGATAGCATACATACTCTACTCTACAACATACATACTCTACCCTCTGTGGGGAAACACATGCTCTTAACCATTAGGCCCACTCAAGCTATATAACATATCAACCTTTTTTTATTATAGTGAATATCAAATTTTGAGAGATTTGTACAAACAATATTTCCTATTTAAAAATTATATTTGTTTTAACTCTTATATCACAGAAGAATAGAAGCATAGAGTGGTATAAGGGATTTTAGAATTGTTGGTATAAGGGATTTTAGAATTATTGGATGCCAGAAATCATGTGTGGAGCTTTCTTGTTTGGAGGAAGTAGGTCATTTATTTTGTGAGGAGGAAGCAAGTCCTTTACCTAGGCACTGGGGGGAGGTGCTGAAAAAGTATGCACTTTATTGTGCGGAGGAAGTAGGTATTTTATGTAGGCGGGAGGGCTGAACAATTGTGTGAACGAGGTGTAGGTATTTTATGTAGGCAGGAGGGTTGAACAATTGTGTGAACGAGGAAGCTTCCTTCAATCCTCTTGTTTGATTCTCCATTAATTAACATGCCAAGGAAGTGTGTGCGGAGAAGAAATGCTTGTGCTGAGAACTTTCATTGGGCGAAAATCTTTGTGCAGGTTGTGTTGAGGAAGCGTGTGGAGAAGAAATGCAAGTGCTCAGAACTTTCATTGGGCAAAAAGCTTTGTGCAGGTGGTTATGCAGATAATCAATTAATTAGTGATAGCAGTAAAGGTAAAGACTATGTTGCATTGCAAAATCTTATTCAAACACCTAAAATTAGCATAAAAACAAAAATCTTAATCAATATTATATAACTTTACTTTTTTTTAAGCAAATATAATTTTAAACTTTATTCAAACACCAAAAAGAAATTCATATGATTCTTATATTTGACTTAACAAAACCAATATAAATTTTTAATTTTTTTGAAAAAAAATCACTATTTTCCACATTTTTCCACATTGACATTAAACATATTACTAATCCAAAATGACACTTTCATAAGCTTTAACTTTTTTTTTTTTTGAAAAAAATCATTATTTTCATTTTCCACAATGACCTGATATTAAACATATAACTAATCATCTTGAAGCCACTTTTATGATGAACTATGTGAGATGTCACATGTAGATCACGAATACCATACACCGTAGGATTAAAATTCGGAAGTTACGTTACACCATGCCAATTTCTGATTTGCATTGGTTTAATGGCTACGCCACTCGGGGGAAGGCTGAGCCTAAACGATAATACCATGTCCCCACGATTCATATAGTCTATCAATGTAACATTTACGATTTTATGGTGTATAAATTTAAATTCATAATTAATGTTAAATGTGTATAATTTAGTGATATTATTATTATTATTTTTTAATTTAATAATATTAATTTGTATATATTAATTATTTTTAATTATATAATTATATTTTAATTAATTTAAAAATATATATATTTTAATTTTATGTTAAACTAGAAATTTCATTTAATTATATGCTAGTTATTTCATTTAATTATATGCTAGTTATTTTTACGAATTAAATACTAGTTGTCTTTAATACATCCAATCAAATATTCAAGCCACGCCAAAAAGAACCATGCTCTCGTGCAAGCCAATATTACATCCACCATACCTATAATAGTTACACATTAAATATCATACCCAATATTTCAGCAAGAAAAAACAGAAAATATATAAAAGAAACTAAAATGCTCTGGTAAAGCCATCATTTTAAGCATTGCATGTGCAAAGAAATAATGTTTACAAAAGCTAGAAATGGCTGTAAATTTGAAAAGCCGCGCTGTGTACATAAAATATTCTTGGCCTTTGATAAAAGTTATTTGGTTTTGTAAGATATAATATTTTTGGCTTTTAAAATTATTTAACAATATAATAAATAATTATAATATAATATTCAAGATGTTATGAGCATGTTACATATCAGAAGAGAATTGAATTTAGATAAAGAGAATTATAATAAATTATCTTAATTATTCAAACAATCTTAAATTATGATAAAAACCCAGCGGGATCTCTTTTTCATTAATATAATTTCTACCTATTTAGTAGTAGTTATCTTTATTTCAATTTTGATAATATTATGAAATTTGATAAATAAGAACAAGTTCAAACTATTAATTTCTCTTCTTTCTCTTAAAAAAACAAGGTCAAACTATTAACTTCACTTTTTTCTATTAAATTCTAAAACACTCACAGAATCTGCAATCCAATTAAATTCATACAACTTAACAATACTCAAAATTGGATCTGAAAAGTTTGAAAAGTTCAAAATGTTAGATGTCTTTTTAGATTAAAGAAAATGTTAACTAATCATTTGTGATTATGTTTGTAAAATAGTAATTAGTTATTATTTTTTATTTTCAGTTAATAAGTTACTTATCCCATATTTGTATAATTGAATATATTCACAATCAATGCAATTGTGAAGTTTATTCAGCCCTATGTACATTACAACAAAATTATAATGTACATTAACAACAAAATTATAATATAATATTTAAGATTTTCTCAACATATTACATGAATTGAATTTAGATGAAGAGAATTATAATCATTCCTCTTAATTATTCAAAATAGTCTGAATTTACATATACAGTTTCAATTATTACTGCATGTTTCAAATGAAATAAATAGCTAAAAAAAACATTATTTTTCTGAGAAAAACTATCTCCTTCTTCATGAATATTTCTATCTATAGTTCTATCTATAACCTGGTAACCCTATATTTCAATTACAAATTTTGAAAATTTGATAAATAAGAACAAGGTCAAACTATTAACTTCACTTCTTTTCATTAAATTTCAGAACACTCCCAAATTCTGCAATCCATTTAAATTCATACAACCTTTCTTACTCAAGTTGCTTTTGAAAATGCCAATAAACTTTAGTGACATTTTGAAGAATTTTTTTTTTTTTCCTAAAATGCCATGTTGAGTTAGGAAATTCAAAATGCTGTGTTAGGATAGTGGCCTACCTTTAGTAATCTCTCTAGCTTCTTGTTTTGTTGTTTTACTTCCATCAATTCTTCCTCTAATGCTTCTATTTTCTTCACCATCCATGGTATCTCAAAATCCGCTAATCTCTTCGCATTTTGTAGTACTGAGCAAGTCTCAGAAGAACTGTATGTGGACCATTTTGCAGTACTGCTTTCGGGAGTGCAAGAGAAACATTTATCATCGGAGACACTTTCCTCTGAAATCCTCTGCCAAATCCCTGTCTGGAATGGATTCTGGTAAACATTAACAGGACAATCATGTTCAGGATGCACAGTTTCTGCTACTTTTTCTGAAACAACATTTGCACAAAAATCCATAGTTGAGCTATGGAGAACAAAAAATGCCTCTTCAATTGGACTGAACCTGGATCCATCGAAGGCCTGAAATCCTTTAACATCAGAAGTATGCACAGTTTCTGATTTCTCCGGTGTACCAACCCACTCGGTGATAATCTGTTTTTCTGGAGACAATGTCTCCGGAAGCAAATTCAACTCCAGTAATGTCTTCTCATAAGCTTTGCTGGTGAAAAGATGAGTGTCAAGCTCATCATCAAGAACTGAACCCATTTGTGAAATTGGGTCACTGTAATATTTTGCTTCATTATCGAGTCGATTGAACCTCTCATATGTCTTGGATAAAACTGTTAAAGCCGAAGGGCTTTTCAGCAATGGAGGTCTTTTAGAATCCTTATAAGCTTCAGATTTTGAAGAGGGTCTGGTTACAAGGCCTTTCTTGGCTGAAAAATTCGGTGATGATCCACCTCTATGAACTTGCATTTTAGTATCTCCAGCCATTATATTGATATTCTTCGAAGATAATGACTCCCCCTCTCCTCTTTGTCTCAGAGGCAGCTTCATATCGTTAAATATAGCCATGGAGTTATTTCTCAAGGGCATTTCTTTTCATTTTTCCTCTTGCCAACAAACTCTTATACTCTTTATATATGCCGTTTGTAGACCTTGGTTGGTTAATCGCAGACTATATATATATATATTCCTTCCGTTTCCTTCCATTCCAGAGAGACTGGTTAATTGGGGATTTTGATTTTTTTATCATGATAGAAAAGATCAAGAACTTTCTATTAACACACAAGGTTGGTAAAGATGATCAAAACTTTCTATTAACGTACGAAAATTTGTTGAAAATATCAATTCCATAAATCTAAATGCCGCAAATTAAAACTCGGAAAAAGGAAACGCACTGTAAAATTCCGCCATAGACGCAATCGACAAAAATAATTTAAAGCTCTTTCCATTCAAAAATTACCGTACCTGCAAGAAAATGATTGGGACGAATTTCGCGGCGGAATTGGAATAAATTCGTCCAGAGCGTCAGCCATGTTCCTGCGGAGTGAAGACGGCGACAATTACTGAACCAGTCTTTGACCGAGTGTTGGAGAAAATCGCATGGCTCGGCCAGAAATTGGGTCGTTAAAGCAATTTGAGCACAATCACCGCCATGAGTGTGATCGTAATGAGGGCGATGGAACTGCCCAAAGGTTCCCACAAAATCCCTCATTAAAGCTTACCGAAGAGTAGTGATAAAAGTTACCAGAAAATTTTACTAATTAGCACAATTATATTTATTAATATCGTTGATATATGCGAGTAAGTCTATTTGAATCACATACAACGATATTACTACTTTTTCTAAAACCACATTTACACACAGATCCGTAATTAAGCTATTGAGAACCAAAAAAAAATGCCTGCTCAATTGGACCGAGCCTGGATCCATCGAATGCCTGAAATCCTTTAACAGTAGAAGTTTCCGATTCCTCCGGGCTAACAACCCGCTTTGATATAATATTAAATCAAAGTTCGATTTTTCCTTGCCCAAAAAAAAAAACTCGGTGATAATCTGCTATTCTGGTGACAGTGCCTCCGAAAGCAAATTCAATTCCAGCAATGTCTGCTCATACGATCTGCCTGTGAATAGATGAGAGTCAAGCCCATCATCAAGAATTGAACCAATTTGTGAAATTGGATCACAGTAATATTTTACTTTATCATCGAGTCCATTGAACCTGTCATCTATCTTGTATAAAACTGTTACAGCCGAAGGACTTTTCAGCAATGGCGGTCTTTCAGAATCCTAATAAGCTTCAGATTTCGAAGCTGATGTGGTTTCGAGGCCTTTCTTAGCTGATAAATTCGGTGATGATCAGCCTCTATGAACTTGCATTTTAGTATCTCCAGCCAGTATTTTGATATTCTCCGAAGATCTTGACTTTCCTTCTCCTCTTTGTCTCCGAGGCAACTTCATATTGGAAAATGTAGTCATGGATTTATTTGTCAGGGGGACTTCTCATCATCTTTTCTTATACTAGTGAATTCTATATCTTTCCAAATTTTACATCTTATAATTTCCCTAACATTTTATTATAGGGTTTTGCTATTTAAACTGTGCCGAAGATTTCAATCTTAAATCTTCACAATTTACCTAACATTTTGTGAAACGGATCCAACTGTGTAGAGATTTCAACCACATTTCAATCTTAATCTCATAATTTAGGGTTTTGCTAATTAAACTTTTAAGCTTTTGAAAACAAATTAAATTCAAGCCAGATAGGTTTTGAATGGAAAGATTCCCAAATTTCTCTGTAATGTATTTTATTTTTTTATGATAATAGGAAAGATCGTCTATCTGTTGACTCAGTCAACAGAATAGTGTTGGAGAGACAGAGGATTCAAACACACAATAAACACGAATATTTCACACACGAACAATGAGCTGCTCTTCTATTAATCATAAACTCTGAATCATAAAACTCTCTTACTCTCTTGAAAACAATGAACCCATGACGGGTATTTAACCTAACTAACATGCACACACTATCACTCATAACTGGACTTAATCAACTCACTTAACTCGCTGTCTAACTCGTTCTCCAAATATAATTGTAACTCAACTCAACTTGACTAACTCCACTTAACTGCATGAGGAAGTAATTATATATTTTAACACTCCCCCTTAATTACGACCTCTAAACTAAAACATAACTCATGACAACTCAAACATTCCTGCTGGTCTGTGTCTCAGCTAGGCTTACAACACCCAAGTTTCTTTTATGAAACTCAAACAAATCTACTGCTAATGGCTTCGTAAAGATATCAACCAATTGATCACTCGTTCTACAAGGCTTCAAGTGAACTTCTCCATTGTTCACTAGTTCTCGAATAAAATGATATCTAGTATCAATATGCTTGCTCTTTTGATGAAATACACTATTCTTGGATAGTGCAATCGCTGATGTGTTGTCACAGTATATTGCTGTTGATCCTTGTTGTTTCTGCTTGAGTCCATCCAATACTCTTCTTAACCATACTGCTTGACATGCTGCTGAAGTCGCTGCTACATATTCTGCTTCTGCTGATGATAATGTCACAATAGGCTGCTTTTTAGATGCCCATGCTATCACACCTGAACCGAGATGGAACACATAACCGGATGTGCTCTTCCGATCATCCAAACTTCCTGCAAAATCACTATCTGTATATCCAATCAATTCTTTCTTTTCTGTACTTGCATACATTATGCCATAATCTCTGGTTCCTGCTATGTATCTCATAATTCTTTTTCCAACACTCCAATGTGTGTCTTTTGGAGTCTCCATGAATCTGGAAATCAGACTCACTCCCTGCATAATATCTGGTCTTGTAGCTGTGAGATACATGAGGCTGCCAACCAATCTTTTGAATAGAGTTGGATTGACATCTGCCCCTTCATCATTCTTACTCAACTTTGTACCTGTTGCAACTGGTGTAGGTACAGGTTTGGAATTATCCATCCTGAATCTTTTCAACAAATCTGTTGCATACTTATTTTGACAAATAAATATGCCTTTTTCAGATTGCTCAACTTCAATGCCAAGAAAATATTTCATGAGACCTAGATCTGTCATCTCAAATTCTTTCATCATGGCTGCTTTAAATTCATCTATTTCAAGATCACATGTAAAAATCATATCATCAACATACAAGCAAACTATCAAAATCTGTCCATGCTCATTTACCTTTGTGTATAAGGTAGGCTCAATGCTGCTTCTGCAAAATCCATTCTTGATCATATAACTGTCGATTCTGCTATACCATGCTCTAGGTGCTTGCTTCAGTCCATAGAGCGCTTTCTTCAATCTGCAAACTTTATCTTCTTGTCCTTCAACTTCATAACCTGGAGGCTGCTGCACATAGATTTCTTCTTCTAGAATTCCATTCAAGAAGGCTGATTTGACATCCATCTGATACACTTTCCACTTGTTCTGAGCTGCTGTCGCTAGAACTACTCTTACAGTATCCAATCTGGCTACTGGAGAAAATGTTTCTCCAAAGTCTATTCCCGGTTGCTGCGAGAATCCTTTTGCTACAAGTCTTGCTTTGAATCTATCAATCTCACCTTTCTCATTCACTTTAGTCTTGTACACCCACTTCACACCAATGAGATTTTTATCGTTTGGTAAATCAACCAAATCCCATGTATCATTCTTTTCAATTGAATTCATCTCTTCATCCATGGCTTGCACCCAATTGTCATCTCTGATTGCTTCTTCAAACGAAGAAGGTTGGAATGCCAACAATGCAAAATTTGAACTAACATCCAAATCATCATAAATATCTTTCAAACTTCTCATCTTTTTCTTACCTGATTCGCTGCTTGGAGAATTCTGATCTGTGGATCTGCTTGAAGATCCTTGCTTCTCTGAAAATCTTGGAGTCCTTGCTGGTGTGACTCTGTTTGGTGTCTGCTCTCTTGGTTCTTGCTGTTCCTCTTCTTCTACATCATCCTCCATCAATGGTGTTTGAGCATCGGTTAGTGTGTCTACAGTCCCATTCCATGACTCTTGTTCTTTGAACACAACATCTCTGCTAATGATTGTCTTCTTTGTGACAGGGTTATACAGTTTGTAAGCTTTTCACTGCTCACTATAACCAGTAAATACACATTTTTCACTTTGATCATCTAATTTGCCTCTTATCTGCTTAGGCACATGTGCATAGGCTACACATCCAAAAACTCTGAAATGAGAAACACTGCAAGACATACCTGACCATGCTGCTTCTGGAACTCTGTTCATCACGCTCTTTGTAGTAGATCTGTTTATCACATAAACAGCACATGCAACAGCTTCTGCCCAATACTCATTAGACAAGTGTCTTGCTTTCAACATGCTCCTTGTCATGTTCATGATTGTTTGATTCTTCCTCTCTGCTACACCATTCTGCTGTGGTGTGTATCTGGTCGTAAACTGTCTTCTGATTCCATGTTGTTTGCAGTACTCATGGAATGCCTTCGAATCGTATTCTCCACCACGATCAGATCTCAATACCTTGATCTGTCGATCACTTTGGTTCTCCACCAAAGCTTTGAACTCTTTGAATTTCGCAAAAGTTTCAAACTTCTGCTTCAAAAAGTAAACCCAAGTCTTCCTACTGTAATCATCAATAAAGGTGAGGAAGTAACAACTTCCACCAATCGACTGTGTCCTCATAGGTCCACACAAGTCAGTATGCACCAATTCAAGTGGTTTCTTTGCTCTGTAAGAAACTCCTTTCGGAAAAATTTCACGGTGTTGCTTGCCTAAGATGCAACACTCACACGTGCTAGCAGGTTCTTTGATGGGAGGTAGACCTCTCACCATCTGTTTCTGCTGCAATAATTTTAAACCGGAAAAATGCAAGTGTCCAAACCGAAAGTGCCATAACCAGTATGCATCAGAACATGCAGTTGTAAGAGAACTAACCTGATCATTGTAGTTCATAATGAGAGGAAAGAGTCTGTTCCTCGTCATCTGCACCTTTGCAATCAGCTGCTTGCTTGGGGATTTGTCGTAAATAACACATTGTTGCCCCTGAAATATAACTTTGTATCCTTTCTGCATCAGTTGCCCAACACTAATTAAATTGTGTTTGAGCCCAGGGACATAGTATACCTCTGATATGGTCTTTGGCTCCCCCTGCTTGGTCACAATGTTGACCACTCCTTTGCCATCTACAGCCACAGTCTTGTCAGTCCCCAACTTGACCTCTGTCTGCACTGTGACAGCCAAATTAGCAACCAAATCCTTGTTGCCTGTCATGTGGTTACTGCAACCACTATCTAATAGCCAGACCTTATCAGATGGTGCATGCATGGTGTTGCATGCGAGAAACATAGAGTCAGTATTTTCTGTACTGACATTGGCTCTCTGATTGCCTTGATTTGCAATCTTCTTCCTACAATCACGAGCATAATGACCAAATCTACTGCAGTAATAACACTTTACCTTTGATTTGTCAGACCTTTGATTATTATGAAAGCTTCTGTTGCTGCTGCTTCCACGTTGATGCTCATGATCATCTCTGCCATCTCTGTGACCACCATAGTTGTTGCCTCGTCCTCTGCCTCTCGATCGACTTCTTCCTTGACCTCTTGAAATATTGACTTGACTTTGGAAGGTTGTTTCCAAAGTGGAATCCTTATTTCTGTCTATCCTTGCCTCATGTGATAGAAGAGATCCCATCAACTCATCAATTGTGAGTTTTTCCAAGTCCTTTGCTTCTTCTATGGCTGCTACCACCACATCAAATTTAGTAGACAGGGATCGAAGAACCTTCTCAATTACTGTTCGATCTTGAACATCTTCGCCATATATTTTTAACTGATTGACAATAGACATGACCCTATTCATGAAGGAATCAATGTCCTCGGACTCCTTCATCTGCAGACTTTCAAAGTCTCTCCTGGTGTTCTCCAGTTTAACAATGTTAACTTTTGCCATACCTTGATAGCTGGTCGCCAAGGTGTCCCATGCCTCTTTTGCTGACGAGGTTATCATGATCTTCTGGAACACGGCGCGATCGACTCCCTGCTGGATTAGAAGCAACGCTTGCGCATTCTTCCGCTTATCTTTCTTCCACTGTTCCCTCTCTGCATTACTGAGGGCTCGTTCTTCTGCATCATCTTTAGGTTCTGCAAACCCATACTTAACATGATCCCAGACATCATGCGCTTTGAGCATGGTCTCCATTTTAATAGCCCACATATCGTAGTCTTTCCCATTGAAAGATGGAATTTGTGGCTGAAAATTTGATGTGGCCATCGTGCGCCTGTTGAATTTGGTTTCGCGCCGCCGCCGCTAGTGTAATTTTTATTGAACAGGTTCCGCACCCACGATAAGGTATAGGCTGCGGTCTAGGTCCGCACCCCCGATGAAAGGAAGGATGCGGTTCAAACCGGAAATTCTGGGATTTTGCAACTTTGGCGAATGTCCGCAGCTTGTTTTGGAAGAGGATGCGGTCCTTCCTTGCGGATCTCCGCAGGTCCGGCACTAAAAACGTGCGGACCGCGTAAATTTTTTTTTTTTTTTTGTGTAAAAAAAAATTCCGGCCTTTTGCTTTTGGCCTGCTTACGGGCTCTGCTCGCCTACGGATCTCTGATCCTTCCTCAGCTCTGATACCAATTTGTTGGAGAGACAGAGGATTCAAACACACAATAAACACGAATATTTCACACACGAACAATGAGCTGCTGCTCTTCTATTAATCATAAACTCTGAATCATAAAACTCTCTTACTCTCTTGAAAACAATGAACCCATGACGGGTATTTAACCTAACTAACATGCACACACTATCACTCATAACTGGACTTAATCAACTCACTTAACTCGCTGTCTAACTCGTTCTCCAAATATAACTGTAACTCAACTCAACTTGACTAACTCCACTTAACTGCATGAGGAAGTAATTATATATTTTAACAAATAGTTCGGACTGTAGTTTTTTGTTTGAATCTGGTAAAAAAAACTTTTAGCACATCCAAAATACAAAATACTGAAGTTTAACAATTATAAACAAAATTCTGAAAATTTTTTGCTAAAATTTTTAGAATCTTACCAAAATTTCTAAATTATTATATAAATTTTTTAAACTAATGTTAAAAAATAAAAAACTTTCTATTAACACACAGGGAATGTCAAAAAATAAAAAACTTTCTATTAACACACAGGGAAAGTCAAAAGAAAAGATGCTCAGAACTTTCTATTAACATACACAAATTTGTTGAAAATATCAATTCCATAAATTTAAATGCCGCAAATGCACTGTGATAAAATTCCGTCAAAAACTGCAAAATGCACTAAAACTTGGAAAATGGAAATGCTAACATTCCGTCAAAATGAACTAAAACTTGGAAAACGGGAATGCACTGATAAATTCCGTGAAAATCGCAATCGAAAAAGACAATTTGAAACTATTTCCTGAAATAAATGTATGCACTGTAAAATTCCGTCAAAAACCCTTTCGAAAAAGACAATTTGAAACTATTTCCTGAAATAAATGTATGCACTGTAAAATTCCGTCCAAAACGCTTTCGAAAAAGACAATTTGAAACTATTACCTGAAATAAATGTTTGGCACGAATTTCGCGGATTAATTGAAATAAATTCATCCGAGCGTCAGCCATGTTGCTGCGGAGTGAAAAGGGCCACAATTACTGAACCAGTTTTTGGCCAGATGTTGGTGAAAAAGACATGGCTCATTTAACCAGTTTGACCAAAATTGGGTTATTTAAGCAATTTGACCGAAATCAGCTAAGACAATGACATTGTTATTAATATTCTTGAAGTTACAGTTTTATTAATGCATTGCATTGGGATAGTACATATCAAAAAGTGGGAAAGTTAATATATATTCTAGCTTTAGAAATTTTAGTTGTCCTCATTATTATCAATATTTTTGGCACTGTTTAAAGTTCACAAAAACAATTAGAATTTTTTATTAAATATTATTAAAATTATAAAATATGAAAAATGTTTAGAATTTGTATACTAAATATGATAATGTTTCAAATTCTTACAGATCTATCTATTCTGTTATGGGGATATGTATCTAGTTTAACTAGGTCACAATTTTGTTTGGAAAATTATGAATATTTTAGTAGGATTTTGAGAAAATTAAGCAAAATTTTTTGTTTGAAAAATTATTGATATTTTGATAGAATTTTGAAAAAATTAAACAGATTTTTTTAGAAATTTAAATTACAATTATCAAATTTCAAAATTTTAAATGCCACTTAATAATGCTAATTTCATTTCCACCATCAAAAAATAATTTAAACGCTTCAAATATTAAATTTTCTAAAAAATACTAGCAAAAATTTTATAATCTCACAAAAATTGTAAACTCACTAGAAAAACGCCTTAGCAAACAATATTAATATGTGAAGTTGGATATGTATTTACTATTCTACGTAGTATTCACACAACGTATTCAATTTTGTGTGAAGTTGGATATGTATTTATAATGGATATCCATCTTCATGTAACATTTAATACTACATAACAAAGTAAGTAAAAAGAATTATGAGTATATAGCTTTCGAGTTTTAGAAAATGAATGTGTGACTTATTTCTTAATAATTTAATTAGACCTCCTCGTTGTCTATATAGCTCCACCCACTCACGCGTAACCAAATAATGTTCTCTAAGTTCATAACGACATTTATGAATCACAGATTTAGGTGTTATCAAGTCATCGAGAAGTTATCCGGCATCCATTTTGATACAAAATAATATCATGAAAGTAATGACATAGAAATATAAAACATATAATGCAAATCTTTTTTTTATCAAAACAATATGATGAAAAGAATTTTGACATAAAAATATAAAATATATACAATATTTTTTTTTATTTGTGAAATAATGTTATATATAAATATAGGAAATGTTATTTAAAGATAGACAAATTAATATGGATTTATAATTATTTAGCTGAGAGAATATCTTAGTCACACATTAATATAGGACTATTAGTTGGAGGGAATCTCTCAACAAATCAATTAGGCCTAAACAACCTCCTAGATAATAAGAATAAACTTCGTAACACAAATTGAGACAAGTAGGAATTGCATATTCCAACACTCCCCTTAATAACTACTTGTCTCAATCTCAATCAAAACAAAGTCTACATCTAGTACAACTTGGTCTATATAAATAAGATCATAATGTTGACATCCATATAAAGAAGCAACCATCCACTGATATGCATGGGTGCCCAACTGCTGCAATTGCCAATATACTAGGATATCCCTTTACATACATAGTTCATTCAACACATGTCTTTATACTTGTACCTCCCCCTTCATCATTATCATTATCTTGCTTTTTTGTAACCATGTCTAGGGTTTTCTAGGCCAATACTCAACCATGCTTAGGGTCTTCTCAACTGACCCTCCATCAAGTGGTTTATGGGAAACCACAAACCTACACTAAAAACTTGTTTATGGGGGTATGAATCAAGTACAATTGCAAACTCCATTCATGGAGATATCAGGTACTCCATAAATCTGTAGACTTGCTTATAAACATATGATCTTGAGTCTACAATTATTCAACACACATTTACCTACATTTTTCCACCATTCAATCTTAGTGACCTCTCCAACCTCTATTGTTATATTGCCTCCAAAAGCATTGTCTTGAATTGTTCTTATCTTCCCTTGGGCTTCCTTCACAATGATCATTCTTCTTCTCTCTCTTGTATCTGCATACAATTGATTATTGATGTCCATATAAAAATAAATCCATCTACCAAGGCACATGGGTCCCATCTAATGTACTCGTTAGTTCTCTAGGAATCATTTTCACTTACATGGTTCATCAATCATGTTAAACTCTCTTTGACTTGGTCCCTTACATTCTGACTCCATTTCATATTTCCCCCTCTTTAATCGAAGACAAACTTCTTCAATTACACATCAAACTTGGATAGGAGTACACCTGCCACCCTCATACATACCTAGTGGTTAGTGCCACAACTTGATTTCACATCCTCTCTCTACATAAAACACTACATGTTTGTCTCAACAATGCTTACAACACACCCAAGTAAATCAATTTGTACCAATACTTTGGAGTGTCGAGTACAACCGATCATGCACCTCTTATAATGCATATGCATCATAAAAACATTCTCAATTCAAGTACAACAACTATTGAAAAACACAAAGATTAGCCCTATTCCTATGTAACAATCATCTTCCCAAACATATAAGCTCATTTAGGTTTCACCACAATGCATCACTTTGTACTACTCATTTACCTCCTCCTCTCAAATTTTTCACATCTTGGGCACCTTTGTCTTTGTCCAATAGGTCTTGAAACTCCATGTTTAACCTGCCATTTGTTAGACACATGAATTTTAACAAATTAACTATACCTGCATTGATTTAGTTAGGCTTAATACTTTTACTCATAATTCCAAGACCAAAATAAACTTTTAGATTGCAAAAACATCAATTTTCTCCATCTTTGTCCACAAAAAGATTTGTTGCTTGCAATTTTAAATAACTAATTGAAAATCAATCACACCACACATCATTTGACACTCTTATATGCAACTTCCTTCTTTATTCATGCAAGCTGATATTTCGTCAAGCTTACACACATAGGTCCATGTCGGGTTGTCCACATGTCACAGCTCTTCCATGAGAAAGATTTGATTACGTACTATGTTGATACAGGGTTCTCCTTATCTAATTCCTTTGTTATTAGAGGAATCATTTAGTCTATCTTATCTATCCTCTTACCTTTTACAAATAAAATGCTACAACTGCAAATACTCCCTTATTCACTTGTCAACAACTTATATTGGTACTAACAACTTATAATAGTTGCAATTAGCATTCTCCCCTATCTAGATGAGAGACAAAAAACACTGCCACCACGAACCTCACTCTATAGGCTTGCATTTTTAATTTATGTATCAATAGAAAAAGTCTTCAATGGTCCATTCTATATATAACTAACAAAAAATCCTACATTTTCTTCATATAATCCGCACTCACAACATTTAGCATTCAATTTCATTAATAGAGAAACAAATATCACTTACAGGTACAATGTATGTGAGTATGAGATAGGGATTTAATACCACTCAAAGATGAAACCGACAATCCTTGCATCCACAATATGACTCATCTCTTCTTCTGGCATAATAGCCGGTGACCACAAGCATGGTGTTTCACTTCGCCTTTGCAATAAAGCTTTATAGTCCCACAATCTTGGTGATGTATTCCTTGATCCAAAATGTTAGAAGCCTACTTATGGTCTATTTATATTAAAAATCATGTTGATATATTCCCATTCATCTTTCAACCCATCGATCAACAAGTACTAAGAAGGTTGTCACTTCAAACTCAACCACACAACTTCAAAACCTTAGGAGGAGTACAATTGGGTTAACAAACCCGAAGAGGTGGACAAACAAGCACTACTACAGACAATCACACACACTGTCAATTATTCCATATTCGTATGCCCTCTCGTGAGGGAGTTAGCCCAGGCTAGCTCTGATACCAACACATAAATACAAAACACATATAATACACTTCTCATTGATCAAATGATGTTACCTATAGATACATGAAGTTTTGTCTTAAGATAGAAAAACTAACTTGGACACATAACCACTTAGTTGAGAGAATATCTCAACCACACACCAATATAGGACTACTAGTTGGATGAAATCTCTCAACCAAGCAACTAAGCCTATGGCAACTTCCTAGATAATAGAAACAAACTCATTAACACACATTCAAATAAGTGGGAATTACATATTCCAACAACTTGTTCACAATGTTTTTTGAAAAGGAGTTGAATAATTTATATTTTAAAATCACATATTTTAAAGATTCATAAAACCAATTCCAAAATTTAAAAAAAAAAAAACTTTCTTTGAATTTGCTTTTTTTTTTTGGTCTATTAAACTTACAAAACTTCTTTGATTCAATGTACCCCACACTTTATTATTACATATTTGTTTTTCATAATTTACACCCTCCATTTATAAATGATAACCATAAAATAAATTCAAATCTTCTTATAAATAAATATATGTTAAAATTGAAAACAATAGTTAAATAATTATATCTTAATTATATGTATAACATGTCTTGCCATTATTCTCGGATGCGGGTGAGGAGGACAGGTTTTAAGGAGATGGGACTTGGATGCGGCACAACGTGGAGACACCTACCCACCCAAATCACGGTTGATGAATGGCATTTAGAACTGGCTGCCAACAGATCGATTGCATTTACTCCCGGTGCTATTTGCAATCCCACCTCCATTCCTCTGTGCGATTTCGCATGCAACGCAATGCATCGGCCTTCGACTCTCATCAATGTGGGTTTAATGCCGGGCGTTCTTCGATGCAGGCTCATTTGGATTGATAACATGGCGAATTTCTCTGGTTCTGCAGACGCTCCTCAGCCGATGAATCGATGGTGTTACCCGGACGTAAGGCTCCCTAGTGTGTGCATTGTGACTGGAAAATGAAGCCCGCTGAGCTGTTGCTTGGACCTTGGTTATAATCTCCACTTCTCGCATTCTGGTCTCTGTCTGTTTGCTTCGGTCTCTTTTAATTTTCGTTTTCCTTAGGCCTCCGTCAATCCTGCTCTTCCGCCTCTTCTTGTGCCCTCTACTGAGACCGTGCCTATGCCTTGCCTTCGTCAAAGGATGAGGTGCCGCAGGGGTAGCACCAGACGCCAAACCTGGCGCACTCCCTCCACCTCTAGCTCCACCTCAGAATCGTCTTCTCATTCGGGCCGCTATCCCAACACCAGAAGTACGAGGGGCCGTATTCATGGCTCTAGCCACCGCTTGGGCTCCCCGGAGCCTCCAATTCTCACCGCTCCACCTTTTCCCATGCCTCATACGGTGCATTTTTCTTTCAACTGCTCACTAAATCGCCCTCGGGTCACTGCCTCTATTACAATGGTCTTCTGCGAAGAGCCCCAGGCAGATGAACACAACTCGAGCCCGGTGGGTCTATGTAAAGCAGATGCCCAGACCTCGGACCAACAGGCGAGGTTGATGCACTCGCCAGGTAAGGCAGTGCAAGGAGACCCTGGTCAAGCGAGCGGGAATCAGGATGTGGAAATGGCGCAAGGAGATCCTGGGCAAGTGAGCGGGACTCATGACGTGGAAATGGCGCAAGGAGCTCCGGCACCTTCCAGGCAGGTGGTCACTTCCATCACGGACCTGTTCAAGAAAGATGGAGACATGGATGCACTCTGGTGCAGAGTCGTGGAAGAACCGCGTGATGAGTAGTCGCTCTTTCTTTGTTTGGTTTTCGTGCTTACTATTGGCCCATACTATCGGGCTTGTTTTTGAGTATTTTGTTGTGTCAGTTTATAATCTTGTTTTTTATTGCTGTAAACTTCAGAAACATCATTCCATGGTACCCCTGCGAGGGCATTGCAACATTTCGAAAATTGTCCAAGGCTAGTTTCCCTCTATGAGGGCAGTCTTTTTCTCTGGTTGTTTTGTCAAAATTGCCACAGGACTGGGCAAAGACTAGGCTACGGCCCGCTGTAAATTATCTCTTCTGTTAATAGATTAACTTAACTTAGAAAAAAAAACATGTCTTGCCATTATGTATCTTTGAGCATTTGGCATTCCATTAATCATGCAATTCCAAGTGCTTTCTGAATGCTTATATATCTTATCTTTTCCTTTTCCACATTTCATTATTTAGGACTATTATAAGTCAAATAACTGTAATTCCCATATTGTTTTCCTCTCCTTCATATTTATAGTGACTTCAAGTCTAGTCACCCTCACCATGTTCACCATCTTATAGAATTAAAGCATCTAAATCGATTTGTTGTAGGAATTTAGACACAAAATAAGTGTACTTTCTATATTGTGTCCCTTCTTCAAGTCTAATCTTTTTCACTATATTCACTATCTCATAGAAATAGAGCTTTTATATAGATTTTTTTTGTAGAAACTATGATATATATTTACAACTACTCATGATTTTAATCAAAATCACAAGACACAAACCTACTCTACTGCTATGCGGAATTCAATTTACAATTTAGAACATCAATCACAAAAATGTAATGAGAAATAACATACATGCACACAATATTTTTCTAGGGGGAAGCAATCTGCTAAAAACCCCAATGTTCGCTTGCATTAATCTAATGAATAGAGACATATTACAATTTTTTTGCTCAATTGAGCACAACCTGCAAGTGGATAACTTATCTCTCTACTCACTGAGAAGCTTTGAGCCGTACTTAGTCATTTTATGCATTTGCTTGAGCCCCTATTTCCTTGCAAAATTCCTTGAGAAATTAGGCCCCTATTATTTAGGAAATTCCTCAAATTGATTGCACAATTACCAAGGTTGATCATCTGACTGCATGCAACACTTGTACACTCAAGACTAGTCTACAACTGATGTTATACTGCCTTGGAATCTCCACCACAACTGGGGAACTCGAATTCTGTGCATGCACTAGATATTTTGGGTTGATTAAATCCATGTGCGCCCAAGTAAAATGTTACAATCCAAAGGTCCATCTATAACTTCAACTTCTACTGAAACCATTTTTCCAGATAATTATTCTTGCAATGTATTCAAAATTCCATAAGGTTTGAAACCTCTTCCATTAAAATCTTTAAGAGTGATGGGTGACTGATTAAGTTGAGGAGAACCAATAGCTTTCCAATAGGAAAGGGACATGATACAAGTTGAAGCACTTTCGTCCACAATTGTCTGATGGATAGTTTTACTTCTAAAAACAACTTTGATCATGAATTCCAGTTGGGGTGGAAGTTTAGGAGTATGATTATCGTGATTAAATATCACAAGATTCGAATATGAAGGATCTATGCCTCCAATTGCTGCAAGTAAATACCTATTTTGGGTAGGATAATTTTGTAATAGCTCAAGAGTTGACATAACAAAAGGAGCTTGGGCCAAGTCCTCAACCATATTATAATTTTGTTCAACTCTCTCATGAGGATTGAATGTTTATTTGTGAATAACACATTTAGGAGGTTTTATGGTTAATTCAATCAGTATCACATTTGGAGAGGATCTGAAGTAGATTGAGTGGAACTGGCAGGTTGATCAATATCCTTACTAGCCTATGGATTCTGGTTGCCATAGTATTTATTTCTCGTAGCCACCATGATCTCGTCTTTATGTTTGGTGGAAGCTAACATCATAACCTGGGAAGAGGAAGCTTGATCTCATGCAACCATATTCGTCTCCTGGTTGGGAAAGGGACCAGTTAACACAACAGGTGCGTTAGATGACGACTTTAGGAATTGATTAACTTTCGCTCGATGTGGACAGTCCCGAGTAAAATGTTCCTCATTACAAATAAGGCAAGGATTACGAGGCTTTTGTTTGTCCTTAGGAGACTAATTTTTTTTTTCCTACGAAGAATTATATTTCTTCTTCTTTCATTTTCCTTTCTTCTTACTTTTGGGTTGTTGAGATTTTATTTTCATGGATTGAATGGAATTAATCTTGGAAGTAGTCACAAGAATAAAAGAAGATGGGTTTTGAGTAGTCATAGTAGGAGATGAACCAGATAGTTTACTTGTTTTCTGTTGACTAGAAGAACCAATCATACCATTAACAACATGTGTTTCCTTAGTGGGAGGTGGTCGAATAGTATGTTGAGGTCACGTAGCATTGGGTATTATGTCATAGAGTGTGCCACATTGAGTATAAATAAAATCAAGGTATTGGACACAAGAAATAACTTTCTCTTTAGTAACAACTCCGCCTTTAATAGTGTCTTCAGTTATAGATGGTAACAAAGATTTAATAAACCACTCAACCACTAACTGATCAGGAATGAAAATTTTGACCAATCGACATCGACGCCTCCATTCATGAATATGATAAAAAATTTGAGTGGAGTCAGATTGTTTCACAGATGTCAAAAGTTTGGTTCCGGTTTCATATCGTATAGGAAATTGAAAATGGGTCAAAAATGTAGTTGTCAGGGAATTGAAGTTGTTAAATGAAGCTCATGGAAATTCAACATAACGCTTATTTGTTTTACCAGTAAGAGTTCTATTTAAAAGTCGTAAATGAATTAAGTCATCATTTAAGGAGTTGGATGAAGACCATAAAAAAATAGGATCATTCACCAATCGAGTTAAATCCGGTAATTCAAGGGTCGCCACAAATGGAAACTTCCTATTAAAGTTTAGTGGAGGATATCCTGGGTATGATGGAATGGGTTGAGCAACATGTATTTCCATTCCAAGATAAGGACGATTTTGATAACAGGATAAATCTAGCCAGGTTTTCCAGTTCTCTGATAACCTTGAAAAAAGTTGAAATGGTTGTGTTCGAATCTTTTAGCCTTGATAAGGCATTTGTGAAATATTAGTTTGACCAACATGCATTTGTGGGATGATTTGGAATGGTTTCCCAGAGGGATTTTGCATCACCCCTACATTGGGTTGACTAGTTGGTACTTGGGCCATACCATATACATGTTGATTTACTTGCATATGAGGGATAGACTAACCAAGTGGTGGATTTTGCAACACACCCTAAAGAGGATGGGTATGTGGGATTTGATAGATCCTAGATACCAATGGAATAGGTTGTGTTTGAGGTACAACCTGGAAAGGTTGAATTACTTGAGATAAAACTTGGGAAGGTTGAGGCATAGATTGAATGGGTTGGAAAGTAGGAACCTGGGGTGTGACTGAGGTAGGTTGAGACGTGGGATGTTTATTTGAAACCAAACCAAGTTGAACAGACAATGGAGGATTCCAAGGATTAGAAGCCATTCTCGGAAATGGAGGACTCAAATAGGATGGAGAACCAACTTGTGACATTTGATCAAGAGATGGATTCATGGCACCAACAGGTTTCCCCTTGCTAGTGGATAAGGATAATATTGAGGTAACTTCTCCCCAGGAGGAGAGTACCCAGTATAGGATGGGGTACACTGTTTTATATGTCCCAATCCACTAATAAATGATCCATATTGCTGCTCCAAAGAAGGTTGGTGAACAATAGGTTGAATGGGTTGTGAGGTGCTCATTAAAGAGGTACTAGATAACATCTCTGATGAAGATTGCAGGTGAGAAGTCTATGGACTAGTCGACGCACTAGAAAAGGTTCCAGATAGTCATTATTATCTAGGTGGCATTGACAGGCCACCATACAAATGGGTTTCTGGTGAAGTCATAAACATGGAGGTAGTTGTAACTTCAGTTGAATCACTCATGATAATAGATACAGGTTTAGACCAAAAGGAACCACCACAAACTCATAGTTCCCATACCTTGTGTGAAATGTAGTCTTGTATATTTCTTCTTCTTTGATGTGCGCCTAATGATATCTTGATCTCAAATCAATCTTTGAAAACATTGCAGCTCCATTCAGTTGATCAAAAAAATCATCAATCCGTGACAATGGATACTTGTTCTTGATAGTCACTTTATTTAGTTTTCAGTAATCAATGCACAATATAAGAGTACGATATTTTTTATTTACAAACAACACTGGTGCACCCCACAGAGATATACTTAGTCTAATGTATCCCTTATCAAGCATTTCTTTAAGCTACAAATTCAATTCCGCCAATTCCATAATACTCATCTTGTAAGGTTCCTTAGATGTTGGTGTTTCTCCTAGTACTAACTCAATAGAGGATTCCACTTCCCTATGAGGAGGTTGCTCTGGAATCTCAGCAGGAAACACATCCTAAAACTGCTGCAAAACTAGATACCTCTTCAGGACTTCATCATTCTCATCCTCTTTTCCTATCACTGGAAATATGAATTGGAAATAATACACATCCCTTCCTGCAACTACACTTTGCTTGCATAGTTCTAACCATTCTCACTGGTGTAGGCTTCTTCTTTCTCCTTCATCATCCAAGCACTCAATAGCCTTGTCATATAAATCCACTTTAGTCTTGTGAATGAACAACCAATTCATGCCAAAAAACATGTTATATGATCCCAAAGGAAGAACATTTAGATGTGTTGATGTAGACATACCATTAAGCTCAAATGCACAAGATCTCACTCAGTGATGAACTCTTCTCTTGGTTCTTATATCCAACTACACAAACCAAGAATTAGCATGCACTTATTTACTTAATCGACATTGATCCACCAGGCCCGAGACTAATATAGCTATAATTAGATCTATGATTGTTACACAGCATTTTGTCACCGTCGCTGCAATCCCTCGTCCCGCATATTGGAGGATAATTCCCGTGACCTGTGAGCAGTGTCACACTCTGCAAACACCTTCTTTGCATCCTTCTGCATAAGGACATCATTTCTCCTATTGAAAATTTCCTCAAAAAATACACAAAACCTATGTTTTGGCCTTGGTGCGAATAGCCAGTTTATCCCTTGCGCTGATGTGGAAGATTTGCACTAGAGCCCGTGCCACTTGGTGCTCTATCTCAGTGTATTGCTTGCGCCAGTTGTTTTAGGAATGTTTTTTTACAAATAGAGGCGGAAGTTTCCTTCTAGCTACCTCAGGGATGAGTCACTGAAAGTGGTTAAGTTGATGAGCCACGGATCTCTCTCTTTAGGTAGTGGTTTTTTACCTCCCATGGAACACTCCTTGAAGATAGGACTCCCTTCCATGATTATAGGGATCCTAACCTCTCCCTCTCCCTCTATATAAACAAGCCTTCTCCCTTTATGAAAGTTAGCTGAACAAATAGCCAAGGAGCTAAACTTGGAAGAAGAATACTGTAGTTGAGTAATTGCTATTGAGAAGGTAGAACCAAGGAGAATTCCATAGAGAGAGTCCCGTCCGAATTCCCAACGAGCCTTTGTGAGACGTGCTCCACTTGAACCCTGCTGGAGGAGATCGCAACGTCGAAGCTTGGTTGTACTCTTCCTTCCATTTATTAATATGCTCGACTATGGTGTTGTTTCCATCGTTGTGTTATGTTGTTTATGTAATGCAATTGATTTAGTCCTCTTTGACTGACTGATAGTTACGAATGTGAAATAGTATGTTGTATATTGTCGTTGTTTTCTTGTGACATGCAGGTGTCCGAGCGTGAAAGCGAGCGGATTGTGATCTGTCAAACCAAGAGCGAGGAGCGAGCCACTCTTTTCGATGAAAACAACAACATAGGATCTTCGATAAGTCATCTATCGAATCTCTGTCCATTCGTTAACTAGGAATCAATATTATAGCGCGTCTTGTTTGTGGCTAGACCCACTCTAGGGCTAGTGGGATCACCTCTGTCTGTAGAGGGGATTTACCTCACCAAAAAATTGGCGACCATAGGGGGGAGCAGTGTGAGTTTGTCTTTCACCTATTAGGTCTTCTGTTGGTCTTTTATTGCTTGTTTTACCTTTTCTGATTATTTTTCTAAGTCCAAGAGCCTTGTTCAGCCCCAGAGGATCAGATCTGACCTCTGTTTTTCAAAATTTTCCTTTCACTTGAGGTAACTAGCTTGGCGCGTTTTCTGGTCAGATAGTCGCGCCAGCTAGCGCTTGTTGCTAGTTTTGCACCCGCACCATTCCCTGTTTGGCATTGATTACAGCCAAACAGTCACGCTAATTCCTGTAGGTGTTAGGGTTTGCTTTGTTTTGGAGTTTTTGGTCAGTGCTTGTGCTTCTGGGTTATTTTAGGTATGCATTGAGTGCTTTGGGATGGTTTTTTATTGTGATTGGCTTCATTCCTTCAGTTTTTTGTCCGTTTCCTATCAGCATCATAGCCTTCGGGTTTTTAAGTGCTTTGGTATGCTGAGCCTCCTGTAGGAGTTGGGTCCCTTTTGTTTCGCAGTCAACTTCATTCCTTGTTTGATTGCATTTAGCTCCCTTGATACATTTGAGTGGTTGCATCAGTTGAATGATTCTTGCCTCTTTCATTCAGTTTTGCTTCTTGTCACTCCAAGCATAGATCACACTGCTTGTATGGGTCTGTGTCAAAATATTTCTTCGATTTGAAAGATTGCAACATTGGTTTGAGTTTGGCTTTGTTTGTTTTGAGTTGATTGAACTTATTTCGCTTCAACTCTTGCATTAACATTCTCAAACTAGTGTGTTGGTTTGTTTTTCATGTCATTTAGTACACTGTTTGCTCTATTACATTGAAAAAAAAAAAAAAATTGTTTGCATTGTTGTTTGTATTATGAAATTGAAAGTCTTTCACATATCTAGCATTGGACAATTCTAGGAAAGATTTCTCATTTTCATTATCTTGCACCGGATACTGTAGTGGATGTTTCCACATGTTCTCATTATTTTCTATCGCTTGAAAACTCATAACTTCCTTGTAGATAGCTTTTCATCGAATGAAATGGTATCTTCTAGCATGTAGCTTGCATTTAGGGATTTTTGAGATCCAACATTCGGTAGGACCTTGGAATTGAAACGTAAATACAAGATCAACTTAAAATTTACTCAATTAACCTAAGGCAACATTGAAACCTAACGAAACATTTAGTGGTCTAAGTTATAAACGTGTTCCGACGTTTTTAAACCTAGCAGTTGTCGCTCGCCATCTGGCTTCAGACAACACTAGTACGGACTTGTGCTCCCCGTACCGTCAAGTATATAAAGGGAGACCCCTCTAGGTTGCAATCCTTTTATCCGTAGGAAGCCGAGTCTGCCGCCTTGTAACCATGATACACCGAAGACAACATTCGGGGAGACTACCTGCACGTACGTCAAGTCCTTGGTCATTTCTTCTTTCATTTGATCACCAAGGTGTATATGGAAGTTCATGGAAACTTGGTACACCCTTCTACCTAGACTACCTGAGTAGTCATTTTCGATCTTTACTGACTCCATAAATTTGAAAAGATCATCGAGCACTTTTCCTTTCACGCTCGCTTAAAACTGAAAGTGACTAGAGTCATCTTTTACTTGTTTGTTGACTCTTAAAACATGAAACAACGAAATTTTGGTTTCAATGTGGTAAAATAAACTACCTACGATTACACGCCAGTTAAAGTTTGATCGCTTGGCCTGTCTTTGTTTGCCTTGGTTTTTATCCAAGAGTCTTCATTTTTTATCTCTTTTCTAGTGTGTTACAGTCACAGTGGCGGAACCATTAGTTTCGTCTAGTGGTAGTCCTTTCTCAGACGATTCATCTGAAACTTATCAAACCTCTAGGTCTGTCAAGCTTCAACAACCTATTCTCCCATCAGAGTACCCCTTTGGAGAACTATTTGAGTTCAATTGGCCTCTTTCAAACGCTTGGTTTGGATTTGGGGTCGGGGATCATTTCCTCCATCTTAAATCGGGAGCACCATTTTTAGCTGTTATCATACCTCCTAGTCCCCGTAGTCTTTTGCAAGATCTCACGACAGATTTAGACATGGACTCGTCTGGTCCTATTGGCAGTGAGGGGATTCTTGTTTCTGATGAAGAATACCAACTTTTTCTAGAAAACATCCCTCAAGAGTCCACTCAATCTTCACCATCAGTGTCAATTCCAGCCAGATATAGGTATTTGGGTCAGATTATGGCCGGTATTGCCTCCATGGCAGCATCAACTCCATCAAGGGGTCTGATCCTTCCATCATTAGGGATGTTGCCAACGACACTTGTCTCATCAACACCTTTTGTTACATCTGTCCCAACTAGACCTATTGTCTGCGTGGCTGCGTCGGCACCAGTTGTCACCACTCAGCCATCAGGGGCTTCGCCTTCAATAGAGACTTCAATTGCCATGGAAACCCCCGACGGCCTGTCCTTTGAGGAGCATCAGCTGGCTACTCAGCAGCAGAGATCCTAGACTTACCAGTCCCCTCAGGATTTTGGTGAGCCTTATCTTTCTCATTATGATGCGATCGGTAACCCAATTTATACACTTCCGTTTCATTATGATGAGTATGGAAACCCTATCTATTTGCCTGCTTCGAAAGCTTATCAGTTCCTTTTCGGTTTTAGACCTACCTTGCTTTTGCAACCTTCTAACCAACAAGGATAACCCTTTCAGGGACAACCTTCGGTTCAACAAGGGTATGCTTACGACCCACAAGGACAACCCTTTCAGGGATAGCCTTCGGTCCAACAAGGGTATGCTTATGACCCACAAGGACAACCCTTTCAGGGACAACCTTCAGTCCAACAAGGATTATTCTACGGTCTGCACAGACAATCATAAAATCCACAAGGCCAACCTTTACAAGGTCATCCTATGATCCAACCTGGGCAACCTCAAGAACCTGCTGGACAACCGTTGTATCAACCAGGGCCTTCATACGGTCCTAGGGGGCAGATTTATCCATCTCAAGGGCAACATTTCATGCAACCACAACAACCATATCTTCTAATTGGTCCAAATTTTGCGCAGCCTAGGCCATCTTATGGTCCTACTCCAGCTCAACCTAGTCATCAGGTACAACCTGGCCCATCACAGCCATCAGGCCAACCTACTCCGCAGGGGCAACCTGGTGGCCCCCATCAGTCAAGTCAACCTGCTCAATAGGGACAACCTACATAGACAGTTCACCCTGCTCAGCCATCGCTCTACTCTACACCACAATCGGGTCAACCAGTGCACCAGACTTATCCAGCTCAGCAGGGCCCTACTTATCAGCATCCCTTTCGACCCCAAGGCGCTTATTACCCTCGAGGTCAATACCGACCGGTTTACAATGCACCTCAAGGTTCTAATCATTACCCTTAGCCGCCAGGCTATACTTACATTCCACAACAAAATCTTTATGCTGCTGTTACACAAAAATTTGTCACCGTACTTGCAATTCCCTGTCCCGCACATTGGAGGGCTTATTCCGTGACCTGTGAGAAGTGACATGATCTGAAAACACTTTCATGAAATTCCCCTAGACATGGAATTTCATTCCTCTGAAGACAAATCCTTGTGAAAAACCCTAAAAATAGCCTTTTTATCCTTGGCGTGACTCGTCAGTGTCATACCCGCGCCAATGGGGAAAATCCTCCACAGAGGGCACGCCAACTGGCGCACTGTCTCAGTGTTGTACTCGTGCTAGGCTTAATAAGGAGTGTTTTTTAAAAATAAATGGCGGAAGATTGACTCCAACCAATTCTTGAATTGGTCTCTAAATTGAGTTGGGACGTTTGGCTCCGGATCTCCATGTAGAGGAAGTAGTTTTCCACCTCTCATGGAAGCTTCCTTGAGGATAGGGCCAATCCCATGATTGTAGGGATCCCAACTCACCTTCCACCATCTATATAAGCTTGCCATTTCCCTTTGCAAGCTAGTCTCCAAGAGCCTTCATAGCCTAAATAATGCTGCAATAGTCCTCATAGAGCTAAATCAATAGTAAGGAGATTGACGATCGAAGAGAGAGGCTTGTCCCCATTCCCGACAAGCTTTACCGAGACGTATTTCGCTGACGACCCACGGAAGGAAGGTTCAGCGTCAGAGCCAGGTTGTATTTTCCTTTGTATGAATTAATGATAAGCGACTATTGGTTATGGTTCCACTCGTATTGTTCATTATGATCATGAGTTGTGTCTTCTCTAACTGATACATAATTGCATATATTGGGTTTTACGCTTGTGTTTGTTGTGTTTCTTGTGTGTGCAGGTGTTCGATCGTAGCAAGCGAGAGGATTGTGATCTGCTGGAGCAAGGAAACAGGAGCGCCATCTTCTCTACGAACAACAACGTTGGACTTGAGGTAGGCCTTCGTCGCAATTTGGTCTATTGCAATTAGGAACTTGCACCTTAGCGTGATACGATTGTTGCTAGACCTGATCTGGGCTAGTAGGGATCACCTCTGTCTACAGAGGGGATTTACCTCTACAAAAAATTGGCGACTCTGCTGGGGATCATTGATTTGGGGTATTGTCTTGTCTTTTCGGTCGATTCTTTACTTTGCTTGCTTGATCAGCTCTTTTGGTTCGCCTTTTTTCTGGTGTAAAACCCCTGTTCAGCCCCCAGAGGATCAGATCTGACCTTTGCTTTTCCGAATTTTTCATCTTTTCATGGTTGGCTTGATTGGCGCGATTTCCAGCCTGACAATCGCGCCAATTGGTGCAGGTTTCCAGTTCATCACTCGCGCCATCTCTTGTCTGGCGTGGATTAAAGCCAGACAGTCGTGCCATCTCCTATAGGTGCTAGGGTTTACCCTTGTTCGGAAGTTTCTTTTGGTCAGTACTTTGCTTTTGGGTTTGTTTTAGATTCTTCTTGAAGTGGTGAGTCTGGTCTTGGTTGGGAGAAATTCTTTGTTTTTTCATTTTTAGGCGTTGGCACTTGTTGTCAGTTAGCAACCCGCGCTAATTTGCCATTGGCGCTAGTTGTCAGTGACAGAGTCGTGCCAATTTCAGGGTGTGTGAAAATTGAGACTTTTTCCCTAAATCCTTCACCAATGTGTCTTTCCCTTCCAGGCTTTTCTCTGTATGAGCATAGATTACATTGTTCATTGTTTGAAATGTCTTCTCTCCATGATTGCTTTATGTAAAAGGAAATTAATGCCTCGTTTTGATCTCATGCTTTGAAAGTCCTCTTTGTGTTTGATCTCATATATCTTGTCGCTTTTTGAGGAATTTCGTTACAAAGTGCTTGAAACAACGATTGCATTCTTAGTGTTTGTTTGCATCCCTTTTGCCTTCATCCCTTCATTAAGAAGATTTGCGTTCGTTTAGTTTTCGTCTCAAAGTTTTCTTTTTGCTAAAATGCATTAGATCACATTGCATTGAAAAGTGTTTTTTGAGATTCATCATTGAACTTAGATCACATTTTAATGATTGAAAACTAAAACTTGCTTTGAGTGCATTCTCTTTCATTAAAAGCATGCATTAAGTAGATTCTCATTTCATCGAAAAATGCATTGAGTGCATTCTTATCATTTGAAAAGAAAAAAAGGAAATTGTGCATAGATTACAATTGCATAGTTTTCGAAAAAGAGGATTTTTCATAGATTGCATTGCATTATTCGCATCGTTGAATGTTTGAAATTACTTTTGGATAGTGAAATTCATCTAGTTTGGAAAAATTTCGTTTACAGTGTTGTTGTCTGTTGCATCATTGTTTGAAGCTCTTCCCTTAACTAGATAACATTCATTGAATTGAAAAGTTTTATTTTCTCATATAGCTGCATATAGGAGATTGTCAGATGACATACGGTAGGGCCTTGAAATTGAAACATAATTGAAGATTAACATTAAAATCTATTCAATTTACCTAAGGAAGCATTGAAACAATAACGAAATATTTAGAGGTCTAGGCTAGAGACGTGTTCCGGTGTCTTTAAACCTAGTAGCTGTCGTTCACCTCTTGGCTTTAGACAGCACTAGTACGTACTTGTGCTCCCCGTACCATCGCATATATAAAGGGAGACCCCACTAGGTTGCTATCCTTTATCCATAAGAAGCCGAGTCTGCCGCCCTATACTCGTGATACACCAGACACAACATTCGGGGAGATTTCCTGCACGTATGTTAAGTCCTTGGTTGATTTCTCTTTCATTTCGAAACCAAGGTGTATATTGCAGTTCACGGTTATTTGGTACACCCTTTGCCTAGAATTCCTGAGCAGTGATTTCGATCTTTTCTGACTCATTAAATTTGAAAATATCATCAAGCGCTTGTCCTTTCACGCTTGTTTCCAAATTGAAAGTGATATAGTCATCTTTTGCTTGTTTCTCGACTCTTAAAATATGAAACAGCGGAGTTTTGTTTCAATGTTTTAAAAATTAACTACCCACGAAATATTCCCGGTTAAAGTTAGTTTCCTTAGGGTGTTGTTTTAAGTCGTTTCTGATGGCCAATTTTCCAGAGTTCACCAACCAAGGAATCCCCTTCGATGGGAATCCGGGTCCTTTTCCTCCTTTTGGAAATGTTGGCGCTCCTTATATGGCAACGTTGTCCCTTCCTGGGTTAAATGTTGGGTTGCCTGTTTGGTTGTTCTCAACCCCTGTGGTCCCGAATGTCCCGGCTACTGTTCAACCGTCTCCTCCACCTGAACAACATCATGTTGATTCCAAGGTGGACCTCTCCCCTTCTTCGCCTGTTTCTGCGTCTTCCTCTTCTACTTCGCCTGGTGAAATTTTGGATTCGAGTAACCAGGTGGCTAAGAAGAAGAAGAATAAGACAAAGAATAAGAATAAGACACAGAAGAAGAAGTTTGATAAAAGAGAGGCTAAGGCTCCAGCTACTGCTTCTGAAACGTCTCCTCTTGATAAACCTTCCAACCCTCCATGGAAAGTAAAGTTCCCTTGCATGTTGTGCACAGGATTTCATCTTCTTCGAGATTTCCCTGGCATTCCCAAGGTACTCGAAGTATGGTCCAACGGTCGTCCACCATTGCCTTTGGCTTCCGGGAGTCAGGTTGGGGGCACATCTTCAACTGGTGCTGGTAAGACTCCTAGGAAGCAGGGTAAGATTTCCAATCCATGTAAGTTGTGTGAAGGGCACCATGCCATTCACATTTTTCCATATATGGATGAAGCCAAGCGAGTTTTGGACAACTCGGCTATTTCTGCACCGTGCCTTCCGGCTGGTTACAAATAGCTTTCTTTGATTCCTCAACCAGCTGATCCTATGATTGGTTAAGAGTCATCCTTGGTCGATCCCGCTCCCTCGGAAATTCAAATTCAGGAATCCATTCCCGATCAACCATTGGTCGTGGGATCGGTTGAACTAGCCCCGTCTACGGTGCACTAGGTCTTTTCCGTTGAGAGTGGACCTCACATCCCTCAGGTTCTTCTTGTTTCTTCAGATTCCTTGGACTTGGAGAAAGATTCTCCTGTCCCTATATCTCAAGAAGTTGCTCCTCCGCCTCCTGTGATGGAGGTCCCAGAGGATACTCCTCCTGCCTTCGAGATGGAGGTCGTGGAGGATGCTCCTTATTCTTTCGTAACACCAGGGGAAGACCATCTCGATTCGATGGTAGCCCCTCCGAGTAGTTTGGTCGCTTCCTTTGATTGGAATTGATTTGTGGGATATCGCCTTCCGTCTTATGTGCCTTTCGAGATAACGGTACAGGCCTTTGGTCTAGTCGTACCCAACACCATTATAGATGAAGGCGCGTCTGTTAGTGTTCTATCCTCAACTACTTGGCAAGCTTTCGGTTCACCACCGCTTGCACCTGTTACGCAGAATCTGTTGACGTTTAACAGAAGAACTAGTCAACCATTAGGGATCCTTCCAAGGTTACCTGTTACTTTGGGAGGCAAAACCATCCATATGGACGTGATGGTTGTTCCAGGTCCCTTGGATTTCAATTTTCTCTTGGGGCGCGATTACACTTATGCCATGGGAGCGCTTGTCTCCTCCCTTTTTCGTGTGGTTTGTTTTCCACATGAAGGACGGATCGTGACCATTGAACAGCTTTCGTTCTTTGGTCCTGATGTGGCAACTGGCCCGCCATCATCCCTTCCTGGTTTTTATCCACCCGTTGTATATGCCCCACCGTAGGTCAACTATGTGGCTACCTACCCCGTGCCTGTACTCAATGATAGTGCCGTTGTGCATCAGGTGCTGGGGGCGTTGGGTTCTGACTTCCAGGATTTTTTCCTTCCATCAGGAGTGGAACTATTGGAAGCGATGACTTCTTGTTCATTATGATGAGGTCAGTCTGCAGCATGGTTCCTTTCCTATGTCAAGCTCCTTAAAAAATGAAACCGGATTCCCGAAGCAGAGTTCCTTGTCTTGTGTCAAGCTCCTTAAAAAATGAAACAAGGTTGGGGAGAAAAGTTCCTTGTCTTGTGTCAAGCTCCTTAAAAAATGAAAAAAGGTCGTTGGAGCAGAGTTCCTTGTCTTGTGTCAAGCTCCTTAAAAAATAAAACAAGGTTGTCGGAGCAGAGTTCCTTGTCTTGTGTCAAGCTCCTTAAAAATGAAACAAGGTCGTCAGAGCAGAGTTCCTTGTCTTATGTCAAGCTCCTTAAAAAATGAAACAAGGTTTTTGGAGCAGAGTTCCTTGTCTTGTGTCAAGCTCCTTAAAAAATGAAACAAGGTCGCCGGAGCATGGTTCTTTTACTGTGTCAAGCTCCTTAAAAAATGAAACCGGGTATTGTCAGAGCAGAGTTCCTTGTCTTGTGTCAAGCTCCTTAAAAAATGAAACAAGGTTGTCGTAGCACAGTTCCTTTTCTTGTGTCAAGCTCCTTAAAAAATGAAACAAGTAGGTCGTCAGAGCATAGTTCCTTGTCTTGTGCCAAGCTCCTTAAACCATGAAACAAGGTGTCCTGAGGATAGTTCTTTTAATGTGTCAACCTCGTTAAAATAATGAAACACGTTCTTGTTCAATTCGAGTCTTTGATAAGATCTCGTAAAATCCCAGTCGAGTCTTTCTCTTGATCTCGTAACTTGAACCTTCACTCCATCTGCCTTTCATATGGATTGAAGCTTGGGGGGCATGTACCTCGAATTGAGTCACCATGCTGGGGGCATGCTTACTTTTTCAAGCATAGTTTGCTTCCGTTTCAAGCTTGTGTAAAAATGAAACCGGTTTCAAGCATAGTTTATCTTTGTTTCAAGCTTGTGTAAAAATGAAACCATGCCCATTCTACCTCTTGTGATTGCCATTTTATCAGCCTGTTTTTGCCAGATGGGCCTTGGTTGCCTCATGTGGAGCTTGCGATCCTGCAGCTCGTGTAATGGTATGAAGCACTACCCTAAGTGCTAGGTCGTGGACAGTGTGGATGTCCACCTTCCCGCTCCCCGATCCTGTTCGTGCCCCTGGGCACACTCTTGCCATTACCATCTCCATTTTCTCTCCGGAAGGTCTGCTGCCGGTTATGATTGGCACAGGACCTTTGCACGACAATCCGGTTATAAAATAAACATCAAAGACTTCAAGAGCTAATACTTGGTCCCGAAGTTTGAATACTTCCTCATTTTCGTCCCATATGCTGACCAAGTACTGTAGTAGCTCAGGTTGAGCCCGTAAGCATTGCGTAAGGAAGAATTTTTTTAGTCCACAATTCTTGAGTGCATTCATACAGGCTTCGTTTTCCATAGTCATTTCATCTTCCTCCCCATGTTCCCTCTCCTTCCATTCGATAACCATAGTGCCTGAATACCTGCATCAACATGATTAAAAATGCATTTTTAGATCTCTGTTGCATTTGAAAATCCACATGGATGGCTCACATTTGAGAAATCTAAAGCGGAAAACCACATTGCGCCATTGGCGCGACCCTTTTGTGAGTAAAATTCCATTGGCGCGGGTCCGTGCCCGATACCCGCGCCAATGGGCGGAGCCCTAAAATTTCAAAAGGTCTCCTCTAGAGGTCTGATGCACAATGAAAACTCATAAAAAATGGATTAAAATGGAGGTTAAGGGAGCGCCTTTTACCTGGAACAGATGAGGATCTGAATGATGACCTAGATCAGTCGGAATCACCGCCGCAAGTTTGCACACAAACAGACCACTGTTGCTCTCCAAGTGAGGTGAAAAGTAAAAGTAAATTTGTTTTACCATTTGAAGCCTATTTATAACTTTTTAAGTCAAAAATTAGGTTTTAAAAGTCATTTTTCTCAATATTTTAATATATTTTTGTCGAAAAATGGATTTTACACTTGCTTTTCTATGCAGCGACAGGTTTCTTCGCAGCTTCGACGGTGATACGAGTTGTATTTTATACTTTTTCAGACTCAGTAAAAACACAAAAAAGTCATTTTGGAGTCATATTTCAGCTCTTTTCTGACTCTCTAAACATGAAAATGTTGTCGAGTCCCTTGTCATTTCAATCTCGTTAAAGTGGCCCCGAAACGACATCTACCTAGCATACGTTTACCCCTTTTTTGGGCTGGGATGGATTACTTACGAAAAAGGAGTACCCTAGCCTATCGTGACTAGGAGGTTTTCTCAGACATAGTTTTCTACCTTTTTGGGTCTGAGGAACTATTTACAAAAAGGTACCATTGAAGTTTACTTTTCTGTTGTCTTTTCAAACTCTCTAAATATGAAAAGACACCGATTTCTTCCTTTGTCAGACTCGTTAAACCCTGATGACATTGGATCCAGTTGTAATGACGATATTCGAGTTTCTCCTTCCTAGGGCTCGTTAAATGTACTAGGATGGATTCGTCCGAAGGAAGGACTTATATTACAAGCATATGCTATCCCCTTCAAGCTTTTTTTTTAAATAATTGGGGTACTCGCCAGAAATGGTGGGGAAAAATGGAACCAACATCATTGTCGTGTCGGCAGTATGTCACTCTTGAACATGGCACTTGTCTGCATTCGTGTCGAGTTTGGGACATCTCATCTCATTTTCCACTTGCCTCCGTGGGTTTGGGTGATCCCTTTTGACCTCTCATCTGCTCTCTGCCTCGTCATCATGACCTTCGATCTTTTGATGTCAAATACTACCAAATCCACTGTCGTGCCGCCGATATGTTCAAGAGAAGTTGACCTCTGCAAAATTTCAACCTTCCTTTGATTCTCACTTGATCTTGATTCACAAAGACATTATGTTCCTCTGTCTCGTGTCGATTATGTGCGAAACACTATGGCCCACCTTCGATCAAGGTCACTTCCTATCGACTTCAGCTCATTATCCAGGAAGCTGATCTAGAGACTCCCTTCTGGTACCTTGGAGCCTGCATGCCTCAATGGTAGGTTCTTTGCGTTCGACGTGAGGTTTTCATCATTGGCTGTTAGGTCCCTATATCACTAGTATAGCCCCTTATTATTGTTAGTGTAAACCCCTTATTGTTATTGTTGTACCCTTGTAACCCCCATTTTGTTATTATTGTGCCCTTAAATTATTATTGTTAGGTCGGCTAGGATTACATCATGGCCCACTAGGATTACATTATGGCCACATGGACTCCTATATATAGAAAGGAGGTTTTGTAAATTGTATCATCCAAGAATTGTTCATTCATGTAATGTATCGAGGTTGCCCCCCGAAGTGGCGATTTCTAAGGCGTTGATATTCTTTTTAATTCTTTTTGGAGCGTCGTTAAGGAATAAACATTGGCCTCCGATCGAGTGATTTCCACGGTAAGCCCGATGCGCTCATTGATTCACATGCCGTAGATCGTACCTGTAGTACCTTGAGGGCCATTGTCATTATTGGTGGTACCTCTCGCGTCTGTTAACAGCTTTCATCATTGGCTGGTAATCAGACGATGTTCTTGCATGTTCGACTTCAGCTCACATATTCGCATGTTTGAACTTGTACTTTGTTTGGGTCGAGATGGAGTGCAAGACCCTGGATTGTGTTTGTTCTAATCCAGGCTGCGATTGTGGATTATTATGATTTTTTGGTTACATGACTCACCGATTTGGATGGTCATGACTCATTGCAGTAAAACATAACCCCCCATTTTTGACTTGTTCACTTCAAATAATGGGGACCCTTTCTATAAAATTTTGGCTAAGCACCTTTTAGGATTTTATTTAGCTGATTATCCTATGCTTTTGTTAATTTTTCATTTTCTTCAGATTCTTGTTTTGATTGCTTTGTTAGAATCGATTTTTTATAAGCTTCACATTGACGTTTGTTTCGCCTCATTTGGTTAACTGGTTTGAAAATGACACTCCTTTGAAGTCCCATCATTTATCTAGTCTGGGTTAAAAATGTTATTTTTATTCTTTTTATTTATTTTCGGAGTGGCTATAGTTTAGAAAATTTCATAATTAAACTAAACATCATCAAAATAAAACCAAAATAAAAAAATAAAAATAAAAAACTGATATTTAACATTAATTAAATTAATTATTATAATAAAATATAATTAATTTAATTAAAATTAAAACTTAATATTAATATATATATATATATATATATATATATATATATATATAAAATAAAATTTACATCGCATATCGCGATATCGCAATATCGCAATATCGGAACACATCGCAACTTTTATATAATGCACATTTGACAAACTGCGATATTGCGATAAGGAAATATGCGATGTATTAAAAAGTTTTAATATAAAGTTTTTGTTTTTCCCTTATGCCTCCCGTACCTCCACCTCACTCACCTTCACCCCACCCTCACCTCACCCTCCACTCACCTCACCCCTTTACAAACTCACATGGATTAATTCATAAGTTTTAAGTTTTAATGATTTGTTTTAAATTTTTCAATGATACGTATGAGTAGAGTTAATGGAGTGGTAGGTTAAGTTTAATATATTTTTATTTATTTATTTAGTATTTAATTAATTAAATTAAATTAAAATTTAAATATTATTTATATTAATTAGTTTATAAATAATTAATATTTTAGTTAGTTCGATATTAATTAATAAATAGTTTATTAATTAATTAGTTTAGTTCATATTTAACAATTAAATTAAAATTAATTATTAGTTATTTAGAATTCTAATTTAGGATTAATTTTTTAAATTTAAATGCTGATTTTTAGCCCAGAAACAGAAAATTCCAGAATTGTGCCAGAATTGACTCACCAACTTCGGAGGCCCATAGAATGAGTTTTATTTGGCCAAATGAGGCCCAGGACGGCTCATTGGAAAGATAAAATCAAGGAGAACACTTATAAGGAGGTTCCACTAATAGATCTGGTCATTAATTGGGTCAAACATTATGCAGAAGATCAAGTTCCGAATTTCTAAAACAAAATCAATTTTCTGATTTATTTTCTGCATTTTCATTTGTCCAAGCCTCTTCTAATTGCAAGATTCATTTGTCAATAATATCCTTGGCTAATTAAAACATCCCAGGCATCAATAGAGAACTTATATTTTATTTTTAATGATTTATTTAAATTAAATTTTATTGGATTTGTTTTAATGCCAGAAATGGTATTTTGATTTTATTGTTACATTTTATTGTTACATTTTAAATCATTTTGATTTATTTTTGCAGGAAAACAATAGAAGATATATGGAGAAAAAAGACCTCAATCAATGAGAATTCTCCAGCAATTAAAGATGGGAATTTTGAGCAAATAAAATTGGATTGGGCAGATTTCTCTTCAACAAACTTTCATCTCAAGAATTTCTTTGCAAATATTATAAATATGAGATTGCAGAATGTAATAGGGGTTGCTCTCCTCTGCAATTCCAGACTTCTAAAAGCATTTATGTTATAGGAATTTAGAGTTGTAGATGGGGAGGAGAGAAAAACTTCAGATCTGAACATTAATGAGGGTTTATTCTTTAGATCTTGAATTATGCATGATGGGAAGAGTTTGCATTTCTGCAGCTCTAGTCTTGAAAGCAGAAATTCAAGTAATGTAAAGTACTGTTAGAGACCAGGATCAGAGAAGCAGATTCAATTAATTGGTATTTTTGGCATTTCTGTAGCAAATATCAGTTTCATTTTTATGTTAATAAAATTGTTGTTTCATTTTATTCATGTTTTGGCATTTTTGTTGATATGGATAATTTGTCTCAAATTGTTATGTATCTCTGCTCTTATGAATTAAACTCTGATTTCTAAGTAACCATTACTCAGAAATCTGTCTTATAACACTGATTTATTAAATAGTAATGTGTTGTGAATTTCTTCCACATGTTATCATTTAATTATTAGTTTGACTGATATGATAATCGACATCAATTTTTGTGAATTTCTTCCGGAGTGTTGATGATTAATTATTTTAGTCAAATGGTCTCAATAGAATGTGTTTTGGTACTCACAAATGTGAGCTAATTGAATTTCTTCGTTAGCTTAATATTAATTTAAAACCAGACATATTTTAATTCTCATTATTTAATCATCTTGCTCTGGGTTAGATTTTCATCTACCTAATTGAGATAGGATTTAGATTAGTTTCTTTTTGCTTGCATTATAGAATAAGTTTGCAATTAGATTAAATTTACATTCTTTTAAGTCCTCTTTTCAAAGAGGCAAAATCTTAGTTGTGGTTTGGCTGAACCCAAATCAGCTTAAGGGTCATTCTCTTGCTTGATCAGCAAGAAGAATTGATCTGATATCCCTGTCTATTGGTAGTTAAGGACACATCATAAACCAATAGCAATAGGGAAAAGGTAACTGGACCTAGTTAAACCAGTCGGAGCCACTATCATAAACGGAAAAGGAACTGTATTAAGGTCCGGACCGGGTGGTTATCCCCCAATGTTGTAGCAGCGATTTTCGAGGCTTCAACACGACCATACCTAAGTCTCTTTTATCGATCCTTATCGGATGGCTGTGTCCATGCCTTGGATTTAGATTCTTGTGTACTCTGTTATGGATGGTTGCGCCCATACCACATATATATCATGTATTTGAGATATCAATTGTACTTCTCTACGCAGGTTTTCCGACGACAGTGTTTTCAGTTGGACACGTTCTCATAAAGCATTTCACCCCTCTCTCTCTTTCGCGCCTCATGCTTTAGGGGGCATCTGGTACACAACAATTTGTCACTGTCCCTACAATTCCCTGTCCCGCACATTGGAGGGCTTATTCTGTGACCTGTGAGCAGTGACATGATCTGAAAACACTTTCATGACATTCCCCTAGACATGGAATTTCATTCCTCTAAAGACAACTCCTTGTGAAAAACCCTAAAAATAGCCTTTTATCCTTGGCGCGACTCGTCAGTGTCATACCCGCGCCAATGGGGAAAATCCTCCACAGAGGGCGCGCTAACTGGCGCACTGTCTCAGTGTTGTACCTGCGCCAGGCTTAATAAGGAGTGTTTTTTAAAAATAAATGATGGAAGATTGACTCCAACCAATTCCTGAACTGGTCTCTAAATTGAGTTGGGACATTTGGCTCCAGATCTCCATGTAGAGGAAGTAGTTTTCCACCTCTCATGGAAGCTTCCTTGAGGATAGGGCCAATCCCATGATTGTAGGGATCCCAACTCCCCTTCCACCATCTATATAAGCTTGCCATTTCCCTTTGCAAGCTAGTCTCCAAGAGCCTTCATAGCCTAAATAATGCTGCAATAGTCCTCATAGAGATAAATCAATAGCAAGGAGATTGATGATCGAAGAGAGAGGCTTGTCCCCATTCTCGACAAGCTTTACTGAGATGTATTCTGCTGACGACCCGCCAAAGGAAGGTTCAGCATCAGAGCCAGGTTGTATTTTCCTTTGTATGAATTAATGATAAGAGACTATTGGTTATGGTTCCACTCGTATTGTTCATTATGATCATGATTTGTGTCTTCTTTGACTGATACATAATTGCATATATCGGGTTTTACACTTGTGTTTGTCGTGTTTCTTGTGTGTGCAGGTGTTCGATCGCAGCAACCGAGAGGATTGTGATCTGTTGGAGCAAGGAAACGGGAGCGCCATCTTCTCTATGAACAACAGCGTTGGACTTGAGGTAGGCCTTCGTCGCAATTTGGTCTATTGCAATTAGTAACTTGCACCTTAGCGTGATATGATTGTTGCTAGACCCGATCTGGGCTAGTAGGGATCGCCTCTGTCCGCAGAGGGGATTTACCTCTACAACAGCTGCTCAATCAAGACCTTCATATACTCAGAATAAGTATCCTGGCCCTCAACCTCCGTATCCTAGTCCTCAGCTGCCGTATCAGCCAAACTATCCAGCTTATACCCCTTATGGTCTAAATCCTTCGGGATAGAACCAATGGGGGTAGAGTTACACTCAACCAGGATGGAATGTGGGTACTGGTCCTTACCGAGGACTTGTTATGCCTTTCAACCCTGAATTACCCTTTCTCACCACATTGGAATTACCGGATGTGTCCAAATTAATGAATGATCCAATCCTTCATAATCCATATTGGCCTCCAGTTCCAACCAAGGTTCCTAGAGATTGCCCCAAGTTTGAGGGAAAGGCTAGAGAAGACCCCCAAGCACATGTCATGACATACCATTTATGGTGTTCTTCGAATTCTTGGGTGGATGACTCTATTCGACTCTGTCTTTTCCAGCGAACCCTTACTGGAGCTGCTGCTAAGTTGTACATCAAGCTGTCTCATGGTATCTTTCAAGATTTCAACTCTCTTGCTATGGCGTTCCTTACTCATTTCCAGTTACGAGTTCGTTATGAAGCCAGGACGCATTTCCTAACATCCTTGAAATAGGACCGGGCTACCCATATCTCAGACCACATTCATGAATGGAGACGTCATCGTCATCTGATCAAATTCGAAATCCTTGATCAACTTCTTACCCATTGGTTCACCACCTCTTTTGTCAATCAGATTGCAAAAGATATAGACATGGGGGCATGTGTTACCGAGGAAGAGTCCATTTCTCGTGCCCAGTACCTTGATTTAGTGTAAACTCAATCGGGCATTTTGTATGATATCTTGACTGATGCCCCATGACCTGGGACTTCTAAAGTTTCGGCCACTCCATCATTTGACAACGTTATTGGTTCCGTGTCTTAGACTTCACGTAAGTCTTCCAACACTAGGAAGCAAAAATCCAATTCTTCTAGTGATTTTTCTTCTCAGCCCACCCCGGATTCTGGAAAAACCTCAGAGGCCAACGTCGTTCAGGCCAATCCTGCGGACAAGACATCTAAGGGGAAAAATAAGGGCAAAGGCAAGGCCAAAGCCGATGCCCCAAAACCAGAGTCATCTAAACCTCGTGTTGATGATGGTTCACAGCGCAAGGCGAAATATCCCTGTATGATTTGTGAAGAAGAACACTACACTAAGGATTGTCCTAGACGTGCCGAAGTTAGTAAATTTCTCAAAGGCACTAAAAGAACTCCGACTGTCCTCAAAGAACCTTTTCCGTCTCAGCAAACACAGATGGTCGAGCAACCTGCACCATCTACACCGTTTGGCTCTCAAGTGTTCATGGTGAATGGTCCTGCACCCGTTTCCATTGCTACTCGGTCGAAAGATTATACTGGATCACATCAGGCAGCCGGGAAAGAGATCGTTGATGGTCCTACTCCCCCACCTGCCTCTGGTCCTCTCGAGATTGAAAGGCCCCGTGCTGAACTCGTTATATGGCCACCTTCTAAAGGTGTTCTCCGGAAATCTTCTTATAATCCTAACGCCCATGCTGCTCAGCATTACAGTGTTGTTGAGGATTTAGCACAGGCGCCATCCATGATGTCCACGTTAGAAGTGCTTCAGAGTTGTCCGTCTCAACGGAAAGCGTTATTATATGCGATCGACGGAATTGATCCTGCTGATTCTAGCCTTCTCTATTTCGATTTAGAGAATTTTGTCCCTCAACTTTCGCACTAGATTGCGCTTGTCATACAAGTCGGCATTAACGGTCTCAACATCCATAGAACTGTTGTGGACGAAGGTTCATCCACTTGTGTCGTGTCATCTGCTTGCTGGAAGTCTATTGGCTCTCCAGCCTTAACTTCGTCACCTAATGCCCTTGAGGCATTTGATGGAAGGGAATCGAAACCCTTGGGTGTTCTCGCCAGCGTGCCGATCATGTTACAAGGAAATATGGTCAATGTCGAAGTAGAAGTAGTTGACGCTAAACTCAATTACAATCTTCTACTCGGTCGTAGTTGGACTCACACTATGTTGTGCGTTCCGTCCACCCTCTTTCGTCTTCTAAAGTTTCCACATGAGGGAAAAATCATTACTGTCGATTAGTTGTCATTCTTTACCTCATCTTCTGAGAACAACGTTCCATACGTGGGTCTGATTCCTTCTCCCCTCGACAACATAGGGCCAGGTATTTTCAAAGACCCCGCCCTCATGGGTATCTTTCCCCTTCCGCCACCAAATACCGTTCAAGTTAATATGATCTCTCAGTCGGATGACCCGTGGATCGTCCCTTTACCTGAATAGGTTGATTCATTTGGGGATTCGATGTCGCTTACTCCAATTGAAATCAATTATTGCGAGCTTGTAGCTGCATCAGATTCTCCCCCTTTTGAAGATGCTCCTTTGAGCATGTCTCTTGACATTTACTCTCAATCCCCCTGGCTCGGCGATGCAGATTCGCCTGATCCTTTGAAAGAAGTGTTTCCATCCGATGAGTCCATCATGGAAACCATGTCTCTCGAGGACCTACTGTGGAGCAATGGGAATCATCATTCCTCGTTTATGCCTGGCCTCGAGGCAATGTCTAACTGTCTTGAGAGTTTTGTGTCTCAATTTCCTTCTCCACCACTTCAAACGCCTATCTTGACTCACAAAGTCTTCATTGAAGGTAACTTGAGTAACATCACCCAGACGATGCCTATCGACATTTCCTTGAAACCAGGAGTTGTCAAGAACATCCATGTCGAAGTCACTTGTTCTTCCAATGAAGTCCAAGTGTACACTACCCTCTTTCATGAATTTCGTGATGTTTTCGCCTAGTCTTACGAAGAGATGCTTGGAATCAATCCTAGTATTGTGGTGCATGAGATTCCCACCTACCCTGGTACGAAGCCTGTTCGCCAGCGTCTTCGTCTAGTGCATCCTCGGAAAGCCTTCGCCATAAAAGCTAAAGTTGAAAAACTTCTTAAAGCAGGTTTCATTTATCCGATCCCTCTAACGGAGTGGGTTTCTAACATTGTTCCTATGGATAAGAAGTAGGGAACAATTCATGTCTGTGTTGACTATCGCGATATTAATCGGGCCTGCCCTAAGGATAACTATCCCACTCCTTTCATTGATCAGATTATTGATGATTGTGTGGGGAGTGAGATTTTTTCCCTTATGGATGGATTCTCTGGCTATAATCAGATCAATATTCTCCTATCCGATCAACACAAGACCACTTTTATCTGTCCTTGGGGAACATTCGCATATAAGAAACTCCCTTTCGGCTTGAAGAACGCTAGGGCTACATTCCAACGCATGATGTCTTATGCCTTTCACAATATTCTTCATGTTGTTCAACCATACCTGGATGACCTTACGGCTCATTCAGCTGTGCAAAAAGACCATCCGAACCATCTCCGCCAGATCTTTCTTCACTGTAGATGCTACAACATTCGGCTCAATCCGCATAAATGCGTCTTCTATGTCAATTCCGGTAGACTTTTAGGGTTTATTGTATCCAAAGACAAGATTTGCCTTGATCCGCTTAAGGTTGAGGCTATTGTTAATCTTCCCTCTCCATCCTTGTTACACCAACTCCAGAGTCTCCAAGGGAAAGAAAATTTCTTACGACGTTTTATCTTGAACTATGCCGAAGTAGCTAAGGGGTTCACACGAATTTTAAAACAGAACGTCCCTTTTTGTTGGGATGAGATTTCTCAGCAATATTTTGATACACTTAAGACGTTGCTTGTCAATACTCCTCTATTATGTCCTCCAGATTATCATCGTGATTTCACCCTATATCTAGCTGCCGCCTTCAGTACAATCGCCATGGTTTTGGTTCAAGATGATGATGACGGTAACGAGCATGTTATTTACTACTTGTCTCGAAACATTCTCGACCCTGAAATGCATTATGCACATGTTGAGAAGTTAGCATTGGCTGCGGTCCAGGGCATTCAACGTTTTCATCATTATATCCTTTTACGAATGGTAACCGTGATTTCTGATTGCAACCCCATGACCTATATTCTCTCTCGACAGTTGCTACGGGGCAAGTACTCGAAGTGGATCGTTATCCTCCAAGAGTTTGATTTGGAATTCACTACCGCCAAATCAAAGAAATCACTCGTTTTCGTTGACCTAATTTGTTCGCTCTCTACCGACTCTGCTCCTTATTCCGTGGATCATATTTCGGACGAAACTCTTTTCTTGATTAGCACCCTCGATCCATGGTACGATGATATCATCGTGTACCTCCATACTTCTACTTTTAGGTCTGAGTTGTTGAAAGATTCCCGACGCCGCATTCGGCATCAGTCGCAACCTTATCGTATTGTCGGAGATACCCTTTATCGTGTTGGAGTCGATTCCGTGCTCCGCCGATGTCTGACCCTCGAGGAAGCTGAGAAAGTTTTAAATGACTACCACAGTGGCACCTGCGGTGGTCACATGTCCGGTTATGCCACCGCACAGAAGATCCTTCGTGTTGGCTATTTCTGGCCGTCCATTTTTAAAGACTGCATTGTTGCAGTACACAAATTCCATGTGTGCCATATATATCAATGCAAGATGTGTGCGCCACCTGTTCCTTTACACCCTGTCATTACCATTGGTCCTTCTTCCAAATGGGGCATCGATTTTATGATGTGTAACCCTTGCTCGGCCAAGGGGCATGCCTATATCATCATCATGGTCGATTATTTTACGAAATGGAATGACGCAATGCCTACACTGGTTGCGGACGGTAAGACAACAGCGCAATTCATATTCAATCATGCTATTTCTTGGTTTGGTATCCCTCAAGCCATCTTTACTGATCATGGTTCACATTTTCGGGACTATATGATGGCGGAGCTGACGTCTAAGTTGGGTCTGCGTCACGACAGCTCAACGCTGTATTACCCTCAAGATAATGGTCAAGTTGAAGCCGTAAACAAAGTTCTCGTTATGATGCTTCAACGAACAATTGGGATCCATAAATCAAATTGGCATCTCATTTTGTTTTCAGCTCTATGGGCTTACCAAACGTCGATTAAGAGTGCAACCAGATTCACCCCATTTCAGTTGGTGTATGGTCTGGAAGCTACTCTTCCGATCGAGTGTGAAATTCCTTCACTCAAATAAGCTATGGAATTACTGCCTAATACTTCACTTGAGGAAGAGCATCTCCTCTATTTAGAGAGATTGGATGAAACTCGTCGCTTAGCTTCTTTGGTCATTGAAGCACAAAAGAAGCGAGTCAAAGCTCACTTTGACCAAACAGTTTCCCCTCGTTCTTTTATCGAAGGCGACCTCGTTCTCCTGTACGACCAAGCTCATGACAAGCTGGGGGCAGGAAAATTCAAACCCATGTGGCATGGTCCCTACATCATCAAATGTGTGTTACAGAATGGGGCCTATGAGCTTATTGATTATGAAGGTTATCCCTTAGCACAACCCATAAATGGGTTGTATCTGAAAAAATATTCTGCTTGAGTCATTCATGCATGATATGTGTACATAGGTGATTTCTTTTCATTTTTGTGCATATTTAGGTTTAATGTGCTTTGTGAGATTTTTTCTGCTTATTGGGTCTTGTTGGTTCTGTAGATGTCTATTACCCAGTATGTTGGTTTCGCAGATGGTGCTTCCCGCAGTACCAGGAGCTTGTCTTCAGTAGCCTGGGTAATTTATAATATTGCTGGTGAGTTGATTAACCTACAAGGTATTTTTCTAGGACAAACAACAAACAACGTTGCTGAATATAGTGCTGTTGTGGAACTATTAACCAAGGCAGTTAACCTCGGCATACGCGCATTGCTTGTAAATATATATTCACAGCTTGTTGTTCTTCAACTTAATGGTCATTATTCAGTTCGAAACCCATGCATTTTGAGATTTTATTTAAGTATTCATTTGCTTGAAAGACATTTTGATTTCATCACATATCAACATATACCAAGACGAATGAATACATTAACTAATGTAGTGGCTAACATTGTATTAGATAGACATTTGCACAATTTATAAAACATCATCATATGTAAATAGACCCATGCAGAAAATAGATGTATATATATATATCGATTGTTTGCAGTGTGTACATAATAAAAACCAAAAAAATATATATGTATGTTTCGGTTACATCTTGAGACAACATGTCTCTCAAAAATATGCGGAAATAAAAAGCCTAGGTGCCTAATCAGCGTGGTGCTCAGGATAGCACGTTACCGCTCATACCAACCACCTCAGTGAGTGGTGGATATGACTCAGCACCCCTACATTACGCCTTTGATAGGCCTGAGGATCATCATCCAGGTGAGCATAGTCCGGGATCCCACAGGCGATCTCCTCCAGATTTTGTATTATCTCCTCCTCGCTGCCCTCGCCATGAGGATCAAAATCGCGAGGAGTTCGCCTCGCTATCGGCGACATACCGACAGGCCTATCTAGGCCAACATCTGCATACATATAAGATTGGATGTTAGAACATGCATATATACCAAAAAATCATAAACTCATGAAAATAAAAAATGAGTCTCACCTAGCTCTTCGTCCCAATCCTTTCCCTCCGGGAGTGGGAGGTCAGGATCACCGGTGAAGTCTATACTAGATTAAGGCCAATCCTCCACGACAATCAGCTGTTGTTGGAGCCAATAAAAAAACTCCGGCCTCCAAGACATCTGTTGGCCACCCCCTGCTCTAGGCATCATCTCAGCCCATCGGGCCATCCATGGTTCTCTAGGTGGTGGCATCGAGAAAATGACCTCCTAACATTGGAATATCGATAGTCGTTCCAAGAAGAATGATACCAAAATGGATCCATACCCAAACTGCTTCAGTTTGGTCTCCTTGCACTTGGTGAGCTGTCATTTGATGTTAATGGTCACGGCCTCTGCCCAGTTGTAGAGAGTCGGGGTCAAGAAGTCTATGGAGAGAAGCAGTTGTGTCTTTGTGGCCTCATGCGGTGCTTGCGATCCTGCAGCCCGCGTGATAGTGTGCAACAGTACTTTTAGTGCCAGATCCAGGGTGGCTTGGATGTCAACCTTCCCGCTCCCTGTTCCTTTGCGTGCCCCTCGGCACACCCTGTCGATCACCATCGCCATACTCTCCCCAGAGGGATGGGTACTGGTCAACATAGGGACTGCACCCCTCCGCGACAATCCTGTGATAAAATAGACATCAAAAAATTCAAGTTCAAGTTCCTGATCTTGAAGAACCAACTTTTCTTGATCTTCATTCCAAATGCTTATCAAATATTGAAGTATTTCTCGCTGAGCCTGGAGACACGCTGTGAGGAAGAATTTATTTAGCCCACAATCTCTGAGGGCTTTCATGCATCGTTCATTCTCCATGGCAAGTTCATCCTCCTCACTGTGTTCTCTCTCTTTCCACTCAATCACCATTTTCTCTGCTTGGTACCTGCACATTGTTCATATGAGCATTGTTAGTCTACTTAGGCATCAAAATTTGCAAGCAATTGACTTCATTTTTCTCAAATTTATGCAGATTTTTGGGTTGCGCGGTTCTGTGTAAAAAAGGGGCGATTGGCACGGGTCCATGCTCGAAACCCGCGCCAACCGCGATGCCCTAGTTTTGACAAATCCTCCCCTAATTCAAAATGACAAATACAGGTAATGAAATATAGCTTAAAAGATGGAAAATGGTGTCGGCTCTTACTTGAGACTGACAGAATCAAGATTGGTTCATTGGATCGCTTGCAATCTTCGCCACAAGATCGCAAGGTAAATGGGTCACTATTGCTCCACAAAGAGGTAAAAGTGAAAAGTAAATAATTTTTTACCACTTATGGAATTTTATAACTTTTCAAAATCTTAAATTAGGTTTTAAAACATATTTTTCGATTATTTTATTATATTGTTGTCGAGGAATACGTTTTACACGCGTCTTTTTGTGCAGCGACAGGTTTTCACATGGTTATGACAAAGAAACGAGTTGTATTCTATACTTTTTTCGGACTCGGTAAAAACACGAAAAAGTCACTACTGGAGTCACCTTTTAGCTCTTTTCTAACTCTCTAAAACTGAAAAGATTGCCGAGACGCTTGTCGTTTTGAACTTGTTAAATGGCTGCGAAACGATATCTACCCAGTATACGTTTACCCCTTTTTCAGGCTGCGATAGATTAATTACAAAAAAGGAATGCCTTAGCCTATCGCGACTAAGAGGTTCTCTCGGATATTTTTTTCTACCTTTTTGGATCTGAGAGACTATTTACGAAAAGGGCCTTGCTAGAGTTTTCTTTTCCGCTTTCTTTTCAAACTCTCTAAACATGAAAAGATGTCGAGTTCTCCCTTTGTCAGACTCGTTAAAAATTGATGACATCGGACTCCGTCGTTATGATGTTACTCGAGTTCCTCTTTCCTAGGGCTCGTAAAATGTACTAGGTTGGATTTGTCCGAAGGAAAAACTTACATCACAAGCATATGCTATCCCCTTCAAGCTTGTTTACAAAAATAATTGGGGTACTTGCTAGAAATAGTGGGGGAAAATGGAACCAGACTTTATTCGGCAGTATGTCACTCTTGAACATGGCACTCGTCTGCATTCGTGTTGGGTTGGGGACATCTCACTTTGTCATTTGTTTTCCTCCATGGGTTTGGGTAATATCTTTTGACCGCTCATCTTCTCTTTGCCTCATCGTCATGACCTTAGATACCTTGATGTCAAATACTGCCAAATCCAGTGTCGTGCCGCCAATATGTTCAAGAGAAGTTTTTCCTTTGCAATTTTCAACCTCCCTCTGATTCTCTGTTGGTATTAATTTGAAAATCATCGTATTTCTCTATCTCGTGTTGTTGATGTGGGAAATATCATAGCCCTCCTTCGACCAGGTCGCTTCCTGTCAACTTCCATCTCATTTTCCAGGATGCTGATCCAGAGACTCCCTTCAGGTACCCTAGAGCCTGCATGCCTTAATGGCAGGTTTTTTGCATCCGTCGCAAGGTTTACATCATTGGCCTTCGATCAGATGATTCTACGGGTGTTCGACGCCAGATCACTATTCACATTATGCGGATTGTACCTTTTGTACCTTGAGAGCCATTGTCATTATTGGTGGTTTCTCTCGCGTCTGTTAATAGCTCTCATTATTGGCTAGTAATCAGACGATATTCCTGCATGTTCAACTTCAACTTGTCTATTCGCATGCTCGAACTTCTAATTTGTTCGGGTCGGGATGGAGCGCAAGACCCTGGGTTTTGTTTGATGAAATCCAGGCTGCGTGTTCTTTGTGAATTACTATGACTTATTACATGAATCTTTTGATTGGATGGATGCGACCATACCTGACTCTATTTGTTGATCCTTATTACTGGATGGCTGCCTCCATACCTTGGATCTCATTTTTTATGTACTCTATTATGGATGGCTGCGCCCATACCACATATCATGTATTGGATATATCAGTTGTATTTGTACTTGCAGGTTTTCCGACAGCAGTGTTTGGGTCGAACGCGTTCTCATAAAGCATGTCACCCCTCCCTCTCTCTTGGACCTCATGCTTTAGGGGGCATCTGTTACACAACATTTTGTCACCGTCCCTGCAATCCCTCATCCCGCATATTGTAGGATCATTCCCGTGACCTATGAGTAGTGTCATACTCTGCAAATGCCTTCTTTGCATCCTTCTGCATAAGGACATCATTTCTCCTATTGAACATTTCCTCAAAAAATCACACAAAACCTATGTGTTGGCCTTGGCGTGGATAGTCAGTGCATCCCTCGCGCCGATGTGGAAGATTTTCACTAGAGCCTGCGCCACCTGGCACTCTGTCTCAGTGTAGTGCCCGTGCCAGGCGTTTTAGGAATTTTTTTTACAAATAGAGGCGGAAGTTTCCTTCTAACTACCTCAGGGATGAGTCACTGAAAGTGGTTAAGTTAATGAGCCACGGATCTCTCTCTTTAGGTAGTGGTTTTTTACCTCCCATGGAACAATCCTTGAAGATAGGACTCCCTTCCATGATTATAGGGATCCTAACCTCTCCCTCTCCCTCTATATAAACAGGCCTTCTCCCTTTATGAAAGCTAGATGAACAGATAAACAAGGAGTTGAACTTGGAAGAAGAAAAATATAGCTGAGTAATTACTATTGAGAAGGTAGAACCAAGGAGAATTTTGTAGAGAGAGTCCCGTCTGAATTCCCGATGAGCCTTTGTGAGACGTGCTCCGCTTGAACCCTGCTGGAGGAGATCGCAACGTCGAAGCTTGGTTGTACTCTTCCTTCCATTTATTAATATACTCGACTATGGTGTTGATTCCATCGTTGTGTTATGTTGTTTATGTAATGCAATTGATTTAGTCCTCTTCGACTGACTAATAGTTACGAATGTGAAATGGTATGTTGTATATTGTCGGTGTTTTCTTGTGTGTAGGTGTCCGAGCGTGAAAGCGAGCAGATCGTGATCTGTCAAACCAAGAGCGAGGAGCGAGCCACTCTTTTTGATGACAACAACAACATAGGATCTCCGGTAAGTCATCTATCGAATCTCCCTCCATTCGTTAACTAGGAATCAATATTATAGCGTGTCTTGTTTGTGGCTAGACCCACTCTAGGGCTAGTGGGATCGCCTCTGTCCACAAAGGGGATTTACCTCACCAATAATGATCAATCAAAATAGAAACAAATTGATCACACATTAGGGGAATTTTGAGGTCTAAAATGGGCCTCCTAAGTAAATAATAAAATAATATTTATGAATTTGCAATTTAGTGTTTGCACCACAATCCATGTAACCATAGTTAAATTCAATTGAAAAATTGTACCAAAATAAAATTAATAAAAAAATTGTATTGATGTGAATATAAATAAGAATGATCTTTTCAAGAAAACGTCATTATCATTGAATAACTAATGCATTTGTCCTTTGTACTTAAATAAATTAAAATAAAATATAAATATAAATTTATAAATTCTTAATTATATTATATGCTATTAATTAAAATGTATATTATTTAAGTTGTATAATAACATGTGATTTATATACTATATGAAAATAATATAATATAATATAATAAATGTATAGGGATATGCATTGTTTCTTTCAAGAAATATGAAATGACAATAATATATTTTTATTCAAAAACTGTGAAATGACATTTTTTATGAGTACTTTATTTTGACTTTAAAAGTACTTAGAGCACGACCATGGTTAACCATGAGTTTTTATTCACCATTGAGAATGTGACAAGTAAGTACCTTTAACTCAAACAATGCCACCTCAACCATTAGGGATGATGTCATCCCCTAAAATGTGATTGGTTCTCATAAAGTGAATTTTGATTGTACATTTTCCTTAGGAGGCCCATTTTAGACATCAAATTTCCCTAATGAATCTTACCTTCCATCTCTATAATAGATGTCTGATAATCTTCCTGCCTATTATCCACTACTACATACATCCGGGGAATAATTTGGGCTACATATCCAATTGTCTATGCCTCCTAAAAACTGTAAATCTAAGGCCTGGCACCTTGATGTGATGGAAAATCCCTTATGTGATGCTCTCCACCATATTTCAAACACCTCAAAGGTTTTCTACCATTGCCTTTATTTTTCTCCTCAGGATGAGACCCATGTCCTCTCTCAGATGCATTGAACTTCTTATGAGGTCCCACATTCTCCTTGTCACCTGCATCTTGATATATTCTTCCCTTCTTAGACCATTTTCCTTTAATGTTCTCATTACCTTTCCATTCATGCTTGAAATCAGGCTTGTGCTTAGACTTCTCATAATAATGTTTCAACTTCCCAATGACTTCAATGATGAGGATCATCATACTCAATCGGATCTTTGAATGTTAATGGCAGTCCAGTGATGAACCTTTGGACCTTTTCCTTCTCATCCTTGAGGTAGGGAACATACCTCAACAACTCCAAAATCTTGGCCATGTACACTTCATCTGCCATGGAACCCATCTTAATCTCATATAATTCCTTGGGCTTCCCATCATAATGCCTCTTATACAAGTACTTTTTCTTGAAAATTCTTTTAAACGCATGCCAACTTAACTCCTCTTCCCATATGCATATGACCCGCTTAACATATTCCCACTAGAGATCTGATTTTTCCTTGAGACTGAGTATAGCTATCTTGGCTTTCATATTCTCTGAATAGTTTGCGATCTGAAGAATTCTTCATCCCAAACAACCATGCTTATGCATATTTTGATTTCTTCACTTCCAATCAAAGGTAGGAGGATTGGCTATCATGAAATCATCTGGAAAGCACCCCCTCTCACTCTTCTTATAAAGATACTAGCAGTAATGACGACGATATCTCTCAAAAACAAAACTGGAATAAAATATAGGTGTGTTATCCCACCTGTCAAGTGTATCCAAAGATCTACCAACTCTTACTATATCATCTTTTTCCATCATGTATCTCCTCTGAGACCTACTACCATATACCCCATTGGTATTCTCCTCCTACCTATCTCCATGACTATTCCCTAGTCGGACATGCTTCTGTAAATATGTAAATAACTGAAGAATCACTGCATTGACCTAGGCTTGCTTTTCTTGAGCTCTAGCAAGTATTTCATGTGCCTCAATCAAGTTGTCATTATCTACCTTGTGACTTTGAATCTCTACCCTTAGAATCCTTAGTGTATCTACTAGATCAATAGAATACTCTTCTCCTTGCTGCTTAACTAATCTTTCACATTCCATTGATTTCACATCAAGCCTGAAGGGGAGTCATGTGAATTGTAATCCACTACTCTAGATCACTCAACAGCCTTACAACCACCCCTGGTGATCAATCCCTGAGATGGAACTCATTTTCACAAGCTTGACACCCTAACCGCACCCATTACAAACTGTGCATGTGGTTGGGAGGCTACAACTACACCCATAAGCCTTCATGCATGTAGTTATGACTGAAATCTTCTAGTTTTGTGCATGCGATGGCAATATATGTGCCATTTTTTCAGCGACGGCCTACATATCACTGCTCATAACTCTCTAGGAATCAAGCCTCGGGTGATAACAATTCTAAAAAACTAATACTCAAGCAATATATTGACCAATACATGCCTAATATATGATACATGTTTTATCAAATAGATAATAAACATAAAAGCTATAGGTCATGAATGCATATCTAATCATAAACTTCTGAACTTCATTAGGGAATAACAAGAAGGTCCAATTCCCTCTTAAGGTAGTTGCAACAACACTCATTAGCCTATGCATTCATCAACCATTCAATCACTTATAAATTATGAACAAGAGAACATCATATAACCATGCATATAACCAACATATAACCAAAATATTATCCATGCCAAAACAACCATAACATCAACATGATAAATAGTACAAGTGCTCATCAATCACAATAAGAAAATAGCTTATATTAACATATGCAAAATCCAACCAAGTCAGGGACTTCCATATACCACTGGACCATAGATTGGGCTGAACCAAATCTCTCTTTCAACCAATCACCCTCATGCCATATTCCAAGCATGAATGTGGGATCATATGGGTGAAACCAAAATAAAAACAACCAGGGCTTCTAGAGTCCAAACCACCTCAACTCTGAACTACACCGATTTCACCTAAATCGATCCATAAATCACTAACATCAAACAACCTTGGATGCCTACGACTTCCTTCACCAGCTCCAAAGGAATTTTCTTATCTCCACCCATGCATCAAGAGTTCCAGGATAAATCCCATCTCCACCCTTGACCTTTGGGAATTTTCCTTAGACCACCTTAACCAGGATCCAAGTCTACTGGCCATCCAAATCTTAATCAAATAGAGAACCCACTACATCATGTCTATCTAGGAAATGTCAAGGCAAGACTGAAACCAATGTTAATACAGGAAAATCCCATGCCAATGAGAGAAAAATAACCAAAGAATTGCATGCATGTACCATGCATCCAAATATCAACAAGGAAATTACACATGCAACCTGTTACCTGCAATGAAATCCATCTATTGTTGCTGATCCAACCTTCTTTTCCGTTGTTCTCCAATTCCTTGTTTTTTCTTTTCTTGCTTCTCTCCATGTCAAAGTGATTGCTATGATGCTCTAAGTGTGAAAGAGTGTAAGAGTATGGAAGAAGAGAGTCAAAAGCTAAACTTACAACAGTTGTAATGACCAAAATATGTGAACTATTTCTCTGATGTATTTTTATCATTAATGTCTAGTCTCTTCCTATCTTTTTTATAATTTGCCTCATGCATATTTGTGTCTCTTCATCTCTCTTTTCTCCTATTTTTCTTCATTTCATTAATTAAATGTCATTTATTGTCTCTTTGGCTTTGCCAATTTCCATAGTCATTATTAAACCAAAAGTGATGCCCACTATAATGTTTACCCACCATTCAACTTGGAATACATGTCTCATGACCTTGGTTTTATTTTATTTATATGGAAAATAAACTAGGGTTGTTACACCAAATGGCATTGAATTGTGTGCAAATACAACAAGAAAAGTAGTTTTTTTTTTATCAAACATGTTGTTATGACATTTAACTGATATGACACTATTAATATATTATACTTGTATCAGCATGAATCTAGACCTACACAACATGATGTGCAATTTACAAAAAAATTGATGACCATGACATGTAAAAAAAATTAGTGACACATACGTGATGCAAAGATCATGAAAATATGGCACTCCTTAATGCTAACACAATGCAAAAGAAAATTTGAAAAGAAAAACACTATTTTTGAATTTTTTTAATATTGTTAATCAAATGTAATATCGATATAATTTCAATGAAATTTCAATGCAACATGCATGTCATAAAATCATGATGTGTGCCAAAGAAATGAACTTTAAAAAAGGGCTATGGTGACATAAAAAATGATAAAACTCATACTTATATTGTAGTAGTTCTCATCACTTGGAAGTGTTAAACCTACAACTTGATGGGTGACTCCATCATAGTTATGGGAAGAGCACTAGCATCACCTTGAAGGACGGTCCACTAGGTCTATTTATTTTTTATATCTCATAGATATTTATTTTTTTTGGTTGACCCATGGGGAGGTTTGATCCTGGAATCTCATGGAACATAGCTCTTTTCTATCAAGGCGATTTCCAATTGAGCTACCATCTGTGGGCCTTTTATATCCCATAGATTCATCCTTATTATGGTTTATCTCATTGTTATGGTTATATATAGATATATATATATATAAACATTAGATCCATCACAATAAGGATAAATAAATGAGATTTTGTCGTGGGAATTTGGATGTGAGTATGCAAATCATTCCAAGAAGTGGATCACCTTTGGAGAACTATGACAACTCTTCACTTCATCCTATGGAGCTTCGTTACCTTTAGCAATATCTTCTCGATAAGTCCTCTAGAATTAGGGTTTTTTACTCATTAAGGGAACTCTTTTTAAGTAACCCTAATTAGTTCACAAGTACAAATTAGCTAATTTGTTAACACAAAAAGTAACTAAACATGCATATAAACCACTATTTTTAGGGAATTGACTAATGGTAGTATAATTCCAATCCCTTATAATGTGAATAAAATTTATCAATATCTCTCTTAGTCATTAGTTGATTGAATTGATTAATTGGTTGTAGTATATTAACTAGTTTAATGAGTCATTAATTATCCTCAATTTGTAATATATGTACTAATTTAATTAGTCATTTATTATCACCAATTTTTAGTATATTTAGTAGTTTAACAAGTCATTGATTACCTTCAATTTATAATATATTTATTAGTGCAATTAGTCACTAATTGTTTGTTTTTAATATCTTTAATAGTTTGAATATATTTTTGGTTTAGCAATTTCATATAGTGTGATCTAATTAATAGAAAAAATTCACCATTTTTAGGGCATTCTTGCAGGTTAATTTTTCCAAAATCATGTTTAATTTTCAAATTTTTAGTGCTCTAGGGGTTTTTTAAGGTGTTGAATCCATTTATGCATTCCAAAATCCATTTTAAACAAAAATAAATTACAAACTTTCCAAAAATTGTAGCATCAAATTCAAGGTGAAAAGGTCATTTTGTCTAGGCATAGTCTAACTTATCGACGAGATGACCTTTTTCGCGATATTTTTTCTGGTTAATTTTAACCAAAATCGGGCAAAAAATATTAAAAACTTGAGTTTAAGATGTTTAATCTGTAGAATTCTAGTTCCCTAAGGTTTTTTAGGGTGTTGAATCCATTTATGCATTCAAAAATGTGTTTTGATTAGCAACAAAAAATCACATTCTTTTTTGAAATTGTATCATCGGATTCTAGTGAAAAAGGTTATTTCATCTATAAATTAGACTTGCCTTTTGTCTATTAATTATACTATATCATCTCATATCCATTATATTTATAACTAATTTAAAATTTTGATATTCATTTTATTTTTATTATATTTAAAATTTTGATATTCATTTTATTTTATTATTTAATATAAATGTATATGATAGAAATAATTTATTAAATGTTATAATTTGGATAATATCACTATAGAATATTGATATTGACTCAATATCTATGAAACAAGTACATAAAATTATATTGTTAATGGACTCAATACCAGATATTGAAACAAGTACATAAAATTATATAGTTAATGGACTCAATATCAATGAAACAAGTACATAAAATTATATAGTTAATGGTAAATAAAAATAATATACACATGAATCATACGAATTAGAAGAAGACAAAATTGTATAAATGTACCTACATTAAACAATACAATAGAGAAAATCTGATATAAACATATGTAATTTGAAAAGTATGGTGTATACTCGTGACCATATATATATAATTAATCTCAAAAGTCAAACGCAACATTGAAATTCCCATTAATCCACTAGTAGTACATGATAAAATTTGCATCAAGGCACTCAACAACATGAAGTGATGTTATTTCTAACTATACAAGTACTTGAAATGATCTATATTTATTCCAAATATTTCAAAGGTCACCGAGTGAAGATTCCTTCCTTCACTTTCAAATGTTATACATATGTTTAGTTTATTTTCCTATTGAAGGGATATGTTACGTGTGACCTTAATAATACTGATGTCACCATCTTCGGGACTTGATTTCACTCCATGTATTATAAGAAGTGAGTGAATTCATCCAATGTAGGAATAACACCATTGTATGCATATAACACTTTAACTTTATTATTTTCTTAGTGTTTTTCCTCTATGCAAGATTTAGTATTGTAAAAAAATATAACAATTAAAATTAATATTAGAAAAAAAAATAATACGATATTATTGGAATAAAATTGAACGCGCTCATTAAATCTTATAATATGTGAAATAGAGAAATAAAAAATAGTTATTAAAACAATATCAATTAAATAGCGCTGTTTAATTCCATAGGTAAATATAACTTGTGAAAGAGTCAAGGTTGTTGGGTCAATAGTTGTGGTTTTAAGCACTTGGTATTTGTGGTTTATTAGGAACTTGGTATTGGTGGTCTATTGTATTACATGCAATTAAAGCCTTTTAAATGCTATAGGGTTCTCCATTGTAATGTGTCAAAGTTGAGCAATGTCGTGAACAAAGTGTTAGTCGACTTGGTTGCAAAGTGAAGGATATTAACTACTTCTAATCCATTATCAAGATAATAGATCTATTATTCATTGATTTTTCCTTGGTTGGGGTTTTCCAAGAGAATTGATGTGTGTTATCACTAGCTATGTATAATTGCTTTTAATTGTTTTCTTTTCCTATAAATTTAATTATTAACAAGTGGTCTTGGATGCAAATGAAGCGATGAAAAAGAGAAGTTGCTACTTGGTGAAGAAATAACTTTAGTGTTTGGCCAAGTAGCGAAAGGAATTAGAGAAACACATGGATGACTTTCCTTGAGATGACATTAGATTGAGACATCAGTTGTCATGAAGTGGCATGAGGAAAGCACCTCGTGTGAATAAGTGTGCAAGCGAGAGGATAGAAGCTTAAGTGTTGGGATAGAGACTTTTAAAAATAAAATAAAATTATAAATTACATGTAAATGAGCAGATGGCTACGAGACCTAGTAAGCCATGTGTACCCCTAGTCTCTACTACATTCATTGAATTTTAAAATAAAATTCAAAGTTCGCCAAATTTAATCGATAGCCACACAAATTCTATTAAGTTCGACTAATTTAGTTCTCCTTTCAATGGAGTAATCATTAAATAATTTTTTATAGTCTCTAGGTTCCATGTATTGCCGATTGCTAATATATTGGAGAAATGGTTTTCGTTGTCGGTATGCTTCTACATACCAACACATGGATGGCTCATGAAATATTTGAAACGTGATACTCATGAATGTCAACATGGTATGGTTGCAACTTACATGTTGTCCAAAAATGACTGCAATGTGATTCGAGTTGAGGACCAAGATAATGTGTTCGCACAAGAAATGGTTGTGATTAGTGCTAGCAATGATAATGTTAATTTATATTATAATTATTTATTTGAGTTTAGAGAGATATGATTTATTAAACATGATAATTTCATAGTTTAAATTTATATTATAATTATAATTAATAATATATATATATAATATGAATTATATATTTAATTAATTAATTACTTAATTAAATATATAATTCATATTATATATATATATATGTGCAAATTTTATAAGAGATTTTAGATATGATTATTCGTTTTGGAATTACATTATTGTTCAATTATGAGTGATAGGGGGAGAGCATGTGGGTTTTCGGAATTATATTTGATGAATTGTTGGAAATGTTGTCATTGATGGCAAACTGAAACAACAGAGGCAACAGAGGCAAATGAAACAGAGGAATTGAAGCAGAAGCAACAAAGGAATTAGAGACAGAGCAGTGAAGTTGAAAGGGCCTGAAGGAGTTTGATTGAACATGTTATGAAGAGTGGAATGCTGGGAGGTACTAAAAATTTTATTGTGGAAAGGCCATCCCATTGAAGATCAGGCCAGAGACAGAGATTCTGTAAGTAAATTCATCTTTATGAAAGAATTTTCTTTGAAATTGGATGCGAGATGTGCCCTGTTTGCTTTAGTTCTGTAAAAATATACTTGGTTTGACAAGTGCATACTACATTGTGGGACGAGGCTCTATACATAGGAGAGGAATCGATATTAAATAATACCGATATTGTATCTGTTGATTGAATCGGTTAGAAGAAAGAAGTGAGGGTTTGATCTGTCATCTAATTCTCTGTAATTGAAGGAGTTAACCGACCAGTAGTAATCTCAGATCAGGATTGAAAGAAGGGTTAATAGTAAACATGTATCCACACATCGGATTGTTATATACTATTTAACACTATGGTTAATATGCTGTCGATTGGAGGGTCGATAGTGTAGAGTTAGAGGTTAAGGAAGAAGCGATGGTCCAGTCGCATTAAGGGCACAGTGGATTATTTAACCTCTGTGTGAGCTACATATGAAGTAATGTGAATGTGAAGACAAAGCGAGGGCGGAATTTATATCAACAAAGGCGTTGAAACGTATAAAAGAACAAAGTTAAGAACACATATTGGGATCGTAGAAGGAAGGAACAGAACCTCGAGCGCAACTGAACGGAACCACGAGGTATGAACAATGACAGTGGGTTTGGAACACCAGACGGTTTTCATCACTCCGCTTTTGTACGATAAGTTGTATTCCCAATTCAAGCGCGATCAATGCCATAGGCAGACACGTGGCCTTAAGCGGTTTGGAGATACCGTCCTCATCGCGTGCCATCGCGCGTTAACCATCGACAATGGAATGAACACGATATGGCCATGCGCTGTCCGATCTGGAGGCGAGTCCATCGAACAGTGATCGCACGTCAATTAGCACGGAAGATAATTCAAGGTACAGGTGATTACAATTCGCTATTGTATGTGTGGGACCCGTGAATCACCCGCGATATGAATTGCCATGTTAATGTTATAAACCATGATTGGGTGCTATAGGCGCTATGTGGTAATATCAAAGGCAAACTGTATCATATTATTGAGCCCGAGATCAAAAGAACCAAAGGTAAAAAAATCTTATATTGTGGGACCCCCATCCAATCACATTGGAGAAAAGTTGGCAGCGGAACTTGTTATCAAAAGATTGCGATTGCGATTGAGTTCCAGACCCGATATGTTCTAAATGAAGATTCATATATGTTTGAGTTCCGGTAAATAGTGTTACATCGCATCGGCAATTCAAGGTGAACAGTGAGTAATTGCATCGGCGAATAGAGCAGAAGAGTTTAGAGTTTATAATGCTGTGGGGCCCAAATCTTTCAAAGGTTAGTTGGTTGTTCATTAATATAAAACCCATGGTTTATTAAGAATTTTATAAAACATTTGATTGGGGAGCAGATATTTGTTTTATGAGAATGACAAATCCGAAATGTATATTTAATGAGTCAAAGCATTTCTTTTAAATGCGTAACCAAAGGTTATATCTTTGATGGTTGAGGTCTTATTTCATGATAAAGATTGTGAGTACAGATATATTCGTTTTGTTAAAAAGGTTCTATAATAACGCCGAGAGTTATTTTGTGTTCGATTAAAAAGATAGTTGTACAGGCAGTGGTTATGCAACTGCAATGAACAGGGAAAATGAATATAGTGAAATTAAAAAGTGAAGCATGGTTGTTGATGAATGAGAGAGGAAGACAGAGAGAGAGCAGTGTTGTTCAAAATTTATATTGTAATTGAATGAAAGTTTATTGTTTGTGATGTAATTGGCAAGTCTCCGGAGAATGAAAATATGGCACTCCTTCATGAAAACACATACGTGATGCAAAGATAATGAAAATATGGCACTCCTTCATGCAAACACATTGCAAAAGAAAAATTGAAAAGAAAAACACCATTTTTGAAATTTTTTTAATATTGTTAATCAGATGTAATATCGATATAATTTCAATGAAATTTCAATGCAACATGCATGTCATAAAATCGTGATGTGTGCCAAAGAAATGAACTTTAAAAAAGGGCTATGGTGACATAAAAAATGATAAAACTCATACTTATATTGTAGTAGTTCTCATCACTTGGAAGTGTTAAACCTACAACTTGATGGGTGACTCCATCATAGTTATGGGAAGAGCACTAGCATCACCTTGAAGGACGGTCCACTAGGTCTATTTATTTTTTGTATCTCATAGATATTTATTTATTTTGGTTGACCCATGGGGAGGTTTGATCTTAGAATCTCATGGAACATAGCTCTTTTCTATCAAGGCGATTGCCAATTGAGCTACCTTGTGTGGGCCTTTTATATCCCATAGATTCATCCTTATTATGGTTTATCTCATTGTTATGGTTATATATAGATATATATAAACATTAGATCCATCACAATAAGGATAAATCAATGAGATTTTATTGTGGGGATTTGGATGTGAGTATGCAAATCATTCCAAGAAGTGGATCACCCTTGGAGAACTATGACAACTCTTCACTTCATCCTATGGAGCTTCGTTACCTGTAGCAATATCTTCTCGATAAGTCCTCTAGAATGAGGGTTTCTTACTCATTAAGGGAACTCTTTTTAAGTAACCCTAATTAGTTCACAAGTACAAATTAGCTAATTTGTTAACACAAAAAGTAACTAAAAATGCATATAAACCACTATTTTTAGGGAACTAACTAATGGTAGTATAATTCCAATCCCTTATAATGTGAATAAAATTTATCAATATCTCTCTTAGTCATTAGTTGATTGAATTGATTAATTGATTGTAGTATATTAACTAGTTTAGTGAGTCATTAATTATCCTCAATTTGTAATATATGTACTAATTTGATTAGTCATTTATTATCACCAATTTTTAGTATATTTAGTGGTTTAACAAGTCATTGATTACCTTCAATTCATAACATATTTATTAGTTCAATTAGTCACTAATTGTTTGTTTTTAATATCTTTAATAGTTTGAATATATTTTTGGTTTAGTAACTTCATATAGTGTGATCTAATTAATAGAAAAAATTCACCATTTTTAGGGCATCCTTGCAGGTTAATTTTGCGAAAATGATGTTTAATTTTCAAATTTTTAGTGCTCTAGGGGTTTTTTAAGGTGTTGAATCCATTTATGCATTCCAAAATCCATTTTAAACAAAAATAAATTACAAAATTTCCAAAAATTGTAGCATCAAATTCAAGGTGAAAAGGTCATTTTGTCTAGGCATAGTCTAACTTATCGACAAGATGACCTTTTTCACAATATTTTTTCTGGTTAATTTTAACCAAAATCTGGCAAAAAATATTAAAAACTTGAGTTTAAGATGTTTAACCTGTAGAATTCTAGTTCCTTGGGGTTTTTAGAGTGTTGAATTTATTTATGCATTCAAAAATGTATTTTGATCAGCGACAAAAAATCATATTCTTTCTTGAAAATGTATCATCAGATTCTAGTGAAAAATATTATTTCGTCTATAAATTAGACTTGTCTTTTCTCTATTAATTATACTATATCATTTCATATCCATTATATTTATAACTCCTTTAAGAATTTGATATTCATTTTATTTTTATTATTTAATATAAATATATCTGATAAAAATAATGTATTAAATGTTATAGTTCGGATAATATTACTATAGAATATTGATATTGACTCAATATCAATGAAACAAGTACATAAAATTATAAAATTATATAGTTAATGGACTCAATATCAGATATTGAAACAAGTACATACAATTATATAGTTAATAGACTCAATATCAATGAAACAAGTACATAACATTATATAGTTAATGGTAAATAAAAATAGTATACCCATGAATCATACGAATTAGAAGAAGACAAAATTGTATACATGTACAATACAATAGAGAAAATCTGATACAAACATATGTAATTTATGTATAGTGTATACTCGTCACCATATATAAAATTTGCATCCAGGCACTCAACAACATGAAGTGATGTTATTTCTAACTATACAAGTACTTGAAATGATGTATATTTATTCCAAATATTTCAAAGGTCACCGAGTGAAGATTCCTTCCTTCACTTTCAAATGATTACATATGTTTAGTTTATTTTCCTATTGAAGAGAGATGTTACGTGTGACCTTAATAATACTGATGTCACCATCTTCAGTGCTTGATTTCACTCCATGTATCATAAGAAGTGAGTGAATTTATCCAATGTAGGAATTACACCATTGTATGCATATAACACTTTCACTTTATTATTTTCTTAGTGTTTTTCCTCTATGCAAGATTTAGTATTGTAAAAAAGAAATGTTTATATTAGAAAAAATATAACAAGTAAAATTAATATTAGAAAAAAAAATAATACGATATTATTGGAATAAAATTGAACGTACTCATTAAATCTTATAACATGTGAAATAGAGAAATAAAAAATAAAGTCATTAAAACAATATCAATTAAATAGAGTTGTTCAATTCTATATATAGAGTGTACAACTTGTTAGGTAAATATGACTCGTGAAAGAGTCAAGGTTGTTGGGTCAATAGTTGTGCTTTTAAGCACTTGGTATTTGTGGTTTATTAGAAACTTGGTATTGGTGGTCTCTTGTATTACATGCAATTAAAGCCTTTTAAATGCTATAGAGTTCTCCATTGTAATGTGTCAAAGTTGAGCAATGTCGCGAACAAAGTGTTAGTCGACTTGGTTGCATTTAAGTGAAGGATATTAACTACTTTTAATCCATTATCAAGATAATAGATCTATTATTCATTGATTTTTCCTTGGTTGGGGTTTTCCAAGAGAATTGATGTGTGTTATCACTAGCTATGTATAATTGCTTTTAATTATTTTCTTTTCCTATAAATTTAATTATTAACAAGTGGTCTTGGATGCAAATGAAGCAATGAAAAGGAGAAGTTGCTACTTGGTGAAGAAATAACTTTAGTGTTTGTTCAAGTAGCGAAAGGAACTAGAGAAACACATGGATGACTTTCCTTGAGATGACATTAGATTGAGACATCGGTTGTCATGAAGCGGCATGAGGAAAGCACCTCGTGTGAATAAGTGTGCAAGCGAGAGGATAGAAGCTTAAGTGTTGGGATAGAGACTTAAAAATAAAAATAAAAAAATTGTAAACTACATGTAAATGAGCATATGGCTATGAGACCTAGTAAGCCATGTGTACCCCTAGTCTCTACTACATTCATTGAATTTTAAAATAAAATTCAAAGTTCGCCAAATTTAATCAATAGCCACACAAATTCTATTAAGTTCAACCAATTTAGTTCTCCTTTCAATGGAGTAATCATTAAATAACTTTTTATAGTCTCTAGGTTCCATGTATTGCCGATTGTTAATAAATTGGAGAAATGGTTTTCCTTGTCGGTATGCCTCTACATACCAACACATGGATGGCTCACGAAATATTTGAAACGTGATACTCATGAATGTCGACATGGTATGGTTGCAACTTACATGTTGTCCAAAAATGACTGCAACGTGATTCGAGTTGAGGACCAAGATAATGTGTTCGCACAAGAAATGGTTGTGATTAGTGCTAGCAATGATAATGTTAATTTATATTATAATTATTTATTTGAGTTCAGAGAGATATGATTTATTAAACATGATAATTTCATAGTTTAAATTTATATTATAATTTTAATTAATAATATCTATATATATATATGGTGCCAAGCTATGACTGTGCGCGTGCTGGAGCGTTCTTGGCATGATGACCTAGGTTTCCTCTGAGCGCTGCCTCTACGCCTCTGTGTTGGGCCTCCTGCCCTGCGCCCCTGTCCCCACGCTCCTGCTCTCTCCCCCCTGTGCCATTGCTCCCGATCTCTGTCTGGTTGCTAGGCAACTTACAACATGGTCTCCCCGGAGGCCCAACCGGATTTGTCTGTTGCCTCGTCTCAGGCCCACGCCTTCGTTGATCTTATCATCTCTTTGGGCCCTCCCAAGCCTCGTCCCTCCATCTCTAGATTCGTGAAAAAACTGGATGGCCTGCAAGAAGTTGTCCTCCCTCCCTTGCTCCCTCGTATGGCAACCCTCTCTTTCGCTGAAAAGGGTTTAATAGGCCAGTTCACTAGGCTTTGGCCATCTCTGAAGACAGTTCAGAGATGGATCGAATGGAACTGGTCCGATAAAATCTCTGGGAAAATTGCCATCAGGTTTTACGGTAAGGGGTATTTTACCTTCCACTTTGAATCTAAAGAAGACATGGACCTGATTTTTAGAAACGGACCCTATTTCATGGATTTTAGGGGTCTTTATCTCAACAAATGGACCCTTGACTTTGATCCAGAACTCGACGTGTCGAACGCTGTCCTTGTTTGGGTGCGCCTCCCCCACCTTCCCCTGCATTGCTGGGGGGATGACTTGTTCAAGGCTATTGGGAATGCGATAGGCACTTTTATTGACAGGAGCGAACCAAAGGAGAACATGCTCGCATGTGCCAGAATTTGTGTTGAATTTGATCTGGGCAAAGGCCTTCCGGAAGCCATCAAGCTCAAAGTGGACTAATGGACTCACATCTAGCAGATCGACTACGAGCAGATCCCATTCAAGTGTAAGGTATGTCATGAGTATGGACATTTCGCTAATCGATGTTCTAAAAATATTGATATTGATAGTCAAGTATCAGATCAGCCCTGGGAGTCTGTAAAAAAAGAAGAAGAAATCTAATCTTGCCTCGTCCTCCAATCCTCTGGATGCTTCTCTGCCCATCCTCCACCCTCCTCCCTCCTCCGAAAAAGATCCATCCAATCTTCCCTCTACCTCTGCAACCACCTCCTCAAACCTGCAATCCAACCCCTTCTCAATCATTTCTCCCCCTGACGACGATCCCCCTCTTTCCAATCCTCCCCCTCCTCTAGATCCTCCCCCCACCTCTACCCCCTCACATGACCTCACCTCTCCTTCCCTTGGTTCGGCCTCCACCAGGATCACCAGGAACTCGTCCAAGGAGCATGGAGCCTCTTTGGAAACTCACAAGAAGCAAGGTCCCGGCAAAAAAACAACGAAACAACAACGGAATGAAAATGCTCAGAAAGACATTGCATTAGGAACCCAGAATCCTATAGAGAACTACATACTGGGTCAGAACAACAGGGACATCACGCAAAAGGTTCAGGGAGGAAGAGCACCTCCTCAAATCGAACTCCTGCAATGATGAAAGTCCTATCATGGAATAGCAGGGGTTTAGGGCACCCCTCCAAAGCTAAAGCTCTCAGGGATCTTATAAACCAAGAACAACCAGAATTTATACTTCTTCAAGAAACCAAGCAGGGAGACGCTGATATGAGGATAATAATTGACAGAGAGAAACAATACAAGGGCGCACTGTCAAAATATAGAGGTGCCTCTGGAGGGCTTGCCACTCTATGGGTAAGAAATGCGTGGCAGCTTAAAGACACCATAACAACTCAAAATTGGCTCAAAATTGATCTAGAGAACACCACAACTCAACAAAGAATCATTGTGTACAATGTTTATAGTCCAAATCACTACAAAGAAAAAGAGGTATTTTGGAATTCTCTAAGGGACAATATGCAGAATGAAGAAAATAATAATATCATAATGGGAGGTGACTTAAACCTCATCCTTCATGCCAATGAGAAAATAGGAGGTTCCTTTGGGGACGACCCTTTTAGAAGGCAGCTGGAAGATATTATCCAAGAACAAGAATTAGTAGACATCACCCCAAAGAACTGCAGATACACATGGACCAACAAGAGAATCAGAAAAGATAATATCATGGAAAGGCTGGATAGGATCCTAATTACAGTCTCCCTCCTTTCCCAATTCTCCTCAGCCTCGGCAAATGCTCTTTCCTTCTTCGCCTCGGACCATTATCCAATCACGCTATCTCTAGCTACGCAGTGTTCTCATGGGCCCCTCCCTTTCCACTACAGCCCCTTGTGGAACGACATCAAAGAGGTCAATCAGCTTGTTCGAAAGGTGTTGCTAATTCATATTGAAGGATCGCCTATTTACATATGGGAGTCTAAATTAAAAAGGACTAAACAAGCATTAAAAGAATGGGAAAAAATCCACTATCAAGAACCAGATAAGTTCAAAGCAGAAGTTAAAGCCAAACTGAAGAACGTCCACAACATCATCGACTCCCAAGGCACTAGCCAAGACATTCTAACTCAGGAAAAGGACCTCTACTGGCAGTTGCACAACATAAACAGGAAAGAGGAGGAGAAATGGCACCTCAAATCAAGGAACGTATGGCTTCAAGCAGGAGATAAGAACACTGCCTTCTTCCACAAACAATTCACTGTGCGTAAAGCCAAAAACAATATCTCCTCCATCATAGATGAAACAGGTATCACTCAAACTGATCCTGAAGCAATCAAGCAGGCGACCACCTTCCACTATAAAGAGCTCCTCACAGAGAACAGTATGGCGGAGGATTATTCGGATCTGCTCCAATACCTCCCGACCCTCATCTCTGATGAGATAAACAACTCTATCAATCAAGTCATAATTGAAGAGGAGGCGGAAAGTGTAATATAGACCATGCACCAGGATAAAGCCTCGGGGCCCGACGGGTTCCCAATATCTTTTTACAGAGCTTATTGGAGCCTCATAAAAAAAGATCTCATGAAAATGATACACTGGGCTCACTGGAAAAAGAAAATTGGGAGATATACAAACTCCACCTTCCTTGCCCTCATACCAAAAGAAAATCGACCATCCTCTTTTTCTAGATTCAGACCAATCTCTCTCTGCAATGCCTCATATAAAATCATCACTAAAATCTTGGCCACCCGCCTCAAGCCACACATAAAAAATCTCATCTCGAATAATCAAAGTGGATTCATATCTCAAAGACAGATCTCTGACTCTATCCTCCTCGTCCAGGAAGCCATCCACTCCAGCATATCTCGTAATGAAAAGGGCTTCATCCTCAATCTTGATCTCACCAATGCCTTTGACAGGGCAAGGCACTCTTTCCTTTTAGCTGTCTTCCAAAAACTGGGGTTCAAACAAAGCTTTCTTGACTTAATCAAATCCTGCATCTCCGAGCCTTGGATATCCCCTCTTATCAACAGAAGACCAGCTCCCTTCTTCCAATCCTCAAGAGGGCTCTGTCAAGGCTGCCCCCTCTCCCCATATTTGTTCATTCTTATGGCTGATTCTTTCAGTAGAGCTCTTGATCATTTGAGGCGGGTTGGCCTCATTACAGGGATAAAATATGGCAACAGAGTTAGAAACATGAATCACTCCCAATTTGCTGATGATACTTTATTAATGGGAGGAGCCTCCAAAATTATTGCTCATCGATTCAAAAATGTTTTGGACAGATTTATGCTCTTTTCTGGAGGCCTGATCAATTTCAAGAAAAGTTGTGTCTATGGCTGGAATGTCTCTAGACAAACTTTACATAGCATTGCTAGAATTTTTGGGGTTCCCTACAAGCTAAACTAGGAACACTTTAGTTACTTTGGCATGCCTGTTAGTGTCAATTTCTTGAAGGCTGAGATCTGGAACGTGACTATCGAAAAAATGAAGAGGAAAGTGAATCAATGGGGCTTCTCTTGGCTGAATCACGCAGGTCGGCTCATCCTCCTCAAATTTGGGTTATCCTCCCTCCCTCTTTACCAATTTACTCTTCTGCAAGCCCCGACCAACATTCATCTAAAAATGGAGGCTATCATTAGACATTTCCTTCGGCAAGGGGGAAAACAAGACCAAAAAAAATACAATTTAGTCAAATGGAATCAAGTTATCCAAGATCAGGAGCACGGAGGCATAGGTGTTCGCTCGCCCAAAATCATGAATCAAACCTTTGGGGGTAAGATAGTCTGGAGACTAATCAATGGGAACCAAACTTGGTGGAAACAGGTGCTCGAAGTTAAATATTTAAACTCTCCTAGACAACAACTGCTACAGCAAGATATCCCCAATAGACCGTGCACCAAAATATGGTCCTCTTGCAAAAAAGTTATCCCTCTACTTGCAGAAAATCTCTCCAAAGTTACGAAAGGAGGCAAGTCAATTAATATTGGTCAGGATCGAATTATGGGAGGTATCCCCATCATAGAAAGACCAGACACTCAGAACATTCTTCGTCACTTAGATAGCATGGGTGTCAAATTCTTGAATCAGTTTTCTAAATGGGACACCCAGAATCAGTTGGGGATCAGATGGAAATTTCCTATTATTCCCCTCCCTCTTAAAGATGAACTCAGAAATTTGCAAACTCATCTGCATTGTCTAGCTCCTATCAAGCAAAATGCCACAGATGGATTCCACTGGGACCCTACAGGCAAAGCCTTCACCATCAAGTCTGCTTACCAGTATCTCTGCAAAGAGCAGTTTCCAGCTCCAATTTGGCCAATCTGGAAAACTGTTTGGCATTCTGAAGTCATTCCAAAGATTAAATTCTTCATTTGGACCTTACTGAAACGCAGAATCCTCATTTCTAACAATATCAAGAAAAGGGGAGTCACAAGTCCTTCTATCTGCCCCAACTGTCAAAACGCCGAAGAGACTATACCTCATCTCTTTCTTTGGTGCCCCTTCGCCATTCACTGTTGAACTGACCTGACTACTCACTTCAAGCCCGATAAAAATCATGTGAGCATTGTTGCAGAGTTCCTTCTTCAATGGAAAAACAGTTTGCGTTGGAAAAACAAAAAGAACAATCTTTCAAGCAAGGTCTAGAACACCCTTTCGCATGCTGCTCTATGGAACATATGGCTCTCTCGAAACAATAATATCTTCCGAGAAAAAGAACCATCTCATAGAAAACTCTGCAACAAAACTTGGAGTTTAGTCCTAGACATCATTGCTGCAAAAATCAATCACAGAGTTGATCCCACTAATCTGAGTGTGGAAGAAAAAATCTTTCTCTGCGACCTCTTATCCAGAAGCAACAGAAATACACCCTCCCTCATTCCTCATTGTTCCGCTCCATGGAAAATTCGACTCAAGGAAAGCGCCTTCAAAGATTGGATTAAAGACAGTGGCAAACCTACCCATTTTTTTTACGGGGCCTCGAAATCAAACCCTAGCATCGCTGGAGCAGGGGGCAGCATCATAAGCGCAACTGGGGATTTGATCTTATCATAGGAATGGAGCCTTGGATCTTTATCCAATAACAGAGCCGAAGCTCTTGCCCTCTACCAAAGTTTATTTCAATTAAAAAAAACTCAGATTTGACAACGCCATCATTCTGGGCGACTCTGCTATTGTCATACAGTCCATAATACGCAATCGGCCCACACAAAATGTAGCCCTGGAACAAATCCTCAGCAGATGCCATATCCTTATGAATGATTTGAAAGGTATCGCATTTTTTCACATTATTAGATTGCTCAACAGAGAAGCAGATCTCCTGGCGAACAACGCCTGCGCTCGATCTCCACCTGCGTTGCAATGATGTCTCGTACCTAGTCCCTCCCCCCTAATCAATGATGTCTCGTACCTAGTCCCTCCCGCCTAATCATGACCATCGCCTCACCTAAATCTTATGAGATATTCCCCTCTGCATTTTTTGACCTCGTCTGTGCCCTCAACTGCCCTTATCACTCCATACCCGTGACTCTCCCGCCTTGGGCCTCCCCTAGATTGATCCCTCCCCCCCTTCTCGATTCTATATATTCTTCTCCCTACTGCTTCTCGCTCCACACCTACCCTGTTCCCTTGTTGAGTCCCTCAGCGCCCCTTCATTCCTCTGCACTCAGGCTTCTCGATGGTTTGTTGTGTGCTCCTTCACGCCTTCCCCTCCCACTCCACCTCCTCCTTGCCCCTCTGTCGAGTTTTTCCAGCGCCCTCCCTTTTATGTGCCTCCATCCTTCCAATCCTAGTATCAATTTTTGTTTACAGCTTGCAGCTTCTGTCTCAGCCTCACTCATTTGGTTCACTCATAATAGAATGGCCAAAAGCGAAAACTGCTTCCATTGTGCGGATTTGCAGGCGGAGTTCGAACAAATTCATGATCATTAGAGGACCATTGATGCAAAGCTCAAGAAAAATGTCAAAGCCCTAGAGGACAGACATCAAACTGATGTTAACTTCTTCCTCTCAAGGGTCTCATCTCTTCAGGCACAGTTTGACAACGTTTCGAACAAGTGCGCCCACACTGAAGAGTTGGTCCAAATCCTGAAATACATGATTGAAAAATGCACCGCTCCAAGCCCCAGCTCCAACAACATAAGAAATGGGGGAATGATGAGAATCTAGAGAACTCTACAGCAAGGCAAATCAGTCACATAAACATAGATTAGCTCTCATCTTCTTCTTATCATGTCTTTTAAATACACACTTCTTCTTTCCAGTTCATCTGCATCTACAACTTCTCAGCTTTTTTGTATCTCCCGAATACTAAAATCAAAAGGCTTGTAATACATAGCTGTAGTTGCTCTCTTTACAGCATTACAAACAACTCTTCTTGTAATCATTGAGCCCCAGCTCCCTCTCTTTTTTGAAATACAATTAGCAACCGATTTTGTCAATATATATATATATATATATATATATATATATATATATATATATATATATATATATATATATATATATATATATATATATAATTAATTACTAATTACATATATAATTCATATTTTCACTGTTATATTTAATATATATATATATATATATATATATATATATATATATATATATATATATATATATATATTATATTAAATATATTGATAATATGAATTATATATTTAATTAAGTAATTATATATATATATATATATAGGCAAATTTTATAAGAGATTTTAGATATGATTATTCGTTTTGGAATTACATTATTGTTGAATTATGAGTGATAGGGGGAGAGCATGTGGGTTTTGGGGATTATATTTGATGAATTTTTCCAGTCAAGTTTAAAGGAGGGATTGTTAGGTAAACTTGACCCAATGAAAGAGTCAAAGATGTTAGGTCAACATTCTTGTTTTGGGCACCTAGTATTGGTGGCACATGGTATTAATTTCATGGTATTACATGTAGTTAAAGCCTTTTAAATGCTTGGAGATTCTCCAATGTAATGTGTCAGAGTTGAATGGAAGGCTCTATTGGTCAGGGTATTGGTTTGGGCCAAATTAAGTCAAGAATATTGGTTGTTCTTAAGCCATAAGATAATAGATATACTGTTTACTATTTTTCCCCAATAAGGGTTTTCTAGGGTAATTTTATGATTGTTCTTAGTAATATGTATAATTTATTTTAATTATTTACTTCTCACACAAATTTAATTATTACCCCAACTATACTCGAAACTCATTAATAAGCCTTCAAATCAAATGTGTTATTTATGTTCATTAAAAAAATTGCACCAATATGAATGCAAATAAATTTTAAACAATATTAAAGTAACTTTTTGTATTCTTTGAAAAACAAAACTATTTAAAAAAACTCAATTAGTCAACATTTAGCATTTGGGAGGAAAAAACCAATCATATCACTATCAACAAATAACCATTTATTTTCATCCAAAAAATTCTTTTAACTTAAAAACTCCATGAAAATCCATTCAATTACCAAAAAAACAGAATTCGTGTTTAAGTTAATGAAACATTAACTCATAAAAGAAAAAGAAAAATGTTAATCCAACATTAACTAATAAAAAAGAAAATGTGGTAGGTGGCATAGGTTTTAATATTGACATGATTACATTTGATAAGGGATAGAGAGGTTAACAAAAATGATGTGTTTTAAAAAGAAATTACAATTTTAAAATGGTAAATGAACAAGTTAAAACCGTGTAGCTCGATTGATTTTAAAACAATAAGTTTGAATCATGACTCCAAATCACCTAATATCTTCCAAATTCCAAATAAGATTTCTAAAATGGAAAAAAAATTTACTCAAATTTAATATGAGGATGGTAATTTAAGCATAAGTGACAACATTTGTTCTTAATTTGATATGTCAAAAGAAAGTAACCATTCTTTTGATTTAAAACAAATGTAAATCTTATGCAATGCTATTTAGTAGTGTTAATTTTTGCAACTAGAGTTAAATTCCACTTTGGACAGCTCAGATGGCCGAGATTCTAATTGCATTAGATTCCTCTTTTTGAGAGGACCAAAATCGACCCATAGATTGCCTCAATCTGTTAAGCAGAAGTCAAATTTT